>OZ022509.1:21347965-22655641 GCA_963989385.1 Ctena decussata
CAACTGTCTCTAACTCAGGCTTTTGTCTCTTACTCACACAGTTACTCTCAATATCATCTATACTCTCATTTGAATTTAACTCACACTGTTGTGCCTAAATGTTTTGTCTAACTCTACATTTGCTTTTAACTCACACTGTTTTCTCTAACACACTGTTGTGTCTGACTCAAACTTGAAGTCATTAAAGGTTTTCCCTTTGTCAGATTGGTGGAAAAAACAGGAGCCGCCACACGACAAAACCAACAATGTGGTTGTATGCCCAGCACAGACTCAGATCAGCCAGGGCATCCTCCTTGTTTGACCAGACCCATCATTAAGTGCTCAAAGGGTAGCTAAGGGCCTAAGCTACCTCCATGCAGACAGTGAAGACTCTGATCAGTCTGGGTGGATGCCCAGGCTGATCTGAGTCTGCACTGGGTGCACAACCACATTGTTGGTTTTGTTATGTCTCCACTCACATAGAGGTGTGCTCATTTAACTTAGAGTTTGTTTTGTCTCACTGATCATTTATAGGAATTATGGCATGTAATCAAGCTTTGTGAGTACAGGGCAGCCTGTTGATAACATTTCTAATTTCCACATGGATTTGGATATAACAGGGTCATGTCTTGACTCCCAAAATTTAGGGTTTTACAAGAGATATGTGAAAATAACTTTCCGGTACATCATTTTGTAAAAATTTCCTTTTATTCTACAGTTTACGTATAGCGTGCTCCGATCCTAGGAATAGCATTATACAGGGACTGTGCTTTATATGCTGCACCCCACTGATTACATTTCAGAATAGCTTTAAGCACAATATGGACTAGAGACAGTATCTGGTGATAATTAGGCATAACTGGCGTTTCATCGGCATAAAAAATTTGAGATCTTACCTGAACTGCCTTGATGAGGGAGTTCAGATGAGGCCAGAACATAATAGAGCCGCGGCACGAGAAAACAAACAAAGTGGCATGTACTACCAGCGCAGACTCAGATCAGCCTGGGCATCCACCCAGTCTGATCATAGTCTTCGCTTTGCGCTTAAAGAGTAGCTAAGGGTTTAAGCTAGCTCCATGCAGACAGCAAAGGCTCTGGTCAGACATGGCCAATCACCAGGCTGATCTGAGTCAGCACTGGGGACACATACCTTTTTGGTGGTTTTCTTGTGTTGCGGCTCATATATTTTCAATGAGAAAAAAGAAAAATTAATCCACAATTATCATGAAATACTCCCTCTTATTTTAAGTTCTGAATTGTACTTTTTTTCAAAATGTATGCATTTATTTACATTTAAAATGCTGTATAAAAAGACAAAATATCCTTTTTGTAGACTTATACATGAATTTGCAATCTGTTATCTTTTTCAGTTGTGACACATTTAATAAAAGATTTTTTTCCAGATTTGGCTTCCATTATTCCCTTCCTTCATTCCCTTCCATTATTCCCTTCCTTCATTCCCTTCCATTATTCTCTTCCTTCATTACCTTCCTTTCCTTTATTCCCTTCCTTTATTCTCTTATTTACCCTGTTGATTTTCTATGCACCTGCCAGTGGAATTTGGGGGAGTGGGGGTCTACTGTTTCCAAAATGTCTTGGATTATCACTGTGATTTTCCTAAATAATCTAAAGACTTCATGTCAGATTTCGATGTGAGCGGCGACATGAGAAAACCAACAAAGTGGTTGTGAAAAAAAGTGGTTGTGTGCCCAGCAAAGACCCAGATCAGCCTGGGCATTCGCCCAGTCTGATCAGACTCTTGACTGTGCGGATGCACAAGCTGATCTGAGCCTGTGCTGGGCCCACAACCACTTTGTTGGTTTTGTCTTGTTGCTCATTATTTTGCAGAGACCAAGCACATTCCTGAGAAAGATATCTCCCTTTTCAATTTGTTAGGTAGTAGCATATTCTGCATACTTTGCTCTAAGGGTTTCCAAGGAATAGGTCTGAAACATTGTAACTTGCAGGCATACTGAACAATAACGTGTGCATGAAGTTTTTTAGAGAAAAAATTAATTTTGACAAATCTACAAGTCAAATCTCATTTCTTATGCTGCATCCAAAGAAGATCAGGAGCCCCGGTAGCTAAGTAGATGAAGTGCTGGCCTGCTGATCTAGCGGGCCCACCTCAATGCCCACTGGAGGCAGAGATCTCTTCCAATGGGGTTCCATTGCACATAGCCTTTCATTATCACCCTCCCATCTTCCTGATATAACTGAGATACTATTGAAAAGAATGTAAAGTGGAAAGTCATCCATCTACAGAGGATCAAATTTAAAAAAAAATCAAAATGGTCAAAAAGGCATTTTTGGGCCAAAGGTACTAATATCAGAAAGGGGCATCATTCAGTTTTTGATTGATTGATTGTTTTGGGTTTAACGGCCCTTTGAGACGGTATTTCAGTCCATATCGGGCCGTCTCCCAGAGAGGGGGAGAAAGAAAAGAGGAATGATAGATGAGAGAAAAAAAGTCCAAACAACCCCCACCCACACCTACTGCAAGCACAGTAGGCCCTTGCCCTATTCAAATCAGTAGGACGCCCTGGCACTGGAAGTTACACACAGTACGATCGCACCATCTGACCACCCCCAGCATCACTCAGGCAACAAGCCATAGAATACTATGTCTTGCCTTTTTGGCAACAAAATAAAGCAAAATAAGAAATCTTGATGCAAAGTTGATGCTGCCAATGTCACTGTCATGCCTGAAAAAAATATCTATGAGCTGCTTCGGAGAGTCACATACGAGACAAAAATGGCAAGAATTTAAAATCCCAACCTTAATGTACATCTTCTTACCACTGGGCTTTCACATGATTGCTTAACTCAGCCCCGGTTCCAGGGGGTGGGCTTTGGGGCTTTAGCCCCGCCATATGGGCCTCTGTGTTATGTTTTATATGTCGGCCCCAGACAATGAGGAGTGTCTGATGACAGATTGAGACAATTTGTCCATGTGGTAAGATTAAAATATAATGTTGTGACATCATTAGAATCGCCTCGTTGAGGCGATTCTAATGAGATGTCCAGGATATTATATATTCAGATATCACATTCTATACTTTTTTAAGTGACAAAAAAGGCACTTTCGAAAATTCTCATCAAATTGATCCCTTATTATATCATTATGTTCAAGCCCCCTTCCCCACCCCTCCCCAACACACATACATCTTGGTACCTTCCAGCCCCACCAGTTATCCAGAGCCCCACCAGTTGTTGGTGGTGTGGATCCGGGCATGAAATTGATCCCTTATTATATCATTATGTTCAAGCCCCCTTCCCCACCTCTCCCCAACACACATACATCTTGGTACCTTCCAGCCACACCAGTTATCCAGAGCCCCACCAGTTGTTGGTGGTGTGGATCCGGGCATGTAACTCAAAGAAAATCAGTTCAACGATGCAGGAGGAGTAGAGTTAACAGTACGTCCAAGAGCAGTAACTCATAAATTAGGGGTCCTATCAAAAAATGGTGAAACAAATGTATTCTTATTTTCTGATGTTTTTATATGTTTGCACCTCTCCAGGACCATTTTCTAACTTTTTTTAAGGCAGCCTAGAGGGAAGAAATGAAGGAAATACATCAAAACTGTAAAGCTCTACTAACATAGTTTGTGTAGGAGTTATGTTGACTGTCTAGTGATAAAGTTCTGGTGACATGATCATCTATGTAATAATGGCAAAGTGAATTAAAAAATACTGAGGATTGATTGTTTGGGGTTTAACTGCCCTTTGAAACAGTATTTCAGTCCATATCGGGCCGTCTTCTCACTTCAAGTGGACGGAAAAGCATGATAAAGCGTTCCAGTATTTGAAAGATAGTCTTTCTGTGGTTCCACTACTGGCCTATCCAGACTTTAACAAACCGTACACATTATACACAGATGCGAGTGGTACCTGCATTGGAGGCTGCCTTACACAGAAAAGCGATAGTGATGAGGGGGCTTTGCCAAATGTTTCTAATGAGAAACCTATATACTACTTGTCGCACAAACTGAACAAGACGCAATGTAAATGGTCTACAGTAGAAAAAGAGGCTTATGCTATCCGTTTTGCCTTGAAAAAGCTGGATCACTATCTACATGGAGCTCAGTTTGTCATAATTTGTTTGATTGATTGATTTGATGCTTTACGTCCACGGTAAACAGCCGGGCCGCGTAGCGCAATCGCTAGGGCGCCTGACTATAAGTCAGAGGTCCTGGGTTCGAAACCCGGTCTGGCCACATACTTTCGTTTGTCCTTCCGCTGATTCAAGAAGGGTAGTTGTCAGTTACTGACGGAAGTATGTGCACTTAGTACTGGTTAACCGCTTAGGAGGTTTAAGCCTGCCCAGGAATAGCGTGGTTAGATTAACTGACCGTGTCGACATGCCCTTAGCTGTTTACCGTGGACGTTAAGCATCATATCAACCCACCAACTATCCACGGTAAACAGCTATTGTCATGTCGGGACGGTCAGTTAACCTAACCACACTATTCCTGGGCAGGCTTAGACCCCCTAAGCGGTTAACCAGTACTAAGTGCCCATACTTTCTCCAGTAACTGACAACTACCCCAGAAGGAGAAAGAAAAGTATGTTGCCGGACCGGGTTTCGAACCCAGGACCTCTGACTTATGAGTCAGGTGCCCTACCGATTGCGCTACGCGGACCAGCTCAGTTTGTCATAAAAACAGACCACAAGCCATTGAAGTACCTGCTTGAATCACTAATGCAGAATCGAAATATACAGCTCCGGGCCTTGAGCATGGCTGGTTACAACTGAACAATTGAGTATATAGCAGGAACTACCAGCACTTGTGCGGATTTGCTATCCAGAAAACCAGACGATGCGGACAAGAACAAAAAAGAAGAAGAACTGAGAGATACAATGTAGGAAGAAGATGTCATCCTCGATGTAAACGACAGTACCTATGAAGTAGACATGATTAGACTCAAATCAGTTTGAACCAAAGGAATTTGCTAGTTGTGAGACACCTTTTGAGGACACTATGGTGAAACCAGATGTTTGTCTACCTGGGCTTGACATGGTGGTCGAACAAAACAAAGACAATGAACTGCTAGAGTTCAAAACAATTCTTGTTCATGGTGAACACAGTACAGCTGTTCAGCGAAGATATCTTGTAGTTGACAACATCCTGTATTATTTGACAGACCCTGATAATGATCCTGTTTTAAGGTTATGTGTCCCTAGGCATCTTAGGGTACTTGTAATAAAACAGTGTCATGATGAGAATGGGCACTTGGGTGTTCAAGAGACTTTTGATTCTATCAGACAAAAATACTTTTGGCCAAACTTGTTCAAAGAATTATACCAGTACATTACAGGCTGTACCACTTGTCAAACTAGATCTTTGCAGAAGATTAGACGACCGCTACAGGAGACTCAATGGCATTCCGCCTTATCCTATGGCAAAATTGTCTCTTTACATATCGGGACGTGTTATATGCATAAGGTCAGAAATGAATGTACAGTATAAAAATGAATCAAGTCGGGTATGTGGTAAAACATGCCGATCAACGGCTATCTTAAGACTGATAACATAAAACGAACTCTCGACCAGCGAGATGAGTAAACACAAATTTAAATCAACTGTTGTAAAAATACCTCGACTTACGAAACTATATTTTACTATATATGCCAATCTCTTTCAAATATGAGATTTTCGCTGGTTCCACCATGTCAAACAGTTGTTTCATACTGCTGACACGGAAAAACCTAGCACGCATAATACGAAAATCCATGCAATCTGAAAGAAAGTGTTTAACACTAAAAGGTTCCTGACAAGGAATGCACAAAGACGGATCCTCACCTTTCAACAAAAGCGAATGAGTGATAAAAGTATGGCCGATTCCGAGTCGAGCCAAAGTTACTTCTTCCTTACGACCAATTCTATAAGATGGTTGCCATTCACCAAGGGAAGGCTTGATAGAATGTAGTTTGTTAAAGACAGCAGCATTCCATGATATCTGCCACTTATCATGAAGATAGGTATTTATGCAAGGTCTGATATCAGTGTAAGGAATTTTAAGATCAGAAATATGAAGAACTAATGCCGATTTTGCAGCAATGTCGGCCTTTTCGTTGCCTTTAATCCCAACGTGACTGGGAAGCCAACAAAATACAATGTTGTTTAGCTCAGCTAAGTTATTATGTTTCAAGAGGATATCCAAAAGAAGAGGGTTTTCCATATAGCGATTATTTAGGGATTGCAGAACAGAGAGAGAATCAGAAAAGATGATAAAATCTGTATTCCTACATTGTTCAATATGATCCAAGGCTAAATCAATAGCTTTGATCTCCGCTGAAAAAATAGAGGCATTAGCAGGTAATCTACATTTGTATGTTTCGGATGGAGCAACACAAGCAGATCCACCTGTGTCTCCATCCTTTGAACCATCAGTATATAAAGTCTCATAGTTAGTAAAGTCAGACAGCAGTTCATTAAATTTAGTTCGAAATACAAGAGGGTCAGTTTGAGATTTTTATCAGTATGCAAAGAAAATAAAACATGTGGCTGAGTAAATGTCCATGGTGGCACATCTGGAACCCTAAACTGTTCAATTGTGTCGAGGTCTAAATTTATAATTTCAAATTCTGAAGATATTCTGATGCCAAAGGAAGGAATCATATTTTGGTTTTTTCTCGAATAATGTTTTATATTGTGGCCGAAAAACAGTTTCATACGTTGGATTTGATGGATTTGACTTTAGTTTAAGGGCATACTGCAAAGAGAGTTTAAGACGTCTATTACAAAGTGATGGCTCATTTGCCTCTGCTAAAAGACTCTTCGAGAGAGATGTTCTGAAAGCTCCCAAGGCAAGCCGCAGTCCCTGATGATGAATGGGATCAAGCATTTCCAAATAAGATTTTCTAGCGGATCCATATATTATTGAGCCATAGTCTAGTTTGGACTGAATAATAGTTCTATAAAGATTAAGTAAAACTTTACGATCTGCTCCCCAGTCAGTATGGGCAACGACTCGCAGTAGGTTCAACGCTTTTTGACATTTTGCTTTAAGCTGTTTAATGTGTGGAATACAGGAAAGTTTTTTTTATCAAAGATAATGCCTAGGAATTTATTTTCTTCTACTACAGGAATAGGTGTTCCGTCCAAGGTGAGCACTGGATCATCATGTGCTTTTCGAAGGTGACAGAAATGCATGCAAACTGTCTTAGATTTCGAAAATGTGAATCCATTTTCAGTTGCCCACGTTTGAATTTTATTAAGATTTTGTTGAAGTTTAAGATCAATAGTATGCATATTTTTTGACCGATAACATATCAAAAAGTCATCTACATATAAGTAACAGTCAACACCAGGATTAAGACATTTAAGAATATTGTTTATTTTTAAACTGAAAAGAGTAACAGACAAAATGCTACCTTGAGGCACACCTTGTTCTTGATCATGTGTCTCAGACAAAGTTGAACCTACACGTACTTTGAATTCTCTGTTGGATAAGAAGTTTTGAACGAATAGTGGCATCGGCCTATAAGGCCTATTTCATGTAAATCATTCATTATACCATACTTCCAAGTTGTATCGTAAGCCTTCTCTACATCAAAGAAGACAGCAACTAAGTGCTCCTTCTTGATGAAGGCTTCACGTATAAAAGTTTCCAATCTAACCAAGTGATCATTAGTACTGCGTTGGTGCCTGAAACCACTCTGAAATTCTGTTTCAAAGTACCAAACGAGTCTTTCGTTGATCTCTTGGCTAAGAAATCGTCAGAAAAATTACAAACTTGGGATCTGTATCTTAATCAGGCTTTGGCTGCTATTAGATTTAACATTAGCGTGTCATCTAATTTTTCACCTCTCTTCTTGCTGTACAACAGAGATGTTGTTTTACCTGTTGATAACTTAATGAGACCTCGTAGAAAATACCTCGAAGACACACATCATATAGCACTCCACGAGCCGCACAGAACCTTCACACTTGTGAGGCAACATTTGAAGAAAGCAAAGAAAAGACAAGCAAAGTATGCTGACCGGGGAACAAAGGAGGTTGAATTCCAAGTCAATGACACTGTTTACTATAAGAATAACCAGAGGAGAGGGAAGCTTGATGCCAAGTGGAAACCATTCTACCGCATTATCGAGAAAAAGGGTCCAGCAACATACATAATCAAGAGTCAGCTAGATGGCTCTACAGCTAAGGTCCCTGCAGAACTGCTGAGGGCTGCCAGTATTGATGAATGGGACATACCTGTAACAACTGAGGGCAGACCGATACGAAAAACAGCTTTTGCTACTCCCCCAGAAGACTCAACCAACGAAGAAGATAATGAATCCGAACCCAAAAGACCTTACGAGAAGATAGCAAAAAGCTGCATGAAAGAGGTGATACAGATGATATAGAAAGCATCCACTGATGGAGTTGCAGGAAAGACTTAGAGCAAGGCAGCAACTCCAGGGGAGGGGACCTTTTCCGTTAGAGGATGATTCCAGTGAACAGGAGTCTGAGGTTGGATAAAAAGAGCCGATGACTGCTCTTGAGCCTGAAAGCGATTCTTCTTTGCGTAATGAACCCTCTGCTGAAAGACGCATAAATGATGATGCCATGTCCGTTGATGGGGTCAGGGCTTTATCTGATATGCAGGGTGTATCATCGGAATCGAAAAGAAAGGAGAATTGCAAAAGAAGCGCGGTTCAAATAAAAATATCAAACAGCTATTTAAGGATATTTATAACATGTTTTAGAATCATAAGGCTTCAGATATTATGAAGGGCTATGTAAGTAGCCAGCAAATTGGTTCACTTGCATGAAGATACATATGTAGGTTACATTACCTATAATTCATTTTTGTTAACTGCAGGTTGTAGCAAGCATAGTTACAACATGGGTTACACATTCTTTATCGTTAGTACATTAATTAGCTGTACTTTTGGTCTAATTATTCACGAGAATGTAGTATTTCATAAGACTAATGAGATATCCTCAAATCATGCCCGTTGGTTAGTGACATTCATTTATGATTTGAACCCGTTTGAGGTCTTTATTAACAAAATAAACAAAGACTTACAGGTAACACATCACGTTATGACAGCAATGGCGGACTGGTATAGACGTTTTAATTATACAGGATATGTATTTACATATGAAAGTCTGCATGAGGAGATAGGTATGCTTACTGATACGTATCAGTCAGTTAAGGATAATTTTATTGATTATAAGTCTTTGAACTCAGGCAATAACAGAAATAAGCGATATTTGCTACCAATAATTGGTCATTTTTCGAACAGTTTCAGACTTCGATTTAGAGAACATTCAAAAGTTGATAGGAAATTTGGCTAAAAATCAAGAAAACATCATACATAATTTGGAAGAGAGCATGACGATTTTGAATTTATCTAGAATTCAGATAACAAAGAATCGTAGGGCAGTCATGGATTTGATAGAGTGTCTTCGAAGGTTAGATGATAAGTTAAGACAATTAGAAACGCTAGTTGAGAGCCGTTTCGATAGACTTGAACAGTTCATAAACACCTTTATTCAGTTCAAATTAATCCTTGATGAAATAAGGCAATCGAGTCAGAATGCTATTTTATATTTGGAGAACCTCAGAGTGGAATTAAATATGTTATCCTTCAATCATTTATCTCCAAGCACGATAACACCCAAGAATTTGCGAGGGTTATTATAAGATATAGGAAATAAACTGCCATCTTCAATGAAATTACCAGCAGATTCAGTGCCCGATATTTGGTATTTTAATAGCACTTTATCATGTACTGCTTACCTTGATGGCCATTTTATACTAATTGTACTTTCTATCCCTTTACTGGATCGCAAAGAAACCTATAAGGTATATAAGATTAATAACTTACCATTATCTATGAATTACACGACGTCTACTGATGGTAAAGATGTCGGCATGATAGCTAAATATGACCTTCAATTTGACTCGTTCATGATTAATGCCGACAGGACGAAATACGCTTTGTTGAGCCCCACTGAATATAGAGCTTGTAATAATAGGTACGTACATTTTTGTAACCCGAAAAGTGGAATTTATCCCGTAAATTTAAGCAAATCATGAGTGATTGCTTTCTTATTACAGCATGCTAAAAAAATTAAACAATACTGTAAAAGTATAGTATACTTCAAGTCTGGATTGCCAATTGCAGAGTATATTCAGTCAGGTATATGGTTTGTAGCGACTTACCAAACGCTGAGATTTACCATTGTTTGTGAGGATCCGTCTATTGTACAGGATGACGTCATAGTTCACCCACCGTTGGGCATAGTGAAATTGAATCCTGTAAAACACTTATATTTGGCGGTCACTTTATTTTGGCGATATTGGCGGATAAGAAGAAAACCGCCAAATTAAAATGCCGCCAATTAAACTGCTGATTAGGGGAAAATCAGCCATTGAGAGATGTATTCCTTCCATTATAATATCTAAGCAAACAAACATCATATGCATTAGTAGAAACGATGTCCAAGTAAAACATTCTGGCGAAACAGACTGTAGCGGTGTTTATGCCATGCTACTTAGTACCTAAGCTAATTTAATTTAATCAGACGCAACAAATTAACCTGTACAATGTTTTAACGGTTTTGTTTATGGTCTATAAAACTATGACATCTATCTCCGTTTGTCTTTTCTTTTGCTTCCGATTTTTTTTTTCTTTTTTGGAATTCACAAAACCGCCAAAATAAAAATCCGCCAAAAGGTCCGTATATAAAAACCGCCAAATTTTGCTGTCGCCAAAAATAAGTGTTTTACAGTACAACTTGCTGGGCTTCGAATGATTATCTAAGCTTACCACCATTTTATGAAATAAAAGTTGAAAGCCAGATGACAGATACTTGGGGTTCACTTATACAGCTCAGAAATATCACTAAGTTCTCCTTATGGCGAAACTTCAGTTCAGCTTTCCCGAACGTGCCATCCCTTGTGATTCCCGATGAACTGAAGAACTTGAGAGAGATACCTATGACGTCATTTATTGATTACGTGCACAGTTACCGAAAAGTCGATATTAAGGGCAAATCGTTGTCGTTTTGGGCATAGATAATTATTATCTTCAGTACAATAGTTGCTTTTGTTGTAATTCACATTGTTTATAAGAAATATTTTCGGAAAAGATTATAATTTGACTGTAGGAAAATGTTAGCTAATTGCTGTAATGATGAGAATGTTGTAACGGGGACTTCCACAGTCGAAGAGAAGAGACTGGCGTCGTCCAGAGTTGATGAGGTCGTTAGTAACGCACCTGGGAGAGATTATCTTCCACGCCAAGTCCAAAGGAAGCGAAAATTACGATGGCTTCGTTGATAAGGGACGCTCAAGTATAGGCGACCCTGTGGCTGCAGTGTATTAATAGAGATGTGCACAGACTTTAAGTAGAAGTCCACTGTATGACCCTAGAGGTTATGCAGTGGTGAAGATATCAACTTTTGTAAATAGTGACCCTGGTTATATTTAAGCTCAGCCTTTTATCCTTAAGATAAAGTGTTGGTGGACTTGTGAATATTTGATGTTTGCTATGTGTTTTAATTTTACATTTAACAAAAACTGTATACATGATATTGAGCATTGAAGGCGATGACAGACGAGGGGTCAAAACCGAAGCATGAAGACAGATCCAAAAGTCAGTTCAAATGTCAAAACAACACAATGTTTATATAACTGAAAATTGACAGATTAAAGGTAGGATGGTGCGTCAAAATGGCAACTGTGTTGACATATGTTTATCAAACATAAACATAAGAACGACCAGCTCTGTGGGTAATGTGCAACGGAGACCAATTGAAATCTGCTATTGAACAGGATAACACATATTGAAATTTCTGTATTAAGATGGATAACCAAGACTTTGTATCGGCAGAAGAACTTGTGAGAAAATATGGGACTGATACCAAGTATATGGTGGTGGACTTGTTCGGGATTATCTGAAATATAAACATGGTTCTGGCGGAGATTGAGGAGTTGAAAAAGAGACTGGAAATATCATGTCCTGAGATAAAAATAAGTAACCAAGAGTGATCCAGTGTGTCATGTGATGCACCGGAAAGGACGGAAGAAGGCGAAATGAAGTTGCCGGTGACGGTGGTGGACAGTTTTGATAATCGGACTGCAGGAGAATGGGAGTTTCCATCTTGCAGTATTGGAGAAGATGATATGTTCTACCCGGGCGAGGGGACAGTTGAAAATCCAATTGCGATTGACTAAAAGTTAGAAAGACTGCCACGTGCAGACATGATAAACTTTCGCATGTTTATAATCGTATATATATGTGTGTGGTTTTATAATTTGTACATGTACGTAGTTTTATCGTTCTTTTTCTGTTTGTGCAACGTTATTTGTTTTGTTTTTCTTGTCATTGATTGAAATGATGTTTCATTGCATTTATTTTGCCGTTATCTGTACTTGTCTATAATTGTAATTTGTGCAGTATATATCATCAATCTTAAAACTTTTATATGTGTGAGTCATTGTAATCTAGAAACTTATGAAGAATTTTATTAATGAACCCAATTAAGTAAACTTCTTTAAGTGGTGGGCGTATGTAAAATAGTGGTCTTGTAGTATTTGTTTTCCCATGAAACTTACAACGCAATAACAGGTGTGGGTTGACATTTGAATGGTGTGGGAACTTGAACGAATATCAGGTTTGATGAGTTTATGGATTTCCGTATAAGTACTTCAACACCTTTAAGTGTCAGGCTTGGCACTTGTTGATAAATGTTACTGAAAGTAGAACACAATTACATAAGCTGTATAAATGTTCACGTTAGTTTTGACAGTTGGAAACTCATATTTTATTGATTTTGGATATTTGCCAATATTTTAAGATTTGGGAAATTGCGTTGTTTGCGTGAGCATGAGTCATTGTATTGTGTTTTTATTGGTTGATATGATAAGTAACTTACATATGTAGAGGACGCTGGACACCATTTCATAAATCCTGATTGGATGCTGGTGAGGTAATCAGGAGGCGCGAGTGTAAGTTACAGTCATGTGACCTTCTAGTATATATATGAGAGAGTTGGTTTTTGTTTTAGTTTCTGTTTTTTTTTGGAAGTTTGGTTTTAAGCTTGGTTTTGAATTTAGAACCTGTGTAGTAAAACATTAAAATCATTTAAAAAGCTATACGATCGGATTTAGTTTCATTTGAAATTCCACACTGGAACAATACAGTTACGAACGAGTAATCAATCATCGCCGCTACACAACACTCTTTGATAAAGGAATATGCTCCGATAGAAGCAAATTCTTCCTTTTAATAGTTGACTTTCATTGCGAAGGGATGCAAAAATGGACAGTTGCTTCTCTGTAAATATATATGTAGCCCTTCAACCACAACGTACATGAAAATTTTGATAAAGCTCGTGCCTCTACACATGAAAAGATCTTGACAAAAAACGCGAAGAGCCTGTCACAGTAGCAAATGCTGCCAAACAGTGGACAATTAATAACTGTGAGTCACTGAATCATGTTCTTAAACAAAGCATTCAATGGAAGTCGCAACCATTAATAGATTTAATAGAACAAGCAGAAGAGCTAGTTCAGTCAGTTTACTGATCTCAGGAGGTCTTTGTTCTGCACCGTGCGCTTTATTTTGGCTGATACACACAGGCACTTGGCAATAAGCAGAAATGTATGGGGCTTAAAAACACAGGCCGAAAGAGAACGGCTTCACAAAAGGTTTAGGGCATATGTTGTAAAAGACCAGCGCGTCATAATGTCAACGGACGTTGCACCCAAAACAAAAGACAAAAAAAACTAAAGGGAAAAGAAACAATTCCTAGGAAAAAGGTAAAAACTGAACCTGGTGACTGATTAGTAACCTGGTGACGGATTAGTTATACAACGCCGTTCTGCTGTGTTAGAAGCCAGAATCTCTGCATTCTGGTAGATACATATTACTACATTTTGTCGTTTTGGGACAGTGAATGATTATAACGTACATGTATCAAATACTACATTCTGTTCTGTGCTGAATCTTTCATTGATTTTCTATAACTTGTAAGTACATGTATAAGGTGTGTTGAATTTTGCTTGTCTTGAATCGCGCCTACACTGCAAAAAATTACCGTAGATTTTACGGTAGACTACCTGGCAACCAGCTGCCAGTCCATTTCCCGTTATTTTTACGGGCGCCCGTAAACATTGGCGGAATCATCACACAGAGTAGGGTAGAATAAGCCAGGTATTGTTTTGGTCATATAGTCCTTCAACACTATAACGATTTTTTCGAGTTAACAAAACTCTACCATATCGAGATAAACTCTACCATATCCAGGTTTCGAAAAATGTTTTACAGACAAACGCCCGTAAGAAAAACGGGAAATGGACTGGTAGTTGGTTGTCAGGTATTCTACCATAAAATCTAAGGCATTGTTTTCACTGTGTACAAATCATTCTCATGCGCGCACCTGCGATCAACGCCAAATTAAGTGAATTACTTTCTCCCACACGTGCTAATGGAAATTATAAGAATGCTATTTTGATACGTAAAGCTTGCTTTTTTCCCACATGAGAAGATTAGCACTTTCCCAGAAATTTCAATTCTGCGACCAAACACATAGTCTTGGAGGAAGCAACTGAGTATCTGGAAAAGTTTTTAGAAATAACCAATCTTTATGTGACAAAATAGGTTTCTAATACTTTACATAAATCAGAGAAAAATATTCACGATATTCCACAGAAGGTGTGCGTTTTTATACCTCTAACGTTCATCCAGACGATCCTCTCAGTGGAGTTTTGCTATTGATCGCGGTAGCGCATTAGAGTAGCCGGGAGGCGTGTAAATCAATTAATATGAAATATTATTAGATTTAGGCCCAATTTCACGTCGACGAATTATTTCTTGGTGATTTAAACTGCGGCGGCGGCTTCGCTAAACTGCCTATAAAACCACGGTTTAAATCGATTTCAAGTGTGCAAAATCTACATGATTCAGCAAAACCATGGTTTTGCTAAGCTGACTATTCTTTCATGTACGAAATCATGTAAAATGACTCACCAAGGATATGGTATGCGCAACAGCATTGAAGCAACTTCAGAAGACACGATTTTTTGACAGCGCAGCAAGATGTCGCAGCAGAACTAGGGCTGTCTCAGAAGATATTATTCTTTGCTAGCGCAGGGTAACTAGCATCATTATGAAGACATCGCCCGTTTGTGCTTTTATGTCTCGCCTCCTCCGGGACGCATTGCTTGAGGAGGCTCAGTAGGGGACGACTGCGCTCGCCATTTAAAAGTACGCATCTCTTACTTGTTGTCTGCAGCTACTGTGTCTCGCGAAAGGCATCAATCGGTCGTTGCATACTTCCCATTTCATTTTTCTACAGGAAAATATAGAAAGTCGCACGTCTGTTGTTGTAAGTTTAAAAGGCCACAATTCCGGAAAGAAATTGACTCCATCAAAACTCCACATACCCATTACAAGTACGCAAGGCATGAAAACTAGAGCAAGTGAGCAGGGGCTCACGTATACCCCCGACCAGTGCCACCGCCTAATGGAACGACCACCTAATGAAATCACCGCCTAATGAAACCAATCTTATACATGGTATGAAGCTAGAACTAAATTTAGTCACCTATCAAATAGTTCCATCAAAGTACATTACAAATATCAGCAACGAGTACCAACTCAACACAAAACTTTGACCTTGGTCAGCAGCAGCATCCAGCTGATGTCAAGTAATCTGCATGACCACATTGTAGTAAACCACCTTGACCTTTAGTAAGCAGCTATGAACCTAAAAGTAAACCTAGTCAAATATCAAAAGGTTCCATCAAAGGATACTGGAAATATAGAAGAATATAAACTTAACCCAAAATTTTAACACAAATCTGTGACCTTGACCTTAGGTCAGTAGCAACATCCAAATGATGTCAATTATTTTTAGAAGTAAACCTAGTCATATATCAAAAGGTTTCATCAAAGGATGTTGGAAATATATGCAAAGAATATAAACTTAACGCAAAACTTTAATGCAAATATACAAGTCTGTGACCTTGACCTTTGGTAAGCAGCAACATCCAGATGATGTCAGCTACTCTGTATGAACCTTAAAGTAATCCTAGTCAAATATCAATCGGTTCCATCAATGTTGGAAATATAAGCAAAGAATTAGAACTTAACGCAAAACTTTAACGCACATGTGTAAGTCTGTGACCTTGACCTTTGGTAAGCAGCAGCATCCAGATGATGTTAACTCCTCTGCATGAACCTTAAACTAACCCTAGTCAAATATCAAAAGGTTCCATCAAAGGATATTGGAAATATTAAAGAAGAATATAAACTTAATGCAAAACTTAAACACTAAATTTTATGTCTGTGACCTTGACCTTAGGTCAGAAGCAGCATCCAGATGATGTCAACTATTCTGCATGACCCTAGAAGTATACCTAGTCATATACCAAAAGGTTCCATCAAAGGATATTGGAAATATATGCAAAGAATAAAAACTTAACGCAAATCTTTAACGCAAATGTTAACGGACGGACGAACAGACGGACACACGGAAGGACAGACGGACGAACGGACGAACAGACGGAATGACGAAAACTATATACCCCTCGACATACTTCGTATGTCGGGGGTATAAAAATGGGAGGAGCTGATTCTATACCGTAAAAAGTGACAAACGGACGGACAGAATACAGGCAGACGAGGGCATTGTCACGTGAGGAATAAAAAAGTAAAGCATAGGCACCTAAATAGGAAGTGACACTTTAGAAACAACCCATTGCCGATTGCCTCTTAGTATCAAACAATTGTTCCATCGGTTTGATATTATTTCCCCTGTTATATTGTAGGTCCTCCGTCCGGTACCTTATGAGCCACTCCAACCTTCGCACTTCTGTCTGTGTGAAACAAAACTGCTCTACGAATTCTGTACCATCGTAATATTAAAAAGGGTTAAAGTAGATGGTGCACCAAGAGGGTCAAAAGCACCGATACTGGTCGACCCGTATTTTTTACGGGTCGACCCGTATTTCAGCTACAGGTCGACCCGTATATTTACGGATCTACCCTCAAATATACGAGTCGACCCGTATAATACGGGTGGACCAATAAAAATATGGGCGAACCAGTATTTTAAGGGTCTTCTCGCATTTACGTATCGACCCGTAAAATACGGGTCGGCCCATATTTCAAAAATGCGGGTCGACCCTTATCGGTGTTTTGACCCTCTTTGTACACCAGATAAGTTCTCGGGCTTTTTCAAACATTAATGGACCGTGATATGACAAAACCAACAAAGTGGCATGTGCATCAAGCGAAGACTCTGATCAGCCTGTGTGCGCCCACTCTGATCAGTGTCTTGGTTGTGCGTTTAAAGGGTAGCTAAGGATCTAATCTAGCTCAATGCGGACAACGAAGACTCTGAGTCTGATCAGACTGGGCGGATGCCCAGGCTGGTCTGAGTCTTCTCCTTAGCTACCATTTCAGCGCAAAACCAAGTCGGACTCTGCTCAGAGTGGGCGGATGCCCAGGCTGATCTAAGTCTTCGCTGGATCCAAATACCACTTTGTTGGTTTTGCTATGTCGCGGCTCATTGTGCATTACGAATATCATTTATGTTAATGAAATCATTATAGTCCTCCATTTTCCGCATAGAATCAAGGGTTTTCAGTCCTTAATCTTTCGTTTTCCGAAGCTCAAAATAATCCGTCATTTTATTCATAGTGGAAAATAATTTTTCCACGTGAAATTCATTCCGAAGATTATCTATGAAAATAAGCATCCAACGGCCTTAATTCTCGGTTTATCGGCGACGTGAAATTCGGCCTAAGACTTTAGATTTAATTCGCCATTCATTCATTGCAACATAAGGTGTATATAATTTTATAGTGTATATGCAAATGTAAATTGTTACTGCTATTTTATACAACCCGTTTACACATTGCTCTATTTACAAATTTTACATACTAGAATTTAATCTACATTAAAACTTATTTCTACAAAATTGTACATGCTTTGTCTATTTTACAAGTTTTGTTATATTCACAACTGTTTTATTTTATATTGTCTTACGGTTGCATTCCTAATTTACATTGAATTTATAAATTTGTTGAGCAAATGTTTATTCGACCTTTTATACAAATTGCAGTGTGCTTGTCTTTCATAAATGTTTAATTTCATTTTTGATTTTGAATATATATTATTTGATTATATCAGAGAGAGGGAGAGAGAGAGAGATAACGAACATGTATGCAGTTTTATTGTTTGTTTTACTCACCATTGTGTTATCTGGTCAATAAATATCAATATACATCATACATTGGTCTTACTTCCCATCCATATTCAGTGTTAGCACTCTGCATTTTCTTTGCATGAAAGGGGAATGAACCAATATTAGTAGTTACTTCACCCATGACACCAGCCGGGAAGAACGAATTTTGCAAAAGGAAACAGCTAAGGAGACAGCTTTATCCCATTACAATGGCCTCAAAAGCAATTCCCCTTAATACGATCTGAACCAGATGCGGATCCAGAGGGGGTTCGGGGGTTCAAACGAACCCCCTCATTAGCCTAAATTATTTCATATTCATGGGGAATTTCAGCCAAAATTGGTCGAACTGCGCAAATCGAACCCCCTCACCAGCTAATTTGAACCCCCTATCCAAAAGTCCTGCATCCGCCCCTGTGAACTGTGTTGCTGTAATGATAATTCTGCATTCAAAGTAATTTTCTATGCCCAACTATTGTTATAAAGGCCACAAATGGAAATGTATGTATAGTACTTTCCGGTAGCAAAATGTTCAGCTAGTTTGCATATCGCTAAGATGACTGGGTCGAAAGAGATTTGAAAATTGTCAACATGCCATAAATCCAAAACAAACAAAAATAGACATTTTTAAATCAAAAGCAATGTTATAAGCATGCTATTAATACAGATATTTTATTTATCGTTGGTTGGTTGGTAGATTTGATGCTTAACGTCCACGGTAAACAACTAAGGTCATGTCGGGACGGTCAGTTAACCTAACCACACTATTCCTGGGCAGGCTTAGACCTCCTAAGCGGTTAACCAGTACTAAGTGCACATACTTTCGCCAGTAACTGACAACTACCCTTCTCTTGAATCAGCGGAAGGAGAAACGAAAGTATGCGGCCAGACCGGGATTCGAACCCAGGACCTCTGACTTACGAGTCAGGTGCCCTAACGATTGCGCTACCCGGCCCGGCTTTATATATCGTCGTAAAATAACTGTATTAATAGCAAACTTTTTTTTTTAGGTCTTTCCGGTATTTCAGGGTCTTTTCGGTATTTCATGGTCTTTTCGGTAATTCTGGTCTTTTCGGTAAATACAGGTACCTCGTTATTTCTAATTTCCGAGATTTCTCGCAAAACAAACTCGCCTTTTCTGTTTGTTTTATTTTCATTTCCCTACCTGTTCCTCTTAGATACACTCGTTGTTGGTGGGACGTTAAACCGAGTTCACTCACTCACTCTTAGATACAGTTTTAGGATTTCAGATGTCCTACATACTGAAGAAAATCAGCATTCAAGACAGATTTAACGATACTGAATCTAGCACCTCTGAATTTCAAAGTTTAGGCAGATAAGCCAGACTGTCTAAATTTGTAGTGGCATTGCCATAGATATTTCAAATCTATGCCTGTCACAACTTTGCAATAAACTGAAGCAGTTTTATTTAATAATGTTGCGAAGCACATACATGTCCAAAAAAAGCAGAGATAAAATTTATTACTAATAAATCCAAAATACGATAATGAAATTTCTGATAGGTTTGATTCAAAGGGGGGTAATTTACAGTCTTGTATATTTTATTGATTGATTGATTGAGTGTTTTGGGTTTAACGGCCCTTTGAGACAGTGTTTCAGTCTATATTGCGCTGTCTCCCAGAGAGGGAGAAAGAGAAGAAATGATAGATGAGAGAAAAATGTCCAAAACCCCCACCCGCACCTACTGCAAGCAAAGTAGGTCCTTGCCTTACAATGTTCCAGATTAGTAGGACGCCCCGGCATTGATTGATTGATTGTTTGGGTTTAACGGCCCTTTGAGAAAGTATTTCAGTCTATATCGGGCCGTCTCCCAGAGGCGGACAGGTGAGCTTTTAGTATATCAATGCTCCGTAGTCCGTCTTCCGTCCATCCACCATTTTCAAAGGTCTTTTTCTCCAAAACCGCTGAGCCAATCAAAGCCAAATTTCAAATGGAGCCTCCATGGGTTGGGGAACAGTACCAAGATCGCCACCAAGCCCATATTATGGTAAAAACCCTTCAAAAATCTTCTTCGCCAGAACCAAAAGGCCTATGACCTTGAAACTTGGTATGTAGCATTGGGCATTCGGGCCCATCATAATTATACAAATGATGACCTTGCATTGACATTGAGCTAATTTATGACATGGTCAACTTTGGTACGTTAGGCTTTTATATGGGAAAACGCTTAAACAGTGGATCTCTCAGAAACTATTTAAGTCTAATGTACAATATTTTGTCTATATGGTCAACTAAATGAACAAGTGAACATATTATGTCATTAAAGGTCAAGGTCATTCAGTCCGTCCATCCGCCGTCAAGAGTTTCAAACATCTTCTCTGAAACCACTGGGCCGATTGAAGCCACATTTCATATGGAGTCTCAGTAGGATGGGGGAACGAAAGTTTATACCGGGGTCTGGGGCACATGACCAAGATGGCCGCCATGCCCAAATATGGTAAAAATTCGAAAATCTTCTTCTCCAGAACCACAAGGCCTATGACCTTGAAACTTGGTATGTAGCATCGGGCACTCGGGTCCATCATAGTTTGTATGAATGATGACTTTGCGTTGACCTTGACCTAATTTATGAGATGGTCAACTTTGGTACGTTATGGGAAAACGCTTAAACAGTGGATGTTTCTCAGAAACTATTTAAGTCTAAGGTACAAAACTTGGTATATATGGTCAACTAAATGAACAGATGAAGATATAATGTCTTTGAAGGTCAAGGTCATTATGTCGGTCTGTCCATCATCAAAACATATTCTCCTCTGAAACCACTGAACCCTAACTCCATCTACATCTTCTACAGAATTATCTCCCTTTGTTATTTTCAGTAAAGAAATCATGTTTACTCTAGAAGTTTAAAACAGTCAAAAGATATTTTCATGAAATTTGGTACAAATATAAATTTTTTGGTTGGTTGTTTTGGGTTTAACGGCCCTTTGAGACAGTATTTCAGTCTATATCGGGCCGTCTCCCAGAGAGCGGGAGAAAGAAGAGAGAAGTGATAGACGAGAGAAAAAATGTCCAAACAACCCCCACCGCACCTTCTGCAAGCACAGTAGTCCCTTGCCCTACTACTATTCCATTCAGTAGGACGCCCCGGTACTGGAAGTTGAACGCAGCACCATCGCACCACACCCGACCACCCCCTACAAATATAAAGCATTATCAGATGATAAAACCGGAAATGAAAGGCAAGTGCCACGTATACTGTTTGACGGAGTTGTTTTTGCCATTATAACTGCCATTCTTTATTGCACCCCTATGTGAAAGTACAGAATATTGTTGTCACTGGTTTCGTGTCAGCATCAGATCTTGGGTATTTCAGTTAATGTTTGTCATTGATGTGCAAGCATGAATCAGGTAAGCTATCCTGTATGTTTAAAACTTAGTATCGAATTTTACTTTCAGGGCCACTGATGGAAAAACAGAAAATTCAAACTGTCACAGGACAGAAATAACAAGGTATGTGTTTTGACAGCATTTATATAATTGAGCCACATCATGTGATTTCCAACAATGTGGCATTGGTGACAAGCAGAGGCTATGATAAGTGCAGTCTGACCTGAGCCTTTGCTTGTCACATCAGCCATCTATGGAAGTGACCCAAGCCATAGAGCCAGCAGTGAGGTCTCTGATTACCCTGTATAAATAAGAAAAATGATCTGAATACCACATGACAAAATTGCCACATTGTTGTAAATCACATGATGTGGCTCATATAATAGGCTACAGTCCGGACGCGATAAGTTGGCAATGTTATTGTTTTGTGTTTATTTTGATTTGGTGACTGATCGGCTATATAGCAGAGTTCAGCTTATCCAACTCACGGGAATGAAATAATAAATTTGAATAATTTTGTTACTATTTTGTTATCAATGATATTCTAAAACTAGAGACAGTTCCTGTCTTTAAGCTTTCAAAAAGTGTCATTTAGATAAATTAGAACTGCCAGTTAACCGTAATGTGCCATTATGACCGTAGATCAAGAAGTTACATGAACTGCACCGTAATGATAGAACAGGTACTGTTGACATTAAAAATGTAAACAAAACATTGCCACTATAGCGCGACCGCCCTATACATAGCTGTAAACACTGACAACTTGATGAAGCAGAGTTTCAGAACAAGAAGACCCTCCATGTTACAGGTGACCCGCCCAACCTATGTACCTGCAACGGACTCTGACAAATTTATTATCCCCTCAAATCATTTAAGCACACTACTGTTTTTATGTCATGATAGAAAAATTTTCAGTGCAGAAAAGATATGGAATTCTATACATTACCTTGTTAGTGGCTACAAGTTTTTCGTAGCTTCGTATAATGTAACCGGTGAATTAAATTTTGATACTTAAAGTAAACTATAAACAAGTTAGAGCTACTTCCGCAGGGGGTTAAAGTCCGATGAATTTGCTTGTTCTTTCAGTAATGAATGAGCAGTTATGTCCTCCCACCAAAGGTAAGGGGGCGACATATTTTTTTCATTTTTATTTGTGCCTTGTTTTGGTGAAAGTTTACTTAACTTAACAGTTAGCATAGATAATATTTTTTAAGGATCCTAATTAGGAGCGAAATCTGTTTCTGTAATTTTTACAAGTAACATTTTCTGTAAGTTTCATATGCATCAGTTTCTGTCATGTTCATAAGTACCATTTTCTGTTAGTTTCATACGCATCAGTTTCTGTCATTTTCATAAGTACCATTTTCTGTTAGTTTCATATGCATCAGTTTCTATCAGCTTCATAAGCATCATTATCAGTTTCGTAAGCATCAATTTCTGTCAGTTTCATATCCATCAGTTTCATATCTATAAGGTTCCATTAGTTTCATATGCATCGGTTTTGGCCATAGACAAAACTATTTCTTCGCATCCAAAGTCAAACGTTTAAAAGAAAGACTCACTAGGTTGGTATTTTTTATTTTATATTCAGCAAGTTATGTGAAAAGAGAACTTAAAAAACAATCTCAACTTGGCCTTTTTTTAATCAATCGATGCTTTAAATTTTGCAGGCAGCCGAATTCGACTCGGGAGAATTGATAAATGCCAGGTACAGTGGCAATGGCGATTGGTACGAGGCCATCATAGTAAAGACAAGAGATGTCGCCTGACAGCATACCTCGCCTGAATTGGTGCTTGCTCATCACACAGCCGCTATGGTGGTGTGGACTGCTATGCATAAAACTTCATGCAAGCATGTCCATAATGAAAACACATTTATAAACAAAAGCTATCCCAGAAATAAGTCTTAAAATAAAATTAAAATAAAACAAGAGCTGTCGCCTGACAGCATAGCTCGCTTGAATAGGTGCTTGCCCATCACACAGTCGTTATGGTGGTGTGGACTGCTATGTATAAAACTTCAGGCAAGCATGTCCATAATGACAACACATTTATAAACAAAAGCTATCTCAGAAATGTCTTAAAATAAAAAAAATCCACATGAAATTTCACAGTCCATGAGCTTGAGGTCAAAGAACTAAGGGGTAGGGGGAGGAGGGCAGGGCTAGGATGTATCAAAGCCTTTAACCGTTATCTAACATCAGTCCAAGTATTAGTATCAACTGAGTCCATTGTGGCACTGTGAAATTATGTCTTCATTAATATAAAACTAATCAAAATCTTTAAGACAAAACTCAAAGTCCATGACCTTGACATCAAGGTCATCCAGTCGGGTAAGTATATAGTGTTTTGTAAAAACTCAAAAAAGTGTCTAACATCAGTTCAAGTGTAAACTAAATCTCTGCCAAGCATTATGAATCAGTACGCAATTAGAAAACTTTAATGAAGACCAAATTTCCTAAGTCCCAGACCTTGACATCAAGGTCACCGAGCAGGGCTGGGGTACAACTCTGTAAAACTTTGGACTAATACAGTAAAGCCAGAGAAAAACTTGACATAAAGTGCAACTGATGTGCACTAGCCCAGAGAGAGGTGTGCACATGACTTTGAGTAAGCTCCGAGACACAGGTGCACTCGACTTTGCGACCCAAGTGCACTAGACAAATTTCCAATTCAGCAATCACCTGTGAATTCAAGGTGCACATTCGTGTTCAGTATATTTGCTATAAACCTACTCTACAGTTCTTAGTTCAATATTGTAAGACACCATTTATTCTTGATTTTTCTTTTTTACTTTGTTTTTATTTATCTATTTCATTCCGTCTTTTTATTTAACCAAACATATCAAATTTGATCTTTTTATGTCATTTGAAGTCTGTAATCACCATCTATTTATTAATGAATACCAATATATAAAAAAATAATGGTAAAAGGTTGGGATAATTACATTAGATAGAACATTCTATCAAAGTAATTTAAAGGTGCGCAAACAATGATTTTTTTCTAATACCCCTTTCTTTAATTGGTCAACAGTTTTTCCTAGTGACATAATTATGGGTAGGTGGAGACAGAAGTGCCATAATATTTAAATGTATATAATGCGTTATTCCCAACACACTTCTTTAATGGTTTTGTTGTTATAAGACAATAGAAGATGACAGCCAGACAGAAGTCTCTTTCAGGTAAGTATTTATCTAATTGTTACCTTATTTATTGCAGAGCACCTCGTTTAGTAATGCTCATTTAAATATGTTTATTTTAGTATATCGATGTTTTGGAAGAGCTTGCTTAACGCGGTGTATTTAATTCTTCCCGTTTATTTATTTATATTTCAATATATTTATTTAAACGTTACACAATAATAATTTGGCTTATTATCTCTATCACTATTTCCGAAGTAATTACAGAAATTTGTGGACTTGTATATATAAATTTATATCATTACAACTCTATAGTCACTGATTATCTATCTGACAAAACCATGACATTCCCTGTCCGCCAAGCGAAGACGCATTTCAGCCTGGGAATCCGTCCAGTCTGATCAGTCTCTGCTGTGCTATTGCAGTCAGAGAAGATTCTGATCAGCCTCGGTGGATGCCTAGGCTGATCTGAGTCTTTGCTGAGTCATTTTGTTGGATCTGTCACGCAGCGGCTCGAATGAGATGGATTTGAATAAGGCATCTGTCAATACATGTATCCTTGGGCAAGAAGATTTCTTGTTTGTGTGAATGTTTGATTACTGTGTACTTAAAGGTCTGGAATTTGCTCTTCCAACCCATAATGGAATCTCCTCCAATAAACGGGTAATAAGAATATCGAATGCATCTCTAATCTCCTCATTATTAGGGTCATAAAATATTAAAGTGCTGAGACCGCTGCCAACTTCAGGGTTCCCGGTGTTGTATATTCATTAATCAATCCAGTAAAACCTAAAAAAAATGGAGATCAGAACCATATATTTTGAGGGGAAAAAAACATAAAAATAAAAAGGAGAAAATGCAAATAAAATAAAATAAATAGAAAAATAGAAATGAACTGTAAAAGGAGATTTAGAAGAAAGAAATTTTGATATATATAAAATATTAATATTTTCTTGTATATCACTTACAAAGCGTACTTACTTTACTTTTTACCATTTTACATATTTCGCCATTATAATTTTCAATTTTAATATTATCAGCTTTTGAATTCCTTATTTTATTTTTATTTTATTTATTTATTTATTTATTGGTTTAGTAGTTGAAATATTCTGCAATTTAATAAATTTACAATTTTCAAATAATCCCAAGAAAAACAATGCAATTTGTAAAGGTAAAAGTTTGTTTCAAGGCTCGCTGCATAGATCCCTAAGACTTCAATTAGATTGTGAAACATATGTTTTGAAAATCATTGATAATCAGCTTGAGGAAATCAGTTTAGTGATTAAAGCAAGGTATCTGTTATTGATTTCCCTCCACTAGTCCGCATTAAGACATAAGGTATAAAAAATAATACAAATGAAAAAATCTACAAACTTAAAGACATCTTAATTCTTTGTTTCAGATGTAGTCACCGTGGAAAGGAAATATTCCTGTTGCATTATATGTCGTAATGGGTTGCAAATTGAGTAGACTCTGACCAGGTTGCTCACAGAGCAATCTGATCTGATTTTTCTCTTATCACTTAGACAAACTACCACCAATTCAGGGGGTGGTCGGGTGGTGCAATGGTGCTGTGTGTAACTTCCAGCAGCTCTGATCATTTTCATTTTGTTTCAATATACATGTAGGGTTCAACCCCAGAAAGAATTGAAGTGCGCTCCTATGATCAAATTCTTTCCTGTATGTGTTTATTTTGACTAGGAAAGCAGACAAGAAAGTCACAAAAGTCGTCCCCCTTTGAAAAAAATGCAGAAAAAACGTACTAAAAATGCAGGAAAACATGATAAACTAGTAAACTGTCTTTAGCCTTGCAGACTAGGCATCTCATATTTTGAAAAAACGAAAACAGCATAATTTGCAAATAGCGTAGATCCTGACTCATAATAAGCCTACACTGTTTGCCCTCTAGTCTTTGAATTCTTATCCATTTCTTTAACATAGCGCGAACAAACGAAAATAGCTGAATTTGCAAATAGTGTAGATCCTGATGAGGCGGCTCATAGTGGGCAACTTCATTTAGATCTGCACTGTTTGCCCTCTAGTGTTTGAATTCTTATCCATTTCTTTAACATCTAAAGCGCGAAACAAAATATGAAAACTGCTGAATTTGCAGAGAATGTAGATCTTAATGTGGCGGCTCATAACCAATTAACTGAACAGCCTCATCTAGATCTACACTGTTTTCTATCTAGTCTGTGAATTCTTATCCATTTTTTTAAACATCTAGAGCGCTAACGAACGTAAACCGCGGAATTTGCAAATAGCATAGATCCAGATAATGCGGCTCATAATAAGCAGCAGCATCCAATCTACACTGTTTGCCCTCTAGTCTATGAATTCATATCCATACATTTCAATTCTGCGACAACCACATTGTTGGTTTTTCCCGTGTCGCGGCTAATTTATTTCTGACTTTGTTTACTTAAGACGCCGCAGAAGTGTGAAATACATGTATCTACTCAGTTTTAGAGCTTATTGTTAAAACAACAGTACAATAAACTAAGATTCAAAAGGGTAATGAAAGTAGATTTAAGAACAAACAAACAGATTTACCTTTGAATATGCTTGATCAACTCATTGTGTTAGTTTTGTCATGATTCAAGATCAAATAAAAGAATAAAATAAAGTTGATAGTTTAATACCTTACAATACATGTCTTTTCTGATACTTAAAATAGATTATTATAATATTTTAATCATCTTCTATGATATTTAGAATAAATTAGGTGATATGCATCATTTTAATTGTCTTCTCAAAACTGAAAGAAAGAATTAAAGACAGAAAAAATACACAAATTAAGATAATTTTCACATATGCAAATAAAAGTAAAAAAAAGAAAGACATCAGAAATTAACGCTTATACAAATTTAAAAATTCTTATATTTTCTTTAAAATAAAGTTGATAGTTAATAGCTTACAACACATGGCTTCTCTTTTACTTGAAATAGATTATTACAACATTGTATTTTTTTTCTGTTATATTAAGAATAAATTAACATACATGTATGTGCATTATTTTAATTGTCTTCTAAAAATACTCAAAGAAAGAATGAAAGACAGAAAAAAGACAAAAAATACACAAACTAAGATAATTTTCACTTTTGCAAATAAAAGAAAAAAAAAGAAAAACATCAGAAAATTAAAACTAATACAAATTTAAAATTGTTATATTGTCTTTACTCTTGCAGTAAAAATTAAAAAAAGAAGATGATCTGGGTAGTGCACAAACTGTTTGTCCATTCCATGACTGGCTAATCATAAAAGTAGGTGTAAAGGTTCAATCTGAGCTCTGAACTTCAGGTGCACTACGGTTTGAGAAAGGGGTGCAACTCAATGCTCAAAGCTAGCTCAGGTGTAGTGCAACTCATGTGCAACTGGGTTGCACAAGGGTGTCAAGTCTTTCTCTGGCTTTACTGTATCTAACTACAGTGCAAATATAAAAAGAATTCATCTATGAGTTCAGGAGATATGTGTCATTAAAAACTTTTAACCAAAACATCCAATCAATTTCGTTCAGGCGAGCTAAAAAATGAAATGAAATTTCAAAGTCCATGAGCTTGAGGTAAAAAAACTGACGGGTAGGGGGAGGGGGGGGGGGGGGGCTAGGATGTATCAATACCCTGAACCATTATCTAACATCAGTCCAAGTATTAGTATCAACTGAGTCCATCATCATGGCACTGTGAAATTATGTCTTCATAAATATAAAACTTTAACCAAAACCTTTATAACAAAATTCGAAGTCGATGACCTTGACTTCAAGGTCATCCAGTGGGGTAAGTATAAGGTGTTTTGTAAAAACTCAAAATAAGAGTCTAACATCAGTTCACACTGTCGGGAAACAAGTTCCGTGATAGAATCATTTGTGTATACGTCACAGGCTGTGCGCCATTTTTCGAAAGTCACATTATTGCTGAAAACAGGTATTTTCATTGCTTTCTTTTATATCTCAAAATGATGTATTTTCACGCTGTCCCCATCATATGCGGCATAAAATTGGCTTTTTATCGGTAGCTCCATTTTCTCAAAGACTTTTGTTGTTTCTGAGAACATCGATCACACTGCGCCGAAAAAGTCCGAGGTAGGTATCACGGACGTCAACGAATCGGAAGAAAAAGTCAGTTTTTCTTCTGATTCACGATAAATCAGCACCGATTTCGGTCATATCTAGTAACCCTATCAAATACTATATACAATCACCCTTTTTCATCTTCGAAAACTCTGTATTAAGTTCAGAATTCGTGAATGATGGGTATCACGGACGGATTTTCGTTAGACAAATTGAGGTAGCCTTCACGGACGGTATAATACACAAGTGTCGAGAGCTTCACCATTAGCATAGTTCATTTTCTGCATAACAGTTAAACTCTATTTTACTTCAGAAATGTGATTGAAATTTTACCACACACTGATTCAAATCAGGAGCTGTTCGCACTTGCATTTTAAGAACTAGAACATTGTTATAACTGCTACTATTTTGAAACTGTGTAATGTCTTAAAGTTTTGATAATCCATAACCCTTTTAATAAATTTAGACCAAATAGTTCATTAATATGGATCCCAAATCTCGTTTAATCTGGAAGCCCCGGTAGCTCAGTAGGGGTAAGCCTACCGAGTGACAAGTCCGGGGTGGGGGGGTTGCTAGTACATTCGTGGGGTCGTAGGTGGGGGTGCGGATTTTTTATATCTATTTATGGTGTTGTGGATCAAAAACCAATAACCCAAGGAGCAGGGGGAGGAGTCATCAGAATTCTTCTATTAGTCTTCATTTAAAAAAAAGTCTCGGCTTCTAAGGGGTGGGGGCCTGCGACCCCAGACCCCTCATTTCTCCTACATTTTCCGATGTATACATTCTTTCAAACTTAAGTCTCCAAAACATTTACAAAGGAAAACTCATTGCCATTTTATATCCAGATAAAATATTTTCATTGATTTGCTAGTAGCACAGTATAAAACTGTCAACAAAGTCATACCGATTAATATATGCCTGCATTTGTGACATCAGGTCATCAGCAAAATACCGTATAATGGGAAATTTTCGCGTCGCCTAATTTTCGCGGAATTTCGCGGTCGATAGCGGTCCGCGAAAATTAAACTCCGCGAAATATTATCAAAGTTTGTACAAAGTAGTAATAGGAAATTTGAATCATCCAAACATATGGTTTGCGGTATTCAAAGCGTCCCACAAAACCTTAAGAGTAGGTAGCTAAAGAGCTATTATTTTCGGCTCAATTATGTAAGCTGGTAATTAGCAGGTAATTACAATTTGAACAGGCCGTCACTTTTTTCGCTTGATTAACGGTCACTTGTACCTGATAATGCAAGTACAATTGAACTACTTTTATTTGATTGTGAGTTTTGTTTACAATAGCCATTCTATCAATTACTCGCATATTTCAGTTGACTGTTTCTCTCTCCTTGTACGTCTTGATTTTTCAGTCAAGCCAATATTTTAAACACAATTTTTATTTTCGTGGATTTTCACATCCGCGAAAATTAAAAACCGCGAAAATTAATCTTCATGTTTTTGGGGCCAATCCGCGAAAATTTGGCGACGCGAAAATTTTCCATTATACGGTATACTCTGGCTTCTTGGGGCTATTCCCCCAGACCCCCTCCCCCTTCACATTATTAACACCATCGAGGAGCATTCAGCATCAAATTTCGGGGTCAGCATTTTTCAGAAAAAGTCCATTAAACTATTAGATATTATAATAAGCTGTAACTAGAAAATGTGTTTATGAAACACTATGCCCCCAACCATATGCTTGTCTCTAGAGAAGGTTCATCCAATAATGCTTGTACCTTTGTACCATAGGCTTACAATGCACTTGTACCTTTGTACCATAGGCTTACAATGCACTAAGTCGAAAAAGGCCTTAGGGGCATCACTCAGTCAAAAATTTACGAATTGTTTTCGAAAGTTAATCAGGTCATCTAAACCTTGGGCAATATCAACCTGCAAAAATCATGATCCTAGCATCAGGTGTTCTTGAGATATTTTGTTCACAAGCTTCCATAGGCAAATAATGCACTAAGTTGAAAAAGGGGCATAACTCAATCCAAAATTTACAAATTATTTTCAAAAGTTAATCAGGTCATCTACACCACAGGCAGTATCTTCCTGCATAAATCATGCTCCTAGCATCAGGTGTTCTTGAGATATTTTGTTCACAAGGTTCCATAGGCTGACAATGCACTAAGTCGAAAAAGGGGCATAACTCAATCAAAAATTCATGATTTCTTTTCAAAAGTTACTCAGGTCATCTGCACCACAGGCAGTATCTTCCTGCAAAAAATCATGCTCCTAACATCAGGTGTTCTTGAGATATTTTGTTCACAAGGTTCCATAGGCTTCCAATGCACTAAGTCGAAAAAGGGGCATAACTCGGTCAAAAATTCACGAATTTGTTTCAAAAGTTAATCAGGTCATCTACACCTTGGGCATTCTCATCCAGCAAAACCTCATGATCCTAGCATCAAGGGTTCTTGAGATATTTTGTTCACAAGTTTCCACAGGCTAAGTCGAAAAAGGGGCATAAATCTGGAAATACATGACCGGCGGAAAAATAAAAAAATACGGGTCTACTTATTTTCCATACTGATCATGTGTATAAAGTTTCAAGTTCCTAGCTCTTATTGTTCTTGACTATATGTACGGGTACCTTTGTACCATAGGCTTCAATGCACTAAGTTGAAAAAGGGGAATAACTTGATAAAAAATTCACGAATTTTTTTCAAAAGTTAATCAGGTCATCTACACCACAGGCAGTATATTCCTGCAAAGAATCATGCTCCTAGCTTCAGGGGTTCTTGAGATATTTTGTTCACAAGGTTCCATAGGCTTACAATGCACTAAGTCGAAAAAGAGGCATAACTCGGTTAAAAATTCACGAATTTGTTTCAAAAGTTAATCAGGTCAACTACACCTTGGGCACTCTCATCTTGCAAAGCCTCATGATCCTAGCATCAGGGGTTCTTGAGATATTTTGTTCACAAGGTTCCACAGGCTAAATCGAAATAGGGGCATAACTCTGGAAATACATTGCCGGCTGAAAAAATTAAAAAAATACGGGTCTGCTTATTTTCCATACTGATCATGTGTATAAAGTTTCAAGTTCCTAGCTCTTATTGTTCTTGACTATATGTAAGGGTACCTTTGTACCATAGGCCTCAATGCACTAAGTCAAAAAAGGGGAATAACTCGATCAAAAATTCACGAATTTTTTTTCAAAAGTTAATCAAGTCATCTACACCACAGGCAGTATCTTCCTGCAAAAAATCATGCTCCTAGCTTCAGGGGTTCTTGAGATATTTTGTTCACAAGGTTCCATAGGCTTACAACGCACTAAGTCGAAAAAGGGGCATAACTCGGTCAAAAATTCACGAATTTGTTTCAAAAGTTAATCAGGTCATCTACACCTTGGGCATTCTCATCTTGCAAAGCCTCATGATCCTAGCATCAGGGGTTCTTGAGATATTTTGTTCACAAGGTTCCACAGGCTAAGTCGAAAAAGGGGCATAACTCTGGAAATACATTGCCGGCGGAAAAATAAAAAAATACGGGTCTGCTTATTTTTCATGTGCATGCCACATATAAAATTTCAAGATCCTAGCGTAAGCGGTTCTTGAGTTTCCCAGCTGCCAGAAAGCGTTACGGACGGACGGTCAGACGGACAGACGGACGGACGGACGGACGGACAGGCCCAAACCAATATGCCCCCTCAACTTCTCCGAGGTTGGGGGCATAAAAATGGAAAATGTTCATTGTGTTTCATGAGTTTGATTGAGGTCAGTCTGACACACAATAGATAACATGGCCACCACGATCATATCTGTGAAGAGTTGTGAAGAGTGTGTGTGTGTGTGTGTGTGGGGGGGGGGGGGTAGGGATGGAGGCGGTGGTAGGTCATAAAAATTTTGTCACCTGTCGGGGGGTGGGCGCTCGAAAAAAAAAGAAATATGGTGAGACTGGTGGGGTGCAGGGGAGGACGGGGGGAGGGGGAAAGATGTCGTTGAAAATGTGAATTATATGACAATGTATCCCAAAACCTGATACCCCACCCCCTCCCCTCCCCACCTGATAATCAAGGACTGGTCCCTGATCTAGCGGCCCCGGGTTCGAGACCCGGTGAAGACAGAACTCTTTCCAACCATAAACGAGATTCCATTACACACAGGTTTTCATTTTCATGGTATCATCGTCCTAATATGACTTGCATACTGTTGAACAGGACGTGAAATCGTCGCAAGTCATGCATCCATCCTTTGTAATACATACTCTGTTTATACGTCAGTGAAAAACCCAAGGACGGACAGATTCGGTACCGGGCTTGGCGCCAAAAGGTACATGTTAGAAAAATGAAATAATATGTATAGCAAATGGTCTTATTTAAAGTCGGTTTAGCGAAGTAAAGTGACCCCCCCCCCCCCTATAGAATAACTACCCCAGGTCATTATTCCATAAGAAAAGTGAATCCTCTTCTATAGAATCATAACCACCATTGAAATATAATCAGCCCCCCTCGAGAGTGTCTTTGAAATTTATAGCCCTGATCCTTATTCTTTATAGAAATGTGACCCTGTCACCATATTATACCCCTGGTCCTTATTCTTTATAGAAAAGTGACCCTGTCACCATATTATGCAGAGGGGGGGGGGGGGGGGGGAGGAGGGGAATGGGCGTGGGCTTGGGTATCGCAAATCGTCATTTCACTTTGCATAGACGGTTCATAATATCATGACCGGGGATCACTTTTCTTTAAAATAATGACAGAGGGTCGTTATTCTTTGGGGATACAATTTTTCGCGAGGGGTCATTTAACTTCGCGTGGGACAGTCATGATTATGTCCGGGAAGTCACTATTTTTTCCTCAGCAATCAGCATATTTAACAAACAACTTATTTACACAGCTATTTAGATAGCAATATGAGTACCCCACATCACGATTTTATGGCACCTGCCTCGATACCAGCTAAGTACTGGAGAGATCACAAAAGGGTTATGGTGAGGTAACTATCACCAGTCCTGCAACGAATTATAAAAAAGCATTTCCGCAGCATTCATGTAACAAACGTAACAACATAAAAAAGCAAGGCTTTATATGTGCAATTTCTTTAGGTTCCAAATGGCTCAAGTTTAAAAATACTATAGATTAAGTACCATGAGAGTCTCCGTACAAAACGTTGGAGAGAATGCGGGATTTATTAACCCCACTAACTGCTAACTTATGACAATCTACGACGTGATATACTAACATAGCTGTTTAACTGAAAGAGACTAGTTTGTGAAGTCACCTTCTACTTACAGTCCAGACACTGCAAATTACCTTTATTATACCGTCCGTGAAGGCTACCTCAATTTGTCTAACGAAAATCCGTCCGTGATACCCATCATTCACGAATTCTGAACTTAATACAGAGTTTTCGAAGATGAAAAAGGGTGATTGTATATAATATTTGATAGGGTTACTAGGTATGACCGAAATCGGTGCTGATTTATCGTGAATCAGAAGAAAAAACTGACTTTTTCTTCCAATTCGTTAACGTCCGTAATACCTACCTCGGACTTTTTCGGCGCAGTGTGATCGATGTTCTCAGAAACAACAAAAGACTTTGAGAAAATGGAGCTACCGATAAAAAGCCAATTTTATGCCGCATATGATGGGGACAGCGTGAAAATACATCATTTTGAGATATAAAAGAAAGCAATGAAAATACCTGTTTTCCGCAATAATGTGACTTTCGAAAAATGGCGCACAGCCTATGACGTATACACAAATGATTCTATCACGGAACTTGTTTCCCGACAGTGAGTTCAAGTATAAACTAAATCTCTGCAAAGCATTATGAATCAGTTTGCAATTACAAAACTTTAAAAAAGACAAAAATTTCCCAAGTCCCTGACCTTGACTCAAGATCACTGAGCGGGGTTGGGGGAGTACTCTGTAGATCTAACTACAGTGTAAATATAAAAAGAATTCACCTATGGGTTCAGGAGATATGTGTCATCAAGGTCACCGAGCAGGGCTGGGGTAGTACTCTGTAAAACTTTGGACTAATATCTAACTACAGTGCAAATATAAAAAGAATTCATCTATGAGTTCAGGAGATATGTGTCATTAAAAACTTTTAACCAAAACATCCAATCAATAAAAAGACCATTTTCTAAGTCCATGACCTTGACATCAAGGTCACTGAGGGGGGTGGGGTGGTACCTTGGAAAACTTCGGACCAATATCTAACTACAGTGCAAGTATCAAAGAAATCCATCCATGGGTTAAGGAGATACTGGGCTTTAGAAAACTTTAACCAAAACATCCAGTCCCAAAAAACTCCCAATTTTCTAAGTCCATGACCTTGACATCAAGGTCAAGGAGTGGGGTGGGGGTGGTACCATGTTAAACTATGGTCCAATATCTAACTACAGTCAAATATCAAAAGAATCCATCCATGGGTTAAGGAGATATAGGTCTTTAAAAAACTTTAACCAAAACATCCAATCCGGACGCCGACGCTGGCGCTGACGCGGACGCCGTGGTGACAACAATAGCTCTTCCTGAACTTTCGTTCAGGCGAGCTAAAAAATGAAATGAAATTTCAAAGTCCATGAACTTGAGGTAAAAAAAAACTGACGGCTAGGGGGAGGGGGGGGGGGGAGGCTAGGATGTATCAGTACCCTGAACCATTATCTAACATCAGTCCAAGTATTAGTATCAACTGAGTCCATCATCATGGCACTGTGAAATTATGTCTTCATAAATATAAAACTTTAACCAAAACCTTTATAACAAAATTCGAAGTCGATGACCTTGACTTCAAGGTCATCCAGTGGGGTAAGTATAAGGTGTTTTGTAAAAACTCAAAAAAAGAGTCTAACATCAGTTCAAGTATAAACTAAATCTCTGCAAAGCATTATGAATCAGTTTGCAATTACAAAACTTTAAAAAAAGACAAAAATTTCCTCAGTCCCTGACCTTGACTCAAGATCACTGAGCGGGGTTGGGGGAGTACTCTGTAGATCTAACTACAGTGTAAATATAAAAAGAATTCACCTATGGGTTCAGGAGATATGTGTCTTTAAAAAACTTTAACCAAAACATCCGATCAATAAATAGACAATATTCTAAGTCCATGACCTTGAAATCAAGGTCACAGAGGGGGGATGGGGGTAGTACCTTTGGAAACTTTAGACCAATATCTAACTTTAGTGTAAGTATCAAAGGAATCCATCAAAGGGTTAAGGAGATATTGGGCTTTATAAAACTTTAACCAAAATATCCAGTCCAAAAAAACTATGAATTTTCTAAGTCCGTGACCTTGACATCATCAAGGTCACGGAGTGGGGTTGGGGTGGTACCCTGTTAAACCTTAGACCAATATCTAACTACAGTGCAAGTATCAAAAGAATCCATCCATGGGTTAAGGAGATATAGGTCTTTAAAAAACTTTAACCAAAACATCCAATCCGAACGCCAACGCGGACGCCGACGTAACAACAATTGCTCTTCCTGAACTTTCGTTCAGGCGAGCTAAAAACGAGTGGAGGTTAAGTTAACTGTCTATTTACAGTTCAAAATACCCGAGTAAAATGTTGTGCATTCTTTTCACTAGGTAGATATTTTGTATTTTATATTCTGCAAGTTACGTGAAAAGAGAATTTAAAAAGTCTCAACTTGTCTTTTTTTTTAATCAATGGATGATTGAAAATTTTGCAGGCAGCCGAATTCGACTCGGGAGAATTGACAAATGCCAGGTACAGTGGCAATGGCCATTGGTACTTGGCCATCATAGTAAAGAAACTGAGTGAAGGTTAAGTTAACAGTCTATTTACAGTTCAAAATACCTCAGTAACATGTTGTGTATTTTTTTTCACTAGGTAGATATTTTGTATTTTATATTCTGCAAGTTACGTGAAAAGAGAACTTAAAAAACAGTCTCAACTTGTCTTTTTTTTTATCAATGGATGATTAAAATTTTGCAGGCAGCCGAATTCGAATCGGGAGAATTGGTAAATGCCAGGTACAGTGTCAATGGCCATTGGTACGAGGCCATCATAGTAAAGAAAATGAGTGGAGGTTAAGTTAACTGTCTATTTACAGTTCAAAATACCTCAGTAAAATGTTGTGCATTTCTTTTCACTAGGTAGATATTTTGTATTTTATATTCTGCAAGTTACGTGAAAAGAGAACTTAAAAAACAGTCTCAACTTGTCTTTTTTTAATCAATGGATGATTTAAATTTTGCAGGCAGCCGAATTCGACTCGGAAGAATTGATAAATGCCAGGTACAGTGACAATGGCCATTGGTACGAGGCCATCATAGTAAAGAAAATAAGTAGAAATTAAGTTAACAGTCTATTTACAGTGCAAAATACCTCAGTAAAATGTTGTGCATTTCTTTTCCATTGTGAAATGCAAATCATGTAACATGATTGAGAACACCACATTAGGCATTTTTGATATTGTTGAGAATTTGAAGGAGAAAATTTGTCCCAATTGATCATTGTGTTGACAAAATGAAACTGAGTAGAGGATATGTGACCAGTATTTAGCAGCATGTAACCAGAATGATTCATGATTGTTGCCAACGTAGGTGGAGGTGGGTCTATTGAAATGACCTTCATCTGTCTGTGTGTGCGCCTATCCATCCATCTATCATTTCATCCATCCATCCTTCAGTCCACCTAATATCTTGTCCCCACAACTCCTTCTATATCTGTCATCGCATTGATTTGAAATTTGTAGGTTGTCTTCCTGTAAAACGAACAAGGTTGCCACTGACAGGGAAAGATATCTGGAAAATGATCTTTTTACCAGGTTAGGGAAAAGGCAGGGATGTTTTGTTACTCAGGGTTTTTGGAAAGAATTTTAAAATTAATTAAGTCAGGGAATTCAGAAATTTATGGCTTTGGCAATCATCAGAAAATAATTAAGCCGTGACACGAGAAAACCGACAATGTGGTTATGCGCCCAGCGCAGACTCAGATCAGCCTGGGCAAACGCCCAGTCTGATCAGAGTCTTCGCTGTCCGCATGGAGGTAGCTCAGACCCTTAGCTTGCCTTTAAGCGCTTAGCGAAGAGTCTGATCAGACTGGGTGGATGCCCAGGCTGATCTGAGTCTGCGCAGGGCTCACAACCACTTTGTTGGTTTTCTCGCGTCGCGGCTCTTATACTTATTCTGTTAAAAGAGAAAGGTGTACTACTTTCAAGACATAGTCCGGGCACATATTCCTCCTCATTGGGAGCCACTCTTAAAGGAAATAATCTTCTGCCATATTGGGAGATACTAGCTCTCTTAAGGGAAAGAATTTGCTCCCTGGGGGAGCAGTCTTTTTCTTACGAGTAGTCTCAAATTTCCAATACATTTATGACTGTTGAAGTGTCGAGTTAAATTAACTATTTATAAAAAGGTGGATGGAAAACTGAAAAACATCAGGCCAAAAAATTAGGGAATTTGCAGTGGAAGATAAGTAGCAACCCTGAATTGTAGTTGTGCATGTGGCTTATTTGTGCGTTGGCCATTTTACTATGGATTTATGGCAGTTGGTCATTTCTGGCAGGTTTTCCAGTGTTTTAAGTGTTTGACTGAGAGAGGTGAAATTTGGTCTACTGTTAGTATTTATGTCTCCCTCCGAAGGGGTCGGAGACATATTGTTTTTGTCCTGGTCTTCTGTCTATCCGTCTGTCACAAATCGTGTCCGCTCAATAACACTGTAACCGATTGTGATAATTTTTACGAAACTTGGTACAAATATTAAGCATCATCAGACGACGTGACAGAGCAAGACCCGTAACTCCGCCTATATTAATTACGGAAATAAACCTCTGAAAAAGTTTAGTATGGAAATCGTGTCTGCTCAATAACACTGCAACCGATTGAGATAATTTCATAAAACTTGATACAAATATAAAGCATCATCAGACGACGTGCAGAGAACAAGAACTGTAACTCATCTTACATTTTTACGGAATTATGCCCCTTTGACAATTTTAGTTTGGAAATCGTGTCCGCTCAATAACTCCGTAACCGATTGAGATAATTTCACGAAACTTGGTACAAACATTAAGCATCATCAGACGACGTGCAAAGAACAAGAACTGTAACTCCACATATATTTTTAACGGAATTATTCCCCTTTGAATATTTAAGTTTGGAAATCTTGTCAGCTCAATAACTCTGTAACCGATGGAGCTAGTTTCACGAAACTTGTTAAAATATAGAGTAGCATCAGACGACGCGCAGATAGCAAGAACCTTAACTCCACCTATGTTTTACGGAATTATGTCCCTTTATAAATTAAAGTCTGGAAATCGTGTCCACTCAATAACTCTGCAACCGATTAAGATAATTTCACGATACTTGGTACAAATATAAAGCATTATCAGATGACGTGCAGAGAGCAAGACCCGTAACTCCACCTACATTTTCTACGGAACTGTGCCCCTTTGTACATTTTAGTATGGAAATCGTGTCCGCTCCATAACTATTAAACTATATGAGATATTTTCGTGAAACTTAGTACAAATCTAGAGCATCATCAGACAATGTGTAGACAAGAACCGTAACTTCACCCACAATTTAAATGGGATTATGCCCCTTTGATTATTTAAGTGTGGAAATTGTGTCCTCTCCATAACTCTGAAATTGTATGAGATATTTTCGCAAAACTTGGTACAAATTTAACATCTACATTCCTGGTGAGGGGCGGGGAGAGGGGCAGGGAGAGGGGGGAAGGGGGAGCATCTGTTTTTGTTTCAAAAACAAACATCTAGTTGCTATGTTGATTTTTCTGATTATGGTTAGGATGTGCTAGATTGATCATTGACAGGGTTATTCCCTTTACACAATTTTATTTGGTGATTTTTTCTTCTTTTAACAAATGTTTATTTCTAAACAGGGACATATCTTGTTGAATATACAAGTGATGGGATACAAGGAAGGAGGATAAAGAAAGAGATGAAGTAACTTGGTTGAACATATCTTGTTGAATATACAAGTGATGGGATACAAAAAAGGAGGTCAAAGAAAGAGATGAAGAAACTTGGTTGAAAATATCTTGTTGAATATACAAGTGATGGGATACAAAAAAGGAGGTCAAAGAAAGACATGAAGAAACTTGGTTGAACATATCTTGTTGAATATACAAGTGATGGGATACAAAAAAGAGATCAAAGAAAGACATGAAGAAACTTGGTTGAACATATCTTGTTGAATATACAAGCGATGGGATACAAAAAATAGATCAAAGAAAGACATGAAGAAACTTGGTTGAACATATCTTGTTGAATATACAAGTGATGGGATACAAAAAAGAGAGCAAAGAAAGACATGAAGAAACTTGGTTGAACATATCTTGTTGAATATACAAGTGATGGGATACAAAAAAGAGATCAAAGAAAGACATGAAGAAACTTGGTTGAACATATCTTGTTGAATATACAAGTGATGGGATACAAAAAAGAGATCAAAGAAAGACATGAAGAAACTTGGTTGAACATATAATTCTGATAAGCAACACCAGTAGATTGGAAAATCAGTTCAGAATTGGACAAAAAAAACCCCCAACTTTTGGGTAACCTGGACTTAACTTGATATGTACAGAAGTGGAATAAATATAACAATTTTAAATACATTGCATAAGAAAGAGCATGAAATTTGAATTAGCTTGATGTATAATACATCTTGTTCTGATCACAATTGTAGCTGACACTTGTGGGTGAAAAAAAAAAAAAATGCATCTCAAATTTTAATGTTTTCGACCATAATTTTCATGAGAGGATATGGATAGATAATCCAAATCCTTTTGCCAAATCAAAAGGTGCATGTTCAGTATTCAGTATACACTTAGGAAACATACTTAGCGGACTAATATGGTATGCGTCATGGTAGCATGCAGTTTTTAACTAGAGGCTGCTTCTCTACGTATTAACGCAAACATCCATTTAAGTTACTGGTGTACTTCTGAATGAAACAAGAAATGTTACAGTATGTAACAAATGCCCCCGAAGGCCCCTAGAACTAGCCTTTGACCAATGGATGTTACCTTAACATTACAGGCATGCAACCTGAGTTTTGCACACCACATAGGTTCTCAATTCGTTTTACTTTTCTGTGACATTCAACTGCAATTCATAAGTTTAAGAGTACACCTGGACATAAACCACTACTCAATCTGTGCTGTCATCCCTGAAATCAAGTGTAGGAATATAACCTTGCACCTTACACAACTTATCAATAAAGATTTGCTTCTGTGGTTTTGCCTGTGTCATAGAGAGAGGAGCTGACCTTTCAAGTTCGATCCAAACTTGTTTTTCTCTGGCATACCTTCTCATTACCCTTTATCTGTCTGCTAAGTTCAATGAAACTTGCTTTGGTACTTTCTTGAGTAAATTGCCAAGACCTATTTTGACCTCTGACCCCAGACTGTGACCTTGACCTTGAATTTTGGAACTGTGTGTGACATACCTTCTCATTACGGTTTACCTTTCTTAGAAGTTTGATGAAATTCCCTTCAGTAGGCTTTGAGAAATTGCAGAGACAGGATTTGACCTCTGACCCAATTGTGACCTTGACCTTGGATCTCGGAACCTAATTCTTGTGCGCGACACACCTTCTTGTTATAATTTATCTACCTGTGAAGTTTCAATAAATTTGCTTCAGTAGTTTATAAGTTATCGCTGAGACACGATTCTGAGTCACGGTTTGATCTCTGACCCAATTGTGACCTTGACCTTTGGCGTAGGGACCTAACTTTTGTGCGCGACACACCTTCTTGTTATGCTTTATCTATCTGTAACGTTTCATTAAATTTGCTTCAGTAGTTTATAAGTTATCGCTGAGACACGATTCTGAGTCAAGGTTTGACCTCTGACCCAATTGCGACCTTGACCTTGGGCGTAGGGACCTAAGTCTTGTGCGCGACACACCTTCTCATTATGCTTTATCTTTCTGTGAAGTTTAATCAAATTTGCTTCAGTAGTTTTTAAGTTATCGCTGAGACACGATTTGTAACGGACGGACGGACAGACGGACGGACGGACAGGGCGATTTTAATATGCCGCCCGAAGTTCCTTCGGGGGCATAAAAATAACAAATATATATATATATATAAATATATCTGCAGGTTAATATGAATTGAGAGGATGCACTTTTGACATAAATTTGCATATATCCATTTATTTTTACTTACATATACACTGTTAATAGATATTTAGGTGGTCAAAACAGTGAACTGGCAACACCATTATCCGGCAGACTTGTATGAGTCTTGGGCACTTTTTTCTCTGTGACTTCCTAATTGTTGTGGCCCTTATCGGCAAGCCCATTCAAAATGAGGTCTTCTCTTGAGAGAAATAATAACCCCTTGTTAAGTTTTTCCTTTCGAGAGCTGACCGCCGTGGAGAAAGAATGTAAGCATGAAGTTGGAGGAGTATAGCTTCCCTTGCATTATTACTTCTGAATTCCCATTCAGCATATTGAAATAGCGTTGATTCAGCATCATGACATTGAAGCAGCATTGATTCAATGTTGCTCCAACGATATAAGCATGTTAGGTATAAAACAATTACCCAAATTTCCCTTTAAGATTTCAGTATATATAGATACGCACTTGTAAAAGAAGTCAATATATACATAAATTAGCTTTCAATTAGCTAATATTGCTTATATATAACATAGTTGCAAGGGGTGTGCTCCAAAATAAATGTACTCTGCTTCTACAAGGTCGCGGTATTTGTGCTTTTAGCAACCAGCAAGATAATTCAAATACATATATTTGCAAAAAAAAAAAAAAAAAAAAAATGAAATATTTAGAAAAATCAGTTTTGTCTACTGTTCTCAAGTTACGAATGCCCGTCAAAGCGGAGGTCTCAGAAGTCTTGTGTTGTGGGGATGGACACAGCACGTGTTTCTTTGACAGCATATTTAAACAACCGCATTTAAAAAGTTAATAAAGCCTAGCCACGTTTCTTGTTAACTCATCTGACGGGCACACGGCATTTGATCAGCATTGAATCAATGTTGATTCAACATCATAACGTCCCTTAGCAAAAAGAAATGGATTTTTCCAGTGATTTGCCATTAGTTTATCATAGTTTCACCATTTATCATTATTACAATAGTTTTAAAGCATTTCAATCCTCTACCTGTTCGTTCAAACCATTGCCACTGACTATTAAATTTCTATTTTTCTAAGCAAACAGTATAAAAATGGGGTCTTCATAACACTGTACTATATTTTAACTATTGCTTTACCATTTTCTGGCTCAAAAAAGAATTTTCTACCATATAAAATCAGAATATTTGAGCCATTCATTTTCCATTGAATTTGATTGACAGGGAAATGGATCTTAACTGGTAATTATCAAGGTTAGGGGGTAGAAAAAGTATGTGGTTTCTATGGAAACAACTATAAATCAGTAATTTCAGGTCAGCCTCTCAGTATACAAGTATTAGTTTTAAATTTCGGCGCAAATATAGTTGGAGTTGAATGTTTAACTTAACTATTAACATTTTTAAACTTTGAATTAATTGGAATATTCCGAACAATAAATTCAATGCTGCATGGATCTTTCACAGTATGTGAACTAATACCTTATAGGATTTCAACAAAGTAAGTCTTTATATAGTTGAGAGGTTTGCAATTAGCTTAATTTATTCCTTTGCCCAGTTTTAATACTATGTTATTCTAATGCTGACAATACAATTTGTCTACTCAGGTTTAATGTATCATAATTTGCGATGTTTGTTGCAAGTGCGTATAACCCTTTATTCTATTTTTTTTTTATTTACTGACCAATTGAATTAAAAGTTTAAAGTGTATGCATAATATACAACTATGTTGTTCTGCCATTTTTTTGCAAAGGAAAACAACTTGTGACTTCTTGTTTGCTTCCCTTGACATGTACCTGTGAAAGATAAATAAATGCTCATAGGGGAGCAAATTCGTTCTTTTACGAGTTGACCCCCCCCCCCCCCCGTATCTTATGTACCAATTCACCAAGCAAAAGGCAACTCAGAGCTGTTCTGTTTACATGTAATAGATATAAAAAGCTGAAAACTTCCAGTGTAAAAATATCCCAGCTGCTTCTAGGTCCGTGCTTCCAGGTACAAAGGATATTACTCAGACCAGCCTGTTCCTCTGTGCAAGCTAATAAAAGGTCTGTCTTTTTGTCCCCCGCCTTTTCGAAGAAAAGCGGAGGGACATAGTTTTCGGCATTCCGTCCGTCCGTCCTTCCATCCTTCCGTCCCCCTAAAGTAGTAGGTACCTTGTGTGCGCAACTCCTCCTACAGTTTTATGCTGATTCTTTTGAAACTTTACAGCTGTTTTTGTCATGGTCTGAAAATATGCATGTGGCTTGGATATAATCCTGAGATTATTTTTTTGTCACTTTTTCCACAAGTTGAACTTAGTCATTTTTAGGCGTTTTACTATCAAAGTGACTAGATAGTGGGTACCTTGTGTGCGCGACTCCTCCAACAGTGTTATGCCGATGCCTTTGAAACTTCACAGGTGTTTTGGTCATGGTCTGAAAATTTGCATGTGGTTTGGATATAATCCTCACTTTATGTTTTGTCACTTTTCTTTTTCCACAAGTTGAATTTAGTCATTTTTAGGCGTTTTTATTTTCATAGTGACTAGATAGTGGGTACCTTGTGTGCTTAACTCCTCCTACAGTTTTATGCCGATTCCTTTGAAACTTCACAGGTATTTTGGTCATGGTCTGAAGATATGCATGTGGTTTGGATATAATCCTCACATTATTTTTATTACTTTTTTCGCAAATTGAACTTAGCCATTTTTCATACATTTTTACTATCAAAGTGAATAGATAGTTAGTACCTTGTGTGTGCAACTCCTCCTACAGTTTTATGCCGATTACTTTGAAACTTCACAGGTGTTTTGATCATGGTCTGAAAATATGCACGTGGTTTGGATGTAATCCTCCCATTATTTTTTTATTACTTTTTTTCACATTTTTAACTTAGCCGCTTTTCCAGCTCAAACACTAAGTGTATATACAGTGGAGACCTAGTTTCCTAGGCGGGGGACATAAATTCGTCGAATTTGCTTGTTTTTACTTCTTTTGTGCATTCATAGAAAGGAGAGAGTAAAATAAGACTTTTTGGCTTTGCAGGCTGGTCCTGAGCCTTGCCTGTGCATTTACACCATGATACGAATAAATTCACCCAGAACTAAACTGTTGAAAAGCAGATCTCTCAGCAGGTAAAACAGACATTAAACCGAGAAATTGTGACAATTTTGCACACAGAGGACATGCATTGGTGTGGTACATAGAGGGAGCTTTGCACCGGATTGAGAACATAGTCCACATTACATAAAAAACAGTGTACACAGACTTGTCTGATCAAGGTCTGCACTGCATTTAGGAGCAAAAATTAATCTAAATAACAAGTGTTCCAGTTTTAAGATTAGAAACAGATCTCCAGTAGGCAATTAAATAGCTATTTGCATGATAAATATGTCAGATAAATCACACTTACACACTCTGGAAACAGACAATTAGTAGCTGGATGGATGATTTATGATTTTATGACCCTTTGAGCATTACTAAAGTCATGTAAAGCCAATGGAAGGGTGAAAATGAAAGGCTGTGTTCTTTGAGCTCCTATTTATGGCTGGAAAGAATAACGTATCCAGTTGGATTTGAATCAACCTGGTCTAAAACTTACATTATGTGTTGCTTTTAGTGAAAGTAAAAATGCTCGGGAATGTAGCCTATATGCTACATACCATATTTCTGGTGCCATGACCAGGATAATTTGTTTATGCTCAGACTATTAGTATATCTACTACTTGTTATATTTGTGGCAACCTTGGTTGGTTGATTATTGCATGTTTAACGGCCCTTTGAGACTGTATTTCAGTCTATATTGAGCCGTCTCCCAGAGAGAGGGGTAAAGAAAAGAGGTATGATACGCGAAGAAACAATATCCAAACAAGCCCCGCCGCACCTACTGCAAGCACAGTAGGCCAGCGCTCTACTATTATCTAAACTAGAAGGATGCCTGGCTCTGAAAGTAACCCAGAACCATCGCCCGATCTGACCACCCTATTGGTGACAGAAGTGGTATGAAGTCAATCAATGTATCTGAATATAACATTACGCCAATTATTATACAAGTCCATAAAATAGTGTGAGAGATACTGGCTTAAATCACTGAACCATGAAATACAGGTCACACTGACCCACAATTAGTATGAGGTCACAGTGTAAGCCCAAACCATTGACCCAAATATAATGCAAAATCATTAAAAAGTGTTAGAAATATTAGGCAAACTCACTGTATTACGAAATATATGTCAACAAAAGATATGGCTCGCTACAATTTGTTGGTCTTTCCCAGGTGTAAGAGAATGCAAAATATTACGACTTTGTCCATTGTAGTTACAGCATAGTGAAGAAACTGCGTACTGGCACTTCTATAGGTGTGAACCAAGAGCATATTACTCAGAGCTGCCAGCTTGTACTATAACCTTTCACCGGCTGCAGTTTTAGCAGATTTTAATCTCATTGGATGTTTTGCAGAGGGATAACAGCATATTCCTAATCTCTCGGGGATCATTAGTGTCAGATGTTTATTTCTTAGAGTGTTTTATTACCCCTAACAAGCTTTACCTTAATCTAAACATTCCACTGCAGAGAACCCAGATAATCATCATTTGAGCCGCGACACGAGAAAACCAACAATGTTTAGCGGCCAGCGCAGACTCGGATCCCCCCTGGGCATCCGCCCAGTCTGATCTGAGTCTTCCCTGACCGCATGGAGGTAGCTTAAACCCTTAGCTACCTTTGTAAGCGATAAGCGAAGAGTCTTATCGAACTGGGCGGAATCCCAGAGTCTGCCCTGGGCGCACAACCACTTTGTTTTTTCGTGTCGCAGCTCAATTTTAATGTGTGTGTGTGCTCATGAGCATGGATTTACATTTAAATGAAAGTGTTGAATTCAGATTTATTATATATAAATACTGGACAATATGAGATAAATTAGTGATAGCAGTGTTTCTTTTTTATGTTTTTCTACGATGAAGATGGGGATAACATAGACCGGTTTATATGGTAAATTTTTTCGTATATTTTATTTTCATTTTTTTTTGTTGTTGCTATATTTGACCTAGTACATGATGTGGAGGCACTAAGTCACTCATAGCAACAACAAAGCAAATCAATTCAATTTCAAAAATATGAAAAAATGACCACTAAACCCAGGCTACGTTGTACCCCTTGAATACTGAATAGTGTCATTTGACTTTACATGCAGCTAAGATTATAATTACTGAAAATGAGTGCAAAAACACCATTAATTGTGCCAAAGCCAACTGCAACTGACTTCAGAGTGAACAAGCTTTTCTCAGACATTTCTGCCGGAGCAATCCATTATGGAGTGATTGATTGTTTTGGGTTTAACGGCCCTCTGAGACAGTATTTCAGTCTATATCGGGGCGTCTCCCAGAGAGGGAGAAAGAAGAGAAATGATAGACGAGAGAAAAAATGTCCAAACAACCCCCACCCGCAACTACTGCAAGCACAGTAAGCCCTTGCCCTACTACTATTCCTATTCAAATAAATAGGGCACCCCGGCACTGGAAGTTACACGCAGCACCTTTGCATCACCCCCATCCATTATGGATTTCCTGCAGCTGAAGTCAGGGGTACAATAATGCGTTGGCTGGTAATTGAAGTCCCGTTAAGGGTTCTTCCCAATATAGGACCAAGGCAACAGTGTGTTGGTTGGTTGGTTGGTTGATTTGATGTTTAACGTCCACTGTAAACAACTAAGGTCATGTCGGGACGGTCAGTTAACCTAACCACACTATTCCTGGGCAGGCTTACTGACCGTTCCAAGGCGGTAGTTCTGTTGTGGTTCTTTGTTGCCTGTTTTTGGTGTCAGAGTTTCTGTGATGTTTTACCTTATGTATGTTATTATTATTTTTGGTTCGGTTTGGGTTGCTGAGTGGCCACCTTTTGGGAACAAGCTGCTCACTCGGTTGGCCATATGTTCTCTGTATCTTGATTATTTGTAATCTTAGTTGTTTCCAACTATGTTTTGAGGGCTGGATTTGGATTTTGATTGTTTCAGTTCCTGGTCTTTGCATACTTTTTACTTAGACCTCCTAAGCGGTTAACCAGTACTAAGTGCACATACTTTCGCCAGTAACTGACAACTGCCCTTCTTGAATCAGCAACAGTGTGTAAGGTTGCTTATAGACCATAAAGAAAATTATAAATTACAAGTTTTGGATATTCCTACTCAGTCAGGGAAATTAAACAACAGCTTACTGCACACTTATTTGAAGTAAATGCAACCAAACAGTGGCTATGATATTTGTCCCGGAGTGGAGGATGAATACATGAAAATGAAAGACAAACTGAGGCAGAAGCCTACGGTTCTTCATGAATGGCATCATGGCGTAAGATATGACCATATAAACTGTGAAATATTGTATCATTCAGCAGCTATATGATCAAAACAGTCATCGAGAATATGTATGAATTGTGACAGTTTGATCAAGTCAATGAAAACAAGTGCATTCGGTGAATTTATATCCCCCGCCGAAGAGGCCCTGATTTGTTGTTTATGTATAAGTTTCATAGAATTCCATTCATTGATGACTTAGTTATGGCTGAATTTGTCAATTATAAATTGATTCAAGGGCAATAACTCTTGCACAACTGATACCATTCACATGAAACTTTATGTGCATAACAGCATTATGGTCATACAAACTTGGTTTAAGTTTAATGAAGTTTCGGTAATTGGTTACTTAAAAATGGCTCATTTTATTGATTTTAAGTCAATTCAAGGGCAATAACCCATGCATTACTGTGGCCAGTCTGATGAAACTTCACGTGCATAACCATGTTATGGTGATATATATTTAGTTTAAGTTTCATGAAGTTTCGATATTTGGTTACATAGTTATGGCTCATGTTTATTGATTTAAAGTCAATTCAAGGGCAATAATCCATGCATTATTGTGGCCAGTCTGATGAAACTTCACGTGCATAACCATGTTATGGTGATATATATTTAGTTTAAGTTTCATGCAGTTTCGATAATTGGTTACATAGTTATGGCTCATTTTATTGATTTTAAGTCAATTCAAGGGCAATAACCCATGCATTACTGTGGCCAGTCTAATGAAACTCCACGTGCATAACCATGTTATGGTGATATATATTTTGTGTAAGTTTCATGAAGTTTCGATGATTGGTTACATAGTTATGGCTCATTTTATTGATTTTAAGTCAATTCAAGGGCAATAACTCATGCACTACGCAAGCCAGTCTGATGAAACTTCACATGCATCAGCGGTTTATGATGATATATATTCATTCTAAGTTTCGTGAAATTCCGTCTATTGGTTACATAGTTATGGCTCATTTTATTGATTTTACGTCAATTCAAGGGCAATAACTCATGCATTCCTGAAGCCAGTCTGATGAAACTTCACGTGCATCAGCGGTTTATGGTGATACATATTCAGTCTAAGTTTCATGAAATTCCATCCAGTGGTTACATAGTTATGGCTCCGGACGGACAGACGGACGGATTTTATGTCAATTCAAGGGCAATAACTCATGCATTACTAAAGCCAGTCTGATGAAACTTCACGTGCATCAGCGGTTTATGGTGATACATATTCATTCTAAGTTTCATGAAATTTCGTGTAGTGGTTACACAGTTATGGCTCCGGACGGACAGACGGACGGAAGGATGGACGGCTGGACGGACATGGAGAAAACTATATCTCTCCGCCTTCGGCGGGGGATATTTACAGCAAAATGTAGGCAAGAAAAGTGTCAAGAAAACACCAGGAAAAAAGACGAATTTGAAATATTTTACACCGAAAACCAGAAGACGCACCTTGAGTTAAAAATCTGAAACACTAAGGAAGGTGTACAAAAAAACTCTCAAAGTACGAAAACTACATGTGTCGTTTAGATTCGCAGCAGGGGAAAGAAATGAAAGACGTCATGAACAAAATAAATGAAACTTTTCCAAGGATTTAGATCAAATAGTTAAAGAAAATGACATGGCAGACATTCTTAAAAGTATTTGGGAAAATGACGTCAAAGTCGAAGGGATTTTTAAAAAGATCTGGATCTGATTCTGGGTCACGGTACAGTGCCATCACGTATCGAGTTGCTCTCGCCGTTTTCTCAAAGAGCCCGTTGCATATGAAGCTCTTAAATCATTTAATATTTTACAGTTGCCTTCGGTTTCAACCATGAAAACATATATGCGTACAAATAGGGAAGAACCAGGTCCTGTCTACCATAGGCTTGCAGAAGAGAAAACGAAATATGAAGAAATCAAAGACTTTAAAATGAAAATGAACTTGCCTGTTCCACTTGGAGAAGGGGCTCTGATTTTTTATGAAATGAAGGTGTCTGCATGCATTTACTGGAATGCAAAATCGAACAAATTTGTTGGGCATGCACTTTCCCCTGAAGACATGTCTTCCCTTCATGACATTTACCAGGAAATTAGCCCTTCAGGTGAATTAAAAAATGCATCATACATTCTCCAGTTTCTATGGCGAGACATAACTTCAAATTATGACATTATCGGGCCATATTACACAAGCGAAAATGGACTTGACCACAAATTCATAATAGTCTGTGTGTTAGAAAGCATGCATTTGTTTTCCATGTATGGATTTGATGTCATATTGCTAATATGTGATGGGGCAAGCGCCAATTTGAAACTTCTAAAATTACTGTGCGAGTGAAGAACCACGTGTTTGTCCGGTAGCCGTCTTAAAAATATGATTGCTGCTCAGTATTCTTCAAGAGGCTCGGGAGCAGAACAATTTACACTTGAAAACTCGACATTTGGATGGTCACAAATTGTTGATATGTACAACAGAGAGCTTCAAAGAGCTGAAAACCAATGAAATACGGCGAGTTCATGATCTTCTCGCGAGCCACATATTTAGAGACAAATGGACAAGGTTAAATGTTAAGGCTGCGAAAATCATGCAGCAAAATCATGCCCCAAGGTTATAAATCTTTTTTCATGCTCAACTCAGCTGAGCATATTTTTCTGCTTATAAATATGAAAATACCAACTAATACATATTTATAAGCAGAGAAAATCTCATACTCAGGTAAACTAAGCAAGAAAACAACTGTACTTATCAGTAAATCGCCATATATTAACAGGTAAAATTTCATGCTCAGCTGAGTTGAGCATCAAAAAAGTTTTATAACCGTGGGGCCATGTTCTTGCAGAACTCAAGGAATACTTTGATAATCGTAGGAAAGACAGAAGGCTTATGAACACAATACCGTACCTAGATGCTTGCAATAAACTTTTTGAAAGAGGCTTATTGACACACGAGAAAATTTCTGTGGCACAGAGAAATGTTATTGAGTTCATGGAAGACGGTTTTTGGTCTTTTATTGGCTGGTGTGACGATGCCATTTTGAGCAATGTTTCAATTGAAAGCAACAGTCAGAAAGCGTTCCTGTCATGGAAAACCTGCGATTTGATGTGGCTGACTTTCTATGGATTTAAAGACTTTGTTGACAGCTTTTTCCGTCGGCATCCAGGGGTAAGTAATACTACATTATTCCAGTTAGGCTAAATGGAAGTGCTGTGTAAACTCTTTTCTCACAGCTAAAATATTCTAAAGTCATGCTGAAAGTCATCTTGAACAGGCTTAAACCACAAGCCGAAGAGATAAACGCTGAGGAACAGGCTGGGTTCCGAGCAGGAAGGAGCACCACAAAGCAGATCTTCAACCTTAGAATCCTGTGTGAAAAGTATCTCCAACATCAGCAAAATCTGTACCAGTCATCAATGATTTCAAAAAAGCCTTGGCAGGGTATGGCATGCAGCCTTATGGACCACCATGCGGAAGTACAATATCAGTGCAAATCTAGTTCGCACCACTGAGCAGCTATACGACAAGGCTAAAAGTGCAGTCCTGATAAATGGCAGCACAGGAGAATGGTCCAGAACAACAGTTGGAGTAAGACAAGGATGTCTTCTGTCACCGACCCTTTTCAACATTTTTCTCGAACGGATCATGTCTGATGCTCTGGAAGAACATGACGGGAAGGTTAGCATAGGCGGCAGAAACATTACCAATCTGCGGTTCGCCGATGACATAGACGCTCTAGCTGAGGAACAGCAGGAACTAGAAGCTCTAGTTGAAAGTCTCGATCATACCTGCACAAGGTATAAGATGGAGATCTGTGCTGAGCAGACCAAACTGGTGCCGAACAACGCAGATGGCATCCAGAGGGAGATCAAGGTAAAAGGACAGAAGCTGGGTACTGTAAACAGCTTCAAATACCTTGGAACAGATGTCTCAGATCATGGCACAAAACAGGAGGTTCTCTCAAGGATTGCACAAGCCACTTCAGCTCTTACCAAGCTGAAACCAATTTGGAGAGATAACAACATATCTCTTGGATCAAAGGTGAAACGTTTGCGCTCCATTGTCATTTCCCTATTTCTGTATGCCTGTGAATCGTGGACCTTGACAGCAGAGTTAGAGAAAAGAACGCAGGCCTTTGAGATGAGATGCTACCGAAGGTTACTGAATATTTCGTACAAGGACCATATAACCAACTAGAGCAAGTGAGCAGGGGCTCACGTATACCCCCGACCAGCGCCACCGCCTTATGAAACTACTGCCTAATGAAACCAATTTTACACATGGTTTGAACCTAGAAGTAAACTTAGTCACCTATCAAATGGTTCCATCAAAGTATATCATAAATATCAGCAAACAGTACTAACTTAACACAAAACTTTTATGTAAACATATAAGTCTGTGCCCATGACCTTGGTCACAGCTGCATCCAGATGATGTCAACTAATCTGCATGAACATTGACGCAAACTTAGTCATGTATCAAAAAGGTTTCATCAAAGAATGTTGGAAATGTAAACAAAGATAATAAACTTAACGCAACACTTAAATGCAAATATACAAGTCTGTGACCTTTGGAAAGCAGCTATGAACATAAAAGTAAACCTAATCAAATATCAAAAGGTTCCATAAAAGGATATTGGAAATACAAAAGAAGAATATAAACTTAACAGCAGCATCCAAATGATGTCAAGTATTATGCGTGAACATTTAAGTAAACCTAGTCATATATCAAAGGTTTCATTGAAGGATGTTGGAAATATAAGCAACGAATATAAACTTAACGCAAAACTTCAATGCAAATACACAAGTCTGTGACCTTGACCTTTAGTAAGCAGCAGCATCAGATGATGCAAACTACTCTGTATGAATCTAAAAGTAACCCTAGTCAAATATCAAGAGGTTCCATCAAAGGATATAAGAAATATGAAAGACTATAAACTTAATGCAAAACTTTAACGCAAATGTTTAAGTCTGTGACCTTGACCTTAGGTCAGCAGCAGCATCCAGATGATGATAAGTATTCTGCTTGAACCTGTAAGTAAATCTAAGCACATACCAACATGCTTCATTAAAGGATATTGGAAACATAAGCAAAATTAAAAACTTAACGCAAAACTTTCACGCAAATGTTAACGGACGGACGCACACACGCACGCACGGACAGACGGAATAACGGACGGAAAGACGAAAACTACACGCACGAACGGACAGACGGAATAACGGACGGAAAGACGAAAACTATATACCCCTCGACATACTTCGTATGTCGGGGGTATAATGAGGAGGTTCGCAGGAAGATCCAAGCAGCCATTGAACAATATGATGAACTCCTGGCGCTGGTCAAGAAACGAAAACTAAGGTGGTTTGGCCACGTCTCAAGGTCTTCTGGTTTAGCAAAGACAATTCTTCAGGGCACAGTGAAAGGAAAAGGAAGAAGAGGTAGACAGAAGAAGAGGTGGGAAGGCAATATCAAGAAGTGGACAGGAATGGATTTTGCCAGCTCAACTAGGGCAGCTGAGGACAGGACAATGTGTTTTGAAGTCATCTGTGGTGCCCCAACGACCTAGTAAGGTCATGAGATAGAACAGAATAGAAGTGAAAAGAAATATCCACAGGAAGACACCTTAGCTCAACATATTATGCATCAGCCAGATCAAGTCTGCTTGTGAAAAGACAAGTTCAAGGACACAATGTTAAAGATAAGGAGTATCGTATGTTTTAGTGACTGACCAGTTTCAGTGAACTTATAAATTCTGTCAATATTTCTAAAAAGTGATGCAGCAAATAATCCTTCTTTGCAGAGATGTACACTAAGTTACATTGCCTTTGTGTAGGTTTGATAAGAACAGAATCCTTTAATAGCTTCACAGTATACAGGTTTCCATGACAACCCCATTTTTCATGCATTTTTCTTATTACTTTTTTTACACTGTTAAATTCCAATCAAATTTATTACCAGCGGAATATTTCTGATTTATTTTCTATTTGTATTTGTTAATTAGCATTTTATAGTTCTGTTTATATAACTGAAGATATAAATGACAAACATTAAACACTGATTTTATGGTCTTGAGATAAGTGGTGTCCTTAGAACAGCCGATCCGCACTTTCAACTAGTCTGCAAAGTTTCTTTTTACATATTGTAAAACTCAAGTGACCTGAGACTAAATACTAGTTGACAATATGTTTCCGATTGTTTTCAACATGAAATACTACAAAAACATTAGGATAAAGCCTATTTGCTACAAGTTTTGGGTCGTTTTGTAACCCCTACCCCTTATTATTTTGACAGGGTATTTCTGAAATTCCATGTTGTCATTTTTTCTTGATAAACATATGCAGCCATTGCCTTCAGCATGATTTTATAATAAGTTGATGAGTTTCAATCCTGAGCAACAGCAACCAGCTTTATATTGCAACTTGTTCAGAAAATGAGTGGGGGTCACTGAAACTGGTCCAACTTCAATACTGTATCCCAAATATAGGTCTCGGAAATAAAGGCCTCCAAAATTCAGTGTTTCAATTTTTCCATCTTTGTCTGGATAACATTCAAAAGTTAGAACGCCTCACTAAAATAATCCATTAAAGAAATCCTGCCTTTGTGTAAAATATTGCCGCTGTGTGTATGATACTGTTAGGGTCACTGAAACTGGTCATTCGAGGATACCGTAATATCACTTTAAACTTATCAGGTCAGCCGTTGAAGAAACAGAAAGGAGAGTAGACTCACCGAGCCAAGCCTGTAGACTCACTTTTTCTTGGAAGTCTTTTTGGATTTTGGTTGTGTTGCAAAATATTTCAGTTTATCCCGTATCATTAACTGTGCAGTGTTCTTTTGAATGAATTTGTCTCGCTTAATGTATTCATTTACAAGTGTATTGAACATCTTTGTTGAATATTCCAAGCATAGCAGTTGTAAGCTATGTGTATCAAGTGCAATGTTTCCTGCTGCTAGTTTTACGCAAGCACAAAACATCGACTTTGTTTGTCTGTCACTTACTTTTAATTTTGCCACTTGTGTCATTTTGGAACCAAGGTGTTGATACGATTCCATATTCACATTCACGCAGTACAATCTTTAAGCCAAAAACGTAAAGGTGAGGTAGAAGCACGGTCGTTTTTTCTACGGAGTTTCCCAAGTGGCATCAGAAAACCACACAAAAATATACCTTTGCATTAACTATTTTAGATTAAACTAGGTGCAGTCTTTACTACATGTAAAATAGACAAGAATCTAATAAGCATTATGGTAATCTCGCGTCTTGTGTAAAAGGTGAGTCTGTTACAAGTTAGTAAATATCACAAGTCTCGTGTGAGCGACCGACACTAGTACCGTTATTTTCGGTTGAAAAGTGTTATCGTTGGACGTTATCTAACAACAAGGTAAGTTCTGCTTAGTGTGGATATTTTCTAGATATGTACAGTAGAATTGCCTAAAAAAAGTTCAAATGCCTCAGAAAGAATAAAAGGCAAACATAGCTAAGGCATATCTTGGACGGTGAGGATAAAACCAGGCATAAATTTACGGAGTTGAAATTCGTGTCATTGGTTTAAATGTGTGACAAGAGAACTCCTCATAAATAGTAAAACAGCGCCCTATATATATCAAAATTAAGATACGTCATGGTCTAATAATATAGTTAGAACACATGCTTATGTCATAACCAAATATACTGCCACGATTCAAAGACATCTGCAAGGTTTTATATTCGACCAGGTCTGTTTAAGCTTTACTTAGTGGCAAAATTACTATAGACAGCTTCTCATGTTACGCTTCTTAATATGTAACAAAATTGTAGTAATGTTCACACATGAAAAACAACATAAACTCTTACAATTTTCACATAATACTAAACTTTAACATATGATTGATCCGAAATGATGCTCTTTAGAAACCATCTACTTTTCGAATCGGCTGCTATTAAAGTCTAGTTGCTTCAAGTCTATACATTTTGTATATTGATAACCTTAGCTGCAATGGACTGGCTTGATTCTTTTTGGCTGTTGGCCTTGACGTTTGTATAAGCAAAGACCCGAAGCCATGCAATCTTAATATATGAATTTTGGGGTTTTAGACTTACAAGAGGGACGACGTACGTCATAATCACGTGCTTATAACGGAAACTGTCTTATGTTTCAAAAAAGAAAATAAACTTTTACCCAAAATATCTTGAAACAGAAAAAAAAATATGTATCTCAGGTCTAATGAAGCCGATCTCACTGTCGTAAAAAGCTTTTACTCCGTATTAATGCCGTTTGCCTGAAGTAATTGGTTATTTAATAAACCCACTTGCTAGGACATTTACAAAAACGGATATCATGATCAGTCCTTCGAAGTGTCAATATTCACAAAACGACTGCATTTGGTATAGACAAAATACATTGTGCGGGGTAACTGCGTTTTATAACATAAAAAGGGCTTCGCAAGCGGCGCAAAATACGCGCGTTTAAATGTCATGAAGGAGCTACAGAATGAACAAGATTGTTTAGAAGAAGATGGACAGGCAGACATATATGGGCAACAACTCTATATTTAATGACAGCAGCATTATTTAAATATTTAACACATCAAATACTATAAGTATATCAAACATCAACTCCCAAGACGCAGCGGCTCAGAAGATGAGTAAGGCCACGGTCAAACAAGGGGGATAATTCATAACCTATATATACTAGTTACCATTCTTAGTTTTAATACATTCCCTTGATGATATACACATCACCATTAAGTTGGGTAAAAATGTATTAAACGGTGATGTAGTTAAAGAGTAGACAGGAAATTTATGCAAAGGCAGATAATTCAGTGAGTAATTTAGCCTGAGTTGTGATTCTTGCTCAGGATTCTTTGCCCCAATTATTATATACATTCGCACAAAGTTTCATTATAACATTTCAAAAAGTCGGCTATGTAGTATTTTTGTGAATTATCGGGATGAAGTTATCACAAATCACAAAATTATTATTCAAGCTAATTAATATCAAAATGGTATTTAAAGTTCTAAAAGATATGTTTTATATGGCATTTAATGACAACTAACGTCCTTTTCGGTGACCGAAAGTTCTTTTCGGTCCTTTTCGGTGGAGAAAGTCCTTTTCTGTCTTTAGTAGGACCGAAATTTGTCTAGGACTTTCATCACTCATGAGTTTCATCGTCGGGAAAGTGCAGGGTGTAGGTAGATGTAGTTTATATTCTGTCCGTCTCTGCCTACGCCGTCTTGGCTAACTTATTTTTAAAATTAGATACGAGAAACAAATTTTCTGTCAGTCTATGCATATGCCGTCTTGGCTAACTTCTTGTTAAAATTAAATACGGGATTCGAAAACGTTGCTATGATGACGGAAGTACAGTTTACGCGCAACCGAGTTGACATACTCTCTGAAGCAACAAATAAAGGACGGGCTTCCACGTGTTATGACATTTGACTATCCCCTTGTCCACCTGTTATCGTATTGTGTAAGCGAACCAAGTTTTCCAACAGTCCCTGGGCCCAAGAAAGAACATATATATCATATTCTGCACTATAACCTAGTGTTCTAACGATTGAACTTCGGCGACTGTCTCCCTCCCTCTCTCTCTCTGAGAAAATGATCGGCATCTTGAGTTCACTTAAGTGTCTAGGGGAGTCAGTGAAACGAGTTCGATATACACTTGAAAAAAAGAAGAAGAATGAAAGACAAAAAAGTGAAAGTATGTTGTTGTTTTGAGGCTTTACATCCACGGAATGACGGGACGGTCATTTTGCCTAACCACACAATTCCTGGGCAGGCTTAGACCTCCCAAGCGGTTTATCAGTACTAGGTGCGCATACTTTCGCCAGTAACTGACCTTCTTGAATCAGCAGAAGAAGAAATGAAAGTATGTGGCCGGACCGGGTATCGTGCCCGGGACCACTGGCTATTGAGTCAGACGCGCTACCGACTGCGCTTCGCGGCTCGAAGAAAAATGAAAGAAAGGCAAGGAAAAGGAAACGCCACATTTTCAGCTTATTGACAGAACAGATCGTTGAATTTTCGTATCAACGTCGATATAAGGTCCTGAACACAACTTGCATCGACGTTGATACGGTTGCCTCACATTGTACAAACGCTAAGGTCAGTCTAAGAATTCTTAATACAACTGAAATGTGGCGTAACTCTTGCTGATTAGTACTGATTAGTACTTTAAGTGTGGTAGATATGATAGAACCTGTATATGGCTTGCTACTATGTTTACACTTAAGTGCGGGGTCGGAGTGTATACAGCGATTTGACTACTCATTGTACTATTCTGGATTCATTTTCACGAGGCTTTGTTGTTGTATGGAATTTGTAATGAAATGATTGCATCTCAATAGCTGCGAACTCCGTCTAACAAACTGATGGGAAACTGATTGGGAACAACTTTCCGGATACTAGTATTTCCCAGCGGAAAACGAGCTATTCTTCTTTTTTAATTTCTCTTTCTCTACAGCACTTTCTATTTCCTTTAAATTTCACTCCGCTTTCAGCTTCCTTGTATTTTGTGAGTAGCTCATGTAGTGATCACAGAAGCGGCTATCTTTGACGCCATCTTGTTTTTCTTAAACGGAACGTTTGGCGTCATTGCGTAACGTAGCGATAGAAACTGCCACACGGCGGCGCTGAATTACTCCCACCTCTCCTCAAAACCTGTTTGAAACAAAGGATGACTCAAATTTTTTATGACTCAAACTGTTATAAATAGTGACATTTGTAAAGACAAAAGGAGAGCATGGCTCTCATTTTTTATCTAAATGTCACTGTATTAAATCCTATAGTCACTGCACAATTTAACGTATCTAATGGCATGTCTAGCTAACGATGATTTTTGAACAATTGGACCCAGAATGCCTGCTGACATCTTGGACATTCTAAGCAACCTCCGCTCAAAACATGTCGTACACCATTCATCACCGGGCATAAAATCGCTTATTCCAAAAAATATTGACGGCAATGTATCTTATAACGTCAATTCATATATTACTTTACTGTTTATAGCACAAAAATGATAACTGACTAAGAATGTTGAACACAAAGAATACAGAAAATTTGAATTCGTCACATCTTAATGTCACTTGACAGGACAGGCGACAACCATTGCTTCGACTCAAATCTTTCAACAGCTAACACAATAAACCTGTGGGTTCTTAGACTCTCACATCGACCTCATTGGCAAGTCACATCAATTTACTTTAGACTGCACACACAGACATGCAGTATTTTCCTAGATAATGTGTAAAATGCTAGTTTTACCTGACAGCTAAATCAGTCCTTGATTTGTTTACATATATTTTGTAGCCTCACTTAGCCGGAAGTTCGCCTAATTTGTTCAACGCCCGTAAATTAATGGCCTAAAGATTGTACTGCGTGACATTGCCACAAACATTTTTAATGATGACTTTTACCAAGTTTTAGAATAAGTTAATTTCCGCGATCCAAATGTCGAATGCCAAAAGGTAGTTCTGTGTTTTGTTTTTCTTGTTCGGAGTAATGGAGACTCTGCAATAAGCACAGCTCAAGGTGGATCATTGTTTGTCTCTTTTTGGTAAGTCTTTTAAAAAATTTAGCTGACTTTCGCTTCTTAATCTTTCGAAGCAAGTTAAACCCAGCTAGTCTGTAAGCACTTGCAGTATCAATTTTTACTTCAGTTTGCTTAAGCTTTGTTTGATATTGACACGATGATTTGATCTTGAATGAAATGTGGAGGAAAACGTCTTGTAATGATTAATAGATTTTAATAGGCAAGACAGATAAATCCGAATGTCTCCTTCAGTGTCCTTGCTTGTATATGCTTGTCTCAGATTATCAAATACCTGCACAAAATTTCATCAATTGTAGATACACCTGTACATATATTTAGCATTTTGCCTGAAAAGGTGTACCAACACATTTGGAACTGAGCATATTTGTTTGCCTTTTTCTCGCACGCATTCTGAGAAAATACCACTGATATGCAAAAGCAACAATTCAGTTAGTATCATGAAAAAGCTCATTGTCATTCCAATGGAAAACAATGATTTTTTCTCAGGGTAGTGATCAAGATAAGGTTGATAAGAATTACAGAAATGTTGTTTGAACTCCTGTGAATAAGCCTGTTTCTCAACTATAATTATTTCATTTCTCTGTAGGAAGAAAAGTCAGCTTTTTCTTTGATTTTAAAGACAAACGGACGGACAGAAAGACAGGCAGACGAGGGCATGGTCACGGGGGAATAAAACAATAAACGGTAAGCACCTAAATAGGAAGTGACGCTTTAGAAACAACCTGTTGCCGATTGCCTCATGGTACAAAAAAAATCCATCGGTATGATATTATTTTCCCTGTTATCTTGTAGTCCTCCACCCAGTACCTTGTTAGCCGCTCCACCCTTCGCACTTCTGTCTTTGTGAAACAAAACTGCTCTACAAATTCTGTACCGTCGTGATATTTAATAGGGTTATGTTTATGGTGTACCAGGAGGGTCAAAAACACCGATACGGGTCGACCCATATATTTACGGGTCGACCGGCAAAAATACGGATCGACCAGTATATTACGGGTCGACCCGTCAACTTGCTTTCACGGATCGACCCGTAGTCTACGGGTCGACCTGTAAAAATACGTGGCGACCCGTATTTCAAAAATTCGTGTCGGTCCGTATTTCAAAAATAGGAGTCGACCCGTATCGGTGCTTTTGACCCTCTTGGTACACCATATAAGTTTTCGGGCATTTGAAACATTAATGAACCGCGACATGACAAAACCAACAAAGTGGCACGCGCATCAAGCGAATACTCAGATCAGCCTGGGCATCCGCACACTCTGATCAGCGTCTTGGTTGTGTGCTGAAAGGGTAGATAAGAATCTAAGCTGGCTCCATACGGATGCCCAGGCTGATCTGAGTCTTCGCTGGATGCACATTTTACTTTGTTGGTTTTGTCATGTTGTGGCTAATTATGCATCACTACGAGATGTTAATGTTCATGAAATATTATTGTCATCCATTTTCCGCATAGAATCAAGGTTTTTCAATCCTTACGGCTATATTCAAGAACGTCACTCACACTCCACTCATACTCCACTCATTGAGTTAATCGTCCAGCGGTCACAGGTAGACTCAACTTAGGGCCCGTTGGTATTCACAAAGGTTAGGGAGCTCTGAGTGGACTCGATAAAGTGAGTGCGTGTTGAGTGAGACCGATACCTCCCTTGAACTCAACTCAAGTGTTGTTTATGAATACGAAATAGAACTTAACTGACTTTGGTGCACAAGCTAGTCCGATCATTTGCCGTTTTACATACATGTATTTATCATTCGTGTTTGGTCATATTTTAGACGAGTCGTCATTTATATGGTATTGCCCCATCTGTCTGTCTGTCCGTTATATAATTTATACACTCTGTATTCAACGGGGATGGTGGTCGGGCTAAGGTGCTGGTTATAACTTCCAGTACCGGGGCGTCCTATTTATTTGGATTTAAGTAGGGCAAGGGCTTACTGTGCTTGCAGTAGGTGCGGGCAGTTTTTTGTTTTGTTTTTTATTCTTTCTTCTTGTCTGTCATTTCTCTTTTCTTTCTCCCACTTTTTGGGAGACGGCCCGATATAGACTGAAATACTGTCTCAAAGGGCCGTTAAATTCAAAACAACAAATGTACTCCGAAAACATGTATTATGTGCCTATCTTACCAAGACGTTGTGAGAAAATACACTTTAAGAATGTCGGATCAAGGTCGCACGTGAAGGTGAAAGTTCAAATATTAATATTTTATGTCTGCTTCATAATTTATTGTAAACCCTTCAAGATAACTGCATGAAAATATGCAGAGAAAAAGAATGATGTGCATGACCATACTTCTATTTTAGCTCACCTGACCCAAAAGCTCCGGAGAACCTAATAGGATAGACAAGCTTGCGGATGCGAAGAGTTGTTCAAATGGTCTGGGTCACATGACCAACACGGCCGCCACTCCAAAATATAGTAAAAACCCTCTTCTCCAGAACAATTAGACAGATGATATGTAGCATCGGGTACACAAGTACTACCAAATGATGATTTTGGGTTGACCATCACCTTTTGTACGGCAGGGTCAAATTTGCGTTTTGGTGGTTTTAACTGTGAAATGTTCGAACAGGAGAGTTCATGGAATTAGTAGAAGATTTCGCTACAAAAATTGGTAATAGTCAACTAAATGAGTACATGAACGTTTTTGAGTAAAATATGTCAAGGTCATTCGTTGACTTTTAACCAGTGTTTCTCATAACTCCACAGTTGGGCTTCATGACCCTCTTGTTCAGTCCGTCTGTCTGTTTTTCTCCCTTTTCTTGTCCGCTCCTTATATTCTGAACCAACAGGAGGATTTTCTTGAAACTTTAATGAAGCCTTGTCAAAGCTTTGTGCAAAACATATTTTAATGATGTTGGATCGAATTCAAGGTCAAACTTAATGGTCAACCAATATTTTGTGTCCGCTCCATCACCTTTTTCTACACCCAATATCAGGAGAGAGAGAGAGAGAGATGACTTGCGATTTTATGTCCTTTTCAACAGTATTTTATTCACGTCACATCAGGACTACGGGAGGGTGACAATGAAAGGCTGTGTGCAATAGAACTACCTTTGCTTTTGAAAAAAAAAAATCATGTAGCCAGTAGGAATCGAACCCAGACCGAAGGCAAAGCAGGCCAGTGCTTACCCCATTCTGTATCGGGACTCCTGAAGGAGAAGAAGAAGAAGCATATCCGGCTGCATATGATGAACTATTTTATATTCAGATTCGGAAAAAAAATTAACTACCCCGCCCCTATTACCCCTCCACCCATCACCTAATTATGAAGTATTCGTGATCTATCTTAGGTTTGCTAAGAATGATTTTCATCATCTTCTTGAGCGATAAACTGTACATATTATATCAAATAAAAGAAAGAATTAAATCATTTGAGAAAAGAAAAAAAAACTATTTTTCAGATACATGAATTCATTTTACATTATCATTTATGTGTCCTTGCAGATATCGGTGGGGCCATAGCACCATTACTATGGCAACTAATGAACCAGGTTTGGCTGGGTTTTGGTGGCTTTAAGAAATGCCAAAACAGGGTATGACCCTTATTTGCAAGGAAGTATGAGTACATTCTTTGTCCGTTTAGACCAGCATTGATAGTGTAATGATATATTTCATGTCTCCGTGTGTGTTTTTTAGACAAATAAGTTTTTCTCAACAGAATCTGATTTCTTTGGCTGGCTAGTTGATCAGTTGGTTGTTTGAGTTTAATGCCTCTTTCAGAGCGCTTTATATCGTTCCGTCTCTCAGAAAGAAAAGGAAGATAAGATAGACAAGTGTAAAAATAAAAATCCAAACCCCATTACACACCTGCTGCAAGCACAGTTGGCCCTTGTTCAAGCTAGAAGCGCGCCCCGTTACCGGAAGTTACCCAGCACATCCGACGACCTCTTGAATCTAATTCACAGTTATAAGTCAGAATATATAGATAAATATATATTGAAGCAGAGGCAAAATTGCACTATAAACATATAAAAATATGTGTATTTTACACAGATGATGCCCCCCGTACTGTGTCTGTCATCCCCACCCCACACCCTAAATCTCGATCCTCTCTCTCTTCAAACAGAAATAATAAACAGTCAAATGCTTATCTTTGGTAGGTCTGTAAAAGCTGTGCAAAATTTCCTATTCATTGATTCTTCCAGAAAGTATACAAAAATTCTAGGCGCGACAGACGGACAGAGGTAAAACCATCAACTGACTCGCGTCACCGATCCATAAAAAAGGTGTTTTGCAACGTTATTATTTACAACTTGAAACTGGAGTGAAGCTCGAGTCACACTTGGGAAAGGCGAGGTTGAGATAGCTTCGTGCATACAAAAGCTGAACTCCACTCACACTCTTGTTAATCCCACTCCAGCCACACTTGAGGGATACTTACTCGAGTATGAGTCGAGTGTGAGTGTGAGTTTTGTTCTTGAATATAGCCGTTAATCTTTCGTTTTTCGAAGCTCAAAATAATCCGTCATTTTATTGATAGCGGAAAAATTAATTTTTGCACGTGAAATTCATTCCGAAGATTATCTGTGAAAATAAACGTCCAACTGCCTTAATTCTCGGTTTATCGGCGACGTGAAATTGGGCCATAGTATTATTTAACACTATCTCTCTCTGGAAGGTGTATTACATCAAGCTGTTTGTAGCAGTAAATTAATGGGTCTGGCATGCCAGTCTGACCGCAATGTTAAGATAAGGATTCAATCACCCTGTCTGAAATAAACCAATGAGAATAATTTCTGCTAAAAGAGAAACTGGGATACCTAATAGCTCTGTCTCATAAGCTACTTGGTGTGAGCTAATTTGACACATACAAGTAATAAGGGAAAATTTTATTGAGTGAGTGAGTGAAGTCGGGTTTAACGTCCCACCAACAACAAGGTCATATGGAGACGGGACCTCGGTTTATGTCTCATCCGAAAGACCGGAGAAGCGGGGGATCGATCTTGCGATCTCTGGATTGGTAGTCCGGAGTGTTATCCACTACACTACAGCCGCTCCTGAAAATTTTATTATCACTTTATAACGTCTTTTTATCTTAACAGGTGGGAGCTAATTTGACACATACAAGTAATAAGGGAAAATTTTATTGAGTGAGTGAGTGAACTCGGGTTTAACGTCCCACCAACAACAAGGTCATATGGAGACGGGACCTCGGTTTAAAGTCTCATCCGAAAGACCGGAGAAGCGGGGGATCAATCTTGCGATCTCTAGATTCGTAGTCCGGAGTGTTATCCACTACACTACAGCCGCTCCTGAAAATTTTATTATCACTTTATAACGTCTTTTTATCTTAACATATTTTTACATCACGAACGGTATCAGAAAGTAAAATTCTTCATCTTTAACGTTGTGTTTTAAATTTGATTCTAGCACTATACAAACTTGTCTTTTGGAGGTGATTTTCTAGAAGTACATAATTAATTGAAACAAATAACAAAATCTCCGTTAAACAAGTTAGGGCACATGAATTCAACGACTTATTTCGAATCAAACTGATACAAAATTTTATGAATCACGTATGGATCAGATGAGAAGAAAAAAATTATTTTCATCTGACATATTTTTTATTAGTCTAGCTAACTGATAAACATGTCTTTTTCAATATTTGTTCATTTTTTTGCCGGTTGATTCCCGTGCGTTTCCGTAAATTGCGACGCTAGCGCATGACTCGGCTTTCAGGTAATAGCTCCGGGCGAAGATTGCCACGTTAATTTATGATACGCAATTTATGATAGAATATTGCAGAAATGAATTTTCAAGTGAATGAATTATGCAATATGTATATTCATCCAGAACTGGGCCTAAATTTAGCTTAAACTGAAAGATAGAAGTATATTTATGTAGTTTTTACTTTATTTTTCTGGTCCAGCGCTACACTAGAGATCAAAGGGAATATGTTTGGTTTTCTCATGTTAGACCAGAAACGAAGCCGTGTTCTTGTAATATAATTATAACTGATGCCGATATATTCAAAGTTCAGTCTTTGATCTGGTCTAACTACCAATCATATGAAAAGCAAACGTCGGTTAACTTCTTGTAAATTTGTGAAAAAAAATGGTATCACTGGTGCCGAATTGAAAGACACGATATAAATTAGCTTATGATTGTGTAAAGCCAATTAGTAATGTCGGTATGTATAGAAATAAAGCTTTGCTCATTGCAAACAAAAAGCCACACTATCTGCATATTCAACATTGAGTTCACTTTAAGAACCAAACAAAAGACTAAATGATGGTGAATTCCTGAAACTGAAGAAGAAATTCTACCTGCCAAACCTGTGGTCCTCAATGAGAGTTACAATGTCGAGAGGCTGATTTGCAGAAACAGGTACATGTATGGAAGCCGTGTCCAGGTACATGTATGGAAGCCGTGTAAGTATTTCTCGATCTCTCCAGGTACATGTAATCATTTGTCTACATGTGTCTAAACTTGTCTTAAATCGTTATATGTTAGCAAAACTGTTTTACTGCTTCTGTTTGTTACGTTTGAAATAAATGATTATCTATTTATGTTCGATTAACAAACTATTTATTTATTTATTTATTTATTCATTGTCAGTTGCTTTGCAAAGCATTCCTGTTTTGTACATGAGTATTTATGTTCGATTAACAAACTATTTATTTATTTATTTATTTATTCATTGTCAGTTGCTTTGCAAAGCATTCCTGTTTTATACACGAGTAGATCTCTTTCTTTGTGTGTTTGCTGTTATGCTTGAAGATAAAACTAATAGGTGGCTGTATATGCTAATTTAACGTCTCTTTCAACAGTATTTTAATTGGAAGGACGATAATGAAAGGTTGTGTAATGGAACCCGTTTATGTCTGAGAAGATTCCGCCTTCGGAAATCGAACTTGGGGCCGCTAGATCAGCGCTTAACCTACGGAGCTACAGGGGCTCCTCGAAGATAAAACTTTGGCGGTCTTTAGCAATAGAATAATTATGTTAGTGAGAAACAGAAAACTTTATTTTCTACAGCATTTAGGTTATATTTACTTGATTTTTTATGCCCCCGTGACGATAGTCAGGGGGCATTAAGATTTGCCCCTGTCTGTCCGTCTGTCTGTCTATCCGTCCGTCAATCCTTTAGGGTATAGAGCTTGTGTAATCAACTCCTTCAACATTTTCAATGGATCTTTTTCAAACTTTGCATACTTATTGTGGAAATATTTAAGATGTGCATGTGGGTTTTTAATGGAGCTAGAATTAATTTTGACAGAATTACGGCCATTTGAACTTAGTTAGTTTAGGCATTGTTTGCACTGTAGGGTATGGAGTTTGTGAAATCAACTTCTCCCTCAGGTTTCAATGGATCTTTTTCAAACTTTGCAAAGATGTTGTGGATATACTGAAAATGTGCATGTGGGGTTTTGCTGGAGCTAAAATTAGTTTTCACTGAATTTTAGCCTATTGAACTTAGTCATTTTAGGCAGTTTTTTGTGTAATCAACTCCTCCCACAGTTTTCAATGGATCTTTACTAAACTTTGCATACACGTTGTGGGTGGATATATTGAAGATGTGCATGTGGGATTTTAATGGAGTTAGAATTAATTTTGACAGAATTACAAACTTTTGAACTTAGGCATTTTAGGCAGTTTACCACTTCAACTCCTCCCATAGTTTTCAACAGATCTTTTTCGAACTTTGCATACATCTTGTGGATACATTGAAAATGTGCATGTGGGTTTTTGATAAATCTAGAATTAATTTGAATGGAAATTACGGCTTCTTGAACTTAGCCATTTTAGGCAATTTTTGCATTGTAGGCTATGGATCTTTTTCAAACTTTGCCAATGTATTGTGGACATATTTGAAGATGTGCATGGATTTTTGATTGAACTGGAATTACTTTTGACAGACCAACTGTCATTTGAACTTTTAGGCAGTTTTTCTTTGCATTGTGTACGGACTTTGTTCTTAGCCGCCGTTTTGACATTTAGACTAGCAGGAAAGTTCTTTGAAATTATGTTTGTTGATAATTGACAATTCATTGATGAACACTGCTCTGTGACATGCGCTGCACGGGGACATCACTCGTGTCTTACAGACACAATTTTCTAGTTTTATATCTAAAAGTATGTATACTTTAAATTTCAAAGAAGGTCTATCTGTATATTTTTTATTCGTTTGTTTCATTCTTCTATTTAACTTCAATTTAGCTTACATAAAACAAATGCGGAATTTCAAGGAAAATGTTATTATAATCCCCTTCAAAAAAACGAGCTGGATCCTTTGTTAGCAAGATATCGTAACAAGAGCTGTCGGCTGACAGCATAGCTCGCCTGAATAGGTGCTTGCCCATCACACAGTCGCTTAGGTGGTGTGGACTGCTATGCATAAAACTTCAGGCAAGCATGTCCATAATGACGACACATTTATTAACAAAAGCTATCTCAGAAGTAAGTCTTAACTGGTGACCTTCTTTTGCTTCAGATTTCCAGTGGGGTTGTTTGGCGGGCCAGGGATCTCCACCTGTCAGACGGCCCATTGTATCTGTTGAGTCCTCGTCTTTGCTTCTTCATGGTGTTGAAATTTGATTTATGTGTTTACCGTGATGATTCATTGACGAGTTAGAGGGTTATCATGCGAACCGAACAGCCATCTAAATGTTTTGTACCACTTCAGAAACTGAGGGTGAGGTTGGGCCTGTAAAATCGATTTAAGCCCCCCAGTAATTCATTACTGACCGTTCCAAGGCGGTAGTTCTGTTGTGGTTCTCTGTTGCCTGTTTTTGGTGTCAGAGTTTCTGTGATGTTTTACCTTATGTATGTTCTTATTATTTTTGGTTCGGTTTGGGTTGCTGAGTGGCCACCTTTTGGGAACAAGCTGCTCACTCGGTTGGCCATATGTTCTCTGTATCTTTATTATTTGTAATCTTAGTTGTTTCCAACTATGGTTTGAGGGCTGGATTTGGATTTTGATTGTTTCAGTTCCTGGTCTTTGCATACTTTTTACTTTTAAAATAAAATTAAAATAAAAAAAAATACACATGAAATTTCAAAGTCCATGAGCTTGAGGTCAAAGAACTAAGAGGTGGGGGTGGGGGGAGGGGAGGACTAGGATGTTGGTTGGTTGGTTGGTTGATTTGATGCTTAACGTCCACGGTAAACAACTAAGGTCATGTCGGGACGGTCAGTTAACCTAACCACACTATTCCTGGGCAGGCTTAGACCTCCTAAGCGGTTAACCAGTACTAAGTGCACATACTATCAAAACCAATACACATGAAATTTCAAAGTCCATGAGCTTGAGGTCAAAGAACTAAGAGGTGGGGGTGGGGGTGGGGAGGACTAGGATGTATCAAAACCTTGAACCATTACCTAAAACATCAGTCCAAGTATTAGTATCAACTGAGTCCATCGTGGCACTGTGAAATTATGTCTTCATAAATATCTTTAAGACAAAATTCTAAGTCGATGACCTTGACTTCAAGGTCACCCAGTGGGGTAAGTATATAGTGTTTTGTAAAAACTCAAAAAAGTGTCTAACATCAGTTAAAGTGTAAATTAAATCTCTGAATTATTAATCAGTATACAATTGGAAAACATTAATATAGACCAAATTTCCTAAGTCCCTGACCTTGACATCAAGGTACCTGAGCAGGGTTGGGGTAGTACTCAGTAAAACTTTGGACTAATATCTAACTAAAGTGCAAATATAAAAAGAATTCATTGCTGGGTTCAGGAGATATGTGTCTTGTAAAGACTTTAACCAAAACATCCAATCAATAAAAAGAAAATTTTCTAAGTCTATGACCTTGACATCAAGGTCACTGAGGGGGGTGAGGGTAGTACCTTGGAAAACGTTGGACCAATATCTAACTACAGTGCAAGTATCAAAGGAATCCATCCATGGATTAAGGAGATATTGGGCTTTATAAAACTTTAACCAAAACATCCAGTCAAAAAATACTCCCAATTTTCTAAGTCCATGACCTTGACATCAAGGTCAGAGAGTAGGGTGGGGGTGGTACCCTGTTAAACTTTGGACCAATACCTAACTACAGTGCATGTATCAAAAGAATCCATCCATGGGTTAAGGAGATATAGGTCTTCAAAAAACTTTAACCAAAACATCCAATCCGGACGCCGACGCGGACGCCGACGCTGTGGTGACAACAATAGCTCTTCCTGAACTTTTGTTCAGGCGAGCTAAAAAGTGTTTGAGTTATGGCCTTGATATTTAGTATACTGATAAGATATGAAGAGTAGATTACCAAATTAAGTTTTGGCAAAATTCCGTAAAATTAAGGTGGACGATCCCGGAAGAACTCTGTTCTTGCTTGTTTAAAAAACAAACAGAGTTATTGTTCATCATCAAATCGACTAACTGTGGAGTATATACAGTTATAATATACACTTACAATATCTACCGTAAAGATCCTAAGTTTTCGGGCACATAGGTCTGTACAAACAGTGGAAACTGAGATCAGACTGTTCCTTAGGAACCAGAATGATCAAGATCTTCACAGTTTCCATTCCATCTGCGCATTTTTGTCGACATTACTCTGTAGTAGAACCGAATAACAGGAAAATAAATAATAGGGCAAGGACCGGCTGTGCTTGCAGCAGGTGCAGAATTTGGGCAGTCTGTTTTGGGGATATTTTGAACTTAAACATTGTTTTTCTAGGAAACAAAACGGTGAAATGTTTGTTTTTTTGTTTTATTCTTTAACATACGATGTTAGTTTTACTAAAATAATATGCATAAGCATGCCCCATCGATTGATGATATTTTTCATGACGTTTTTCATGAAATTCAATTTTCTTGCATTTTTTCAAAGAATGTAAAAATATACTTATTAACAAGAAAACTGCAATTTTTTGTTATCAGTTTGTTTCAAATATCCCATATTACAGATTATATGATTTGCTGAAATGAAAGTGCATTCATATGCTAGAGATATGAATTTTAATGGAAAATGTGTAAAAAAAGTATGTAGAAATACAAAATATTGTTTTTTAGGAAAACAAAACGGTGAAAATTGTTTTTTTCTTACCCAAATGTTTTATAGCTCTTTGGGTTATTTAGACGGTATAATGGTTTGAATGCCCCGCCAATATTTCTATTCAGTATTCGTCTACCTTAATCTAGAAAGCTGATATTTGGTCTAACAGTAGTTTTTGATGAGCTAAATATTTTAGTAAAGATTAGGTAGCTCCTTTACAGACTTAGACATTCTAAAGTTTGATACCTTTAGTGGCAAGCATATGGTTGAGGGGCATAGTGTTTCACAAACACAATTTCTAGTTGACTTTGTGTAGACTCTAGGCCATCAGCAGACCTGGCCCCGAGGTTATAAAACTTTTTTCATGCTCAACTCAGCTGAGCATGAAATTTTACCTGCTAATAAATTGCAAATTACTGATAAGTACAATTGTTTTCTTGCTCAGGTGAGCTGAGTATGAAATTTTCTCTGCTTATGACTATGAAAATGCCAACATTAGTTAGTTGGCATTTTCATATTTATCAGCAGAGAAAATTTCATGCTCAGCTGAGTTGAGCATGGAAAACGTTTTATAACCTCGGGGCCCGATGGTTTTTCGCTGCGCTTGTTTTGATTTGTGTGCCGTCTTTATTATTTTCCTTTCCTATTAGGAGTTTAAGACAGGATGTGAAAAGCGATTGTGTCGGTTCCTGAACACAGCCCTCACTCAATACCCGTCCGACGTCATCCATGACGAATCTGATGATGATGACGAAAATGTCCCACTGTCTCAACTCGCACGTCTGCGTAATGTTGATACGAGCGCTTACGTCAACGTAGACACTGATTTGTAAACGTGTAACGATGTGGATTGACGGTGACATCATCGACGACTTGGTGATGGCGAGAAACCCAGTTTCCGAGTCAAACGCCGACGGAGAGTGATGCCGACGAAGCTGAAGCAACACCATCTTCAACGGCCGCACAAACTGTGGAGACTTGCGACGTGATTTGTTTTAAACAATCGGTGACAGTGACAATTCTTTGAACCTCTTGTGTGTATTAAATATGAAACTGTTGAGATTTGACATGCAAAAACGATGTGGAAAACTGACTCCAATCATGGACTTCCTTAAAAGGTGAAACGAGAACGCAAGAGACTGCTGTACATTTTTGGTTTGTTTTAGTGCTTATCGAGAGTATGATCAAATTGATATGGTCTAGTGACCTTAAAAAGCGTGCTAATCCAATAAAGTGTTGAGGGGAAAACTTTAAACACCAAAGGAGTGGAACATGCTGATCCGAGCTGTCTGATCAACACCTTCGTTGTTCGCTGCCTTGTTAGTAAAAGGCATGCCGTCATTTTGTGACTGTAGCATTTTTATATGCTGATCAGGCTGGCTCGGGACTTAGCCAGTGGGAACTTATTTCGTGATCAAACTAAATTTAGATTGTCCATGCTTATAACTTATGTTTGCTTGATGCCCATGCTTATTACCTTGATTTTGTTTCATCTTTTAAATAAATCATAAATGTTGTTTTATTATATCTACCCGAGAATGGAAACATGGTCAACGAGTGGCTTAAATTATGACCAATCAATATGCAGGAAGTTACCGTAGCTATGATAGAATAAAAGCATCGCTAACGACTGTGTGATACCCCGCCCCTGCATACCTTTTTCACTCACCGATTTTTTCCAGTTTTGATTTTCCTCTATATAACCCCAGGGCAGGGGCAGCCTAACCCCAATGAACATGGATAAACGTCTTTGTCATGACAGAACACTTCATTACTCTGATCACTTACAATAATAAGCTTCTAATAAATCACTAACCACTCTCATCAAATACAATTTTAGTGGTTTTAACCATGGGACAGGGGCAGATAACCCCTACACGATCAAACTATAAACATAAGCTTTTATTACTTCTATCATCAGATGTAAAACTCTGAAAATCTGTTTCACATGAATTTATATAGATTTTATCATCATTTTATGCATGTATAAAGCCCAGACAGGGGGAGATAACTCCCATGGGGTAAATTTGAGCATCACTGGAGGCTTTCATCAGTCTCATCATTTACTGTAAGTTTCAGGAAAAAAATGCTTCAAACTCTGTTTTTATATGGAATTTCTCATGATTTTGTACATGTATATAGCCCAATGACAGGGGCAGATAACCCCCGATGATAAAATTCCTGTGCTCATACTAAGCTTTTGTTACTTCGATCATGTTTGTGAAGTTTCGTCATGATACTCCAAGTTGTAGAATGATTGATTGATTGCTTTAGGTTTAATGGCCCTTTGAGACAGTATTTCAGTCTATATTGGGCCGTCTCCCAGGGAGGGAGAAAGAAGAGAAATGATAGACGAGAGAAAAAAATGTCCAAACGACCCCACCCGCACCTACTGCAAGCACAGTAGGCCCTTGCCCTACAATGTTCCATATCAGTAGGACGCCCCGGCACTGGTAGCTACACACAGCTCCATCGCACCACCCAACCAAGAAGTAAAGGAACGAGAGGCCAGAAACCATTTTTTGTACATTGACAAGTGCCATAACTCTGTCAGAAATTACCGAAATTTGCCCATTAACAATCCCAAGCGAGACATTTTTTGGTACAAATGCAAATGCAAAGTTTGAAGGAAATCCGTTTATAAATACTTAAGTTATCGAACGGAAATAAAGTGCGGGCGGATGGACAGACGGACGTACGTACTAAAGACGGACAGACACACGAACAGCCAACGTGAAAACATAATACCCATAACATAATACAAAACGTTAGTGGCGGGTACAAAAATAATACCCCGCCACTAACGTGTGGCGAGGTATAAAAACCTAGTACATACCGTTGGATCTTGTGCGTTTGTCTTCAATGCCTCAAACTACCGATCACTCGAACTTTTAAGCTCCCCTGTTCCAAGGGTACCGGGGGAGCTTATAGGATTGTGACCTCCGGCGTCCGTCCGTCATCTGTCAAGATTTTCAAAGGACTTCTCCTCTGAAACTACTGGGCCAGTTTCAATTAAATTCCATATGCAGCCTCCAGGCAAAGGTGTGTGAGAGGGGGGGGGGTATGGAGTTAAAATATTTGGTCAAGGTTACAAGCCTGGCCAAGATGGCCGCCATGCCCATATATGGTAAAAACCTTAACACATCTTCCCCAAAACCACTGGGCCGATTGCCTTGAAAATCGGTATATATATAAAGCATCTGCGACTCTAGTACTACAAAGTTTACATACACGATGACCCTGAGCTGTACCTGACCTATTTCTGCCAAGGTCAAATTAGTTCCCTCGGCCCTGTTTCTGTCTTTCCTTTTCTAAACGTTCTGCATCAATCGATGCCTTTAAACAAGAAAATGAACATTTATTATTATTATTATTTTACATTTTAACATCAATTCTCTGTAAGCACCAGAATTTTTGAATGGGGGCGTTCCACGCACCGTCTCAGAATTGGCTGAAATTTTCACACAATGGTCCTTACCACTCAGGTATAAGAAAATAACCTTTCAAACTTTGACATCTACTTCCGTTGCCATGGTAACCGCCAGTGTCGATTTCAGCGAAATTTGGACTGAAATTCTTGTGATTTATATTGAAAATGGCATATTTTCACCTTTAAAAAATCATAATAATCAACAGGTGGACAGGAGAAACAATTAAACCTGTAAAATATTTGAGTTTTATTTAACATGTTTCACAACAGACTTTAAGAATAAATTAATGTCGCTAATAGTACCTTCATTGTGGACAATACATACTCTGGCGAATTTCATTAAAAGTGAAAAATGCAAAAAATGACAATATTTCAAGAGGTAAAAAAAAATGCAGGCCTCTACGAATAATTTACATAGCTACTCTTGAATTAACTAAGTATCATGATTGTAACTATGAAAAAAAACTGAGTGGGGTAAGAGCATCTTCTTGGAAAAATAAGCATACTAAATTTGCACCGTTACAGAAATTTAAAAAAATGGTTTTGAGCAGGTAAGCAACATTTTGGCTCTATGTTAGCATTGTAGTAAGTTATGCATATATTGTTGCTGATAATTTATGACTACAGGTCAGTTTTTATTGAATTTGTATCAAATATTTCCTTGTCTCCAAAGAAAATGCATATTTTACGCTTTTAAGTGGAAAATATGTCGAAAACAGGGGGTAGGGGAAATAAACAAAAGCAAAATATCAACCGTAAAAGGAAGACTCTTTAATAAATGACTTTAACTGTGTAAATATCCATTCAGCATTATGTTAAACTGAACTTAATTAAAAATTTATCAATGTGTGTGATGCTAAAGGGCAATAACTCTGCATTTTTGACGAAAAAGCAAAAAAAAAATTAGAAAACGCATGAAAATGAACCCAACCATAGCTGTTTACTGTGGGCATTAAACAATAACACAACAACACTTTTTAAGGTAAATACCAAATATATTTCATGGAATATGCTGAAAATATAAAAAAATTCACGAGTGCGTAGCATGAGTGAAATTCTAATATTTTCAACACATGAAATATTTTTGGTATTTATCGAAAATAGAATTTTCTTTTCATTTTTTCTGTTTGGAAAATAAAAATAACTTTTTTTCATAGTCATTTCATGTTAATTTTGCTTGTCTTAGCACATTTAGTGGATATAATATTGGGTGAAACTATAGTCTGCACCTAGAAAATGGCTAATAAGGCCATCCGAAAGAACGAATAAAAAGAAATTGGCAATTTAAGAAAGCCGTTTGCAGCTGCCGTCAGACTGATGTCGCATGCAAACTAGTTATACTCCGGCTCAAACCCTGAAATCAAATGTGACATCATTACTTGATTTGGCATGCTAACATCTGTAGCATAATGTCAGAATGCTACATTTCAGACTTTTTCGGAAAGAAATTAAGTCCAAAATTGTCAAAAGCAGCTGCAGTTTACTGCAGTGAAAAATTACTAGAGCAAGTGAGCAGAGGCTCACGTATACCTATGACCAATGCCACCGCCTAATGAAAGCATACTTTAACACATAACTTCAATGCAAATGTCATGCATGTACAAAATTCTAAGTCTGTGGCCTTGGCCCTAAGACAGCTGCAGCATCCACATGATGTAAACCAGTATGATGTAAACCAATAATAAAACCTTTCATGTATCATTAGAAGCCACTGAAGTATATTGTAACTATTTGCCAATTAAATACAGCATATGGCTAAGTCCTAGTTACTGACCCCTGGCCCCATTCATGAACCGAACCCTGCAGCTTAGGTAGTCCATAAAGAAAGCAATGATGCAGGTATATCATGAGCCAAATATGGAAGAAATCTTCAATGCAGTTACATAGATATAAGCAATCAGATAGGTTTAAGGCAAAACTTTGACATAATGAAAATGCCTAAGTCCTAATTATTGACCCCTGGTCCCACCCTGGGACCAGACCCAGGGGTTTAGCTAATTCACATCAAAAGTAATGCTATAGAGATATGAATCAAATATGAAAAGAATCTGATGTGTGGTTAGAAATATGAGCAACCCATAAAGGTTGAATGCAAAACTTTGATGTAAAGTCGACGAACAGACAGACGAACGAAAAAACAAACAAACAAACAGACAAACAGATGGAATGACAACAACTATATACCCCCTGACATTCTTTGTATGTAGGGGGAATAATGAATCATATCAGTCACTAGTGAAATGATACAACATATTTTTCTGCAGACAATATCACCTTTATTTTTTCTAGATATGCATTGAATTCACTGCTGAGCATAAAATAGCTAGACAAGAATTCCGCGGAATGCGGTGTCTCGCCTGGTGGCGCTTTGTCACAAAACAGAGCTAAATCAGCAAAGATGTATGCATGAACCAAGTTTCTTGGCTCTAGCCCTTACAGTTTCTGAGAAACAGACCTAAATGCAAAAACTCAACAATTGCAAAGTCAGTCAACCGTAAAATGTTGGTCAAGACTCAATATTGATTATGACTTTAAGCTCTTCTCTTCCAGATGTATGCATGACCCAAGTTTCATGGCTCTAGCCCTTATAGTTGCTGAGAAACAGACCTAAATGCGAAAACTCAACAAAAATTGCTAAGTCAGTCAACCGTAAACTGTAGGTCAAGACTCAATAATGATGATGGCTTTGAGATTTACTCATCCAGATGTATGCATGAACCAAGTTTCATGGCTGTAGCCCTTCTGGTTTCTGAGAAAATGACATAAACATGAAAACTCGCAGTCAACCGTAAAATATAGGTCAAGACTCAATATTGATGATGGCTTTGAGATCTGCTCTTCCAGAAGTACGCATGAACCAAGTTTCATGGCTGTAGCCCTTATAGTTTCTTAGAAAATGACCTGAACGCGAAAACTCGACAAAAACTTGCAAAGTCAGTCAACCGTAAAATGTAGGTCAAGACTCAATATTGATGATGGCTTTGAGATCTACTTTTCCAGATGTACGCATGAATCAAGTTTCATAGCTCTAGCCCATATAGTTTCAGAGAAAATGACCTAAATGCGAAAACTCGACAAAAAATTGCAAAGTCAGTCAACCGTAAAATGTAGGTCAAGACTCAATATTGATAATGGCTTTGAGATCTACTCTTCCAGATGTATGCATGAACTAAATTTCATGGCTCTAGCCCTTATAGTTTCTAAGAAAATGACCTAAACGCGAAAACTCGACAAAGTTTACGCCGCCGCCGACACCGGAAAAGCAATACATATAGTCTCGCCTATGCTTCGCAATCGAGACAAAAATGGTGTCTGTAAGACACTAATGATGCCCCCATGCAGCGCCTGTCACAGGACATGTGTACATCCCTAAAGCACGTGTTAAGCACAAACACTGTCTGCAAAGAGAATCCACTAGAAACACTACACAAAAGCTTCTTTCCCAAAAGTGCAAAAATGCCACCGAAAATGATGAGTTTAAAAGGGCAAAATTCCTTCAAACTTAAATTTTTCTCCATCAAAAACCCACATGCACATCTTCATTATGTTCACAAGTATACAATGTCTGAAAAACAGCCACTGAAAATTGTTTGAGGAGCTGATTACACAAAATATCTACCCAACATTGCAAACATTTGCCTGAAATGACCAAGCCCCAAGGTTATAAAACATTTCTCGTGCTCAAATCAGCTGAGCATGAAATTACCTCAGCTGATAAAAATGAAAATGCCAACTTATGTTGGCATTTTCATATTTTTCAGCAGAGAAAATTTGATACTCAGCTAAACTCAACAAGAAAACAACTGTACATATCAGTACTTTGCTATTTATTAGCAGGTAAAATTTCATGCTCAGCTGAGTTGAGCATGAAACAAGTTTTATAACCTTGGGGCCAAGTTCAAAAGGCCATACTTCTGTCAAAGTTAACTTGAGCTCAAACAATTTTACAAAGGATAATGCCTTCCTGTATGCCTCTCTGGAAAACGTAGCCTTTTAATTGAGGTCTACACCCCAAGGAAAGAATTAGCTCTCAGGGGAGCAAATTTCCCAGCAAGTGCTGACCCCCTAAAGAAGGGAGACAACTAACGGGTCAACATCTGGGGTTTCCACCATCCCTATAAATGTGAATATCATAAACTCCTGTTTGCCTCTCTGGAGGATAGAGCTCTGCAAATGAAGTCGTCTCTTCAGCAAATTCAGAAATGCCATAAGCTAGAGTTATTCTAATGATTATGTTATACTGACCAGTCAGCCTATGTATTTTCTGTCGGATTTACAAAGGGAAGCAACTGTCAACTTTACAAAGAGGAGCAACAAGAACTCCTGTTTTCTGGTTTGCTTTCCTGAAGGACGCATCTCTTCATGAAGTTCTGTATGCCTCTCTGGACCTCATTTTCAAATAAATGAAGTCTACACCCCAGGGAAAGAATTTGCTCCCAGAGGAGCAAACTACCCACAAGGGCCGACCCCCTCAGGAGGGGGGGGGGGGGGCAAATGATGGGTCAACATCTGGTTTTTCCACCAGCCCTACAACAATGAACATCACAAGATCCTGTTTGCCTCCCTGGAGGACAGAGCTCTCCCAATAAAGTCTACTCTTCAGGACGTTCAGAAAAAAAGAATGGGTACACTCTCAGGAGCAGCAACTCTATCATTTTTATTTTTGCCATCTTCCTAAATTTACAGGTGCAAACTCTTAAATGTAAGAATTTGCCCCCCTAGCAGCATATTCTTTCCTCTATAAGCAGGCTCCATTTTTGAAAGCTTCTTCATCTCAGGGATCAACCAGGAAGTCACAAAGGTTGTTCCCCTTCGTAAAAATGGATGAAAAACATGAGGGAAGTAAACAGGAAGTCAATGATTTTGTTTCTCTTTGTAAAAATGGAAGAGAAACATGACTGAAGGAAAGAGGAAGTCACTTAATTTGTAAAAAGAAAAGGTAAAGGTAAAGGTTTCCCATAGCCTAATAGCTGTAGGGGCAGTGGGGGTTAGAGACCCACTGTATCTTGGGCACAGCTGATGAAAGGCGGAGCCTATCTCTCTCCTTTCGCTGCCTTATCCTTCCCTAATTCGAAAAAGGTACCCATTTACTGCTTGGTTGACAGAGTTTTCCAGTTGTCGGATGGCGACAGTGAGCTGCGAACTCACAACCTTCTGGTGACTTTCTGCACAATAACCGAGCCACTCTAACCACTCGGCTACCGCGCCTCTCTGTAAAAAGAAGGGGACTCATAAAGATGTACCCATACACCCTAACTGCATATTTGAAAAAAATCAACATGGGATATACAGGTATACTTTAAAACTGTGCAGTAAACCCCATATCACTCATCTACTTAAATCATCAAATGTGAATGGGTTCACTCTCAGGAACAACAACTTTCCCATTTTCATTTTTGCCTCCCATCTAAATTGATTCTGTTGGAGCAAATTCTTTCCTTAACAAGTGGACTCCATTTTGTAAGAGCTTTATCATCCCAGGAAGCAAACAAGAAGTCATTCAAGTTGTTCCTTGGGTAAAAATGGTGGGTGGAAAACATGATAAACATTCAAATACTCATACATCATAATTTCATACTTGGAAAAAAAATGAAAATGGAACATACAATACTTGTACTTTCGGTAATCAAAAGCCAGATTTTCTCAAAGAGTAATATGTACTCATGTAATCTGTTTTCAATCTACTTAAGGTCCATAGATCCTCTTTTGGGGGAGGGGAAGTTACTCTGCCAATTTGTTTTTATCTCCTTTCTAAATGGGGGTCAACTCTTAAAGGAAAGAATGTGCTTCCCAAGAGCAAATTCTTTCCTTAACAAGTAGACTCCATTTTGAAAAGTCCTCCTTATCCCAAGAAGCAAACTGCAGGAAGTCACTTCAGTTTTCCTTTGTATAAATGTTGGAAGAACATGAAGCAAACATGAATTCACTTACTTGTTCCCTTTTGTCAAAATGAAAAAAAAAAAAAAAAAAAAAAAAAAATGAAAAAAAAAAAAAAACATGGACGTGTACACATATACTCAGAGCCCTAGATAAGAGGGAGTATTTGATGATAATTAGGGATAATGTTTGTAAATTCTAGATAAAAACATATGTTGTGACCCCTCATCTGAACCGCCTTGATGAGACAGTTCAGATGAGGGGTCATAACATATGGTTTCAATGAGAAATGAAGAAAATTATCCCTCAATTATCATCAAATACCCCTCTTATCTAGAGCTCTGATACTGTAATAAGTGTAAGATGGAACATACTGGAATACTTAATAAAATACACCACATGAAATAAGTAAAGTGCATTGTAGCAAGGGATTCTGAAGTTCAAACTCACTACATGTAGCTACAGTTTTGTTTTGTTTTTTTGCATCTTTCGTAGAAACTCGTACATTTCTTAGTGTGTTTCACCAAGTCCTTTTCTGATTAGTACTTTTGAGATTTAGTAGAATTGTTAATTTTCTCAATCAATACAAGTTTATTTTTCCTCTATTTATTTAGTTGGCCTTTGAGAAGTTAATGCTTTAATCAGTCTACCGGAAAGTGTCAAGGACTTCTCAAAATACAGTGACTGAATGTTGGAGTTTAAAACGAGGTCCCATCTCCATATGACCTATTATTGGTGGGACATTATACCCGAGTTCACTCACTCGCTCGACTAAAAGTTGACTGAAGTCTAAGACTTTCTCTGGATGAGACCTTTCATCTGCTTCTGTTGGCATAAATAGTTCAGCAGGCTTCCATTCTGCAAAAGAATTTAAAGGAGCTTTAAATCACTTTTTAAATTCAAACTGCTTATACAGAACTTATGAAATGATAAAGTTTATTCAAATTTTATAAAAAGCTGCATTAAAACAATGAGAGCACTATCCGTTATATTTGGAATTTGCACCATTTGCATTCTTATGCAGGCTGGATTTTACAGTAATTCTGCTGCATTTACAGAATGTCAACATATGCTGTATACATTTAGCATCTATGGACAGGCTTGTTCCCATTGTGATTCAATGAAAGTTTTATGGAGCAATAACTATATTGTGAGTTGTCCAGTTTCGCTTAAATTCAAACTTGTCTGAAACGTTATAGCCATCAAAAATGCTTAGCGGTTCAAGATGTTCTACTGAGAAATGTAGCAAGCAGACATCATTTTCCAATTAAAGAACACAAAAGTCTCATGATATGATATGGCAGTTTCCACCATATCTGTTATCGTCCACAAAGCAAGGAATAATAAGCAAATTCGACGAATTTATGTCCCCCGCCTTGGAAACTAGGTCTCCACACACTGTATATACACTTAGTGTTTGAGCTGGAAAAGCGGCTAAGTTAAAAATGTGATAGTAATAAAAAAAAAATGTAAGGATTATATCCAAACCACATGCATATCTTCAGACCATGATCAACACACCTGTGAAGTTTCAAAGGAATGGGCATAAAACTGTAGGAGGACTTGCACACACAAGGTATCCACTATCTATTTACTTTGATAGTAAAAACGTATGAAAAATGGCTAAGTTCAATATGCGAAAAAAAGTAATAAAAAATAATGTGAGGGTTATATCTAAACCACATACATATTGTTAGACCATGACCAAAATACCTGTGAAGTTTCAAAGGAATCGGCATAAAACTGTTGGAGGAGTTGCGCACACAAGGTACCCACTATCTAGTCACTATGATAGTAAAAACGCCTAAAAAATGATTAAAGTTCAACTTGTAGAAAAAGTAACTAAACATTATGTGAGGATAATATCCAAACCACATGCATATCTTCAGACCATGACCAAAACACCTGTAACGTTTCAAAGGCATCGGCATAAAACTGTTGGAGGAGTTGCGCACACAAGGTACCAACTATCTAGTCACTTTGATAGTAAAAAGGCCTAAAAATGACTAAGTTCAACTTGTAGAAAAAGTAACAAAAAATAATCTCAGGATTGTATCCAAACCACATGCATATCTTCAGACCATGACATATACATCTGTAAAGTTTCGAAAGAATCGGCATAAAACTGTAGGAGGAGTTGCACACACAAGGTACCAACTACTTTAGGGGGACGGAAAGACGGAAGGACGGAATGCCGAAAACTATGTCCCTCCGCTCTTGTTTGAAAAGGCGGGGGACAATAACTGGTGTTAATGGTCAAATATGATCCATTATCAACCTTGGCTGAGATCCTGTTCAATAGTGAATAACTACCTGCAGAACTTGCTTAGAAGTTATTTGCATAGATCAAAGGTCTGGGTTCTTTCTATCATACTTTCTGGTAGGCCAACCAACAGACATCATGATCACCATACTGGCTGTCTCTAGTTTGGTAACACAGTAACAGGGAGCCATCTCTGGTACAGTCTTTGTATAATTATTAAGTAACCACCATCTCTGGTACAGTCTGTGTATAAGTAACCAATCATAGAGTCTCCTTCCTGCTTATTAGACCAAAAAAACCTCTTCAAAATCATTTGCAAATCAACACTTCCTTGGAATAGAAGAAATCAGTACAAATGCTTGATTTATTTTTAGAGCACCTGGTCTCACTGACTGAGTATCAGTGCACAGAATGTCAATATTTTTCTATTCTACCACCTTTGTCAGACTAGTCCAGACTAGCAATACAATAGTCCAATGTAAATTTTAACAAGACCTGTCACCGGGACAGGATAGCTCGCCTGACAGTGCCTTGCCCATCACCTAAAAAACTTTAATGTAAAACTTTAACATTTTGCTAACGCCGCCGCAGATAACGCCAACGCCGGAGGTAGTACAATAGCTCTTCCTGAACTTCGTTCAGGTGAGCTAAAAAGGGCAGTGCCAGTGAGTGAGACTTGTATTATTTGGAGCTATGCATTTAATGTGTCCCAAAAAATACATAAATAATTATAAAGATTGTATGAAAGGAACCATTATTTATGAAAGTAAAGGTAAAAGGTTTTCCAGAGTCTTGTGGTCGTAGGGGAAGAAGGCTGTTAGAGCCCTACTGTATCTTGGGCACAGCATATAATATGAAAACGAAATAACCCAACACTTTCCTTTTAAAGGTAAGTGAATACAGAAAGTAAGACAAGGGCCTACTGTGCTTGCAGTAGGTGCAGGCGGGCATTGTTTTAAATTCTTTCAATCATTTCTCTCTTCTTTCTCCCTCTCTCTGGGAGATGGTCTGATACAGACTAAAATACTGCCTCAAAGGGCCATTAAACCCATAACAACCAACCAACCAATGCATACAAAAATAATCACATCGTGCTGCACATTTGTGCAGACATATCAGTTTCTACATTTCACTTTAAAGATTCCGACTGCAAATGAAAAACAGTGAATTTAGAAATCTGGTAAGACTCAACAAATGTGCAGGCAGCTGGCTAATATAAGTCATCAGGTTCCTTTAAATCTGTTTCATATGACATCACTGTTATTCAGTGGATAACGTCCTGTTATAAAAATTGTATGGCCACACGCGTAATAACACTTTGGCACATACATGTAACGTCATTGACAACGTACGCGTCAACAATGCGTTTACTATTGAATTAATGTTCAATTTGAAGACGTTAAAATCTCATTTTAAAGGGCAATATGATAAACAGAATCTTACACTCGTGGTCATTTCATATGAAATTTATGAAACTCGCCAAAGGCTTGTTTCATAAATTTCATATGAAATGATCACTCCTACAAGATCCTCTATTTAATGCAATGCCATTAAAAGTATACCTACAGCAGACATTTGGACAGCATTCTTCAGGCATATTTCAAGTTTCTCTGCTCCCACAAGCATGTTGCTGAGGTGGCACACATGGCGTATTTTGGATTCATTTCTTTCATTCTCAAAAGTACATTGTTATTGGTATTTCTGTCTACCATCAGATTAACCTTTCACTGGCATAATCAACTACATTTTCTTCATATGTTTCAGTCCCTAAAAATAGATAAAAAGATTTTCCGTTTGTTCATATACATGTATAATGTAAAGTATGCATAATCATAACACAGAGCTCTTGATACAATGTAAGAGGGAGTATTTGGTGATAGTTAAGGATAACTTTTGTTATTTCTGCATAAAAACATAAGTTGTGACCCCTCATCTGGACTGTCTCGACAAGACGGTTCAGATGAGGGATCACAACATATGGTTTCAATGAAAAATAAGAAAAAAATATCCCTCAATTATCATAAAGGAAAGAATTTGCACCCCACCCCTCCCCTGACCAGATTTTTACCTTTCTGAATAGACCCCATTATGGAAGGGCGTCTTCATCCAGGAAAGAAAAGAGGACATCACAGAAGTTGTTTCCCTTTGTAAAAATGGCAGAATACATCGTTTTGTACCCATACACTACAAACAGTTCCATTGTCCTAGATGGACTGTGTTTATTTCTAAAACACAATTCTAGAATAAACAGTGTATTGTTGCAAAATGGGCACTCTAATATTAGAAAAACATTAAAATTGCAGTGCCCATTTTGCAACAATACACCACGTACACTGTTTATTAAAAAAATAATATATATTTATATATAAGAAGTGTGTGTGCCCCTTGTTGATAAAACCCTCCATTGGCAATTGGCTCCACAGAATTTGATAAGGTTTGTTGTTAATGGAAAAATTCTTGACCATTACTAGTAGCCCAGCCGTGGGCTTGAAAATACCTAGAAACCGTTTTCATTTTTTAAAAACTAGAAACTTTTTCTGAAATAATTTAGGGCTAGAGCTGGAGCGGGACTGCGGCCGCTAGCAGCTATGGGCCTCCTTTACTTACATATGGCAACTGGAAGAACAACACCAGAAACATCATTGATTTGTACATTGTCTCTTCTGTGATTCCCGTCTCCACGAGGCACTTGCCTTTCTTGTGTATGACTTAACAAATATCGAGGGCCACCACATATTATTTGTCTTATTGTTGGCCTTAAATCAACTGCTGTATAAGAGAGGCTGTAGCGGAGTCGAAAATAACAATCTCTACAACGACTGAATCTACAAGGCACACACAAGCATGCACTGGAAATGACTGGCATGATTGTTTGTTTAATAGTCAAGAAATTTATTTGTCTTTAATTGATATGATGCATGCAGCAGAAACCCTTAAACTCCCAGTGTACGAACCTGCAAGCTGTACGAATCTGCAACATATCACTCTACAGCACTTCACTTTCTCCAACAATCAAGAGGTAAATCTGATAAACACACGCTACAAATACATGTAGTGACCTCAGAATTGTGTAACATTATCTGTAGACGGTGCTACAATGAATAACTGAATAAAAACTCAGCATACAAATGCACAAAGTTCTGTCAAACTTGTGGAATACCCGCCTTTAATTATAGTGTAATTGTTTACATGTTTCTCTGTTTTACTTTGAAGAGCTAACAAGGGAAGTTACTGCGTAGCAACCAAAACAGAATAGAATTGAAGAAAATTCAGGATTTGGGGTCCAACCACCTCCAGAATTAATGCAGAAAACTACTTTACCCCACTCAGATTTTCTATGAAATTTGTATTATAGGCTTTTCTTTATATACTAGAATATGGCACACTGTCTGTATCAGACTGCGTTTTGCACATTGCCCTCTTAAATAGGAGACCATGGTACACCAAGAAAACCTAAAATTTCACATTTAAGGTGAGGTGGGAGTAATTGACAAAACACATGATTTTATTCATACTTCCTTATATTGTACATTTTCAGTGCCTCTTTCAGAAAATGTAATAAAAAAGGGGGGTCGCCGATGTCGTTTTTAAGATATCTGACCTCGAAAACGTCAATATTTCTACTTTTTCGACCCGACGTTATAATGGCGTTCTATGGAAAATGCACTTTTTTGCTCGTACCTCTTGGATAAAAACCTTCATTCTGAGAAAACAAAACATATTTTTTTCTTCAAAAACTAACACAGTATCACCCAATGATAGAAGTTCACATTAAAGCAATAAAAATAGTAGGTCGCCGACTTAACTTTCGAGTTAAAGTGCATTAAATGCTCGGTCTGCCGTTTCTTTAGACTGAAATCTTGACGTTGCGCATGGTGACGTTTACGTTACTTAACTTTTCGCGCCACATATCAACTATCGCTTTTTGTAGGCTACCGGCAAAATTTGTCTGGGACTTTCATCACTCATGATTGTCATTGTCTGGAAAGTGCAGGATGAAGGCAGATGTAATACGTTTCTCTAAATCTCTGCATAATCCGTCTTAACTAAGTATTTTTAATTAAAAAAAATCGAAAGCATTGCCATTATGCCCTCCCATACAGCTGACGGACACCCGAGACAGTTGACGGGCACCCGAGTTGGGGCGGGCTTCCACGTGTTATGACATTTGAACAATTCCCTTGTCCACTTGGCTTTTGTACAGTGTAAGCGAGTCAAGTTTTCCAGTTCCTGACCCGACCCAAGAAAGGGCCTAATATATTCTGCACGGTAACCTAGCGGTCAAACGACTGGACTTCGTCGACTCTCTCTGTTTCTCTCTCTCTCTCTCTCTCTCTCTCTCTCTCTATTAAAATGATAGGCAGCTTTGATTCACTTTAGCGTCCAGGAGATACTTTGATATACACTTGAAACAGAAAGAGTTATGAAAAACAGAAAAGTGAAAGAAAGGCAAGGAAAAAGAAACGCCATTGTTTTTAGCTTATTGACAGAACAGATGTTGAATTATCGTATCAACGTCGATAAAAGATTCTGACGACATTGCGTCGACGTTGATAAGGCTGCCATGCGGTGTTCAAATGCTAGGCACAGTCTAAGAATTTTTGATATAACTGAAATTTGGCCTAGCTTTTGCTGATTATTATTTAAAGTGTGGGTGGTATGATAACGACTGTCTATGGCTGCTACCATGTTAACTGCTAAGTACGTGCTGGAAGTGTAGACAGTGATTTGACTGTCTGGATTCAATTTCACGAGGCTTTGTTATTGCAACTCAACAGCTGCGAACTCCATCTAACAAACTAATGAGGAACTGTCAGAGGACAGCTTTCTCTCCACGGAAAACTAGCTATATTTTTTCAGTTTCTTCTCTACGGCACTTTCTAACTCAAAAGCTGCGAACTCTGTCACATAAACTGTTAAGACACTGTCAAGTATCCCACAAGTAGTCTTCCGCACGGATAACTATCTTTTTCAGTTTTTCCTCTACGGCACTTTCTACTTCCTTTAAATTTCGCCCAGCGCTCAGCCTCCTTGCATTTTGTGAGCAGACCATGAAGTGATCACAGAAGTGGCTAACGTTGACGCCATCTTGTTTTTATCAAATGGAACGTTCGACGTCATTACGTAGCGTAGTGACGGAAACTGCCGCACGGCGGCGCTGAATTACTCCCACCTCACCTTAAGTGATAACCGGAGCAAACAGCAGTTTCAGAATATACACTTCCCACTTTGAATTATTTATTTGTTGTCTACTTTATACAAAAACTGCAAAATTAATCAGTTTCAGACAAAGTATGAATGTTTAAAATCTTCAGATATCCACCTACTGTAATTTCCCACCAGTTTCAACATTTTCTATTTTCATCTGCCGTTTCCATGACAACGGAAAGAAGAATCGCAAAACTAAGTATAACTTTTTCGTTTTTTGATACACCCTTTCATTTGAAATAAGTGTCATCAAAATCCCTTTCGGTGCGTGGACAAAATATTCTGGTGCTTACAGAGAATTGATGTTAAAGTGAGCAAAGAATGAAAACCATTTCGACATAGACGTTACGTTAAAGTGCAGTCCTGGAAACAATCACTAGTAAGTAAATGTATTTTGAAAGTTACTTAATTATATCATATGTTCAAAATTAAGACTTTTTTCTGTCTATAGATAAATTTTTGTCGTTGGTTGGTTGGTTGTTTGTTTTGGGTTTAATGGCCCTTTCAGACAGTATTTCAGTCTATATCGGGCCGTCTCCCAAAGAGAGGGAGAAAGAGGAGAGAAACGATGGACGAGAGATTGATTGTTTTGGGTTTAACAGCCCTTTGAGACAGTATTTCAGTCTATATCGGGCCGTCTCCAAGAGAGAGTGAGAAAGAAAAGAGTAGTGATAGACGAGAGAAAAAAATGCCAAAACAACCCTCGCCCGCACCTACAGCAAGCACAGTAGGCCCTTCTGGCACTGCAAGTTACACACGGCACCATCGCGCCACCCGACCACCCCCATGGACGAGAGAAAAAAATGCCCAAACAACCCCACCCGCACCCACTGCAAGCACAGTAAGCCCTTGCCCTAGCATCATCCAAGTCAGAAGGACACCCCGGCACTGGAAGATACATCCAGCACCACCCCCAAATTTTTGTCGATGTTTTCAAAAGTGCTGGCGAATTGCCTTAAATTTAGCTAGTGAACTGTTTCCAAAATCCATGTGCATGAACTGCCTTGTCGGTGAATTGGATTGTTATCATATGTGGCCCACACGGCGACATCTTTGCTTCAGGTTATATATAAACAGTATCCCTTAGTCGCTCATGTTACTGGAGAATGAAGTCGTAAATTCAGAATCAGAATTTTCAAAAGATTTCATCCATGGCTTTGTTGGAGCGCTAGACTGCAGACCCATATGGATAGACTTGAATTGTTTATCCCTGTAGGTGCATATATCTTCCAGCTTGTTCTTTACGTCATCGAGCAGAAGTTCCTCTGCTTTGTCAGAGAATGGCTCAGTTCCATTAGCTTCCGCCAGAGACATCAGATACTTTGTGACGAATCTCAGTCTTTCATACTTCATACTGTCGTCTATGCTATCTCGCTTCTCCGTCATAAACTCGATGTCTTTCAGCATGTCTTCTCTAGCTGGAGCTTGTGCTGCACCAGTTATAAATCGACATGCCCAGAGAGCCTGGATATCTAATATATGAAGGAAGAAAGTAGCATATTGTACTCCGAGGTACAGAAGCTTCATATTGCCGCCTTTCATCCAAACTATTCCTTTGTACAAATTATCCGGGTAGATTGACATGTCCGGTTTCATCCGGAGATCTTCTGGCAGGAACGGATGGTGCAGTTTATATCCCGTGCAAAATACGACGACGTCTATTTCGGCGGATGTGTCATCTACGAAATGAACGGACGATTCTTCCAGCTTTTTGACTCGCGGTCGTTCTTCTATACCCCCTGGCCAGGTAATTCCGGTCGCAGCAGTTTTATATGAAATGATGATATTCTTCGATCCAAATTTTAAAAACTGAAGAGCCAGATCAATGGCCGATAACCACGAGCCGATAATCAAAACTCGCTGGTCTTTAAATTCGTTTGAATGGCGAACATCTTTAGCATGTAAGATCCTGCCTTTGAAATCATCTACTCCCGGGTAAAATGGCGTATACGAGGTTCCAAACAGGCCTGTTGCCACGATGACATGAGTAAATCGTTCCTGAGTATGATTGTCGTCTCTCAAATTTTTAACTTTGACGGTAAAATCATCAGTATCTTCGTTATATTCTATCCATCTAACTACTGTGGAAAACTGTACACACTTTAGCCAGTCCTGTTTACCAGAGTTAAAGAACCTACCTGCAAACACAAAGATCCGCCGCTTAATTAAGGAATGAATTTCATTTTTCTGAAGTTTATCGAAGTGTAAACTACATTGGGTCACGTGCAAAGTGAATGAACCCCGAAGGGGTTCATGTTAAGTTTGCTAGTGACCCAATGTAGTTTACATTTCGATAAACATATCGAAGTGTAAACTACATTGGGTCACGTGCACAGTGAATGAACCCCGAAGTGCATGTTAACTTTGCTAGTGACCCAATGTAGTTTACACTTCGATAAACATCAGAAAAATTAAGTTCATTGCTTATATTTACATTCGTTTCAATCAAATCTTTCATGAAAAATCTTATATAAGCGCTAAAATTGAAGCACTAAAACATTTACACGAAGTTTTTTCTGCTAACAGCAGAACGGCATGCATGACGTCATGAGGTTGCTAACGTCCAATCAGGTTGTAGACAGCTATTGTTTATTTTGACGTCATTGATGTCGCGTGTCTCAATGTAATTATTGGAATGTAAACTACATTACGTTCCAATGGTTTACTATAGGGCTTTTCAGTAAATACACCAAGAATGTAAATATTGACAAATATTTTCCCGGCGGCAATAACTACAAAATACGTTAAGAGTTACCTGAGTGAGCGTTATGTGTTTTACGGCACATCAGCACAAAAAATCCTTCTCGCGCCGAAAACGCTTTAAAAGAATACGTTTTATATGCATACGGTTAGAAATGAAGAGAGTTACCTGTCTGCCTAACATCAATGAGATAAAAAAAAAAATAAAATAAATCGCAGATAATTTTTAATTTTGCCTTTCAGGTTCTGGATTCCATTATTTTTTTTCAAATGTATGTTGTCCATATTTTAGCCGCGATTCGACAAAAACAACAAAGTGACATGTGCGCCCAGCAAAGACGCTGATCAGCCAAGGCATCCGTCCAGTCTGCTCTGAATTGCTGTGGGTTTAAAGGGTAGCTCACCGTCTAAGCTGGCTCCATGCGAACACACTGATCAGACTGGGCTGATGCCAAAGCTGATCTGAATCTTTGCTTAGCGCACATGCCATCTTGTTGGTTTTGTCGTGTCGCGGCTCATTTAGTGTATATTCAAATGCAAAACTGAATCGAGAACTCCAACCATTTTGTCATCGAAGAAGTACTCCATCCACTTTCACATCAAAAGAATTAGGTAGAAATTCTATTCATGTTTCTAGCAATGTCCCAGACAGCGATAATAATAAGGTTGGCTGGTTGGTTTAGGGTTAACGGCCCTTTGAGACAGTATTTCTGTCTAATCGAGCCGCCTCCGAGAGGGAGAAAGAAATGATAGGGGAGAGAAAAAGATCCAAACAACCCCCCCGCATCACCTGAAGGCACGGTAGGCCCTTGCTCTACTATAAACCAAACTGGTACCGTATTAATTTTACAACGTAAAACTTCAATCAAACTATACAAATGTTATCAGAGGACACGGATGCCCCGTCTAAAGCCAAGAGTAGCCTTAATTAAGGTACTGGCACGTGCAGGATAAATAAGTTCATAAAAGCCGACTTGCCCAGTTGGTTGGTTTGCTTTGGGTCGAGCGAACATTTCAGTCTATATGGCGAGAGAAAGAAAAGAGAAATGATAGTTAGGGGAAAAATTAAAAGTACGTCCGTCCGCACCTACTGCAAGCACAGTAGGCCCTTGCCCTACTTTAGTTCAAATTAGTAGGATTGCTAGATTGTTTGGGGTTCAACGGCCCTTTGAGACAGTGTTTCAATCTATATCGGGCCGTCGTCCATAGAGAGGGAGAAAGAAGAGGAATGATAGACGAGAGAAATAGTCAAACAACCCCAACCCACACCTGCTGAAAGCACGGCAGGCTCTTGCCCTACAAAATTCGAAAACAGTAGCACGCCCTGCCACTGAAACTTATCCATAGCACCATCGCACCACACAACCACCCCAAGTAAGTACGACTCCCCAGCACTGAAAGTTATACCTAGCACCATCACCATCGCCAGACCTTGATTGATTGATTGATTTGTTGCTTTACGTCCACCGTAAACAGCTATGGTCATGTCGGGACGGTCATTTACCCTAACCACACTATTCCTGGGCAGGCTTTGACCTCCTCAGCTAAATGCATATACTTACGCCAGAAACTGAGAACTGCCCTTCTTGAATAAGCGGAAGGAGAAACGAAAGTATGTGGCCAGAACGGGTATCGAACCCAGAACCTCTAACTTGCCCTACCGTCTGCGCTATGCGGCCCGGCTCACCCGACCACGAAGAAAAGGGCCAAATAACCTCATCCGGTTCCTACTGCAGACAGGCACAGCAGGTACCGATTTTTTTCAGGGGTGGTTGGGTGGTGCGTTGGTGCTGCGTATAACTTCCAGTGCCAGGGCGTTCTACAATTTGGTTAATAGCAGGCCTTCTGTGCTTGCAGTAGGTGCTGGTGGGGGTTTGGACATTTTTCTCTCGTCTATCGTTTCTCTCTTCTTTTTCCCTCTCTTTGAGAGACGGCCCGATATAGACTGAAATACTGTCTCAAAGGACCGTTAAACCCAAAACAACCAACCAACCAACCGATTTTTGTTCGAGTTTCATTGTACAGTTTTATTGTACACAGTCTTTTATTACCATCCTTTCATCGGCTCGATATGACTTAAATAGTCTGTTGAAAGAGCCGTATTTTTTACCGCGTCCTCCACCCATCTATTAAACGGGTCATAATCGTTAGAGAAAGAAAGTACGTATTTTGTTATTCCTCATGATCACACTGGTCTGGCATTCAACACAGGTAACGAAGACAACGTCCAGGTTTCGTAATTCTAACGTCTAGCCAACGACGAAAATGGCGACTTTCGCGAGGGGGCGAATCGGTAAGTAAACTTTGTTTACGCATTGTAATGAAATGCTTCAGATTTACCCTATAATAAATGCCTTACGGACCGCTAAAATTATCATGCGTTTGGTGTGTATTGGTATTTTCTGCTTTTACACGCAGGTTTAATCGTAGTGCTGGATCTCCGTTGAGAGGTGTTTGCTTTACAGTGTCTTTTCTACATGAACAGAAAGAAAATGACGCCTAACTAATAAAATGAGATGTTTTGGAAAATTGTTTTGCTATGCGAAAGAAGATACTGAATACTTAAAATGAATAAAATACCATTTTTGTATCTGGAGTCGGTAATAGCGCTGTAATTAAGGAATTTTCATTACAACGCCCCTAGCAACGAGTCAAGTACAGCGGAAAAACAACGAAGTTTTTAATAAAAAGGTTAAATAAGCAGTTTCCAGAGCCCACTACAGATATTTTACATCATTTTACCGTTAACTATAGTTTTTAATAATTGTCGTATGTGACAATAAAACGTTTATGCCGTTTACTGCTCTATGACTCGCTAATATGTGGACAGTCAGTTTGGTGGCATTATGTTGATTTGCAATATTTTTCGACTGTATATGATAGAATTATGCGATGCCAGCCATTTTACCAAGCTTGTAGCAGCCTGATCCACAGTGAGCACAACGTCTACCCAACGTTGTCCAAACGTCATAGACATTGCATAATATATATGTACCTACCTTTATCAAATTCAGTGCAACAGTCGCGCATTTCTATATTTAATTTCTTTACCGCCACTAAACCCCCAAACTCGAAAGGAAACGGTGATAGGCAGATTCTAGACAGCAACGGGCATCCCTCTCTTAACCATTTCGCGGGATACGGTAGTTACAGACATCTGATAAGTAATGCCTACGTATTAACTCGCCAGCGCACCTCTCTCGCCTCCTCCCCCAGCCCCTCCTCTCCGCCCCGCGTCCTGAAAAAAGGCGACAGACTAGGACATCAGGAAGGGAGGGAGGAAAGGAGATTTCTGAGGCAACAAAACATGTTCTATTTCTATTCTACCCACTATAACCTAGCAAGGTGGTTGGGGCACCACAGTGGACTTCGCAACAACCCATTTTCACTTTGTTTTGTTATCAGCTGCTCTGGTTAAGCTGGCAATGTTCATCCTCGTCAACTCTTTTATATTGTCTTCTCACCTCTTTTTTCTGTCTAAATCTCCTTCTTCTTCCTTCACTGTGTCCCGTTGAATCGCCTTACTTAAGCCAGAAAACCTGGAGACGTGGCCAGACCACCTTAGTTTCCGTTTCTTGACCATGGCCAGGAATTCATCATATTCTCCAAAGGCGGCTTGGATCTTTCTGCGAACCTCCTCATTGGTTACGCGATCCTTGTTCATTAGTCTTCTGTGGCATCTCATCTCAAAGGTCTGTGTTCTTTTCTCCAACTGTGCTGTCAAAATTGTATGCCTCTACCTCCGCTACGGCACCTATTTCCAAATTGCCCCAATTAAAAGCCCAGTAAACCACACACGGGACATATATCAGCAGTACAGACCCAGATCAGACGCTGCATAAGACAAATGGGTAAAAAAGGCTAAAAGTTTTCCATAGCCTACTGGCCGTAGGGCCAGTTGGGGTTAGACTTCGTTACGCTAACACGGTAATATCAAATCATAAAATGCGCCGTGCCATGAGAAAAAAATGGTATTTTAGAGCATGTGCGGTCAGCGAAGGTTCTGATCAGCCTGCGCAACTACGCAGCCTGATCACAACTTTTGTTGTTTTCTGGCACAATAACTGTTTAAGCAGACAGTGAAGATCGTTATCAAACTGCGCGTATGCGCAGGCTAATTTGGTAGACTCATGTTTTTCCCGTTTTGCTCTTGATAGTCAGATGGCATCGATATTGTAACTGACTTATAAATCAGAGGTCCTGGGTTCGACACTCAGTCTGGCCACAAACGTTCGTTTCTCCTTCCGCTGATTCAAGAAGGGCAGTTGTCAGATACTGGCGAAAATATGTGCACTTAGTACTGGTTAACCGCTTAGGAGGTCTAAGCCTGCCCAGGAATAGTGTGGTCAGGTTAACTGACCGTCCCGACATGGCCATAACTGTTTACCGTGGACGTAAAGCAACCAATCAGTCAGTCAGTGTCCCTTTCAATCGGATTTCAGTCATATCGAGACGAAAGGCTGTGTGCAGTGGAAGCCTGAATTCCATCGACGGCGGGATAGGTACCCATTGGGCAAATAACATTGAATAAACTTTGATTCAACCTTAATTCAACGTCATTATGTTGAATCAAGGTTGATTCAATGTTGATTCAACGGTATGTGCCTGTTGGGTAAAGGTAAAGCTTCTCGTCGTCTGCGTAGGGGCAGCCGGGGTCAGAGACCCACTGTTTCTTGGATGAAGCATAGGAAAGGCGGAGCCCAATCCCTCTCCTTTCCCTGCCATATCCTTCTCTGATTCAAAACCCATAGCACATCTGGACATCGAAATTTCATTCTGATCATGAATACAAGTGATTCTGTATTTCTCCCCCTTGTAGTATGAAATTCATGTATTTTTGAAAAGGCCTTTGAACCCTTATTGGGAGGAACATATTTTGCGACCAGCCCTAAATTATACCGTATATGAAAGTGCTTCTCTCTCTCTCTCTCTCTCTCTCTCTCTGAATTTTGGCCAGATCCAGCAGGCACATGACGCCGATGCAACGTGATTACGTCGAATCGACGTCGATGTGACGTCATCCTGCAATACCTGCAGGACGTCGAAATGACGTCACGTCGACGTAATTTCGATGTCTTTCCGTCTCTGTCTTTTTTATTCTCTCTCTCGTGTAGAAGCGGCAGTAGTATAGAGGATAAGGCGGAAGACTACCAATACAGAGATCGCAGGTTCGATCCCCTTCTTCGCCAGTCTTTCGCAACGCACGTTATTAATTTCGGCAGTTACTTTATTATTCTTGACCTTATATAAATTTGTCTTATTAGTCAAATGGGTATTACTCTTTAGCATTAAGTAAAAAAACAAAAACAAAAAAAAAAACCTGAACTTGGGGAAACCCTTAACTGTCAAATGAACATACTCATTTGGTAAAGATAGAATAAGTGGTCTAGTCCCCGCAAAAGGAAAGAAAAATGGCGTAATTGTTTCATGACTGGTGAGGATTGAAAATATTCGAATATATACGATATTGAAACGCTATATAACTAGTTACTACATGTATAAGCAAAGTAAAAGTTCACTGCTAGGAGATAGGAGCGATGGCACTGTAGTGATTTACTCGCTCGGCTATACACGGGTCGCAGGTTTGATTCCTCGCGTCACCTTCTTTCGAATAAGACTCTAAACCAAAGTCCCATTGCCAGATGATGTGTGTTTGTAGATGGGACGTAAAATCCGCGTCACTTAGTAGCAAACCACCGCAGATCCTGGTCATACTACCCCCATGCATTCGGAGCAGTTTGATCTTTGTCTGGTTTGTTTGCTCGGGATTCCTGTCCCAGTGGTTTGGGTCATCAGGGCCAAGTCAATGGCAGACCAGTGAAATGAATTAGGACTAAGTTTTCTTGTTTTAGCATCATAAAAGCAAATAGCGCCATCTCTTACAAGATCGCTGGACGGATTTTTTTTTCAAATGCAAACATCACTTGTGCTTCTAAGCACACTATACGAAAGCATATGAGCCACGACACTACAAACCCAACAAAGTGGCATGTGTGCCCATCGAAGACTCAGATCAGCCTGGGTATTCGCCAAGACTGATCAGCCGCATGAAACTAGCTTAGACCCTTGGCTTCCCTTTTAGTGCACAGCAAATACTCTGATCAGACTGGGCGGGTGCCCAGGCTGATGTAAGTCCTCGTTGGACATTCCACTTTGTTGGCTTTGTCGTGACGCAGCTGCGCATAAGGACAATTGACCTCATTTGAGCCGCGACACGACAAAACCAACCATGTGGTTGTGTGCCCAGCACAGACTCAGATCAGCCTGGGCATCCATCCAATTTACTCTTCTTTAAGTGCTCAGATGGTTGCGAAGGATCTAAGCTACTTCCATGCGGACAGCGAAGACTCTGATCAGTCTGGGCGGATGCCCAGGCTGATCTGAGTCCGCGCTGGGCGCACAACCATATTGTTGTTTTGTCGTGTCGCGGCTCAGTTTTTTTTCATTCTCTTGGCTGTCGTTTTACAGGTTTTATGCTTTCGTTCGTATATAACAGTCAGCTCATTGATCAACAGTTTATTTACGGATGATCTGTTATCAGAATTTGTTTGAGGAGAACTCTTGAATAGCATATGATGTCACGATGAAACTTTGATAACCTAGGAAAACATAATATCAAACTATTAAGTCCTAATTCAAACTGTCAGAAATTGCATCTTTTATTGGTCACATTTGGTCTTGTTACAAATACTACTTAAATTCAATGTACTAAATCATTACGGGATCATTAATTTACTCTTTGTCATATACAAGTAAGTCGTGATGTGCGAAGTATATACCCTCAACGGTGACGGTCGAGTCTACCGACCACAATCAAACATATCTATGAGCGTTGTTTCTTTCAACTCTCAGTTATGGCGCTAAAGGGAGCGGGTTTGAATCCCTAATGGGCCAGCGATCAACAACTGAGCAGTAAAGGCATACCTTTTCGAACGAGAGACGATTAAAGACAGCGACGGGTGAGGGATGGATTATGTTTGTTGTACTCTATGCCGTATGCGGTGAACCCATAACACAACTGAAAAGCCACGGTAGCGCTGGTCTGATGACCTGGCGGTCCTGAGTCAAATCAAAAATAATTTGCCTCGTTACCTTTTGGGAGGTTGATAATGATAAAAGCACAAAGTTATTGCGTTTAAAAACTCTGGAAACGTAGAAAGTAACTGATACTATATTAAGCCGGACTGACGATATTCTTTCAGGCATTTGAGGCTCGATGGTTCGGTTGGTTAAGCGCTAGCCTGCTGGTCTAGCAGTCCTGTGTTCAATCTTGCTAGAATATTTTCAAACGTAAACGAAGCTGTTGCATACCGCCTTTCATAATCACCTTCCCATCGTCAAGACCTAATTACTATTGAAAAGTGCGTAAAATCGCAAGTCATCCATCCGTCTGAATTTTAATTGGTAATCATTCTTAAGAACATTCTGTTGGGTTTTTAAGCTTTTCTTGTAAAACAAAAGACAAATATCTCTAGTACCGCAAATAGTTTACCATGTACTCTTCGTTGAAAACGCGCAGCGTTTCTATTCTTTTGGTATTCATTGTTTCCTAGATACATCTTCTGGTCCTGTATTTCATGCTATACCACGGTGGTAATACCAATTTCCCTGCCTGTGCTGTCGACCAAGCCGTTCGTTTACCAAACGTGTACAAAAAGGCTGTCGGCCGAGACAACCGACAGCAGTATCAGCTCGGTCGACAGCCGCCATGTATAGTACCGTCTCGGTCAACAGCATAGGTAGCTAAAACGATATTACCACCGTGTATATGTATGCTAAATTGTTACAACTCCACTTTTCCGAAGAAAAAGTCGGAACATGCATACAGTCATGTAAATGACCAAACAGTGACTACAACAAAAAATACTGGCGAAAACCATCCCAGCAGGCACTTGATGTCGCGCTGACGTCGATGCGACGTGATGTCGTCGCATCGACGCCACTACGACGACATGTGCCCGCTGGGATATTGCTCGATCAATACCTAATTCTCGAAAGCTAGCTTGTATCGTATCGTTCCGGTCGATAGCATAGGTCACAATATTGATACTAGTTGATAATAATGCCAGATACATCGTGCAAATTAACAATGACAAGGGAGGGCAGGGGTTGGGGAGGAGGAGTGCTGCCCAATGTGCAAATTAACAATGACAAGGGCGAGCGGGGGAGGGGAGTGATGCTCAAGGCGACAAGCTGTTTTGCACTATTTGTCAGCTAGCGGAATTACAAAAACACAACAGTTCAGCGACAGGCGTTTACATGGACAGTACACCGTCAAATCTTTAATTTGACCATTTCAGTACACCATACGGTGATCAATAGTTCAATAACTTTAAAGCAAAAATATAAGCATTAATAGATAAATAATTATACGTTACTTAACTCAGAGGGACTGTTGAAGCATCGTTTAATATTTAAAACTATGTCCTTACCTTAGAGTCTGCAGATCTATCTCCAAGGTGTCTAGATTTAATAATGAACAGAATCAAAAGAAATGGGGACTGGCTATTTTTGACGTTGGCCCTGTATTTACACAAGGGATTACGAATCATGTGAACTCTTTTACCTTCTTTCATTGATTTTTGTGAAGATATAAGTCAGGTTTTACTCAGTTTTTCGAGAACTGACGCATGCCTGGTGAGATTGTCTGACAAATAAAAGGGCGAGTCAAAAGTAATAAGCGTACCTTACTTTCGGTCCTGGATACTTTATAAAATTAGGGCTGCTAAGATAAAAGGATGCAGATGAATGGAATATTTTCTCTTTTATAGTTACAGTGCTCCGCAGTCCCCTACCAAACATTTATAGGGCCTATAGCCCGCGTAGTCTGATAGGCACCCTCATACCAGCACACCATTTCTATTCCGGGAGACTATGACGCTTGGCCCTTACATAGTGGAATCACTTGGACTTATGTTTATGTATACCGGACAAAATATAACACAGACCATAGTATTAGAACGGCGAGTGGTCATTTACTTATAGTTTAAATTCACGAAAAAGGTTTAAAAAATGGATCAATCAGCGCATGGCAACGTTAAGGGCCGCCACTGGTACAGTGCATGCGTGATTCACTGCTTGTTTGTGACTCATTAAGAAGACCTGTCTCAAGCACGTGTAACATGTTGTCTACATCAAAAAACAATAAATCGGAATATTAACTACGGTTACTCCTAGTAAATTTAACTAAAATATAGACTAACCAATGCCATAAATAGTATCAGGGTAGTAAAGTGTTACAAAAAATGGTCGCAATCCAACAGGTTTTGGTGTCAAACTTTAAAAATTCAACATCACAATGAAGCTACAGCCGATATTTATATTACAGAGGGAAACCGATAGTGCAAGCCACAAGCTGTTTAGGATCACCGAGTTCATTTAGATTTTTTTAAGGAGATCTATCTGCTCAAGCCGGTGCTAGGGAATGGCGTTGGGGTGGGGCGGGGGCTGGAAGAAGGAAGGGGCGGGGCGTTGCCGATGTGGCACGTTTCGTTACTGGCCATGAACAGACCCATCTAACTGATTCTGCTATTTTCATTTCTTTGATGTATTCCTAGCTTATAAAGGATCTAACTATTCAGAACTTATTAGAGTAATCGTGGAAGAGGACGGGGGCGTTGCCGGTGTGGCACATTTCATTACTGGTCATGAATAGACTCGAATGATTCTGCTATTATCGTTTCTTTGATGTGTTCCTCGCTTCCAAAGGATCTAACTATTCAGTATGAGGTACCATGCGTCCGTCCATAACCGTTTAAGGAAACGTGTCTGACATGAAAAATAATTTTACAGCTGATGACAGTTTTTACCAGCTATAACTCATTCACGCTGCACTTGTTTGTCATTGTAAGATGTATAATGTTTCAGCTATGTTTGCTGTAAGGACTCAGGCTGCATAAATTACCAAGCAATCAAATTCCTCACTGGTGTGCGCCGCCATAGAGACCAGAATCAGATTTGGTATGGCTAAAAGGATACCGATTGTATATATACATATATACAAGGGGAGGAACCCTTGGTTAAAATATTTGGGTTACCTTATTTTATATTAGTCTGGCGAGGAAATCATTCTAATTAGTGGCTAGGTCTTCGTTTGCTATACAGAATCAATATAATTCAAGCCTCTGTGGCGCAGTTGACGAGCAGTCTCGTTTTAGAGTCGCTAGTGTTTCACTGTAAAGCAAGGTCCAAACTGAAGTGAACTTTTACAGCTGATATCCATCGAATGACTTAGAAACATTTCATGTTTATGGCTTATAGTGCCGCGTTAATTACACGTGTCACTTTTGAACCCGCCATAGGTAAACATTTTTGCAGTTTAATCACTTTAAATGTAAAATAAAAGATAACTTCGTTATATCTGCGTCGTATTAACTACGTTGGCATGGACGTTGTAATGGAAAAATAGCAATATCTGCATATAGAGACAATGACATGCAAACAAATGTATATAACAGGCAACTACTCACACTGCCCCAAGTTCGCATAAAAAAATCAGCGGCTGAATATAGTGAAAAAGGCAGCTAAACAGAGCTATAATCTAAGAATCCTACTTTCCCCAGTGATATCAGCAGTAGCTGTCTCACGGGATCTTGCATTTCTCCCTCGTGCATCTTCGTGGCCGTTTTTGGATCTTCTCAATAAAATCGAGTATAATTTCTGGGGTCCGTAAGAGTATTGGCATAACTGACATCCTTTACAATACGTAGAAATTGATAATTGAATATATTATAACCGATTCGCCCCCATTAAAATCCGCCATTTTCGTCGTTGGCTAGACGTAGGAATTACGAAACCTGGACGTTGTCTTCGTTACCTGTGTTGAATGCCAGACCAGTGTGATGATAGACCACGACAACAATTAGAAACAGCATATTTAATATTTTCTTACTAAAAAGACTATTTTAGGAAGCCTCGTTTAAAATTGTTTTCAAAATCAATGTCATGTAGATTTGATGACAAACTGCGATTATTTCAGTATAATTTTTTCGAATTTTCAAGAAACTTCTTTGTCAATATTTCAATGGAACTTGATGTCTTGAGAATCCTTTAAAATTGAAGCAGTTTTAAATTGGTTGAAAACATTTCGTAATGGATTTCTTATCACGTTAACAGAACGTTGTCAGAAAACGTGTTAGATGGAACGAAAATGTTTCCAACTTACCGCCTATGTAGTTTCGTACGACGTCCCAGGGTAGGTAGGATGGCACTGGGCCTCCAAAGTGTTTCTCAAATGTGTAGTCAGGATATTCTATTATTTCTTTTGGACTGTTTATCCACAGGTCATAGTACATACAGGAGTGCAAGTGCTCCCCGTATTCGTCTGTACCTGTATGAGTAAAATGGAAGACATGATTTGAGCCGCGATACAAGAAAACGAACAAAGTGGTTGTGCGCCCAGCGCAGACTCAGATCTGCCTGGACATCTGCCAAGTGTGATTACAGTCTTCGCTGTCCGCATGGAGGTAGCTTGGATCCCCTTTACGCGCCTGGCGACGCGTCTGATCGGCATAGGTGGATGCTCAGGCTGATCGGCGTCTGCGCTGGGCGCACAACCACTTTGTTTGGTTTCTTGTGTCGCGGCTTATTATTTATCTAGTTTGTATTGAGTTTTCTTCTTTAAGTAGCTGGTGTAGAAGGATCGGACGATGGTGTCATGAAACTTCCGACATCGGGGCGTCATACTGATGTTGGCTTGAAGTAGGACAAGGGACTACTGTTCTTGCAGAGAAGGTGGGGCTGTTTTTTTTTTTTTTTTTTTTTTTCGTCTCTCCCATCTCATTACTCCTCTGATGCTCGATTTAGACTAAAATACCGTCCAATAGCACCGTTAACCAAAAACGGACCAACCCAACATAAAAATTTAAATATATTTATAGCCCGATCCCCAAAAACTTAGCACGAGGTCTGCACTGTGTAGCTGCCTATACGTCCGATAATCTATTCGGTAAAACTCATTATTTCTCTCTATAAGCGGACAAAGCATGCTCAAACTGTTACCTTTGATGCAACTTTTCAGGTAAGAGTGGTTGGCTGTTTTAAATTCAAAAGCCTTTATGTGTATGGTGTGCCAAAAGGTCAAAATTGTCGATTCTTATCGATGCACCTGTAAATTTTAATGAACCGATAAATTTCATACGTGGACCGCCAACATACAGCTCCAATTGTTTGGTTGTTTTGGGTCGAATGGTCCTTAAAGCCAGTATTTCAGTCTATCGGGCTGTCTACCAGAGAGACTGATTGATTGTTTTGGATTCAATGGCCCTTTGAGACAGTATTTCAGTCTATATCGGGCCGTCTCCTAGAGAGAGGGAGAAAGAAGAGAAATGGTAGGAAGAAATTGATTGTTTTGGGTTAAACGGCTGACAGACGAGAGAAAAAATGTCCACCCCACACGCACCCATTGCAAACACAGTAGGCCCTTGCCGTACAATGTTCCTAATTAGTAGGACGCCCCGGCACTGGAAGCTCCACACAGCACCACCCGATCACCCTCGGGAGAGAAAAAAGTATCCAAACACCCTTCTGCAAGTACAGTAGGCCCTTGCCCCACTTTATCCAAATAAGTAGGGCGCCCCGGCACCAGCATCATCGCCCGGCCACCAACCCCCAAGAGAGAGGGAGAAAAAGAAAACGATGTGATATGTAAGGGAAAAATGTCTAAACAACACCCATTCGTACTTACTGCAAGCACAGTAGGCCCTTGTCCTACTATTTTTCAGATTAGCAGGACGCCCCGACACTAAAGTTACCCTGCACCGTCGCCCGATCAGACCACTCAATAGTTTATGGCTGGTTTTGTGTTTACCGACTCTTTGGGACAGTATGTCAGTCTACATTTTCAGGGTTTACTCTGTTTTATAACAATGTGCCGCACGACTGCGGAGAAAGAGTCTTCCGAAAAGTTCTTGTATTAGTATCTAAAATGCTCCAAGTTTCGCATCTTCTGTTTTCCCCATGACACAAACCCAAATACAAAACCATCTTTACGCAACAAAAAATAGAAAACTTAACGATTGCAAGCTTGTCATTGTTGAAAAACAGGCCAACACCAATATTTTGTGATTGATTATTTTGGGTTTATCGGCCCTTTTAGATAGTATAATTACAGTTTTATCGGGCTGTCTCCCAGACAGGGACAAAGACTTCATTGATTGTTTTGGGTTTAACGGCCTTTTGAGACTATTTCAATCTATATCGGGCCGTCTTCCAGAGAGGGAAGAAAGGAGAACTGATAGACGAGAGAAAAAATGTTTAAACAACATTTGCCCTACAACGTTCAGAATCAATAGGACGCCCCGGCACTGGAAGTTACACACATACCATCGCACCACCCGACCCCCCCCCCCCCCCCCCCCCCCCCCAGGGATAAAGAAGAGAGATGATCATAGATGAAAGAAAAAAAATGGCCAAACAACCACAACCCGCACATGCTGCAAGCACAGTAGGCTATTGGTCAGCTATTATCCAAATCAGCAGGACAATAAAAATGTCCAAACCCCCACCCGCACCTACTGCAAGCACAGAAGGCCTGCTATTATCCAAATAGTAGAACACCCCGGCGCTGGAAGTTACACGCAGCACCATCGTACAGGGACTCTTGACCTACTGAGATATCGGGTCTCTAACGCGTAAAAAGGTTCCATATGTGCAAACAGCAATGATCGAGAACAGTCTTTATAGCCTATACGATTGGACTATATAGTAAAAGCACAATTCCATTCGTACAAGTTAACAACAAGCCAGTTCGACTCAAAAACTATATAGCAATTTACTCTTGTGCTTTGAAAAGAAGCGGTTGAGTTCTTACTAAACTCCTCCAGTGCAGGTGCGTTGCATTAATTTTATACCTATGCAAATTTTTCATAAGTCTTAGCATACCTAAATGTGCGTTCTAGCTTCGGCTGAAAGTCTTTGTTGTCAAAAACCTTACACCTTACACTGACCATGGTAATAAATAAAGGGACACCACTTAAGATTCCAGAAAAGGTCGCTATATAGAATATTGCGGAGAAGTGCTTTTGCAACCTATCAAAGTTATCGTAACTGTGTTGACAAGTGCTGAAACGCTTCCACGTAGTTTAAGTCGTTTTCACGGTGTACAGGAATATGGTATTGAAAAACCGAGATCAACATTTCAAAAGCAGATATTTAAACGTGTTTTATTGAACAAATACCCGGATAAAGTACTTTTCTGCAAGAAAAGATTTAACCTCAAAACGAGCAAGGCGGGACCGTCTTTGAGACAATTAACATAAGTCCAATGCTAGAAACAGTTAAACTTGCTTTAGACATTTAATAAACAGAATACCTCTACTATCCCATCTGCGACCTAATTTGCAAAAATACTTTTAATGTCATTTCGCTTGCGATCAGGCACTGATTATTGAAATTTGGCAGAAGAGAGTGGTGGGGTAATTTACCTTTGGTCCAGAAAGTTTAAATTCCGATTATTTTTTCAGCTCCTCTTTTAACCTTTAACAACACTGAACACGTGATTTCATTCATCCTATTTTGTTACTGCGAAAAGGCGTGAAAGATGTTTGCTAGTAGGTACAATGCTTGAATACAAAATAGGGAAAAATAGACACTTCATACATTTCTATGTCACATTCTAAATACTCATATCTGTGCTTTGCTTAAATATTAACGGGAAGAAAAATGATAAATCTAAGAAACCATAAAAGCCAGCACCTCAGATTTAAAGCCTGTGATACAACAAAGAGAGATGAAATAAGACGTATGGAACACTTGCATAGGTAAACTGTGTCCACCCCTCATGTTTGTCCTATTTTCCAATTGCCAGTGTCAAAATACCGTGAAAAGTATTCTTTCAATAGCTCACAAATAGGCTAAAACAGGCATTCTATTACTTAAATCTCTAAAGCAAGCCTAACCAGTTTTAACATCAGGACCTATACTTATTGGCTCCGAAGATGGTCCCGTCTGGCTCTTTTTAAGAGTGACTATTTTCATGCAGGAAAGAATTTTTTCCGGGTCTTCATTTAATATAAGAGGGCCATGATGGCCCTGGATCGCTCACCAGAGTATCCTGTGAACTTAACCTCAGAAACATCCATACGTCCAACAGACAGAGTTTCACAAAAATTCAATGGAAAATGAACCTTTTATTGTGTACCTTAGGTTTTCATAGGATTTAACCTAATGACCTTGTTTTTGACCCCACATGACCCAGTTTCAAACCTGGTCTAGATTTCTTGGATATAAACATTCTACAAAGTTTCATGAATATCGGATCAAAACTGTGCCCTCTAGAGCATAAACAATGTTTTTCTAAGGTTTGACTAGTTTTTGACCCGACATGACCAAGTGGCACCCTTGGTCCAGATTTGTAGGAGAAAAACATTTTGACAGTCTCATGAAGATTAGAAAAAAACTGTGTCCTCTAAAGCGTTCACATGAGTTTTCTAAGAACTGACCTAGTGACCTAGTTTTTGACCCGACATGGCCCAGTTTCAAATCAGGTCCAGATTTCATAAAAACTAGAAAATGTGTTTATGAAACACTATGCCCCCAACCATATGCTTGTCTCTAGAGAAGGTTCATCAAATAATGCTTGTACCTTTGTACCATAGGCTTACAATGCACTAAGTCAAAAAAGGGGCTTAACCCTCTAGTGCCCGGTGTATCATATCTGCTACATGACTCTGTTTTGGTGCCGTGACCAGGATATTTACTTGTATGTTACCTTATACTGCTAGAAAATCAGTTAAGATATCAGGAAATAAGATTAAACCATTTCAGTTGTAATGATATGTCTAAAGTGCGTTTATCAGCCACCAAAAGTCGCCAAAGTTCGAAAACACAAAATGTATCATATATGATACATCGGGCAATAAAAACAAAAATTGTGATATTGACTTTACTTTTTCAGATATCCCTGATACATATATGCCAAAAGATTCTTTTTCATACATTCTTTTCTCACCCAAAAAGGTGCCCCGTAAGTATTGTTAACACTTGAATAATTCACCCTGAAAAAAGCTACTTTTTAAAAATTAATGCCCAATGTTGCATATATGCTACATATATATCTCAGCAACCTTGGACCGCATCATAAATTCAGACCCTGTTTTCAATTTGACTTCCCAAAGCTAGTGGCTGGATGGAATATAAATGTTTTCTTATAGTGCATTCTATGTTTGGGCACTAGAGGGTTAACTCAGTCAAAAATTTCCGAATTATTTTCGAAAGTTAATCAGGTCATCTACACCTTGGGCAATATCAACCTGCAAAAATCATGATCCTAGCATCAGGGGTTCACCAGATATTTTGTTCACAAGCTTCCATAGGCAAATAATGCACTAAGTTGAAAAAGGGGCATAACTCAATCCAAAATTTACAAATTATTTTCAAAAGTTAATCAGGTCATCTACACCACAGGCAGTATCTTCCTGCAAAAAAATCATGCTCCTAGCATCAGGTGTTCTTGAGATATTTTGTTCACAAGGTTCCATAGACTTACAATGCACTAAGTCGAAAAAGGGGCATAACTCAATAAAAAAATTCAAGATTTCTTTTCAAAAGTTAATCAGGTCATCTACACCACAGGCAGTATCTTCCTGCGAAAAAATCATGCTCCTAACATCAGGGGTTCTTGAGATATTTTGTTCACAAGGTTCCATAGGCTTACAATGCACTAAGTGGAAAAAGGGGCATAACTTTGTCAAAAATTCACGAATTTGTTTCAAAAGTTAATCAGGTCATCTACACCTTGGGCATTCTCATCCTGCAAAACCTCATGATCCTAGCATCAGGGGTTCTTGAGATATTTTGTTCACAAGTTTTCACAGGCTAAGTCGAAAAAGGGGCATAACTCTGGAAATACATTGCCAGCGGAAAAATAAAAAAATACGGGTCTGCTTATTTTCCATACTGATCATGTGTATAAAGTTTCAAGTTCCTAGCTCTTATTGTTCATGACTATATGTAAGGGTACCTTTGTACTGTACCATAGGCTTCATTGCACTAAGTCGAAAAAGGGGAATAACTCAATCAAAAATTCTTAATTTTTTTTCAAAAGTTAATCAGGTCATCTACACCACAGGCAGTATCTTCCTGCAAAAAATCATGCTCCTAGCTTCAGGGGTTCTTGAGATATTTTGTTCACAAGGTTCCATAGGCTTACAATGCACTAAGTCGAAAAAGGAGCATAACTCGGTCAAAAATTCACGAATTTGTTTCAAAAGTTAATCAGGTCATCTACACCTTGGGCATTCCCATCTTACAAAGCCTCATGATCCTAGCATCAGGGGTTCTTGAGATATTTTGTTCACAAGGTTCCACAGGCTAAGTCAAAAAAGGGGCATAACTCTGGAAATACATTGCCAGCGGAAAAATAAAAAAATACGGGTCTGCTTATTTTCCATACTGATCATGTGTATAAAGTTTCAAGTTCCTAGCTCTTATTGTTCTTGACCATATGTAAGGGTACCTTTGTACCATAGGCCTCAATGCACTAAGTTGAAAACGGGGGAAAATTCAATCAAAAATTCACGAATTTTTTTCAAAAGTTAATCAGGTCATCTACACCACAGGCAGTATCTTCCTGCAAAAAATCGTGCTCCAAGCTTCAGGGGTTCTTGAGATATTTTGTTCACAAGGTTCCATAAGCTTACAAGGCACTAAGTCGAAAAAGGGGCATAATTCAGTCAAAAATTCACGAATTTGTTTCAAAAGTTAATCAGGTCATCTACACCTTGGGCATTCTCATCCTGCAAAGCCTCATGATCCTAGCATCAGGGGTTCTTGAGATATTTTGTTCACAAGGTTCCACAGGCTAAGTCGAAAAAGGGGCATAACTCTGGAAATACATTGCCGGTGGAAAAATAAAAAAATACGGGTCTGCTTATTTTCCATACTGATCATGTGTATAAAGTTTCAAGTTCCTAGCTCTTATTGTTCTTGACTATATGTAAGGGTACCTTTGTACCATAGGCCTCAATGCACTCAGTCGAAAAAGGGGAATAACTCGATCAAAAATTCACGAATTTTTTTCAAAAGTCAATCAGGTCATCTACACCACAGGCAGTATCTTCCTGCAAAAAATCATGCTCCTAGCTTCAGGGATTCTTGAGATATTTTGTTCACAAGGTTCCATAGGCTTACAATGCACTAAGTCGAAAAAGGGGCATAACTCGGTCAAAAATTCACGAATTTGTTTCAAAAGTTAATCAGGCCATCTACACCTTGGGCATTCTCATCCTGCAAAGCCTCATGATCCTAGCATCAGGGGTTCTTGAGATATTTTGTTCACAAGGTTCCACAGGCTAAGTCAAAAAAGGGCATAACTCTGGAAATACATTGCCAGCCGAAAAATAAAAAAAATACGGGTCTGCTTATTTTCCATACTGATCATGTGTATAAAGTTTCAAGTTCCTAGCTCTAATTGTTCTTGACTATATGTACGGGTACCTTTGTACCATAGGCCTCAATGCACTAAGTCGAAAAAGGGGACTAACTCAATCAAAAATTCACGATTTTTTTTCAAAAGTTAATCAGGTCATGTACACCACAGGCAGTATCTTCCTGCAAAAAATCATGCTCCTAGCTTCAGGGGTTCTTGAGATATTTTGTTCACAAGGTTCCATAGGCTTACAATGCACTAAGTCAAAAAAGGGGCATAACTCAGTCAAAAATTCACGAATTTGTTTCAAACGTTAAGCAGGTCATCTACACCTTGGGCATTCTCATCTTGCAAAGCCTCATGATCCTAGCATCAGGGGTTCTTGAGATATTTTGTTCACAAGGTTCCACAGGCTAAGTCAAAAAAGGGGCATAACTCTGGAAATACATTGCCGGCGGAAAAATAAAAAAATACGGGTCTGCTTATTTTCCATACTGATCATGTGTATAAAGTTTCAAGTTCCTAGCTCTTATTGTTCTTGACTATATGTATGGGTACCTTTGTACCATAGGCCTCAATGCACTAAGTCGAAAAAGGGGAATAACTCAATCAAAAATTCACGAATTTTTTTCAAAAATAAATCAGGTCATGTACACCACAGGCAGTATCTTCCTGCAAAAAATCATGCTGCTAGCTTCAGGGGTTCTTGAGATATTTTGTTCACAAGGTTCCATAGGCTTACAATGCACTAAGTCGAAAAAGAGGCATAACTTAGTCAAAAATTCACGAATTTGTTTTCAAAAGTTAATCAGGTCATCTACACCTTGGGCATTCTCATCCTGAAAAAAACCTCATGATCCTAGCATCAGGGGTTCTTGAGATATTTTGTTCACAAGGTTCCACAGGCTAAGTCGAAAAAGGGGCATAACTCTTGAAATATGTGACCCGCGGCAAAAAGAAAAAACACGTGTTCGCTTATTTTCCATACTGATCATGTGTATAAAGTTTCAAGCTCCTAGCTCTTACGGTTCTTGAGTTAGAGGACAGACGGGCAGGCCCAAACCAATATGCCCCCACAATTTCTCCGAAATTGGGGGCATAATAAACATTCTGACAAAGTTTCATATAGATTATATCATAACTGTGCCCTCAAGAGTACACACCGTTTTTCTAATATTTGACCTAGTGACCTAGTTTTTGACCCCACATTACCCAGTATCAACGTTGGTCAAGATTTCATTAAGATAAACATTCTGACCACGTTTCATGATGATTGGATCGTAACTGTGCCCTCTGAGTCATTCTAAGATTTCTATTTTTAGCTCTGGCGGCCATTTTGTACAGCAGAGTGGAACTGAGTCAGCAATTTTTGTTCAGAACCATGAGTCAAACACTTCTGTGAAATTATTTTGAAAACAATTTGGTTTGTTGGTTGGTTGATTTGATGCTTAACGCCCACGGTAAACAACTAAGGTCATGTCGGGACGGTCAGTTAACCTAACCACACTATTCCTGGGCAGGCCTAAGCGGTTAACCAGTACTAAGTGCACATACTTTCGCCAGTAACTGACAACTGCCCTTCTTGAATCAGCGGAAGGAGAAACGAAAGTATGTGGCCAGACCGGGATTCGAACCCAGGACCTCTGACTTACGAGTCAGGTGCCCTACCGATTGCGCTACCCGGCCCGGCTTTGAGCCGTTGCCTTTAGAGGAGGTGCCGTTTAAAGGTTTTTCTATATTGAGCTCTGGTAGCCATTTTGTTCAACAGAGCTGAACCATTTCAGCAATTTTGGTATTTTGGTAGAGGGTCTCCTAAGGAACATTTCTGTGAAATTATTTCAAAATCTTCCCAGCAGTTTTGGAGGAGAAGTCGTTTATAGGTTTTTCTAGTTTTAGCTCTGGCGGCCAGTTTGTTCAGCGGAGCCGACTCGTTTTAGCAATTTTGGTAGAGTGTCTCCTAAGAAACATTTCTGTGAAATCTTTTCAAAATCTGCCCAGAAATTTTGGAGGAGAAATCGTTTAAAGGTTATTCTATTTTTAGCTCTGGCGGCCATATTGTTCAGCAGAGCGGAACCGTTTGAGCAATTTTGGTTAAGGGCCTCCTAAGGAACATTTCTGTGAAATTATTGCAAAGTCTGCCCAGCACTTTTGGAGGCGAAGTTTAAAGGTTTTTCTATTTTTAGCTCTGGTGGTCATTTTGTTCAGCAGAGCTGACTCGTTTTAGCAATTTGGTAGAGGGTCTCCTAAGAAACATTTCGGTGAAATTACATCAAAACCTGCCCAGCAGTTTTGGAGGAGAAGTCGTTTAAAGGTTTTTCTATTTTTAGCTATGGCGGCCATTTTGTTCAGTGGAACGGAACCGTTTGAGCAATTTTGGTTAAGGGCCTTCTAAGGAACATTTCTGTGAAATTATTTCAAAATCTGCCTAGCAGTTTTGGGGGAGAAGTCGTATAAAGGTTTTTCTATTTTTAGCTCTGGCGGCCATTTTGTTCAGCGGAGCGGAACCTTTTGAGCAATTTTAGTAAAGAGTCCCCCAAGGAACATTTCTGTGAAATTATTACGAAATCCGTCCAGCAGTTTTGGAGAAGTCGTTTAAAGCAAAAGTTGACGACGGACGGACGACGGACAAAGACCGATCACAATACCTCACCTTGAGCACTTCGTGGTCAGGTGAGCTTATAACATGTTTAAATATTTGTTATTGAAATGTCGATCTCAGTTTTTCATTACCATATTCCTGTTCACCGCGAAAACGACTTAAACTACGTGGAAGCGTTTCAGCACTTGTCAATATAGTCAAGATAAATTTGACAGGTTGCAAAATCGTTTCTCAACAATATTCTATACAACGAACTTTTCTGGAATCCTAATCAGTGTCCATTTATTTATTACCATGGTAAGTGTAAGATTGTTTGACAACAAAGACTTTCAGCTGAAGCTAGAATGCCCATTGGGGTATACTAGGACTTATGAAAAATTTGCATAGGTATAAAATTAATGCAACGCACCTGTAAGTTACCACTTCAAACATTTTATCTTCTTTTTTTAAATCTGAAATGTTTGTACAACTAGGTTGCACAATTTGAGTCCAATAGCTTTGTTATACTTTGGCTTTTCTTTTGTCGAAGTCTGGCTCTATTTTTTTTATTTAATTTTCAGGTGGAAATGAAACTGCGCGTTTACCAGCCGTGTGTAACCTGTTCTCCAAGTGACTTTCCACATTCCTCCCCATGTTGACTGCTTCTCGTAACAAACAATATCGGGCCTTTCTCCAGCGGGCAATTTACCAAAGTGATACAGGATTGACATGCCTGCTGGGCCGCATCCAACGATGCATATCCTCTTCTTCTTTACATCACTTGGCGTGCTCTGAAATTAAAATAAATTTACACAAATAGAGGATATTCATATGAAATTTATCAAACGAGCCTAAGTATGATTTCATAAATTTCATATGAAATAGCCACGAGTGTAAGTAAGATTTTGTTTATCATATTACCCTTTAGATGGAATTTTATCGCATACGATTAAACATTATTCCAGCAAGAAAACGCAGTTGATGACACAGATGTTGTCAATGGTGTTACGTGAATGCACCACACAGTTATTATACGTGTGGTCATACAATTTTAAGACACGACGCTATCCACTGAATAACAGCGACATCATGTGACAAAAGGGACACTTACGCCAAACCAAGACTCCATAAACGATGCGTCCAAGCACGTTAAGGTGAACCGATTCATCTTTGCCGTTTCACGTTTTGCCTCCCTTCTTAAAGGGGCTCACATTTTCTTTGTGTGTGTGTTGGGGAGGGGGGTTAACGTCCCTTTGAGATAGTATTTCAATCTATATCGAGCAGTTTATTTCAATGGAGAGGGAGATAGAGAGTTTTGGTTGGTTGTTCTAGGTTTAATGGCCTTTTGAGATTATTTTTGTCTATATCGGGCCATCTCCCCACCTCCCAGAGATCAGGAGAAAGAAAAGAGAACAAATGATAGACAAGAGAAGAATGTCCAAACAACCCTTACCCGCACCAAACGCAAGCACACTGGGCCCTTGCCCTACTATTAATCAAAATCAATTGGACGCCCCGTCACTGAAATATACCCAGCACCATCGTCCGATATGACGGCAGGCCGCGTAGCGCAATCGGTAGGGCACCTGACTCATACGTCAGGGGTTCGATACCCGGTCTGGCCACATACTTTCGTTTTTCCTTACGCTGATTCAAGAAGGCCAGTTGTCAGTTGCTGGCGAACGTATGTGCACTGCTTAACCGCTTCTGAGGTCTAAGCCTGCCCAGGAATAGTGTGGTTAGGTTAACTGACCGCCCCGACATGACCATAGTTGTTAACTGTGCACGTTAAGCAACAAATCAATCAATCAATCAATATGACCATCCCCTGAAAAGAGAGATAGTATAGAGGAGAGAAACAATCGTTAAAGCTCCTCATTTGCACCTATCACCAGACAATCGCCGTCCAACCCGACCACCCTGAATGGTTTTCAAATACTGCAGACCCAGAATACCCATGAAAATACGCATTTATTTCAAAATTTTGTATGCAAATTTGACCAGCATTTAAAAAAAGCGAGATCGGACCGGTAGCGTTAGTAGAGTTTTTAAGTTATTAACATTGGCTTTTTGGTTGGTTGATTTGATGCTTAACGTCCACGGTAAACAACTAAGGTCATGTCGGGACGGTCAGTTAACCTAACCACACTATTCCTGGGCAGGCTTAGACCTCCTAAGCGGTTAACCAGTACTAAGTGCACATACTTTCGCCAGTAACTGACAACTGCCCTTCTTGAATCAGCGGAAGGAGAAACGAAAGTATGTGGCCAGACCGGGATTCGAACCCAGGACCTCTGACTTACGAGTCAGGTGCCCTACCGATTGCGCTACCCGGCCCGGCCATTTTTTTTTGCTCGGTAACTAATCGCCAAAATTTTATTTTCGCCATACTTTGAGAAATTAAGGTGAATGCATACACGCCATGTTTCCTGCCAATATTTCAAAGGGAAACAACTTTTGTAACTTCTTGTTTCTTTCACAGTACGACGAAACTCTTCCACCCAAAAGAAGACTACTCTCAAAGAAAAGCATTTTATAAACAAGACCTGTCACCGGGACAGGATAGCTCGCCTGACAGCGCCTTGCCCATTACATAAAAAACTTTAACGTAAAACTTTAACATTTGGCTAACGCCACGCCAACGCCGGGGGTAGTTCAATAGCTCTTCTTGAACTTCGATCAGGCGAGCTAAAAAGGCATTGTTTGGTCCTCCCTAGTGAAACAAGGCAACAACGAAAACTGCAGAGTTGCTTCCCTGGAAGTGTATCCATTCATCTTAAAAGTAGCCGGAATAAACGCATAACATCGACAAATAAATTCCATAGGTGTTTTCCCTGAAAACAGGCATTCTTTTCTTGAAAATTTCAGTTTCAAGGAAACAGACATGTAAAAATGCTACTCCTCTGTCAGGTAAGTCCTTCCTTTCTTCATGCAGTTCTGAAGCAATAGCTTCTATAATTTTCCCGTTTTGTTACTCTTTGCTAATCCATTCAGGAAGTTTCAAAATAAAAGTGCCAATTAAAATGTTTGAAAGTAAAGAAACAAAATCACATTTGGAGGCATGGTTCTTCCGTATGCTGGCTAGCTGAACTCGAACTAAACCGAAATCCAAATATGACTTGCCGTCGCATTATCATTTAAACAGCCTCACTCGAGACCCAATTTCTCTCATGAGTGAAAACTAATATGCACATACACAGATTGTGATAAGATTCACTGTCTGAATACAGAAGTCAATCTAACTATGCCATGAAGTAAATTATAATAAGCCGATTAGATATCGCGAGATTTTAAAATGGTCGGTCGGTTGTTTAGGGTTTAACGGCATTTAAGACAGTATCTAAGTCTATATCGGGCGGTCTCCCAAAGAAAGGGAGAAAGAAGAGAAATGATAGACGAGAGAAAAATGTCCAAACAATCCTCACCCGCACCTACTGCAAGCACAGTAGACCCTTGCCCTACTATAAGCCAAATCAGTAGGACGCTCCGACACTGGAAGTTATATCGCACCACACCAGGAATTTTAAATATCGGGGGGGGGGGGGGGGGGGGGGGGCTAGCGAATGTGTGCTGCTTCAAATAAGAGTATGCTCTTTATAAAATCTTGCGTCTCCCAGGAGTGCCTCAAGATGCAAGAATAATGCACATGGAATGTTACTGCAAGTTGTTGGTTGGTTAATTTGGATTTAAGGGCTCTATGAGAAAGTAATTCTGACAAAGTATTTCAGTCCATATCGAGCCTCTGCAGCAGAAAGGAAGATAGGGCAGACATTTGGAAACCATATTCCTGCCAAGGTCCATGTCTCACAGGTATACAGAAATACGATTGATTGATTGTTTTGGGTTTAACGGCCCTTTGAGACAGTATTTCAGTCTATAAGGGGCCGTCTCCCAAAGAGGGGGGAAGAGGAGAAATGATAAACAAGAGAAAAAATGTCCAAACAACCCCCACCCGCACCTACCACAAGCACAGTAGGCCCTTGCCCTACAATGTTCCAAATCAGTAGGACGCCCCGGCACTGGAAGTTACACACAGTGTCATTGCACCACCCAACCACTCCCTACAGAAATACGGATATGTAAAGGGAGCACACCAGCTGTACCTTTTATCTAAGCGACATGGTATCTCTCCATGTTGGCTCTTGCCGTCAGAATAACAATCACATAACACAAATAAATGCAGCTTTAACGTTTGCTACACGCTTACGTCATTATTCCCACTTTGTCCAAATTCTCATATTGCGCAGAGACTATTCCGAAATAGTTAGCGATAACAGAGGTATCAGATTTTTTCGGGTTACCTTCTGACTTACATGTATTTTTGCACTATTTCATTTGCTCATAAAATCATTATTTTATAACCATTTATAGAAATAAGATACTAAACAACCAGAAAAATTATCAGACTATTGATTTATATAAAGAAAACAATAGTATTTGAGTGATTTTATTGATTTTACCCCGGTTTTAACTTGCTTCTGTCGTGCCGCTTTCGGTTTCGCTGGAAATCCAGAAATGCTATCTTTAGAATATGACGTATACGGCTGCTATAGAATTCTCGCTATTTCTCGATGAAGATACGGAATTGTGGGAAGAATGACGCATCAAATCGGAGGTGATTTCCCAAGGAATCAATTGGTGCAAAAATTTTGCGGGTTTTTTCACAAACAATACCGACCATCGCCAGAAACTTTCATCGGCATCGCAAGATTATGAGTCAATCATCTTCCGAAAGGAAACGAAAGGTGTCTTGGTAAATAATAAGGTTTCTTCTCGCAAATAACGCTGCTTTTATACTCAAAAATGATAGCGCATCAGATCGCAAAGCGAAGAAAGTACCCAACCATCAAATTGCATTACCCGAAAGTTCATTTTCAGAATAAGCGGACGCTATTTAGACAGTAACTAATTACCGGCAGATTGTAATTGCACATGCTCTGATCGACTGGTTGATTGAGCGATTGATTAAATGATTTAAGGATCATTGTCATTCATTGAGTGAATGATTGATTGACTGATCACTGGGTTATTACCCCCCACCCCCCTCCTCCTTAAGCTTGACTGTTGTAATTAAATATGTGCTGCGCCTGAGCCTCAGACTGTTGTAATTAAATATGTGCTGAGCCTGAGGCTCAGGCTCAGCACATATTTAATTACAACTGGCTGAGGCTGAGGTAGTGAGTTCAGATAAGCCAGCTCAGCTGCTTTTTAATTTGAGAAATGATAATGGACAATTAAGTTACTGACATTGGCCCTTTTTTCCAGTGGTTCATTATCCCTTTTTTCTGATGATGAAAGTCAGTCCCTTGACCCTCCCAATTTAGACATATCAACATTGGCAGGGTCAGAACTAGAAGAAGCAGATCATTCGTCACAGTCCCACTCCCAGTCATCAGACTCAACAGAACCTCCAGCTTACTGTCGCTGTGGTGGACCAGCTTATCATCCAGGTAGTCAGTGTGGCCGTGGGCCAGTCAGTCAGTCAGACTCTGAGTCTGAGTCAGCTAATAAAGTGCTGGTAATTATTTATACATTGATTAAGTCCCAGCCCTAGGTGAGTATATATGTGCTGGGTAAGTTGGTTGGTTGGTTGATTTGATGCTTAACGTCCACGGTAAACAACTAAGGTCATGTCGGGACGGTCAGTTAACCTAACCACACTATTCCTGGGCAGGCTTAGACCTCCTAAGCGGTTAACCAGTACTAAGTGCACATACTTCCGCCAGTAACTGACAACTGCCCTTCTTGAATCAGCGGAAGGAGAAACGAAAGTATGTGGCCAGACCGAGATTCAAACCCAGGACCTCTGACTTACGAGTCAGGTGCCCTACCGATTGCGCTACCCGGCCCGGCTTGTTCTGGGTAAGTAATTTCAAAATACAATACAAATGTAATCATGCTTTAGGTCATAGCTATAGATACGATTGGGTATTTGGTGTTAATTTCAGGATAATTTTCCTTATTTCTCAATAAAATATATGTTGTGGGTACTCATCGCCAAGACAGTTCTAATGAGTGGACACAACATACCTTTTTTATTGTGAAACAGGGAAATTGTCACTCACTTATCACTAGATATCCAATCTTATCTGTAGCTATGATAGATCTAAATTCCTGTAGCCACCTTTGCTTTTTAGTCACTATATTATACCGTATTGAACCTATAAAGTGCACAGTGCACTTAACTTATCCAAACTGACATTTTTTTTTTGTCTCAATAAATGCATACTTAAATCACTTTTACCAGAATTTATAAATAGTTTTGAAACAAAATGAGCCATCTGTTTGCTTATTAGGGGAATACGATATACTCTGTCTCCAGACTCCAATGAATTGATTGAGGCTTGTTTAGGTATTATATTAACCCCTTAAACATATTACCATTGTATTATATACGATGGACTTTTCCATTGTATTAAGTTGGATGAGTCAAATAGTCATTTAAGGGGTCTAATGTTTCATTTTTTTTTTTGCATTTTTTATGGAAAATCCTGTTAGCAAACTGTATAGACCTTGATCAGATGCCACATTGATCTGGGTCTGCACTGTTTGCCTAGGTACCCAATTACTGTTTCCCCCTAACAATGGGTTAACCCACGACTGTTTCTGTTTCAAAGGACGGTTGGGTTATTTGATGATTAAAGGTTTTTCTATTTTTAGCTCTGGTGGTCATTTTGTTCAGCAGAGCTGACTCGTTTTAGCAATTTGGTAGAGGGTCTCCTAAGAAACATTTCGGTGAAATTACATCAAAATCTGCCCAGCAGTTTTGGAGGAGAAGTCGTTTAAAGGTTTTTCTATTTTTAGCTATGGCGGCCATTTTGTTCAGTGGAACGGAACCGTTTGAGCAATTTTGGTTAAGGGCCTTCTAAGGAACATTTCTGTGAAATTATTTCAAAATCTGCCTAGCAGTTTTGGGGGAGAAGTCGTATAAAGGTTTTTCTATTTTTAGCTCTGGCGGCCATTTTGTTCAGCGGAGCGGAACCGTTTGAGCAATTTTAGTAAAGAGTCCCCCAAGGAACATTTCTGTGAAACTATTACGAAATCCGTCCAGCAGTTTTGGAGAAGAAGTCGTTTAAAGCAAAAGTTGACGACGGACGGACGACGGACAAAGACCGATCACAATACCTCACCTTGAGCACTTCGTGGTCAGGTGAGCTTATAACATGTTTAAATATTTGTTATTGAAATGTCGATCTCAGTTTTTCATTACCATATTCCTGTTCACCGCGAAAACGACTTAAACTACGTGGAAGCGTTTCAGCACTTGTCAATATAGTCAAGATAAATTTGACAGGTTGCAAAATCGTTTCTCAACAATATTCTATACAACGAACTTTTCTGGAATCCTAATCAGTGTCCATTTATTTATTACCATGGTAAGTGTAAGATTGTTTGACAACAAAGACTTTCAGCTGAAGCTAGAATGCCCATTGGGGTATACTAGGACTTATGAAAAATTTGCATAGGTACAAAATTAATGCAACGCACCTGTAAGTTACCACTTCAAACATTTTATCTTCTTTTTTTAAATCTGAAATGTTTGTACAACTAGGTTGCACAATTTGAGTCCAATAGCTTTGTTATACTTTGGCTTTTCTTTTGTCGAAGTCTGGCTCTATTTTTTTTATTTAATTTTCAGGTGGAAATGAAACTGCGCGTTTACCAGCCGTGTGTAACCTGTTCTCCAAGTGACGTTCCACATTCCTCCCCATGTTGACTGCTTCTCGTAACAAACAATATCGGGCCTTTCTCCAGCGGGCAATTTACCAAAGTGATACAGGATTGACATGCCTGCTGGGCCGCATCCAACGATGCATATCCTCTTCTTCTTTACATCACTTGACGTGCTCTGAAATTAAAATAAATTTACACAAATAGAGGATATTCATATGAAATTTATCAAACGAGCCTAAGTATGATTTCATAAATTTCATATGAAATAGCCACGAGTGTAAGTAAGATTTTGTTTATCATATTACCCTTTAGATGGAATTTTATCGCATACGATTAAACATTATTCCAGCAAGAAAACGCAGTTGTTGACACAGACGTTGTCAATGGTGTTACGTGAATGCACCACACTGTTATTATACGTGTGGTCATACAATTTTAAGACACGACGCTATCCACTGAATAACAGCGACATCATGTGACAAAAGGGACACTTACGCCAAACCAAGACTCCATAAACGATGCGTCCAAGCACGTTAAGGTGAACCGATTCATCTTTGCCGTTTCACGTTTTGCCTCCCTTCTTAAAGGGGCTCACATTTTCTTTGTGTGTGTGTGTGTGTGTTGGGGAGGGGGGTTAACGTCCCTTTGAGATAGTATTTCAATCTATATCGAGCAGTTTATTTCAATGGAGAGGGAGATAGAGAGTTTTGGTTGGTTGTTCTAGGTTTAATGGCCTTTTGAGATTATTTTTGTCTATATCGGGCCATCTCCCCACCTCCCAGAGATCAGGAGAAAGAAAGAGGTTGGGTTATTTGATGATGCTAAAATTTACTTTAAAACACTGGTAAGAATTTATTTTGGGATATTGCATTGTAATCATGTAATCTGAAGCCTCAATAATTCTAAATGTTGTTTTGTAACAATGTATGGTGTTTGGCTACTGGCTAGTGTTTACTGCTTTAAGAAGTAGATTTTCAGTAGAAGTAGTTCTAGTCTAAATTTTAACATAATTTAAAGTTTAGCCTCACTGCAATTTATTTTCTGTTCAGTAGATGGTAATAGTTTACTACACTTAACTAATGACTGACATCACAAACGCTCACATATTGATCTTCATAGCATGTGCTTTACATTCTTTTTCTGTATAGCTTTCATGTCTTTAATATTACTTCTTACTATACACGTAGTAACTCTCGGCACAAGATTTAACCTGTATAAGCTGAGTGGATTCTCCCATGCTTATTTATTGGATGTATCCATTTGTCATTTAAGTAGTGTCGAGTTGATGTGAATTTCATTATTATGACAGAAATTGAAGCATCTTTCAAGCAAACAGTGAAGACCCTGAAGAGACGCCACATTATATGGCATCTTATCTAAGTCTTCACTATTGCAAGACCACCTGACACCAAGATCCGCACCTTCGAGGATAAATCAATTGAACTTTCTGTGCAGTCGAAGTAAAATGAGCCGCGACACGAGAATACCAATAAAGTGGTCGTGTGCTCAACCACTTTGTTGGTTTTCTCGCGTCGCGGCTAAAAAGATATTGTTTCTACTTCACTTTTTGCTCAGACTATCAGAGAGTTATTACTGTGTAGTAGTATCTGTTCATAATGCTGGTTTGAGGTTTGCTTTAATAGTGGAATGCTAATACTTATATTTCAGAAAGATGACTTGATTGCGGAGTTAATGAAAGAAATAGAACTAAAGGGCCAAAAAATTAAAGAATTAAACGAGGAAAATGAAAAATTAAAAAAGGAACTGCGAGAGTGTTCCTCTCTAAAACAAAAAGTGAAAAAACGTAGAACTGACTTAGAAAAACTGAAGAAAGAACTTAATTAAAATGTCTCTTACAAATGAAAACATTGTGAATTTTCATGAACTTGGTTTTGAGAAGGCTTTAAATAAAATCAAAAGTAGTTACTCTTTAAAATTGCAAGAAAAACTAAGCATTGGAACTTTGGAGCATTCAGTTAAGTCTGTGATGAAAACATACAAACTCTTAAAAAAAAGTGCTCATAGACCAACAGGCAAGGAAAAACTACAAATATTTTTGGAGTCCCAATATAAATTTCCGGAAAGTAAAAGTAAACAATCCCCACAAATACCTAAAGTCAAACTCACTGCCTTGGTAGAAGGTGCTGCATATAAAAAAGTGGCAACTGACCTTGCAGGTGAGTTGCATACAACAAAACATCATCTGCAAAAAACGCATGATAAGTTGGTTCATGTTGAAACAGAACTCGTTAACATTGAAACTGAAAACAAAAATATCTAAAAAGACTCCTAAAATAAATAGACTACAAGAAAAGGTTGAAATGGAAAAACCATCTTTAACAACTGACAAAAATAAGTTAAAAATGAAATTAAAATAACAAGAGGAACAATATAAATTTGAAATAAAAGCCCTAAAAGTGAAGCTAAATGAAGAGAGCAAGAATGACTCAAAAGGAATAAAACAGACTTTAAAATGTTTACAGAAAGAGAATGTAAATTTAGTTACTCAGACAGAACTCAAGAAAGAAAGCTAAAACGAAAATCCCTGGAACTGAAGGCTGCTAATAGTCGGGAAAACTATCAAAGGTCAAAGGTAGCAAAGTTAGAAGACACAAAATCAGGAAGCACAAAGTAAGCAAACAAACTTAAATCATATTGATGATATGTTGCTTGAGATTGAAAACCTTAAGTCTTAGATAAAAAATCTGAAAACTGAGAACTCAGAGTTGAGAAATCAGTTAGTAGAACATCAGTTGAATGAAACAATAATTGTATATGATGCAGATAAAAAAGTGTTTCTTCCAGAATTGCAAACTTGTGTTTATGAATTACTGTCAAATCATGTGAGTTCTTCTAAGGTTTCCAAGGTAATTGAAGAAGTGCTGAAACTGGCTTGTAAAAGGGCGAATCACTTACGTAGTACCACGACAGTTCAAAGCATGAACTTACAGAGGCTGGTTTTGTCCCAGAAACAGTTGGGTAATCTTGTTGATGAAAGTCACATTTCCTTATACACAGATGAAACATCAAAGTTCGGTAACAAAGTTATGGGCTATCACATAAGAAACCATGATGGCCATTATTATACCCTAGGCTTGAGAGACCTTGTTACAAAATCAGGAAAAGATAGTTTGGAGACATTTAAAGAAATATTAAGTGACATAGACAACAGAGCTAATGACACTTAAAACAAAACATCAAAACAAACTTTGACAAATATCACATCAACCATGTCTGACAGCACAAGCACTGAAAAAAAGTTCAATGAACTTCTTCAAGACTATCGTTTGTCTGTGCTTTCATACACTATAGACAATTACAATAACCTGGATGAGGAATCAAAGCAGTCTGTGGGGACTTTGATGAATTTCTTCTGTGGCATGCATTCATTAGTGCACATGGCTGATATATCAGCAACCTCTCTCCTAAAGGTAGAAAAAGAACTTTTTGAACCAGATAAGCCCCCAATCAATGACCCTGCCTTCCTAAAACCAAATGAAAGTGGGTGCACACGGTTAATTAGGACAGCATGTAAGGCATTTGCTAGGGGGCTGATGAAAAGAGTGGATGCCATTTATCGTTTCTCACTTTCGCTGAACAATTCCTCAAAACAAACATCATGAAAACGTTGAAACTAACTCCTTTCAGAGGTAACAGGTTCAACATTCTATTTTTCAATGCTGGCCAAGTATATCTCCTACATGAAATAATGACAGATTTTCTGAAAGGACAAGAACTTAACAGATTAACCAGATCTGTATTGCATGATTTGACTGTGCCAATTTATGTTGCTGGATGCAGAGCCCTTGGCCTAATTTCAAAACTTGTTACTACACCATTCTGGGACCTACTTGAAGACAAAACAATTCATGTGCTTGAAATGTGTAAATACTATCTTATGTTGATGCTGCAGAGAATCCTGCTGATTTCTTGACAGGGAAACTTCGTCCATTCCAAGATACTGTGAAAATCAAAGAAGACTGTGTGTTTAATAGGCTTATCGAAACTACTGGAGAATATGACCATTACTGCATAGATATTCTGGCTGTTATTTTGCCTGCTTTGGCACAGTATGTCACTACAAAGTTTGCTGACTACCTTCCTGAAGGGAAATTCACTGAATTGCCACAAGAAGCTCATGACAAAACACATAGTGTAGAGAAGCATAATAAATTTACCGAGTATGTATTTGCTTACTTTGACCAGCTCCTAAGGTTTAAACCAAACATACAACCATTAGCAAGTCAAGCATATGTCATGTTTTCAGTAAACAGAACATCAATTGGTTAAACCAAAAGTCTCCTGAAGAGCTTGAGAACCTCCTCTCAGATGCTAGAAAGGATGTATCAAGTGTTCGCAAACAATTCAAAGAGAGAAATGATGAAATCAAAAGAAGAAGAATGTTAAAAATTCAGGAGGAGAGAAGGGCAAGGGAGGCAGCAGAGGCAAAGAAGCTTAAGGAGAAAGAACTAGCAACAGATGAAATCATTTACTATGGACTATGGAAAAGCACACAGCAAAGTAGACGAATATTTAGAGTCATATGATAAGAACTCAGAGAAAGTAAATGCTTTGAAAGCGCAGCTAAGGTTTAGAAACAATATCCTTAATCAAAAAAATGGTGATCCAAAAGCCTTCACATTTTCAAAACTGGTAAACGGAACAAGAGTTCAGTTAGCATGGCAAGAGTTGGCAGAGAAAGTTAAAGCATTAGTAAACATGCATTCACAATGACAATCAGACAGGAAGATGATGTCCTGCTGGTCAGCAAAAGGGTTGGCCACTCGTTCAAATCAGATGATGATACACACAACATCATTTATAATGGGAAAGTTTTATCTAGAGTAAGTTAGATAGAGTAAAACCCAAGAGTGCTCATGTTTTATTGAATTTATTAAACGAATCGAGGAAAAGGGATCGCTTTTTCGCAACAAGTTTAACAAATTCAATAAAACATGAGCACGCATGCAAGATTCTATTATCATAAAACGAAATGGTTCATTTTTAATCTATGATTTTCGCATGAAAACATTGCCATTTTGCCTTACGAAAACGCAGCGTTATTATGGACTTCAGCGCTAAACATAACTTTAGATAACCAACTAATTTGCATATTTAATCCACTAGTGGATTATCAAGTTTAGTGCATGGCTTTATTACACTCTCAAAGGCGACGTCATATGATAAAGATTATTCGTCTGTTTTTTGTTTGTGTGTGTGTGTTTTTCCCAGTATACTTTAAATATCATGTGCCTTTATAAGTCACTTGTTTGCTGCATTAACCATAATTCATGTTAAACCCAGCTTCTCCATCCTTTTTAATTGGAAGAGGCCATTTGTCATTAAGGGTGTCTGGCTGATGTTTATTTCATTAATATGACATAAATTGATACATTTCATGCAAACAGTGAAAACCCTGATGAGATGCGCATTATGCAGCGCCTCATCTGGATCTTCACTGTTTGCCTATGTCCTGTAATGGGACGTTAGGCATAAATGAACAAGCTTTGCTCTGCAAATTGTTTTCATCAGATTTCTCCTAATTAATGTGTGCTTTAATTTAAAATGATTAAACATCATATTTGAAGATAATGCAGTAATTATTATTTAGGTCCTGTTTTCAGGTTCCAGGCTACCCTGAATGGTACAACATCAAGTATGACAATGATCCGGCCATATATACATACAAGTTGCTAGATGACTACAGGGCAGGAAACCTCAAGCTGATTGTGTAACAGGTACTAAGACTACAATCACTGACTTTAATGTTTACTTGTTCAGACTGTTTATACAAAACAAATCTGGTTTAAAGGCTAACAGATGTAATTGGAGGGACAATAAAAAATGGGAAACAACAGGAAATGTGTGCGACAAATATTCCTGACAGTTTATGCATTCTTTTGCTCATTTATAACTTTTTCATTTGAAGGTAGTTAATACTTTTTTTGTATCACTGTTTTGCAATTAAAAACAAGTAAAATGATATATAACATTTCAGGATTTGTTTTACAGTTAAAGACATTTATGCTACAAATTATGCTGAATAAAAATTGTCAAAAAATTGTCGGACAAATTTCTGACGGTGCATATACATTTATGCCCATAACTTTTTTGTTTGAAGTGATAACATTTTGATTTTTGCACCACTGTTTTGCATATTAAAAGACCTTCAAAATGATATATAACACTTTAGGAATTGATGAAAAATTAAAAATGCCCGGTTATCGCTAAAATAGTCTTGCGCAAGATAAAAATTCCTACTTTGCGCAACACAGTGAAGAACAGAACAATTCTGGAATTGTACAACCCGATTTGCAAGGAGCATGTTATGTATTCCTCAGGATAATACAAGGACGGTGCATTTTAAAAATTGAACGTTCGATCATCTTGTCTGCGGTTATGCGATAGTTTGCACATATATAACTTTGACTGGTTAGTTGTTTTGGGTCTAACGGCCCTTTGCTGGTTGGTTGTTTTTGGTTTAACGGCTCTTGAGACAATATTTTAGTTTCTATCGAGCCATTAAAAAAAAGAGATGTGATAGATACGAGAGAGAAAATACGTCCGCACAACCCCCGCCAGCACCTACTGCAAGCACAATAGGCCCTGGTAAAACTATCATCCAAATTGGGAGAAAACCTTGGCATCATCGCCCGACCCGACCACCCATATAGGTTTGGACACAGCATTTCAGTCTATATTGAGCCATCTCTGACAGAGAGAGAGGGAAAAAGTCTCTAAGCTCAAACATATCGCGTTTCTATCGGTCTATTTCTAAACGGACAAGTGTGATTTACATACATACAGTATAAATATACTTACCCACCTCCGAAGGCCCTGATTACATAACCTACCTATTTACAGACCTGCCTGTATAACCTAGCTACATACCTGTCTACCTGTCCACTTACTAACCTACCGGGGTGGTCGGGTGGCGCGATGGTACTGAGTGTAACTTTCAGTGCCGGGGCGTCCTACTGATTTGGATAATAGTAGGGCAAGGGCCTGCTGAGCTTGCAGTAGGTGCGGGTGAGGGTTGTTTGGACATTTTTTCTCTCGTCTATCATTTCTTTCTTCTTTCTCCCCCTCTCTGGGAGACGGCCCGATATAGTGAGTGAACTCGGGTTTAACGTCCCACCAACAACGAGGTCATATGGAGACGGTACCTCGGTTTAAAGTCTCATCCAAAAGACCGGGGAAGCAGGGGATCGATCTTGCGACCCCTGGATTGGTAGTCCGGAGTGTTATCCACTACACTACAGCCGCTCCGGGCCCGATATAGACTGAAATACTGTCTCAAAGGGCCGTTAAACCCAAAACAACCAACTACTAACCTACCTACTTAACTACCTACACACATTCTTACAGGGACATACCCAGTTGCTTAGCCATCTCGTCGCATAATTAACTCTGCCGACATAATACCTACTTACATTCCTGCTTCTGACCTATTTTGGCAGATACTCCAATTCATTTATTCACCCAGGTGCACATGTTCACCTACTTATAATCCAACTGCTGACCTCTCGATCACCTATCCTTTTAACTAACACATTTGATGGCTATCTGACCCATATGGGAATGTTTTATCATTCCGATTTCCATTTTCAGATATATATAAATACATGCTGCTTATTTAGACTTTCCTTAAGACTCATCCGGCGGGCACATGACGTTGGTGTGGCGTCGTGCTGACGTCGATGTGTTGCTGCACTGCTAAACTTCGACCTACCTATCTGCCAAGACACACGCCCACTTTCTGCCTATCCATCCATCCATCCATCTAGGTATATTTGTAAATATTGTTATATATATAGAGACAATATATAAGTAACTTGTAAATAAGGTGATATATTTGATAACTTGATATAATTAAATACACGAAATGTGAAAAAAACATGGGGTCGATATGGGGAGGAGTCGACAAAAAAAATCTCCGATAGACAGAGGTAAAAAGAAAATGGGTACGATAGGCGAGAGAAAAGAATAACAAGAGCGCCGCAAGCGGGGCAATTTACCCCTGTTTCTGTCTAAGTTTCAGCCAACCTATTTGGAGCTGTCCCAAGAATCGCCATAAAGCCTATTCAAAGGGCTGTTACTCCAAAATCAGGAAGGAAAAGCAATTATTCTTCTATAAAACGCACCGTCTCAACCCAATACACATCGCTATAAAGGTTCATCAAGATATTCTGTTTGGACTAGTTATTGCTTAAATGCTGTAGTAGATATTTTTCGTTTTGGTTGGTTGGTTGTTTTGGGTTTAACGGCCCTTTGAGACAGTCTGTATCGGGCCGTCTCCCAGAGAGAGGAAGAATGAAGAGAAATGATAGACGAGAGCAGGGTTTTCCCTGGCGCACAAATTCCTGCGTTTTGACGCATTTTCAATGCAAATGTCCCGCATTTTTTGGTGGAAGTGCGTCCCGATGGCCCAGTTTCTATAGTTTCGTCCGATTCGGACAGTTAGACAATCTCCGTCAATATGCGCTTGAATTTGCCTATGAATTATCAATGTCTTCTTCCATGCGATATTGATCGTCTATATGGTTCCCGTTCCGTATATCGATGCAATGCATTTACTTATCGGCGCATCGAACCCAGTAACTGTTTACTAAACATGGCGTCGCAGAAACGATTGACTTCGTTCCACTGCGGAAGAGCCGGCGTCTGTGCAAGGGAAATCTACCTGAAGTTATTTCTGAAATGGAAACAGCTTTTTTTGACCACATAGAAAAGGGACTCATTATAGACATTAACAATAGCCCATTTATAGGAGTAAATGTGAGATGAGACATGCGACATCACTGTTGAGAAAAAGCTCGTTATTTATGTGTGATATTTGAAAGATGGGAAAGTTCAAGTTGCCATTCTTGGAAATAAACGTATAACAGACAGCAAAGCAGATGGTATAAAGGCTGCTTTATGTGAATTTTTGACTGAAAAGAATATCATTAGAGATGAAGATTATGGTCAGCTAATTGGCTTGGATACAGATGGAGCTGCCGTAATGACAGGGTGCAAAAATGGTGTTGGGTGTTAAATTGAAGGCACTGAACAATAAAATGTGTCTAGTACATTGTGTGGCCCATCGACTTAATCTTGCAACCTCTCAGGCAAGTAACAATATATAGAAGATTACAGGCGGTATATTCAAATACTGTATAGCTTTTACTCAGATTCAGAGGTTAGATATACTAAACTGAGAGACCTCCAACAGTTACTGCATGGCAGAATTCAGCATGTACCAGAGGGCACAACTGCCAGATGGCTTTCAGTTGAATGTGCTGTAAAAATGATCTATCAAAATTATGATGCTATTGTTATGTCCCTTGAAAATGATAAAGATAAAACTGGTTAAGCAACAGGACTGTAGAATTTCATTGCTACATCTTTGTTTGAGCCGCGACACGAGAGAACCAACAATGTGGTTGTGCGCCCTGTGCAGACTCAGATCAGCCTGGGCATCCGCCAAGTCTGATCAGACTCTTTGCTAAGCGCTTAAAGGGTAGCTAAGGGACTGAGCTACCTCCATGCGGACAGCGAAGACTCTGATCAGACTGGGCGGATGCCCAGGCTGATCTGAGTCTGCGCTGGACGCACGACCACATTGTTGGTTTTCTCGTGTCGCGGCTCGTTTGTTCTTGTGTCTGCCCTCCTCATAGACATTTTAATTGTCATAGGAATTCTCAGTTTGACATTCCAAAAGGATCATGTTAATCTAGCATCCATAAGACACAATATCAACTCAACCATTCAGCTATTGATGATATGAGAAATGGTTCACATACTGTTGATGAGACTTTAACAGACTTGGATGTTGTTCCTGCAGTTGGTGAAAAAAATGACTATAAAGGTGTTCAGATTCAAGACAATAACAACTTAAGGGAAATATTCACAAAAACAAGGACAAATTTTATTAACAATATTCTTGATAAACTAAGAACACGGTTCCCACAAGATGATCTTGACTTACTGGAGGCATTTGATTGTGTTTTCAACCCAAAAAATATCCAGATCACCCTAACCTAAATAGCTATGCAGTCACACAGTTAGACAAACTATGTGGTCAGTATATGGATATAATTGACACTAATAGGTGTAAAGGTCAGTTTTTGCAGTTCAAGCTCTTGGCTTCATCATATACAGCTCTGCTAAGCTTTGATGGTTTTGTGGAACTACTGATCAAGGACTACATGAATGTATATCCTGATCTATGCAAGCTTGCATCTATTGCTGTGGTCATACTAGTGTCCAGTGCCCAATGTGAGAGGGGATTCTCTCACCAGAATGTGTTAAAAACAAACTTAGAAATAGGTTGAACCCTGACAGGCTTAACCGGCTGATGATGATTCGGCTGGCTGGACCTGATCAGAGAGAAATGGACTTCCTGTCTGTTGCTAGAGCCTTCGGTCAAATGAAAGCAAGACTGAAATGAAAGTATTCACTTCTCTGAGAAGCTTTTCCAGCCAACATAATCTGTCACTTTCTAGTCAGGATAGCAACAAACTAACCAATTTCTCTTTTTGAGAACTTTGAAGCTTTTCATGCACATGTTTATTGTTTTCTTTTTAAAGTTTCTGGTCAGTTTAGGATTAGAGAAAACTGAAGTCAGTCAGTCTGTGGTGTATGTTTATTTTTGCAACTCGATACAATGTGTATATACATTATTCCACAGGTTAATCATGCACAGGTAATCATAACATACCAACATTCAGATAAAAAAAGTACCCTAATATGCTTAAGTATTGGGACACCTAAAATGGTAAATTTTCCATTTGTTCCAAATGAAAATTCATTATTTTAGGTGTCCCAATATATATACACATTACAGAAACTTATTAGCATGCACAGTGAATATATTTGTAGTGGAATAGCAGTGTTTTGCTTTTAATTTAGGCGAACTAGAAAATGTGTTTATGAAACAGTATGCCCCCAACCGTATGCTTGCCTCTAAAGAAGGTTTATCCCCTAATGTTTAAGTCAGAAAGGGGGTTATAATCTGTTCATCTACATCTTAGCCTGTAACTATATGCCAAATATAGGGAACATAGTCTAGCAATTCTTCCGATATTTTGTTCACAAAGTCATATATATAGTTTCTTCGTATTCAAAATGCCTAAAATGTATGTCCGAAAATGAAAAAAAAAATCTATCACAAAATTATGAAATAGGCTCAAAATTTAATCAGGTCATCTGCATCTAGGTCCAAACCTGCATGCTAAATATAAGGATCCTAGCTTATTCGGTTTTTCAGATATTTAGTTCACAAGCTTGTTCCTATAGAAAATGCCTATGTCGGAAAAAGGGGCATAACTCAGTCAAAAATTCACCAAATTGATGTTTTTCAAAACTTAATCAGGTCACCTACACCTTAAGCAATGTTTTCCTGCTAAAAATTATGATCCTAGCATCAGGTGTTCTCCAGATATTTTGTTCACAAGGTTACATAGGCTTACAATGCACTAAGTCGAAAAAGGGGATAACTCAGACAAAAGTTCACGATTTTTTTCCAAAAGATAATCAGGTCATTTATACTCTGGGCTATGTCATCCTGCAAAAAAACACAATCCTAGCATCAGGGGTTCTCGAGATAGTTTGTTCACAAGTTTCCATAGGCTTACAATGCACTAAATCGTAAAAGGGGCATCACTCAGACAAAATTCACGAATTTTGTTCAAAAGTTAATCAGGTCCTCTATACCTTGGGCAATGCCATCATACAAAAAACACGATCCTAGCATCAGCGGTTCTCGAGATATTTTGTTCACAAGGTACCATAGGCTTACAATGCACTAAGTCGAAAAAGGGGCATAACTCAGTCAAAAATTCAAGATTTTTTTCAAAAGTTAATCAGGTCACCTGCACCTTAGGCAATGTCATCCTGCAAACGTTCATCATCCTAGCATAAGCGGTTCTTTGAGATATTTTGTTCACAAGGTACCATAGACTAAGTCGAAAAAGGGGCATAACTCTGAATGGTCATATTTTCCGATGGAAAAAATACGGGTCCGCTTATTTTTCATGTACATGCCACATATAAAATTTCAAGATCCTAGCGTAAGGGGTTCTTGAGTTTCCCAGTTGCCAAAAAGCATTACGGACAGACGGACGGACAGGCCCAAACCAATATGCCCCCCTCAACTTCTCCGAAGTTGGGGGCATAAAAATTATTTCGACTATAGCTCATACAAATTTTAAGAACAGGTCTGATGCGTAACCAGCAAGTCCACTTTTTGCTAAGGTTTACTACCCATTTTAGTCCAATTTAAACCTATTCTGCTGCAGCTGACTGCTTACTGATATAACACCTTATCGTGGCAGCTTTAATATTGACAGAAGCCACCTCTGCAGCAGATGCCACTGTAAACCTAAATTAAGTTGATTTATCCTTCACCTATTTGACTGTCAACAATTTGGCACAAAGGAGCTGGCAGAATGGGCAATATGACTGCAGTCCCTGAACAGTCTGGCCTTGGTCTACAGTGTTTGCTGAGGTGGTGCAAGTTTTACAGATCATTTTGGAACATTTATTTGCTTGTAAGACCACTTTCGTACCCCTGCGTTTATAGGTCACTTTGTGTGAAAACCCAAGTATACGCATGTACATGGTAAACATTGAAATGAATAAGATGAAAAGGGAAACATATCAGAATCCATTTATGCCTATGCAAAGAGATATAATAATAAGCATCAATTCTAGAAAACCTTACCAGCCATGGTGAAAGCCAGTCAACAAGTTCTTATAGTTTGACAACTGTTTCTCAAAACTTTCACTTTTGCTTATATGCCCTTTCTTCAAGGTTTGCTGAATAGCTGTTTTTAGGTCCAGTTTCCATAAATATAGTTTTAGTTAAAAACCAGTTCAACTATTTCAACAGCAGAGTATTAACACTCGAATCCATGGAGTCATAGGATGGCTTCTAAGCTTCTACTTCGTAAAAAGTTACGGGTCCCGTAAAAAATTACGGGTGCCGTAAAAAGTTACGGTTGACTCCAGAGTGAATATTTTTTTTTTATTTTTTCTTCTTTTTTTCTTTTTTTGTGTGTGTGTTGTCTTTTTTAACCAAAGTTATACGAATTTCTAGCTAATTTGAACTATTTGCTAAATGTTAATAATATTAAGAAGGAGCAGAGAAAGTAGAAGAATTATTATTATCATTTCAAGTTTTGACATGTCGGTATTTACGTAATTTAAAATATTTTTGTCTATTTCCTAAGTATACAAATTTAATGATTATAAACTAAATATGAAAATAAAAATAATGTCAATGCTCCCTAGATGCTTTTTATCAAGCGTAATTTTGATTAGTGTTAATCTCGGATTAATTTCTCGGACCACCGCTCATTTCCCCCGGAAGCTTATAGCTCTGATTAGATCATGACATATGTTATCTTCTTTTCAAAAGCAAATTTTGAGATATCGATACATTTCTGAGGCAATGTTACCATGGTTACCTTAGATAAATACTTCTGTTTACTGTATGAAGAACAATCCGGTTTCAACGAAAAGAGTAAGACGAATTTCAAGTATCGACACATAATTTATCTAATGAAATGGTATCATTAAATATGCACAATGTGCCGTCTGTCGAAGACAAGCACCGGCTGCTATTTAATAAACTTATCAGTTGATCTGTACGTACCGTGGCCAGACTGTGCATAAAAAAGAAACAAGAATATTAAGACTGAAAGTCTCTGACTTAAAAACCGAAATGAAATAGCTGGATGAATAACTTGCGATTTAATGTCCTTTTTAACTGTATTTCAGTCGTATCAGGACAAGGGAATGGTAATAATGAAAGGCTCCGTGCAATGGATCCCCGTTTACGGATGAAAAGAATTCAGCCTCCAGCCGGATTCGAACCTGGGACCTCTAGATCAGCAGGTCAGCGATTGACCTACTGACCTTCCGGGACTCCTTTCGAAATGAGGCTTAAGAATTTAAGCTAACACAGTGTGCTTTGATAAGCAAGTCTAAACAGTTGGAGAGGCATCTTTGCACGCGCAAGTATGCACGTTCCCACATTCACCAAAACATTTTATATGAGTTTTACGCCCTTCAAGAATGTTTCACTTACTTCGAGCCGATCGTTTAGCAAAGGTGTGCGAAAACCGAAGATCCCGAGGAAAACCCCCCTGACCTACCGTAAACAGAACTTGCCATTCTAAGTTGTGGTTGGTTGGTTGATTTGATGCTTAATGCCCACGGTAAACAGCTATGGTCATGTCGGGACGGTCAGTTAACCTAACCACACTATTCTTGGGCAGGCTTAGACCTCCTAAGCGGTTAACCAGTACTAAGTGCACATACTTTCGCCAGTAACTGACAACTGCCCTTCTTGAATCAGCGGAAGGGGAAACGAAAGTAGGTGGCCAGACCAGGTTTCGAACCCAGGACCTCTGACTTATGAGTCAGGTGCCCTACCGATTGCGCTACGCGGCCCGGCCTCTCAGTTGTGAGCCTGCCGAGACTCGAACTCACAGTGGTGAAAGACGTAATGTTAAAGAGTCAGCGCAGTTAACCACTAGGCCACGGAGGCCCTAAGGGTGGTCGGGTTGGGCGACGGCGATGCGTTACTTTCAGTACCGGGGCGTCCTACTAATTTGGATAATAGTAGACAAGGGCCGGCTTTGCTTGCAGCAAGTGCGGGCCTATGACGGGGTTGTTTGGATTTTTTTTTTATCTCTTCTATCCTATATATTCCTTTTCTACCTCTGTTTGGCAGATGGCGCAATATAGACTGAAAGAGTCGTTTAACTGAAAACAACCAACCAACAGGAGGAGCCCGTTCCAAACACAAACATACACACTCAAAGTTGCCTTTGCCTAGAGCTGAGGGACGAGGGTTCCAGATCTTAGGTCAGCCAGTGTGTAGAAAAAACATGTAAATCCCTTATCCTAAGATATATATATCTCTTTCTTTTTCATTAATATCGGGATACATTAATTTCCATATTAAGTTCCCGTTTCTTTACGTAATAATTATATTATAAAAAGTGAGAACGAGCAGCATCAAATAAAAAGAAAGAAACTAGAATTGTTTTTCTACGAAAAAACAGAATGTCTCCCCCCTTTTTGATGTCAAAAGGATCAGTCATTAAGACGCCAAGAGAAAACAATATGTTTCCCTACCCTGAAGCAGGGATTCATTATAAGTAAAAAGTATAAATGCAAGAGTTATAGTTGTTATGCTCTGCATATCATGTAATGTTGACTGATATCCATATTTAGTTTTTGTCAAAAAATATAAATGCAAGAGTTACAGTGCTCTGCACGTCGTCTATTTATATGTTGACTGATATTTGTATGAAGTTTCATGAATATAGCTTAAACGGTTTTCAAGTTAAAGAGCTTAGACGATTGAGACACGATTTTGTGAATGACAAAGTTCCAAGGGAAATAACTCAAATAGTATAAATGCTGTGCTCTGCAGGTTGTCTAGTGTTGACTGACATTTGTATGAAGTTTCGTGAATATAGCTTGTCCGGTTTTCAAGTAATAAAGCGATTGAGACACGATTTTGTGACTGACAAAGGTCCAAGGGAAATAACTCAAGAAGTATAAATGCAAGAGTTATGGTTCTTGCACTATGCAATTGTTCTAATGTTGATTGGTATTTGTATGAAGTTTCCTGAATATAGCTTGAATGGTTTTCAAGTTATAGAGCAGACACGACTGAGACACGATTTTGTGACTGACAAAGCTCTAAGGGAAATAACTCAAAGAGTATAAATGCTAAAATTATGGTTCTTGCATTCTGCACGTCCTCTGATGTTGATTGATACTTGTATGAACTTTCATGAATAAAGTTTGAATGGTTTTAAAGTTATAGACGGACTCGACTGAGAGGCAATTTTGTGATGGACAAAGTTCCAAGGGAAATAACTCATAAGTATATAAGCCAGAGTGCATTCTGCATGTCATCTGATGTTGATTGATATTTGTATGAACTTTCATGAATATAGCTTGAATGGTTATAAAGTTATAGACGGACTCGACTGAGACGCAATTTTGTGATGGACAAAGTTCCAAGGGAAATAACTCAAAAAGTATAAATGCCAGAGTTACCATTTGTGCACTCTGCACATCGCCTCATGTTGATTGATATTTGTATGAAGTTTCGTGAATAAAGCTTGAGCAGTTTTCAAGTTATAGAGCGGACACAATTGAAACACAATTTTGTGATGGACTAAGTTCCAAGGGAAATAACTCAAAAAGTATAAATGCCAGAGTTACCATTCTTGCACTCTGCACGTCGTCTCATGTTGATTGATATTTATATGAAGTTTCGCGAATATAGCTTGCGCGGTTTTCAAGTTATAGAACGGACACGATTGAAACACAATTTTGTGATGGACTAAGTTCCAAGGGAAATAACTCAAAAAGTATAAATGCCAGAGTTACCATTCTTGCACTCTGCACGTCGTCCTATGTTGATTGATATTTATATGAAGTTTCGCGAATATAGCTTGAGCGGTTTTCAACTTATAGAACGGATACGATTTGTGACAGACAGACAGACGGACAGACGCCCGGGGAAAAACAATATGTCTCCCGACCCTGAAGGGAGGAGACATAATGATAAAGCCATATCCATATAAGTTTATTAGTTTATTGACAAATTCTCAGTTGGGGCGCAGTGTTAACATATTCTTTCGCAAAGATATCCAATGCACTTTTCGTTTGTATTTTCTTCGTTCGTTCGTTTATAAAATCCGGTGTTCGTTCTTTCATTGATTCGTTTGATCGTTCTACGCAGTCTGATCAGTCCTTGTCGTGCGCTTGATAGTTGGCTAAGGCCTAGCTGCCTCTTCATGTGCACTGTCTCTTCATGTGCAATTATACACTGTAAAAACAATCTGTAGATTTTACGGTAAAATAACTGGCAAACAGCTGCCATTCCTTTTACCGTTATTTTTACGGGCGCCCGTAAAAAATTGTAGGAATCATCAAGTAGAGTAGGGCATTATGGAGCAGGTGTCGTTTTTGTCAAATAGACCTTCAACAATACACAATACAAAGTAATTTTCGTCTGCGGCCAGTTAACATAAAACTTCCATTTCGTGATTTCAAACAATGTCTTACATGTAAACGCCCGTAAAAAATAACGGGAAAAGGACTAGCAGCTGGTTTCAAGTTATTCTACCGTAAAATCTACAGATTGTTTGTTACAGTGTAGGTTAAAGTGCCGAAGTCGGACAGTTTTCATATAATATAGTGTGTACATCTCAAACTCAAGGAAAATGCTTAAGCAATATGCTTTTTTTTCTCATTAAATCTTGCATAGTTTTACGGGGAAAATAGACTTTTCTCGGTCAAGACAGCCCGGAGGAATTCTCAGTTGGGGCGCAGGGTTAACATATTCTTTCGCAAAGATATCCAATGCACTTTTCGTTTGTATTTTCTTCGTTCGTTCGTTTATAAAATCCGGTGTTCGTTCTTTCATTGATTCGTTTGATCGTTCTACGCAGTCTGATCAGTCCTTGTCGTGCGCTTGATAGTTGGCTAAGGCCTCGCTGCCTCTTCATGTGCACTCTCTTCATGTGCAATTATACACTGTAAAAACAATCTGTAGATTTTACGGTAAAATAACTGGCAACCAGCTGCCAGTCCTTTTACCGTTATTTTTACGGGCGCCCGTAAAAAATGGTAGGAATCATCAAGTAGAGTAGGGCGTTATGGAGCAGGTGTCGTTTTTGTCAAATAGACCTTCAACAATACACAATACAAAGTAATTTTCGTCTGCGGCCAGTTAACATAAAACTTCCATTTCGTGATTTCAAACAAAGTCTTGCATGTAAACGCCCGTAAAAAATAACACTGGATGGAACAAGGGTAAATCTTTGCAAAAGTCAGTGGTTTCTGACTTAATTAGGTTTATTACCCAGATAATGAATTGAATAACCAAGGCTGCAGTCTCACAGCAGTTTGCAATCATTAACACAGTTATGAAAATCATAACTGGACCAGGTCAAGAAAATCTGCATCTGATTCTGATAATGTTATCTTTACCTAGCAGGAAACTTTGACAAAAGTTAACAACTGAGCTCAACAGGATGAAAGAAAATATATATCCTGTACAGATTTAAACTGTCTTACCGTTTATATGAAATTAATTTTGTGTTTACCATGATTTCATCATTTGAAGACAAAGCTTAATTTTCTGAATGTGCTTTTTTATGTACCTTTAAATATATGTGTATATAGACCTATTTTAAAGTCTATGACAATAAAAATTTTGTGCCTATTTCTTCAACATATGAAACAGACATATATAAAAAGTAAAGGTTTTCCATAGCCTGGAGGTCGTAGTGGCAGTGCGGATTATCTGTGGCACTGCATGTAAAAGACCAAGCCCATCCTTCTCCTTTCATTGCCTTATCCTTCCCCATCCAAAGATACCCATTTACTGCTGGGTTGACACAGTTTCCCAGTCGTTAGTTGACCCAAGCCGGGATTCGAACCCGCATCTTTCTGCACAATAACCGAGTCGCCTTGGCGCCTCTCCAGTGTCCACATATATTGAATTTTAAATGGGTATGGGTAAATTAAATTAATATCGGCAGGGTCTCACTGTTTGAGTATAGCCTTCTGAAAACAGAAAGCTTTTGTGTTTGAATGAATTTATATGTCCATGTCAACTTCGTTTCACTCATGTCCATATATACTGCTCACAAAAAGTAAGGGATATTATCATATAGAAGCGTGTACATAAGTTAATAATAATGTCTGGGTTTATTGTTGTATATTGACAGAACACTGTTCAAGTAACAATATTCAACTAAACCAGAAACAAGTCAATGCAAGTCATGTGACCTAGAGCAGCACATAAAGGACTATGGGGTCTAAACATCAATTTCACATCGGCGAAAAAAATTCTTTTGGACTCTCAGATTCTGTGAATAATAAAATTCTCCATGGTAGGCTTTATTGCGTTATTTAAGGTGTACGGCTGTTACAAATGTCACTATTTGTGAGACAATTCACCACACATTGGTATCTTTTACGCCTGTCATTTTCCTCTGTGATAAAACCGCATGAAAAAAGTATCTGTATATTGCTTACTGAGGCATTAGGGGTCTGTCTTAAAAAAGTTTGCATAAAAATTATTAGTCATTGCTGCACTGGATTCGTGTGAAATTTGGGTGTCAACCACTTGTCTACTTCTAATTTACTCTAGGTCACGTGGCAAACTCAATCGTTTCAATATTCATATCGAGGGTCTCTATGAATATTTGCTTTATGAATTATAACAGTTTGATATTCATTTACTTATTTTCCTTACTTCTGCTGCCATAAATGTCTTAATATCCCTTACATATTTTGAGCAGTATATCATCTCTGATACTGAGGTCAGTTCTAGTGACCTGAGCTAAGTGAGCTACTAGCAGCTGTGATGCAGCCCGGAGGCACTGGACAGCCCATCTATTTCTTGGGCCCCTTTGAACAGGGCCTGAGGAGATGAATTGTCTCTAGATATTTTAGGGTGCCATTTTCTATTTTATTTCCTATTTATAATTGAATAATTCGGTTTTTAGATATCCATAATTCGATTTATGGATATCCAGTATTCATCTTCATGTATATATTGACAGTGCTCCAGATAAGAAGGGTAACAGAGATAATTCTGAGATGTTTTTAGTTCTTTCTCAGTGAAAACATATGTTGTGACCCCTCATTTGAGTGACTGAGTGATCTCAGATGTAACGTCTCACAAACACATAGGTCATACGGTAACAGGACCTCAGTCTCATATGAACGACTATAAAGGGAAGCAGGAGATGGAAACTGCGACCACCTCATTAGAACCATTTTGGCAAGATGGTTCTAATGTGGGTCATAACATATGCTTTTATGGAGTAATACTAAAAATATCCTGAAATTATCTGTGTTACCCCTTCTTATGTGCAGCACATTATTGAATATCCATAATTCCATTATCTGGATAGAAAATTCAACTTATGGATATTCGAACTTCCAATAATGAATATCCATAAATCGAATTATGGATTTCAAAAAATCTGGTGAATATTTGATATCCAAATCCATTGTTAAATCAAATGACTTTTGGCTGCCCCATAATCACCTGATCATCATATAAGGTACTATTTTGCTATTTATTTCCTTATGGTATCCAAAATTCAATTTTAGGATATCAATTATTTGAGTTATGGATATCCAATATTCATCATGGTTTTTGGATATCCATAATTCGATTTTGGATATTCATATATCGAATTTTGTGTATCAGAAAATCATATAAAATAATGGATATCCTTCAATCAGATTTTGGATATCCATAAACTGAATTATGTATATCTAAAAGTAAATTAATGGATATCCATGTTTCGATTTTTGGATATCCCAAAATGGAATTATGGATATCAAAAAATTTTTTTTAGGATATCCGATATTATTTTCTGATGTCTCAAAATATACTTGATATCCAAAAATTAGTTATGGATATCCTAAAATGAATAATAGATATAAAAAAACCCCGGAAATATGTAGTTTCAATTAACAAAAGTAGATACATGTAAAATAAATCTGTTGTTAAATAAAAGGTTTCATTCTGCAGAAATATTCATTATTAAAAGTTTAACCTAGTTTTCTTTCATATTTTGTTTAACCTTTACCAAGAGCTCATTAGCTCATGTGCTACTTGCCTTTACCTACTGACTGTAGATTCTATATTATTTTCATATGGTCTGGTTATCTTATCATAATCTCAAGCAGTGCACCAATTAGCACAGTCTGGAAAAGGGTCTTACTGGAGATAACAGTAATTACTTGGGTCATTATCTAATTATATCAAAGAGCACGGATCCGTGCTTTTTTCTACCCTTGTTCCCTTCCCTGATAACGGGAAAAGGACTAGCAGCTGGTTTCCAGTTATTCTACCGTAAAATCTACAGATTTTTTTTTACAGTGTAGGTTAAAGTGCTGAAGTCTGACAGTTTTCGTATAATATAGTGTGTACATCTCAAACTCAAGGAAAATGCTTAAGTAATATGCTTTTTTTTTTCTCATTAAATCTTGCATAGTTTTACGGGGAAAATAGACTTTTCTCGGTCAAGACAGTGCGGAGGAAAAAAAAGATAAAAAAAAAAAAAAATAAATGTGTGGTCTCAGTTTTCCGCTAAAGGAAAATCCTTTGGGCCTGACACAGTAAAATGCAAAAAACTAACTTCTGCCACTCACAAGCAAACGATGTTATGCCGGTATTTTGTGACAAAAACAGATTTCTACAGAAATCCAGACATTGTAATGCATCACTTGGTAAATCTCTGTCGTTCGACAAATTTCGACCTTGTGCGGAAAATTCCCCAATCAGTAATACGTAAACAATTTTTTATACTATTGCCAGGCCCGGCCGACGAGAAGAACTCATATCCTTACCTTCAACCCCTCTTTTGCAACAACTGTCTTCTGATGCTATAACACTGTAAAAAAAAATCCGTAGATTTTACGGTAGAATAATTGCATTTTCGAGTGCGTCCAGTAAACATAACACTACCATATCGTAATTTCGAACAATGTTCTACAGGCAAAAGCCCGTAAAAATAACGGGCTGGTTGCCAGTTATTCTACCGTAAAATCTACGATTCGTTTTTACAGTGTAAAGAAAGACGGATGGGTTGATGACTCGCGATTTAACGTCCTTTTTAAACAGTATTTCAGTCATATCAAGACGATAAGAGGGTGCTGATGAAAGGTTGTATGCAATGGAACTCCCTTTACGGCTGGAAAGATTTCCGCCTCCAACGGGTCTCAAACCAGTGACCGTTAGATAAGCAGGTCAGCGCTTAACCTACTGAGCTACCGGGGCTCAGTTGGTTTAAACTTTATTTCTTTCGTATAACAAACAAACAATCAAACATTCAATGGACATTATGACATAAATACAAATATTATACAAAAGGAATCCAGAAGGAAGTCAAGAGATACTGGCTCATTTCAAGAAAGAATGAAAAACAAATAGAGAAAGAAAGAAAGATTCCAAAAAGTTAATGATAATGACTGAGCCGCGACACGAGAAAACCAACAATGTGGTAGTGCGCCCGGCGCAGGCTCAGATCAGCCAGGGCATCCGCCAAGTTTGGTCAGACTCTTCATTAAGTGCTCAAATGATAGCTAAGGGTCTAAGCTATCTCCATAGGGCAGCGAAGACTCTGATCAGACTGGGCGGATGCCCAGGCTGATCTGAGTCTGCGCTGGGCGCACAACAACATTGTTGGTTTTGTCGTGTCGCGGCTCATATGATGTCATCGAAAATACATGTTCTCGATAGTTCTCAAAATTTGGCAGGTGAAATTACCTTTACATATCGCACCTTTTGGTGTCATGTCATTTATTGTAGAGCAATATAAAGTGACTCTGGTTTTGCTCTTCACACTTAAAGGTGTTAAACTCGTATCTTTTCGGTAAAAAATGATTATTGCAGTTACTAAAAGTCACACCTTTCTCGTTTTCAGTGTTGTTTTAGCAGTTTCATAGTGCGTTTTTTGTCGCCACAAAGTGTCAAAATATTTTTGACATTATACCCCTATCCCAAACGTTTCTATAAAAATTTCATTCAAGCCTCACTCATCCCATTCGTGTTTAGAATACATTCATAATATGTCAGGATAGTGTTATATGCTTAAATTTTGTTGTTTGTAATATGTGATATTATTATATTTCCTAGTAACTCTGTACAAGCTATCAACTTGTGACAAAAAGTGACTTAATGTGACAATATTATTTCTGACAGTGACAGTGTTTTTCTGTGACAATATTATATCAGTGACAGTGTTTTTCATTGATAGTGTTAGGTGACAGTTTCTTCAGTTGTGAAAACAGCATGTTGGGGAAAAAAGAGTAAGTCCATAGTTAAATCTTCCTTAGTCGTTAGTAGATTTATTATTTATTTATATCATTAGAGCTGAGTCATGACAAACTTATCTCCGATCAACTTGGGCATCCGCAGTTTAATCACAGGGTTTAATCGATTCCGCTAAATTTCGCTTCATGCATAGACTGTACATCATATTTGGCTTCCGTCGAGACTGTCCACGATCTCTTGCTCTCGGCAGGAAGCAGAGTAACGCGGACAGTCTCTGCAGGAAGCCATTTATCATGTACAGAAGTCTCGGCAGGAAGCAAGAGATCGCGGACAGTCTCGGCGGAAGCCAAATATGATGTACAGTCTCGGCAGGAAGCGAAATTAGCGGAATCGATTATACCCTGTGTTAATCAGTATTTCGGAAATGCGCATAAATATTTACATTCTTAGTGTATTTACTGCAAAGCCCTAACTATTAGAACGTAATGTAGTTTACATTCCAATAATTACATTGAGACACGCGACGTCAATGACGTCAAAATAAACAATGGGTCTCTACAACTTGATTGGACGTCAGCAACGTCATGACGTCACGCATGCCGTTCTGCTGTTAGCAGAAAAAACTGCGTGTACATGTTTTACTACTTCTATTTTAGAGCATATATAAGATTTTTCATGAAAGATTTGATTGAAACGAATGAAAATATAAGCAATGAAATTAATTTTTCTGAGGTTTATCGAATTGTAAACTTCATTGGGTCACGTGCAAAGTTTCGGGGTTCATGTAAACTTTGCACGTGACCCAATGTAGTTTACACCTCGATAAACCTCAGAAAAATGAAATTCATTCCTTAATTGAATTATCATTCAAGTTGTCAGGAAGATTCTGGTCAGACGGCGCATCTGCGCCGTCTGATCTGATTCTCCACTTTGCGTTTTTCTTTGCTATTTTGTCTTCTCCTGATGTGTCTCATTTTTAATTGAACATAAATATTTGCAGCATAAACTGTTTGAACAGTATGATTAGACAAGTACTATTCCCTTATCGCCTTTATTGTTCGTTAAATTTCATTGTTGTAATGATTTGTGTTTTTATTCATTGATTTATTTATTTTATTCAATTAATAACTATATAATGCACAAATAGATAGATGGATGACTTGCGAATGTACGTCTTTTAGTCATATCAGGGTGATGGGTGGGTGATAATAGAAGGATGTGTGCAATGAAACCCCGTTTACGACTGAAAAGATTCCCTCCTACAGTGGGGCTCGAACCCGGGACCGCTAGATCAGTATGCACAAATAGAGCTTCAATTTCTCAGTAGATTTGTGCTATCCAGTACTTCACTTGGTACTGTTACAAGATCCCAAAGACGCTAAAGGCTCAACCAAAAATAAGGAATTTGCTCCTGGAGGCAACCTGGCCGCCACCTTTACCACATGTAAATCTTAAATATTCAGAATATGTGAAACCAGTGTAGGATTCTATTCTCTTAGAGCTGCTCCTCATGAGCAATTTTCCCATCTGTTCTGTATTAAAACAAAATCTTCAAACCGGAATAAAATCCTACATTGAAACTATAAAAATGAGTTCTAGCGCGGAAAATTGCCCTGAACATATTTTGTTCTCAATGAAATAGAACAAACGTTATGTATTTTACTTCTTCTTTCCTTTTCAGAATATAAATTTCTTATAGTTTGAAAATTTCGAAAGCAGTTTCAAGAGTTAAAATATCTAAATCATCGGTATCAGCTTTTTTTAAAGATACGCCCACAACATTTTTATCCTCAATAAAATAGAAAATAAAATATATATACTTTATTATTTTTCTCAGAATATAATTTTCTTATGCATGTAGTTTGAAATTTCTGAAACCAGTTTCATGATAAATGGCTTCCTGCAGAGACTGTCCACGTGATTCTGCTTCCTGCCGAGGTGAGGCTCTCGGCAGGAAGCAGAATCACCCGGACAGTCTCTGCAGGAAACCATTTTTCGAGGACAGTAGTCTCTGCAGGAAGCAAGAGTTCGCGGACAGTCTCGACGGAAGCCAAATATGACGTACAGTCTCTGCAGGAAGCGAAAATTGGCGCAACCGATTATACCCTGTGTGCTACTGATGATTAAGAATAAATTAATATTTTCGTTTAAAAGAATGACAAAGTCGCAAGGCCTTCTATTTCGTTCGCCGGTAACGAATGGTACAGACGCTTATAACAGCTACAAATTTCCATTTTAAAATATTTTTTTGTTTGACGACTCAAAATTTGAAACTTGTAAAGCCTCGAAACGTAATTTAAGAGTTATATAAATTTCTAATTGAAACAGAAGAAAATTTTCTAACGCATCCATATATGCTCATATCAGTTTTATTTGGCGAATTTAAAACCCATGTAACTTTTATTCGACAAAAGATACTTTTGCGTGTTGTTTTTTGCATCATTTCGTAGGTAAAATTGATTATTCTATTTTTTACCAAAAAAAAACCCCATAAATTATAATGACGTGGAAAAAAATTGAGAGAGTAAAGAAAAAGAGAGAGAGGCGCACCCGTCCCTTAATTTAATGATTTTTTTCTTCTATTTTTTCCCCGACTTTCAACAGCAAAAAGGTTTCTATTCGCCAGTCCAATGATCGGATTTATTCGGATTGGCCAAGCAATGATTGGTTCAACAATTTGATTGGGTGATTTCGGCGATGGGCGTGTCGTTCACGCCTGGAGAAACCTTTTTGCCAAACAAGAAAATATTCGCTAAATTGTTGGTTGCACCTCTTCTTCTGTACCGTGTATAAGTTCCTTTTCCTCAATATCATTTTTTTGTGAAATATATCATTTCACCTTAGTTATGATGCAAAAGAAAAAAAAAGAATATATTTTGTCAAACAAAAGTTAAATGAGTTTTTTTATTCGTAAATACCGCAAATGTTATGAAAATTGCATTTGAGCATACGGGTGCGTTAGAAATCTCGTTTCAAAATACGATTCGAAGCTATTAAGTTGTGATATTCTTACACAAAAAAACTACGTTTAAAGTTGATTTGTTTCTTGACTTATCATAAATGTATGTACCATTAAATTAAGGCGAACGAAAAAACAACAACAGCAAAAAACAAACATAATTTAATTGTGGGACGGCTGCGCCTCGCGACTTTGCCATCCTTTTAAACAATTGCATTTCATATACATTTATTTATTTATAAATTTTTTATAACAAACCTTTGAAGATATCTCTAACAATTAAGTTTAGGGTATCATTGAATTGATTTATTTAATTTTATTTTGTTTATTTACTGAAGAAAAAAAAACATAGAATAAAAGATAAGATTCTGAAAACACTTGTGGGGAGATAAATCTTGTCTGGAAGAAATTGTCTCCTATTCTATGGGGGTTTCTCTCAAAGAAATAAATCTGCTCCATCAAGTAGTAAATTCTTTCCTGTAAGAGTAGTCCCCATTTATTTAAATTCATCATTTAGATAAAGTTTTGTTTTTAATTTTATTTTTTATTTATAAACTAGGTTAGAATCATTATTTTAAACTCTCCACTTGGAGGAATTTTTGCGATGATTGACAGGCTCATCTTTCACCTAGCTTGTGACTTATGGTCAATTGCCTCTCCAACTGTGATCGACACCACGCCCATGATGGAAATCAGCCAATCAAATCGTTGAACGAATCATTGCTTGGCCAATCCGAACAAGTGCACCGCAAGCTAGTCACAAACACCCAAGCTCCATTTTATCACAATGTCCTGCCCAGGGGCTGTTGTCTCTTTAACACAAGCACGATAAAACCAGGGAAATGTGTCTTAGACTTTTATGATAGGACAAACAAACAACAAAAATAATTCACTCTCATATCCATAATGGCTAAATACGCTTGTTCTGTGTGTTCGAAAAATTGCAAAATAGCATACTATGCGAGGTTTTATAAATACATGTATTTACATGATTTATTTTCCTAGAGAAAAAATATTAACTTCATAATCATCTGCTGTTTAAACCATACGCAATCCTTTATAGGATCCGCCTTAATTAGTTTTTTTCCTAATGAGTCACAACATATGTTTTAAAGACAATGAACATACTAGTAACTAATCTCCAAGCGGTCACCATGCCAATTTTTATCTATAACTCTGCCTCATTATTTATAAAATATTTCGCCTGCAATATAAAATTGACAGCAATGCAAAATGTTATAACTTTATAACATTTTGCGCCGAATCTCATTAGCAATAAAAACGCAAAATGTTTTAATTTCTTCAACCTGCGACATGTAATAAAAACGCAAAATGTTATAAGATTAATACCAACAAAAACTGTAATAACTTTACTTATAAATTACAACAAAAACTGTAATAACTTGTTATAAATTATAACTTCATTTTTTGTTTCAGTTAAACAATTGATAAGAATAGAAATCTAAGAAAATAAAATGCATTTTTGGACCAAAAATGTAGTGGAATAAAGAAGAGTTTTCGTATTTTTCTCGCACGAAAAGGGGCATCTTTGCTTTGAAATGCACTCACAAAATCAGAAGTTTATTTCTAAGTTTCTCAAAATTTATTTTGAGTTCAAAATGAATAGAGAAGGCATGGAATGAACCGTTAAAACGTTTTAAAGATTTTGTTTTGGTCATATTTGGTTCAACGGGGATATTTTGCCTTCTGTCGGAAATGGAGATTTCTCGAAATGGAGTTTTGTTACTACGAAATGGACTCGGTGAAAATTTGTAATTCCGGTGTACGTTTCTGTTTGACAAGTTGGACAGAATTAGATAATATTTAGGCATGTAGGCGTGTACTTTGAAAGAAAGAAAGAAAACAAGGAAAGAGAGAAATGTAATCCTATAGTATCATACCGTAGTCTTAACGCAGTCTGAAAACAATCTTGAAATGTAACTTCAATGCAACTTATAAAGCCCCCTCCCCGACCCCCCCCCCCCCCCCCCCCCCCCAAAAAAAAAAAAAAAAAAAAAAAAAAATCCAGGCATGAGCGATTTTTTCCGTCGCCGCATCGCGATTGTGAACATTTTATATCAATTTCTATGTGGCTGACTTTTTAATTGACAGAAATGCTGCGCTTGGGAGTCTTTGGGACTTAAGCATTGTGGAAACACCTAATGCTTTGTCAGTCATGTTTACAAAGAGAAACAACCTTTATGACTTTCCGATTGCTTGCCTTTAAGAGGGGCTACACTTAATGAAAAGAATTTGCTCTCGATCATTAAATTATGGCTGGGTGGTTGGCTTGCAATTTCACATCCTTTTCAACAGTATTTAAGACATATCAGGACAATGGCTGGATGATAAGCTGTGTGAATCGAACCACGTTTGCAGTTGAAAAGATTCCCGGCTCCAGCGGAACTCGAATCCGGGACCGCTAAGTTAGCAGGCCATCAATCTGATCAACACATTCGAAACATTACATGTATCTTACTCATACATATTACATTACCCATTCTATTTAATCTAAGCCGATTGTCCTTTTTTTTAAAGATATTTCTTGTTTATACATAACCCGTGAGGATAAATTTTTAATGGTAACACAAAGCTTTTGCTACTGTGATCATTTCTGTGAAGTTTAATTATGAAATTACAAATAGTTAAGGAGCAGCCAAAACCCTTTTTTGGATATTGACAAGTATTTACTTACACAACCCCAAGCGAGACATTCATAATACTAATGCATATGCGAAATCTGAATGAAATCCGTTAATGGAGACTCAAGTTATCATTTGCGGTATTTACGAATAAAAAAACTCATTTAACTTTTGTCTGACAAAATATATTCTTTTTTTTTTCTTTTGCATCATAACTAAGGTGAAATGATATATTTCACAAAAAAATGATATTGAGGAAAAGGAACTTATACAGGCTACAGAAGAAGAGGTGAAGCCAACAATTTAGCGAATATTTTCTTGTTTGGCAAAAAGGTTTCTCCAGGCGTGAACGACACGCCCATTGCCGAAATCACCCAATCAGATTGTTGAACCAATCATTGCTTGGCCAATCCGAATAAATCCGATCATTGGACTGGCGAATAGAAACCTTTTTGCTATTGAAAGTCGGGGAAACTGCAGAGACTGTACGTCATATTTGGCTTCCGTCGAGACTGTCCGCGAACTCTTGCTTCCTGCAGAGACTACTGTCCTCGAAAAATGGTTTCCTGCAGAGACTGTCCGCGTGATTCTGCTTCCTGCCGAGGCGAGGCTGACTGTCCGCGTGATTCTGCTTCCTGCCGAGAGCCTCGCCTCGGCAGGAAGCAGAATCACGCGGACAGTCTCTGCAGGAAGCCATTTATCATGTACAGAAGTCTCGGCAGGAAGCAAGAGTTCGCAGACAGTCTCGGTGGAAGCCAAATATGATGTACAGTCTCTGCAGGAAGCGAAAATTAGCGGAATCGATTATACCCTGTGGTAGTTAGCAGAATTGTCCGATGTTCAGGACATAAAAATATATTTTTTCGAATGAAAGCTATTAGCGTTTGAAATTCGTAAAATACATTGTTTTCTTATGAAAACTGTATTTAGGCACGGGCGTATCTTTTAAAGGACGCTGATACTGATATTTTTAAATCTTGAAACTGGTTTCAGAAATTTCAAACTACATGTATAAGAAAATTATATTCTGAGAAAAATAATAAAGTATATATATTTTATTTTCTATTTTATTGAGGATAAAATGTTGTGGGCGTATCTTTAAAAAAAGCTGATACTGATGATTTAGATATTTTAACTCTTGAAACTGCTTTCGAAATTTTCAAACGATAAGAAAATTATATTCTGAAAAGGAAAGAAGAAGTAAAATACATAAAGTTTGTTCTATTTCATTGAGAACAAAATATGTCCAGGGCAATTTTCCGCGCTAGAACTCATTTTTATAGTTTCACATATTCTGAATATTTAAGATTTACATGTGGTAAAGGTGGCGGCCAGGTTGCCTCCAGGAGCAAATTCCTTATTTTTGGTCGAGCCTTTAGCGTCTTTGGGATCTTGTAACAGTACCAAGTGAAGTACTGGATAGCACAAATCTACTGAGAAATTGAAGCTCTATTTGTGCATACTGATCCAGCGGTCCCGGGTTCGAGCCCCACTGTAGGAGGGAATCTTTTCAGTCGTAAACGGGGTTTCATATCACACATCCTTCTATTATCACCCACCCATCACCCTGATATGACTAAAAGACGTACATTCGCAAGTCATCCATCTATCTATTTGTGCATTATATAGTTATTAATTGAATAAAATAAATAAATCAATGAATAAAAACACAAATCATTACAACAATGAAATTTAACGAACAATAAAGGCGATAAGGGAATAGTACTTGTCTAATCATACTGTTCAAAAGACAGTTTATGCTGCAAATATTTATGTTCAATTATGCGCATTTCCGAAATACTGATTAACACAGGGTATAATCGATTCCGTTAATTTCGCTTCCTGCAGAGACTGAAATCATATTTGGCTTCCGCCGAGACTGTCCGCGATCTCTTGCTTCCTGCCGAGACTTCTGTACATGATAAATGGCTTCCTGCAGAGACTGTCCGCGTTACTCTGCTTCCTGCCGAGAGCAAGAGATCGCGGACAGTCTCGACGGAAGCCAAATATGATGTACAGTCTATGCATGAAGCGAAATTTAGCGGAATCGATTAAACCCTGTGATTAAACTGCGGATGCCCAAGTTGATCGGAGATAAGTTTGTCATGACTCAGCTCTAATGATATAAATAAATAATAAATCTACTAACGACTAAGGAAGATTTAACTATGGACTTACTCTTTTTTCCCCAACATGCTGTTTTCACAACTGAAGAAACTGTCACCTAACACTATCAATGAAAAACACTGTGACTGAAATAATATTGTCACAGAAAAACACTGTCACTGTCAGAAATAATATTGTCATATTAAGTCACTTTTTGTCACAATGTGACAGCTTGTACAAGTTACTAGGAAATATAATAATATCACATATTACAAACAACAAAATTTAAGCATATAACACTATCCTGACATATTATGAATGTATTCTAAACACGAATGGGATGAGTGAGGCTTGAATGAAATTTTTATAGAAACGTTTGGGATAGGGGTATAATGTCAAAAATATTTTGACACTTTGTGGCGACAAAAAAACGCACTATGAAACTGCTAAAACAACACTGAAAACGAGAAAGGTGCGACTTTTAGTAACTGCAATAATCATTTTTTACCGAAAAGATACGAGTTTAACGGGGAAGACAAACGTTACCAATACAAATTTATTTTTATATTTTGTTCACGAAATGGAGTTTTCTCCTGCAAAGGGAGTTTTGTTTTATAAAATTGGCTCAAAAAAATCATAATTTATAAATTATATATTCGCAAAAGAAAACTCCAAAATTGTAATTGTTATAAATTATAACTTCCTTTTTTCCAGTTAAACAACTGATAAGAATAGAAATCTAAGAAAATAAAATGCATTTTTGGACCAAAAATGTAGTGGAATAAAGAAGAGTTTTCGTATTTTTCTCGCACGAAAAGGGGCATCTTTGCTTTGAAATGCACTCACAAAATCAGAAGTTTATTTCTAAGTTTCTCAAAATTTATTTTGAGTTCAAAATGAATAGAGAAGGCATGGATTGAACCGTTAAAACGTTTTAAAGATTTTGTTGTGGTCATATTTGGTTCAACGGGGATATTTTGCCTTCTGTCGGAAATGGAGATTTCTCGAAATGGAGTTTTGTTACTACGAAATGGACTCGGTGAAAATTTGTAATTCCGGTGTACGTTTCTGTTTGACAAGTTGGACAGAATTAGATAATATTTAGGCATGTAGGCGTGTACTTTGAAAGAAAGAAAGAAAACAAGGAAAGAGAGAAATACCGTAGTCTTAACGCAGTCTGAAAACAATCTTGAAATGTAACTTCACTGCAACTTATAAACCCCCCTCCCCGAGCCCCCCCCCCCCCAAAAAAAAAAATCCAGGTATGAGCGATTTTTTCCGTCGCCGCATCGCGGTTGTGTACATTATATATCAATTTCTATGTGGCTGACTTTTTAATTGACAGAAATGCTGCGCTTGGGAGTCTTTGGGACTTAAGCATTGTGGAAACACCTAATGCTTTGTAAGTCATGTTTATAAAGGGAAACAACCTTTATGACTTTCCGTTTGCTTGCCTGTAAGAGTGGCTACACTTAATGAAAAGAATTTGCTCTCGATCATTAAATTATGACTGGATGGTTGGCTTGCAATTTCACATCCTTTTCAACAGTATTTAAGACATATCAGGACAATGGCTGGATGATAAGCTGTGTGAATCGAACCACGTTTGCAGTTGAAAAGATTCCCGGCTCCAGCGGAACTCGAATCCGGGACCGCTAAGTTAGCAGGCCATCAATCTGATCAACACATTCGAAACATTACATGTATCTTACTCATACATATTACATTACCCATTCTATTTAATCTAAGCCGATTGTCCTTTTTTTAAAGATATTTCTTGTTTATACATAACCCGTGAGGATAAATTTTTAATGGTAACACAAAGCTTTTGCTACTGTGATCATTTCTGTGAAGTTTAATTATGAAATTACAAATAGTTAAGGAGCAGCCAAAACCCATTTTTTGGATATTGACAAGTGCCTTAACTCGTCATTACTTAACGAAATTTGCCCATACACAACCCCAAGCGAGACACTCATAATACTAATGCATATGCGAAATCTGAATGAAATCCGTTAATGGAGACTCAAGTTATCGAACGGAAACGAAACGGACAAACGGACGGATACACGGACGGCCATCGTGAAATTGGCGTCAATGCATTTTAGTAAATCACGCTCAGAGTTTGACGTGATTACAGCTAAATGTCAGAAAAATGAACTAGGTAAGGTATTCATATTTCATTGTATTGCCTTCAGATGTAACATGAAAAAAAAAAAAAACAAGATGGCCATGAGGCCCTGAATCGCTCACCTGCGCTAAAAGGTTTAAGGTCAAAATAGGGTCATAGTTTGAACAAACCTGATAGTTTGCAACCATTTCCAAATGGTTCTGAAGAAGAAGATTTTTGAATATTTTTCTATGTATCGCTATGGTTCAAACCCTGGACCCCTTGGGCCAGGCCATTTTGGACCATGGGGCCATCATTTGAATAATCTTGATAAAGGACCACTAGGTAATGATAGAAGCTAAAATTCAAGCCTCTGAGCCAAGTTGTATTGAAGATGAAGATTTTTGAATATTTTTCTACGCATTTCTATGGTTCAAACCCTGGACCCCTGGGGCGGGGCCATTTTTGACCCTGGCACTGTCATTTGAACAAACTTGGTAAGGGACCACTAGGCAATGCATCATTCCAAATTTCAAGCATCTGCACTAAGGGGTTCTGGAGAAGATTTTTACGTACATTTTGATTTCAAACCCAAGACTCCCTGCCCCAGAGGCATTTGGGATCCCAGGGCTACCATTTACACAAACTTTGCAGGAGTCCACCAGGCAATGCATCATACCAAATTTCAAACATCTGAGCCAAGTGGTTCGGATCAAGAAGATTTTTGAATAGTTTCCGATATGTATTTCTATGGCTCAAACTCAGGACTCCCTGCCGCAGGGCCATTTTGGACCCTCAGGCCATCATTTGCGAACTTGATAAAGGACTACAAGGCAGTGCATCATACCAATTTTCAAGCATTTGAACCATGTGATTCTGAAGAAGAGTTTTGAATATTTTTCTATGTATTTCTATGGTTCAAACCCAGGACCCCCTAGGGCGGGCCATTTTAGACCCAGGGGTCATCATTTAAACAAACTTGGTAAAAGACTACTAGGCAAAGCTACATACTACATTTCAAGCATCTGAGCCAAGTAGTTCTGAAGTAAAAGATTTTTGAATATTTTTCTATGTATTTCTATGGTTCAAATCAAGGACTCCCTGCCGCGGGACCATTTTGGACCCTGGGGCCAAAATTTGAATAAACTTGGTAGACGACCACTAGGCAATGCATCATACCAAATTTCAAGCATTTAAACCTTGCGGATCTGAAGAAGAAGACTTTTGAATATTTTTCTTTGCATTTCTATGGTTCAAACCTTGGACTCCATGCCAACAAGCCATTTTGGACCCTGGCGCCACCATTTAAACAAACTTGGTAAAGGACTAATAGTCAATGCTACATACCAAATTTTAAGCATCTGAACCTTGCGGTTCTGAAGAAGAAGCTTTTTGAATATTTTTCTATGTATTTCTATGGTTCGAACCTGGGACTCCCTGCCCCGGGGCCTTTTAGACCCTGGGGCCACCATTTGAACAAATTTGGTAGAGGACCACTAGGCAATCCTACATACCAAATTTCAAGCATCTGAGCCAAGTAGTTCTGGAGAAGAATATTTTTAAGTAATTTTTAGTTTTGAACCCAAGACCCCCTGCCCCAGGGCCATTTTGGACCATGGGGCCACCATTTGAACAAACTTGGTAGAGGACCACTAGGCAAAGCTACATACCAAATTTCAAGCATCTGAGACAAGCAGTTCTGGAGAAGATTTTTAAGTATTTTTTAGTTTCGAACCCAAGACCCCCTGCCCCAGGGCCATTTTGGACCCTGGGGCCAGCATTTGAACAAACTTGGTAGAGGACCATTAGGCAATGCTACATACCAAATTTCAAGCATCTGAGCCAAGCAGTTCTGGAGAAGATGATTTTTAAGTATATTTTAGTTTCGAACCAAAGACCCCCTGCTCAAGGGCCATTTTGGACCCTGGGGCCACCATTTGAACAAACTTGGTATAGGACCATTAGGCAATGCTACATACCAAATTTCAAGCATCTGAGCCAAGCAGTTCTGGAGAAGAAGATTTTTAAGTATTTTTTAGTTTCGAACCCAAGACCCCCTGCCCCGGGGCCATTTTCGACCCTGGGGCCACCATTTGAACAAATTTGGTAGAGGTCCACTAGACAATGCTTCATACCAAATATCAAAGCCCTAGGCCTAGCGGTTTCAGAGAAGATGTCATTTATAGCCAATTGTTGACGACGCACGACGCACGACGGACACTTGGTTATCACAATAGCTCACCCTGAGCCTGAGCTTAAAGGCTCAGGTGAGCTAAAAAATGGACGAACACCTAGTGCTTTGCGTGTGCAACAATGGATACGTTCCGCTAAGCCTCCTGGGAAACATCATTATGCGAATCAAACAACATCATGAACATAATTCACTTAAAAAATAATAATAAAATAAGCGAAATTACGTCATATTGTGTATATTGTATGTTGCTGTATTGTTTGCGAGGAAACAGACTCTATGAGCTTTAATAGAGCTTCCGTTCAGATCCTCCTTGTTTATATTGTATTATTATTCGCATGTATATTTTGAAAGAATAAATATTGTTTAAACCAAAAATAATAATAAAATAAGCGAAATATACTAGTCAAAATTGCAACCCGGCCGAACCCCTTGGTAGAGTTTTAATTTTTTGTTATTAATTAGAATCTTAGCTACGGATTCAAATGTGGTATTTCTTCCTCAGTTACACAGGGTTATACAATTTCAAATATACCAGTTATCTATCTCTTCATTTTATTCAAGTTTAAGCACTTACATTGCAGTTCCTACTAAGTTAAATTCCGACTTTAGAGATTTCACAGAATATAGCAAAAATATATCCAGAACAAACCTAACACAGTGATTTATGACGCTATCAGCTGATAATCAAATCCCAGGGGTGATTTATTACCTTCTCAGCCGATAAGGATCGAATGTCGGCAATGTCAGTTTCACATTTGATCTCAGAGTACTTACATTTGATCATTATCCGTTGGGAAAGCGATAAATCACGGGATTAGTCTTGTTAACAGCAGGTGACCAGTGTCGTAATATTTGCACACCACGACATAGGTGAGCCGGGCACATCATTTCCTGCTTTAACACTATGTGCGCCAAAACCTGCACATCCACGCAGTATGATTATTTTCTGCTTTCCTAAGGTCCTTGGAATCCACTGAGCGTACACTAAAGACGCTGAGCAGACAGCGCAGGTACGCACGTTTCCTGTATTTTCATATGTGCGCCAAGCGAAGACTCAGATCAGCCTCCGCATCTTGATCAATTTTCACAGGCCGCACGAGGAAGCCTACATTCATTGGTTATCCACTATGCGCGCGTCGAAGACTCTGATCAGACTGCGCGGATGCATATGCTGTTCAGAGTCTTCCCTGAGCTCACATTGACCTCAGTTTCACACGTGCGCCCAGCGAAGACTCATGTCAGCCTGAGCATCTATGCAGTCTAATCATTCTTCGCTGACCGCATAAGGCAACCAATGATCCTTGGCTAGCCATTGGAATGATTTCGAAGCCTCAGATGTGACTGTGCATCCTTCGCTGGGCGCACATGCATTTTATACAATGTAACATGTGCGCCCATCGAAGACTCGGATACCCGCACATTTCAGTGAGCGCTAAATGGATAGTCAAGGATACTAGGCTGGCCGAATGCGACTATTGAAAACAGATAAGTCTGCATGGACGGGCAGGTTGATCTGAGTCTTCGCTGGACGCACATGCAAAATTGAAAAATATGTTGTGCTCGTGATGTAGATAATTGGATATCTATCATTCACAGCAGTATTATAAATTATTCGAATAATGTTTTTCAATAATTTGGCTCATTTATTAATCACTGATTCTAATCAAGGATATCAATAATTCGTCATTGCAAATGATGTTTAAATATCGACCGCTGCCTTTGCAAATCAGGAATACTGGCCTACTCTGCTATTCCCGTCAGGTTTCTTTCTTTCTTGAAATAACATAAGGACACAGCCACGTGACTGTGGGAGAAGCCATTTAACCAAAAGCCTCTGCGGTGAATTGTGGATATCACTAATTCGAATATGGCTATAAATGATTCAGCCAAATAAACTTATAAAACTGATTTGAATTATATATCCATGATTCGAGTTGTTGATATCAATAATTCGGCCCATTTTTTGACATTCACATATCCATATCCATAATTCAAATTAATGATTTCAGTAATTCGAATTAGTGATATTCATAAATCGGGCGGAATTATTGATACCCATAATCCGAATTAGTGATATCGCTTATTCGATTTATGGATATCCATATTTCTACTAATTAATAGAAATAAAAGGGCTGAATTATTAATGTCACTAATTCGAATTAGGGATATCCATTTCGAATTATGGATATCTACAAACAGGAAATAGTAAAATGGCACCCCATAACGTTTTATGGCACCCCATAACGTCAATGTCATAACGTAGAATTTTCACCTGAGTCTTATGTGAACTACCACTGCTATTGTAGACGTATTTCTGTCTCGGGTTTTAGGTCATGTTATCTGTCTTAATACCTATAAAAAAAAAGGTAACCGTTCTTTTTTGGCGCATAGCTATGAGGTAGGCAGAAGGTATTGTTGGTGAAAATTGTACTGATATGAGTAAGTGATTAAAGGACTTTCATGGCGCAAGTAGAAAACACTTTCGAACTTAACTTTTGAAAGTATGTGACAATATTTGTAAATCTTTGAAATACCAGTAAAAATATGTACTTGCCATTTTTCTTCAAATGGTTTTCCCTCGCATTCCGTTATCCATATCCATATGTATAGAGGTTGATATAATAAGTATTCCGTCATTTTCTCTCAACACTGACGTGAGCGAGAACTGTCCTTTTCCCAAACTTAGTTGGTATAATCAAAAGGAACTTTGATATTGTATTTAAACCATTACTGTCATCAAAATGCGTTTGATTTAGATTGCTTTGTTGCATTTTACTGCTTTTCTACTGTTGCATCACGCTTTACCATTTGCAAGCCCCCGCCCCCATTCACCCAAGAAGGGTTTGAAATTCCCCTCGGGACCTTGCAAGTGTTATGCATAGAATATCACGCTTGGTTGTATATATTGTTAGCATACCTCAAAACTTTTAAGGGGACATTGTACAAAAGTAAGTGAGTGGGATATCCGTTTACAATTCATTGAGGGAACTTCCAAAAGCTTATAGCCATAACAATATTCTGTACAAAACGGAACAAGAAGGCGTTACATCATATCTGAGAAATTTCAAATGGCGTCGGATTTTCCAGTTTTCTTGACTTTCATAAACATATACATGTATGACGTGAATTCCTGTAATAGCGTAAATCGCAATCGCATTCTAATTTTGTCCTGTTTTGTATACAATGATGTTATGATTGGTACCATAAAAAACTTTTAAATCCCCTCCCTGTTTAACAGGCTTGCGGTAAAAGTACACGGATACCCCACCCTACTGCTTGTGTATGATAACACATTAGAGTGGATTACGGGTTTGTCTTCAAAATATTCCAAGATGTTAATAATGTTTTCAAAGGCGAATCAAAATCAATCACAAGGCTGTGCCCAAAGTGCCTAACGCCCAAGAAGAGGTTAGCGGAACATGTGCGGCTATGTTGTTCTTCTTGGACCGACAAGCAACGTCTGGATGCTATGGCAGAAGAGCACAATAGGGCCAAAGAATTGTGCGTGGTTTCATACGACGTAGAACAACTCAGAGCAGATTTCCCAGCCACTTACATCGATATTGCTACTGTTCTGTTAAGATCAAAGATCCCAGTATATAAGCTAAAAGCAGAGAAGAGACCGCCACACACCTACTTCAGATAGGTTGAACGTCTTTCAGCTGGCGACGTCGAAGGACTGAACTCATTACCCATTAGAGAGACTGCTGTCGTACCAACGACAACGACAGACACAGCACTACCATCGCCGTCCAACGACGCACAACGACTATCGACAGCCACCGTCACCGCCACAGCTACAGACACAGCACTACCATCGCCGTTCAATGACGCACAACGACCATCGACAGCCACCGTCACAGCTACAGACACAGCACTACCATCGCCGTCCAACGACGCACAACGACCATCGACAGCCACCGTCACAGCCACAGACACAGCACTACCATCGCCGTCCAACGACCATCGCCAGCCACCGTCACCGCCACAGCTACAGACACAGCCCTATCAGCGACGGCCATCGAGGCAGAACCCAGCACATCATCTGGGATAAGAGCAGTCCCAGGAATGACCAGATTTATAGCGGTAGAGCCAGAAGAGGACAGTGACGGAGAGAAAGACTTGAACTCAGCATCCATTATGCGAATGGTTAAGGGCGCTTCCAATAAAGGAAAAGGAAAAAGAAAAGGCAAGAAACTTCAGCGGCCAGTCGCATCACAGGTAAATGCACGTGACGACAGTAACCAGTGTAAAAGTCAAACCAGCGATGATGAAGTCCAGCCACGGCTACGGCGGAATAGAAACCGTGTTGTTGTTAGCGACGAGGAGGAGATGCATTCCTCGGGTAATGAATATTTTCCAAATGAAGAAGAAAATGAGGACAGAGACGATGTAGACGAAGATAACGAAGATGGCGAAAGAGATGAAGAGGAAGAGGATGATGAAGAAGGTGAAGAAAATGATGAACACAAGGCTGCTAGCCAATCAAAGACATCAGCCGATCGGCTTCGATATAAGAGGCAAATGCAGGACTACGGGATTTTCGTTTCACCGACAGATGCCGAATATCTAGCGGACAACAATCCCTACATCAAAAAATAAAGACCTCCCTGGAGCGCGATGTCTCTGTAGGAGCACAGTCCGTCAAAGAGAAAAAGAAACACGTGAAGAATACCGTACGAAACACCACACGAATAATGAATTTTCTTTCTCCTGGGAAGGACATTAGCAAATTTACGTGGGCATGTATAGCAAATGCAGACAAGATTATTGATTTCTTCATTATCTTGAAATTTAAAACTCAAAATGCGAAGCCGCACTATAGCTAACTATTATAAGGGCTTGTATAAGCTGTTAGATACGGCGACAGGAGATATTGACTTCAAATTGACACAGCCGGAAACATGTGCGCACGTCGAGACCCTCCCGGCGAAATTCAGAGGGGCTAGAAAAGGCAACAGAAAAGACATAAACAGAGAGAGAGTCCATCAGCAGCTGCAGCAGACCTACACAGACATAAAAGAAATTGAAATCAAATACATTAACATATTCAAGAATTTGGAGAAAATTCGGAAAGTGGTCACTCCCATTATCAAGCGGGCAAAGAATAAAAGGGTGTATCTCAGCGATTCAGAATTGTTCATCGTTAATGGTTTCTTCAATGTTTTCAGTACAACAGCTGTTGGTAACAGACCTGGGGTCTTTCAAAACATGCGACTAGAGACGTTTGAGATGGCCGACAACTTCCGCCAAGTGAGAGAGGACGGTTCCGCCTTTTACTTTTTAGCGACGGCAGACCACAAGACATCAACAACTGAGCTTGCATACATCTATGCTGAAGAAGAAGATTGGGAGTTATTCCGCATCTATAGAAATAACATAAGAAGACACTCAGAAACCGGTCAAGATGCCGAGTTCCTATTTCTTAATTGCAAAGGGAGGCAAATTTCTAACCCAAGTGGTAATTTGGCGACAATTCTGAAAAGGTACGGTGCAGAGGTATTGTCATGCAACGACGCACGACACATTATTGAGACCCTAGGCAAATACCATCTGAATAAGGAAGAGCAGATGGTAATTCACAGGATGCTTAGCCACACCCCACAAACGGCAGAAAGAAGCTACATGGAAGCACATTCCCAGGCAGTGCCGCACAGACAAGGTCTTCCTCTGCTGAAGCGACTTCGAGTAAAGGTGACAGCAAAGCACAACATAAAAGTAACCTCGCTGTTGGCAAGATCGCAGTCATTGATGTCAGGCCTTGATCAGAGTCCCAGTTCAACATCAGCCACTACAGTCACTGCAGCTTCGCTGATTGCCGCGGCTACAGCTCCTCCTACGTCAGCATCGGCTTCTGTGTCAGTTTCGCAGGTTTCTGGCAAAACATCTGCCCCCAGTTCTACACCAGTCAGTGAGGAGTACGAACCGGCTCCAAGGTCTACATCACCAACGGAGAGTTTACACTCCTCGGCCTCAACTGACAGCAGGGACCAAAACGACAAGATGAAGGAATTGTTAGAGCAGGGACGCATTGACAAACATGCAGACCAGTCTCAGTCAAATGCCAACAGCTATAAAATACTTGTCCGAGGGAATCCAGAACTGAATCTACCTCTAGACGAGAATGCGTTGAAACGGTGGAACTCGTTTGTGACATACGAAAGAATGAAGCTTAGGGCGGAAGAATGTGTGAAATACTACAAAAGAACAAAGTCAGCCCCGTCAGCATCATTTCTCGAGAAAAAAGGATGGATGAAGGGTAAGAAGAAGCAAATTGACGCTTGTAGAACAAAACTTAGAGAGGCAAAGACGGAAGAGGAATTGGCAAGAAGATTTAAGTCGTCTGATGATGAGGCCATAGAGGAACAAATCAGAGAACAGTCCTGGCCAAACGTAAGACTTAAGAAGACCGGTCAGAAAGGCCTTGGTGCTTTTGCTGCGACAGATTTTAAGAAAGACACCCTTCTATGTGACTACCACGGAACTCTTCTCGAAGACGCAGAAGGATGGCGCAGATATAAAGACTACGGTGATACAGACGAAAATTCTTATATGTATCAATTTGACTACAAAACAGAGAAAGAATCAAAGAAATTGTGGATTGATGGGGTGGCGCCATGTAAGTGCCACCCGGAGAACAAAAAGTTAAAAGGGAGAAAGTTAAATAAAAGGCCATCGGCCAAGTGTCACCCGACGTTTGAAATGTGTCACAAACTGCAGCCCTTTATTCAGTTTCAGAGTAACTATATGGCCAAAAACAGAAAATATGTGTATTACAGAACCTGATCAGCAAATAATAACTGAAGCACAATTACTGGGCCTCTATGAAGTTATAAAATACTTAAGCTTAGAAAGGGGCATTTATGTGTAAAACCAGAAAATATGTGTATAACAGAACCTGGTAAGCAAATAATGATTGAAGCATAAGCAGAGACATATACCCCAAGTACTGGGCCTCTATGAGGTTATAAAATACTTGAATTCAGAACTGGGCGTAAATGTGTAAAATCAGGCTACTGAAACTTTAGGCCCTTACAGAATGCCCAAAACATAAGACTGTATACCCAATAACCAAATAACAAGGGCCATAATCCTCCTAATATGAACCTGATGGAAAAGAACAATGCATTTATGAAAATTCAGCCCATTAATATAAATAGTTCTTGAGTTATCCCTTATCTTTAAGTGAATGTCTATTATCTATGAAAGGGGAATAACTGTGTCACTAATAAATTTATCATATCCTAACAATAATCAGAATACTCAATTTACCAAATGCTAATAGCATACCAAATTTCAGCTCTCTCGGTCAAACGGTTCAAAAGTTGGAAAAATACCAAAAACGACAAAGGGCCATAACTTTGTAAAATATAGGACAATTAAAATTCCAAAATCACAAGCACATCTTCAGATCATGATGAAACATTCTGCACAATTTCAAGTCAATCTGATAAAAGATGAGACAGGAGTTGCGGGGACAAGGTCTGAGTCAGCAAGGGCCGTAACTCCATCAAAAATGGCCAAAACAAAAATAAAAAACCACATGCACATCTTCATATAAGAATACAATCTGTAAAATTTCAAATCAATCCGATGAAAGACGTAGGAGGAGTTGCCGGGACAAGATTTCGGACGGACGGACGGACGGAAAGACGGACGGACTGACACACGGACGGACGAGGGTCATTTCTATAGTCCCCCTCCGCCTACGTCGGGTGACAATAACAGCAAGAAACAACAGAATGTGAAACCAAAGATTAAGACTATTCACGAAGTTCCGCATATTCTATTTTATGCTGCAAGAGATATACAGACAAACGAGGAGCTTGTTTCTAATTATGGTGTGTGGAAGGACAAGCACTCAGCACAACACTCGTGGATGAATGAATAAGATAAACTTACAAAATTACAACAGTACAAAACGTAAAACAAAACAAACAAACAACAACCGAAAAAAAGGATATACAGTGCCAACAGCTAAAACAACATATATCGATGTCATTTCTTCTCATGGTATACAGCTAAACATATCGCCGTTGATCGAACTGGCGCTGAATTCTGCATCAGTCTTACTGCAACAACAACTACGCAAATCAGTGTCCTACATATATGTGCTATAACTACGTTCGTGGATGCCATTTTACTAGTACTACAACTACATCTATTACTAGTGTCGTCATAACTACGAATGTGAACGTCATTCTTACTGTCGTCACAAATCCGCATGTCAACATCATTCCTGCTGTCGCCACAACTACGTCTTTTAACATCATTCCTACTGTCGTCACAAATACAACTGTACATGTCAGTTCCATCTATCGTCAAAACAACGTTTTGTCAACGTTATTCCTCCTGTCGTCAAAACCACGTCTATAAACGTCATTCCTGCTGTCGGCACAACTATGTTTGTTAATGTCATTATTCTGTCGCCACAACTACGTCTGTGAAAGTTATTATTGCTGCCGCCGCAAGTCCTGAGAACGTCATTCCTCAAAATGCACAACTACATACGTCAGCGTCATTCCTTCGGTCGTCACTTCAACGTCATTCCTTCTATCGACACAAATACGTATGTCATCATCATTGTTCTGTCGACGAGACGTCTGAGTACTTCATCCCTGCTGCCGTCACCACTTTGCCAGTCAGCGTTATTATTCTGTCATCACAGCTACATGATTCACCGTCATTTCTGCTGCGGGCGCAAGTCGTCTGAGAACCTCATTCCTCAAGTGCGCAACTACAAATGTTAACGTCATTCGGTCGTCACAGCGTATTTCATCATCATCAGTCTCTCGTTAACACCACATAAATTATGTGATAGTCATGCCCCCCCCCCCCCCCCCCCCCCCGTCGTCACAACTATGGATGAAGACGTCATTTAAGCTATCGACACAACGATTTTTGTCATCATCATTCATCTGTCTTCGAAATTCTGGATATTTTATCGGCCATCGTCATTCCTTTTGTCGTCATTACGTCATTCATCCTATCCACGCAACTACGACTTTCATCGAGATTTCTCCTATAGTCATCACTTCTTCTGTATCATCATTCCAACTACTGATACAAGTTCCTCTGTTGCCGTTCTTCATCGAGTCGACACAATTTTGTTTGTCATCGTTATTCTTCAATGTCATCACAACTGTCAAAGTCCTTCCTGCTGCCGTCGCCACTAGTCAGTGAACGTCATTCCTCCTGTCTGCACACGTTTATATATATATATATATATATATATATATATATATATATATATATATATATATATATATATACATATATATATATATATATATATAGAGAGAGAGAGAGAGAGAGAGAGAGAGATCTTCTGTCTTCACAACTACGTATGTCAGAATCATTATTCTGCCGTCACAACTACGTGTGTCAACGTCATTCCTGCTGCCGCCAAAAGTTGTCAGTGAACGTCTTTTGTCTAGTGCACAACAACATATCGTCATTCCTGCAGTCGCCACAAGTACATCTATCAACATCATAAGTCTGTCGTCACAACTGCGTCTGACATCGTCATTCCTGCTGCCATCACAAGTCGACTGTGAATGTCCTTCTAACAGTGCGCATTTGACTGTAAACTACATCTATATATGTCAACTTCATTTCTTCGGCGTCAAAACTACGAATGTTAACATTATAAGCCTGTCGATACAACGACGTCTATCAACGTTTTTCCTGCTGTCATCACATGTCGACTGTGAACGTCTCTCCTAAAGTGGGCATTCGACTGTGAACTACATCTACATATGTCAACGTCATTCCTTCGGCGTCACAACTACGTGTGTCAACATCAATAGTCTGTCGTCAAAACTACGTATGTTATCGTCTTTCCTCCTGTCATCACAACCATGTATGTCGACGTCAGTTCTGCTATCGACACATCTACGCTGTGTCATCATCATTCTTCTGTCACGGAAACGTCTGGGTACTTCATTCCTACTGTCATCACAATGGTCTGTCAGCGTCATTATTCTGTCTTCAAAACTACGCCTGTCAACCTTATTACTGCTGCCGTCAGAAGTCCTTTGAGAACGTCATTCCACCAGTGCAAAAATATATATGGCAACGTCATTCCTTTGGTCGTCAGAACGTCAACAACATTAATCTGTCGTCACAACTCCGTCATTCTTCCTGTCGTCACAACTATGAATGTGAACGTGATTCCTACTATCGACACAACTACGTATATCATCACCATTCTTCTGTCGATGAAAAGGCTGGGTACTTCATTCCTCCTGTCTGCACACCTATATATGTCAACGTGATATCTGCTGTCGTCACAGCTACGTCTGTCAGCGTCATTATTCTGTCGTCACAACAACGTCTGTCAACGTCATACCTGCTGCCATTACAAGTCATTTGTGAACGTTATTCCTCACGCGTGCAACTACATATGTCAACGTCATTCCTTCGGTCGTCACCGCTACGTATGTCAACATCATTAGTCTTCGTCAAAACTTCGTCTGTCGACGTCACTCCTGCTGCCATCACAAGTCGACTGCGAACGGCATTCCTCAAATGCGCAACTACATCTTCATATGCCAACGTCATTCCTTCGGTCGTCGCAGCTACGGATGTCAGCAACAGTAGCCAGTCGTCACAACTTCGTATGTTATCGTCATTCCTTCTGTCCTCACAACTATGTATGTCAACGACTGTCTACTATCGACACGAGTACGTCGTCATTATCACTCATTTGTCATGGATACGTCTGGGTACTTCATTCCTACTGTCCTCACAACTACGTCTGTCAGCGTCATTGTTCTGCCATCACAACTGCGTCTGTCAACATGCTACCTGCTCGTCAAGGTCATTCCTCCCTTCATCGCAACAACGCCATTCCTTCGGTCGTCACAACTACGTATGTCAGCATCATAAGACTGTCGTCAAAACTACGTATATTATCGTCCACAACTTTGTGGGTCATCGTCATTCCTTCTGTTGTCATTTCATCTTTCATCCTATCAACGGAACTAGGACTCTCATCGACAATGCAACTATAGTCATCACTTTGACAGTATCGTGATTCCAAATGTCGACACATCTTCGTCTGTTGTCATCATTCAGCTTGTCGTCACAGTTTTGCTTGTCATCGTTATTCCTCTTGTCTTCACAACTACGCCTATCAACGTCCTTCCTGCTGCCGTCACAAGTTGTCTGTGAACGTCTTTCCTCAAGTACACAACTACATATGAGCCCGTCCAGATAGAAATCGACCTTATGACATGCGACGTTAAACTGAGATAAATGACGTCAAAGTTCGACGTTACGTCAGACGATTTTTCCCGCTGTTTCACACGTCATATGACTGAACTTTAATCTGAATGTTTATATTGTGGGAAACCACCGTAGCCGCATCTTTGTTGCCAGGATTCCAGAAATATGATCCTTTGAAGCATTATGCATCGCTATAAATGCAGTTTGCGTTTATAACCAAATTTAATAAGTTAAAAAATACTTTATTCAAGAACTGATTGGGAGTAAATTGTTTGCAGATGTGTCATAGAACAGCTTAAGACTGGCTGCGGTTCTAGTTCATGTTCATAAATTTTCAACTTGGAGCCAAAGACAATAAATGTGGATACCTTTTGTAAAATAATCATTTAAAATTGTAATTTGTTTGCTTTTCCGCAGGTCCGTAGATCTACCTTAGTTTTGTTCCACACATATAGAAAATAACAAAGTCCGTAGATCTACCTTACTTTTGTTACACACACAGAAAATACAGAGCGCTTCCCATTTCTAAAGAGGCGACTAAATGAGCAAGAAATCCGTTTTACCAAAATTTGGCATATATGTGCATGTCGAAAAAGCGGAAGGGGAGGAAGGGGCAGAATAATGAATGAAACTGCTTTCTCCAATCCTTAATGTACTCCTGCTGACTCTAGAACTATCAGTACCCTCCCTTGTTATACCAACTGTAATAAAAACCAATATACCAGCATATAAAATAGATCTATCATAAAACAAGTCAAACAGTTTTAACACTCAAATATCGTATTTTTTACATGTAGGCTAGAGTGAGGACGGCAAAGGACAAATAAATTTATATGTAAATTTGAACGTCTGTTCAGTATGAAATATGTAACTAAGACTCCGTTACAAGAATTGAACTTCTGTTTTCAGTACAGTTCAGTTCAAATTCTCCTAACGACGTTCCCCAAGTGGCTCAGCGGTACGTGTTTTCAGTACAGTTCAGTTCAATTCTCCTAACGACGTTCCCCAAGTGGCTCAGCGGTACGTGTGCAACTATGGTTGCAACAGAACAGAACAGAAAAAAAACGGACACTAGGCGCAACGTTGTGCAACTATGGTTACGTACCGCTGAGCCACTTGGGGAACGTCGTTATGAGAATTGAAACAGAACAAAACAGACGAAATTGTTGGAGACTTGAAACAACAACAAACATCATGCAGTAGTACAGTCCATTTGCTGGCCATTAAAACTGGTTTTCTCATTTAATCTCTTTCATTATTTTATTGTGGGGAAGAAATGGAGAGTATTATTAATGGACCAGAGGACTATAGCTTATTTCTTATTGCGGATTGACGGGAAAAGAGGGCAGTTTCTTTTGGCTGTTTCTAGGGAGCAAATGTGCTGAACCTTATTATGGTTCAGTTAGTTTCCAGGTAACTTAGCCTGGGTGTGAGATCAAGGAGGTTGGATACACATTAATTTTAGCCTTTATTGTCAATAGACAAAAGTTATTTATACGACCGTAGGGAAAGTCAGATTGTAGTCGTACAGATGGGTTCTGGGGCTTTTACTGGGTAATGGGAGTTTTTGTCATGAGCATTGCACTTAGTAGGGTATTAATGTGGATCCAGGGACTTTTGGGAAATGAGTTTGGTAGGTGGTTAGCAACAGGGGCTCGAATTAGAGAAAATTAGGGGGATTTTTTTCCCTATTGTATTGGAATCTATCTATATCCTGGCAATGATATTGGTTTTGTCCAGGTATTCAAAGACTACCTTCTGTATTGTATTTGCATGTTTCTTTGGGGGGAGACAGGAGCAGTCTCAGGTCTATTGTGTGATAGCCTAACTTGAATATGGTGGATTCTATGGTCTCGCCTTTGATTGTTATGGGGCCACACAGTCAAAGAAGATATGGTTGAGATCTTCTGCATCATTGCAGTGGGGGCATAGGGCGGACTGGTTACTGTAGTGAAGGCAGCCCTGCCCGCAGTGTCCTAGCCTTAGTCCGGAATAGGCTATGTTGAAACGTCTATTGAGACTATATACGTCACATTGAAGTTTAACCTTTGGTTTGACGAAAAGGAAGGTGTGGCCCTTGTTGCTATTGGTCCATTGGGATTGCCATTTTTCGGTTACTGCTTCATTTATTAGGGGATAAACGTCCAGTTTTGAGGGTTTGGTATGGTTGTAAGTGCCGGTGGTCAATAATTGACAACTGCCTTTTTTGAATCAGCGGAAGGAGAAACGAAGTATGTGGCCCAACCGGGTTCTCGAATCCAAGACCTCTGGCATGAGTCAGGTGCCCTATCGATTGCGCTATGCAGCCCGGCACCTTCAGCTGTAGGAGTTTAATTCCACATTCAACTTCTAAAGCATTAATAGGGGCGGAGTGGTATGCCCTCATAGCAATACAGAGTGCTAAGTTGTTTTGGATGAGGTCTTGAGCTTTGATTGTAGATGTTTGGGTGCCGAGTTATAAGCTTGGTCAACATAATCGACTTTTACTGAGGATTAGGGCCTTATATAATGTCAATAGGATTTTTTTTATCTGCTTCATAGGAGGTGCCTGAAACCATCCTCATGAGGTTTAGGTCTTTATTACATTTTTCAATCAGATTTTTAATATGCTGACCCCATATGTTAGTTTGCTATCTAGGATCATGCCCAGGAAGGTGATATGGTCACTAAATTCTATTTCTGTCCCAAAAAGGGAGAGTTTTTAAAGTGATTCAATATTAAGTCTTTTTTTAAGGGAAAATTATAGCCTTTGTCTTAATAGTGGGTATTTTGAAGCCCCAGAGCGTGGACCATATCTCGATTGTCTGGAGGGCTGACTGGAGTTTTACGAGAGCATGTTTGGGAGAGGAGTGGTAGGTCCAGATAGCACTGTCATCTGCAAACTGAGAAAGAGAGAGGTTTGCCCCCTCCCCCCCCCTAGGGCATCATCAAGGGTATTTATTATTACAATGAATGGGATAGGGCTGAGGACACTGCCCTGGAGACAGCCGTTTCCAAGTCATGTTGATCAGAGCAGTGACCTACCACTCCTCTCCCAAACATGCTCTCGTAAAACTCCAATCAGCCCTCCAGGTCACTGCTATTTATAGGTCACTGATCAGAGGTTTTTATCCCCCCACCCTGACTTGAATTCTTTAAGATTCAAAGTGACTGCCGCCTGGCACTTATTTTCCATAAAGGCCATATTAATTTCAGATTCCACGATTTTAATTTCTGATACAAAAGGAATTTATGGCTGAAGAGTGCGATTTATTTCCACTTCAACGGCGAAGTGTCATGGGACTGTCCCAGTCGCATTTAGTTTTGAGTTGCCGGTCGACTTTCTAAGCTTCTTTTTTTTCTTTCTTTCCCGTTATGGTTCAAGTAAGACCAAATGAGCATTCGACATCAAGCTTGATGTAGACTAATGGCTCTTTCTTTCACATGATTTACTTAAAGTTGACCTCACTAAAATGCGCATTCAATACGCGATTTTGATTGGTTCCCGTACGCGCGCGTTGAGACGCAAAGGACTACGTCACTACCCGTATCATGTGCGCAATTTTGATTGGGTCCATGAAATTTGCATAAAATGTGCGTTGCACGCGTCGCTTCGCGGTATACGCAAAACAGAACGAATTTTCATTTGCTACTAAAATATTCGCGTCCATAATTACCGCGTATCCCGCGCGCATCAACTGCGTCCCCGACGCGTTTTGAATGTGTACAAATACGTGAGCGCCAGTGTACAAGAGGGTCAGTTTGTGATTTTTTATCAGTATGCAAAGAAAATAAGACACGTGGCTGAGTAAATGTCCATGGTGGCACATCCGGAAACCTAAACTGTTCAACTGTGTCTAAATCTAAATCTATATTTTCAAATTCTGAAGAGATTCTGATGCCAAAGGAAGGAATCGTATTTGGTTTATTCTCGAATAATGTTTTATATTTTGGTCGAAAAACAGTTTCATACGTTGGATTTGATGGATTTGACTTTAGTTTAAGGGCATACCGCAAAGAGAGTTTTTCACGTCTATTATAGAGTGATGGTTCATTTGCCTCTGCTAAAAGACTCTCCGAGGGAGAAGTTCTGAAAGCTCCCAAGGCGAGCCGGAGTCCCTTATGATGAATGGGATCAAGCATTTCCAAATAAGATTTTCTAGCGGAACCATATATTATTGAGCCATAGTCTAGTTTAGACCGTATAATAGTTCTGTACAGATTAAGTAAAACTTTACGATCTGCTCCCCAGTCAGTATGGGCAACAACTCGTAGTAGGTTCAACGCTTTTTGACATTTTGCTTTAAGCTGTTTAATGTGTGGAACAAAGGAAAGCTTTTTATCAAAGATAACCCCTAGAAATTTATTTTCTTCTACTACAGGAATGGGTGTTCCGTCCAAGGTGAGCACTGGATCATCATGCGCTTTTCGAAGGTGACAGAAATGCATGCAAACTGTCTTAGATTTCGAAAATTTGAATCCATTTTCAGTTGCCCACGTCTGAATTTTATTTAGATTTTGTTGAAGCATACGTTCAATAGTATGCATATTTTTTGACCGATAACAAATCAAAAAGTCATCTACATATAAGGAACAGTCAACACCAGGATTAAGACATTTAACAATATTGTTTATTTTTAGACTGAAAAGAGTAACAGACAAAATACTACCTTGAGGCACACCTTGTTCTTGATCATGTGCCTCAGACAAAGTTGAACCTACACGTACTTTGAATTCTCTATTGGATAAGAAGTTTTGAACGAATAGTGGCAATCGGCCTTTAAGACCTATTTCATGTAAATCATTCATTATACCATACTTCCAAGTTGTATCGTAAGCCTTCTCTAAATCAAAGAAGACAGCAACTAAGTGCTCCTTCTTGATGAAGGCTTCACGTATAAAGGTTTCTAATCTAACCAAGTGATCATTAGTACTGCGTTGGTGCCTGAAACCACTCTGAAATTCTGTAATAAAATTATTTGTTTCAAGGTACCAAACGAGTCTTTCATTGATCATTCGCTCCAATGTTTTACATATGCAGCTCGTTAAAGCAATAGGACGGTAGTTGTTCGGGTTCGTATTATCTTTTCCAGGTTTTGGTATGGGGATTATCGTAGCTTCTTTCCAAGACTTTGGCACATTACCAGTTTCCCAAATGTCATTAAATGTTTTCAAAAGAACCGAAAGAGAAGAGTCTGGAAGATGTTTCAAAAACTGGTAATGGCTATCATCAGGCCCCGGAGATGAATCATAAGCCTTTGAAGGAGCATCTGTAAGTTCCGAAAGAGAAAAAGATTGATTATAAGTTTCTGTGTTGTGGGATGAAAATTTTAGGTTCTGTTTTTCTTTCTGCTTTTTAATATTCTTGAATTTTGGACTATAATTTTCAGAAGAAGGGTACTAGAAATATCTTTTTTGGAAGTAACTTTAGAATTATTTACATTTAAGTGTCCCAGTGAGCTAGATTTTCCTTTTCCCTGAATTTTACGAACCATGTCCCATACTTTCTTTATTGATGATGATGATGATTTAAAGTTTAACGACGCGTCAACCCACTGGGTCATTAGCGTCATGAAGGTTGCATATTACTTAAAATATAAACAAAACTGAAAGGTACGGCACTTTATAAAACTAATTTTGCATTATTAACATGGAAGTAATACATGGTAAAAATGTAGAAAAGGTTAATATTTTGTTAAAAAGGTTAATATCTTTTAAAAAGAGTAAGATACTGTCAACAGGTACATCTTGAAATAGTTGTGTCAAGTTGTTAGCTCGAAAATATTTATTTCCGTTTTGTGAAAAGTCAACACAGTCAATAAGAATATGTTTAACTGTAAAGAGCTGGTTACAAACTATACAGAAAGGCTGTTCTTCGCGATTTAGTAAGTACGAATGGGTGATTCTTGAAGTTCGAGAATTTAATTTGGAAACATACTGTTTCCAAGATTTTTTCTTTGATTCTTTAATTGTTCGACGAGTTTTTGCACGGAAAACACGATAATTATTTAAATTATCATGTGTTTGGCGATTATTGAATTGTCGCAGCGCTCCTTTACGGTGTTTTATAGCAGTTTTACAGTCATCTGTAAACCAAGGCTTTTTAATCTTTTTTGATTTCGTTGATGTTTGTGGAACTGTTTCTTCTGCTATATTAATAAGAATAGATGCAAATGACTCAATCGGATCATCAGCCTCCTGGACTGTGTATTCAAGAAGTCGAGTTTCACAAAGAGTTTGAAACTGGGCGCAGTTAGCTTTATTTAGTTTCCACCTTGAAACCGGCGCATCAATATCTGGACCAATGTTATTTAGAAAAACAGGAAAGTGATCACTACCGCAGAGATCTTCATGAACTTTCCATTCATAGTCCAAAAGAAGGGTGGGAGTGCAAAAAGAAAGGTCTAAAGAAGTGTATGTACCAGTTGCTGGATGCAGATACGTAGGAGTTTTAGTGTTATACAGACAAAGTCCATGATTATCGATAAAATTTTCAATTACTCTGCCTTTGTCATTAATATCTTTGGAACCCCAAAGAATATTATGACCATTAAAATCTCCCAACAATATGAAGGGAGAAGGGAGTTGCGAAACAATGTCATCAAGCTCTTTTACAGACAATCTCGAATTGGGAGGAACATATATAGAACAAATAGTTACTACGCGATGGAGTTATACTAACTGAAACTGCTTGTAAATTCGTATGTAATGGTACCTGACTATGAGGAGCGTTATTATTAACAAATATAGAGACACCGCCAGCGGCTCTCTCATTATTTGTGCAAAAGGTATGAAAAGAGCTATAATTTCTGATGGACATGTTATCTGTATCTTTTAGATGTGTTTCTTGAAGACATAGAGCAGCAGGCTCATAATCCTTAAGGAGGAGCAATGTTTCTTCATACTAGTTGGCTTTTAAGCCTCGACAATTCCATTGTATAATTCTATTTTTCATTTGTATTAATTATGAATATAATTGGAGCAAAATGGTTAGATCTATTCTTAGGAAGTAGGTATTCTGTTAAGTGTTCCCCTTGGGAGACAGGACGGAGATTCCTCTGCACCCATGTCCTCCAGGGTTGACCACCTATTATGCTGCTTAATTGGATCGTTAGATCCTTTCGGCTGTCTACCCGATTCAGGTACAGGTTCCTCCCTTCCGCGTGATTTAGGGTCAGGAGTCCTGCCTGAAGATTCTTGTTAGTTATCTTTTTCGCAAGAGAGTCATGAACAATTTTTATTAATTTCTTGTCGGCTTTTTGTGATTTTTCCTTTTCTTTTTGGCTTAGTTTTTCTGAAGAATCTCGTTTTGCTTCGGTTGCTGCGACATTGTAAGACGAAGACTGTGGACCTCCTGTGATAAGTACAGGGTCTGTCTGCGTCGCAGCATCAACAAGTGATACTGTGACACCAGCAGTCTTCGTAATGCTTGCATAACTTTTACCTTGTGCTGCCGTGTAGCTGTCGACAATTTTCCGCGCTTCTGGAAACGATATGTTCCTGGTATATTTGACTTTGAGAATATCTTTCTCAGTTTGCCAGGCCTGGCATTTCCGCGAATAAGCGGGGTGGTCTTCCTTACAGTTAAAGCATTTGGCTTGACGTTTACAGTCGGTTTCATCAGCACAATGCTGGGGCTGACCACAATTAACACATATCGTTTCCTTTCTGCATCTGTCTTCCTGATGCCCAAATACTTAACACCGCAGTGGATTTGGAATGTAGGCATCAACGGAGACACGAAGAAGGCAACTTTTAATTGTTTCAGCAAAACTGATGTGTTAAAGGTGAAAACGAAAGTGTTGGTCTCTTTAAGGTCGCCGTCTCTACGTACTTTTATACGACGGACTCCAACTACACCTTGCTCTCTCAAGTTCACAAGGATCTCTTGCTCGCTGACCCCTTTTAAGTCGGGGCAGCGAACAACGCCCTTGCAGGTGTTGAGAGAGCTGTGTAGTGTGACTTTCACTTCGAGGTCGTAGAATGTTTTCAGACGTAACAGATTTTCAATCGATTTCTTGTTAACGTACTCTACGAGTAAATCACCCGAGCGAAGTTTTTTATGCTCTTTGGCACACCAGCTATGCCATGAAGTGCCTTTTCAATGACAAATGGAGACAAACTCGACAGTTGTCTTTCATCTGTTGATGAGATGACTAGGAAGCGCGGAGTTGTTATAGCCGTTGCGGGTTGACTACGCTCATTCTCTGATGGGTCATCAGAGTCGGTATCACGTGGCCGTTTCGTATTATGTTGAGAAGCTTTGGGGTTTGAAGTTGGGGGGGGGGCATGAGAAGATAATGAAAATAATTCATCTCCCGTGCTCTCCACCCGCCGTGGAGCCCAACAAGGGAGCACTTAAATGGAGCGGATATCCTAAACTCCAAGTGCTAGAGATACACTGAAGATATACTCGGATAGGACAGGATGCCTACACGATTGACCCATCAGCCGCCGCCTTCTAGGGATGGAAAACAGATACGAAAAAGGGTTCATGGGCACATGGTCAGTATCAGAATGATACAAAGATAGGAAGAGAAAGTAAAGTTAAACGCATTGAAATACGAGCGTGGCGTACCAGTGATGGCCGCCGTCACAAATGCCATGCGTTGAATGATGCATTTTTCAAAACCTTGTTGTGGATTTAAACTTTGATGATACATGTATGTCATTGTAAGTCTGTGGTCTTTGTCAGAGTTTAATGTAAGTCTGTGGTCTTTGTCAGAGTTTTAGCGCGTTCAGCACAGATAGAATATAAGCAACAATCAGAAACGGACTTTAATACTCTGACGTAGTCATTTCGTAGGCGCACGCTACATTACGTCGAAAACAAACATAAATAATGGTTACGCGTGTGCTGTCATTTACAAAAATTTAGTTTTTTTGCAGCCTAGTTGCAGATTATACCTTCTCCGTCATACGTAATCATTTATAAAGCAATTTGTTCTGTTTATTTCTGTATTTAATTATGTGTGTATCAAGGGTTGTGATCCCAGGGCATGGCACGACAAAGCCGATTCATCATATTCGGGCCCATATCACCTCCCATCTAGTTGAAATCAGGGCCAAAGTAATGTGTTGCAGACTGGCTACGTCGCAGGCAGTCTACTCAATCACCAGGATCCCTTCTTCCAACGACACGGGTCGCAGCTCACGGCAAACGAGCCGTCTCCTTTTAGACAGCCTTTTACGTCACGCAGAGGGATACGTCTGGCCTATTCTTTCCCGGGACCAGCACGGGGGCGCTTAACTGTTGCCTTGAGTCGAAAGTATTCTTACACAGGCTGCACGTATTGGTGTGGTTATCGGTCACATGCCTGTCAAGGCTTCTCTTATGCTTGAATTGTTTTGAGCAGCGCCGAAATGAAACAAGAGCTGTCGCCTGACAGCATAGCTCGCCTGAATAGGTGCTTGCCCATCACACAGTCGTTATGGTGGTGTGGACTGCTATGCATAAAACTTCAGGCAAGCATGTCCATAATGACAACACATTTATAAACAAAAGCTATCTCAGAAATGAGTTTTAAAATGAAATTGAAATAAAAAAAATCCACATGAAACTTAAAAGTTGACGAGCTAGAGCTCAAAGAAGTAAGAGGGGGGAGGGGGGGGGCCTATGATGTATCAAAACTTTGAACCATTATCTAACATCAGTCCAAATATTAGTATAACTGAGTCCATCGGGGCACTGTGAAATTATGTCTTCAAAAATATAAAACTTTAACCAAAATCTTTAAGACAAAATTAAAAGTCAATGACCTTGACTTCAAGTTCATCCAGAGGGGTAAGTATATAGTGTTTTGTAAAAGCTCAAAAAAGTGTCTAACATCAGTTCAAGTGTAAACTAAATTTCTGCCAGGCATTATGAATCGGTATGCAATTAGAAAACTTTAATAAAGACCAAATTTCCTTAAGTCCCTGACCTTGACATCAAGGTCACTGAGCGGGGTTGGGGTAGTACTCTGTAAAACTTTGGACTAATATCTAGGTACAGTGCAAATATAAAAGAATTCATCTATGGGTTCAGGAGATATGTGTCTTTAAAAAACTTTAACCAAAACATCCAATCAATAAAAAGACAATTCTCTAAGTCCATGACCTTGACATAAAGGTCACTGAGGGGGTCGGGGGTAGTACCTTGGAAAACTTTGGACCAATATCTAACTACAATGCAAGTATCAAAGGAATTCATCAATAGGTTAAGGAGATATTGGGCTTTATAAAACTTTAACCAAAACATCCAGTACAAAAAACTCCCATTTTTCTAAGTCCATGACCTTGACAGCAAGGTCACGGAGTGGGGTGGGGGTGGTACCTTGTTAAACCTTGGACCAATATCTAATTACAGTGCAAGTATCAAAAGAATCCATCCATGGGTTAAGGAGATATAGGTCTTTAAAAAACTTTAACCAAAACATCCAATCCGGACGCCGACGCGGACGCCGACGCTGACGCCGACGCCAGGGTGACAACAATAGCTCTTCCTGAACTTTCGTTCAGGCGAGCTAAAAAGGGCCCCAAAAGAGTTTTTATTTGGCTTTTCATGTGCATTTTTAATGTACCTCTTTAGATTTGCCACTGAATTGAAAGCTTTCGAGCATTCACTGCATGTTTGAGGACCCAAATGCTCGTTTGACTTTTCATGTACATTTTTCACATGTCTGCCCAAGTGCCATTTGGATTTAAATGTTTTTGAGCATCTTAAACATCTGTGAACCGTTTTGCTTCCCTGTGACTTTTGTCTTCTCTCCCTCGTTTTTATCATTGTCTAACACTCTCTCAAGCCTGGTTATCTCCTCTTGAATTTGATTTTCATCTTCTCCCAGAATATTTCTGAGAAACTCTTCGTCTGAATCGTGGCCCCTCGCCATTCTGTGTATCTCGAAATTTTTACAAGTTGAACATATTAATTAGTGACTGTTAGTCCGCTAAATACGTTAGGTGTGATTTGGAGATGGTTCGCTTTGCGTTTGAGGGCGGTAACTTTTTAAGTCCCGATGAAAACATATCGATGTTTATGACAGATTATAATTATCGCTTAGATCCTTGTATAAATGTATCAAAAAAGATAAATTAACAATAGAGCGATTATGGAATTAACGCTCAGCAGGCATATGTTTTCCCGGCAGGGGTGCAAAAAAGTTAGCTAAATCCCAGTCTGAACGATTCTGTAAATAAAACAGACATAGACTTAGTGTCTCGATCCCGAGCTTTGGCATAATGACGCCCATGCCGAAAGATATCCCTTTCAGCTTGGATGTTGGGGTATATCTTGGCCTCTTTTTTCTGCTCTCATTTCAAATGAAAATGTCGTGCGTAAACAAACATATATTTGACAATCATATCTTGCAGAAGAAGAACAAAACAAGATTTTTAAATCTCTATTCAGCAGAATGCTTAATAAGAAGTGTGTTTTAGCCTAACAGACGGAAACATCAGCAAAGATAAAACTTATCCAGAATGAATCGTAAACACGAAAGGATTCTTCTTTCCTGTAGGAATTGGACTTTTAGGAGAACCGCTGTTTGTTATTAAAGTTGTATTTGATCGGTATGGGAGAATAATAACTTCATACCCAACAAGATATTTATAAGGTACTCTCTCTCTCTCTCTCTCATGCACAGTCTCTCTGTCCCTGATTTTGTAAATTTCTTATTTCGTTAAACGCATTTTAATTTGAGCCGCGACATGAAAAAAACAACAAAGTGTTTGTGCGCTCAGCGCAGACTCAGATCAGCCTGGGCATCCGCCCAGTCTGATAAATGTCTTCGCAGTGCGCTTAAAGGGTAGCTAAGGGTCTAAGCTATCTCCATACGGACAGCGAAGTCTCTGATCAGACTGGGCGATGCCCAGGCTGATGTAAGTCTGCGCATGGCGCACAACCACTTTGTTTGTTTTCTCACGTCGCGGCTCATTTATTCTTTCTTTCTTTTTTCATTATTTTATCATTTTCATATTTATTAAAAAAAATTATTTTTCTATTTTATTTTGAATTTTATTTTTTTAATTTTTTTTTATTTATTTATTTTTTTTTGGGGGGGGAGGGGGAGGGAGCGGCGGCTGTCACACTACTATTACTGGTAAAAATGTATTAACATTAGTGCATTTTTGTTGTTTTTATCCCTCTCCCCACAAACATAACAACTGAAATAAAAGCGAGATCAATGTCATGACCGATTGACAAAAAACGAAGAAAGAAAAAGAATATATATACATTTTCCTATGATGCGGTTCACTTATTCTCTACTTATCGCAGGTGTCTGTTGTGTATTAGGCCTGTGACCTAACGGCGCTGGTTTATTCGACTTGTATTGAAGCTGAACTGGCGGCTTGGCTCAAAGGGGACAGATGTTTGGAATCGGTCACGATTCTGCAATATATGGGGGTCCTGATCGTCGCCAGGCCGACCCAGCTCATAAAAGAGTTAGAAGTTGAAGAAGAAAGATGGAGCTGAAAGTGATTTTATTTGTATTTTTTATAGGCGGTTTGGGTATGGCTGAGGTGGTGGACGTGTGCCTGGAGTGCAGGACAGCCATACCAGGCATCTTCAGGTGCAAAAGACAACATGGAGAAGTAGTTCTGGTAAAGAGAAACTACACGATTACACGACTGGAAACGGCTGCAGGGTTGATGATTAATGAAATAGACTTTGAGATGACAAGTACCGTATTCATGAAGCTCTTGAGAACAACGCTAAGATGCCGAGATATACTGACCAAAGGATCGGTTGGAATCAATGGGAAGCGTTGCGTAAGTTAAATCCATTAACTCCCTCTCTCTCTCTCTCTCAGTTGAGGGCTGCCGCAGCATTTAATATTTTATTTTTTATATACGCACATTATTATTCTAATTATTATTAAGTTGATATCAGACGCTTGTTCCACAAAATACTAACGTATTATTAAATTGTCAAAGGTGCTTATTCTTCCTCTACAGAGATGATTGTTTTATATTATTATTATTATTATAATTTGACGCCGGAATCTTTGACAAAATATGCATTAGGTTATATATTATTAACGCCGCTTATTAAGCGACCTTTAAAATGGACATTGACAAACAGTGCAGACCCACGTAAGACTTTACAAAAAGCAGCATCCGTTCAAGGTCTAAGACAAATTGGTATATTTCTCCTTTAACCATGATAAAAAATGACAAATAGACTCATCCAATTTATGAAAAGATACACGTAGTTATGATCTCAACTCAGAAATATATTGGCAGAATTTTTTCAATGAGGTAAGCAACTTCTCAATTTACGTGCTGTATGCTGAAGAAAATTACGAAATGTTTTTGACCGCTCTATAATGTATGCTCTTTTTGTTACAGGAAAGTACACCATCATCATCATCGTCAACAACAATGGTAAGTATTTTCATAACGTCATTAATTACCGTAACATTTTTGTCTACTGGGACAGACGGGTAGCGAATAGGCAAATAGCGTAGACGCAGATAGATCAGACTGCTTCAGAAGGAACAGGCTGATCAGGGTCTACACTGCTAACCACTCCGTTTGCATCTTTTAGACGCACAACGGAATTTAAAAACCTGAAACCCAACTTATTTTTAGGACATTTATGGTTATTTTTTACATGTCCCAATTTTAATAAATTTTATGGCTTTTTTATTATTATTATTTTCTTTGTTTGTTTTGTTTTTCTCTTAATTCTGAAAATGAGAACAGTGTTAGAATCTTTGCGAGCGATTATCTGTGAAAAAATAATAAGCTAGATAAATTACAGGTAATGAAAGTACAATTAAAAAATAACGAAGCCCGTCATCTTAGTCATACCGAACCGAGGCATCAGTATGTGCGCATGAATTTCTGTTATGATTTTGTAGGTTAAGGCAACTATAGCAAACTGAACTGGTTTTATTATTTGTGTTATGATTATATGAATTGAAGAAATTAAGGGCAAACTTGGCTTGTTTTGTCCTGAAGTATCACATCAAGACAAAGATTTAACTGAAACTTACAACTCATACTTTCTGATCCCCTTCCCATGACCTTTCCAGCCACATGATGAAGATAATAACGTCTCCACAACAAGCACTACCAGCAGCAGTGCCACCACCAGTAGTAGCAGTACTACAACCAGCAGCAGTACCACCACAACAACAACAGAAGCAGCCAGACCAATGCAGATATGTAAGTTTGCTTAGTTATTTATATACCTGATTATATATTTATGATATCTTATGAGCTTTTAGATAGTGGTTCTTCCAATATCAATTTTATCCAATTACATTTGTTTCTCTCTCTCTCTCTTTCTCTCTGTCCAAGGGCTACAACTAAGAAAATGAATTTTCTGCCAATAGTGTTACCTCCCTTGGCAAATATAAAATCCCTCATATGCTTAGAATATCCAACCAGGTATTTTAGAATACATCTAATCAGGAGCTACACTGTTTGGCCCAGAAAAGAAATGACTGAAATCACTGGGTATAAATTGGACAGGAGCATATGTTAGAATTCCACAGACCTGTCGACATTAACATGCAATGGTATAAATGGTTAAAACTGGAGGTAAAATAAAAACAGGGAATAGATTCGTTAAATGTTTGTTTGCATGTTTGTTTATCTATTTTTCAGCTTTCAGGCGAGCTATGCTGTCAGCTTTCAGAGCATCAATGGCTACACAGTACTGGGTTTTGACAATTTCGGTTGTTGTTGTTGTGGGTGATGTTGGTATAGAACTGCTCATCAGATGTCTGAGGAGACACCGGCAATCGCCAAGTGGTATCCGGGCCCAGACGGTTGATATAGAGGACATTGGACCTGTTACAGAAGCGGCTCCTCTGTCACCTCGTCGTCGGAAGAGTGTGAGAGGATCGCGCTCTCAGTCCTTTGAGTCAATTGAGTTATTTTCAGTTGACAAAAAGGACTAGAAAGCCTATATAGAACTAGAAAACAGAAGAATGGTCGTAGCCTTATAATGGTTTATGCAGACAGCCAGGCCTTCTTTATGAGAGGCTAACTCATTATTCTGTTTTATAGTACATTCATGTAAATAGTGTATATAGCAATGTAGGAAAGTGATGGATCGTGCTCTCAGTCCTTTCAGTCGACTGAACTGTTTTCTGTTGCCTAAGGGACTAGAGAGCATATACAGTCAACTCCCGATATCTCGAACACTGATATCTCAAAATATCTTCTAATATCAAAGAATGTATTTCCTATTTTCATTCACATCTCAACTCCTGTTATCTTAAACTACTGATAGCTCGAAGTAAATGTTCTGGTACCAGAAAATTTGAGATATCGGTATTTCGGCTGAAGTTCGACTTCGAGATATCGAGAGCTGACAGCCAGGCATTTGTATTTGAAAAGAAGCTACTTCATTCTTCTGTTTATAGTACATACATACATACAGTATTTCTTTGGTTATAAGAAAGGGCTTTTATCCTTCCAAAACAATAGAAAATCTAGATTCATCTCAGAAGGTGGATCTAGATTTTTGGGATTGTTTTGGGAAAGAAAGCCCCATCTTATTATACCTGAGATATGTGAGGCTGATCTAGATTTATGAGGTCATTCCAGGCAAAAACCTGTGTTATAACCGATTAAATACAGAACATATGATAATTAAGGTCAAATCATCAGGGCCCAGTTGGTCAACTCAAGTGTTTTATGACTTCATACAGAAATACGCTGATATTTTTTGTTGAAAATGTGAGAAGCTTTTGCAGCTTCTCACATTTTTTCAACAATAATGTTGCTGTATTTGAGATTTTAACAATTGAAGTTTTTACCATACATTAACTAAGGATGTCATTAATTTTGAACGACCAGGCCCAGATGTTTTACATGCTTTACTTTTCAACAGCATATATATCCAGTCTGCGGATATATATATCCAGTCTGCGAATATGGATAATTGGTTAATTTTACTGCTGTGTATTTTGATTTAGTTTGTTTTTGTATGTTTTGTCCGACCTCCACTGTAAGCATTGTAACGTATGGGACATTTACGTCTAAGCAAACAGTGCAGACCCGGATCACACTGATCCTGTAGGAGAGTCTGATCTGTGTCTACACTGTTTGTCATTCACTGCAACTTTTGGACACAATAGGGCATTGTAAATTCAAATTGTTCTATTTTTAGGACAACTGCAGTTATAATTTCAGGCACCCCAATATTTAGAGCACTGGGCACACAACGTTGAATTAACATGTTGATCCAACATCTTGGTGTTGAATCAACGTTGAGTCAATCTTGTTAGAGCATTGTGTATGTGTATGTGTGCAGGGGGATTATCAAAACCATGTATGATTTATAGTTGGAACAGTATTACCTGCTAAATTAACAAAGACACATTTAGGTTTGCCTATTTTTTGTTAGTATATTTTCATGAAAGTAAACATAATATATACAAAGAATACATACTGATCTTACACTATATATTGTTAACTTTTCATTTCCGTAGTTCAATAGGGTACCCAGCTTTTCTTTGAACTTTTCCTCGATTTGGAGACAGCTGGCTGATCAGATTTTTGGTCATGTCTACTGTCAGTTTCAATGAAATAAGCGGGAACACCTATGTCCTGAAGTCCTGCAAGAAATATACTACAGCCACTTGGTTTCTTAGCAGATCTACACACTGACGCATATAAAAAATCCAGAATATTAGAACTCATTTGTCTGTTTCGAATGTATACTTTTCCTTTTTGGCTGATCAGAAACACTCCGATGCCAAATGATTTAAAACTAGACAATCACTAAAGGTGATGAATGCCCCCGCCATATGCCTCACTAGAAAAGTAATGTGTTAAAACATATTTGTGTGAAGTTACATCAAAATCTGTCAATAAATAAAGGTGCCAGAGGGATGACTGAGTTTTTCTTAAAAATAGCAACTGTGACCTTGACCTTGGAACTACAACCCTGAAAGGTTAACTTGTCCAAGATATTGTCATACTTAATATATGTGTGAAGTTCTATCAAAATCAGTTAATAAATAAAGGCGCTAGAACCATGACAAAGACTTACATGCACCTATAATAGCATCTGTGACCTTGACCTTGGACCTACAATGATGAAACGTAAATTTGTCCCAGATATTGTCAGCTAAATATTTGGGTCAAGTTATGCCAAAATCATTCCAGAGGGATGACAGCATATTTTCTAAAATAGCAAATATGACCTTGACCTTTACCCTGAAATTCTGGATCACGAACTTGTCCTAGATATTGTCACACTAAACATTTGAGTGAAGTTACATAAAAATTGTCAATGAATAGAGGAGTAGAGGAATGATAAAGTTTTTTCCTAAAAATAGCAACTGTGACCTTGACCTTGGACCTGCGGTGCTGAAACAGTAATTTATTCAAGATATTGTTATATTTAACATTTATGTGAAGTTACATCAAAATCGATCTATAAATGAAAGCACTGGAGCAATGCCCTAGTTTTTCTAAAAATAGCAACTGTGACCTTGACCTTCATCCTACAAACCTGAAACGCAAAGTTGTTCAAGGTACTGTCATATCCAATAAAGCTGTGATGTAATACCAAAATCTGTTAATAAATGAGGCCGCTAGAGCGACGATAAAAGGTGGGATTGTATTTAAGTTATGGAAATATGGTCAAAATATGTATGTTATTCAAGGGGACATAATTCTGCAATAAAGACCTAACTGAAAGTTCTGTTTCCTTTATGCACATGTTCAATGCATGTCTGAACTGTGTTGCAAGTTTCAAATCCCTACATCAAATACTATTGGAGGAGTTGCAGAGACAAGAATGTTGTACTACAAAGTGTGAAATATGGTCAAAATATGCATGTCATTCAAGGGGATGTAATTCTGCCATAATGACCATGATCAAAGTTTTGTTTCCTTTATGCACATGTTCAATGCATGTCTGAACTGTGTTACAAGCTTCAAATCCCTACATCATATACAATTGGAGGAGTTGCAGAGACAAGAACAGTACTACAAATGTGAAATATGGTCAAAATATTTATGTTATTCAAGGGGACATAATTCTGCAATAAAGACCTTAATCAAAGTTCTGTTTCCTTTATGCACATGTTCAATGCATATCTGAACTGTGTTGCAAGTTTCAACTCCCTACATTAAATACTGTAGGAGGAGTTGCGGAGACAAGAACAGTACTCAAATGTGAAATATGGTTATAATATGTATATTATTCAAGGGGACATAATTCTGCAACCAAGACCTTAATCAAAGTTCTGTTTCCTTTATACACATGTTCAATGCATGTCTGAACTGTGTTGCAAGTTTCAACTCCCTATATCAAATACTGTAGGAGGAGTTGCGGAGACAAGAACAGTACTCAGATGTGAAATATGGTCAAAATATGTTTATTATTCAAGGGGACATAATTCTGCAATAAAGATCTTAATCAAAGTTATGTTTCCTTTATGCACATGTTCAATGCATGTCTGAACTGTGTTCCAAGTTTCAACTCCCTGCATCGAATACTGTAGGAGGAGTTGCGGAGACAAGAACAGTACTACAAAGTGTGACGGACGTACGTATGTACGTACGTATGTACGTACGGAAGGACAAGGGCAAAACTATATGCCCCTCCCCACTTCGTGGCGGGGGCATAAAAAAAAGGAACAGTCTCTGCTCTATAGCACTAATAATTCGCGTCTCAGATTTTTTGTCAGTGTTGTCGATTTGTTGAAGATTAGCAGAAGTTTTCGAAGTAGACTCCATTTCTCCGTTTGTTGATGTTCCATAACGAAGATGAGGCTCACCATCAGTACTCAGAGGCTGGTGAGTGTTTGGTACTGATATCGCATCCCACTGGCTACTCTTTGACTGCGCTTGCAGTAAATGTTGATAACGTGTCATTGGTATCAGAATTAATTTTCGCACAGAATTCTGATCCGTCATATTTCACAAGAGTGCTCCTGAATGTCTGATGCAATATCTCCATCAGAAACTTCTCTGAAAATGTCTTCACTGTCGGTATCGTCGGAAGAATCAGAGATTTTTGAGGTGTAGATTAAAAACACACGAACTAGCTCTTTAACAGCTGTGCAATGTTTGTTTAAGAGCTGCCTCTTTGATGTAATGTCAGTACCTCTTGCTATCAGCTTTCTGAATGTACCCTTAAATTTTCCCAGCGCAAAGTAGTCCGTTTCAGTCAGATCTATATTGCCCTGCAAGAGATTGTAAGCGTTCTCAGGAAGGATAATCACTTCCCCTGTTTTACAGCAGTAAGCAGCTGACGTCTCTGGTGAGGTGTTGCAACGCTAATATACCGAAGCAAATGAATATGATTTCTAACCCTTTCCATAGCAATGAGTTAACTAAATGAACTGTGCACACTTGTTTTGTCACCGAAGAATACCGATTAACTGATTATGGATTAACAGATAAATATTCACGTGTCAAACGTACATACTTAAAAACCATATACAATAGGATATTCCCCAGGTAAAACATTCGATCGCAACATATCATTTCTATCCTGTGTCTTTGGACTCAAATCAATAATAAGCGGGCTAAAACGGTCTCCTTGCATCACGGAGTCATAAACAGTTACGAAGTTTCTCGATTTCTTCTTGTGATAAAATAACTGCGTACCAAGAGTAGATAACTGCAGAAGGTTCTGAAGTGTGAACAGCAGGATATAGTGTATGTTCGTCGTGACGGTTTTAGAAAACTTCGAGCTCATGAAGACGTTGTGCGACGTCATGATACAGCTGATGTTCATGTGGTGGCACAACATTATACTTTAATCCGTCATGTCCTTTGAATTGATGAGCTCAATATAGAGATCATCAAAAACCAGCATAAGGTGCTTTTCCTTCTCTGCCCATGCCTCAATATCAGACCTTCCTGGTAGTCCTTGTATGAAAGTAATATTTGGCACACTCCTTTCCATCTCATCAAACTGTTGCTGATAAATATTGTAAAAATAAAGAATCCGGGAGACTTTTTCCGTAAAGACTTGTTCCGACTGTTCCAGTAGTTTCCGTATATATGTCGATTTCCCCGAATTCGACCTGGCGATAAGCAGCATGCTTGACGGCGATACAAATTTTAGCAGAGAACTGCTACTTTCTAGTGATTCGTTAAAAGTTCCGTCGTCACCATCATCACTTTTTGATTCTAAAGTGACTTGCTTCTCTAGCTTTGCCCTGCCCTTATTGTCAGTGTTATCGTCGCTGATATTTGACATCTTTTACAGTAAAGAAAAACAACGACTGGGAAGCTAAATGTGATGTAAGGCTTTCAATAATATCGTCTGATTATACTAATAATAGAAGTTTAATCCTAGCTATTGTCCTCCAATGATAATACCTTGAGCATCCTTAATGCTTCTCCATTCAAACTTTCACCCCCATCGTAATCTCGTCCACGGTGTAATCTGATCATTAATCCGCTCATAATCCGCCTTATCTCATTAATGCCAACTTAATCCCCAAGTGAACAAGTAAATTCATTGAATTTATATCCCCCGCCGAAATGACTGATTTGTTTATGGCTTATTTTCAGTTTGATAGATTTTTGTTCCCTGGAACTTAGTTACGACTGTGGACTTTAAATCAAGCGGGCAATAACCCTTGTTTTTTAGTGAGGCCATTCTAAACAACTTGCTTCGGCACCATCTTGCTGTGATGATATATACCAAACAAAAAAGAAACGCACACAGTAATATTTTGGTATTTTCTTGGGAATAACAAATAATTTAAAACAATAATTCATACTGTGTTACAGGTAGACAATCGGACAGTTCAACCCGAAAATTTCATTTAATTGTGTCAATTCAGTACTTTATGACGCGTCTCTGAACAAGGCAGGGGTACAGATACTCATCTACGCCATGATGAGACATTTTCTAATCATGCTATAAAAGGTAAATAAAACGGGAAAATCTTAGTGTGTGTGTTTCTTTTTTTTGTTTGGTATATACTAATATCATGTTTCAAAAATTTTGTTCATTGGCAACTTAGCTATGGCTTATTTGTGTGTTTTAAATCAAATCAAGGGCAGTAACTCATGCATTACTGATGCCATCATGACAAAACTTGACGTGCTATGTCATGTTATGATGATACATAATTGTTTTAAGTTTTGTGAAATTCTGTTCATTGGTTATTTAGCTATGACTCAATTTGTCTATTTTAACGCAATTCAAGGGCATTAACTCATGCATTACTGAAGCAAGTTCAACAAAACTTAATATGCATTGTCCTGTTATAATAATACATATTTAGTATCAGTTTCATAGAATTCCATTCATTGGTTACTAAGTTATTGCTAAATGTGTTGATTTTAAATTGATTCAAGGGCAATAACGCATGCACTACTGACGTCGTTTTGACAAACCTTTATATGCACAATTGTGTAATAGTGATTCACATTTGATATAAGTTTCATGAAATTCTGATAATTGGTTACTTAGTTATGGCGCATTTTATCATTTTTAAACCAATTTCAGGGCAATAACTCAAGCATTACTGAAGCTTCACGTGCATCAGGTAACTGACGTTCAATGCTAACTTATAAATGGCTCCGGACGGAAGGACGGACGGACATGGAGAAAAGTATATCCCTCCACCTTCGGCGGGAGATAACAGTACCCCCACTGTGTAATCGAATCGTTAATCCTTCATAATCCGTCTTATCTCTATTTATATCTTTTATCCCCTCTTAATTCCTACCACCACCACCCCCTTCACTGTCCCCCTTTACAACACTACTTTTATCGATTCGTAATCTGGTTTTCTTTTCGAAAAGACTCTTTTAAGGCCATTCAGAACTGATTTGGCCGTTTTTTCTTTTATAGGCTCTGTCCATATTTTAGCAGGAAAACACATCAATGACAAACAATAAATATTGAGTTTTCTCATTTTCTTTAGCCAAATTGCCCACATAAGATCGATCCGCATCAAACTGAGCATCGCTTGAATTCACTCTGACTTGGAGAGTCTTCGATTTATGTCGAGTTTGTTTCTGTACGGAATAAAGATGTATTCCATCAAGCCACTTTTGAATAAAATATTTTGAAATTTTTCCAGGATATTTCTTTTTCAGAGCTTTATAAATGTTCTATAAAAGGGTTATCCTTTGGAAGCAAGGATCACACCAAGGAACTGAAAACTGTCGAGTGTACAAGTTTTCTGGGCCAGACTAGCTAGTTTCGGCCAATTACGCCTCATCAGTGACCCTCAAATATTTTTAAAGTTCTCCAATGGAATCAATGATCCCAAAGGACTAGAAAATAAAATCGACACTATGATAAAGGGCAGGGAGACTTTTTACGGTCGTTCAGGACTGCGAAGCGCTGCAGGATTACTTTTTCAGTATGGCTTTCCTATCATCTCCTGCCATATTCAATTTTTCATAGTAATCACTGAATCTGTTCAAGAGATTTGTCAAACACTCAGATATTTCAATTATTAATGCCTATGTCACAGTTTCCAAAAACATATCAGAGGCTCTATAACAGCCTACCATGTTGATATAGTGACAACTAGGAGACCATCTATGAGGTTCTTTCCAGATATCGTCGTCTTTTAACCAATTTCCGAGACGAGGACCACAAGCAAAACATTTCACTTTATCACTGTTATTTGCATAATAAAACCCAGCCAATAATAAAATGTTTTGTTTGCTGTAACTGTACCGGCCAATTGTCAAACGATGATAGCCTGTCACGATAATATACCATATATTGCTTTGGGTTTAACGGCCCTTTGAGACAGTATTTCAGTCTATATCGGGCCGTCTCCCAGAGAGGGAGAAAGAGCAGAAATGACAGACGCGAGAAAAAATGTCCAAACAACCCGCACCTACTGCAAGCACAACAGGCCCTTGCACTACAATGTTCCAAATCAGTAGGACGCCCCGGCACTGGAAGTTTTACACAGTACCATCGCACCACCCGACCACCCCCGGATGTGTTATTGCTGAACCAAACCCTGTCCATGATCAACATTAAACGCATTGGCTTCCAAGAATGACATCAGATACTGAATACTTTCTTTATATTGGCAAAGCATTGTAAATGTATCCATGTGCATTCTTATTCTAGTATGATGTCCGTGGTACGTGCGGACGTCCGTCAAATAGGGGTACCATTAAAGGCATAGTTTCAAGAACAATATAGCTCAAGAGTCTCTCTAAAGTATTTATAGCGGTTCCATAACACCTTGACTATTGATATTATACTATTATGAGTCGTTTAGCGTTCCTGCGGTTTGATAGCAATAATCCAAATTCTCTAGACCTCTCGCGGTTACGATAGACACATTCTTAAGTAATAACTCAACTAGAAAATATGCTAATGATAATCAGTCAACTAGAAATTTTGCTAATATTTCAATGTAAGTATATATATCATAATGAAACCCATTGGGTATCATAAATTTTAAGGCATCTTTCAATAAGGCTGTCTAAAAATTTGGTTTTGTGCAGCAAGCTTATTTTTTATTGTTTAGCTCATCTGGGCACGAAGTGCTCAGGGTGAGCTTTTGGGATACCGTGATGTCCGTCGTCCGGTTTTGTGCAGCAAGTTTATTTTTTAGCTTTTGGGGTACAACTTTTGCTTGTGATTGATTGATTTCTTGATTAACGTCCACGGTAAACAGCTATGGTCATGTCGGGACGGTCAGTTAACCTAACCGCACTATTCCTGGGAAGGCTTAGACCTCCTAGGCGGTTGACCAGTACTGAGTGCACATACTTTCGCCAGTAGCTGACAACTGCCCTCCTAGGCGGTTAACCAGTACTGAGTGCACATACTTTCGCCAGTAACTGACAACTGCCCTTCTTGGATCAGCGGAAGGAGAAACGAAAGTATGTGGCCAGACCGGGTTTCGAACCCAGGACCTCTGCTTGTGAACACTCTAGCTGGGACAGTTTTGATCCAATCTTTCTGAAATTTTGTCAGAATGTTTATCTTTATAATATCTAGGACACATTCGAAACAGGGTCATGTTGGGTCAAAAACTAAGTCACTCGGTCAAATCATAGAAAAACCTTGTGTACGCTCTAGAAGGCACAGTTTGTATCCACAGTTCATGAAACTTTGTCAGAATGTTATCTCCATAAAATCTAGCCAAGTTCGAAACATGGTCATGTCGGGTCAAAAACTAGGTCACTAGGTCAAATCTTAAAAAAACGTGTACGCTCTAGAAGGCACAGTTTTCACCCAAAGTTAATGAAACTTTGTCAATGTTTATTTTCATAATATCTAGGATAGTTTCGAAACTGGGTCACGTCGGGTCAAAAACTAGGTCAAATCTTAGAAAAACCTTGTGTACACTCTACAAGGCACATTTTTATCCAAATGTCATGAAATTTTGTCAGAATGTTTATCTTTAAAATATCTAGGATAAATTCGAAACAGGATCATGTTGGGTTAAAAACCAGCTAACTAGGTCAAATCTTAGAACAAGAGGCCCAAATGGGCCTGATATCGCTCACCTGGCTATTGTGCAACGGGACCATTCTGATACAAAATTGGTCCAATTCCACTGAGAATTTCTCATTTTCACATTTTGCTACTTTTAGTAACAGAGGCCAACTTGCCTGGTCTTTATATATTTACTTTTGAAACACCTCAATGCAAGAATCATTTTGCCACAAATTTCATCAAAATCCATTCAGGGGTTACTGAGATATTGCCAGTTTCATGTTTTGTGCTATTATTAGTAACGGCAGATGGCGGCCATCGTGGATTGCTAAAATGCAAAAAATCGAAGAGCCTTCATGCAAGGACCATTTTGACACAAATTTGGTCCAGTTCCATTGAGATTTTCTGATTTTCACATTTTTCTATTTTTAGTAACAGAGGCCAATATGACTGGTCTACAGTTAGATATTTTTGAAACATCTCAATGCAAGAATCATTTTGACATTGTCATTTTCCTGTTTTGTGCTATTTTTAGTAACGGCAAATGGCGGCCATCTTGGAATGCCAAAATGCAAAAAATCGAAAAAGCTTAATTTAAGGACCATTCTGACACAAAATTAATCCAACTCCATTGAGATTTACTAATTTTCACATTTTTCTATTTTTAGTAACAGAGGCCAATATGAATGGTCTACAGTTAGATATTTTTAAAACATCTCAATGCAAGAATCATTTTGACACAAATTTCGTCAAAATCCATTCAGCGGTTACTGAGATATTGTCATTTTCATGTTTTGTGCTATTTTTAGTAACGGCAGATGGCGGCCATCTTGGAATGCCAAATTGCAATTAATCAAAACGACTTCATGCAAGGAACATTCTGACACAAAATTGGTCCAATTCCATTAAAGGGTTCTTGAGTAATTGTCATTTTTATGTTTGTGCTATTTTTAGTAACACCAGATGGCGGCCATCTTGGAAGGCCGAATTGCAATTAATCGAAACGGCTTCATGCAAGGAACATTCTGACACAAAATTGGTCCAATTCCATTAAAGGGTTCTTGAGTAATCGTCATTTTTATGCTGTGCTATTTTTAGTAACGGCCCACATGGTGGCCATCTTGGATAGTCAACTGGCACAAAATTGAAATAATTCCATTCAAGAACCATTTCTGACCAAATCTTGTCAGAATTGGTTGCATTTTCTTTAGATATTGACATTTGAGCAAAATCGGCCTTGTAAACGCTAAGTAGGTCACTGTGACCTAATTCCGCTATAGATTTTTTTTATTTTTACAATATTTAATACCAAGGTCCAACTTATGTTCCATGCAAACTTTCAACCGAATATACCAAATGGTTCTGGAGAAGAAGTTTATTTTGTTTTTGCTATTTTTAGTAACGGCGGCCATATTGGATTTTCAACCTGACCCAATTTTACAATTCTGAGACCCTGGAGTCAGGTCATGCTCCATGTGAAATTTGAGAACCATGGGACCAGTAGTTTTAGAGAAGAAGTTGTTTGAAGTTGTTTAAATAGGTCATTTTTTGACATTGGCATTTGAGCAAAATTACACACGTAAACAGTAAGTAGGTCACTGTGACAAAACTCCGCTACAGATTTTTTTCATTTTTACAATTTTGAATACCAAGGTTTCACTGATGTTCCATGCCGAAATTCAGACAAATATACCCAGTGGTTCTGGAGAAGAAGTTTATTTTGTTTTTGCTATTTTTAGTAACGGCGGCCATATTGGATTTTCAACCTGACCCAATTTTACAATTCTGAGACCCTGGAGTCAGGTCATGCTCCATGTGAAATTTGAGAACCATGGGACCAGTAGTTTTACAGAAGAAGATGTTTGAATATTTGTTTTTAGGTGTTGACGGACAAATTCTGTGACGACGCACGACGCACGCCGGACGCATTGGTATGATAATAGCTCACTATGGCCCTCCGGGCCAGGTGAGCTAAAAATCTTGTGTAGTACGCTCCAGAGGACACAGTTTTGATCCAATCTTAATGAAACATTATCAGAATGTCTATCTCCATAAACTCTAGACCAAATTCAAAACTGGGTCATGTCGGGTCAAAAACTAGGTCACTATGTCAAATCCCCATAATATGTAGGATAAATTTTAAACTGGGTCGTGTCCGGTCAAAATCTAGGCCACCAGGTTTAATCATAGAAAAACCTTGTGTACACTCTAGAGGACACAGTTTTGATCCAATCTTTATGAAACTTTGTCAGAACGTTTATCTCAATATACTCTAGGATAAATGTGAAAGTAGGTCTTGTCAGGTCAAAAAGTAGGTCTTGTCAGGTCAAAAACTAGGTCTGTAGGTCAAATCTTAGAAAAACCTTGTGAACGCACTAGAAGGCATAGTTTTGATCCAATCTTCACGAAACGGTCAAAATGTTTATTGTCCATATATCTAAGCCCCCTATGAAACTGAGTCACGTCGGGTCAAAATCTAGGTCACTAGGTCAAATCTTAGAAAAACTTTGTGTACACCCTAGACGGCACAGTTTTGATCCAATCTTCATGAAACTTTGTCAGAATGTTTATCTTTATGAAATCTAGGTAAAGTTTGAAACTAGGTCGTGTCTGGTCAAAAACTAAGTCACTAGGTCAAGTATAAGAACGACCTTGAATACGCTCCAGAGGGCACAGTTTTGATCAAATCTCAATGAAACTTTGTCAGAATGTTTATTCTAACAATATCCAGGCCAAGTTTGAAACTGGGTTTTGTTGGGTCAAATATTAGGAAAACCTTGTGTTTGTTCTAGAGGTCACAGTTTTGATCCAAACCTAATGAAATTTTGTCAGAATGTTTATCCTTACAATATCTAGGCCAAGTTTGAAACTGGGTCATGTCGGGTCAAAAACTAGGTCAGATCTTAGAAAAAACTGCGCTTAAAAGGACACAGTTTTTGATCCAATCTTTTTTAAATTTTGTCAGAATGTTTATCGTCACAATATTTTGGCCAGGTTTGAAAGTAGATCATGTCGGGTCAAAAACTGCTCCACTAGGTCAGATATAAGAACGACCTTGTGTACACGCTTGAGGGCACAGCTTTGATCCAATCGTTATGAACCTTTGTCAGAATGTTTATCCTCACAATATCCAGGTCAAGTTTGAAACTGGGTCATGTCAGGTCAAAAACTAGGTCACTAGGTCAAACCTTAGAAAAACTTTGTGCACACCCTAGAGGCCACAGTTTTGATCCAATCTTCATGAAACTTTGTCAGAGTGTTTATTTATCTCCTTTAAATCTAGGTCAATTTTGAAACTGGATCAGGTCGGATCAAAGGCTAGGTCACTAGGTCAAATCTATATTAAGTTATGCTGCAAGAATCTGAACTAACATTGCAATGATGCCAGCCACAAACTCCTTGAAATACATTAGTATCATAACAGTGAGATAATAATGCTACCATTCTATCATCTGTGTTTGCCTAGTTCAGTCCAGTTCAAATCCATCAAAGGAACTCAACATGAATGGGAACTTTTAGGAGAAGTGACTCTGCCATTTTCCGCTCACCTGAGCCTTACAGTATTGGTGTTAGCTGCCTCTGTCATCCATCCATAAACATTTCCATACATCTCTGAAACCACTTGGCAGACTAAACTCAAATTTCATATTGAGCCTGCACATGGGTCAAAGGATTGAAAGTTCTTCAAATGATCTTGGTGGTCGCCATTCCCATGTATGGTAAAACTCTTATAAATCTTCACCAGAGCCAGTGAACTGATTAATGCTCAGGTGAGCATTCAGGGCCACCATGGCCCTCTTGTTTATGCAGTAGATCTGCACTCAGTTGATAGTTACCGACTGACACTGTGTTAAACCGATTCACAAATTCATCGATACAATTCAGCAGCAAACAATCCATTGGCCAAGGATAAGAAAATCCACCCAATATATCTTTTTGCTGGTCATTCATTAATAGAAAATATCCTAACCAGAGACCCATTGGTCCTGTAGCTCACCCGAGTCCATTCATCCTGAGCACTCAGGGGTAAGTGACTTTAAGGCAAATTGTACAATATGACAGAATTCTGAAGTCTGCTTCTTGAGAACATTTCTGTAAAACTTTTGTCGAAATATCTATTGTAACACAGAAATAATTGCTAAGTTACATTTTTCAAATTATAAGTCTATGGAAATTTAAGTTCCATCGCAAAAGAACACATGGGCAACAGTAATTCAATAGAGGCTATTACTAAGATCCTTTCAGTAAAGTTTCAGGTTTATTGTCCAATTAGTTTCTGAGTAAATGATTTTTGAGTATGTTTTCTGTTTTTAACCTTTTGGTTATCATGGCAACCAGCCAAAGAGTGCCATTTGCATAAATTTCATGCGGTTGCTAGAGGACTACTCCAGGAACAATTCTGTAAAAGTTTTGTCCAAATATCTGCAGCGATGTAGCTATGAATGAAAATTTTCAACTTTACTATTATAAGTCAATGGCAACTTAAAAGTTCCAACAGAAACAAAACTACTGGAGCAACTGCCATGAGAAACAGTTGTTTTATAGAGGCTAGTATTAAGATCCTTTCTGTAAAGTTTGAGCTGTATCGGTCGCAAAGTTTATGAGATGATTTTTTAACAGTGTTCCAATTTTTCCGTTGTCATGGCAACCAGCCAAATTTTGCAATTTGAATAAATTTAATAAGGTTGCTTGAGGACTTCTCAAGGAACATTTCTATGAAAGTTTTTTCAAACTATCTGCACCGAATAGCAATAAATGCAAATTTTCTATTTTGCCATTGTAAGCCAAAGGCAACTTTAAGTTCCCACAGCAACCAAACTGCTAGAGCAATTGCCAAGAAAAACAGTTCTTTTATGTAAGCCATTAATACTAACATCCTTTCTGTAAAATTTGGGCTTTATTGGTTGCATAGTTTATGAGATGATTTTTGAATATTTTTTCTATTTTTAATCATTCGGTTGCCATGGCAACCAGCCAAATTGTGCAATTGATATAAATTTCATGTGGTTGATAGAGGACTACTCAAGGAACACTTCCGTAAAAGTTTAGTCAAAATATCTGCACCGACATAGCAATAAATGCAATTTTTCAATTTTTCCCATACAAGCCAATGGAAATTTTAATTTGCCATAGCAACCAAAGTTCTAAAACGATTTGGATAAAAAACAGTATTATTGGTTCCCCTTGCCTATAGATGCTATATATGAAATTTGGTTACAATGGGCCTTGTAGTTTCAGAGGAGATGTCGTTTGAAAATGTTGACTCAGGTGAGCTAATAAATAGCCGTCATCTGTACCATACATAGCCGTCATCTGTAACATAACCTCGTAGATAATTCTGTTCAATATGTGCGTTTAAATACTCGAGTGTAGTAACATCATATCCGAAAATGTGAAACATCCATCTTCTTTTCAAACGAATTGGGGTCAAGAGTAACGAAAAATATTTAAGCCATTGATGGAATTTATTTCTCGTAAATGGCTCTAGGTCCAGTCAATCAACATCGTATAGTACCTGCTCTAGTTGAATGTCTTTGTATACTTCAGAGCCTTTTAAAAATATCATAAACCCATCTTTTTGTGCGATATTTTAGCCAAGCTGTTTGTAGTTCGACTTTAAATTCTTTACCTTTTATAGATATCTGAACCAAATGCTTATAATTTTCTCTCTGATTTCAGTTGGTATAATGTCTAGATGTATTTGAGACATAGTGAATAACTAACATGTTAAGGGCTAAACAATTGCTTAGATATGTCCAAGCTGACATTCCATAAAAGCCCTAGTGTGAAATTATTAATAAAAATTAGAACTGTATCAAAGCTAAAAAACTTGCACGAATGATGATGCTTTTACTGATGTGATGAGGCTTTTACTGATGTAACGACCAACAACTGAGTTGTTCATCAATGCGTATATCAGTTATTGCTTATCAATGCGTAAATAGAATAACTACATGCCACAAAATACGACCTGCGCCTCATCAACCTGATCCACGTTTCAAAGCATGACATTACAGCGTGACATCAGAGTTCACAAAAAATCCACTGGATATATCCTGAGTTTGATACTACTTATATTGCATTGAATATTGTAAGATACATACATAATAATTTTGTTACTATCATATTTGAAATCGGAATTATACCTTTGCCATTTTAGTCAAAAGTATGTCAGTTACTGTAGACTGTCGTCGGACAGTTCTCAGATTCCTGACTTAAGTATATAGATTTATTATTACAAGAAGAAACACAAAAAGTAACTCAGCATGCTCACAAGTATTTTATACATGAGACACATCTTAAAAGCGTTGATGTCATGATCTTGTCATAATGATTTTAAAAAAAACTATTATCAAAAAAATTTAGGCTGTATGGTTAACAAACAATACTACTTTTTATTGTATAAAGAAACAGTGAATACAACCTAGGGCTCATATACAGCTTTAGTGAGCAAACTACGTAAGTGTGATTAATCTGTCGCCTGTTTGATGTTTTGTCGTTCATTATTTTGAAATATTTTGCTAGTTATGTGTCAATACCGTTTCACACATTATGGAGAGTACAAAATTGTTTTAGAATTCATGTAACAACTCTGAAAAGTTTCTGTATCATAGACTACGCAAGATAACCCACACCAACGCTTTCTTTTTTATTCTGTGCTAGAATTATACACTAAAAGGGTTAAAATAATGATTTTTCCCCAATTATAACTCTGTGAGATATTGTTTTATGTGCTGCAAATGTTGGTTTTTAGGATAACATATATCACAGTCTCGTAAGCTGTGTTTCTATTTACGTTAATTACATCAATTTGATAAATATGCATTCTGTAGGAGATTCTTTACGTTTCAAGCTTTGAGAAATCTTTGAATATCAACATGTAAGCGCCATTTCAAATCATTATAATATTTTTGAATATTGCATTAAAATTGATATTACACGTGCTAAACGGTTTCTCTATGGTAAACTACAAATCTAATGACACCACCGTTTTCTCATTATATATGAAAAACTTGTCCCTAGACCTATATAATAATATGCTTATAACGATGCAATTTATGAATTACTCTTGTTTTGTCCAGTCTTATTTGTAACAAATTGTAATCTTTCCAATCACGAACGTAGAGTCCATTGCACACACCCTTTCATTAATACCCTCCCCCAGTGTCTATTCTAGGATTGAAAAAATAGGGGGGATTTTCGACAGAGAAAAGGTATCACTCACACTTGTAACTCTAAAATTTGGCTTAAAACTACATAAAAGCAATTGTACCTAGTATTTTAGCTATGATTTAGTATCAATGAGTACACACAATGCTTTTAGGTATCATTTAAATCTATTTTTATGAATAAAATAAAGAAAATAATTCCCCCCTTCTGCTAAGAATTAGGGGGGAATTGTCAGAAATGTGGGTGAACCCCCCATCCCCCTCTCTAGAATAGACACTGCTCCCCTTGTCCTGATATAACTGAAATACTGTTGCAAAGGATGTAAACGTCACAGATCATCCATCCATCCACTGCCAATTAAGAGTGGTCTCCACATTTCGCATGTCAATCTGTTGGTTGGTTGTTTTCGGTTAAACGGATTTTGAGACGGTATTTCAGTCCACATCGAGCCGTCTCTCTAAGAGAGGGAGATAGATGAGAGAAAAATGGCCAAAACCACACCCGCATCTACTGCAATACAGTAGGCCCTTGCTCTACTATTATCCGAATCAGTAGTACGCCCCAGCACTTAGTTACCCAGCACCATCGCCCGACCACGACCACCCCCTAATGTCAATATGTGAAAAATATTCTGAAAAAACAAACCTCTTTCTTCATATTTGCTGATGAACACAATCTTCTTCACGGGCGCAGAAACGTCTTTCTTCCAACTGAACCAAAGTTGTAGTCAGTTACTAGTTCTTTAGTGCTCAGTTTTGATGATTTTTGATTTGGGCACTTTGACCACTTTGAATTTAGGCCCGCCCAAACATCACTTTCCGGAGTTATGTCCGCTGGACACGGCAGTAATTCCATACGATCATTTAAGTACAACAGTGAACAAGTAATAAAAACTTACTTTACAACCTTTCCATTGATTGATTGTTTGACTGTTTTGGATTTAACGGCCCTTTGAGACAGTATTTCAGTCTATATCGGGCCGTCTCCAGAGAGAGAGAGAAGTGATATACGAGAGAAAAATGTCTAAACATCCCCCACTCGCACCTACTTCATGCACAGTAGACCCGTGCAGTAGGCCCTTGCCATACACTGTTCCAAATCAATAGGACGTCCAGGCACTGCAAGTTATACAGCACCATCGCACCACCCCTCCCTGGTTGGCTGGTTGATTTTGGGTTTAACTGCCCTTTGAGACAGTATTTCAGTCTATATCGGGCCGTCTCTTAAAGAAAGGGAAAAAGAGAAATGACAGGACTAGAGAGAAAACGTCCAAACAATCCCCACCCGCACTAACTGCAAGCATAGTAGGCCCTTGCTCTACTAGTATCCAAATCAGTAGGACGCCCAGGCGCTGAAGTTATACCCAGCACCATCCTCACCACCCAACCACACCCTGACCCCTCCCTATTCATGTCATTGACCTTTTGGCAATCGTGGTCCAATTGGCAATTTCCCATCATTTTAAAATCGGAGATCACTTCCTTGGACGTATCATCCGGTCTAACGGGTCAGGTGTCATTTGTCACTTGCATAGAGATGGAAGGGGAGTGGAGAACACAATTTACCTCCTGGTGCGAAGAGAAAATCTTACGCAATAAAAACGCTAGCGCCGCTTTGGGTCAGGAGTCTATTTCTGATATACTGACTTACTTGCAAGAAGATAGACTGCCTGCTAATTTTGACAGACAGCAAAAAGCCAGTTTCAAGCATAAGGTAGGCCTACCCGAATTTTCTTTTTCTACCATCTATTAACCATTGAGCTGTTTAGATTCTTTTTATTTAAAAGTTTTCATGCGGCATCATTTTTGTTGTTGTTTTTGCAAATATATAAGCACAATCACTTTTTCAAATGACTCCAGTGGCTTTGCACCCCTATAAATTCGTACCGCATTTACAGATATCTAACGAGGCGACTTTTTTTAGAGAGTTGCTCAAATTTCGGACAGACATCTCATCTATATATCAAATGAGAGGATAACTCTTAGGAAAAATGCAAATTATGGACCAATTGTATTATTCTCAATGTGGTGTTTTTCAGGCATTTTGGCCGGTCAGTCTTATTAACGCAGGATAGTTAAAATACTATTATAGAAATAGTATTATCCATAAAAACGTAGAAAATATGCTTTAGTGTCCAATTAGTAATTACCAGAGGACCAGTGGTCCTGTAGCTCACCTGACACTTGGTCCTGGTATATAATTTAATGTTTTCATACGTTTATATAGCCCCAGGGCAGGGGCAGATTTGCCACCCCCTGGACTAATGTTGAGTCCCAATGCTATATACCAACCCACAAGGTCACTGAGTCTTTGGTTGTGGACAAAGATTTATGAAGGGTTTTTATCAGATATGGGCGTGGCGGCCACTTTGTTCATGTGACCATGACCATCTGAACAAACTTTGACCCAGTATTAAATCTACATATGAAACACAGTATTGTATAAACTGATGGGCAAGGGAGCCCAATGCTACATACCCAGTTTTAAGGACATAGGCCTTTCGGTCTTGAGAAAAAGACTTTTGAAGAGTTTTTACCATTTATGGGCATGGTGATCATCTTGGTCATGTGACCAAAACCATCAGAACAAACTTTGGTTCCTTTAAAACGGTGAAAAAGGTCACGGAGTCTTTGGTTGTAGACAATGATTTATAAAGGGTTTTATCAGATATGGGCGTGGCGGCCACCTTGTTCATGTGACCATGACCATCTGAACAAACTTTGATTCTTTTGACCCTGTATTAAATCTACATATGAAACACAGTAATCATTTGTATAAACTATGATGGGCCAGAAAACCCAATGCTATATACCCAGTTTAAGGTCGTAGGCCTTTCGGTTCTTGAGAAAAAGACGTTTGAAGAGTTTTTACAATATATGGGCATGGTGGCCCTCTTGGTCATGTGACCAAGACCATCTAAACAAACTTGGGTTCCTTTAACCCGGTGAAATATGAAAAATGGCTTCAATCGACCCCAGTGGCCACTGAGCAGATGTTTCAAAATGTTGACGGGTGAGAGAATCTCAGTGACCTTGTTCAAAGGTCAAAGAATGACCTTGACCTTTAGCGACATATCTTCATCTGGTCATTTAGTCAACTATGTTTACCAAATATTGTACCTTAGACTTAAATGGTTTCTGAAAACAATCAATGTTTAACCATTTTCCCATATAAAAGCCTGACGTACTAAGTTGACTGTCATAAATTAGGTCAAGGTCAACGCTTAATCATCATTTGTATAAAATTTGCTCGGCTCTAGTGCCCAAAGCTACATACTTGGTATGATATCAAGTTTCAAGGTCATATACCTTTTGGTATAAGGGAAGAAATTTTTTGAAGGGTTTTTACCATATATGGGCGTGACGGCCATCTTGGTCATGTGACCCAGACCCCGTGAACAAACTTAAATTCCCCCATCCACTGAGACTCTTGACAACAGATGATGGACAGAACGACCTTAATCTTAAGTGACATAATATCTTATTCTGTTCATTCAGGTGACCATATATACCAAGTATTTAGACTTAAATACGTTCTGAGAAATCCACTGTTTAAGCGTTTTCCCATATAAAAGCCTAATATACCAAAGTGAACCATGTCATAAATTAGGTCAAGGTCAACGCAAGGTCATCATTTGAAGAAACTATGATGATCCTGAATGCCAAATGCTACATACCAAGTTTCAAGGTCAAAGGCATGAAGATTTTTGAAGGGTTTTTACCATATATGGGCATGGCGGCCATCTTGGTCATGTGACCTAAATTTCGTTCTACCATCCCACTGAGACTCCGTATATGAAATTTGGCTTCAATCGGCCCAGTGGTTTCAGAGGACAAGATGTTTGAAAATCTTGACAATGGATTGATGGATGGACGGAATGACCTTGACCTTAAGAGACATCATATCTTTATCTGTACATTTTGTCGACCATGTATACCAAGCACTGTACCTAAGACTTTAACAGTTTCTGAGAAATTTACTGTTCAAGCGTTTTCGCATATCAAGCCTAACATACCAAAGTTGACCATATCATAAATTAGGTCAAGGTTAACGCAAGGTCATCATTTGTATAAACTATGATGGGCCCGAATGCTCGATGGTACATACCAAATTTCATGGTCATAGGCCTTTTGGTTCGGGATAGAATTTTGAAGCGTTTTTACCATATTCATGTATGGGCATGGCGGCTGTCTTGGTCATGTTACCCAGACCCCGGGTACAAATTTTCGTTCCACCATCCCACTGAGACTCCATATAAAATTTGGCTTCAATCGACCCAGTGTTTTCAGAGGAGATGTTTGAAAAGTTTGATGACGGATGGACGGACGGAATGACCTTGACGTTTAGTGACATAATATCTTCATTTGTGCACTAAGTTGATCATGTATACCAAGTACTGTACCTAAGATTTAAATAGGTTCTGAGAAATCCACTGTTTAAGCGTTTTCCCATATAAAGCCTAATGTACTAAAGTTGACCAAGTCATAAATTAGGTCAAAGTCATCATTTGTACAAACTATGATGGGCCCGAATGCCCAATGCTACATACCTAGTTTCAAGGTGATAGGCCTTTTGGTTTGGAGAAGATTTTTGAAGGTTTTTACCATATATGGGAATGGCGGCCATCTTGGTCATGTGAACCAGACCCCGGGTATAAACTTTCGTTCCCTCATCCCACTGAGACTCCAAAGGAAATTTGGCTTCAATCGGCCCAATGGTTCCGAAAAATATTTGAAAATCTTGATGATGGATGGACGGACGGAATGACCTTGACCTTTAGAGACATCATATCTTCATTTGTTCATTTACTTGAGCATGTCTGCCAAGTATGATGGGCCCGCATGCCCGATGCTACATACCAAGTTTCAAGGTCATAGGCCTTTTGGTTCTGGAGAAGATTTTTGAAGGATTTTAGCGATATATGGGCGTGGCGGTATTCTTGGTCATGTGAGCCAGATACCCCGAACAAACTTGCGTTCCCCCAAACCATGTATGCTCCATACAAAATTTGGCTTTGATCCGCCCAGCGGTTTTGGAGAAGACCTGCTTAAGACTATTGCTTTCTACGGCGACAGCTACGTTACGCAACTTCAAGACTACTGCCATGAAGATGTACGGGTTTCAAGCGACGTCTACTGGTTTGGAAAGGGCGGCCTTCGTTCTGACTTCGACCGTCAACGTAAAAAGATCAACAGTCTTTTGGCGGGCCGGTTAAAGAGGATTTGGCGGTCGGGTTAAAGAGGAAATTCTTAAGATTTCCAGACATTCGCTGCCCAGATGACTACTTGCCAGATCTTGTTCACTTGTTGGACACTTCGACAATCAAAAGCAACATAGGGTTGAAGAAATTCGAGAGCAGACTTCGACGAATCATCTGTAGTCTCAAAGATTAAATAGCACCAAATAAACGGCCCTGTGCAGGGCCATCATATCATTCAGAAAGAATGACGAATTATAATGTCACTATTACCCCCATCCCCTCGTTTCAGGGCCACCGTATCATTCTGAAAGAGGCTGGTTCATTGTTTGCTCATTCCTCCCTCACACTGACTCACATTAATTGCCCCCCCCCACACACACACACACGCACTTTCACATCAACATCTCAGTCTGACTGCATAAAATGTGATACCTGCAAGCGATGGTATCATTCAAAATGTTAAGATTTGTCTGCAGATGACTTTTAAGTTCTATACTGAATCAACTGCGACATATACGTGTGAAAATTGTTTTTCAATCGATCTGGGGTACTCTCCATATCAATTTCTCTACGGACTAACACGAATGAGACAGGTAATTATAGTCAAATAAAATGCACACGTGTCCCACACGTCTTCGCCTGCTATATTTTACTTAAACTGGATATATGCTGGATCCACGGGGAAGACATTCTCAAATGCAACCCTTTCTGAACAAAACGATTAAAGTTGGCTACGAAAAAGAATAAAATAGATCGCTGAATTACAAATCATTCACCTGCGGAATGTAGAATGATTTGTAATTTAGTGTTTTTTTAATTTTTTTCTAACCACTATTAAAGAAAAAACGGCATTTGTTTTAATGTCTCGGCAAGTAGGTGTGTCATAACGAGATATCGATCCGACAGTCAGACAATGATGGTGTCCCCATTGCACGGATCCTAACAGTCTATCAGGTATTACAAAGGCGAAGATGCTACCCTACCCTAGTCAATGACATAAAATCTATCATTCTTCTTTCAATCAGGAACTTAACGCTAAATTATTGTTTTGAAGCAAGGTTCACTTAATGCCAAAGATTACACGGTTTCAATTTTAATTTCGAAAACAAGATCAATTAACAAAAATGATCTTGTCATCACAGTGCTTTCAAAGTCATAACAAGAGCTGTCGCCTACAGCATAGCTCACCTGAATAGTAGCTTGCCCATCACACACAGCTACGCATAAAACTTCAGGCAAGCCTGTCATTAATGACAACACATTTATAAACAAAGCTATCTCAGAAATAAGTATTAAAATAAAATTTAAATAAAAAAATCCACATGAAATTTCAAAGTCCACGAGTTTGAGGTCAAAGAACAAAGGGGATAGGGGTGGGATTGGGGCGTATGGTTTAGGATGTATCAAACCTTGAACCATTATCTAACATCAGTCCAAGTATAAGTATCAACTGGGTCCATCGTGGCACTGTGAAATTATGTCTTCATAAATATAAAACTTTTAACAAAATTCAAAGTCAATGACGATGACTTCAAGGTCATCCAGTGAGGTAGTGGGGTAAGTATATAGTGTTTTGTAAAAACTCAAAAAAGTGTCTAACATCAGTTCAAGTGTAAACTAAATCTCTGCCAAGCATTATGAATCATAATGCAATTAGAAAACTTTAATAAAGACCATATTTCCTAAGTCCCTGACCTTGGCATTGATGTCACTGAGCGGAGTTGGGGTAGTACGCTGTAGGACTTTGGACTAATATCTAATTACAGTGCGAATATAAAAAGAATTCATCTATGGGTTAAGGAGATATGCGTCTTTAAAAACTAACCAAAACATCCGGTCAATAAAAAGGCAGTTTTCTAAGTCCATGACCTTGACATCAAGGTCACTGAGGGGGATGTGGTAGTACCTTGGAAAAATTTGGACCAATATCTAACTACAGTGCAAGTATCAAAAGAATCCATCCATGTGTTAAGGAGATATTGGGCTTTAAAGAACTTTAACCAAAATATGAAGTTAAAAAAAACTCCCAATTTTCTAAGTCCATGACGTTGACATCAAGATCACAAAGTGGGGTGGTGGTGGTGCATTGTTAAACTTTGGACCAATATCTAACTACAGTGCAAGTATCAAAAGAATCCATCCATGGATTAAGGAGATATGTCTTTAAAAACGTTAACCAAAACATCCAATCCGGACGCCGACGCCCACGCTGACACCGACGGCAGAGTGACAACAATAGCTCTTCCTGAACTTTCGTTCAGGCGAGCTAAAAAGTGCCGCAATTGTTTTAAAAATGGGTCGACATATAAAATACCTAAATTTTATCAACGAACAAGGTAATACAGCGTATCACCTATCGCTAGAATCTCTCCCGGTTCAGTAGGCAATAAATCTCTGGAATAATCTTGTGGTTTTTCTGCCCCTGTGAAGATATTCAGAGGGCATTAACTGGTTGACCCTGTCTGTCTATTTGTCTGTCCATTCGTCACACTTTAGAGTAAAGAGTTTGGTTATCAACAGTTCAAGTCCTCCCGCAGTTTTCAATGGATCTTTTTCAAATGACTCTCCGACATTTTGGCCACTTACGTTCCGTTACTAATGAAGATATTTTAGATAAAGACCAAAAAGTCCACCCTTGACAATTTCTGTGGCCGAAATGTCAGTGGCCAAACTGTCCGAGGCCGAAATGTCCGTAGCAAAATGTTTCAAATTAATTTTATCTTCAGTAAATGTCATGTGAACATCTTCATTATGTCCACAACATGTCTGCTAAGTTTGAAAAGAATCCATTGACAGCTGTAGGGCACATCTTCATTATGTCCACAGCATGTCTGCTAAGTTTGAAAAGAATCCATTGACAGCTGTAGGAGAAACAGATTGCACAAACTCTATAACCCTGACTCGAAATGCCATTCTGTCTAAATAAATTCTATCCACTTTAATAAGCATCATCTTCATTAAAATTAAGTTGACATATTCACAAGGTCATTTTAAGTGGTAGTCATTGCAGTGTGTCAGCTCTTTGTACATTTTCACTGGATCATCTTCAAACTTTGTTTACTTGTTTTGAATTTTATGAACATGTGTATATTTAAATATAGATGTAATTAATTGTGACAGAATTACAGCCTTTCAAACTTAGTCATTTTGGGAAGCCTTTGTCCAGTAAAGGTTATGATATTTACGCAATCAACTTGCCATATAGTTTTCAATGGATTGTAGACATATTGGGGACATAATAAAGATATCCATGTATTTTTGACTGAGATCAAATTGATGCTAATAGATATACAGCCTTTTGAACAGCTTTTGCACTAGGGTATGACCTTTTCCTGTAGTTTTCAACGTAGAACTTTTCAGTTGGCAACATGATGAAGATCTGCCTGTGACTTAGTAATGAGGATGAAATAAATTTGTGAGAATTATGACCATTTCCTTTAAAGCAGTAGGGGTGCGACACATCCGTTTGCACTTTAGGATAGGAAAGTCCTGTTACAGATTTCAGGAAGGTAAGGTTCGATCTGCACAGATGCATCATTAGCTGTCTTCCATACACAATTTTCTACTTCCTTACGTCCCTTTGGGACGGTATTTCAGTCTATATCGGACCGTCTCCCAGAGAGACAGAGAAAGAGGAGAAATGATAGACTAGAGAAAACATGTCCAAACAATCCCATCCGCACCTTTTGCAAGCACAGTAGGCCCTTGCCCTACAATGTTCCAAATCAGTAGGACGCCCCGGCACTGGCAATTACACACAGCACCATCGCACCACCCAACCACCCCCTGAGATCATAGTTAAATTAGGTTTGATAAATTTATGTAAAAAAGAACATTTAGCGAATTGGACTTTCAAGCTAAGAAGGATGTAATTTTGGACATAAAATTCAACAGTCAACTTAGCATGAAATAATGGTTAAAGGTATAAAGTAGTATAACAATCCATAAGGCCAGCTTAAGAAAACATTTTATGCCGTGTCTGATGATTGTAAGTGGGCAACTAAGTGAGAAATGTACTTAAAAGCTAGAGTAAATGCAAACGTGGATGTCATGTCGATGTAAACATTTCCAACGCCAACAGGGCATGAGATATAGGTCAAGCATATAAATAATAGCCGCATCCCAGAAGGCAATTCTAAGAAGAGGCTTCATACCAGGTTTGATGATTATAATCATTGTGTTCAACGAGAAATGGTATAATAGACAGAAATGGACTTAAATGCTAGTGTCAAAGTAATTTTGGATGCAACATTCTACAAAGTCAGCATAGTGTGAAATATAGGTCAAGGGTAGAAAAAAAGTGCATCATGCCTCAAGAATATTCTAAGAACAAATGCTATTCCACGTTTGATGATTGTAGGTATCGTAGTTTGAGAGAAATGAACTTAAACGCTAGAGTCGAGGTAATTTTGGATGTGAAATTTTACAAAGTCAGCAGTACCTGAAAACTAGGTCAAGGGTAGAAAAATGTGCAACATGCCTCGAGAACATTCTTAGAAGAGACTTTATACCAAGTTAGATGATTGTAGTTATCGTAGTTTGTGCGGAAAGGACTCAAACTAGGGTCGAGGTAATTGTGGACGGATTGACGAATGTACGGACAGAATGACTGACGGACGGACAGATGGAAAAGTGAACTCCTATATCGCACCTTGCAAGTGCAACATGCCTCAAGAACATTCTTAGAAGAAACCTTATACTAAATTTGATGACTGTAGGTATCATAGATTAGGAGAAATGGACTTAAACGCTAGGGTGGAGGTAATTTTGGAATTGAAATTTTACGAAGTCACTAAAGCGTGGACATACCTCAAGAACGTTTTAAGAAACTTTATACTAAGTTTGATTGATTGATTCTTTTGGGTTTAACGGCCCTTTCAAACAGTATTTCAGTCTATATCGGGCCGTCTCCCAGAAAGAGGGAGAAAGAAGAGGGAAATGACAGGCGGGAGAAAATGTCCAAACAACCCCGCCCGCACCTACAGCATGCAAAGTAGGCCCTTGCCCTACTACAGTCAAAATCAGTAGGACGTCCCGGCACTGGAGGTTACACGCGGCACCATCGCACCACCCGACCACCCCCTATACCAAGTTTGATGAGTGTATGTATCATAGTTTCGTTTCTCCTTCCGCTGATTCAAGAAGGGCAGTAAACTAAGAGAGAAATAAACTTTAACACTAGGGTCGAGGCAATTTTGGAAGTGAAATTTTACAAAGTCAGCACAGTGTGAAATCTTGGTCAAGGGTAGAAAAATGGGCAACACGCCTTGTGATCTTTCTAAGAAGAAATTGCATACCAAGTTTGATGATTGAAGGTATCGTAGTTTGTGAGAAATGGACTCAAACGCTAGGATCGAGGTAATTGTGGACGGACGGACGGTCGGATTGACTGACGGACGGACAGAAAAGTGAACTCCTATATCGCACCTTGCTAAAGCAGGTGCAACAATGATTGATTGATTGTTCTGGTTTAACGTCCCTTTGAGACAGTTTTACAGTTTATATGGGCCGTCTCTCAGAGAGGGAGAAAGAAAAATGATAGACGAGCGACAAACTGTCCAAACAACACCCACCCGTACCTACTACAACCACAGCAGGCCCTTGCTTACAGTGTTCCAAATCAGAAGGTCGCCCCGGCACTGGAAGTTATAAACAGGACCCCCATCCACCCTGCCCTGATGCGTCAAAAAGCATACTCTTTATTTTAACAAGTATTTTCTTAGTCCTCTCTTGTAGGGGCTAGGGACCAGCTTTCCCTGATCACATGTCCTGGTGAATGATTGTCTGAAAAAATGTGGAGTGAAAATTTGTAGCGCTGTGTTAATGGTCAGTGACATTTGTGCATGAGGTTTGCACTTTTCATCAGTTTGCCATAAAAATACCGCACAATCGAAAATGACCGGACAACTGCGATTGAACGGCACTTGTGCGGTGGACAGTCTGTCACTTGCGCTATCGATTGTTGGATGACACGCTGAGAAAAAATTACTTTCTTACAGGAAACTCTAGACTGATTTCAGTCGAAGATGTTAGAAGTTCTCTTAGCCATATAATTCATATTTCAAATGTTTTACTTCTCTTTAATTTTTTTTGTTGGCTCCAACATCTTCGACTGATCAAGTCTGTTTTTATCCCCCGACCGAAAGGTTCGGGGGATATAGCGATGAGCCTGGCGTCCGTCTGTCCGTCCGTCTGTCCGTCCGTAAACATTTTCTTGTCCGCTCTATATCTTGAATACCCTTTGGAATATTTTCATGATACTTCACAGTTATGTAGAACAGGTCATGACGATGTGTCGCGTACAAAAATGGTAACTCTTGCTATTGTACTTTTTGAATTATCTCCCCTTTGGTGATTTTTTGGCAGATTCGTGTCCGCTCTGTAACTTGAATACCCTTTGGAATATTTTCATGATGCTTCGCAGAAATGTAGAACAGGTCATGACGATGTGTCGCGAGCAAGAATGACAACTCTTGCTTTCTTACTTTTTGAGTTATTTCCCCTTGATAGTTTTAGGTGTTATTTTTTGTTAGATTCATGTCCGCTCTATAACTTGAAAACCCTTTGGAATATTCTCATGATACTTCACAGATATGTAGAACAGGTCATGATGGTGTGTCGCAAACAAGAATGACAACTCTTGCTTTCGTACTTTTTGAATTATTTCCCCTTGATAGTTTAAGGTATGATTTCGTGTCCGCTCTATAACTTGAATACCTTTTGGAATATTTTCATGATATTTCACAGATATGTAGAACAGGTCATGACGATGTGTCGGGAACAAGAATGACAACTCCTGCTTTCTTACTTTTTGAGTTATTTCCCCTTGATGGTTTTAGGTGTGATTTGGTGTCCGCCTTATAACTTGAATATCTGTTGGAATATTTTCATGATATTTCACAGATATGTAGAACAGGTCATGACGATGTGTCGGGAACAAGAATGACAACTCCTGCTTTCTTACTTTTTGAGTTATTTCCCCTTGATGGTTTTAGGTGTGATTTGGTGTCCGCCTTATAACTTGAATATCTGTTGGAATATTTTCATGATACTTCACAGATATGTAGAACAGGTCATGATGATGTGTCGCGAACAAGAATGACAACTCTTTGCTTTCTTACTTTTGGAGTTATTTCCCTTTGATGATTTTAGGTGTCCCCTCCAGAGCTTGAATACCTTTCGAAATATTTTCATGATACTTCACAGATATGCAGAACAGGTCATGACAATTTGTCTCATACATGAATGATAACTCCTGCTTTTATACTTTGTGAGTTATTTCCCTTTGGTAGTTTGAGCTGCTGTTTGAGTCTCTGCTCCATATCTGAATAACCCTGGCCAGCTCCAGAATTTGAATAACTGTGTACCTTTTAGAATATTGATTGTCATGCTGTGATATCTTATCAGTGTTCCTAACTCTCTCCGACTCCTCCACATTCCCGCGCCCCTCCCACACCCCCACCCTCCCCCCACCCAAAAAAAAAAAAATAAAAAAAATCCAGATTTGGATTCTTTGTCCAAATTCACTTACTAGAGAGCTCAAAATTAGGTTTGTAGGGCTTGTACTTTAGAAGTTATTCACACATTTTGAAAGTTGAATGTATAATATGCTATACATTTGTGTATATGGTGGCTGTTTGAGATATTACCTCTTTTTAGCAGTCAAGCATACTGTTTTAGTCTGAGTGTTAGATAATCATGCATCTGTTAACAGTTAATGTCAATCAGAAGCATAACAGAACGACAATATATTACCAATATGTGTTTTGAAGTGCACCCTTTTTACCAAGGCCCATGGGGGTCTTCGGTCGGGGGATTTGCCATCTCCTCTGATGGCTATTTTTCTGATACATCATGGTTGCTTTCCATATAATTTTGCTAGCAGTTCTAAATGGGTTCTTGGTTCAGCCTCTAATATAAGGGGCCAACCGCTGACCATAGAATTTTTAATGATCCTTATAAAAGGGCTCCCCCAAATGATGCTGATACGTTTGAACTTGAAATAAGATCCTGAGCCCTCTTTATTAACTAGTCAGTAGGTATGAATGATTGTTGCCTTAGCTTGAAAATGTACCTTTCGGTTTAACTTCAAATAGGACAGAATGATCAGTCTGCACGTCGAAGCAGACTGAACAAGTGTCCCGATTGCATAACCAGTCTATGGAAATCTGACAAGGGAAGAACGGATACTCTGATCAGAATGTACAGCTATTAAGAGTATCTAGTGATCTGGGCGTATGCACATGTCTTAATGTTACTTTTCACGCGGTTCTACAGTGGACTTGACAGTATCGGATAACGTTCAATAAAACTCCAGTTTTATTGTATATGAATGCTACAATTATGTATGTTATGACATATAACGGTTTCAAAATATCTCTTCTATCTATTCATGTCAAAATATTTAAGAAATTTATTCCTTTAAGGGCAGATAACCTCTCCAGTCCTACAGGGGGGGGGGGGTCTTACGACAGTAACGAATCAGGTGCGACAGTATCGGATCATATGATATTATTTAATAGGAGAGCTCCTCCGAGGCATTCTGCCACCCTTCTTAGCTTTAAGTATTTTGCCACATAAGCAGCTGGACCTATCAAACTCACATAGAAATTTTTTACGGCCTTTCAACGATATTATTCATGTGGTCCTTCACCAGCAACGGTTGTCTATTGAATAACAGTTGAATGTATACAAATGTACAAGCATGCCACAAATTTTTAAGTCAGTAAACCCCTGCACCTCATAGCACGGAACTACTCGAACAGTAAAGACCATAATCTGCCTTTTCAAAGTGTAGACCCCAGTGTCTGATCAGGATCAACAAATTTACGGTGATTTACCGCCTCAACATTGATATTTCAATGCAAAAACTACATGGTTATTCAACGAGTTCTTTGGCATTAATCTGAGTCTACACAGTGTACAAATGTCCATCTGATGAAAGCCAGTCATTGATGGGTTCACACTCATGAATGCCGAACTCAAATGTATCTTCAGAATGTTTAGCATAAGGTTAGTTGTGCACGCATAACCTTCATTATCAGACGCTAGAGTGTGGGGCGTAGGGTGGGGGATATTTTACAAAAGGATGTTGTCTTATTTTTATACTGATCCCCTTTGAAAGTAGACACAGCAGCCACTCAGGTCGTTGATTGTCACCCGACGTAGGCGGAGGGGGACTATAGAAATGACCCTCGTCCGTCCGTCCGTCCGTCCGAAATCTTGTCCCCGCAACTCCTCCTACGTCTTTCATCGGATTGATTTGAAATTTTACAGATTGTATTCTTATGATATGAAGATGTGCATGTGGTTTTTGATTTTTGTTTCGGCCATTTTTGATGGAGTTACGGCCCTTGCTGACTCAGACCCTTCCCCGTCCGAAATCTTGTCCCCGCAACTCCTCCTACGTCTTTCATCGGATTGATTTGAAATTTTACAGATTGTATTCTTATGATATGAAGATGTGCATGTGGTTTTTGATTTTTGTTTCGGCCATTTTTGATGGAGTTACGGCCCTTGCTGACTCAGGCCTTGTCCCCGCAACTCCTGCCACATCTTTTATCAGATTGACTTGAAATAGTGCAGAATGTTTCATCTAGATCTGAAGATGTGCATGTGATTTTGGAATTTCAATTGCTTATATAGTACAAAGTTATGGCCCTTTGTCGTTTTTGGCAATTTTCCAACTTTTGAACCGTTTGACCGAGAGAGCTGAAATTTAGTATTCTATTAGCATTTGGTAAATTGAGTATTCTGATTATTGTTAGGATATGCTAAATTTATTAGTTGCATGTGATTTTTGATTTTTGTTTCGGCCATTTTTGATGGAGGTACGGCCCTTGCTGACTCAGACCTTGTCCCCGCAACTCCTGCCACATCTTTTATCAGATTGACTTGAAATAGTGCAGAATGTTTCATCTAGATCTGAAGATGTGCATGTGATTTTGGAATTTCAATTGCCCTATATTTTACAAAGTTATGGCCCTTTGTCGTTTTTGGCAATTTTCCAACTTTTGAACCGTTTGACCGAGAGAGCTGAAATTTAGTATTCTAATAGCATTTGGTAAATTGAGTATTCTGATTATTGTTAGGATATGCTAAATTTATTAGTGACAGAGTTATTCCCCTTTCATAGATAACAGACAGTCACTTAAAGGTAAAAGGATAACTCAAGAACTATTCATATTAATGGGCTGAATCTTCATAAATACATTGTTCATTTTTCATCAGATTCATATTAGGAGGATTATGGCCCTTGTTATTTTGTTATTGGGTATATGGGCTTGATGTTTAGGCATTCTGTAAGGGCCTTTAGTTTCAGTAACCTGATTTTACACACATACGCCCAGTCCTGAACTTAAGTATTTTATAAGCTCATAGAGGCCCAGTTATTGGGTATATGTCTTTGCTTATGCTTGAATTATTATTTCCTTACCAGATTCTGTTGTACACATATTTTCTGGTTTTGGCCATACAGTTACTCTGAAACGGAATAAAGGGCTGCAGTTTGTGACACATTTCAAACGTCGGGTGACACTTGGCCGATGGCCTTTTATTTATGACTTGCTTTCAGCATCAGACCAGGCATCCAACATAAAATTTTCCAGCTGATGCCTGTATTTCAGTTCAATTTATAAAATGATCCGTTACTGTCGCACATCAGTGCCCAACTTTTCACGTCTTTAGTTTCATCCAGTTCTTGGATGTCACAAAAATGCAATTTTAGGGATGCCAGGACACATTAGTAAGAAGAATTGGTTCCAATTGCCTGATATTAAAATAGTTTAAATGACCGAACTCTATTCTTGGGGTAAAGAGCAACAGACGGAATGCAAGCGCCGCTGAAGAGGTCCCAAGCTTTTCAACAACTCCGATTTGTTTCACGGCCGCACATTTCGATCAATTTTTTTCACCCTGCACTTTGCACTTGGTCTAACTTGATGACTGTAATATAATGGTAAAAATTGTATGCTTCAATTATGACGATTATGACAAATGGGTGATAACTTATGAGTGATCCGATACTGTCTATGATCCGATACTGTCGAGTCCACTGTTATCACCTGAGTTTCTTTGTTTTTATGTTCAAATGTGTCTGAAACTGTTAGAAAAACGTGCTCAGGTAAGCCGGCGCAGCTACACAAGCAGGTAAACAGAATATTTTCTTGCACAAGCAAACTAAGAATTGTTTGTTTGTTTCATTATTTGATTCTGCGTGATTCATTGAATGCACGTGCAAACTGGCAAGGCTCTGATTAGTCTACACAACTATGGCTGCTGAATTGTGTCTGCCTTGATTGGACCTTCCTTAAGGGCTTTCTCACGCCATGCTACTCGGGTTAAACACCCCCTCTCCCATTTGCACAGAAAGCGGCAAATTGCTCAGAATTATTCATGGACATTATTGTTAGAACAAACCATTCAGACCCAGATCAAACAGATCTTGACTGAAGTATGAGCAAGGTATCCACCATTTGCCGAGCGGTTTAAAGGGATGGCATTGGCAAACTTGATTATGTATGCCTTTTTAGCTCGCCGGAACGAAGTTCAGGAAGAGCAATTGTACTACCGACGGCGTTAGCGGCGGCGTCGGCGCTAGCAAAATGTTAAAGTTTTACGTTAAAAATTTTTAAAATCTCATAGTTTCTAAACCCTTTGATCAGTTTTGATTTATATTTGTTTTGATGATAAATATTGGTTAGAAATTTTATTCCCCTGCACATGACCTGTAGGTCAAGGTCGCGGACTTGGAGAATTTTTTTGTTAAAGTTTTATGTCAAACTCTTTGAAATCTCATAGATTCTAAACCCTTTGATGGATTTGACTTACGTTTGGTATGATGATAGATATTGATTTGGGAATTTTACTCAGCATCATCCCCACCCCTAAGAAACAAATATTAGCACTTGAAGATAGACAAGCACAGGTTCAGGCGAGCTGTCCTGTCTGGCGACAGGTCTTGTTAATCTACATGTACTAAATTCAAATAAGCATGTGCCAGCAGCATCTACTACGAACAGCCTGCAATATCCCTATAATCTGATCGCATGGGACCTTGCTGTTCAGGGGTGGTTGGTTGGAGCGATGGGGCTGGCTATAACTTCCAGAGCCGGGGCGTCCTACTGATTAGGATAACAGTAGGTCAAGGGCCTACTGTGCTTGCAGTAGGTGCGGGTGGGGTAGTATGCACCTTTAGTCTCTTGTCTATCATTTCTCTTCTCTCCCTTTTCTCTTGGAGACGGCACGATATAGACTGAAATACTGTCTTAAAGGGCCGTTAAACCAGAAAAATCAATCAACAGTAGTTCAGTCATATCAAGCGATAGAAGGGAATATATAATGAAAGACTGTGCACAACAGAACCATGTGAACGACTGAAAAGTATTCTACCTCCAGCAAGATTAAACCCCAGACTGCTAGTTTAGCTGGTCATTGCTGCCAGAGAGGTACCGCGGATCCTATATGCATTGGAACAGAATTGCCGTAGCACACAGTGTAGTCCCTGACACTATTTACTGATGCAGACTTCCTTTTAGCTCACCTGAGCCAAAGGCTCATAGGTGAGCTTATAGTATTTATAGGCAGGCATCGGTCGTCCATCGTCCGTCAACATTTTCAAACATCTCAGAGTCTACAAGGTCGATTATTACCAAATTGCACTGTTAGCATATATATATATATGTGTGTATTACATACATGTAGAAGTAGCCTTATCGACTGTTCATTCCAATAATGTTAAATAAACAGTATAGCATAGATTCTGCTTATTTAAAAAAAAAAAAAAAAAATATTCGATCTTCCTTGGATTGATAGCGGACGTAATCTTTCAAATGTCTCCACAACTTCTTTTTAATGTCTCCTGCTCTAAACATCAGTCAAATGCGGCTTTGCCTGGGAGATCTTTAAGTGACTTAGAACTGCGGCCCTCTCCTATACTCCATGGCCTATAAACACATGTTTTCCTTCGTTTCTTTCTGTTGATACTTTTCAAATCTCCTGGATCTTTTTTTCAAGTCCTGAAAGAGGTCGTTGATTACATGTATCGGTGTGTAGTGATCACATAAAAAACGTGCTTCTCTAAGACTTTTACTCTAGTTTCCAAGGCATGCATGCTTGCGTAGCCGAAACTTGGAAATATGGCCCATCTTCCTTCTGCCTCCGGGAGAAGCGTCGGATCGAACATGCCGGAGGATAAAGTAAATTTTATATGGCCCAAGATACTCATACGTTTAATGGCAATCATGTTTCCCTAATGTCAGACAGTGCCTGCAATAATATGCAGGAAGTCTCTCAGAAGTTATCTCCTGCATACCAATGCTGGAAAGATAGTACCAGTGACAGCATCGGCTGCACTGGCCCATCTGTTTCAAGCCATCCCACATCTGTAAGCACGCACCACATTTGCCCTCTCCAGTCTCTCAAAAGTTATCTCCTGCATACCTATTCTGGAAAGATAGTACCAGTGACAGCATCGACTGCACTGGCCCATCTGTTTCAAGCCATCCCACATCTGTAAGCACGCACCACATTTGCCCTCTACAGTCTCCAAAAGTTAATTTCCTGCATACCAATGCTCGAAAGATAGTACCAGTGACAGCATCGGCTGCACTGGCCCATCTGGTTCAAGCCATCCCACATCTGTAAGCACGCACCACATTTGCCCTCTACAGTCTCCAAAAGTTTATTTCCTTCATACCAATGGTGGAAAAATAGTACCAGTGACAGCATCGGCTGCACTGGCCTATCTGTTTCAAGCCATCCCACAACTGTAAGCACACACCACATTTGCCCTCTACATCTTAAACATCAATGACTGGACATTCTAAAAAACAATACAATAGTGTCAAAAATTCTTTCATTGTTTTTCTTAGGATCTCGAATCTTGATGGGCTATATATATTTAACAGGGTTAAACTATGGCCTGAATCAGAGCTGGTCCGCAGGACCAGTCGAAATCTGGCCGAGTTGGTCCTGCCATCGCGACTCGTGGTCTTTAGTATTCCCGTTTCTGATAACAAACAAAAAAAATCAACTGGTTTTAAGGACAAGCTACATGCAAACTCAACTGGCACCATATTGAATACCATACTGTTTATTTAAAATAAATTTTAGATGTCTGAACAATAGTTAGAAGATTATGTCTGAGCCTTAATGTTTCGATTTTGTTGGTGTTGATATCAATATTGCCCTTTTTTTTCTCTGGCCTTTTTGTGGAGTAGCATTCAGTTGCCTTTTTAAGACGGATGAAATTATTGTAGGGAATGGTAAGTCTTGCACAGAACTGAAGTGTGACTCGGGTACAAAATAATATTCTATCTGAGCTGTTTTTGTCTTTTTGCACATCAACTTGGGGAAAGTTTGGCATTTCTGCATAGTGACACTACCTAGATACAGCAGGCTCTCTGTAGCTGGATGAGTTCTCCAAGGTTCCTCACAGCAGATTCTGGTGGAAGCCAGCGCCTGGGATCTGCTGTTTGGAAGCCATTTTGCAGTACTCGATCAGGTCTTTGATCTGATGCGTTTCGCGCAATACAAAGTCTTGATGAAGTCAACATAGACGTCAATATTCATCTTCAGACTGTTGTCTTCGAAGTTGAGTAAATGTGCACGGTACTGTGTCTGCAGGGCCAACTTTAGTACGGTACCATGCGAAATTGGATAACACTTTGGCACATAGTTATTACTACCCATACATAGTGCCACGGCCAGTTTCATTCCTATTGGACTGTCCCGGTACACCTTTTCTAATACTTCCAGAATGTCTGTTATGTTATACACATCCAGCTTTGATTGTTGCTTTTGTACACAGGAAATCTGAAAGCGTTGTCCTGCCTCCTTTCCCAGAATTTACTTATGACACACATATGGATACAGAGAGCATTCACATCACCTGATGTCAAAAGACTAAGAGCTACATCCCCTTCATTGCGATTGGACTGAAGACTCAAAAAGCCATCAAGCTGTGTTATCTCCGCTTCCCCTTGTCTTTGTCGAATACTGATGAATTGTACGGCTTGGAAATGTTGACCAATTTCACATTTCCGGGCCAGTGGTGGACACTATTTAGAGCACATGCATATTTCAACGTCACAGCTGCATTCACTTTCTCCTAATTGACTGTCTACCACTAGCTCTACCTGTTTGTCAATTGATAGTGTATCAATATTCTTAGCAAGATACGTGCTAATGGATTTCTTTCCTTCGAGTGGCCGGGCCCGTGGCGCAATCGGTAGGGCACCTGACTCATAAGTCAGAGGTCCTGGGTTCGAAACTCGGTCTGGCCACATACTTTCGTTTCTCCTTCCGCTGATACAAGAAGGGCAGTTGTCAGTTACTGGCGAAAGTATGTGCACTTAGAACTGGTTAACCGCTTAGGAGGTCTAAGCCTGCCCAGGAATAGTGTGGTTAGTTTAACTGACCGTGCCGACATGACCATAGCTGTTTACCGTGGACGTGAAGCATCAAATCAAATCAAAATAAAAAATCCTTCGAGTGTTTTTGTCAAAGCAGCCTTGTTGAAAATGTCATCGCTTAAGAGTGAAGAAGCGCTCTTCAAGTGGGTTACATATTTATCAGTGTCCTCTTGACTTTGCTTTGATTGATTTGGGTTTAACGGCCGTTTGAGACAGTATTTCAGTCTATATCGGGCCGTCTCCCAGAGAGGGAGAAATGATAGACGAGAGAAAAAATGTCCAAACAACCCCTACCCGCACCTACTGCAAGCACAGTAGGCCCTTGCCCTACAATGTTCCAAATCAGTAGGACGCCCCGGCACTGGAAGTTGCACACAGCGGAGCCCCATCGTACCACCCCGTCTTGACTTTGTTCTCTTGTCCCGGCTTTCAGGTCGTCAGGGGTGTATCCATATTTCAATTCGCATATGATGATGGTACTGGCCTTTGGTGCTAGTCTTGTTATTTTTTTATCACTGTAGATTCAACAAAGTGCAAATATTCTTTTTCCTGTGTTCTAATTTCCACTCATAAGTCAGAGGTCCTGGGTTCGAAACCCGGTCTGGCCACATACTTTCGTTTCTCCTTCCGCTGATTCAAGAAGGGCAAACCCTAATCAATCAATCGACAAGGTCAGCAACGCGACGTAAAAAAATCTAAGAGAGGCATAGATTTCCAATCAATGGCTTGTTTCAGCACATGATTTATGGACTCGCAGTTATTGTTTGTCCAAGTTTTATCAACATGCTCAACCGGATCTAGAACCTTCTTTTAAATCGGGTCTTTCAAGCGCTTCTGAAAGTAACGCAAAAATTCTTTGACATGGACTGGCTAACAGTTTCTAGGTCTTATCATTTTTAATCAAATATGATGCTGTCTTCGGCTTGAAGTAGGCCGTCATCACCAAAAATTTGATCTAAAACAATTTTTTTGTCATACTTATCCACTGCGTCGTCGATCAGTTTCTGATTCGCATTTTGTCAAAGGTGACGAGTACACAATACATGCTGCGAATGAGGAAAAGCAGATTTTGTTGCATTTACCATAGCTTTTGCATCGTCTGTCTCAATGACTAATTTTGCTGTATCAATGTATCAATCGTGGTTTGGCTCGTATATTTCTATGTGAGGATGGACAGACTGACAGATGGACCGAAAGTTGAACGCCTATATCGCACCCTGCTATGAGCAATTGTGATACAAATTGAGCCACATCTCAAGTAAAGGTATCTTTCTGGCCATTTGCGACAATGTAAGACAAAAAACAGTTTGCTCAGCTACAAAAGGTCTTAGAGGCTTGTCACATTAGACTATCCAGGCAGTAACCAACATAGATAGGCACTGTGTGAATACAAAGGCTGAGCTGCATCTTTGTTTTTTTGTAAAAACATGAGAAAATTGATTGGTGGGGTGCTCAGTTAGCATAACAGATTCAACATGAGACAAGAGACGTGGAAATTCCATGAAAACCAGGTTTTCCTACATATACCTATATGGTTTCAAAAATCCGATAGCGACCTTGGTTTATGTCACAAAGTTTCTAGAATAACATACATCAACTCTGACAACTCACCCTGGTCTATTTCCTGCCAAATATCATTAACATATCTTCAAGTGTAAAGGAGTTATTTTGAATAGTAACTTGTTTAATTTGTTTTTTCGTTTCTGGCATGTAACTATCAGTGGAGATAAATGTGAAATTGTACAAAGTAACACTTGCTTTTCTTAACATAACACTCAATCATGACCTATTCTATGATCCTACGTAGTATCATTAAAATATCTAAAATGATTATTGAGTTACAGGCTGGAAATGAACTAAAAATCAGATCAAGGGAGATAACTAGAAAATGAACAAAAGCAGAGTTGCCATTCTTGCATGAGACTTTCTGCATTGACCTGTTCTATAATCCTACCAAATATCAATAACATATTAACATATTTCAAACGGTTACCGAGTTACAGGCCAGAAATTAACTAAAAATAAGGAACATGGGAGATAACGAGAAAACGAAGAAAGGGAGAGTTGTCATTTTTTGCATGTGACATTTTGCATTTGCATGTACTTCTATCCCATCAGGTTTGATTAAAATATTTTGAACGGTTACTGAATTACAGGCCATAAATGATTTAAAAATACAGAACAGGGGAGATAACTAGAAAAAGAAGAAAAGCAGAGTTGTCATTCTTGCATGTGACACTCTGCATTTACCTATTCTATATGCCTACCAATTATCATTAAACTATCTCAAAATTAATGGTTACTGAGTTACAGTCCGGAAATGAGCTAAAATATGATCAAGGGGAGATAAGTAGAAACGGAAGAAAAGCAGAGTTGTCATTCTTGCACGCGGCACTCCGCACTGACCTGTTCTATATTCATACCCAGTATCATTAAAATATCTCAAGCGGTTTTGGAGTTATGCTCCGGAAACGAAATGTTGACGTCCCATTTAATAACCAGATTTTTCATTTGGAAAACCTGGTTAAAAATTAAATGCAATATTCCTTTATCACGCAAACATGTCCATTTATTGTAGACCCCCTTACACACCACTTTTATATAGTAAAACTGGGGTGTACAGGGGTATATCAAACAAGAGCTGTCACCAGACAGCATAGCTCGCCGGTCAGTTATATAGTAAAACTGTGGTGTACAGGGGTATATCAAACAAGAGCTGTCACCAGACAGCATAGCTCGACTGACCGGGTACTTGAGATCTTAAAATTTTAATATAAAACCTTAACATAAAATTTACAAGTCTGTGACCTTGACCTATAGGGATGGGGATGGTGCTGAATAAAATTATGGACCAATATCTATCATCATACCAAATATAGTTCAAATTGATTTAAGGGTTTACAGACTACGAGATCTTATAAACTATAACTTAAAACTTCAATATAAAATTTCCAAGTCTGTGACCTTGACCTACAGGTCATGACCAGGGGTGGGGATGGTGCGGAATAAAATTTTAAACCAATATCTATCATCATACCAAATTCTATTCAAATTGATAACAGGGTTTAAAAACTATGAGATCTTAAAAACTTTAACGTAAAACTAAAACATAAAATTTCCAAGTCCGTAACCTTGACCTACAGGTCACGACCAGGGGCGGGATGGTGCTGAATACAATTTTGGACCAATATCTATCATCATACCAAAAATAATTTAAATCGATCAAAGGGTTTACAAACTATGAGATCTTAAATTTAACATAAAACTTGAACATTTTGCTAACACCGCCAACGCCACCGCCACCACCGGGGGTAGTACAATACCTCTTCCTGGACTTCGTCCAGGCGAGCTAAAAATATCAAATCTTTTCATATGAAAATTGCCATTTTTACTGCCGTGAAATATCAATGCATATTGCATAGGCATGTTTGCGTAATGTTTCAAATTGTTGAACATCTGAACTATATTTCAATGAAATCTCTTTGAAATATTCTAACAGTATGGTTAAATATTCAAAGGGTAAATTGAACATTTGATTTATGCAAGCACTGTTGATGAAGCACAGAGATGTTGAACATAACACTCTTAAAATAAAGAAGTTACATCCTGTAACATGTTAAATCAGTTGGAAGTATTGGTTCTGAATTTTCCTTTGAATGTTTCTTTTTATTTATCTATGGTTATTCAGTCTTTGCCTTTTTTGGTGAGCCGCCGAAGACTTCATCATCTTCATCACTTTGAAGTAGCAGAGCTTCTATTTCTTGTGTCTCTTTCTGTCTTTTAAGTCTGTTACTTCACTTTGAAGGAGGTCTCTTTCTCTGCGCAAATGGTTAGAGTACTGTTCCAGTGATGATACTTTCTGAAACATGGCTGTCGAGTTTTGGACACACTGATCTAATGAGAAGGTTAATTGTCCATGAAATGCTTTAGATCTCCTACGAAGTCTTTCCAGACTTTTTGATAAGTCCTTGTTATCATTAATGGATGGAGAGTATAAGCATGCTTTGATTTCTGTGTCCAGGTCATCACAGAAAGAATCAAGCTTGCCTTGAATGTGAGTGAAATCATTTTTCATAAGAGGCATACCTTTTGTTTCTTTTGATGGGGTTGTTTCACTAAGAACATTTGGAAGCCCTTTTGGTGGGGAGGCTTGACTCAACACGTTTGGGAGACTGTACATTTCGACAGGAGTGGACTTGAGCATTTTTCCACTTACGTTATCTTTCTCAATGACAGTACTTGATTTATTGATAGCATGAGTACTGAGATCCTTGGACAAAGGAGAATTTTCGTCCCTATCCATCACTGATCTTTGCTCAATTTCGTCCCTATCCATCACTGATGTTTGCTCAAAGGATTCCTTTTCTTGACTTGCCATACTTTATCAAATAATCTGGAAAAAATGAAAAGCACTTCGAAACACACAGGAAAAAAAGATACAAGCACAGGATTGTTGGATTTGCTTTGGATTGACAGATGAACATCTGCTTGTGTCAACATTTGCTACCTTGATTTCCTGAGTGTTCCTTTCTTGTATGGTGTCATGGAAGGATATGGAATTTGCCTTTTTTTGTGCCTGCCTGTACTTTGATATGTTTACCATTTGTTTGTGATGCAAGATCGATACTAACTGCTTCACTAAAAACAATGGGATTAATAGGTTGGGCAAATGAGAGTTCTCAGAGAATAATAATCTTGAATATCAACAAGTTTGCCTTGTCTGACATGATTGGACTTGCAGTATTGTTACTTGTAGAAGAGGGAACTGAACGAATGGTTCCCTGGTTTGTGAGTTCTGTATGCTCTTTTGTGTGTTTTTCTCTTACTCTTGGCATCGTGGGCAGGCTGCCACCTGTGGTTTTGGCATTCCCCAATATTTTCATTTAACAGTGTGAGGTAAGAGCCACATTGGGTAGATGAGTGTTACAAATTAGCTTCCATAACACAGAGGCAATAGCAAAATACCAACCATGATTGAAAGGGCAATGCAACTCCAGTATAAAAGTAAAAAAAAGTATATATATAAATGATCTATTTCTATACAAATTTGATCAAAATCTGTGAAAACATATAAAGAAGTTATGGACATTTTAAGATTTTTTAATACTGCTGACATGGGTGCAACCATTTTGAATATTTAAAATTTGTAAATTATAAAATTATTACTTTACAGGAAATTCTTATCATAAATAGTGTTCATTTTACTGAAGTTGACTGTTTATTCAAGAATTAGACATTATAAAGAATCAGTACAACAACATAGTTTACTAAGGTAAGCCTTTTACATTTTGCCTTTTACATTTTCACTTTACATATTCAGTTAGGGGTAAGTGAGATCACAACTAGAAATGTGTTTACAGTACACAGATGCCCCCGCCTAAAGAATCTGTTTCTACCAGGCAAAATCACTGGACCATGAAAAATAGGTCAAAGTGACCTACAAATAGTATAAGGTCATTCACAGTGTCAGACTGAAGATACATCTAAAGTATGATGATATAAAGTATGGTTATATACGGTCATCACCAATTGGAAATTGAGGGAGAGCAGCCTTTGTTATAAGCAGGAAGTTTCATCAAGATGGCCTAAATGGCATGCGCACGACTATTCCGGAAAGAAAACTAATCAAATGGGCATTACTTGGAAATTAAGATGGAAGAGCCACATTTCTTGTATGCGGCAAGTCGCCTGGCCTTATACATATTCCTATAAAATTTAAAGAAATTATCCAAATCGATTAATGAGGTGTGTCGCACATTTCTAAAAAGTTTCGTCATTTAAGAAGTACAGTTAGTTGGTTGGTTGTTTAGGGTTTAACGACCCTTTGTGATAGTATTTCAGTCTATATCAGGCCGTCTCCCAAACTGAGGGAGAAAGAAAAGAGAAATGGTAAAAATGGCCAAAGAACCCCCCACCCGCACCTAGAGAGAAAAAACGTCCAAAGAACCCCCACCCGCACCTATTGCAAACACAGTAAGCCCTTGCCCTACTTTAATCCAAGTAAGTAGAGTGCCCAGGCACTGGAAGTTACACCATCTCACCACCCAACCGCCCAAGAAGTACAGAATGGACAGCTCTGCCAAAACATAAAACCTTCATTTGTCAGTACAAGCCTAGTCGGAGTAAGGGAAACCAATTTTATGCAGCATCAACACTTCCAGATATTACACTTCAAGATATTATTTCATGGGAAACGTCAGGGTCCATTATCTAGAAAATTCATACATAGCATCTATGAAATAGGGAGAAATTAAGGCAAAAATGTGTGTTGTATGCCGATAACTTTTGAACTTGGGTTGCTGAGGCAACGTAAAAGTTTCCATTGACTTGAAATTATAAATTGAATTTGGTTGGTTGTTTTGGGTTTAACGGCCCTTTGAGTAAATTGAATTTGGTTGGTTGTTTTGGGTTTAACGGCCCTTTGAGACGGTATTTCAATCCAGATTGGGCAGTCTCCCAACGAGAGGGAGAAAGAAGAGAGAAATGATAGACGAGAGAAAAATGTCCATACACCCCACCCGCACCTACTGCAAGCACAGTAGGCCCTTGCCCTACTATCATCCAAACAAGAGCATGTGAGCAGGGGCTCACGTATACCCCCGGCCAGTGCCACCGCCTAATAAAAACACACTTAATACAAAACTTTAAAGCTAATGTTAAAACACAGAGATGAACTGACAATCTATTACAAATCCAGAGGAAGGCCTATAGACAAATACACAATGGTTCCATTAAAACATGCAAATCATGTAATCAAAAGAAAATACAAATTTAACACAAAATTTCAACACAAGTTGAAACTTCTATGTCAATGACCTTGACCTAAAGTCAGCAGCAGCATCCAGATGATGTCACCTAGCCAATTTTAACCTATACCTAAACCTAGTCACATATCAATCTGAGAAATCATGGACATTGATTTTCTCATTTATTCCACTGGAGATAGAGATTGAAAAAAGGAAAAATGCAAAAGAACCCAAGAAGAAATTTTGATTTTCTTTTCCACAATAAACTTGGCCATTCTCAAGATGTATACAAAATCTGAAGACTGTGGCTCTCTTAGGAACAGAGAAAACTGTGACCAAAAATCAATTGGAGAGAAAGAAAATTAGACAAACAAAGGGAATGATAAGCAGGAGGCTGATACTCTCTCACATCATACACCTAGTCAAACCCAATATTTGCACCAAATTTCAAAATCCTAGCTGTAGTGGTTCCTGAGAAATCTTGGACAGAAAAAGTTTAATTTCATTGGAGAGAAAGAAAAAATGGACAAAGGGCACGATAAGCAGTAGGAGCCTGATGCTTTCTTACGCGATACAACTAGTCATACCCAATGTTTGTAACAAATTTCAAAAACCTAGATGTAGTTGTTCCTGAGAAATCTACATAGAAATTTAATTGGAGAGAAAGAAAAACTGACAAAGGGAATGATAAGCAGGAGAAAGCTAATTATCCCTTATGTGGTACATCTAGTCATACCCAACACCTGTACCAAATTTCAAAACCCTAGCTGTTGTGGTTCCTGAGAAATCTGTGACAGAAATTTAATTGGAGAGACAGAAAAAATGGACAAACAAAGGGAATGATAAGCTGGAGAAGGCAGATTGTCTCTTACACGTTACAACTTGTCATACCCAATGTTTGTACCAAATTTCAAAGTCCTAGCTATTGTGGTTCCTGAGAAATCTGTGACAGAAATTTAATTGGAGAGAAAGAAAAAATGGATAAACAAAGGGAATGATAAGCAGGAGAAGGCTGATTGGTCTCTTACCCTGTACAACTAGTCATACCCAACGTTTGTACCAAATTTTAAAATCCTAGCTATTGTGGTTCCTGAGAAATCTGTGACAGAAATTTAATTGGAGAGAAAGAAAAAATGGATAAACAAAGGGAATGATAAGCAGGAGAAGGCTGATTGTCTCTTACACTGTACAACTAGTAATACCCAACGTTTGTACCAAATTTCAAAATCCTAGCTATTGTGATTCCTGAGAAATCTGTGACACAAATTTAATTGGAGAGAAAGAAAAAATGGACAAACAAAGGGAATGATAAGCAGGAGAAGGCCGATTGTCTCTTACAGGGTACAACTAGTCATACCAAACGTTTGTACCAAATTTCAAAATCCTAGCTATTGTGGTTCCTGAGAAATCTGTGACAGAAATTTATTTGGAGAGAAAGAAAAAATGGATAAACAAAGGGAATGATAAGCAGGAGAAGGCTGATTGTCTCTTACACTGTACAACTAGTCATACCCAACGTTTGTACCAAATTTCAAAATCATAGCTAATGTGGTTCCTGAGAAATCTGTGACAGAAATTTAATTGGAGAGAAAGAAAAAATGGACAAACAAAGGGAATGATAAGCAGGAGAAGGCTGATTGTCTCTTACACGGTACAACTAGTCATACCCAACGTTTGTACCAAATTTCAAAATCCTAGCTATTGTGGTTCCTGAGAAATCTGTGACAGAAACAATGTTAACATACACACACAAACATATTAACGGAAAAACCAAAAACTATATACCCACTATATACTTCGTATACCGGGGGTATAATCAATAGGACGCCCAGGTACTGGACGTTATACCCAGCACAATTGCACCACCCATCCATCCCTGATGGAAAATTGAAAGTAAGTTTTTGTTGCTTTAGCAATGCAGGATATGATTTATACCGCATATAATCCTGTTTCAAACATGTGTTCATGCTAATTGAAGAGACCTGGTAGCATAGTGGGTTATGGCCTAAGTTGCTGATCTCGATTCCTGCAGGCAGAAATCTTTTCAGTGGTTAACAGGATTCCATAACATATAAACTTTCAATATCACCCTTCCACTGGATTGATATAACTGCAATGATGATGATGATGATGATTTTAAATTTAACGACGCGTCAACCCACTGGGTCATTTGCGTCATGAAGGTTGCATCTTACTTAAAATATAAACAGAACTGAAAGGTACGGCACGATATAACTGCAATGCTGTTAAACAAAATGTAAAATTATTATATGTAAAAATAGTTATTTGTAAGATAGACTGCTAAGGGGACCTGTGACGTCTTCGTTTAGATTATATATAAGAGAATATGTTATTAATGTTTTCATAACTGCAAGATAATCAGCCAAGATGTGCTGTTTCTGAGGAAGTAAATGGTAAAATACTTGACATTTATGTGAGTGTCTGAAGCATGGTATTAAGTGGTGTTAATCTTCAGAATGCTGGTGATTATAGTGCTGTTAAACCTTTGAATAGTGTCTAGGCCTACAAGCATCTGATAAGATTAAGGAAAACAGAGAGGAGTATGACTCTATTCTATTGATATGAAGTTTTCTTCAATCTTTTGTGCACAGTCAACACCCACGATGGAACGAATTTACAGAAACAGGACTACAGCGTTACTCAAATAAATAATGGGGAAAATTTGTAAATCTAAAGAGACATTAGAAATGCAGTGGAAGGCACAGGGATTCGATGTTACTGAAAAAGAACGAAAATTAATAAGAGGCATGTTTGCTGCACATGGCCATGAATTAGGGTTTTGGAATACAAAAATAAATGATCATTATTTTTGTATTCGAAACTCCTAATTTAATTAGAGGTCTTTGTTAGCTACGCATGTACTGTAAGAGCTATTGCACTACCCCTGGCAGCGGCGTGAGTGTTACCAAAATATTAAAGTTTTAAATTTAATTTCTTTGAGATGAGCAAGGCGCAGCCAAGCACACTATCCTGTACCAGGATAGTCAGCAACCTGAAAAGTCAAGGAATTTTGCAAAATGGCCAGAGAAATTCGAAAAAAGCAACAAAGTCAGGGAAAGACTTCTATGCGTAGGGTGTGAATTTTCCCCATTATTAAGAATTTATACGGATCATTGACTTTTGCTTTTGTGACTATGACATGTAACTTGCGTGACAAATGAATTTTCAAGTGTTTGTGTCTCTGTTAGTACGTTAAACATACATTGACGTTGACGTTATTATTGAGATTGATTCTAAAAGTAAAAAGTATGCAAAGACCAGGAACTGAAACAATCAAAATCCAAATCCAGCCCTCAAACCATAGTTGGAAACAACTAAGATTACAAATAATCAAGATACAGAGAACATATGGCCAACCGAGTGAGCAGCTTGTTCCCAAAAGGTGGCCACTCAGCAACCCAAACCGAACCAAAAATAATAAGAACATACATAAGGTAAAACATCACAGAAACTCTGACACCAAAAACAGGCAACAGAGAACCTATTAAGGGACATGAATAATGGAAAATGATTGCACACAACCCCTGAGGATTGGAAGAATAAGAGCATTAAATTAATCTTTAAACTGATGGTTTAAATAATGATTTATTATATGAATTTCACACTTTTTTACTTACAGTACTTACATAACAGACAACATTGGATGATTTTGACAATATGCATGTTACCTTGACCGCATTTCAAGGTCATTGTACTACACAATTTAATCCTTCAAGGTCACAGTGCTACTTTTGGCCAATCTTCTTTTTTTGGCCAACTGAGTATCGCCCCCCCCCCCCCCCCCCCCACGTGATCCAGGTTTCCCACTTATATATATTGCGTACTTCCCATGCGTAAGCCTGCTGCATAAAGGAAATGCTGGGTCACGCGGGGGGTGGAGGGGGTAGTACTTGTATTTTATTCACAGTGAAGCGTTCCCTTTTGGCCATTTAAACGGAAGTATAACTATGTATTTAGTATGTATTTAGCATGCATTTGTGACAAAAAATGATAGAATCAATGACAGATTTCAATATTTCTTTTCCGTCAAAAAATGAGGTATGAGAAAACCTTGAATTTAGGGGTAAGTAAGGTCAACCTGGATTATCTCCCTATGTCTTCGGGTCTGAATCACAAAAGATCTGATTTCATACAGTTTACATATTTGTGAGTGAGTGATATGGGTTTTACGGCATATCAGCACATAAAGGCTATTTCGCGCCGAAAACGCTTTAAAAGAATGCGTTTTACATGCTGGACGAACTCTCGACAAGCGAGATGAGTAAACACAAATTTAAATGAACTGTCGTAAAAAAACACCTCGACTTAACTAAACTATATTTTACTATAAATGCCCATCTCTTAAAAATGAGAAGATTTTTGCTGGTTCAACCTTGTCAAACAGTTTTTCATACCGTTGATACGGAAAAACCTACTACTCATAATACGAAAATCTGTGCAATCTCGCATAATACGAAAATCTGTGCAATCTAAAAGAAAGTGTTTAACACTAAAAGGTTCCTGGCAAGGAATGCACAAAGGCGCATCCTCACTTTTCAGCAAAAACGAGTGAGAGATAAAAGTATGGCCGATTCTAAGTCGAGCCAAAGCTACTTCTTCCTTACGATCAATTCTATAACATGGTTGCCATTCACCACGTAAAGGCTTGATAAAATGTAGTTCGTTTAAGACAGCGGCATTCCATGATATCCGCCACTTATCATGAAGATAGGTATTTATGCAAGTTATTTATCAGTGTAAGGAATTTTAAGATCAGAAATATAAAGAGGTAATGCTTTTAGTGTAAGGAATTTCAAACATCAGAAATATGAAGAGCTAATGTCGATTTTGCAGTAATGTCGGCTTTTTCGTACCAACGTGACTGGGAAGCCAAAAAAATACAATGTTGGTAAGCTTAGCCAACGTGACTGGGAAGCCAACAAAATACAATGTTGTTAAGCTCAGCTAACTCATAATGTTTCAAGAGGATATCCAAAAGAAGGGGATTTTCAATAAGGCGTTTATTTAGGGATTGCAACACAGAGAGGGAATCAGAAAAGATGATAAAATCTGTATTCCGAGACTGTTCAATGTAATCCAAATCTAAATCAATAGCTTTGATCTCTGCTGAAAAAATAGAGGCATTGTCAAATAATCTACTTTTGTATGTTTCGGATGGAGCAACACAAGCAGATCCAGCTAAGACTTCATCCTTTGAACTATCAGTGTATATAAAGTATCGTAGTTAGTAAAGTCAGAAAACATTTCATTTAATTTAGTCGTAAATACAAGAGGGTCACAGTTTGAGATTTTGTATTAGTATGCAAAGAAAACAGAACACGCCACAGGCTAGTTTTATAGGCATCTGATTAATTCTCTATTATTAAATGATTGCACAGACTGTATCGGTTTATCAAAGAAAATGCATGTTCCATTTGTATGGTCAGGCCGCAAAGAACCAAAAAATCAGTTTTCAGCGCAGTAACTAGATGTCATCAGTTTTGTAGCTCATATTTCCAACAATTTTGACTTGCCAGAGACTATGAGAAGTAAATTATAAATTAAGAAGTCAATTCAATGAGTAAATAAATTAAAATTAAGTAGTTAAAAATAAGATAAAAATGGGAAACGGGTATATTATTTTATTTCATCTTTAATATATTAAAAATGTGATTTATTAATTTTATTATTAGCTCACCTGAGCCGAAGGCTCAGAGGTGAGCTTATAGGATGGGAGTCGAGCCGTCGTCCGTCCGTGCGTGCGTGGGTGGGTAGGTGGGTGCGTCAACACTTTCAAACATAAATATCTCAGACACCAGAGGGCCGATCGCATCAAATTTTATCTGAAGCATCATTTGGGTGGGGGAAAGGCTGCATTAGGTTTTGGTGCCAATCAGCTCAGAACTCTGGTTTCCATGGCAACAGATAGCCCCCATAGGGTTATAATGGGGAAAATGGCGTCATCACGTTTTCTCAACTGTTTTTGATTAGATCGTTATCATACTTGCAGGTAATGATGACATACACAAGAGCTTCGATGAGTTCGAAATTTGGCCAGATTCGAGCACAGACTACAGAGTTAGCTGCCCTTGAGTGTTTAAAAAAAATCCCATAGGGTTATAATGGGGAAAATAGCGTCATCACGTTTTCTCAACTGTTTTTGCTTAGATCCTTATCATACTTGCAGGTTATGATGACATACATAAGAGCTTGGATGAGTCCGAAATTTGGCCGAATTCGAGCACAGACTACAGAGTTAGCTGCCCTTGAGCGTTTGAAAAAAATCCCATAGTGTCATCACATATTTTTAGAAAAACTTTGTCATCGCTCTATTGCCTACATTTCTCAACGGATTTTAAAATAACTTCACACAAATGTAGGGCATGACAATATCTCGAGCAAGTTCGACTTTCAGGATGCTGCGCCCAAGGTCAAGGTCACTGTGGCTTTTTTTAGAAAAACTTTGTCAGCGCTCTAGCACCTACATTTCTCAGCAGAATTTAAAATAACTTGACACAAATGTAGGGTATGACAATATCTCGAGCAAGGTTGACTTTCAGGATGATGCACCCAAGGTCAAGGTCACTGTGGCTATTTTTAGCTCACCTGAGCCATAGGCTCAGGGTGAGCTATTGTGATCACTCAGTGTCTGTCGTCCGTCGTGTGTCGTGTGTCGTGTGTCGTCCGTCGTCAACAATTTGCTTTAAATGACATCTTCTCTGAAACCGCTAGGCCTAGGTCTTTGATATTTGATATGAAGCATTGTCTAGTGGACCTCTACCAAGTTTGTTCAAATGGTGGCCCCAGAGTCCAAAATGGCCCTGGGGCAGGGGGTCTTGGGTTCGAAATTAAAATATGCTTTAAAATCTTCTTCTCCGGAACTGCTTGGCTCAGATGCTTGAAATTTGGTATGTAGCATTGCCTAGTGGTCCTCTACCAAGTTTGTTCAACTGGTGGCCCCAGGGTCCAAAACGGCCCTGGGGCATGGGGTCTTGGGTTCGAAACTAAAATATACTTAAAAATCTTCTTCTCCAGAACTGCTTGGCTCAGATGCTTGAAATTTGGTATGTAGCATTGCCTAGTGGTCCTCTACCAAGTTTGTTCAAATGGTGGCCCCAGGGTCCAAAACGGCCCTGGGGCAGGGGGTCTTGGGTTCGAAACTAAAATATACTTAAAAATCTTCTTCTCCAGAACTGCTTGGCTCAGATGCTTGAAATTTGGTATGTAGCATTGCCTTGTGGTCCTCTACCAAGTTTGTTCAAATGGTGGCCCCAGGGTCCAAAACGGCCCTGGGGCAGGGGGTCTTGGGTTCGAAACTAAAATATACTTAAAAATCGTCTTCTCCAGAACTGCTTGGCTCAGATGCTTGAAATTTGGTATGTAGCATTGCCTAGTGGTCCTTTACCAAGTTTGTTCAAATGGTGGCCCCAGGGTCCAAAATGACCCTGGGGCAGGGGGTCTTGGGTTCGAAACTAAATTATCCTTAAAATTCTTCTTCTCTAGAACTGCTTTGCTCAGATGCTTGAAATTTGGTATGTAGCATTGCCTAGTGGTCCTCTACCAAGTTTGTTCAAATGGTGGCCCAAGGGTTTAAAATGGCCCCGGGGCAGGGAGTCCCAGGTTTGAACCTTAGGAATACATAGAAAAATATTGAAAAATCTTCTTCAGAACTACAAGGCTCAGATGCTTGAAATTTGGTAATTAGCATTGCACAGTGGTCCTTCACCAAGTTGGTTCAAATGATGGTCCCAGAATCCAAAATGGCCCTGCCCCAAGGGGTCTTGGGTTTGAACTATACAAATACATAGATAAATATTCAAAAATCTTCTTATTCAGAACCCAAAGGCTCAGATGCTTGAAATTTGGTTTGATGCATTGCCTAGTAGTCTTTTACCAAGTTCGTTCAAATGGTGGCCCCAAGGTCCAAAATGGCCCTGCGGCAGAGAGTCCTAGGTTTGAACCATAGAAATACATAGAAAAATATTTAAAAAACTTCTTCTTCAGAACCATTTGGCTCAGATGCTTGAAATTTGATCTGTAGCATTGCCTAGTGGTCTTTTACCAAGTTTGTTCAAATGATGACCCCAGGGCCTAAAATGGCCCCGCCCTAGGTGGTCCTGGGTTTGAACCATAGAAATACACAGAAAAATATTTAAAAATCTTCTTCTTTAGAACCTTTTGGCCCAGATGCTCGAAATCTGGTATGTAGCATTTCCTTGTAGTCCTTTATCTAGTTTGTTTAAATGATGGCCCAAGGGTCCAAAATGGCCCTGCGGCAGGGAGTCCTGAGTTTGAACCACAGAAATATATAGAAAAATATTCAAAAAGCTTCTTCTTCAGAACCACTTGGCACAGATGCTTGAAATTTGGTATGATGCATTGCCTGGTGGACTTCTACAATGCTTGTGTAAATGGTGGCCCTGGGATCAAAAATGGCCCTGGGGCGGGGAGTCTTGGGTTCGTAATTAAAGTATACTTAAAAATCTTCTTCTCCAGAACCCCTTAGTGCAGATGCTTGAAATTTGGTATGATGCATTTCCTAATGGTCCTTTACCAAGTTTTTTTCAAATTATGGCACCAGGGTCAAAAATGGCCCTGCCCCATGGTGTCCTGGGTTTGAACCATAGATATTACAAAGGAAAAATATTCAAAAATCTTCTTCAGAACCACTTGGCTCAGATGCTTGAAATTTAGTATGTAGCATTGCCTAGTGGTCCAAGATTATTCAAATGATGGCCCCAGGGTCAAAAAATGGCCCCACCCCAGGGGGTCCAGGGTTCGAACCATAGCAGTACATAGAAAAATAAAAAAAACAAACTCTTCTTCGGAACCATTTTGAAATGGTTGCAAACTAGCAGGTTTGTCCAAATGATGACCCTAGTATGACCTTTAACCTTTTTGTTCAGGTGAGCGATTCAGGGCCTCTTGGCCCTCTTGTTAGAAAAACTTGGTCATCGCTCTAGCGCCTACATTTCTCAAAGGATTTTAAATCAACTTCACACAAATGTAGGGCATGACAATATCTCAAATAAGTTTGACTTTCAGGGTGCTGCGCCCAAGGTCAAGGTCACTGTGGCTATTTTTAGAAAAACTTTTCAGCGTTCTAGCACCTTCATTTCTCAATGGATTTTAAAATAAATTCACACAAATGTAGGGTATGACAATATCTCAAGCAAGTTCGACTTTCAGGATGCTTTGCCCAAGGTGAAGGTCACTGTGGCTATTTTTTAGAAAAACTTTGTCATCGCTCTAGCACCTACATTTCTCAACGGATTTTAAAATAAATTCACACAAATGTAGGGCATGACAATATCTCGAGCAAGTTTGACTTTCAGGGTGCTGCAATCAAGGTTTTTGATTAGATCCTTATCATACTTGCAGGAAATGATGACATACATAAGAGCTTGGATGAGTTCGAAATTTGGCCGGATTCGAGCACAGACTACAGAGTTAGCTGCCCTTGAGCGTTTGAAAAAAATCCCATAGTCTTATAATGGAGAAAACGTCATCACATTTTCATTTTTCATCGGATCCTCTTCATACTTGCAGGTAATGAGGATATGCATAAAAGCTTGGATTAGTTAGTATTTCGGCTAGATCCCACCACTGACTATGGAGTACCTGCCCTGAGCATCCAAAAAATCAATGTCGCCACTTTTTCTTGGTTTCTACTGATCCGATCCTTTTCAAACTTGCAGGTAATGAGGAAATGCATAATATCTTAAACAAGTTCAAATTTTGGCCAGATCAGGCCAACCACTACGAAGTTAGCTGCCCTTGACAGCTCTGTCTATTGTGCTCTTGATCGGATACTTTTTAAACTTGCATATATTAAATGAGGGCATACATAATGTTTTGGATGAGTTTAATTTTCAGCCTGATTGGACCACTGACTGTGGAGTTAGCTGCCCTTGGGCATCTTAAATATCCCTATAGCTTTACAATGTCTCTCAGGTGAGCAATTGTTGCTCTTTGGGCTACTTGTTGGGGAATTGCACAATACCGTCTCAGAGTTAAAATTTGAAATAAAATTTAATATTAACGGCCATAGCGTATTATGCGGTATAAATTTTAACCGGTTTCAGATTAGTGTGAAAACAATTGAATTTTACTAGATCGACCTCTGAGGTTCACCGTAATAACGCTTAAGTGTGCTTACTGTAGCGGCTGTAATGATCTCGATTTTCGATTTTGCAAGTTTTGTGGTACAAATCGGATTTTTTGATTGATTGATTTGGGTTTAACGACCCTTTGAGACAGTATTCCAGTCTATATCGGACCGTCTCCCAGAGAGAGGGAGAAAGAAATGATAGACGAGAGACAAAATGTCCAAACAACCCCCACCCGCACCTAATGCAAGAACATAGGCCCTTGCCCTACACTGTTCCAAACTAGTGGTATGCCCCGGCACTGCAAGTTACACATAAGCACAATCGCACCACCCAACCACACCTACAAATCGTAACGAGGCACAACGTGTTACACAGGATGATGGGGGGGGGGGGGGTGGCGTCTCTTTACAGGCCCGTAACAATGAGAGGGCAAAAGAATTGGATGCATTAATTCTTCAAATTATTCTAAGCCAAAATGTAGTCAAGCGGTTGAGCTTACCTCGTTTCTGGAGTCGCTTACACCACCCAAGGACCTGTTAACTGTCAGGCCGGAATCCGGGATTTGGGCGCTCTGGGGGAGTGGAATCCAATTATTTTAACTGGCAACCGGGCCGCATCAAATTTAATGAAAAGACACTTCAGTGTTTGTCGTTGGAGCAAGCTTCTGCAGAGGTCATGAAAAAACAAGCCAAGCCGTTAATGTTTGAAAAACTAGCAAAGCTATGTCGATATCTTGCCTAGAAGGCATAAGTTGAGAAAGATCAAGTGAAGAAGTACCTTTATTTGAGAGACAGAGCATTTTTCTCTGTTCTTTCAGGTTATTGGGATTCAGATTTGGGGAAATTATGCAGCAATAGGATGTTTGAGGTCCCAGATTTGTTTTAGAAATAGCCGGGAAAGTTGCATCACTTGATTATCCCGAAAAAAATTTCTTGATGCAATCCACAGACGATGACATTTACCCTGTAAGGCTGTTGAAATCTTACATGAGTGTTTTCTTTGGAAATTGATATTGATCTAAGCAATGGATTTTTGTTAAGGGTCAAAGATATAGCAAAGAGCCCCCTCCCGCACCCCAACCCGTTTCGCGGCTTTCCTTTCAAATAATTTCAGAAATCTTCGCGTTTCCAAGTCCCCGATTCTCATATGAGGGAGAATTTGAGGAACTTGCAATAAATAACTATGCACATATTGATTTCCAGAACAGAGGTAGTCCATATATCCATGCTTTTTTTGTTGTTTTTTATAAAAGGAGCTCCAGACATAGAAAGAAGGAAAGCAGACGTAGTTTTCATTGACAAGTACATAAGTGCGCAACTTCCAGAACAGACAGACACAATGTATGATGTATGGCGCCTACAAAACCATAACCACACATGCTATAAAAGCAAATCTCGTCATCAATGTAGATTTGACTTTCCAAGACAGGTCTCAGCATGCAATGAAATACAGTTGTCCAACATTTCTTTAACAACTGGTAGATTCTGTAAATTAGCCAGATCCAACAACAGTTTGTGGATAAATCCATACAATCCAACTATTCTGATGCTGTGTAGTGCGAACATGGACATTCATGTTGCTGGCTGCAAAAATGCTGCTACTGCATATGTGGGAACATACGTCTGTAAAATGAGCCAAACAACTTAAAAGCGGCACTGGGAACAACCATAACATCCTTTCTTCTGATACATCTGTCCGTAAAATGTTTCCAAAGTTGGAAATATTCTGTTGACACACAGGTTGATTGGTTTCCAAGAAGCTTCCTGTAGAGTTCTATATATACCAACGGTATATTCATCGCGCGAAACAGGTTTCATTAATAGTAGATCAGTAGTGTGTGTCTTTGGAGAGTGGAATGGAAACAAGAGGGCCATGGTGGCCCTGAATCGCTCACCTGAGCATTAATCAGTTCACTGGCTCTGGTGAAGATTTATAAGAGTTTCTACCATACATGGGAATGGCGGCCACCTTGGTCATGTGACCAAGATCATTTGAAGAACTTTCAATCCTTTGACCCATGTGCAGGCTCCATATGAAATTGGAGTTTAGTCTGCCTAGTGGTTTCAGAGATGTTTGAAAATGTTTATGGATGGATGACAGAGGCAGCTAACACAAATACTGTAAGGCTCAGGTGAGCTGAAAATGGCATAAGGCTCAGGTGAGCTGAAAATGGCAGAGTCGCTTCTCCGAAAAGTTCCTGTTCATGTTGAGTTCCTTTGATGGATTTGAACTAGACTGAATTACGCAAACACAGATGATAGAATGGTAGCATCATTATCTCACTGTGGTGAACTTAATGTATTCCAAGGAGTTTGTGGCTGGCATCATTGCAATGTTAGTTCTGATTCTTGCAGCATAACTTAATTTAGAAATGACCCAGTGACCTAGCTTTTGACCCGACATGACCTAGTTTCAAACTTGACCTAGATTTTACGGAGATAAACATTCTGACAAAGTTTCATGAAGATTGGATCAAAACTGTGCCCTCTAGGGTGTGCACAAAGTTTTTCTAAGATTTGACCTAGTGACCTAGTTTTTGACCTGACATGACCCAGTTTCAAACTTGGCCTGGATATTGTGAGGATAAACATTCTGACAAAGGTTCATGAAGATTGGATCAAAACTGTGCCCTCTAGAGTGTACACAAGGTCGTTCTTATATCTGACCTAGTGACATAGTTTTTGACCCGACATGATCTGCTTTCAAACTTGGCCTAAATATTGTGATGATAAACATTCTGACAAAGTTTCAAAAAAGATTGGATCAAAACTGTGTCCTCTAGAGCATACACAAGGTTTTTCTAAGATCTGACCTAGTTTTTGACCCGACATGACCCAGTTTCAAACTTGGCCTAGATATTGTGAGGATAAACATTCTGACAAAATTTCATTAGGTTTGGATCAAAACTGTCTAGAGCGTACACAAGGTTTTCCTAATATTTGACCTAGTTTTTGACCTGACATGACCCAGTTTCAAACTTGGCCTGGATATTGTAAGAATAAACATTCTGACAAAGTTTCATTGAGATTGGATCAAAACTGTGCCCTCTGGAGCTTATACAAGGACTTCTTATATTTGACCTAGTTTTTTACCCGACATGACCCAGTTTCAAACTTTATCTAGATTTCATAAAGATAAACATTCTGACAGAGTTTCATGAAGATTGGATCAAAACTGTGCCCTCTAGGGTGTACACAAAGCTTTTTTCTAAGATTTGACCTAGTGACCTAGTTTTTGACCCTACGTGACTCAGTTTCATAGGGGGCTTAGATATATGGACATTAATAATTTTGACATAGTTTCATGAAGATTGGATCAAAACTATGCTTTCTAGTGCTTACACAAGGTTTTTCTAAGACTTGACCTAGTGACCTACTTTTTGACACGCCATGACCCAGTTTCAAACTTGTCCTACATATTATGAGGATGAACATTCTGACAAAGTTACATGAACTCTGGATCAAAACGTTGCCTTCTAGAGCAATAACAAGGTAATTCTAAGATTTGACCTAGTGACCTAGTTTTTGGCCCGACATGACCCAGTTTCAAACTCGGCCTACAGTTTATGGAGATAAACATTCTGACAAAGTTTCATGAATTTTGGATGAAAACTGTGCCCTCTAGAGCGTACACAAGGTTTTTCTATGATTTGACTTAGTGACCTAGGTTTTGCCCCGACATGACCCAGTTTCTAATTTACCCTACATATTATGAGAATAAACATTCATACAAAGTTTCATGAATTTCGGATCAAAACTATGCCTTCCAGAGCATACACAATGTTTTTCTAATATTTGACCTAGTGACCTAGTGTTTGACCCGACATGACCCAGTTTTGAACTTAGCCAAGAGTTTATGGAGATAAACATTCTAACAATGTTTCATAAAGATTGGATCAAAACTGTGGCCTCTTGAGCGTACATAAGTTTTTTCTATGATTTGACCTAGTGACCTAGTTTTTGACCCGACATGACCCAGTTTCAAATTTGTTCTAGATATTATAAGGATAAACATTCTGACAAAGTTTCATGAACTTTGGATCAAAACTGTGCCTTCTACAGTGTACACAAGGTAATTCTAAGATTTGACCTAGTGACCTAGTTTTTGACCCGACATGACCCAGTTTCAAACTTGGCCTAGAGTTTATGGAGAAAAATATTCTAACAAAGTTTCATAAAGATTGGGTCAAAACTATGTCCTCTAGAGTGTACACAAGGTTTTTCTATGATTTGACCTAGTGATTTAGTTTTTGACCCGACGTGACCCAGTTTCGAATTTGTCTAAGATATATTATGAGGATAAACATTCCGACAAAGTTTCATGAACTTTGGATGATAACTGTGCCCTCTAGAGCGTACACAAGGTTTTTCTAAGATTTGACCTAGTGACCTAGTTTTTGACCTGACATGACCCAGTTTCGAACTTGGCCTAGATTTTATCAAGACTAACATTCTGACAAAGTTTCATAAAGATCGGATCAAAACTGTGCCCGCTAGAGTGTACACAAGCAAAAGTTAGAGGTCCGTCCGGACGTCCTGACACACGTACGACGGACGACGGACATCAGGGTATCCTAAAAGCTCACCCTAAAAAAGCTAAAAATGGATGATATGATTGTGATTGGAAACGTTTTCAAACGTTTTTGAATGGGATTGGAAACGTTTTTCTAACGTTTTCGAAAACGTTTGCTAACGTATCCGAAACGTTTTAATCTGTTGCGCAATATTGCAAAATCGGGGTCAATATGACAATGAGATTAGTGATCAGTATTAGCGGATGATCGGATTATAATAAAGCGAGAAGAATAGGGCAGATACTAATCAGGCTTTACGTAGAACTATCGTCTGAAACGTTTTGCTAACGTTTCGCTAACGTATCAAAAAAGTTTTGCGAAAGGGGCATCACACTGTTGAATACACAGATAGATTTGAATTCTCTTCATTGCTCAAAGCTTATTTAATCTAAGTAAACAATACAAACAGAAGATATCTTTTAAAGAGGTGCAAACTTATAGATAGTATGGAAGTTGACTGCGACTCAAATAAAGCAAACAGTTTCGCAGAAAATTTGTTAGGAAAGGAAGGCGGCGCAACCGAGCGACAAGGAAGTCTGAGGCGATCAGCAGCTTCTGTCAACACAGGAGTCCGTTCAGTTAGCGACAACGAGGGTTGCTTAAACAGCCTCCCAAAGAACAAACTAACTTTTCTTGCGCAAATCATCGTAGTCTACGGTATTATTTCTGTGTCAGTGTATCACTTGAGTGTTCAGTCTCCAAACCAGTTCTGTGTCAGTGTATCACTTGAGTGTTCAGTCTCCAAACCAGGAACTGTGGCTGATTCTTCTCTCCTCTGCCTTTGGTTACATACTTCCTAGCCCAGGACTTAAATATTTAAAGAAGTCAAAGCTCAGCGAAGATTCTGTGGGGACAACAAGCAGATCGGCGCCTGAAACGGATTCTGTAGATGCCGCGCACGACGAAAAAACGGGTTGCACGTCAAACAATTTCTGACCCTGAAATACACAAAAAGTCCAAAATTTTGGAAATTACTCTTGTGGGCAGTCGTTCCAGTCATATAGTCATCTGCCCTAACTCAATGTCACTAACACTATCGATGTCCACGCACTGGCTGTCTTCATAAAATCCCATTATGTATTTGAGAAGGAGGTATCGGGCTGGTCTGGTCACTGTTCTGAGAACCCTCAGGAGTGCTGTCCTCAAAATTAAGTTTCCTCTTCACATCTAATTTAGGAGTCACCATACTGTCTTTCAGCATAAGCCTCTCTTCCTCTGTCAGAAGCGATTCTCTGGCATTGATTACGAATGAGCAAGCTCCTATAATGTTGAGTAGCGCTCCGTAACTCATTGTCATGGTGTGGCCCGTGGATGTGTTCAAAATTTTTGCCACAAGGGTCTGGTCAGAACGGCAGATCTTCAAAATTCTATACCTCGAAAGCCGCATCGTCATGCTGTTGTTCTTTTGTGTGCTTTTGTCAGTGTCCATGCTGCAAATTATTAGATCTGCGTGCGTCGTTTGTGTTGTTAACTGAGTGTGTGTTTCCAACCTGGTGTATTTTTTTCTGTATACTGGTATCAACAGTTTTGGGTCCCGCCTCGTTGTTTAGCTAATCCCTTTGATGCGCCACTCACCTTTGTGATATTTCTAATCACCGTGTTTAAAGCGATAATCGCTCGATCTGTGATTGGTTCCTGAGCGGCGTTGGGCGGTACAGTGACTTATAATAATATGGATATATAGGTACTGGGCGGTACGTATTGAAAGTGAATCACGTGACTAACTTTTCTCTCACTAAGTAACGCCTACCCGTAAATTAATTTGACAATAAACAAAAGCATATTAAAAATAAACAAAAAATAGATGATGTTAAAAATAAAACAAAGAAAAGAAAAACAAGACGTTTGTTGACCCCATTTTCAAAATGCCAAGTTCCCGCAAAAGAAAAAAAATACTTTAAACAGCAATATCATTTATTTTTGATTTCCATCCTACAAAAGATCTTCGACATGTCTAGCTCTTATTCTGTAGTGTCCAAAACTCAGGGAATTTGTTCCATCAATATAGAACCGTTTCGTGTCAAGCGGGCTTAAGATCCTTTTCATGACAGAAACCTGGTACAGCGTTTGTCCGTAATTTCGTATCTCGCGCACTTGATCCACATGACAAGAATCAGCGAGAAGGCAGTTTTTCTACATTTCATGGGTCAGTTTTTTTTTCTTGAGCCTTTTGCAGTTTGCTTAAACCCGCTGTTAGTCCTTACGGAATAGCACTTTGGGCTGAGAGCACAGAACTCATTACACACTTGTCCTTCTAGTTCAAATTTAAGGTAGCCCGGCTTCATTCTGTTAGTGTCATTTTTTAAGGCATGGGCTTCGGGCAAATTTGAAAAATCAAAACGATGACTATTTGCCTTCAAAATGTTGCTGACGTCATCAATACCGTCGATCTTAATCACGTAGCTGTCTGTATCGTGCGTGAGCAAAGAAACCTTTCCTTCTTTGAATTCTGGTTGCTGATGATGATGATGATTTAAAGTTTAACGACGCGTCAACCCACTGGGTCATTAGCGTCATGAAGGTTGCATATTACTTAAAATATAAACAAAACTGAAAGGTACGGCACTTTATAAAACTAACCTTGCATTATTAACATGGAAGTAATACATGGTAAAAATGTAGAAAAGGTTTATATTTTGTTAAAAAGGTTAATATCTTTTAAAAAGAGTAAGATACTGTCAACAGGTAAATCTTGAAATAGTTGTGTCAAGTTGTTAGCTCGAAAATATTTATTTCTGTTTTGTGAAAAGTCAACACAGTCAATAAGAATATGTTTAACTGTAAAGAGCTGGTTACAAACTATACAGAAAGGCTGTTCTTCGCGATTTAGTAAGTACGAATGGGTGATTCTTGTATGGCCTATGCGCAGTCGAGCAATTACAATTTCTTCTCTTCTTAAACTTCGAATAAATGAAGGGTTATTCCCAATGATAGGTTTAATTTCGTGTAGTTTATTAAAAGCAGCTGTGTCCCATGATGTTTGCCACTTTGATAAGATGTACTTGCTGATAGCGGGTTTAAAATTGTTAAAGGGAATTTCAAACATAGACACATTTAGACTAAGAGATTCGTTTGCTTTTCTGTCAGCGGTTTCATTACCAGCTATGTTCATATGACTGGGGATCCAACAAAAAACTATTTCTTTAGTGTTTGAAATTTCATAATGCTTTTCTAATAGTTTTTGAATTTGTGAATTCCTCGAAGAGGTATGATTTAGAGCTTTTAAGACAGAAAGAGAGTCAGAAAAAATTACAAATTTGTCATTCAGGTAACAGTTGTCAATAAAGTCTAAAGCTAAATCTATTGCTTTTGCTTCGGCAGTGAAAATAGACGAACCATCAGGAATACGTAAAGAATGGCAGTATTTCCTAGATATAAATGCACATCCAACTTTCTCACCATCTTTGGAACCATCAGTATATATATGTTTAAATTCTGTATAACGTGTCTGAATGTCTTGGAAATCTTGTTTCAGAATGTGTAGATTTGAAACTGACTTTTTGTTTGTGTTTAGTTCAAATAAAATGTTAGGTTTCTTCATGTACCAAGGCGGAATTTCTGTTGTAGAATGTTTTTCGATATTTTTAGGATTGATATTTGAAGTTTCAAGCAGTGGTATAACTCGAAGAGCAAACGGTTTTATTGCATGCGGTTTACGCTCGTACAGCTCCGAAAATTGTGGTGAAAATGTGACTTTGAAGGTAGGGTTAGCTGGGTTAGCGGCAAGTCTGATGGCATACTGAAGAGAAAGCTTTTCTCTGCGTAAATACAGGGATGGTTCATCTGCTTCCACATACAAACTAGTTACAGGAGAAGTCCGAAAAGCTCCCAAGGCCAAACGAAGTCCTTGGTGGTGAACAGTATCTAATATTTGTAAATAGGATTTTCTGGCTGAACCATATACAATAGATCCATAGTCTAACTTTGACCTAATTAAAGAACGATAAAGATGTAGAAGAGTGGAACGATCTGCACCCCAGTTCGTATTTGATAAAACTTTAAGAAGATTCAAAGCTTTCAAACATTTCGCTTTGATGTATCGAATGTGGGGAATAAACGAAAGTTTTCGGTCAGAGATAACTCCTAAAAACTTGGATTCTTCAACAACAGGTAGCTGAGATCCGTATAAATAAAGAATAGGATCACTGTGAATCCTTCTAAGTTTACAGAAATGAACACATTGTGTTTTTGACTTGGAAAATTTGAAACCATTATTCGTAGCCCAGTCTTCAATTCTATTGATACACTGTTGAAGGTGTCTTTCAATTGTTCTCATGTTTTTAGATCGATAACATATTCCAAAATCATCAACATATAAGGAACCATCCGTTTTACTGTCTAGACAATTTACAATGTTATTTATCTTTATATTGAACAAAGTAGTAGAAAGAATACTTCCTTGGGGAACACCTTGCTCTTGATCATACAGATCAGATAAAGTAGAGCCTACACGAACTTGCATAGTTCGATCTTCAAGGAAGCTTTGAATAAAAACAGGCAATCTACCCTTAAGACCTAAATCATGCAAGTCTTTCAATATGCCATATCGCCAGGTGGTATCATACGCCTTTTCCAAGTCAAAAAACACAGCAACGACATGTTCTCTATTTACAAATGCATCTCGAATAAAAGTTTCCAGTCTGATTAAATGATCGTTAGTACTGCGTTCAGATCGGAAACCCGACTGAATTGGTGATATTAGATCATTCGATTCTAAGTACCAAACGAGTCTTTTGTTGATCATTCTCTCCAACGTTTTGCAAAGACAACTTGTTAAAGCTATCGGTCTGTAATTTGTTGGTTCTGCATGATCTTTACCTGGTTTAGGAATCGGTATTACAGTAGCCAAGCGCCAGCTCTCTGGAAATACCCCGGTTGTCCAAATGTCGTTAAATATGTGTAAAAGTGTTAAAAGAGCGTTTTCAGGTAGATGTTTCAGCATCTGATAATGTATTTCATCTGGTCCTGTAGCAGTGTCATGAGATTTGTTAATCGCTTCTTTAAGCTCTAATAAATTAAAGTGGCTGTTATATTCTTCGTTATTCGAAGACTTAAAGTTAATTTTATTCTTTTCTTGATGTATTCTGGTCTTTTTGAATTTTTCTAAATAATTTCGGGATGATGAATTTTTCAAAAAGGTTTCTCCAAATGTATTTGCGATATCCTCTTTATTGGTTGCTTTCGTTTCTCTACAGGTGTTTAAATGTGTATAACTTGGTGATTTCGATTTTCCGGATATTTTTCGAACCATTTTCCAAACTTTTGTAATCGGTGTTTTATAACTCAGTTTTGACACATATGATTTCCATGTATTTCGTTTAGAGGACTTTATAGTGCGGCGGGCTTTGGCTCTTTGATTTTTCACGTTATTTAGATTTTCTTTAGTTGGATATTTGCAGAACTTTGATAAAGCATGTTTTCTTTGTCTAATAGCTTTCTTACAGTCGTCATTGTACCACGGATTGCTTTTCTTTGGGTTTGTCGAGGTCTTTGGAATACATGCATTAGATATTTCTGTGAGAGAAGAAGTAAAATCAGCAACAAGATCAGTGGAATTATCAAACTTTTCAATGTTTAAAAACTGATTACACAACGAATGAAACTGTTCCCAGTCAGCTTTGTTTAATTTCCATTTGGGATTATGATCTTCGACTGAAGAATTTACACTTTCAATCACGATAGGAAAATGATCACTTCCATGCTGATCGTCACAAACAGACCAGTCGAAGTCGAGTAAAAGAGATGGATGGCAAAAAGAAAGATCTAAAGAAGAGAAACTTCCAGTTGCAGGATGAAGGTAAGTATGAGACTTATCATTCATTAGACAAAGATCATTATTTGTAAAGAAATTTTCAATGATTTCGCCTCTAGTATTATTCTTATCACAACCCCAGAGCATATTGTGACCATTAAAGTCACCTACTAATAAGTAAGGTGAAGGCAGTTGTTGCAGTAAAGAGTCTAGCTGCTGAGACTGTAACTTGAAATTAGGAGGTATATAGACAGAACAAACAGTTATCTCTTTATCTAAAGAGACTGAAACAGCAACAGCCTGCAGAGCTGTTGTAAGTTTTATTTCTCGTTGTGGACATGATGTATGAATTAAAATAGAACTGCCACCGGACGGTCTATGACCGTCAGTATGAATATAATTATACAAGTTGTAACCTTTGAAAGTTACATTATCATCAGGCTTTAAAAAAGTTTCTTGAAGACAAAAAACTGATGGTCTTATCAGAGTTAAAAGTAATAAAATTTCATTGTAATTTGGTTTAAGACCTCGACAATTCCATTGTATTATCTTACTTTTTTAAATTCCATTTTTATTAATAGACTGAAGATAAAGATCTTTATGTAAGACTGGAGACTATGGAGATGGAGGAAGAATTGGTGACCAAGAAACAGTATCACTAGTGTGAGATTGTTCTAGAGTGTCAACAAACTCCATTTCACTCTCGTCACTTAAAGTTTCATATTTATTATGAAGCTGAATCTCATCTTTAGACCCTTTGGGTTGCCTGTCTGAATTAGTTTTCTTCTTTGTTGACTTCTCTTTACCATTTGATGTACTAGTTTTCGGAGAGGGCGGTTTATTATTTAGCTGACGCTCTCTCCTTTGCTGTTTCTGCCAGTCCTTACGCATCATCTCCAGGGTAGCCTTTTTCAGGACTGGCTCTTCTGTCGATGCCTGGTTACCCTGAGCAAGAGAGGATGCTGTTTTCGTCTTTTCATTCACTGTAGGTATAGCTGTCTGTGTCGTTTTTGTAATGTTTAGGTCAGACGATTGTTTTTCGTTACTTTCCTTCGATTCGAGGATAGTAACAGGATCTGTTTGTGTAGTGGCATCAACCAAGGACACGTGCTTAACGGTGGGTTTAATAACACTGGCGTAGCTAGACCCTGGAACAGGAGCTGGTGATTCAACGATTTTCCGCGCTTCAGGAAAAGAGACATTACGTGTGAATTTTACTCTGAGAATTTCCTTTTCTTTGTGCCAAATTTTACACTCCTTTGAGTTAGCATCGTGGTCTTCACCACAGTTGACACACTTGACTGGATTTTTACATTGACTCTCATGGTGTGTTGCCGGTTCGCCACATTTTGAACAGACAGGATGGCTTTTACACCTATCTTCATGATGACCGTATTGCTGGCAATTGAAGCAGCGAAGCGGATTTGGTATGTAAATCTCAACATTAACTCGAAGGAATGCAATTTTGATTGTTGAGGGTAAATTTGGTGTATTAAACGTAAAAACAAATGTATTTGTATCTTTCAGTTGACCATCTCTTTTCACTCTAAAGCGTTTCACTGCAGTTACTCCTTGAGACTTCATCTCATCCAAGATTTCTTGCTCGCTGCAACCCTTCAAGTCGGGGCAACGGATTACACCTCTTGAGGAATTCAGCGAACTATGAGGAAAGACACGAACATTTAGGTTGTGAAAATTTTGTGTCCTAAGGAGATTTTCTGCATGTGCTTTTTTAGTAACTTCTATTAATAATTGATTTGATCTCGTTAATTTTTTGATACTTTTTGGTTCTCCAGCAATACTTTGTAAAACTTTTTGAATAACGAATGGAGAAAGTGAAGTAATGCTGGCATTTTGATCGGAGGATTCTATGATGATGAAGCGCGGAAATGTTGGAGCTGTTTGAGGTAATTGGTAATTATCCTGTTCATTGTCTGAGCATTCAGCTTCTGACGAAGAAAGTGAGGATTGATTCGATTTTTTCCGTTTGTTCAACCCCATGATTATATTTAGGAGTTTTTATCCTCCGTGCTCCCCACCCGCCTTGGAGCCCAACAAGGGAACACTTTAACGGAGCGGATATCCTGCTCACAAGTGCTAGAGATACACAGACGATATACTCGCACAACTGAAATGCCGCACGATCGACCCGTTAAGCCGCCGCTTCTAGGAATGGAAGGTCAAGGAATAAAGACAAATGGGCACACGGTCGGTATCAGAACGATACAAAAGAAAGGAAGAGAAAGCAAAAGATCCTAGAGGTGACACGACTAGCCGATTGACTGTGCCGGGTCCACACAGCCACCCGTCTACACCGAACTCGAGGTCAAAGAGGTGTGTTGACGCACCTGGAGATCCCTGGAGTGCATCACAACCGCCAGGATCCTTTCATCCGGCTTACGGGACGCCACCCACGGCAAACAGGTGGTACCTCCACTTAGCTCTTCGCAGAAGGGACATCAACTATCAATCGAGTGACGTCCCCTATGAGAATTGAGCCCCGGGGCCACGACAAGGCGGGAGGATTCCCGGGGAAATTCTGGTTGCACAAACTCGTAGTAGAATTCGTATGTTTCTCGTTTAGCTAATGCCAGCACGCAGAACCCAACAGCATATGGCTTGTTTAGCAACACGCTGTCTGTGCGTCTGAACGGCCGCTAAATTTACATCAAACTCGTGCAACGTCGCAAACGTTGGAAGGGAGACCGAGTTTCTTGAGATTCATCTGCGTCGTGCAAATTCTAACGTCTTTATGACTTCGCACTGATTCCAGCAGTTTTCCTGGAAAAATAAAGTAGAGTTATTAAACAACCGGAACTTTACAAGAACATATTTTACCTGATAAACACCTCTTTCCCGGGAAACACACACCGGCTTCACGATGTCATTTCCAACTTTATGATGACGTTGCGGCGACGTTGTAACAACGTTGTTTTTTATGTTGTGTTTTTCCTGGATGAACATCGTAGAATGGTAAAAAGTTTATTGCGACACTTGTGCGTGGTTTTACGCAGAAGTAAGAGACATACACGTATTGCTTTTATTTTAATTGTTTTAGAATTAAACCAGATTATTGGAGATTCTCCTGCGAATATCAGTGCTAGGTATCATAGTTGTTTGTTTGTGTGCGAGCTTGCGTGTGTGTGTGCGTGTCAGCGGGCTTGTCTGTTGACGTGAGTTTCCTTCTAAAACTGAATCGCAATTGACCAAGGTACTCTGATAAGATATATATTGGGGATGTGTGTTGCCCAAGGAATAAATTATCTGGAGTTCTGTGATTATATAGCATGAAAACATTTTTTAGAACAAACTTACCATAGACTCTGTTGGGAATCGCTTTATATATAAAACTGTTAAACTTGCTCTTTGATGTACGTCGCTTTTCCGCCACGAACGTCATGAAATCCTGCAGCCACTGCGTCTGCGTGAATTTTATTACTCTGTGTACTCTTCTCAGGATGCGTCCATACTTTAGCTACAGCTGAAGGTTGAGGTAGTGTGTTACGTACCGAGTTTTGTCTTTGAGGGTCAGACATAATTTCTCTATCTCGTGCATATTGTCTAAACTTATGCCGCATTCCTGGGCTATTTTTCTGGAATACTCTGATAAATCCTCGGTTCTTATGCTGACACGCTCAGGTGCGAGTGGCATCTGGTCATGCAAATCGTGGAGATGGTCGGGATATTCGAGATCGCAATCCACAATGTATCCGTGATCTGAGTCGACAGCAATCGACATGACATCAAAGCGTTCGACTTCACTGTCGGATAGCCACCTAAATCCGTAGGTCGGAAGTCGCTGCTTTTGCATGACTGATGTGTACAGACCATTTAAGTCGAAAAAGTGTATATAAGAGGGCCGTTTCGTCGGATCGTACTCGTCCTCAGACATGTCAGAGTTGTTGGCCTTTGCGTATCTCGGAGAGCCAACAATGGCCAGCCCACCTCTGATAGCGCTCTCGATACACAGATGCACTTCCAAGTCTGTCAGGAGCTCAAGCTTGACTCCGGAATATCGTAGAGCGCAGTCGAAGCTGTAGCCACTGAGAGAAAAATAGTGCAGTGGGTCCAAGCGGAAGTCCCGCATCATTGTTTTTCTGAAAATGGTTAGTACATCGGCCAGCAGTAGCACATCAGATTTAATGTATGTGACGAGGTAGTCACGCATCGTCTGCTTACTGAGTGCGCGCCACACAGCAAGCGTGTGATCGTAGTCCTCATCACATACGTTGGTGTCGCTGGGCCGATCAAAGAATGCAGAATTTGGTGGCAAACTAGTTTCCGTCAGCCTCTCAGGTCCGTCGAAATAATCGTAGCAGAATGCTAGTTTGCGCAGGAACAAGTTGACATGCCCATCTCCCATATGCTTCCGGGTATATTTGAACGAATCTGAGCCAGTCTCAGACAAAGCACTTTCTGTCAAGGTCACTAGACTTGCATAAAGGAATCTTTTACTGTCTAAATATCTGCACTTGTTAATCGTAATGGAAATGTAAGTGTCGACACTCTGCGGTAGCACTGTGACATTCTTATGTCCGTATTTTCCTACAGCTGACATTATGAGTCGCCCGTCGAACTGCGACAAGTTGTGAAATAAGATGGGCAGAAAATTGGCCTCTTGGAGCTGTAGGTTGCACATGTTGCATAAGTTGCCGCGTATTTTACCTTAAAAAGACGAGAAAAGGTTTGTTAGTGCTTACAAAATTAACTGACATTCCTAGCCAAAAATCCTTGTGTATCAAACTGACCCCAATTTTCTGAGAATTTACCCCAAAACATGTATGAAATATGCACGTATATATGCGCAGTCTGATAGGGTGACCCATAATTCTCTAATAAAATAACCAGTTTCACGGAAATGCGAATTTGCAGATACTCGCCTAGTATTATTGCGCAAGCTGATCTGGGAATGCAAAGTCGAGTATAACCTAAGGCATATTGTCACATGACTCGGCCCATACTGTCTGGGATTTTAGAGATTCTAAGCTGGGTACATACTTATAAATAATGTATAAGTGAAATTTGATCTGCAGGTAGATATTGATATTGCGGAAATATGCACTTTGATAGCTAAACTTCAATGCTACGGTATCAAGCGGTCATGGCTACGGTGTCGGGCGGGAAACCAATCCTGCATGATACATTTTCTCTAGAAATTCTGTAGAAATAAAGTACACTCACCTGTCATGTGGTCGTGATCTATGCACTTTTTGGCTTTTCGTAAGAAAGGGCTGTCGCATGCGTAGCAAGCATCGTTACTCTTCATCAAATTGTTCACACCTTCATCGCACCAGGTAACAGGTTCGATTCGTGACAGGATTTCGAAGACAGTTTTTTCTTCTTCGTCCATACGTCTGAAAAACTCCATCATAGTGTCTTCGGGATCCGTTCCCACGAATACAACAGGAGAGGAAGGATGGCAGTCGTCTCTGCTGATTCTTAGATAAGAAAATGCACACGGTTCGAGCTTCCTTTCTCTGACTGTTTGCCCGTGTGTTGGTTCATCTTTATCGCAGAGTTTGAGGCTGTAACATTCAAAATCAGCTACGATCACGAACGGGCATTCAAGCTGTCGTCTGTAGTTTCTGAACTCCATCCTTTTGTTGTCCTCCTCAACGGTAACGACATTCAGTGGCTGTAGCTCATTGTATAGGCGTTCGTGCTCCCGGAGCTTGTCTGTGCTGTACTAAGGGTTCAAGCAGCGCATACAGTAGAACAGCCTGCCGTTATGTTTGTCACTGAGAAGACGGCTAACATCTTGAATGACGCAGTAGTGGCCATCGGACGTATGAGTATCTTCGTCGGCTCCCTCCTCACTTGACTTGATCAGTAGCAAGTTAACATGCTTGTCCGTGTTCGAATCCCAATTTCTTTGATATGTGTAGAGGAACCAGCTCCTCTGAATAGCCTATGATGTTTAAAGTTAAATCGTTTTGCTTCTCAAAGTCAGCAATTTGCGATAGGGACATTCTCTCGCCTTGGTCTTTTACATTATCAAAATTTGGCAAGTTGCTGTACTGACTCAGTTCCGTCCAGTGTATCTCGCCAGTAACATCTGGGGCAATTCGAAGACCTGCCAGGACTGACCAGCGAAAACAGTTGTTTGCTGGGCAGCCCACGACAGAGAGTAGGCATGTTTTCTTCCTTAAAAAGGACGGCACTGCATAAGTAGAGCACGAGCCTCTCAGCCGATTATATTTGATAATCGTTTGCTGGAGAAACGCTATGTCGTCAACTCGCCAGCCTGAGCCGTCCCTCTTGAATCGCTCCATACTGTCCGAAACCTTAAAGTAGGCGGTGTCAATTTGATCGGGTACTGACTCGGGCAAAAGTACAATCTGAGTTACAGAACTAAATGTCGGGCTGGCTTTGTCTTTAACCTCGCCACTAGCTGCGTACTTCGTCAGATTTACTTTCACACACAAATACCATTTCAGAGATTTAAGGCGCATCAGTTCGCGCGTAATATTGCTGCTTAACTGCTGTCGTCTGTTGGAAAATAACTGCAGCATATCATATACTTCAGTACCAGTGGAAAATAACTGCAGCATATCATATACTTCAGTACCAGATGGGGCTATTTGATATTTAATAAGTAAACGATTAAAATTTTCGGTCCTTTGCTGCGCATACGCGTGTCTTTGGTGACTTTCAGCGTCTGCAATTTCATCTGTATCACTGCTATCACTTGATGATGATGATGCCGATGAAGATGGTGGTTGGCGTGGCTGATGTGGTGACGATAGAGCTTCTGACGGACCGGGTTGAGGTGAACTTTCTCATGCAGTTGGAACTCTATTCTGTAATTGCCTAAGCTGCTTTCTAAGCTTGCGAAGCTGAGGCACATTGAGGTATTCTTTATTCATGTGTGCTTGAATGTGGGTTCGCATACCTCCGACTGAGCTTATTTTCTCCGAACAATGACCACATATATGTCTGCAGCTGCCATTTTTCATATGTTTCTTTACATTGGCAACACTCGAGAATTTTCTTTGACAGCCAGAGCAGGTTAAATTCGCCTGCTTCTCTGTTTCAGCATGCTGACCATGAGCTGATTGTATGTGCAGATTAAGACTCAAGGTTGACATAAATGCCTTGTCACAATGAGGACAGTGATTTACTGTCTTTCTTTTATGACTCTCGCAGACTCCCGTTTTGGAGTGCCTGGTCAGATTATGTTTAAAATTAAAAACCTTTTTACACTGTGGACATGGAAACACGCGGGATTTGGGATGAGTGTCATTTTGTACCAGCAGACTCTCGAGTCTTTGCATTTCCTCAACGAGAGAATTTGAGTCTATTGTAGACAAATTATCATCTGGCACTCCAAGTAAGTTTTTGATAAAATTGTCATCATTTCCTGCCATTGCTAGCTCAGTTTACATAAACTTGGAAAGATTTTTGATCGGGTTTTAATTTGGTTTTTAATTTATTTCTTTATTTCATATTTTTCTCATAGAAATATTTCTTCTCATCATTTACTCTCATTCAAACACAATATGCAATTAAGATATCTGATTGGCATTCAAACTAGAATTGGGATAGACTACGTCGCATAAAGCTTATCCACCTTTTCTTATATCGGTGACTGCATAACAAATAAATTTTCGTAAACCTTACGTCAGACACTGAGATAATCCGCTGGTTGTTTCCCTCGGCTTACATGGTTATCAAAAATACACGCCTTTTGGCTGACTACAAAGTTTAGAGCGGCAACAAGTAATTATCAGCAAAGGTTTGGTTATGTTATTTTCTTTTTTCTTTTCAGCAATTTTGCCGCTGCGTTTTCACAGTTTTGTTTAAAAGCGAGCGGGCGGCATTACTACATAAAACACATGCATGTTGCCCACTTTTCAAAATATTTAAAGCAAAAAATGAACATCTTGACGCAACACATCATAAAAAATCATATAGAGAAAAAACGCGCTTTTTAAGCAAAGAAGTTGCCATTAAAGTTGTCATTAAAACATTATTACAAAGAGATACGGCAACTGTCGTAAAATTAGACGAAAAATTTCAGGACAGATTGGTCCTATCGAGACGATTTGAACAACAGATAGGTATCAAAAGAAAGAAAGGCCCTCTATACGTTGGGAAAGTGGTAATTACCACAAAAGGAAAACTGATAACTGCGTTCCCATCAAGAAACTGATAAGCTATGTAAGTTTTATTACTATAATTATTATTATTATTATTATCGTCATCATTAGATGTGATATTATTATTTCTTTTCTTGGGATTTCATTGTATGATTGTACTACTCACTATTCTCCTACAATCGATCAAAGACAACATGAAATGCGCCTCGACACGACAAAACCAACACTGTGCATGTGCGCCCAGCGAAGACTCTGATCAGAGGATGCCCAGGCTTGCCTGAGTCTTTGCTGTCTGCTAGTTTAGACCGCAAGCAACCCTTTAGGTGCACAGATAGGTAGGTCTCTGATCAGACTGGGTGGACGCCCAGACTGATCTGAGTCTTCGCTGGGCACACATGGCACTTTGTTGGTTTACAAGTGTCGCGGCTCAAATGTTTTCGGCTCATCCGAAATAGTCATCTTGCCACACGGTTGGTATGCCGTGAAACGCATCTTCCGTTTGCATGACGGAACTTTATTTTTTAGATATTAAACAGACCGCACACATGCTTCTTTAAGGTTCCTACATTTTGAAACGTTCGGCATGTCGGAGTGGTAAGCGCTGCTACCTTTGGACCACGGGGTTGCGTGTTCGAGTCTCACGTAAACCGAGGTTCTGCCTGGACCTGAATGGCGCTTTGTTGCACAGAGCTTTTCATAAAGCATCTTCCTATCGTCCTGATGTCGGTGACACAATTTTTCCATCATTCATCGCAACAAGACGTGTACAAGGAGGAAGGTCCTAATCAGACTGCGCAGATGCGCAGGCTGGTCTTGGACACTGCTGTTCCAATAGGCGTTTATAGACCTTCTTGTGTATTTCATCTCAAATAGTGGAATTGAATAAGCATGCGATGCTAGTGATTCACCTTCTTACGTAACATTTGCTTCTCGTCTCAAAACTTGGGGTATTGGCGGCTGCTTTGAAGTGGACAGTCGGTGTCATCTCAAAGATAAGCGGTTATGTCAGACCGCATAATTGCTTGAGGCATGTTGCAGATGTTGGAATAGGCAATCATTCTGCTAGTAGATCTCAAAGAAGAAAGATGTGGTCAATTCTTGTTCTTTTGGGTACGTTGCAGGCAGCCAGGGCAGGGGTTATAGGAGTGAGGAACGTAGACGCCTGCAGAGAATGCGCAGAATTCGGATCTATGAGCCTTGTCTGCGACATGGCGGTCAGCGAACCTGTGCGTCTAATAATTTCCTGCCACGTGAAGACAGTGATGACAACAGAGGGCCTGATGGTGACGGAGCTGGAGGGTCGAGCTGTCATAGTTACATTAGCAAGATCTACGCTCGAGTGTGAGGACGTCCTGGGACAGACGGTGTCAGTCAATGGACAGATGTGTCCCAGAAAAACTACCACAGAAACAACCACCACAACCAAGGTGTTATTAATGTATTAATCTCGTCTTTTTACAGTACGGGCCTCCGTGGCCTAATGGGTAAGAGCGCTGGCTTTTAAACATTAGGTCTGTCAGCGCTGTGTGTTTCAGACCGTGAGAAAACCAAGTGCTGCTTATGGAAGGTCAGGTGGGTTTTCCCCCGGGCCCACCTCTGCTTACCGATCGGATCGATTTACTTATGTTTTTGCGTGATAATGCGTTTTATCTTTTAATATTCATAGTTGCAAGCAACCTGCCTCGCCATTTAAACTGTGTTCAAATTCGAGAAATACAGTTAACTGTGTGTATTTGCGTTTCTTATTTTATTTATTTTAGTATATTGACAAGTTGCTCAGTTTTTGTCGTTTCAGGCATACAGATGGATACCGGTACCTTTCCCAATTCCGAGGCAACGGGATGAGGGTTTTAACTCCTCAGCTTCAACTACAACAATGACAACTACAACAATGACAACCACAGCCGTCAGCACGGAAACAATTTCAGTTGCATCCACCACTCACTTAATAGGTAAGTAACGTACTTAAAACTTGAAAATGCGTAATACGCTACGGAATTTCTCACAGACACATGACAAATGACGTTTTACCTACCAGACACATGACAAATGACGTCATAACGTCGATGCGACGTCAGATGTCGCACCGACGTCGAAACAACGTCATTTCGACGTTGTTTGCCCGCTAGGTAATAATTAATACTAAATTAGACTTTTGCTAAACTCAGGCTGTGACAACTAAAATGGTATATGCTTTTCATATACCTTTAGAAAACTGCACCATTTAACTATATAGCAGCTACACTACAACATGCCAAGGTACTGTCTGTGTCGAATTTTCGATAGCTTGGCCTTTGTGGAGTTGGTTTGTTTCTTGGCAAAATCAAAGTCGGCGCAACTCGAACTTAACCCTTTTGCACTCAGAACGGCCAAAACTCTATGGAGTTTGGGCCGTTCTGAGTGCAGTGGGGTTAAGAGTAGTGTTTTATAATACCCAACATTGATGTATTGTTTTCTTTTTATACTTTCAGCCGTATCAACAGCCTTCAGACTGAACCAGACTACGATAATCATTACTGTTGTGGTAGTTTTCGCGGTGGTAGGTACCTTCGTGACCTTCAGGTGTGTCCGGAGACGCGCGAGACGTAGCCAGTCTCAACTTCAGACACATCCCCTGCAGGTCGAGGAGGTATCTTCCACTTCGGACGTGCCTTTATCCCCTAGGAGAAGGAGATTAGTGGGCAGACGCTCTGGAGACAGTTTTGAATCCGTTGAACTATTTCATGTTAGTGGAAAGAAGGATTAATATGCATAGTGCTATGTGACAGAGAAAGGTTTGGGATATAAACGTTCGCGTCGTGAAAATGAACCTTAAGGCATGTGTGAAAATGAAAAGACTTATGTCAGCATGTGCATCTGCGCTGAGTGATCAGAATTTTCCCTGTTTGCATAAGCATTTTATGTGAAGTGAAGAGGAAATTTTGATCAGTTTACGCAAATGCACATGCTAATTTGAGTATTTTCTAGTCGCACATGGCATAAGGTTCATTTGACAGGCTTCTCTTCCTGATAATGTGGTACCTGGATTAAAGTGCTCTGTGTTTTATTAATAACTATACATCAGCATGTGGATCTCTTCAGCCTAATCCTAATAATCACAAGCGTTTGAATAATTGAGACGCAACAAGACAAAACCAACAAAGTGGCATGTGTGCCCAGCGAAGACTCAGATCAGCCTGGGCATCCGCCCAGTCTGACCAGACTCTTTGCCGTTAGCATGAAGGTAGCTTAGAACCTTAGCTACCCTTTAAGCGCCAGCAAAGACGCTGATCAGACTGGGTGGATGCCTAGACTGATCTGAGTCTTTGCTGGATGCACCTGCCACTTTGTTGTTTTTTGCCATGTCGCGGCTCATATGTAAAGTGACAAGATTATTCTGATTAGTTTACACAGATGCGCAGACGTATAAGGTTCATCTCGTTGGAATGATTTGACTTTATTTTTATTTTTATTTTTTTTAATTTTTTTTTATTTTCTTTGACGGCTCGATAGTACTGATCGTTATTCTAACAGAAAAAAATGCGTTATACTTTCTACATTCTGAATAGCTTTTTTATCCCAAACCTTTCTGTGTCTTTGTGTATATATTGTATATAGTAAATAGAGACGATTAGGATTCAAAGTCGCATCAATCATGTCAATCATCCTTTTTCAGTCTCATAGGATTATATTTGCTTTATAGTTTCATTATTTTTCGCAAGTTATTGCGTTCTTCTTTATATCGTTTTGATTTTAACAGATATCTTCATTCAGTTTATAAGGATCAAGTGATTGCCTTTAAACCGTAAAACGTATTAATTCATCTTTCTTTTTGTAATGTGTTTAACATTTACTTTGATCGGGACAACAGGTATGATCGAAAAGATTAGTCTGACACTTTTACTCCCAGTTTGTTTGCAGTTGTTAACTCCTATTCAAAGTTTTTCACTGTTGTATTATATCTCTTGTTGTTAACTTTTGTTAACCTGGAGTAATAAAGAATTGAAATCATTTCTATCTCTCTGAAACGGTATGATATCAAAGCCTTTTAAAACCGTCCTAATATGCATTGTATCCATCTGCCTTTTTAGAATGCATTACTACATTCTAAATCCATATTGTTCTCTGGTACTTGATTTTAGAACGCTTACGAAAATACGCTTTAATACAATTAAGCAAGATAAGCTGCAGAACAGTAAGACATGTAGTCAATGCAGTAATGCAGTCAAAATAAGCAGATCGAATGGCAAACAGTTTATAGACTTTAATCAGACTTCTTTAAAAGTCTGATCTGGATCAGCACTTTTTGGTCAAACAAACGAATTTTTTAAGTCTTTTTATGTTTTCTTGAGTCCCAAACAGCTTCTGAATAGGGTAGTGAGTTTCCTGATTCATGCCTGCTAAACGCGCATTTCCATTCCCGCATAAACATTAAAAACATTTAAGCAAATAGTTAGCTAAAATGTAACCTGAGATATTTATACAAAACTGAAAATTTGTACAAATATACTTAACATTTATAGAAGTGGAATAACATAGTTGTGTTTTGGCATTTTCATTTGTTTTGTCTTTAATTTCCATGTGGGAATGGAATTGCGCGCGTCATGTGTATTTTGGTAACTGTTTAATTGGTTGAAATGAGGAAAACATCAAAATAAAACCTGTTGAAATTTATTTACAGTTTGTCTTCCTTTATTTGCATATAGCTATTCATACTACTCAAAATTAGCAATTGTCATTTTTTGGGAAAAAAAAACTAATTCACTGTCCAGTAGGCACACTATAATGAAACGTTGTATGAATGTTGTTTCAACTTCATGACACCGAAACAACGGCCATGGAAAGTTGTTACAACATTTGTGCCTGCTTGTTACAGTTGTACTGCTTTGCTTATTTTTGAGTAGTATCCCAGTGGGCACATAATGTCAAAAAGGCGTCATATTGACGTCGATGCGACTTACTGACGTCGCATCGACGTCAGTACGACGTCTTTTTGACGTTATGTGCCCACTGGGATACGTTTTTGCTCGGTGCGTGTTTGCGTTTCTGCCATTTCCCCGTTAAACAAAACTGAGGTAAATTTGAAAAAAAAAATGAAGAAATACAAATTGAAAACCTACTTAGTAAGTTTGCCAGTTTTCTATTTTTGCTTTTCGCTTTGTTTTACCAGCTTTCTGAGCTTTTTCTTGCGCAGGCATTTGCACGGTGAACGGCTTTCCGTGTAAAAAGTGTTTTGGGACATTTATTTGTTGCAAAGCCTCTTTAAAAACAGCGTACCCAGCGGGTTTAGTGGCAGTTGCGCTAACACACGCGAGTAACAAATCCAAAATATTAGATGGCCCTCCGATAATACGATTCCGAATAAGAACGTTCCCATGTTCGTTGAAAGTGATATGAGAGGCACCAAAGTTAATAATGAAAAGAAACAGCCGTGGCAGTTTTTCTCTTAGGGGATTAGAAAAACTACAGTTTATGGTATGCAGTATTTTTCGTTCTATCTCTGATTCATGTGTGTCGTCGTCGTTTGTCAAGGGTTTTTCAGTGGGATATTTCAACGGCTTGACTGATGTGTCTGGTTTTTTGTCTGTCCGTAATGAATTATCGAGTATCATGTCGTTGTTCTCAGAAGATTCCTCAGTGGAGAAGCTTTTGCGGTCTTGTTCTGATACTGCAGAAGCTGCTGGTATCGCGACAGTGGAATCAGAATTGACTTCCTGAATCCATTGTCGTCGGCCATTATAATCTGTATACTCGGTTTTATTTAGGTTGAGCTGTTGCGCTTCTTCTTCTTCTTCAGAATCTTCTTCTTCTTCTCCAGATGAGCGACTATCTACTGTAATAGATTCTTCAGGATCCGAATAGTAGTGAAAGAAAACACATAACAAGTCTTTGATGGCAATCGAATTTTTACTAATTAACTGCTTTTTGGTATAAGAGTCAATCTCTTTCAGCGCTAACTTTCTTAGTACATTTCTGTGCCTATAGAGCCTCGAGTATTCAACGTCAGTTAATGGAATATTTCCATTTAACACATTTAAGATTATTTCGTAAACACAATTAAGCTGTTCAGCCGTAGCAGTCTGTAGTAAGTGTCCTCGCTGATAGCTGGTAGCTACACTCAAATACCTGAAGTAATAAACGTGTGTCGTTAATCTGTTCATTGTGCAGCAATTTTCCCCGTCTTATCCTTACACCTTTCCGGCATTCAATAGACACGAGCCACATATACATTTACCTTAATTCGTATATAATAGGATATTGCCCCGGGAAAATGTTTGTTCGCAACATGTAACGTGTATTGGGTGTTTAGGAGACAGATCAATTACTAATGGGGAATAAGGATTTTCACTTATCACCTCGTCGTAAACATTGACAAAGTGCTTTGATGTTTTCTTATGGCAAAAGAGCTGCGTTGCCAGCACAGAAAGTTGCAGTCGGTTCCGTAGTGTGAACAGCAGAATATAATGTAAATTGGTTGCGATGGTTTTTGAAAATTTGCCACATGTAAAAATGTTATGAGAGGTGAATATACAGCTTATGTTCAAATGATGGCACAACATTATGGTAAAGTCACTTATATCTCTAGAGTTTATGACGTCTTGGTATAAATCGTCAAAAACTAAAAGCAAATGACTTTCCGGTCCGGCAGACTCTTCTATGACGCTTCGCTGTGGCAGTCCTTGAAAAAAACTTATGTTTCTTATACTGCTTTCCATCTCCACAAACTTGGGTTGATATACGTTGTAAACATATATCACACGGGATGGGGCTTCTGTGAAAACCTTAGATGACGACTCTAATAGCTTCCTTATATAAGTTGTCTTACCCGCATTTGACATTCCTGTAACGACAAAGTCGGGAAGATCAGAAAAAAGATAAGTTAACAGAGATAGATTGCGATATAATTTCTGTTTTAGTTTGTTCGATGATAAAGGGGTATTTTCAGCCATAATAGCTGAACGGGTTATTGTTTTTATGATAAAATTTACTGATACTGAGTCAATTATCAAACCGTGGTCATTGCTAAGCTTGAGATATACTTTTTCCCGAAAGAAGGGAATTCGAATTTATTTATGAACAGCTGACATTCCATGAGTTTAAGATAGAAAGAAGAAGTTCTATATACCTATTACAGACATGGTGAAAGGTGTTATAAATTTCACCAGTGATTTATCCAGTGGCGTGTCGTATTCTTCGCTGCTTGCAGTACCATCTCTTAGCATGTTCGCATTTCTGTCATTAATTGTCTCAGCCATGAGTAATTATTCAAGAAAGTGTCCGTATAAATAATTTCTAGTCGGTATTGGTGAAACAAATCTGTGTATTGAGCAATTTGATGTCCCGGGACCTTAGCGAAACGTTTCGAATACGTTCGCAAAACGTTTCAGACGATAGTTCTACGTACGTTTCGAATACGTTCGCAAAACGTTTCAGACGATAGTTCTACGTAAAGCTTGATTAGTATCTGCCCTATTCTTCTCGCTTTATTATAAACCGATCATCCGCTAATACTAATCTCATTGTCATACTGATCACTAATCTCATTGTCATATTTACCCCGATTTTGCAATATTGCGCAACAGATTCAAACGTTTCGGATACGTTAGCAAACGTTTTCGAAAATGTTAGAAAAACGTTTCCAAACGTTTCCAATCACAATCATTTCATCCATTTTTTCCATTCCACTCTCCAAAGACATACTACTACCTCAAACCTAAAGAAAGTTGAAAAAACTGCCAACAGACGCTTCTTCTGACATATTTGCTCAAAGCATACATGACATCTATAGTAGAAAACCAAACAATACAGAGTTTAACTGTATGTGTTTGGCCTTCTTTGCTACAAATTATGTCCTTCTTAAAACAATAGAAACAAGAGGCCCTTAAAGGTCAAACTAGGGTCACCATTTAAACAAACTTGAAAGATTGCAACCATTTCCAAATGGTTCTGAAGAAGAAGATTTTTGAATATTTTTCTCGGTATTTCTATGGTTCAAACCCAGGACCCCCGAGGCGGGGCCTTAAAGGACCAATGGGCAATGCTACATATTAAATGTCAAGCATCTGAGCCAAGTGGGTCTTCATATTTACTCTGTATTTCTATGGTTCAACCACAGGACCCCCATGGGCGGGGCCATTTTCGACCCTGGGGCCAACATTTGAACAATAAGCAATACATCATCAAATTTCAAGCATCTGCATTAAGGGAGTCTGGAGAAGAGTTTTAAGTTAATTTAAATTTCAAACCCAAAATGATTGAGTGTTTTTGGATTAACGGCCTTTTGAGACAGTATTTCAGTCTATATCGGGCCGTCTCCCAGAGCGGAAGAAAGAGGAGAAATGGTAGACGGAGGAAAAATGTCCAAACACCCTCCCGCACCTACTGCAAGCACAGTAGGTCCTTGCCCTACAATATTCCATATCAGCAGGACACCCCGGTTGGTTGTTTTTGGGTTTAACGGCCCTTTGAGACAGTATTTCAGTCTATATCGGGCCGTCTCCCAAAGAGAGGGAGAAAGATGAGACAAAAGATAGACGAGATAAAAATGTCCAAATAATCCCCAACCGCACCTACTGCATGCACAGTAGGTCCTTGCCCTACTATTATCCAAATCAGTAGGACGCCCCGGCACTGGCAGCTACACACAGCACCATCGCACCACCCAACCACCCCCTCGTACCCAAGACCCCCCACCGCATGGCCATTTTGGATCACAGGGCCACCATTATTACAAACTTCGTAGCAGTCCACCAGGCAAAGCATTATACCAAATTTCACGCATCTGAGCCACGTGGTTCTGAAGAAGATTTCTGACTATTTTTCTATGTATTTCAATGGTTCAAACCTAGGACTCCCTGCCACGGGGCCATTTCGGACCCTGGGCCAGTATTTGCACAAACTTGGCAAAGGGGTACTAGGCATTATCACATACCAAATTTCAAGCAACAGAGCCAAGTGGTTCTGAAGAAGATTTTTAAAATATTTCTATGGTTGAAAATGAGGACTACCAGGAGCGGGGCCATCATTTTAACAAACTTGGTAAAGAAACCACGAGGCAATACTACATGCCAAACTTCAAGCATCTAAGCCAAGTGCTTCTGAAGGAGGAGACTTTTGAATATATTCTATGTATTTCTATGGTTCAAACCTTGGATTGATTGATTTGGTTGATTGTTTTGCGTTTAACGACCCTTTGAGACAGTATTTCAGTCTATATCGGGCCGTCTCCCAGAGTGAGGGAGAAAGAAGAGAGAAATGATAGACGAGAGAAAAATGTCCAAACAACCCCCACCCGCACCTACTGCAAATAGGCCCTTGCTCTACAATGTTCCAAACCAGTAGGAAGCCCCGGCACGGGAAGGTACATGCAGCACCACTGCACCACCCGACCACCCCCCTCAAACCTTGGACACCCTGCCATGCAGCCATTTTTGACTCTGGGGCCAACATTTTAACGAGCTTGGTAAAGGCATACTAGGGAATGCTACATACCAAATTTCAAACATCCGAGCCTTGTGGTTCTAAAGGAAAAGACTTCTGATTATTTTCTATGTATTTCTATGATTCAAACCATGGCCCCATGGAACAGGGCCATGTTGGGCCCTGGGGCCATCATTTGAACAAACGTGGTAACTGAAGGACCACAAGCAATGCTACATACTAAATTTTAAGCATCTGGGGCAACTGGTTGTGAAGAAGAAGATTTTTAAATATTTTTCTACGGTTAAAACCCATGACTCATTGGGGCGGGGTCATTTTGGACCCTGTGGCCATCATTTGAACGAACTTAGTAAAGGACCACTAAGCAATCATACATACCGATGTTCAAGCATCTACACCTAGTAGCTCTGAAGAGGAAGCTTTTTTTAAGTATATTTTAATTTCGAACCCAAGCCCCAACCCCCACCCACACAAACGTTGGTTGATTGGTTGATTTTATGCTTAACGTCCACGGTAAACAACTAAGGTCATGTCGGGACGGTCAGTTAACCTAACCACACTATTCCTGGGCAGGCTTAGACCTCCTAAGCGGTTAACCAATACTAAGTGCACATACTTTCGCCAGTAACTGACAACTGCCCTTCTTGAATCAGCGGAAGGAGAAACGAAAGTATGTGGCCAGACCGGGATTCGAACCCAGGACCTCTGACTTACGAGTCAGGTGCCCTACCGATTGCGCTACCCGGCCCGGCCCCACACAAACGTTGCAGGGTCATTTTGGATCCCAGTGCCACTTGTTGAACACACTTGTTAGAGGTCCTCTAAACAATGCTTCATACCAAATATCAATGCCCTATGCTTAGCGGTTCTAGAGAAGATGTTTAAAGCAAATCGCACAACGCACGACGACCACTGACTGATCACAACAGCTCACCCTGAGCCAATGGCTAAAGAATCAGTGCCCAGTCTAAGCTTTGACGCTTCAAATTGGCTGGTACTCCTGACAAGTATATTCGTGAGAAAAAACAACAGTTACGCTTTAGGAGCCACATACCCAAATTATCGAATGACAAAGAGGGCTACTTCCATGCTCTGCTATGTTTATTTCTGCCTTGGAGAAAACATGAGGACATAATTACCCTTTACAAGTCTCAGTGCCGGGGCGTCCTACTGATTTTGAACATTGTAGGGCAAGGGCCTACTGTGCTTCCAGTAGGTGCGGATGGGGGTTGTTTGGACATTTTTTTCTCTCGTCTATCATTTCTATCTTCTTTCTCCCTCTCTGGGAGACGGTCCGATATAGACTGAAATACTGTCCCAAAGAACCGTTAAACCCAAAACAATCAATCAAAACCTTATCAGTCTTGTGCATAAGCAACACATGTTGGAAAAAAGTCTATTGAAAAATTCAAACTTACAGAGAAGATAGAGCCTGCAGTACAACACATCCGTGCCAGGCAACAAGATGAACTACATGACATACATTGTCCAGTAACTCCAACTTTCATGGCACAACAGCTGAATACTGTTGCTGATAGCGAATATTGTCTTCCGCACATACAAACTTTCCCTATTACCCTTGGTAAATAGTCAATATGTCAGAAACCAACCAAACTAGGACGGTGACTGAGTGAGTGAGTGATATGGATTTTACGGCACATCAGCACCAAAAGGGCTATTTCGCGCCGAAAACTCTATAAACGAAAACGCGTTATATGCATAAGGTCAGAAATGAATGCACAGTATAAAAATGAATCAAGTCGGGTATGTGGTAAAACACGCCGATCAACGGCTAGCTTAAGACTGATAACATAAATCGAACTCTCGGCCAGCGAGATGAGTAAACACAAATTTAAATCTACTGTTGTAAAAATACCGCGACTTAACCAAACTATATTTTACTATATATGCCAATCTCTTTCAAAAATGAAAAGATTTTCGCTGGTTCAACCGTGTCAAACAGTTGTTTCATACTGTTGACACAGAAAAACCTAGCACGCGTAATACGAAAATCCATGCAATCTAAAAGGAAATGTTTAACACTAAAAGGTTCCGTGCCAGGAATGCACAAAAGCGGATCCTCACCTTTCAACAGAAACGAATGAGTAATAAAAGTATGGCCGATTCTGATTTGAGCCAAAGTTACTTCTTCCTTACGATCAATTCTATAAGATGGTTGCCATTCACCATAAGAAGGCTTGATAGAGTGAAGTTTGTTAAAGACAGCAGCATTCCATGATATCCGCCACTTATCATGAAGATATGTATTTATGCAAGGTTTGATATCAGTGTAAGGAATTTTAAGATCAGAAATATGAAGAGTTAAAGCCGATTTTGCGGCCATGTCGGCCTTTTCGTTGCCTTTAATCCTAACGTGACTGGGAAGCCAACAAAATACAATGTTGTTAAGCTCAGCTAAGTCATTATGTTTCAAGAGGATATATAAAAGAAGAGGATTTTCAATATGGCGATTATTTAGGGGTTGCAGAACAGAAAGGGAATCAGAAAAGATGATAAAATCTGTATTCCTAGACTGTTCTATATGATCCAAGGCTAAATCAATAGCTTTGATCTCCGCTGAAAAAATTGAGGCATTAGCAGGTAATCTACATTTGTATGTTTCGGATGGAGCAACACAAGCAGAGCCAGCTGTGTCTCCATCCTTTGAACCATCAGTATATAAAGTCTCATAGTTAGAAAAGTCAGACAGCAGTTCATTAAATTTAGTTCGAAATACAAGAAGGTCAGTTTGAGATTTTTTTATCAGTATGCAAAAAAAAAATAAAACACGTGGCTGAGTAAATGTCCATGGTGGCACATCTGGAAACTTAAACTGTTCAATTGTGTCTAAATCTACATTCATATTTTCAAATTCTGAAGAGGTTCTAATGCCAAAGGAAGGAATCATATTTGGTTTATTCTCAAATAATGTTTTATATTGTGGCCGAAAAACATTTTCATACGTTGCATTTGATGGATTTGACTTTAGTTTAAGGGCATACTGCAGGGAGAGTTTAAGACGTCTATTATAAAGTGATGGTTCATTTGCCTCTGCTAAAAGACTCTCCGAGGGAGAAGTTCTGAAAGCTCCCAAGGCGAGCCGGAGTCCCTGATGATGAATGGGATCAAGCATTTCCAAATAAGATTTTCTAGCGGATCCATATATTATTGAGCCATAGTCTAGTTTGGACCGTATAATAGTTCTATACAGATTAAGTAAAACTTTACGATCTGCTCCCCAATCAGTATGGGCAACAACTCGTAGTAGGTTCAACGCTTTTTGACATTTTGCTTTAAGCTGTTTAATGCGTGGAATAAAAGAAAGCTTTTTATCAAAGATAACCCCTAGAAATTTATTTTCTTCTACTACAGGAATGGGTGTCCCGTCCAAGGTGAGCACTGGATCATCATGTGCTTTTCGAAGGTGACAGAAATGCATGCAAACTGTCTTAGATTTCGAAAATTTGAATCCATTTTTAGTTGCCCACGTTTGAATTTTATTTAGATTTTGTTGAAGCTGACGTTCAATAGTATGCATATTTTTTGACCGATAACAAATCAAAAAGTCATCTACATATAAGGAACAGTCAACACCCGGATTAAGACATTTAACAATATTGTTTATTTTTAGACTGAAAAGAGTAACAGACAAAATACTACCTTGAGGCACACCTTGTTCTTGATCATGTGCCTCAGACAAAGTTGAACCTATACGTACTTTGAATTCTCTATTGGATAAGAAGTTTTGAACGAATAGTGGCAATCGGCCTTTAAGACCTATTTCATGTAAATCATTCATTATACCATACTTCCAAGTTGTATCGTAAGAACTAGGACGGTAACCAGTTGCCGATTATGCGCAGTAAGCGATTTCGCCACATGAGTTGCTAAGGAAGCGTATATAGGCTACATTCGCCCAAAATGATTTCGGCCGAGAGTAGTGAATTTAATTTCAATCTCTGTGCAATGTGAGTGTTTGTTAATTGGCCTAGGATAACCAAACCCATTTCCTAGTCAGATATGACATTAATCCAGTTTCCCCTTTGTTACCATAGTTTAATGGGGTATGAACGACGAAAAAGTACAGCGAAATGACACATTATAAGCGTCATGCTTAGTGTCAGATCTTTATAACTACGCTTTGTTATTTATATGTATGTAAAAGTTTTCTGTAAACCAAAGGATACAGCGATTTAAATGACAAACCCTGTCGCCGTTAACTTAAATGTTATCAGCATGATCAACAAACTTTGAGATGGTAAATCCATGACTGGATTTGACATCCAGAAAGTTTAATTCGTCATATCGATAACTAGTTTCCTACGGGCATTTGTGCATTTGTCCTTTTATATAGATTCATGAATATCAAAACTAGGACAGATAAAGCAGCTAAATACCATTTATTTATTTATGGCATGCTTTTCTCACGTCAGAATAAATAAAACAATTTAAATATCTTTTATCACAAACAGTGGAAGCACGTGGCAGTTTAGCCTGCTGTGACTTCAGAGCTAATGTTTACCTTTAAAATTAGTATGTTTACCATAGCAACAATATATTTTTATATTGTATATTCATCGGAGAAATAGGGAAAAATATTTGTGAACCAGGGAAAATTCGGAAAAGTCTTATTTTTTCATTAAACCAAGTAGACGTTGTTTTGTGGATAACGAAGCAGACAGATATAAAGTTGCATTTTAAGGTAAACGTTTACCGAAAATGTATCTTTTCTTTGTTTAACATGTAATATATTATGTACGCGAAAGGTATTTGGCTAATGCGCACATGTAGATAATGTTTAAGATTTTTAGGATGCAAGGCGCATACACTACCCGCAAAATGTCAAGGGAGGCAACACGAGCTGATTGCGCAACAAAATGGCGGAAATTACCCAAGGAAGTTTGTATGTGTTCCGTGTCCACCATTAAAGATTACACAGATGCTAAAGAGTCGACTGAATAGTAACATACCTCCTATACAGATGAAGAATTTAGAACACTATCTGAAAATAATGACATACCAAGAGTACATTGCCAGTATAGATGCCTGCACTACTGAACAACGTAATGTACTTCACACTGTTGATGAGAGACTGGCAGGACAAAAAAACGACCCTTTGTCTTACCTCCACCTGTTCATCACAGGTGGAGTAGATGGTAAATCATTGCTCCTTCAGCTGTTGCACGAACACATTCTTAGAAAGAATACTAGCTGTCTTCGAAATATATCAGTCGCAGCACCCACTGGTGTCGCAGTATTCAACACTAAAGCTTGGATTCTGCATAGGCTTTTAAACCTTGACGTACAACATAAAAATCAAGCAATATACACACAACTCAGTGCAAAGCAACTGAGTAAAACGCGGAAAATATTCAGACAAGTAGAGGTTTTGATTATCGATGAGATAATCATGGTCAGTGCTTACACTCTCTTACATATACACAAACGTCTGACAGAAATCATAGAGACAGCCTACATGTCAGGAGCTGTTTTTTTTTGTTTTTTTTTTGGCAAATATCCATATCAATACATTTGGAGACCTTTATCAGCTGAGGCCAGCTTGTCGTGGTGCCGTGTTCTCAAACCATAATGACATGGAACTCTTACATTTATGGAAAGACCTATTTTTGGTGTATGTCCGGCAAAACAAAGACCCACAGTATGCTCAGTTGTTAAACAGAATACGTGATGGAACCCAAACAACTGAAGATATACCGTAGATCTTCTTATGACCTGCAAAATTGACAACAACCAACGCTTTTACAATTTCCAGCATATTTACCCTACAAGAAAACAGTGCCAAGAACATAAGGAAAAGAAACTGTCAGAGGCTTCTTCACGCAATATGACTATCCACCATATACATATATGCCCTTGATGATCCAAATACAGATGTACCTGATGCTGACACATTTTGTGGTGGCCTGAACAAATCCATTAGCGCTTATATTGTTGAGAAATATAAACACTACCTCAGGTCTTGTGAACGGTGCTTAGGGCAAAATCATTAACTTCCAGTGGCTTAATGGTGAAACACAATATAGTGGTCAGCGACCGTTTTCTGTAGAAGTTGTATTTGATGATCCTACATGCCAATCATGATTAAACCAATCACCATCTTACTACAATGGACAGCGTGTTACAATTTCACGAACACAATTTCCTTTAGCTTTTTCTTATGCTGTAGCTGTTCAGCGACTCACCTTACAAGAAGCTGCTGTAGACATTGCGCAACAACTTTTGTACTGCTGACCTTACTTTTTTACTGCTGACCTTACAAGACGCTGTTGTAGACGTTGGGCTACAAGTTTTTACTGCTGGTATGGCTTATGTTGCTCTTAATCGTGTTTTCACCATGAAAGGTTTGAAGGTACTGAATATATCGCCTGATAAAATATATGCGTCAAAATCTGTTCAAACAGAAATGGAGCGTCTACATTCAACATTCAAACTAGAATGTCCATACGACACGGATGCCTCCGCCTAGTGCCCAAAGTAAGATGGCACCTTGTTTAAGGTCCTGGCACTTGTAGGATAACTAGGTTCACAAAGGCAGACTTGTGTGGTACACGTTTTAATGTTTTCCTTAGGCAGATTCCTTAGACGGATTTTACCCAACATCGAACTTGACCTGTATTGTATGATTATATACCTGTGTATAAAATATGAATTCAATACACCAATGTTTCCAAAAGATAATGAACGGAAACTAGCTTTTCATACAAAATGTATTTTATGATTATATACCTGTGTATAAAATATGAATTAAATACACCACCGTTTTTTCAAAAGATGTAGAACGGACACCATTTCGTACGGGACGGAACGTACCGACAGCGGTGATACTATATGCCCCCCCCCCCATTTTTTAATGGCAGGGGCATAAAAAAAAGTCCGAACCCCCCCCCCCCCCCCCCCCCCCCGCCCACATCCACTGTAAGCACAGTAGGTCCGACCATGCCCTGCTATCACTAAATACGTGGCACTGGATTTTACAACCAGCACTATGTACATCGCCCGACCACCACCCCCATTTTAAATTGAACATAAATTCTACATAAACCGAAACTGTTTCGAATATGCTTTATATCAAAATCATTGTTTATGACATTTTTTATTGTAAAACAAAACATTTTCTGTAATGTATAATGATAAAACATTCACTTGATAGAGTGATATTTTTGTAGCGTTGTGTTTATTTGAAAACTTGAAGATTGCTCCTACGACACTCGAATTCTTTTGAACAACTACGCCGTCGGGTTATAGGTTGTTTTGGTTAGAGAGAACTTGAGTTTAGACGACTCCCAGTCCCAGAGAGAGAGAGAGAAAGAAAAAAGATGCCGGGGGGGGGGGTGTCCAAACAAACCCACCCGCATCTACTGCAAGCACAGTAGGTCCTTTCCCTATATTACGATATTGGGGTACTGGGTATAACTTCGAGTACCGGGGCGTCCTACTTATCTTGTTGTAGGGGCGAGTGGCGTTGTTCGGACAATTTTTCTCTCGTCTATCAGTTATCATTTTTTTCCCTCTGGGAGGCGGCTCAGTATCTACTGATAACAGTCCGAAAGGGCCGTTCAACCCAAAACAACCAACCAACCAATTGTAATATGAATTTAAGGCACTGGATCAGCAAACAGTCTTATGCTTGGTGGCGACATCCGTGAGAGACCCGTGCAGCTGGGGTGGTTTCGGTGAAGCAATGATGCTGCGTGTAGCTTCCAGTGCCGGGGCGCCCTACTGATTTGGATAAAAGTAAAGCAAGGGCTTCTGCCCTTGCAGTAGGTGCGGGTAGGGTTTTTTTGACATTTTTCTCTCGTCTAACCGTTTTCGTCTTTCTCCCTTTCTCTCTGGGAGACTGGGAGACTGCCTTAAAGTGCCGTTAAACCCAAAACAATTTAAAGCCGTGCACCTCGTGCGACATCTGTGCTGCTCATGTACTGACTGATTTACGGGTCAACTCAACTATGGTAAGGCAACTGTAACTGTGTACGCAAGTTTCTGCCATTTTTTGCGCACCTGGCCCGAAGGGCCATATTGAGCTATTGTCATACCAATGCGTGCGTCCTAGCGTCGTCCGTCAACACCTATAAACAAAATTTCAAACATCTTCTGTAAAACTACTGGTCCCATGGTTCTCAAATTTCACATGGAGCATGACCTGACACCAGGGTCTCAGAATTGTAAAAATGGTTCAGGTTGAAAATCCAAGATGGCCGCTGTTACTAAAATAGCAAAAACAACAAAATAAACTTCTTCTCCAGAACCACTTGGTGTATTTGTCTGAATTTTTGAATGGAACATACGTGAAACCTTGTTATTCAAAATTATAAAAATGAAAAAAGTATGTAGCGGAGTTTTGTCACAGTGACCTACTTTCTGTTTACGAGTGTACTTTTGCTCAAATGCCACTGTCAGAAAACGACTTTTTCAAACAACTTCTGTTAAACCACTGAACCCATAGGTCTCAAATTTCATATGGAGCATGATCAGACTGCGGGGTTTCAAAATTGGGTCAGGTCAAGAATCCAAGATGGCTGCCGTTACTAAAAATAGCAAAAACCACAAAATCAACTTCTTCTCCAGAACCATTTGGTATATTTGGTTGAAAGTTTGCATGGAACATGAATGGGACGTTGGGATTAAAAAATGAAAAAAATCTTTAGCGGAATAAGGTCACAGTGACCTACTTAGCGCTTACAGGACCGATTTTGCTCAGATGTCATTTTTTTCAAGAAAACGCAATCGATTCTGGTCAAATTTGGTCAGAAATGGTCCTTGAATGGAATTATTTCAATTTTGTGCTAGTTGACTATCCAAGATGGCCACCATGGGGGCCGTTACTAAAAAAAGCACAAACATAAAAATGACAATTACTCGAGAACCCTTGAATGGAATTGGACCAATTTTGTGTCAGAATGTTCCTTACATGAAGCCGTTTCGATCAATTGCAATTTGGCATTCCAAGATGGCCATCTGCCGTTACTAAAAACAGCACAAACATAAAATGACAATAACTCAGTAACCCTTGAATGGAATGTTACTAGCATGAAGCCATTTCGATTAATTGCAATTTGGCATTCCAAGATGCCGCCATCTTCCGTTACTAAAATAGCACAAAACATGAAAATGACAATATCTCAGTAACCGCTGATAAACCTTCTCTACATTTTACCATGTATTACTTCCATGTTAATAATGCAAAGTTAGTTTTATAAAGTGCTGTACCTTTCAGTTCTGTTTATATTTTAAGTAATATGCAACCTTCATGACGCAAATGACCCAGTGGGTTGACGCGTCGTTAAATTTTAAATCATCATCATCATCAGTAACCGCTGAATGGATTTTGACGGATTTAATGTCAAAAAGATTCTTGCATTGAGATGTTTCAAAAATAACTAAATATAGACCAGTCATTGTGGCCACAGTTACTAAAAATAGGAAAAAAATGTGAACATTAGAAAATCTCAATGGACTTGGACAAATTTTCTATAAGGATGGTCCTTTCATGGAGCCTGTTCGATTTTTTGCATTTTGGCATTCCAGTATGGCCGCCATGTGCCGTTACTAAAAATAGCACAAAACTTGAAAATGACAATATCTCAGTAACCGCTGAATGGATTTTGACGAAACTTGTGTCAAAATGATTCTTGCATTTAGATCCGGTCTGGCCACATACTTTCGTTTCTCCTTCCGCTGATTCAAGAAGGGTAGTTGTCAGTTACTGGCGAAAGTATGTGCACTTAGTACTGGTTAACCGCTTAGGAGGTCTAAGCCTGCCCAGGAATAGTGTGGTTAGGTTAACTGACCGTCCCGACATGACCATATATGTTTACCGTGGACGTTAGGCAACAAACAAACAAGATGTTTCAAAAAAACTAACAGAAAATCTCAATGGAATTGGGCTCATTTTCTATCAGAATGGTCCTTTCATTAAGCTATTTTCGATTTGTTGCATTTTGGCATTCCAAGATGGCCGCCATCAGCCGTTACTAAAAAAGCACAAAACATAAAAATGACAATATTTCATTAACCGCTTCATCGAATTAGACGAAATTAGTGGCAAAATAATTCTTGCTTTGAGTTGTTTAAAAAAGTAACAAATATAGACCCGTCAAGTTGGCCTTTGTTACTTAAAATAGCAAAATATGAAAATTAGAAAATTACAATGGAACTGGACCAATTGTTGGTGTTTTCTTTCGATCGCCATTCATAATGTTGATAACATTGCATATAACTGGAAGAAAGGGGAAAAATTAGACTTTTGAACTATTTATACCTCTCTTCAGTGCTGTCAACTTCTTAGAATTGACAATATAAAAGTAGTCATGGTACTTTATATTGCCACAAATGACGTTCTTGTGTATACGTGTATGCAAGTGCGTTTGTGTATTCTGTTAACAATTCAGTGACACTTTACTGGCACTAGCGACAGTTGCTTGCTTCTGAATCTCAAGGCTGATAAACACAGGACTTGAAGTGCCTCTCATCTTCTTTAACATTGGTATGGAGGCTATGATGGCTAAAATTAAGTAGTTTTAGGATTCATTTTCATTTTCCAATTTTAATTATAGAATTTAATTGTTTTTTTAAATTCTTTAAAATTTGACTAAATTTTACTAGACATGCATGAATTATTTTTTTCTCATTTATTTTGGTACAGATAGATAGAAATGTTCCTAATGACTTAGGAAAAGTTTACTTCGTGAAAAATATCAACAAATAAGGAAGTAATAGCAAAAAAACTACCAAACTTTTAGTCAAAATTTGGTGTTCGACAAGGTGCGGAAACGGGACTTCTAGTATATCTGTTTAAATGTCTGTCAGATTTCTACAGTTTAAGTAACTGACCTCATACTACCAGAACAAGTTCTAGAAAGGTGAAAAAAAATTAAAAGGCAAAGTTTTGCATTTCAATGCCAACTGAAGGTCTGATAGGAATCAGTCCACAATTATTTCCCTTGATTGGTTGAAACTTTCAGGATATACTTTCGCACAAATGATTCCCTGGTTCATTGGTTTCTAAGAAGGCCAGTTTGACAGAATATCCTGCTTGCTATAGCAAACTGAAAAGAGCCTTCGATATGCTTCTTGAAAATGTATAATTAGTTCAGAATCTCCAGCACTGGAGGTAACTAGAGGAACCGAATCACACCCTTCATAGGTGCCCCTACAACGGCAGATTGTCTCATAAGTTGACGGGTCAATGTTTACCGGAAAGACCGAAAACAGAAGCAGGTTTATCCCTGTTGAAACTGTTTGAAAATGGCTTGTCATGCCTCAGAGACTTGAGGAAAAGAGAGCTCAAAGTGCCTGAGGTGTTGTGAAAAAAGTTTCACGGAAGGATGGATAATTAAACTACATAGTAAAACTAATTGTGGTCTCGTGCCAGATATATTTGTGATTGTGGTCTCGTGCCAGATATATTTGTGATAGGTACAATTTAATAGATTTTAACCACAATGCACTATTCTATAATGTCCAAGATGCTTTACTGTCCAAGATGTTTTTAAGTTTGTAAAATAAGTTTCAAAACAATGAAATGATTAAATTTAAAGATTTAAACATGGCACACACTTCATTACGTTTATCAGTTATTTATTTGTCGACGATGCATGCAAAATGTGCCTTCAGAAATAACAGTTATTTTTTTTAATATTGAATAAAACTTTTAATAATGGTTTCTCTATTTTTAGTGCAATAAAACAATAACTTCCTTTGAAAGGATTTAGAAATACTATTCTACTACTAATTACTCCCAATATGTAAACTGAAAAGGAAATGCATTTATAAAAATATCCAAATTTTAATTGCACTTATCTGTGCTGCATATTAGAATCAAACGTTGGTTTAGAAAGATGCTAAGTACTTTAACACATTCCAAATGCAAATACTGTAACGGACCTAGGAGGCCTCCCTTCTATTTTCTCTCTTCTTCTCAATCTTCTCTCGACAGACAGACGGACGGACGGCGGACGACAACTGATCACAAGTAACCTACTATCAGTTATAGTAGGTGGGGGCTTCAACCGATTTCACTGAACTAAGGGAGACTAAAATCTAGAGTTGGAAATGACCAATGAGCCTATGCAAGTTTCAAGAAATGTTGTATTCTTGAAATAACAAAATTTACACAAATAAAACAGTGACATTAGCAATGAGATGACATGTTATGTGAACTTTGAAATGAAATGGGGTTGTCAGTGGCTGTGAGTTTTCTTAAATCAACATTACATAGTCAAATAAACAGATAGTGTTAAAATCGCCCTTTCAAACAATAAAATACAGGGTAGCTATAATTATGTGCTGTGAAATCTTCCTTTAGTTCTAAAGCCTTGAATTTCTCCTAAATATTAGGAACTCATAACTTCAAGTTTGCCATTTTCCAAGCAAGAGCAACTTAAGAACTTTTCTCATAAAATGCAGCAAATTACCAGAAAATTCCCTGTAAAAAGTAATTTAATGTAAAAATGATTTAAGGAATTGAATAAAAAAAATAAAAACCCCAAAAATTCCTAAATTAAGACTTTAAATAAAATTTCTAAAGAAACTAACAGAAAGTCAACTGAATCCAATGCTGGTTGAAGTGTAGCCCCCTGATCAAATCTGTGGGATGCCTTATATATTCCCTAAGGTTCCGACAACCCCACGATCCCAAAAGTCCCACAGAAACCATCCCTCAAATTTTCCCGCAAAAGTTCCAACGTTCCCACATTGACTTCCCACAGAAAAAAACTGTAGGTAAAGGTTCTAAAAATAGCTCATGACTGACTTCTATCAACAAATATTCAATTAAAATGAATTAACTTCAAAAATCTATTTACATGAAAAAAATGATAAATAATATATTATCTTAATGACCTGTATTTTGGATTAAAGATCAAAATTGTATTTTGAAAGTAATTTAGATGTAAAGTTGGCTGAAGGATCAGACGATAGGTGAACTCGAATGACCTCTACCCAGAATGCATCATTCTGGATAAACTACTGTGACAAAAAGTACTGTTACATCTAAATCAAGATGGTTGACCTACATATTAACAGAAAAATATTGCTGCTTTATGAGCGAAAAATACATGTTAAAATGAAGGGACATCAGGTAATCGATGCATGGATCAGATGATTATAAGTTGCTTTCACAAACTGACTAGGTGAATAAACAAACAACTCGATTTTAAAGCCGCAGTGTCCATTCATTGTGACCCGACCGCAGAAACACATGTAAACTGAGGCTGAATCAGGGCAGTGGTGCCTTATGACAAATATTCTTTCTATGAAATTTTCCTGCCATACGATGAGCACAGTAATGAATTTTCTCACCAGTGAAATGAGCCAGTCTCAGAGTTTGCCACTCATGTCTGAAATCAAATGACCACTGAACCATGAAGCTTTTAAATGAATCTAAAATAGAACCGGGTCAAGTGAAAATAGGTCTTTGCATATGACCCCTATAGATCTACAAAAGAAACAAGTCTAAAAGGTAATGATTAGATTCAACAACAGATACACAGGTTAAAAGCCTTTGGCTTTACATTTACCCCCAACTTTTTGTGTTAACGGTCCGACTAACACACTAAAATGAAAAATCAAAGTATGTCCATAAGACATTGTACATGCTTGTCACACTGCCATCAGGCAACACCAGCAACGATATTGCCACAAAGGTTGAGCTGTCAGAGCAAACACAGAAAAATTTGTTGACAAATAAATGCACAAGAGTACGAAACTAAGCATATAAATTGATGGCAACATTTAATTGCTTAAATAAAAAAAAAAACAATTGCCATCGCAGGTTATAAAATTCACTAATTAACTGTAACAGAAATTATCACAGGAAACTTTAAATGCTAGAGGTGCAGAAAGCATTATCTGCCTCCAAAGTTTGCCATAATCACTTTCAATCCTTGTACATATTCGAATTCCAGTAAACAAGCAATATCGAAAAATCCAACACATATGATACATTCACTTGATCCATGTGATTCTCACTTTGAATAAGCCTTTTAACGTTAAACTGAACATGAATATAATCTTGGAAACATTGTAAAGCTTATGGCCACTGACACCTTTTACATCACCGGTTAACATGAAAAGTTCATGAAGAGCATGGAGTTGTTCTGTCAATATTTTCTTCACCGCCGGACAGAGTAGAATCGAGGACAACACCAGAACCATCTCGATGAGATGATTCTGTTGATATCCCAGAATGCACACCCTATCAGGCGGTAAGGAAAAATTAACACAAATAAATTAAACAAAATCAATACTCATCATGAGCTTTAAATTAGCACCGTCCTTATCTGCTTCATTGACTGAAATGTGTATATATATCTTCCTTTTTTGATTAAACTCTTTCTTGTTCCTATGGATACGTTTATATTGTACAATTAATCACTGGTATAGGCTAAACTTATCACATTTGATTTTTTGATACCATGCGGAAGGGCACCACATGGCATGTATGAGCAGAGGAGACTCAGCTCAGCCTGTGCAGACTGATCTCAGTCACCCTTGTACACACATGGCCCAAGTTCCCCTCTGGATGGTGCCAGTTTATTTGCTGCACTGTATTTTAATTCACACCTATATTTGAGTTTCATGTTCCTCTGAGTTTAAGTTTTTCCTATTTCTTGTGTTTCTTATTCTCCGTGTTATGTTTTCCCAATACAGATTTTATTTTTGGACTGTTCTCCTTCTCAGATGCTGTCTTTACTCTTTTACTGTTGTTTTTCTCTTCTTCCACTTTCCGCTTTCTGTCTTCCTCTCTCCTCCTTTCGCATTATTCCCATTTTCTATTCTCTTCACGTTCCGTCTTCCGCTCTTCATCCCTCTTCTCCTTTCGCCTCCTCTCTTCCCTTGCATTTGTTCGATAGTAAGTCACAAAGTTCTCAAAGAGGTCTTTCATGGATGAGATGGTTTGTGCCTGGTCTTCTACTACTTTTTTCAGGCACCTGATGGTTCTTGAATTCTTCTCTACCTCTTCAATCAGCCCCTTATTACCGTCCTCAATGGCCCTTTTCAGTATAGGTATCTGATCGTTCCCTGTCTTCATTTGTTGTGATAATGGTGACCCCATATCTGGAGAGACTCCAGGAGATGACATCAGTCTTGAGGTGTGGGCGGTGTTGATGAGGCTCGGACGAGACGAACATCTTCATCCAGCTGGTGGTCTTGTTCACCCCCCAAGTAGCTGTGTTAAGATTTCCTCCTGTTGTCGGCTGTTTCCCTTAGCGTCACCGTCAACAGGGCTTGAAGGTCTCACCGTCAGATCCAGACCGGTACACTCTTCGGTGGCTTTGTGTGGCTGGTCCCCATGAGCTGAAGGTGGAACGGCTTGGCAGGGTTCTGAAACCCCTAATGGATGTGCAGTTGTTGGCCTGTTGTTACCTGCTGGCGGCTTGATTGACAGGTCCAGAACATGTTCAGCGGTGTTATAAGATGAGCTTGGCTGACATGGCTGGAAGGCAGTGGGAGCTGGGACTGGTGGTTCCCAGGAACAGTTTACAGCAGGCAAGGCTAGCGGTTGTGCTGGCACGTCTGGCTCTGGCACTGGCAAGGCTGGCCTGCTTGATAACTGGGCTGGTTCCGGTGTCGCCAGGGTTGATGTGGCTGGCCAGGGTGTTGGAATGGCAGACTTATCCAGCGGCCCCATTTCTAAAGACTGTTGAGATGGGGTGACAATGTCACCAGTGTCTGGTTCATCCTGGCAAGGTGTTTGGCTGTTGGAAATGCTGACTGAAGAAGGTCTGGTTGCTACAGGAATGTTGTGGAAAGAATTTGTTGACTGTTGGTTAAGAGTTAGAAGAGATTGTAGTAGGGTATCCTGGAGACTTTTCGTCAAAAACGACGTCAACTGTTGCATGGATGTTGCATCTCCAGTACTGTTGGCGCTGGACGTCATGGCTGCATTGACATCTTCAGGAGTCACGCTTTCGCTAGTGGTGGCAAAAACATCATTCACTGCCAGCTCAACCAAGTCGGTGTGGGTCTCAGAGCCAGTCTCAGAGTTTGCCACTCATGTCTGAAATCAAATGACCACTGAACCATGAAGCTTTAAAATGAATCTAAAATAGAACCGGGTCAAGTGAAAATAGGTCTTTGCATATGACCCTTTGGCTTTACAATACTAGCGTCGCTGTAATTTGAATACAAATATTGAAAAAAAAATAACGTTCATCACGTCATAGGAGACCATATGAATATTAACAAGGCAGTTCTAAAGATTCTGAGGGGATGAAAAATCTAAAACTCTAACTCTTAGTATTCATAAAATTACTGCAGATAAATTGATGGAATCAAGCCCGTATCAGTGTTTCAATTCAGATTCTTTTAACATTGGAGTAAGTACTGCTTTAAAGTAACCTTTTTAGCTTATGCCTGTCAAAATTTCTGAAATATTCTAAACCTACAACTGACATGTCACAGCCACATGAATCTAAACATTTTTGTAAATCATTTTGGCTTACTGCCTGTTATCAATGCTTCAGATATCTTTCTGATGCCCTAGCCAGTCGTCTTTTAAAGGCCTTGGTGGTTGAGGTTGCTCGGCGGGTGACATCTGAGCTCGCGCGTTTATATGTAGGCGCATCTTATCGAATATCTGTAGCGGCTCCGTTTCGAGGATGTCCGCTGCTTGCTGAGACTTGCTCATCAACTTTTTTAGCTCACCTGAGCACGAAGTGCTCAAGGTGAGCTATTGTGATCGGTCTTTGTCCGTCGTCCGTCGTTCGTCTGTCGTCAACTTTTGCTTTAAACGACTTCTTCTCCAAAACTGCTGGACGGATTTTGAAATAATTTCACAGAAATGTTCCTTGGGGGACTCTTTACCATAATTGCTAAAACGGTTCCGCACCACTGAACAATATGGCCGCCAGAGCTAAAAATAGAAAAACCTTTAAACAACTTCTCCTCCAAAACTGCTGGGCAGATTTTGAAATAATTTCACAGAAATGTTCCTTAGGAGGCCTTTTACCAAAATTGCTCAAACGGTTCCGCTCCTCTGAACAAAAAGGCCGCCAGAGCTAAAAATAGAAAAACCTTTAAATGACTTCTCCTCCAAAACTGCTGGGTAGATTTTGATGTATTTTCACAGAAATGTTTCTTAGGACACCCTCTACCAAATTTGCTAAAACGGTTCCGCTCTGCTGAACAAAATGGCCGCAAGAGCTAAAAATAGAAAAACCTTTAAACAACTTCGCCTCCAAAAGTGCTTGACGGATTTTGAAATAATTTCACAGAAATGTTCCTTAGGAGGCCCTTCACCAAAATTGCTCAAACGGTTCCGCTCCGCTGAACAATATGGCCGCCAGAGCTAAAAATAGAAAAACCTTTAAACAGCTTCTCCAAAATTGCTGGGCAGATTTTGAAAAAATTTCACAGAAGTGTTTCTTAGGAGACCCTCTACCAAAATTGCTAAAACGAGTCAGCTCGGCTGAACAAAATGGCCGCCAGAGCTAAAAATAGAAAAGCCGCCTTTCAACGACTTCCCCTCCAAAACTGTTTGGCAGATTTTGAAATAATTTCACAGAAATGTTTCTATGGAGGCCCTTAACCAAAATTTCTCAAATGGGTCCGCTCCGCTGAACAATATGGCCGCCAGAGCTAAAAATAGAAAAACCTTTAAACAATTTCTCCTCCAAAACTTCTGGGCAGATTTTAAAATAATTTCACAGAAATGTTTCTTAGGACACCCTCTACCAAAATTGCTAAAACGGTTCCACTTCACTGAACAAAATGGCCGCCAGAGCAACAACCTTTAAACGACTTTGCCTTTAAAACTGCAGGGCAGATTTTGAAATAATTTCACAGAAATGTTTCTCAAGACACTCTCTACCGAAATTTCTCAAACGGTTTCGCTCCGCTGAATAAAATGGCCGCCAGAGCTAAAAATAGAAAAAACCTTGAAACGACTTCGCCTCCAAAATGCTGGGTAGATTTTGAAATAATTTCACAGAAATGTTCCCTAGGAGTCCTGCTACCAAAATTGCTCTACCGGTTCCGCTCGGCTGAACAATATGGCCGCCAAAGCTAAAAATAGAAAAAACCTTTAAACGACTTCTCCTCCAAAACTGCTGGGAAGATTTTGAAATAATTTCACAGAAATGTTCCTTAGGTTGGTTGATTTGATGCTTAACGTCCACGGTAAACAACTAAGGTCATGTCGGGACGGTCAGTTAACCTAACCACACTATTCCTGGGCAGGCTTAGACCTCCTAAGCGGTTAACCAGTACTAAGTGCACATACTTTCGCCAGTAACTGACAACTGCCCTTCTTGAATCAGCGGAAGGAGAAACGAAAGTATGTGGCCAGACCGGGATTCGAACCCAGGACCTCTGACTTACGAGTCAGGTGCCCTACCGATTGGGCTACCTGGCCCGGCTGTTCCTTTGGAGACCCTCTACCAAAATTGCTAAAATGGTTCAGCTCTGCTGAACAAAATGGCCATCAGAGCTAAATATAGAAAAACCTTTAAACGACATTTCCTCTAAAGCCAATGGCTCGATTTCAAAATAATTTCACAGAAGTGTTTGACTCATGGTTTTAAACAAAAATCGCTGAAACGGTTCGACTCTGCTGTACAAAATGACCGCCAGAGCTAAAAATAGAAATAAATCTTAGAATGAATCAGAGGGCACAGTTACGATCCAATCATCATCAAACATGGTCAGAAAGTTTATCTGAATGAAATCTAGACCAACTTTGATACTGGGTTATTTGGGGTCAAAAACTAGGTCACTAGGTCAAATCTTAGAAAAACGGTGTGTACACTCTATAGGGCACAGTTATGATATAATCTACATGAAACTTTGTCTTGTCAGAATGTTTATTTTTATGAAATCTAGACCTGATTTGAAACTGGGCCATGTCAGGTCAAAAACTAGGTCAGTAGGTCAGTTCTTAGAAAAACCATGTGAATGCTTTAGAGGACACAGTTTTGTTCTAATCTTCATGAGACTTAGTCAAAATGTTTTTCTCCTACAAATCTGGACCAAGGGTGCAACTTGGTCATGTCAGGTCAAAAACTAGGTCAAACCTTAGAAAAGCATTGTTTACGCTCTAGAGGGCACAGTTTTGATCCGATATTCATGAACTTTTGCAAAAAGTTTATATCCAAGAAATCTAGACCAGGTTTGAAACTGGGTCATGTGGGGTCAAAAACAAGGTCATTAGGTTAAATCTTATAAAAACCTAAGGTACACAATAAAGGGATCATTTTCCATTGAATCCTTGTGAAACTCTGTCTGTTGGACGTATGGATGTTTCTGAGGTTAAGTTCACAGGATACTCAGGTGAGCGATCCAGGGCCATCATGGCCCTCTTGTTTAAACTTGGTGTTTATCGACACTCAGAACGTTATATATGGAAATGCGCATTCGCCGGGCTACAGTTGGTACAGGTACGTTTATACTAAACAGAGCAAACCAATTTCATTTCTCTAATGAAACCACTTGCTCATACGTTTTGGTTTTCACTAAACCCATTTGTAAAACAACATGATTTCACATGAAATGAGGTATTGTTTTGGAAAACTGGATGGTGTATAAATATACATATTAGTGAAACGGCCTCGTATCACTAACAATTATCTTAAGCGCGCTAGGAAGAGACTTAAAAATAAGTACCAGTTTTTATTCCCATAGTATACGCGACAGAGGATCGCACCTGCGATTTTCCCGCCCCCAAGGCGGCCACTCTATCAAATGAGACTTTAAGATAAAGGATTTTATGGATTGTATTTTCCGCTGCTTCAAGAAAAGACTAAGCCACTTTTTTAGCAACTGCCACATTTAGACCACGTTTGGGAAGAGAAATGCTTTCTTAAAACCCAAGCCAAATGACATCTCTTTCTGAAGTGATCTGTATTAACCACACGTTGAAAACGTTTGGATTCTAAGGACAGGGTCAAGTAAGCTTGATCACCATCTTCCAATATGACGTATTCACATATGCCTTGCAGGACAGGGTCAAGTAAGCTTGATCACCATCTTCCAATATGACGTATTCACATATGCCTTGCAGGACAGGGTCAACAAGTAAGCGTGATCACCATCTTCCAATATGACGTATTGACATATGCCTTGCAGGATTTCATCTGGAATGAAATCAATCTTAAACAAGAAACAAAATAAGAATCGATTTGCTTATCACCGACCATTCCAAACGGTGTAATATGTATTTGTTCAGTATCATTGCTTTTGGTTTTACTTTTTATTTGATTTCCATTTTCGCTTTGTTAGGGGAGCGGCTGTAGTGTAGTTGATAACACTCCAGACTACCAATCCAGGGGTCGCAAGATCGATCCCCCGCTTCTCCGGTCTTTCGGATGAGACTTTAAACCGAGGTCCCGTCTTCATATGACCTCGTTGTTGGTGGGACGTTAAACCCGAGTTTACTCCCTCGCTTTGTCAGGATACCTCGATGGTATTTGAAAGAGCCATTCACTTGATTCGTGTGTACAGCCATCTTTGTAGTTTGTGGACCTTTACATTTTGATGTCAATGAAAAGGGAGAGCTGGTATATATGCTTCTCTTGATCTCTTCCCGTTTGATGTCTTGGGTTGGTTGTTTTGGGCCTAACGACCCTTTGAGACAGTTTTTCAGTCTATATCGGGCCGTCTCCCAAAGAGGGAGAAAGAAAAGAGAAATGATAGACGAGAGAAAAAATGTCCAAACAACCCCCTCCCGCTCCAACTGCAAGCGTAGTAGGCCCTTGCCCTACTATTATCCAAATTATTAGGACGCCCCGGCACTGGAAGTTATACCCAGCACCATCGCACCACCCAACCACCCCCTGATGTATTGGGAAGCGGTACCTGGAAGTTACGTTTCTCCTGGTATTTGGTGTCCTTTGGAAGTGATTGCTGCTTTAAACCCTCATTTGCATAGGCAAATGTCCCTTCAAAGTCAGAATTGCTAATGCGGATCCCACTGGTGTTTTTGTAGCATCGTGGACACCTGTAAAGCTGATACCTGTTTCGTTTTGTGGTTGAAAAGAATTAAAGTATTTTATATAGATTTGGATGCTGTTGTGGGTGGTTGGGTGGTGCGATGTGTAACTTCCACTGCCGGGGCGTCCTACTGATTTGGAATATTGTAGGGCAAGGGCCTACTGTGCTTGCAGTAGTGGCGGGTGGACGGCCCGATATAGACTGAAATACTGTCTCAACGGGCGTTAAACCCAAAACAATCAATCATTGGATGATGTTATGTAAATTTATAGTTCATCTATGTAGGACTGGGTGTGTCTGTTATCAAAGTTTGCTGTTCGTTTTGTTGTTTGCGTTTCTCCATACTTCATGCAGTGTCATGTGCGTTGTTTTTGTGACTGTGCCCCTTCCTGGGTTTGTTAATTTATGTTTTAGTACGCATATATTTTTTCCTTTCTCGTTTGGTTTTCCTAGCATCACTGGTCAACATACGTTTGGTTTTTTTCGTTTCGTATACTAGGAACGAATTAGCGGAAACATCTAAGTCTAAATGCAACTGATACTATTGTCACTCTTAGCAGCTATAAAACTGCCTATTGTTGCAATAAAAATTCAGCTTGATCCTGGTTTGGCCCGGTGAAAACACGGTATCTGCTTCATTTAAAATGCCAAAAACTTTCATGGAATAATCGTCTTTCAAGCAGCAGTCAATGACCATTCGCGTGTTAAGAAGTTCTAAAATATAGCCGTAAAAGATGTATGTTGATAACTTTTATGGAGACGGTGAAAAAAATTGTAAGCGTAACAATATTTAAATTTATGATGTTGGCTCTCTGAACTGTGTCTTCGTTTCTGCAAAAATTAATAATAAAACATGATATATATAAACTTGAAACTATTAGACGCTCATTTTGAACTTAAGCACGATATGAGTTTGCCAGTTTTATACGATGCTTTGTTTAGTTCCGATATGTAGTTCAAGCACGATAAGAGTTTGCCAGTTTTTTCACTAAAGAACATAAAGATACATTACATTTGAACAAAAAAATCCAGAGACAGTTACCCTCTGGCTGGTCTTTTCTGTTCAGATATTTATGGGCAAATCTTATTTTTAGCTCACCTGAGCACTTCGTGCTCAAGGTGAGGTATTGTGATCGGTCTTTGTCCATCGTCCGTCGTCCGGTCGTGCGTCCGTCGTCTACTTTTGCTTTAAACGATTTCTTCTCTAAAACTGCTGGACAGATTATAAAAAAATTTCTCAGAAATGTTCTTTGGGGGGACTCTTTACTAAAATTGCTCGAACGGTAATATGGCCGCAGAGCTAAATACAGAAAAACATTTAAACGGCTTCTCCTTCAAAACTGCTGGGCAGATTTTGAAATAAGTTCTCAGAAATGTTTCATAGGAGACCCTCTACCAAAATTGCTAAAACAGTTCCGCTCCATTGAACAAAATGGCCGACAGAGCTAAAAATAAAAAAAAAAACTCTAAACAACTTCGCCTCTAAAACTGCTGGGCATATTTTGAAATAATTTCACAGAAATGTTCCTTAGGAGGCCCTTTACCAAAATTGCTCAAACGGTTCCGCTCCGCTGAACAATATGGCCGCCAGAGCTTAAAATAGAAAAACCTTTAAACGACTTCTCCAAAACTGCTGGGCAGATTTTGAAATAAATTCACAGAAATGTTCCTTAGGAGACCCTCTACCGAAATTGCTCAAAGGGTTCCGCTCCGCTGAACACAATGGCTGCCAGAGCTAAAGATAGAAAAACATTCAAACGACTTCGCCTCCAAAACGGATGGGCAGATTTTGAAATAATTTCACAGAAATGTTCCCTATGAGACCCTCTACCAAAGTTGCTAAAACGGTTTCGCTCGGCTGAACAATACGGCCGCCAGACCTTAAAAAAGAAAAACCTTTAAATGACTTCGCCTCCAAAACTGCTGGGAAGATTTTGAAATAATTTCACAGAAATGTTTCTTAGGAGACCTGCTACCAATATTGCTATGGTTCAGCTCTGCTGAACAAAATGGCCACCAGAGCTAAATATAGAAAACCCTTTAAACGACATCTCCTGTGAAGCCAATGGCTAGATTTCAAAATCATTGCACAGAAATGTTTGACTCATGGTTCTAAACAAAAATTGCTGAAACGGTTCCACTCCGCTGTACAAAATGGCCACCAGAGCTAAAAATAATAATAAATCTTAGAATGACTCAGAGGGCACAGTTAGGATCCAATCATCATGAAACTCGGTCATAATGTTTACCTTAATGAAATCTAGACCAGCTTTGATACTGGGTCATGTGGGGTCAAAAACTAGGTCACTAGGTCAAATCTAAGAAAAACCTTGTGCACACTCTAGAGGGCACAGTTACGATCCAATCTTCATGAAACTTTGACAGAATGTTTATCTTTATGAAATCAAAACCAAGTTTGAATCTGAATCCTATGGGGTCAAAATCTAGGTCACTAGGCCAAATCTTAGAAAAAGGTTGTGTACACTCTTGAGGGCACAGTAATGATATAATCTACATGAAACTTTGCCAGAATGTTTATTTTAATAAAATCTAGACCTGATTTGAAACTGGGCCATGTCAGATCAAAAACTAGGTCACTAGGTCAGTTCTTAGAAAAACCATGAGAACGTTTTAGAGGACACAGTTTTGTTCTAATCTTCATGAGACTTTGTCAAAATGTTTATCTCCAAAAAATCTGGACCAAAGGTGCAACTTGGTCATGTTGGACCAAAGACGGAACTTGGTCATGTTGGGTCAAAAACTAGATCAAACCTTAGAAAAACATTGTTTACGCTCTAGAGGGCACAGTTAAGATCCGATATTCATGAAACTTTGTCAGAATGTTTATATCCAAGAAATCTAGATCAGTTTTGAAACTGGGTTATGTGGGGTCAAAAACAAGATCATTAGGTTAAATCTTATAAATACCTAAGGTACACAATAAAGGGTTCATTTTCCATTGAACCTCTGTGAAACTCTGTCTGTTTGACGTATGGATGTCTCTGAGGTTAAGTTCACTCAGGTGAGCGATCCAGGGCCATCATGGCCCTCTTTTTTTCTCCTTCAGAATATATTCGCCTACACTGTAGTTATACTTTGCAGCATAATACCGAGAAAAAAAGAAAATGGAAGACTGTAGCGCCAAAAATAAAGTCCAGTGGTGTTGCGTAGTGACCACACAAGTGACCATTGCCCGGGTGGCTTGGGGTATAATCCCCAACACTGTTCTAATTTCTAAGGCACATGTTAAACACTTTAACCACAGGATGCACACTCATAAACAAGTGGTTTAACTGACAAAGAAGACTTATACTGCATATTAACCCCGCGAACACACTCTCTCCTCCTTTTATACAGACTTCCAAACCTCTATTTTTAACAATATACATTATGTCACTTACTATTATTGGTTTAAACAATATTTTATTAATCAATTCACAATATATAATTTACAATCTCAAGTATCAGGATCTGACAGTAAGCTTTAAGCTTATAGTGGTCATCTCCTGACTTACTATTATTAACGATTACAACTACCGGACTTTGCCATATAAGGAGAACTTTCATTGACAATAGTCGTAAAACCGTCTGGAGAAGGGTAATAAATTGTCTGGATTCTAAGTAAACAAAATAATAAACATTGATGCCTGTCTAACCCACCCATAATTATTAACTCAGAATTGAAGAACAAGATAAACTTATAAAAAGCTACTATGCCATTGCCCTACTTCTCAAGAGTACATTTTAATATAATTACGACCAAAATTCTGGCAACTAGCCATTAAGTAACACCCGCCCGTTTCTACTGGATATTTTGTTAAATTAATTATTGAATAAAGTATCAAGGATTTTGAAAATTCTGGTAGGTGACAAATATTATAGCCTTACAATAAACTTTACTGTTCAATCTAACTATCGGTAGGGCACCTGACTCACAAGCCAGGGGTTCGAAACCCTGTCTGGCCACATACTTTCGTTTCTCCTTCCGCTGATTCAAGAAGGGCAGTTTTCAGTAACTGGCGAAAGTATGAGCACTTAGTACTGGTTAACCGCTTATGAGGTCTAAGTAGGAGCGGCTGTAGTGTAGTGGATAACACTCCGGACTACCAATCCAGGGGTCGCAAGATCGATCCCCCGCTCCTCCGGTCTTTCGGATGAGACTTTAAACCGAGGTCCCGTCTCCATATGACCTCGTTGTTGGTGGGACGTTAAACCCGAGTTCACTCACTCACTATGAGGTCTAGGCCTGCCCAGGAATAGTGTGGTTAGGTTTACTGACCGTCCCGATATGACCATAGTTGTTTAACGTGGTCGTTAAGCATCAAATCAATCAATCTAACTAACGGTAACATATAAAGTATGAAGAAACAACTTTAGCATCTTAAGGTGGTGATTTATGGTAAACGTAAAAATCTGCATAAAACCATAAAAAAGTAAGGTATCTCCCTGAAAGTTAGCAGACTTCCTATTTTTGTTGTTCTTTACAGTTTAGAATACAACATAGACGTACATGCTGCTTAAAAAAGTGTTTTTATAAGGAAAGATCAAAGGGTAGTTTTCTGCGCAATAATCAAAAAAATTAACATCGTTATTGAAAATTTACGTAGTACTGAAGGTGCGTTATTGCATAACGAAGAGCGACCTAGCAATTATTTATTCCAACTCTTTCTCAAAGTGTAATGTAGACCAGATGAAAACGGTAGCTTTTTATCAAATGATCAACCATGTACAAAGTAAATGTACACTGGATGCATTTATTAAATATAGGGTAGGCAAGCATACCTATGTGACACCTACAGTATAAATAATACACTACTTACATGATCAGTGGTGTGTAGATGAAATTGTTCAACCTTGTTAAAATAGGCCCACCTGTCTCACCTGTGTGTTTTGACAAAAAAAATTGGACTCAGACGGCATCTTTTTTCATCTGCTCAGCCTGATAATGTGTGAAAGAGTTTGAAAAAATAATTGCTAGCTCGCTCTCCATTATGCAACAAGGAACTTTCAGCACTAAGTATATTTTTAATAACAATATTATTTTTTCAGATTATTGCGCACAAAATTACCCTTTGATCTTTCCTTATAAAAACACTTTTTAACATTAACAAATGCTGCATTTTGGGAGTCTGAATTGTGAGAAACAACATAAAGAAGGCATATGCTAAGTTTTGGAAAGATCAGTGGTATTTTGAGTGTTTTATGCAGATTTTTGTCTTTGCCCCAACTCAGTGATTATCACCACCTTAAAAAAGTGATAGTAAACAGAACAATGTTAAAATTTGACAATATTTATTTAACAGTATTCTCATTTACCTCCCCTCCTGTGGTTTTCCATGCACAAGTTAAGTTTCCATGCACACTGCTAAATGAATCTTTGACTACAAACAGACTTATGTCACTACGTAAATCCTCATTATGCTTCATATGTTACAATCATTTCTATGTCCTTGGTAAGTCCTATTGTCGCACAGTAACAGTTGATCGAAAACTTCAGTCAAACGAAAATCCGTCAACCTCCTTCCCCCGAGAACTCTCCGCCCCTGCTGGCACCAACAGCAACTCCGGCTCGTCCTCATCGCTCATGCTCTGCGCTCCATCCGCCTCCCATTCGTCACCGTCCCAATCCCCTTCCTCCCAGGTAGAAGTGTTCAGAGAACTGGACACTTCCTCCTCCAGAAACCCGTACAGTACGGTTTCGTCACTGTCCTTACTGCTAATGGTTATTACGGAGGAAGCATCTTCCTCCCAGTGTGGCTTTGCTTCCTATTCAGCCATTCTATACGGCGGCCCATGGGTGAGCTGGCACGCCTGTTTTGACCACGTTATTCTCGTCGTTATCATTGTACCGTCTAATCCTATTAACGCGGTTTTCACGCTTTCCTCCTCGGCAACAGTCTGTCAAGTCCTGAACGGTTACAAGCCGCCTACACCCTAGCTCAAAACTGCTTGAGGTTTCTTAGAAGATGCCATATTCGCACGTTACTGTATACTCTTAATCCAAATAATGTGAAAATAATGTTTGATTTCATTTTCCGAGAGAACTGAATTTATAGTAAATTGTGTAATGAACAAGTTTGAATATAGCTCCTGTTTCAGATTTAAAGTTATTATTTTCTCTGTCTGGCACCTTTGATTAGGCAAGATTTTATACCCTAATTATAATCGCTTAACGGTCAATTGTTTTTAAAATTTCCTCGGTTGTGCGCTGATTATGAAATATAGTTTTCTTTCTTCTGCTAATTAATTGAAACACCACCTGGCTCTGTTTGCTTTCTTTTGGAAAGACAAGGTCTAAGTTATAAGGAATTTTGTTTGTATCTTCTATGGAATTTGTAACTTCATATAGAAAAAAGGTAAGCTTGTAAAACAAAGTTAAGCTGGAAACAACCGACTGTCCGTCCGTCTGTTTGAAACAATGAAGGCTGGCCAACAACTTTATTGCTCCACCACTAGTTCACACATATATTTCCATGTACACGTTGTCTACACATATCGTTATTTACCAGTCTCAAGAGCATATTACTCAGAGCTGCCAGCTTGTACTATAACCTTTCACCGGCTGCGGTTTTAGCAGATTTTAGTCTCATTGGATGTTTTGCAGAAGAATAACAGCATTTTCCTAAACTCTCAGGGGTCATTGGAGTCAAATGTTTATTTCTTAAAGTGTTTTATTACTTACAAGCTTTATCTTAATCTAAACATTCCACTGCAGAGAACCCTGATAATCATCATTCGAGCCGCAACACGAGAAAACCAACAATGTGGTTTAGCGGCAGCGCAGATTCAGATCAGCCTGGGCATTCCCCCAGTCTGATCAGAGTCTTCCCTGTCTGCATGGAGGTAGATCAGATCCTTAGCTACCTTTGTAAGCGATTAGCGAAGAGTCTGATCAAACTGGGCGGATGCCCAGGATGATCTGAGTATGCCCTGGGCGCACAACCACTTTGTTGTTTTTTTGTTGTTTCGCAACTCATTTAATGTGTGTGTGTTCATGAGCATGGATTTACATGTAAATGAAAGTGTTGAATTCAGATTTATTATATAAAAATATTAGACAATATGAGATAAATGAGTGATAGAAATGTTTCTTTTTTATGTTTTTCTATGATGAAGAAAAAAATAACAGTGAAAAATAGCAAGGGAAAGGTGTATTACATCCAGCTGTTTGTATCAGTTAATTAATGGGTCTGGCATGCCAGTCTGACCGCAATGTTTAGATAAGGATTCAATCACCCTGTCTGAAATAAACCAATGAGAATAATTTCTGCTAAAAGAGAAACTGGGATACCTCATAGCTCTGTCTCATAAGCTACTTGCCAGTCTACATTTCACTTAGAACATAATATGTCCTTAGGTTAATATTGATTATTTATAACACATATAGTATGCATGACTTTGTCCACTATATACAAGATTGTAGTATCCTTCATTTCATGAATTATTACTGCGATTGCCCGTAACCCACCCTGGGTAAACTCGGATAAAGATGTTTTAGAACCGAGTCCACAGTAACATCTTCTTTCGGCGGGGCAGACTGTCCACTGCCCTGAAGAATAGCCACTTCATCCGTTTCTTTAGAGTAGGGCACCGAAGGCTGGTCACGAGGTTTGTCCTTATCTACCTTAATTCTGTCAACACAGAAACTGGCTAGCCGTTCGCAACACCAGGGGCTTCATGGGTAGGGTTTTCTTATTTTTCCGATATCTTTAGTACAAAAACATCAAGCTCACTGCTATGATACAAATGCCGCTGTTAATTATTATTTATGCCCATAATGGCCAGGAGTTGTCCTGAATATGCACCCTACGCATGTCCCGCAGTTTTAATATTAAACCATCCATGGATATTTGCTTGACCGTGCTTAAATTCGTGTGTACTTCAATTTTCGTGACATTCGGAAGAGATTCTTCCAAAGGGTTCTAAATGCGAAACTTAGTTTCATTTTTGAGTTCGATTAGATTATCAAAGGGGTCCATGGTGGAAACATGCTCCTCGAATTGGTAGTAGGTTGGTACATTTACGAAATTACTAGATCCTGAACATCCGGGCCGTAGTCTTATAACATCTAGAGGAGGATTCATAGTTTTAGTTTGCTGTGTCAGTGCAGATTTCCGGCTTTCGTTTTCGGTACATACGATAGAAAAGGTAAGAGGTCCTCTTAAGCTCACCACCCACTGACCCACGGGCAGGTATTTTGCTTGTGGCAACACGCTATTAGTGGTCACTACCCTATGACAATACGCGTCTATGTCCACATTGTTCTTGAAGAATAAGGCTAAAATGCTTAAGCGATGTAAATTGACAGGGAGTACCGCGTGTCTAGGTGTACAGTATCTCATGACGGCTTTGCTGCAAGCCTGTACTTCACCAGAAGCCAACAGAGCATATCTGTTTCATTCTTTGTTCGTCAACAGTCCAGCATATTGAACGTCAGGTGTAGCTACCATCTCTGGTAAATTTTGCGTAGTTGAGGATGAATTGACCCAGGGGAGTGGTAAAACATGTATTTTATAAACCTCATACTCCCCATTTTGGTCAAGCAAAGAATACTTAGAACAACAAATATCCTATCATAAAATAAAACCGTTTTGCTGATCAATGTGCGATAAAAGTACCAAATGTCCATCTCCGGATCTTCAGGATGTTTAAGTGAAAAGGGCAATTTCGTTTTACTGTTAGCAAGAGCTGTTTTAGCAGTTATCAAGCTTGGACTCAAATGATTAGGAGATAACATAATAAGCTCTAGCCGTAAATTTTCTAAATAAAAGTTAGCTCGTAAAATGGCATCTTTGATGCCACTGATGATAAGATTCATTTGCGCATACACATTTATAAATGTCTCTACCGTTTCCAAACGTTTTTGAATAGCTTATGTCAGTGCCCTTAGTCGCTGATCACAGAGGTTGACACATTTTACGTATGGCCATACGAGTTTCCGCTATTTGTGTCCTGGAGACGTTAAGTACTGACATTTGTTCTTCGAGCATATCCCGTCCCGAGATGACCGTAGATGTTTACCGTGAACGTTAAGCAACAAATCAATCAATCAATCTTCGAGCATATCTACTATGTCTTGTTGCTTTCTAGTGGTCTTCTACCAAATTTGTTCAAATGGTGGCCCAGGGTCAAAAATGGCTTCAGGGCAGGGAGTCCCAGGTTTGAACAATAGAAATACATAGAAAAATATTTTTAAAAAATCTTCTACTTCATAACCGCAAGGCTTAATAGCTTGAAATTTGGTATGTAGCATTGCCTAGTAGTCCTTTATCAAATGATGGCCCAGAGTCCAAAATGGCCCCGCAACAGGGAGTCCTAGCTTTGAACCATAAAATATATAGGAAAATATTCAAAAATCTTCTTGGAACCTATTTATGTAGCTTTGCCTTGTAGTCTTTTACCAAGTTTATTCAAATGATGACCATAGGGTCTAAAATGGCCCCACCCAAGGGAGTCCTGGGTTTGAACCATAGAACTACATAGAAAAATATTCAAAATTTTCTTCTTCAGACCACTTGGCTCAGATGCTTGAAAATTGGTACGATGCATTGCCCAGTTGTCCTTTATCAATAAAGGCGATAGTACTGGTTATAACTTCCAGTGCCGGGGGTGTCTTAAAGTTGGGCAAGGAACTTATGTGCTTGCGGTAGATTGGGGCGGGGGTTGTTTGGATTTTTTTCCATCGAATGTCATTTCTTTTTTTTTCTTTTTCCTCCTCTCTGGGAGACGGGGATGGTGCTGTGTGTAACTTCCAGTGCCGGGAGTTCCAACTGAATTGGAACGTATGTCTTTGAGCTCCTTGATAGACAACGTCAAATATAATCGACTATTAACAGCGCGAAAGAACAGGCCCCAGTTATCATGCGAACCGAACTACTAACTAAATGTTTTGTACCACTTCAGAAACTGAGGGTGAGGTTGGGCCTGTAAAATCGATTTAAGCCCCGCAGTAATTCATTACTGACCGTTCCAAGGCGGTAGTTCTGTTGTGGTTCTCTGTTGCCTGTTTTTGGTGTCAGAGTTTCTGTGATGTTTTACCTTATGTATGTTCTTATTATTTTTGGTTCGGTTTGGGTTGCTGAGTGGCCACCTTTTGGGAACAAGCTGCTCACTCGGTTGGCCATATGTTCTCTGTATCTTGATTATTTGTAATCTTAGTTGTTTCCAACTATGGTTTGAGGGCTGGATTTGGGTTTTGATTGTTTCAGTTCCTGGTCTTTGCATACTTTTTACTCCCATCAGGTGCAACTCTTACTCGTTCCAATCCATTACTTGCAAGAAGGTTGACGTGTCTTTGTAAACGATACTTTTGGGTAATTTTCCTCACTTTTTCGTCTCGCTCCTTTCTGCGTTTCACTTCTTCTAATACTGACTGCACTCTAGACTGAGAAATATTTCTCTGGGGTTTTCCTCTGGCTATAGTTTCTTTTGCTTTCTTTAGTTGCTTAGTCAGCTCTTCACTTCTGTTTGATAAGAATAACCTCTTTATACTTTCAGGTGCTTTATGTTTAATATAATAGTTCCTCTTTCGTTCGCAAAGTAAAACGTAAGGCAATCATCAGGAATTAATACAATCAAATCCCATATCCCGCTCTCAAAACCAATCGGGAAAGAAGCACATACACACACGGAAAATTGACTCAAGTTAACGAAAGACACGCACGGTAAACTGAATGAGCAGCTTTTTCCCAGACAAGTGGTCATCCAGCTACCCTAATCAAAAACAGCATCAAAATCTATTTTTATTATATATTTTAATTTTTACTTGCAAAAGGCAGATTGGGTAACAAAACAGGTGACCAAACCGCAAAAGAACATAGACAAGCGTACATAGCACAATATAACATCGAGGAACCACAACAGAAGTACCCCCTTTGAATGGTCGGCAAAAAATTAGTGGGGGGCTTACGCATGTTTTACTGAATCAAAACCTCGCCCTCTGCTTTGGCAATGGTTCGAAGCATTTAGTTAGCTGTTTGGCCCGCATGAAGTTTTCCTAACCCATCAATGAAACATCGTCGGAAACTAATCACGTATAAGACATATGATGAAACAGAGATGAGGACTCGTATTGCGACAACAGGAGACCCCTCGGAAGTCACACAACACCACTGAAATACCGGAGCAAAAGAAAACCATCAGTTAGACCCCCGAATACCAAGCAGCAGACAAGGCAAACTCTGACCTCAACCAACTAAACTAGAAAAATGTAGATAGCTCTGATTTCTTTGATCAGTTCAAAAAAGTTGTCGTTTGTTACTGACGTACTGGTTATCCCCCGCCGAAGGCGGAGGGATATAGTTTTCTCCATGTCCGTCCATCCGTCTGTCTGTCCTTCCTTCCATCCGTCCATTCCGTCCGTCCGTCCGGAGCCATAACTAGGTAACCACTGGACGGAATTTCATGAAACTTAAAATGAATATATATCACTATAATGCGCTGGGCACATGAAGTTTCATCAGACTGGCTTCAGTAATGCATGAGTTATCCCCCTTTAATTGACTTAAAATCAATGAAATGAGTCATAACTAAGTTACCACTGGACGGAATATCATGAATCTTGAAATAAGTATATATGACTATAACGCGCTGATGCACATGAAGTGTCGTCACACTGACTTCAGTAATGCATGAGTTATCCCCCTTTAATTGACTTAAAAGCAATTAAATGAGCCATAACTAAGTAACCACTGGACGGAATATCATGAAACTTATAGTAAGTATATGACACGATAACACGCTGATTCACATGAACTTTCGTCAGACTGCCTTCATTAATGCATGAGTTATCTCCCTTTAATTGACTTAAAACCAATTAAATGTGCCATAACTAAGTAACCAATTACCAAAACTGCATGAAATTTAAAGTGAATATGTATCACCATAACGTGGATATGCACATAACGTTCTATCAGAATGGCATCACTAGTGCATGAGTTATTGCCATTGAATCAATGTGCGATAACAAGTGAACAAAATTTTATGAAACTTAAAATAACTCATAAAGAAATCGGTGCCACAGCGGCGGGGGATATAAATTCACTGAATTTGCTTGTTATAACATAAATATAAGGCTACAGTCTGCATGTTTAGTAGTCAACTCAATCATGGTTAATAACTATGACTCCCTCTTTAATTGCACGCCGGCTGGTCAGGTATCAGACTCAATAATGGGCCCGACATAAAGCTACTTAGTTTCATTTTTTTCTAAACTGTCAATTATCAGATACTCGGTTTCACGGCATCGGCTGTATTGTATACAAACTTAGCACCGGTCACAAATGATACTTGTGTCCATGGTCTGGGCTGACACTGTGAGTGACCTCATACTTACTTTGGTCATTGTGATCTATATTTTATTGCCCAGTGATTTTAGTTAATATTTCTAACAATTTGATATGGTTTTGCATGCATTGGGTTGAGTGCCCTCATACTAACTGTAGGTTAGTGTGACCTATACGTCATGGTCCCGTGATATTATTTTATTGTGTTGGGTTTAACGGCCCTTTCAGACAGTATTTCGGTCTATATCGGGCCGCCTCTCAGAAACGGGGAGAAATGACAGTCGAGAGAAAAAATGTCCAAACAACCCCACCCGCACCTACTGCAAGCACAGTAGGTCCTTGCCATACAATGTTCCAAATCAGTAGGACGTCCCGGCACTGGAAGTCACAAACACCACCAACGCATCTACCGAATACCCCCCCCCCCCCCCCCCGTGATATGAGCCAATATCTCTAACACTATTTCATTGTCTTGCATTATACTTGTTGTTAGATACATTGATTGACCTCATATCACTTCCAAGTCACTGTGACTTGTATTTCACATTTCTTTGAAATTGTCTAATTGCTTGTAATACTTTAGTCCTTTGAATTTTTCTTAGGGGAATTATTTATTTTGGCACAGCAGTTGATTCCTTTCACTTGGCCGGTATTGTTCGTATTAAACTTGTTCTCGTTAAAGTCAAGCTCCCACAAGTTGCAAATTCTAGTTAACTTGTTGAAGTAGCCTTTTCCCTCTGGAACTCCTGTTGAGGCATCATGTTCCGGTTCCATGCACAGTGCTGGATAAACATGTGAAATTGCTTTCACTTCACCTTCTAGAGACAGCCATCTGATGCTTTCACTTCACCTTCTAGAGACAGCCATCTGATGCTTTCACTTCACCTTCTAGAGACAGCCATCTGACGTTAGCAGGCTCTTTAAATGTCACTTGGCGCATATCTTCGTCTGACTGAAGGAAAGCTTGCAGTGCTTTGAGATCATTTATCGTACATCTGAGTTGTTGAAATATCTGTAAATGTTCTTCGAAGTTAACTAGTATTCGTAAAAGCCCCTAATGCCGTATCAGCATGCACACATTTTATCATGACATATCCCTGCAAGCATCTCGCTGTAGTTTTGTCATTGTAAATTACCGTGATTAACCAGCTATAAACAACTAAAACATCCTTTAGTTTCACATAAAAAAGGTTTGAAAACTTATTTGAGTCCCAACCACTATCCGGCCTATGTTTAAATAGCATTGCTAAACGGGAAACCAGGGCAGAAAATTGTATTTTGTGGAGTGATTTATTTTGCAAAATCTACTTTCTCTACTTTTTGCCAGTTATATGACTCAATATATGCACATCAACCAACATTTTATTACCAAACATGAAGGTTGAATCGTTTTTTACAATAAACTGAATTTAGTCGTTTCACCACTGATTGGATTATGGAGACTTTAAACAGGGTAATTTTCTCACATGTCTGTTCAGCAGCTAATGCAAGCTAATGTGAAACACAGTGAACTTGTATCATATGCGGTCTAAGCCGAGCTCTAACACAAGTTAGTCTGCCTGTCATTACGGAAACGCTATCATTTGCTAAAGAAGTCAACTTTTCCATTTTAATGTCTCTATAATCCATTGTCTCCGCTTGCATTCCCATCCGGGCGTGTGGCCCGATATAGACAAATACTGTCTCAAAGGGCCGTTAAGCACAAAACAGCCAACCAACACAGAGTGTCTTGTGGATTGTTTTGTATGTGCGTTTACCTAAAACAATCCCAGAGACAAATGAATAAAATTTCTACAGATCGTCACCTCAATAGTGTCGTCACCTCAATAGTGTCATTCAGTGAATTTCCGCATTTTGCATTCACTGTATTTAACAAAAACCCGGATACTTCTACAGAAGGGGTGGTTGGGTGGTGCGAAGGTGTTGCGTGAAACTTACACTTGGGGAGGACATTGCTGGAAGGAACTATGGACCTGTACCTATCATCATACCATACATGAACCAAATCCATCATATGGTTTGGAAAATATAAGATCTTATAAAAAATTAACGTAACCCTTGGATGTAAAATTTCAAAGTCTGTGATCTTGACCTTTAGGTCAGAGCCCTGGGGGACATTGCTGGAAGGAACGTTGGACCTATACCGGTCATCATACCAAACTTGAACCAAATCCATCATATGGTTTGGAAAATATAGGATCTTAAAAAACTTTAACGAAACCCTTCGATGTAAAATTTCAAAGTCTACGACCTTGACATTTAGGTCATATCCCTGGGAGGGTGCATTGCTGAAAGGAACTTTGAACCTTTACCTGCCAAACATGAACCAAATTCATCATATGGTTTGGAAGATATAAGATCTTAAAGAACGTTAACGTAAATGCGGACGCCGATCTTGACCCGGCACGACGGCCATCTTGTTCATTTGATCAGGATCAAAATATACACTTTGGTCCGCCAACCCATAGATGCTCACATGAAATTTGACTTCAGTTGGCCCAGCAGTCTCTGAGGAAAAGATCTTAAAAAGTGTTGACGGACGACGGTTCGTAGGCCGTATTATTAGCTCACCTGTGAGCCTTCGGCTCAGGTGAGGTTAAAAACTTCTCATTGTCTGAAAGCTCTAGGATGACCTCTGTGATTGTACCAGTTTCTGATCATTGCTCTTCTAAATTTTTGTAACAGTATTTGAGCCGCGACACGACAAAACCAACAAAGATAACACCTTCTAAATAAAAAGGTGGCATCCGCTCAGCCTGATCAAAGTCTTCTCTAAGCGCCTAAAGGGTAGCTTAGGGTCTAAGCTACCTCAATGCGGACAGCGAAGACTCTGATCAGACTGGGTGGATGCCCAGGCTGATCTGAGTCTGCGCTGGGCGCACAACCACATTGTTGTTTTTGATGCGTCGCGGCTCATTTATTATTTAGGTGTTTTGTATTGCAAAATAGTAACTGTGGATGTTTCCCCTATGGCTGTTATTTCTCTATTATCCAAGTCAGTCATGAAATGGATGGGGTGCCGGGAAGGAGTCTATGAAGACAACATCTGCAATGCATCTTTTATTTGCAGTGTTGTCTCCCGACCAATCAGGAACAATCCAAACAACGTGGTATCTTACATTTGTTAACACACAAAGTAGGAACAAAGGACAAAGTAGGAACAAAGGAACGTCATAGTTTGATGTCTTGTAAGTTGAGTCTAATATGACTACGTCTGTGATTGTACCAGTATCTGATCATTGCTCTTTATAAATTTTTAAACAGTATTTAACAGTATTTTTTATTTAGAAGTGTTATCTTTTGCAAAAAAAGTACCTGTGAATACTTCATCTATGGCTGTGATTTCTCTATTATCCGAGTCAGTAATGGGTGGGAGACCAGGAAGGATTCCATGAAGACAACATCTGCAATGCACCTTTTATTTGCAGTGTTGTCTCCCGACCAATCAGGAACTATCCAACAACGTGGTATCCTACATTTTTATCGCACAAAGTAGGAACAAAGGAATGTCATATTTTGATGTCTTGTAAGTTGAGTCTAATATGACTACATCTGTTCCATACATATGTAGAAGACGTTGTTGCTCAGTTTGGTGAACAGACAAGAAGCTCTCTTCTTCTCCATTGTGGTTAATAGAACTATCCATTGTGGTTAACAGAACTAGAAAACAAGAGACAAATAACAAAATTCCATTAACAATCACAGGAAGATTTTTAAATACTCCTTGAGCAAGGGGGGGGGGGGGCAAAGTTTTTGATGCATACAAGAATATATACAACACTAACTTGATAACACTGATATTGCCAACATATTTGGCTGACACACGCCTCATCTAAATATAAAATCAAGATACTGACATACAAAACAGGAACCTTTTTCTGGTTACAAGATGCTACAATGATTTCCTGTGGGATCTTGTAAGCTACCGTTTTTTTCATATAGATTTTATTGTTAAGTGGTTTTAACATCCAAGCAAACAAAAATGTCGGGTTAACTTAACCACACTTCGGCGAGCTTAGACCCTCTAAGTGGAAAACTGGGCGGTACTAAGCAATTTCGGTTCACCAGCCACTTGCAGCTGCCCTACTTGAATCAACAATAAGAGGAAAAAAATTTCCACTGAAACATGTGCTGGACTGGAGGTTCTAACTCGTGTCCTCCTGATCTCCAGTTGAACATGCATCCTACTGTGCCACAGGGACCAGCAATTGTAGGGCTTAAAAGGTCAGTGATTAACTTAGGAGAATTTTCATTAAAAAAAACAATTAGATGCATCATTCTTCTGAACATATTAGAAGACCAAGGCTAAACTTAAGAAGGTCGAAAGAAAGAATCTGTCTTGGGATACTTAGACATCCATGTATCTACCATAGCACTGCACCTTGTTTTATCATCTTCACTGCATCTGTAGGCAATAACAGAAACTAAAGCAAGTGCTAAGTAAGGATATATACCGGTTTGTACCTTTCTTCCTTCATGAGAAATCAAACCCAAGCACTTTCGGTTAGAGTTAAAAGCAAGGGTTGTTTTCTAAAATTGTTTTTCAATTTATTCTTCTATGTCCACAAAATTTTTACTTGCGTGGGGAAGTTACTTATCTTCTAATGAAAGCTTACTAAAGTATTCAGCTCAGGTGAGCTAATTTCACTGTGTTAATATTACTCACATATTTCATTTCTATACACATATAAAGGAAAGTAAACAAGAAGTCTGCACTTTTAATTTTTCACCTAAATCAGCCTACAGTGACAATTTTAAGGCATTGCACAAGTGATTTCTGATATCCTGGGGCCTTGGAAAAAACCTGTTGGAATATCCTTCTTCTCCGGGGAAGGGCGGGTGGTGCGATGGTACTCCAGTGCCGGGGCGACCTACAGGTTTGGATAATAGCAGGGCCCACTGTGCTTGCAGTTGTTGGGGATGGGGCTTGTTTGGCCTTTTCTTGTCTCGTCTGTCATTTCTCTTTTCTTTCTCCCTCTCTTTGGTGGACGGCCCGATATAGACTGAATACTGTCTCAAAGGGCCGTTAAACCCAAACCAACCAATCATCCTTCTTCTCCCACACCAAGGTCTGACTTAACAAATGTTCCAATTTCCTTTTGGACGTTCAATAACGTCACAAAAACAGTGGCGTAACAAGAGGCCCAAATGGGCCTGATATCGCTCACCTGGCTGGCTATTTTGATACAAAATTGGCCAATTCCACTGACGTTTTCTCATTTTTCACGTTTTGCTATTTCTAGTATCCGAGACAAACTTGACTGCTCCATGTGAAATTTGAGAACCATGGGTCCAGTAGTTTTATAGAAGATGATGTTTGAATAATTTGTTTTCAATTGTTGACGAACAACGCACGGACGCACGACGCACGCTTTGGTATGACAACAGCTCACTATGGCCCTTCGGGCCAGGTGAGCTAAAAAGATGACGTCACGTTATGATCCATATACAGGAGATAAACTGAACTCAAGTTACCTCCTTAAAGAAGGAATAAAACGAAAATACATTTGTCAAACCCGGGTGCTCCGGGGTTTTGACGAAAAGTTGAGAATTCGGATGTATTGATGATTTAATGGATCGTGGAAGAAGACGTCCCTAAAATAAACAAATACCACACATTAAGAATACTACACATAATGATATTATAAATGTCCATGATAGACCTTTGATAAACAATAAATAATGACTTCAAATACTTGATGCATGAATTTATGTATATATCGCTCAAAACCGACCGTACAACCCGAACGAAATGACAATTCCCCTAATTAATCTAAACCATTTCAGCAGCATAAGCAAATTAGTAAGGCCCAGACAAACCGAAACCAGCCACAAGCCAGTGGCTTACAATATGCCTCATTTTGTCCAAGGGGATTAATAAGAGCGTGTCTGTGGCACTTTACCATGTAAGGTCATATCACGATGCACCAGTTTTATATAAATATTCTGCACATTAAGCTTAGATATTTAGAGAATGACGTACCGTTACACTCTGCTATAAAAATCTTTAGACTTCTTGCCTTAATAGTATAACGAAGAACTCAGCAAGACAAAGATACTACTAAGCAACATACCTGTCTCTTCTACAAGAGGGGGTGGTTTGTGGTGCGATGTTGCTAGGTATAACTTCCAGTGCCGGGGCGTCCTACTGATTTGGTTGAAAGTAGGGCAAGGGCCTACTGTGCTTGCAGTAGGTGCGGGTGGGGGTTGTTTGGACATTTTTTTTCTCTATCATTTCTCCCTCCTTTCTCCAACTTTTTGAGAGGCGGCCCGATATAGACTGAAATACTGTCTCAAAAGGCCGTTAAACCCAAACCAACCAACCAACCAACTTCTACAAGACTTGAAGTCACTGTAGGAGTGGACAGAAAACAATTCTACCAGCTGTCACAAAGAATTTAGCTTTTTTCTAAAATTGTGGGAAACGCTTATGGTGCACGTAAGTGGCATGCACCGTGATTGGTTAGTTCGGGCGCTGACGCATACAACACACTTATAACAAATCTTCTGATTGGATGATGGATAAAAATAATTTATACGATTTCGTAAATGGTCGGGATAATTCGTAAAAGGTTTCTTGATGCTATGAGATGATCAAAGAGCTCTTTGGTGAGAGTGCTGCGACACATCACAGATTTTAGAAATAAAAGCTGCACTATGAAATGTATGAAAAGATATGATAAATGAAGATGGTTTTTATTATGAAAATGATAATAAAAGACCTGTGTGACACATATAAAACATTTATTTAATTTGACGTGACCAGTAACATTGATCTGGTCACGGACCTACTAAATATCTCCTTTTCATCCTCTTCTTCTTTTGATGACCCTCCATCCTAGCCCAACTCCTCCAACTGCAACACTTTAACCGCCCTCTGTCCCCGTCCTTTCCTCCTCCTCCAAAACCAAGCTAAAACAATACCCAACAAGAAGACCAACAAGACAAGGACACCTATAATAAAGCAAGAAAGACTTACATCCAATAAAAAGTTATTAATATGATATCATCCTTCTTATAAGGGGCTATTTTTAACAGAAAGTTGAAATATCAGGGGCACTGAGTCAGCCCGGATTTAATATCCCACCAACACATGAGTGATCTCACTTTGAGCTGTATCCATGCACCTTAATTGTAATCTAATGCAACATCCATACTTAAGTCTGAGTAAACAATAAAGTACTTAAAATTCTTTTAACTTACAATATACTGTATTTCTTTGGGTATAAGGTGTTTTTTCCCTTCCAAAACAATCCGGAAAGTCTAAATCCAACTTGCTTCTTTCTCTCTACCTCATCTGTCTAAAAATCACACCATGGTGTGTAGCTTCTAAGGTTTCAAGTTGATTCATACATCTACAATTATTCAAACAACCAAATATAGCTATTCTGTTAAGAGTTACAATTACCAATCACATATAGATAAGAACTGCCTCCAGAAGACACAGAACTGTCCGTCGTCAGAGAAACGGCCCCAGGCCCTCACCTACAAATCAGAAATTCTTTCAACACCTTGTTATATTTTCTTCAAGGTTCAATAATGACTTTTTTATAATTATATTTTTTTTCATATCACTTTTTTATACAAATAAGATTATTTTTTACATAAAGGTACTTTCACTTATTTCAACTAAAGTAAGATAAAGTTCAAGTTCTAACGCTAGAAGTTCATAATTTTTGGGGTAGTGCAGTTTTCACGAAAACTCTGTCTGACCGCCTGACATGTCTGGTAAAAAAAGCTTTAGGACTGGTAAAATTATTAATTCTGGAATCAAAATACCAGATTCGACCCTGTAAACTCTGGCAGACTTTCGTGAACTCTGGTAGCAGGGTTCGAGTCCTACCCAGAATGTGTTGGATTAGTTCATCTTCATATCAAATCAGGTCGTGTCCTGGCTAAATAGACGATGTTTCAACGATGAAAAACCATTCAAAAAAACTCCATGCGGATTTCTTATCTCAACATCATATGGCAACAACAAATCAATGCACTCCTTAAAATCAACGTCAATTACAAAACAAGAACAATCTTTGATACACTTAAAAACAAAAGAACTTAATTGAAAACAACATAGGGAAAATAAAGAACACGCCATGTCTATTTAAGGTTGAACTGTAAAATGAAAGTAGATTCGGCACATGGCAGACACATACAAAATGTGGAACAGCAGTTCCGGAGATATACTTACTTCCAAAAACTGCTGTCCCTGGGATGTTAATTCATCCCAGGCCCTCCCCAACAAAATATTAGAGAGACTAATAGGGTGTCTGAGTAGAAACACAGGGACAACCCGGTACCTGACACACTCTTCAAAATTGTGGTCTAGAATACCGTGATTCAAATAATTTCTCCATGCCTCCAAGTACAACAGATTTGCTTGTGAGAATTCCAGTTTAAAAAAAAGATATTTTCGTCAATTATTCACGACGTCACATCCCCGGGAATCTTCCCGCCTTGTCGTGGCCCTGGGGCTCAATTCTCAAAGGGGACATCTCTGGACTCAGAGACAGTAAATGTCCCCTCTGCGAAGAGCTAAGTGGAGGTACCACCTGTTTGCCGTGGGTGGCGTCCCGTAAGCCGGATGAAGGGATCCTTGAGGTTGAGAGGCATCCCAGGGATCTCCAGGGGTTTCAATACACCTCTTTGGCCCTGATTTCGGTGTAGACGGGTGGCTGTGTGGACCCGGCACAGTCAATCGGCTGGTCGTGCCAGCTCCGGGATCTTTTGCTTTCTTTTCCTTTCTTTTGTATCGTTCTGATACCGACCGTATGCCCATATGTCTTTCCTCTATAACTTTTCCATTCCTAGAAGCGGCGACGCAACGGGTCATTCGTGCAGCATTTCAGTTGTGCGAGTATCTCTTCTGCGTATCTCTAACACTTGTGAGTAGGAGATCCACTCCGTTGAAGTGTACCCTTGTTGGGCTCCAAGGCGGGTGGGGAGCATTGAAGATGAAAATCTTTCAGTGGAATTATGGGGTTAAACAAACTGAAAAAATCGAATCAGTCAGCACTGTCTTCGTCAGAAGCTGAGTGTTCAGACAATGAACCAGATAATTACCCTTTACCTCAGACAGTTCAAACATTTCCACGTTTTATCATCATAGAAGCTACTGATCAGGATACCAGCATTACTTCACTTTCCCCTTTTGTGAATCAAAAAGTTTTGCAAAGTATTGCTGGTGAACCAAAAAGTATAAAAAAGTTAACTAGATCCAATCAACTATTAATTGAAGTAACAAAAAAATCACACGCAGAAAACCTCCTTAGAACACAAAACTTTCACACCCTAAAAGTTCGAGTCTATCCCCATAGCTCACTGAATTCCGCAAGAGGTGTAATCCGTTGCCCCGACTTGAGGGGTTGCAGTGAGCAAGAAATCTTGGATGAGATGAAATCTCAAGGAGTAACTGCTGTGAAACGTTTTCGAGTGAAAAGAGATGGTCAACTTAAAGATACAAACACATTCGTCTTTACATTTAACACACCAATTTTACCATCTACCATTAAAATTGCATTCCTTCGTGTTAACGTTGAGGTGTACATACCAAATCCGCTTCGTTGCTTCAACTGCCAACAGTACGGTCATCATGAAGATAGGTGCAAGAGCCATCCCGTCTGTTCAAATTGTGGCGAACCAGCAATTCATCACGAAACGTTATGTAAAAGCCCAACCAAATGTGTCAACTGTGGGGAAAGCCACAACGCTTACTCTAAGGAATGTAAAATCTGGCATAAAGAAAAAGAAATACTCAGAGTAAAATTTCATGAAACGTCTCTTTCCCTGAAGCGCGGAAAATCGTTGAGTCACCAGCTCCTGTCCCAGGTTCAAGCTATGCCAGTGTAATCAAACCCAGCGTGAAACATGTATCTTTTACTTATGCCTCTACTCAAACGAATCCTAACACTATCATAGACTAGAGGAAAGTAATGAAAAACAAGTATCTGAAACAAACAACACTACGAACACGACAACAACACAAACAAAAACAGCAACAGCGGCCGAAAAAGCGAAACCATCATCCTCTCCAAATCAGGGTAACCTGGCATCGAAAGAAGAGCCAGTCCTCAAGAAAGCTACCCTAGAGATGATGAGAAAGGACTGGTAGAAACAGCAAAGGAGAGAACGACAACTAAATAGTAAACCATGCTCTCCAAAACATAATTCGTCAAATGGAAAAGATAAGACTCAAAAGAAACCAGTTATTTCAGACAGACAACCTAAAGGTTCAAAAACTGAGCTTCAGCTTCAAAATAAATTTGAAACATTGAGTGACGAGAGTGAAATGGAGTATGTTGATACTCTGGATCACTCTCTTACTAGTGATACAGTTTCTTGGTCACCAATCCTCCCTCCATCTCCATAGTTTCCAGTCTTACAAATATATATATTTATCTCTCCAATCTATAATTAAACATGGAATTTAAAAACAAGATAAAACAATGGAATTGTCGAGGCCTTAAACCAAATTTCAATGAAAGTTTGTTACTTTTAACCCTAGTAAGACCATCAGTTTTTGTCTTCAAGAAACTTTCTTAAAACCTGATAATAATATAACATTTAAAGGTTACAACCTGTATTATTATTTTTATACAGATGGTCAGAAACCGTCCAGTGGCAGTTCTATTTTGATTCATTCCTCTTGTCCGCAACGAGAAATAAAACTAACAACAGCTCTGCAAGCTGTAGCTGTTTCAGTTTCTTTAGAAAAAGAAATAACTATTTGTTCCGTCTATATACCTCCTAACTTCAAGTTACAATCTCAGCATCTAGATTCTTTACTGCAACAACTTTCTTCACCATATTTATTATTAGGTGACTTTAATGGCCACAATATGCTTTGGGGTTGTAACAAAAATAATACTAGAGGCGAAATCATTGAGAATTTCTATACAAATAATGATCTTTGTCTGATGAATGATAAGTCCCATACTTACCTTCATCCTGCAACTGGTACTTTCTCTTCTTTAGATCTTTCTTTTTGCCATCCATCTCTTTTACTCGACTTCGACTGGTCTGTATGTGGTGACCAGCATGGAAGTGATCATTTTCCTATCGTGATTGAAAGTATAAATTCATCAGTTGAAGATCATAATCCCAAATGGAAACTAAACAAAGCTAACTGGGAACAGTTTAATTCTTTGTGTAATCAGTTTTTAAACATTGAAAAGTTTGATAATTCCACTGATCTTGTTGCTGATTTTACTTCTTCTCTCTAATATCTAATGCATGTATTCCAAAGACCTCGACAAACCCAAAGAAAAGCAATCCATGGTACAATGACGACTGTAAGAAAGCTTTTAGACAAACATGCTTTATCAAAGTTCTGCAAATATCCAACTAAAGAAAATCTAAATAACGTGAAAAATCAAAGAGCCAAAGCCCGCCGTACTATAAGGTCCTCTAAACGAAATACATGGAAATCATACGTGTCAAAACTGAATTATAAAACACCGATTACAAAAGTTTGGAAAATGGTTCGAAAAATATCCGGCAAAGTGAAATCACCAACCTATACACATTTAAACACCTGTAGAGAAATGAAAGCAACCAATAAAGAGGATATCGCAAATACATTTGGAGAAAGCTTTTTGAAAAATTCATCATCCCGAAATTATTTAGAAAAGTTCAAAAAGACCCGATTACATCAAGAAAAGAAGAAAATTTACTTTAAGTCTTCGAATAGCGAAGAATATAACAGCCACTTTAATTTATTAGAACTTAGAGAAGAGATTAACAAATCTCATGACACTGCTACAGGACCAGATGGAATACATTATCAGATGCTAAAACATCTACCTGAAAACGCTCTTTTAACACTTGTACACATATTTAAAGGTAGGTTCCTGTACTTTGGAATGCATCATAAGTTTGATGATCTTTCATACAAGTTGTGGGAAAGCACTTATAAAAGGGAATGAATAAGCTTCACTAAAAAGTGTAAATCAAAAAAATATTAGAAAAGTTGTTTTGCAAGGGATTTCCTAACTCTGCTTCGCACACCAATTAGCGCTATTTTTAGTTCGCGCCAAAAATAGATAACGCAGCTGAGGTCATGCTGCATTGCATTTTGGGATAGTTTTAACCCATCCACCATGCCAGGACCTCTAGGAGAGCTCACGACAAGGGGAAATTGACCTTTGGAGAATGGCATCAGAAATCGCGCACTTATAGACATAATAAACATAGTTATTTTTAGAACTGGAATTCCAACGAAAGAAAATGAACCAAAAAGGATCACGACTATTTTCTTCAACCTCTGACGAGTTTCTCACGAGCAACAAATTCAAAAATATAAGAGAATTCAATACTGCTCAGAAAAAGACGAAATGATTTTGTGGATATAATTGTTATCGCTAGTACAGGAACCTACCTTTAATGACATTTGGACAACCGGTGTATTTCCAGAGAGCTGGCGTTTGGCTACTGTAATACCAATTTCTAAACCAGGTAATGATCATACAGAACCAACAAATTAAAGACCGATAGCTTTATCAAGTTGTCTTTGCAAAACGTTGGAGAGAATGGTCAATGATAGTGGTCAAGGTACCCAAATCATAAGTCCGAACTCGTAGGTCATTTAAACATAGACAATTCCGGAATATTTTAGATACACAGACATGGACCCCAAAACAGAGGTGTGATCAGGTGCCCGCGGGATAGTAAGCATCACCTGTCTATTATAATACACCCGCCAAATGTCAACAAAAGACTCGTTTGGTACTTAGAATCGAATGATCTTATATCACCAATTCAGTCGGGTTTCCGATCTGAACGCAGTACCAACGATCATTTAATCAGACTGGAAACTTTTATTCGAGATACATTTGTAAATAGAGAACATGTTGTTGTCGTGTTTTTTGACTTGGAAAAGGCGTATGATTCCACCTGGCGATATGGCATATTGAAAGTCTTACATGATTTAGGTCTTAAGGGTAGACTGCCTGTTTTTATTCAAAGCTTCCTTGAAGATAGAACTATGCAAGTTCGTGTAGGTTCTACTTTATCTGATCTTTATGATCAAGAACAAGATGTTCCCCAGGGAAGTATTCTTTCTACTACTTTGTTCAATATAAAGATAAATAACATTGTAAATTGTCTAGAAAGTAAAACGGATGGTTCCTTATATGTTGATGATTTTGGAATATGTTATCGTTCTAAAAACATGAGAACAATTGAAAGACACCTTCAGCAGTGTATCAATAGAACTGAAGACTGGGCTACGAACAATGGTTTCAAATTTTCCAAGTCAAAAACACAATGTGTTCATTTCTGTAAACTTAGAAGGATTCACAATGATCCTATTCTTTATTTATATGGATCTCAGCTACCTGTTGTTGAAGAATCCAAGTTTTTAGGAGTAATCTTTGACCAAAAACTTTCGTTTATTCCCCACATTCGATACATCAAAGCGAAATGTTAAAAAAGCTTTGACTCTTCTTAAAGTTTTATCAGATACGAACTGGGGTGCAGATTGTTCCACTCTTCTACATCTTTATCGTTCTTTAATTCGGTCAAAGTTAGACTATGGATCTATTGTATATGGTTCAGCCAGAAAGTCCTATTTATAAATGTTAGGTACTGTTCACCACCAAGGACTTGTTTAGCTTTGGGAGCTTTTCGGACTTCTCTCGTAACTAGTTTGTATGTGGAAGCAGATGAACCATCCCTGTATTTACGCAGAGAAAAGCTTTCTCTTCAATATGCCACCAGACTTGCCGCTAATCCAGCTAACCCAACCGTCAAAGTCACATTTTCACCACAATTTGTGGAGCTGTACGAGCGTAAACCGCATGCAATTAACCGTCTGCTCTTCGAGATATACCACTGATTGAAACTTCAAATATCAACCCTAAAAATATTGAAAAACATTTTACAACAGAAATCCCGCCTTGGTACATGAAGAAACCTATCATTTTATTTGACCTAAACACAAACAAAAAGTCAGTTTCAAGTCCACACATTCTGAAACAAGATTTTCAAGACATTCAGACACGTTATACAGAATTTCAGCATATATATACTGATGGTTCCAAAGATGGTGAGAAAGTTGGATGTGCATTTATATCTAGGAAATATTGCAATTCTTTACGTATTCCTGATGGTTCTTCTATTTTCACTGCCGAAGCAAAAGCAATAGATTTAGCTTTAGACTTTATAGACAACAGTTACCTTAATGACAAATAATTTTTTCAGACTCTCTTTCTGTCTTAAAAGCTCTAAACCATACATCTTCGAGAAATTCAAAAACTATTAGAAAAACATCAGGAAATTTCAAGCACTAAAGAATTAGTTTTTTGTGGGATCCCCTGTCATATTAATATAGCTGGCAATGAAACCGCTGACAGAAAAGCAAAAGAATCTCTTAGTCTAAATGTGTCTATGTTCGCAATTCCGTTTAACAATTTTAAACCCGCTATCAACTAGTACATCTTGTCAAAGTGGCAAGCATCATGGGACACAGCTGTTTTAATAAACTTCACGAAATTAAACCTATCATTGGGAATAACCCTTCATTTATTCGAAGTTTAAGAAGAGAAGAAATTGTTATTGCTAGACTACGCATAGACCATACAAGAATTACCCATTCGTACTTACTAAATCGTGCAGAACAGCCTTTCTGTATAGTTTGTAACCAGCTCTTTACAGTTAAACATATTCTCATTGACTGTGTTGACTTTTCACAAAACAGAAATAGATATTTTCGAGTTAATAACTTGACGCAACTGTTTCAAGATGTACCTGTTGACAGTATCGTATCCTTTTTAAAAGGTATTAACCTTTTTAACAAAATATAAACCTTTTCTATATTTTTACCATGTATTACTTCCATGTTAAAAATGCAAAGATATTTTTGTAAAGTGCCGTACCTTTCAGTTATGTTTATATCTTAAGTAAGATGCAACCTTCATGACGCAAATGACCCTGTGGGTTGACGCGTCGTTAAATTTTAAATCATCATCGTCATCACGACGTCACATAACGGTTAACCAAGCGCTTCACACGATCTGATCTTGAGAGAATAGAACAGAATAAATCTGAATTCCAATTCTAGGCACCATGTGTCATGTCGCTCTAAATTATCAGCCGAGACAAGTCACAGGGGCGTTGAATTCTCCTCATTTACAATAAGAATACTTAAGAGTATCGTAAATTGGGGAAGAGAGAGGATTACTTAACAGTATCGTAAGGACGAGAGGGCTGATTTTTCTGCCATCGTTTACCATAAATTTGTGTTTTTTGTCTCGCCTGCGAAGCAGTAGCGAGACATATGTATTGCTTTTCCGGTGTCGTCGTCGGCGGCGGCGCCGTAAACTTTGTCGAGGTCAGTTTCACATAGCGCTGACAGGCAAGACACCACATTCCGCGGAGTTCATGTTGTTTTGAGGGGTTTCCTCTTCTAATATAACTAGTTTGGTTGTTAGTACTGTATGCTGATTGAAGCACTGCCATGGAACACGTTCCAAAGTGAGGTCTGAAATACTGTGGAAAGGACGTAAAATCGCCTTATCCATTTAACACCTATCGCCCCTGCATCCACGGAAATACTTTCCTTTCCAGCAGCTGAGGAGTTGGTGTAAACAATATTTATTCAATATAAATTACATATACAGGCACAATACAAAACATAGCAAGATTACAGGATCTGACGGTAAGTGAATCGCTTATATGAAAGTCATCTAAATGAACTGAGGAGTTCTGCGCTTTCCTTCCAATGATCATATTTACGGGGGTAATACCAGTTTCGCTGTCTGTGCTGTCGACTGAGCTGGTACAGTGCAAAGTGGCTGTCGACCTAGAATTACTGGTCTCAAAAGAGTACTTTGGCTATGGGCAAAGCTTCTACTGAGCAGTAGTACAAATATGTGGAGGTCAGAATGACAACTGAGGTTCCATTTAAGTTGCTGGACCGCTTGTGTGACTATGTCGACAGACACATTCGATGCGGTCAAACACTTTCATTAAAACATCCAAAATGAAATATCCCGCTTTGAACATTTGTTGAAATGAAAACAACCATTTTTCTACATGAAAAGGATAGATGGCTTGCGAATTAAAGTCCTTTAACAGTACTTAGTCATACCGGGATAATGGGAGGGTGATAGTAGTACAAATATGTGGAGGTCAGAATGACAACTGAGGTTCCATTTATGTTGCTGGACCGCTTGTGTGACTATGTCGACAGGCACATTCGATGCGGTCAAACACTTTCATTAAAACATCCAAAATGAAATATCCCGCTTTGAACATTTGTTGAAATGAAAACAACCATTTTTTCTACATGAAAAGGATAGATGGCTTGCGAATAAAAGTCCTTTAACAATACTTAGTCATACCGGGATAATGGGAGGGTGATAACTATAGGCTTGTGCAATGGAACCAAATTGGGTTTTGGGTAATTGGGTAAAAAAAATACTGATTGTATGTAAATAATCTGTATGTATATATTCTCTGTATTCTTTTACCGAAAGCAACATGATTCTAGCCATTGTGAACTCATAGGAGATAACGCGATGTCGTCATCGAGAAGGATTGCAAGGGGATTCCCAAAGCTGGTTGGCATGAAATGAATAGTTAATCAGGCTATACTGAACATAAAGGGGTCGATGTTAGAATAGGAAATTAATCATGCCTAATATTTTGCGCATTATGATGCAGTTTTTATATATATTTAATGATGAAGTGTAGGTATCTGAGTGTGAAATATTGTTTTATTGACTCAGAATGCATTTTAAATGGTTCAACATGAAGTGCTTAAAAATGTACCTTTTATCATGGATGCTTAAATAAAATTATTTGTGTCTGTTGGTGTACAGTTTCTGAACTTGGACCGGTTGTTTATTGTTATAAGTGAATATACCCGGAATTCAGCGGAAGTTTTGATAAGGAGTGTCTTTAATTATCGTATTTCAAAGAACGCAGGCGGTGTCCTTATAGTGACAATTTCAGATTTAATAAACTGTTTTGGCGGTTCGGCTAATTTACACATCAAATAAAAACTCGATTATTACAATGATACTATGATATTAATATACTTATCTTTCTATATAATATCAGGGGCAAACAATGAGAGAGGGAGAGAGAGAGAGACTATGTCGTTCAGATGTCATGAGCTCGGACTAAATAATGTGGTAATTACTGATAGCGGTTTTAAAACATAAAAGTTCTCTGTTTGTCATTATCCTTTACCGTTTTATAACATCCTCTTTTGAATCGAAATCACGAATTTTAATTTATTTACTCATTTATTTATTTATTCAATATCTTTGTTGTCCCTAGATCAGATCGTATTTCTTTTTGTTAATTTTGCAGTAGTTCTAGTTAGATTTTCCTACTACCCCTATTATATTTACAAATATCCTTGATCGTCGAAAAGGTTAAAATACTGAGCTTCAGTCCTTCTAATTTATTTCTATTTTATTTAGTTATTTCTTTTTGTCGCACCTGCTATGAAGGTGCGATATAGGCGTCCGGTTTTCTGTCCGTCCGTCATTTAGTCCGTCCGTCAGTCCGTCATTCCGTTCACATTAACGTCGACCCTAGCGTTAAAATTTGTGAAGTTAATTTCTCCAAAACCACTACACTGGAATAAAATCAAACTACATGGCTTCAATTAAGAGAAATTCAGCCTGGTCGAGAATTCCATATGGCCGCCGTTACTAAAAATAGCAAAACAACAAAATCATCAATTTCTCTGGAATTGGCTGAAATTTGGCATGGAACATGAGTAGGACCGTATTACTGAAAATAACGAAAATGTAGCGGAATTAGGTCACAGTGACCTACTTTTGGTTAACAACTCCAAATTTTGCTTGAATTCCAATAAATTCAAAACCACTAAATGGATTTTGCTCAAATTCAATCAGAATGATTCTTGAAGTTATTTTTTCTCAAATTTGTGAGAATATGCCATCCAAGATGGCCACCAGCTGTTGTTACTAAAAATAGCAAAAACATGCAAATGACAATATCTCAGGAACCCCTGAATGGATTTGGACCACTTTTGTGTCAGAATGATTCTTGCATATAGCTATTATACTTTTTATCTGCCATCGACCGTTACTAAAAATAGCACGAACATGAAAACGGCAGTACCTTAAGATCCACTTGATGGATTTTGACAAAATTTGTGTCAGATTAATCCTTGCCTGAAACTATTTCGGTTTTCTAATTTTCAGTATTTGCTTTCACTTCTCACCATAACCTCTGCTACTGTCGAAGCACAATGCAGGTGCGACATAGCATTCCGCGAAATTCTTGTTCAGTCGAAGTTATTGTAGGAAACAATCCGGTTCCGGAGCGAGTTAATGTATGTACAGACCGAGTAATTAAATAAATTTAAGTAAATAAATAACTCTTTCTTCACATGACAAGCTAGTATTTGCTTTCACTTCTCACCATAACCTCTGCTACTGTCGAATCACAATGCAGGTGCGACATAGCATTCCGCGGAATTCTTGTTCAGTCGAAGTTATTAAAAGAAACAATCCGGTTCCGGAGCGAGTTAATGTATGTACAGACCGAGTTATTAAATAAATTTAAGTAAATAAATAACTCTTTGTTCACATGACAAGCTATTTTGACAATATTCGCAATGGTTTCATCGGTTGTTATTTATTTGAAGCCTTCCAAAGTTCATTTTACGCACTTTCAGCGATTAATTTTCAGCAAAATCCCATAAAAGACCACTGTCTGTAGCTATCTTTTTGCCAACCAATCTACACACGTGATCATCCAGTGACGTCACTCCGGGGATTCCCGTTATCTCCTATAGGAAAAGGAGCGGCGTGTCTGCACGGAAGTCTTGCACTGTACTCACTGTATGCACTGGAGGAAAAAAGAAAAATATGTAGGTAGGTGAGGTGGGGCTCGGCCTACAGTTGCCACTCAGAGCATCATTAGGGTCAAGTTCAACACATCAGCCCCCCCCCCCCCCCCTCTTGCGAAAGCTGAAGAGACAAAATAACAAGCCGCGAAAATACCAAATAACGCACTGCAAAAAGATGAAGAAAAAACGCAACGAAAAAAGACGATATAAGGCCATGCGAATAGCCGAATGAATACCATGCCAACAGACAAATAACGCCTCGCGAAAAGACAAAATAGCGCCATGCGAAAATAGGAAAAGCGGAAATAACACCACGAGAAGAGATGAAGAGACGAAATTACGCCATATGAAAAGACAACCAGTCAGAAGGACAACACGCGCAAAGACAACAAAGTATAAAATTTCCTTTTAACAGGAAGGCTTGGCTTGCACAGCTAAAACAGTGAAATTTTCATGAGTTGTTATTGAAATGAACCCGATTGTTACTGCACTTTCTGTTGCTTACTTTAATTTAGCAAAGTATTTAATTTCTAACTTCTTGAATGGTGGCATTATCCACGGGTGTAAGTAAAATCAAAGTACTGAAAGTACTGAAAGGCGGGCATTTTATTCAAATGGTTTAGAGGAGACGTTTTTAAACTGTTAATGCACAGACATATGATGGATGATGACAGAGGCACACCATTCCATAAGCTAGCTCCTCGGGATGCAATTTAGATAAAATCCATTTAGAAAACAGTAGGGTTTCGTCAAATATTTAGATTATTCTATTGAATACCAGAAATCACAATTGTTATGCAAAGAAAAAGAGGTTCTAAAAAGTGTTTTGTTTTTAAACAGTAGGGGAGCTATTGTGATTGGTTTAGTCAGTTTTGAATGGAATGGGTGGAATAAATGGTGCTGGCATTTTCCTTCATCCCTGTTACTTGTTCAATGAATGTTGCCTTATCTTCTCAACCGTAACACGGTCAAGGTTTGAATCATATTAGAGGCAAACTTCCTCTCGACTGTAGACGGTGCTCCATTGCAAATTTCACCAGCAATTGATTTTGACGACATTGTCAGAGTCCCCATTTAATATCTGTACTGTTGTAAATGTAGTTTGTTATTCTTAATAGTAGCAAGGATGCATGCATGTGCATTCACCCATTTTTTTTAGCTCACCTGAGCCAGCGGCTCCGGGGGAGCTTATAGGATGGTAAGGCTCCGTTGTCCGTCGTCCGTCCGTCCGTCGTCCGTCCACACTTTCAAACGACTTCTCCTCTGAAACCGCTGGGCCGATTATAATCACATTTCATATAGAGCCTCCTGGGACCTTAGGAACGAAAAGTTGTTCAAACGGTCCTGGTCACATGACCAACATGGCCGCCATGCCCATATATGGTAAAAACCTGAAAAAATCTTCTTCTCCAGAACCAATAGGTCGATGGCCTTGAAACTTGGTATGTAGCATCGGGTACACGAGTACTACCAAGATTGTTCAAATTATGACCTCGGGTTGACCTTGACCTTTTTTACGGTAAGGTCAAATTTGCTTCCTTATGCTTTTATATGGCAAAATGCTGCAACATAAGATATCTTGGAAACTGTTGAAGATTTTGGCCTAAAAATTGGTACATACAGTCATCTTAATGACTACATGAAAATTTATGAGTACAAGAGCTCAAGGTCATTCTTTGACCTTTGACCCAGAACTCTCCTATTTTGACAATATCAAACAATCTCCTCATAAACAACTAGGCCAATTGTAATTAAATTTCATATAGATCCTCCAGGGGTTGAGGGAATGAAAATTTGTTCATATGGTCCAGGTCACATGACCAACATGGCCACCATGCCCATATATGGTAAAAACCTTTAAAAATCTTCTTTTCCAGAACCAGTAGACCGATGGCCTTGAAACTCGGTATGTAGCATTAGGTACTCAAGTACTGTCAAGATTATTCAAATTATGACTCTGGGTTGACCTTGACCTTTTTTACGGCAAGGTCAAATATCGGAAAATGCTAGAACATGAGATTTCATGGTAAGTTTTGAAGATTTTGGCCTAAAAATTGGTATATACAATCATCTTAATGAGTACATGAAGATTTGTAAGTACAAGAGGTCAAGGTCAGTCTTTGACCTTTGACCCAGAAATCTCAAATTTTGACAATTTCTGCTCTAAAACCACTGGGTCAATTGAAACCAAATTTCATATAGAGCCTCGAGGGGTTGAGGAAATGAAAAAAAAATTCTAACGGTCCTGAACACATGACCAACATGGCCGCCACGCCCATATATGATAAATACCTTTAAAAATCTTCTTCTCCAGAACCAATTGACCGATGGCCTTGAGACTTTGTATGTAGCTTTGGGTACTTGAGTACTATCAAGATTGTTCAAATTATGACCTTGTGTTGACCTTGACCTTTTACAGCAGGGTCAAATATGGGAAAATGGTAGAACATAAGATTTCATGGAAAGTTTTGAAGATTTTGGCCTAAAAAATTGGTATATACAGTTGTCTTAATGAGTTCATGAAGAATTATGAGTACAAGCGGTGATGATAAGTAAAAGCCACCTTGCCAATTGTTCAGGTGAGCGATTCAGGGCCTCATGGCCCTCTTGTTATTCATGGGACTCCACATACCACAAGGTGAGCATTAGGAAGAAATACCGGATAATTAATTATCCACAAACTGTTGACATTTGACTGAGTTATATTGACATGTTGACATTTGACTGAGATATATTGGAGTCTGACTCTTGTGTGTGTTTGCCAATGGATCATTTAAGCTGGGCCACTGTGCCTTGATCTTGCAATAGCCGCTTTATAGGTAAACAACAGTACAGCAATACCTAAGAAGTGCTTTGTTTGCATTTAGTGCGTAAATTTAAGTTGTCTTGACTGCATGTTCGCGGTTTTCTACACTTGTTTCAAATTAATCAGGAAATGCCATTAGGCAAGCTTTTTACTGCATATAGCGTAACGGAATACTCCTGGCGGACAACGAAGAAAGACTTCACTGACTCCTAACGTAAAAGAGCGACCAAAGTCTGTCTAAACTGGTTAAATGCTGACTGCAGTCACTCTGCAAAAGACTAAATATCCATTGCATCCGTCTGCAAAAGATCACTTTGAATTGCAGTCATCTGTAAGATATAAAATGACAACTGCTGTCTTTTCTTGTTCAGTTAGATTAGTCAGGCAAGATGAAAGTCATAACAACACTGCCTAATGGCCACAATCTAATAATCTCATCCTTAATGCATGTCAGTACAATCAGTTGGCTTCAACTATGCATTGCATTGCACAGCAGATCATTGCTCTGGATTCTTTTTCAAAGAAGCCAACTTGTATTCACCCATCGGCGATTAATTAACGTAATGTATTTATACGCGTTGATCGCTGGGATAAACATTGATTTAAGTCGCAAACTGAAGCCTTTTTCAATTTGAATAAATCAACATTGATTATGACGAATCATTCTGCCTTGTTCAATGGGCTGGATTTTCGAAACTATACAGAAATGTCAGAACTATTTTCTCTGCTTCAAAATGCGCGTAGCGTAGGCTTACAAAAACAGAGATATGTTAAGACCTCCGCAAAACCGTTTTGTCAACCGTAGCTATAGACGGGCTTACAGCCCGCCTAAAAAAAGTGAAAAATTTATTTGAAAAACAAATTGAAGAAATATTCACACACACACACACACAACAACAACAACAACAACAACAACAACAACAAGAAAAAGTTTTCCAACATTTTGGCGGGCCGTTAGTCATGTCTCTAGGAAAATAACTATATGGACCTATTTCAAGTCTTTTCTTTACGGGTGTTGAGTCACATTTAGTCTGAATCAAAATTTTAGGAAAGACTGTTTCAAACCCATGTCTATGGAATCTTGGCACATCTGAACTTGGCATCAAAAGAAGAAATAAATTAATATTTACTGAAGTTTACTTTTGGTTTAAGTGGCATCAGTGGCAGTGACTGGAACAACATTTTGACACTCTGAGAAGAAAATGCATGCTGCTATTGTTTGGACAATAACGTGCTTTACACCATTTGGGAACAACAAAGCACGGAATCTATTGCGTTCGTATTTCCATGAACTCCCGACAAATGAAATTTATCTTTTATATTTATGCTATGTTTTCACATCAATTTTGTTTACTCATTCGTGAAGTTCTGACTAATTTAACGACAAGCAAAGGACGAAGAGTAGTTATTAACCAACGTGTTTGGTAATGAAGTACTATGACATGACGTATATCAAACGTTACGTCGGCCAATCATCTATTTGAATTTCCATGACGTTGCTTATGAGTAAGATTGCATGAATGTGTGTTGTTCGTGGATGTATGAACATCTTCAGCCCAGTATAGGTCCATCTAAGGAAATCGTCGACGAGTCTAAATATTTCTCTGTACATTTGTATAGCTGAACTAAGAAGGCAACATTAGAGGGTGTTGTAAAAGCAAGAAAAATGTCCACACACCCCAAACCACACCTACTGCAAGCACAGTAGGCCATTGTTATACTACTGGCACTGGAAGTTATACCCAGCATCATGGCACCAACCAATCAACCCCTCCGTTGTCATAAAGCTGTCAATGAATCCCTAACAATTCTGAGTTTCAAATGTTAACAATTCTGAATTGTCCCCTTTTTCTGTATCAGTATTCAGGCTATTCATGAACATGTTGATGGCCGAAATGAAATTTATCAGATGCTAAAAATGTGTACATAATATATCGCTTTGTGCCATGGGAAGGTCTGTTGCAATGCGTAAGCGTTAAGTACTCACCGACATTACCGACTTTTACATACATAACACGGTCAGTTCTACATATTAGGAAGCCACACACATAGATGGAATAAATGTGATAAGGGAAACAATCGTCAAAAGCGCTTGTTTCTAAATGTAAACAATAAATTTGAACTCTGCTCTTTCAGTTTTTACAGATACACAGATCAGTCCACTCCGGCATAAGCGCAGTCTTATCAGTCTATCCTCAGCATAAAAGATGTCTTCATCATGGATCATCATGAAGAATATATATGCCGAAAAAGGCTGATCAGATCCCATGAATGCACCGGCGCTAGACAGTGTGCCGGCTGCTCTGACCAGTCAGATTATGCCATGCCCTAAGGCCTATTTTTCGCGACGCCGCTGCATGATTTTTTGAAAAGCTAATGCTATACATAAATACTGTTTCTTACACAGGTTTTGGTATATTTCTTCGGATGCAAAGCCAAATACTTTGCATTTAATTCAGAGTTTCTTTTTTAATGCAATCAGTTTATAAAAAGGAAAATAAATGTGGCCAAGTTCAAGGCACTTGTAAAAGAAAAACGTGCTTTTTAACGGAAATATTAAAAGAAAAATGTACTATCAAAAATAGAACAAAGTGTCCATCTGTTATTTTTAGCAGATGAGGTAAATCGGATATGGATAAAAATAGACAAAGTCGGACGAGGTCTTTGTTTGTTATGTCTGTGAAGAAAATAATGAAGAAATGCAGTGACTGTCTCAAACCGGAAATAGCTTTCCAATCTCTTTGGCTGAATATTACGGCCCTAAAAAAGTTTAGAACGAATCGCTCCAGGTATTTTCCGACTAAGTGTGACGTATCGTTTCTTCCGAAAAATAACTCGGTGTCACTAAACCACTTGAATACTGGCTTGCCGCCGAGACGGCAAGCCAAAAAGTTTCAAAAGGCATCTTTTCCATGGCGTTTTTCTTAGCTTTGCTGAGCCGAAGGCTCCGGGGGAGCATATAGGATGGTAGTCTCCGTCGTTCGTCCGTCGTCAACATTTTCAAAGAACTTAGTCTCTGAAACTGCTAGGCCAATTTCAATTAAACTTCTTATGCAGCCTCCAAGCAAAGGGGGAAAGAAAGTTTAGATATTTGGTGCAGGTCACATGACCAAGATGGCCGCCATACTCATATATGATGAAAAAACTAAAATAATCATCTTCTCCAGAACCACAGGGCCGATTGCCTCGAAACTTAGTATATAGTATCTGGGACACTAGTACTACAAAGTTTATATAAATAAATACCCTGAGTTGACCTTGGCCTATTTTATGGCATGGTCAAATGTGTTCCCTTAGGCTCTTGAATGGGAAAAAACTCAAAAAGTACATTTTCATGTTGCTATTGTGCTATGCAATATGGAACTGCATTCAAATTCAACCCCTATGAAGTTTTAGAGGTCAAGGTCATATAGTGACCTTGGTCAAAGGTCACATGTTCTTTGTCAACATTTCCAAAGGACTTTACCTCTGGAACTATTGGGCCGATTTCAATTAAATATCATATGCAATCTCCAAGCAAAGGGGAAAGAAAGTTTACATATTTGCTTTAGGTCACATGACCAAGATGCCGCCATGCCCATATATGGTAAAAACCTACAAAATTCTTCTTCAGAATTGAAATTTTGAATGTAGCATCAGGGACACAAGTACTACAAAGTATATATAACTAAAGTCCCTGAGATGACCTTGACCTATTTTATGGCAAGGTCCAATTTGGTCTTTTAGCCTTTTGAATGGGAAAAACTGAAAAAGTACATTTTTATGGTGCTATTGTGCTGTGTAATATAGAACTGCATTCAAATGCAACCTTTTTGAAATTTTTAGAGGTCAAGGTCATTTAGTGACCTTAGCCAAAGATCAGTTGTCCGTCGTCTGTCAACATTTTCAAAGGACTTTTCTTCTGAAACTACGGGGCCAGTTATAATTCAATTTCATATGCAGTCTTAAGGCAAAATGGGGAAATCTATATATATGGTCCAGGTCACATGACCAAGATGGCCACCATGCCCATATATGATAAAAACGTTAAAAAATCTTCTTCGCCAGAACCACTGGGCCGATTGTCTTTAAACTTGGTATGTAGCTAGGATTTTACTACTACAAAATGTCTATAAATGATGACCTAGGTTGACCTTGATCTATTTAATAGCAAGGTCAAATTTGGTCCCTTAGGCTTTTCAATAGGAAAAACTGAAAAAAGTGGATTTTTCTGTTTCTATTATGCTCGGTGATATGGAAATGCATTCAAGTTCAATCTATATGAATTCTAGTGGCCAAGGTCAATATGTGACTGCCAAGTCATTTTTCAAAAGACCTCCTCTGAAATGTCTGGGCCGATTTCAGTTAAAAATCATATGCATCCCTCAGGCAAAGTGGGAAAGAAAGTTTATATATTATGTCCTCATCACATGACTAAGATGACCGCCATGCCCTTATATGGTTAAAACCATAAGAAATCTTTTCCAGAACCACGGGGCCGATTGCAAGTTGGTATGTAGTATCTAAACCTCTAGTTTTGCAAAGTTTATACTACTGATGATCTTGTTGACCTTGACCATTTATATTGCAAGGTCTAATTTACCCCCTCAGGCTTTTGAATAGGAAAAGCTATAAAAGTGCATTTTTCTGTTGCTGTTAGTCTCTATGATATGAAAATGCAATTGACCTCAGTTCCTTTGAATTCAAGAGGTCAAGGTCATTTAGTGACCTTGGTCAGTGGTCACTTGTGTTGAATATTTAAAGTTCTTTTTTCTCAGAAACTATTAGGTCTGGTTGTTTTGGTTATTACCATTTTCTGCCCGTGCTGGTCCCGGGATAGAATAGGCCAGACGTATCCCTCTGCGTGACGTAAAAGGCAGTCTAAAAGGGGGCGGCTCGTTTGCCGTGAGCTGCGACCCGTGTCGGTCGAAGAAGGGATCCTGGTGATTGAGTAGACTGTCTACGACGTATCCAGTCTGCAACACATCACTTCGGCCCTGATTTCAACTAGACGGGAGGTCATATGTGCCCGAATATGACCAATCGGCTTTGTCGTGCCATGCCAAGTTCTTTTTTCTCAGAAACTATTAGGTCTGGTTGTTTTGGTTATTACCATTTTATGTCCGTGCTGGTCCCGGGATAGAATAGGCCAGACGTATCCCTCTGCGTGACGTAAAAGGCAGTCTAAAAGGGGGCGGCTTGTTTGCCGTGAGCTGCGACCCGTGTCGGTCGAAGAAGGGATCCTGGTGATTGAGTAGACTGTCTACGACGTATCCAGTCTGCAACACATCACTTCGGCCCTGATTTCAACTAGACGGGAGGTCATATGGGCCCGAATATGACCAATCGGCTTTGTCGTGCCATGCCAAGTTCTTTTTTCTCAGAAACTATTAGGTCTGGTTGTTTTGGTTATTACCATTTTCTGTCCGTGCTGGTCCCGGGATAGAATAGGCCAGACGTATCCCTCTGCGTGACGTAAAAGGCAGTCTAAAAGGGGGCGGCTCGTTTGCCGTGAGCTGCGACCCGTGTCGGTCGAAGAAGGGATCCTGGTGATTGAGTAGACTGTCTACGACGTATCCAGTCTGCAACACATCACTTTGGCCCTGATTTCAACTAGACGGGAGGTCATATTGGCCCGAATATGATCAATCGGCTTTGTCGTGCCATGCCCTGGGAACCAACTTTACTCTCTCTTCCCATCTTTGTATCATTCTGATACTGACCATGTGCCCATAAAACCTTTTTCTCATCTTCCATTCCTAGAAGGCGGCGGCTGATGGGTCAATCGTGTAGGCATTCTGTCCTATCCGAGTATGTCTTCAGTGTATCTCTAGCACTCGGAGTTTAGGATATCCACTCCATACAAGTGCTCCCTTGTTGGGCTCCGCGGCGGATGGAGAGCACGGGAGATGAATTATTTTCATTATCTTCTGATGGCCCCCCATCTTCAAACCTCAAAGCTTCTCATAATAATACGAAACGGCCACGTGAAATCGACTCTGATGATCCATCAGAGAATGAACTTAGTGAACCCGCAACGTCTGCAGCAACTCCGCGCTTCTTGGTAATCTCATGAAAAGAGGAGTGACAAATGTCGAGCTCATCTCCGTTTGTCATCGAAAAGGCACTTCATGGCATAGCTGGTGTACTAAAGAGCAAAAAGAAACTACGTTCCGGTGACCTACTTGTTGAATACGTAAACAAGAAGTCAATTGAAAATCTTTTACGTATTAATAAGTTCTTTGACTTGGAGGTGAAAGTCACACTACACAGCTCCCTCAATACCTGCAAGGGCGTTGTTCGCTGCCCCGACTTAAAAGGGGTCAGCGAGCAAGAGAACCTTGAGAATATCAGGGAGCAAGGTGTAGTAGGAGTCCGACGTATAAAAGTTCGTCGAGACGAAACCCTCAAAGACACCAACACGTTTGTTTTCACCTTTAACACATCAGTTTTGCCCAAACAAGTGAAAGTTGCCTTTCTCCGTGTCTCCGTTAATGCCTACATTCCAAATCCACTGCGATGCTATCGGTGCCAAGTATTTGGGCATCACGAAGACAGATGTAGGAAAGAAACGATATGCGATAACTGTGGTCAGCCACAACATTGTGCTTATGAAACAGATTGTAAACGCTCAGCCAAATGTTTTAACTGTAAGGAAGACCACCCCGCCAATTCGCGGAAATGCCAGGCCTGGCACACTGAGAAAGAAATTCTCAAAGTGAAATATACCAGGAACATATCGTTTCCAGAAGCACGGAAAATTGTTGACAGCTACACGGCAGCACCAGGTAAAAGTTATGCAAGCATATCGAAGACTGCTGGTGTCACGGTATCATTAGTCGATGCTGCGACACAAACAGACCCTGTACTTATCACAGGAGCCCCGCAGTCTTCGGCATACAATGTTGCATCAACCGTTTCATCTGCCGAAGCAACACGCGACCCGGCGAGAAAAATTACTCAAAAAGAAAAAGCACAAAAAGCGGATAAAAATTAGTACAAATCATTAAAACACCGTTGCAAAACATGAAAATACTAACAAGAACTCTTCAGACAGGACCCCTGAACCTAAACCAAAGGCAAAGGAGAAACCTGAATCAGATAGACAGTCGAAAGGATCTAATGATCCGATTAGGCAGCATAACAGGTGGTCCGCCTTGGAGGACATGGATGCGGAGGAATCTCCATCCTGTCTCCCAAGGGGAACACTTAACAGAATACCTACTTCCTAAGAATAGATCTAACCATTTTGCTCCAATATATATTCATAATTAATAATAATGAAAAACAGAATTATACAATGGAATTGTCGAGGCTTAAAAGCCAACTATGAAGAAACATTGCTCCTCCTGAAGGATTATGAGCCTGCAGCTCTTTGTCTTCAAGAAACACATCTAAAAGACACCGATAACATTTCCATCAGAAACTATAGTTCCTTTCATACCTTTAGTAGAAATAATGAGAGAGCCGCTGGCGGTGTCTCTATATTTGTCAACAATAACGCTCCCCATAGTCAGGTACAATTACATACGAATTTACAAGCAGTTGCAGTAAGTATTACTCTTCATTGCGTAGTAACTATTTGTTCTATATATGTTCCTCCCAATTCGAGATTGTCTATAAAAGAGCTTGATGATCTTGTTCCGCAACTCCCTTCTCCCTTCATATTGTTGGGAGATTTTAATGGTCATAATATTCTTTGGGGTTCCAAAGATATTAATGACAAAGGCAGAGTAATTGAAAATTTTATCGATAATCATGGACTTTGTCTGTATAACACTAAAACTCGTACGTATCTCCATCCAGCAACTGGTTCATGTACTTCTTTAGACCTCTCTATTTGCACTCCCACCCTTCTTTTGGACTATGACTGGAAAGTTCATGATGATCTCTGCGGTAGTGATCACTTTCCTGTTTTTCTAAATAACATTGGTCCAGATATTGATGAGCCGGTTTCAAGGTGGAAACTAAATAAAGCTTAATGGGCCCAGTTTCAAACTCTTTGTGAAACTCGACTTCTTGAAGACACAGTCCAGGAGGCTGGTGATCCGATACAGTCATTTGCATCTATTCTTATTAATATAGCAGAAGCAACAGTTCCAAAAACATCAACGAAATCAAACAAGATTAAAAAGCCTTGGTTCACAGATGACTGTAAAACTGCGATAAAACAACGTAAAGGAGCACTGCGACAATTCGATAATCGCCCAACACACAATAATTTAAATAATTATCGTGTTTTCCGTGCAAAAGCTCGTCGAACAATTAAAGAATCAAAGAAAAAATCTTGGAAACAGTATGTTTCCAAATTAAATTCTCGAACTTCAATAAAGAAAGTATGGGACATGGTTCGTAAAATTCAGGGAAAAGGAAAATCTAGCTCACTGGGACACTTAAATGTAAATAATTCTAAAGTTACTTCCAAAAAAGACATTTCAAATACCCTCGCTGATGCTTTCTCGAAAAATTCCATCTTATAGAATTGATCGCAAGGAAGAAGCAGCTTTGGCTCGACTAAGAATCGGCCATACTTTTATTACTCATTCGTTTTTGTTGAAAGGTGAGGATCCGCCTTTGTGTATTCCTTGCCAGGAACCTTTAGTGTAAAACACTTTCTTTTAGATTGCATGGATTTTCGTATTACGCTCCCCGTGCTGGTCCCGGGATAGAATAGGCCAGACGTATCCCTCTGCGTGACGTAAAAGGCAGTCTAAAAGGGGACGGCTCGTTTGCCGTGAGCTGCGACCCGTGTCGGTCGAAGAAGGGATCCTGGTGATTGAGTAGACTGCCTACGACGTATCCAGTCTGCAACACATCACTTTGGCCCTGATTTCAACTAGACGGGAGGTCATATGGGCCCGAATATTATCAATCGGCTTGGTCGTGTCATGCCCTGGGAATCAACTTTACTTTCTCTTCCTATCTTTGTATCATTCTGATACTGACCATGTGCCCATGAACCCTTATTCACATTCTTTATCCATTCCTAGAAGGCGGCGGCTAATGGGTCAATCGTGTAGGCATTCTGTCCTATCCGAGTATATCTTCAGTGTATCTCTAGCACTTGGAGTTTAGGATATCCACTCCATACAAGTGCTCCCTTGTTGGGCTCCGCGGCGGGTGGAGAGCACGGGAGATGAAATATTTTCATTATCTTCTCATGCCCCCCCCATCTTCAAACCCCAAAGCTTCTCATAATAATACGAAACGGCCTCGTGAAATCGACTCTGATGATCCATCAGAGAATGAGCTTAGTCAACCCGCAACGTCTGTAGCAACTCCGCGTTTCTTGGTAATTTCATCAAAAGAGGAGAGACAAATGTCGAGCTTATATCCGTTTGTCATCGAAAAGGCACTTCATGGCATAGCTGGTGTGCCAAAGAGCATAAAGAAACTACGTTCAGGTGACCTACTTGTTGAATACGTAAACAAGAAGTCAATTGAAAATCTTTTACGTATTAATAAGTTCTTTGAAAGTCACACTACACAGCTCCCTCAATACCTGCAAGGGCGTTGTTCGCTGCCCCGATTTAAAAGGGGTCAGCGAGCAAGAGATCCTTGAGAATATGAGGGAGCAAGGTGTAGTTGCAGTCCGACGTATACAGTCATTTGCATCTATTCTTATTAATATAGCAGAAGCAACAGTTCCAAAAACATCAACGAAATCAAACAAGATTAAAAAGCCTTGGTTCACAGATGACTGTAAAACTGCGATAAAACAACGTAAAGGAGCACTGCGACAATTCGATAATCGCCCAACACACAATAATTTAAATAATTATCGTGTTTTCCGTGCAAAAGCTCGTCGAACAATTAAAGAATCAAAGAAAAAATCTTAATAAGTTCTTTGAAAGTCACACTACACAGCTCCCTCAATACCTGCAAGGGCGTTGTTCGCTGCCCCGATTTAAAAGGGGTCAGCGAGCAAGAGATCCTTGAGAATATGAGGGAGCAAGGTGTAGTTGCAGTCCGACGTATACAGTCATTTGCATCTATTCTTATTAATATAGCAGAAGCAACAGTTCCAAAAACATCAACGAAATCAAACAAGATTAAAAAGCCTTGGTTCACAGATGACTGTAAAACTGCGATAAAACAACGTAAAGGAGCACTGCGACAATTCGATAACTTTAACACATCAGTTTTGCCAAAACAAGTAAAAGTTGCCTTTCTCCGTGTCTCCGTTAATGCCTACATTCCAAATCCACTACGATGCTATCGGTGCCAAGTATTTGGGCATCACGGAGACAGATGCAGAAAAGAAACGATATGTGCTAACTGTGGTCAGCCACAACATTGTGCTGATGAAACAGACTGTAAACGCTCAGCAAAATGTTTTAACTGTAAGGAAGACCACCCCGCCAATTCGCGGAAATGCCAGGCCTGGCACACTGAGAAAGAAATTCTCAAAGTGAAATATACCAGGAACATATCGTTTCCAGAAGCACGGAAAATTGTTGATAGCTACACGGCAGCACCAGGTAAAAGCTATGCAAGCATAACGAAGACTGCTGGTGTGACAGTATCGTTAGTCGATGCTGCAACACAAACAGACCCTGTACTTATCACAGGAGCCCCGCAGTCTTCGTCATACAATGTTGCACCAACCGATACATCTGCCGAAGCAAAACTTACTCAAAAAGAAAAAGAAAAAGAACAAAAAGCAGATAGAAAGTTAGCACAAATTATTCGTAACACCGTTGCAAAACATGACAAAACTAATAAGAACTTTTCAGACAGGACTCCTGACCCTAAACCACAGGGAAAGGAGAAACCTGTAACTGAATCAGATAGACAGCCGAAAGGATCTAATGATCCGATTAGGCAGCATAATAGGTGGGCCGCCTTGGAGGACATGGATGCGGAGGAATCCCCATCCTGTCTCCCAAGGGGAACACTTAACAGAATACCTACTTCCTAAGAATAGATCTAATTATTTCGCTCCAAATATTTTCATAATCAGTAATAATGAAAAATAGAATAATACAGTGGAATTGTCGAGGCGTAATAGCCAACTATGAAGAAATATTACTCCTCCTGAAGGATTATGAGCCTGCTGCTCTGTGTCGCCAAGAAACACATCTAAAAGACACCGATAACATTTCCATCAGAAACTATAGTTCTTTTCATACCTTTAGTAGAAATAATGCGAGAGCCGCTGGCGGTGTCTCTATATTTGTCAGTAATAACGCTCCTCATAGTCAGGTACCATTACATACGAATTTAAAAGCAGTTGCAGTTAGTATAACTCTCCATCGCGTAGTAACTATTTGTTCTATATATATTCCCCCCAATTCGAGATTGTCTTTAAAAGAGCTTGATGATCTTGTTCCGCAACTCCCTTCTCCCTTCATATTGTTGGGAGATTTTAATGGTCATAATATTCTTTGGGGTTCCAAAGATATTAATGACAAAGGCAGAGTAATCGAAAATTTTATCGACAACAATGGACTTTGTCTGTATAACACTAAAACTCCTACGTATCTCCATCCAGCAACTGGTACATACACTTCTTTAGACCTCTCTATTTGCACTCCCACCCTTCTTTTGGACTATGACTGGAAAGTTCATGATGATCTCTGCGGTAGTGATCACTTTCCTGTTTTTCTAAATAACATTGGTCCAGATATTGATGAGCCGGTTTCAAGGTGGAAACTAAATAAAGCTAACTGGGCCCAGTTTCAAACTCTTTGTGAAACTCGACTTCTTGAAGACACAGTCCAGGAGGCTGATGATCCGATTGAGTCATTTGCATCTATTCTTATTAATATAGCAGAAGCAACAGTTCGAAAAACATCTACGAAATCAAAAAAGATTAAAAAGCCTTGGTTTACAGATGACTGTAAAACTGCTATAAAACAACGTAAAGGAGCGCTGCGACAATTCAATAATCGCCCAACACATGATAATTTAAATAATTATCGTGTTTTCCGTGCCAAAGCTCGTCGAACAATTAAAGAATCAAAGAAAAAATCTTGGAAACAGTATGTTTCCAAATTAAATTCTCGACCTTCAATAAAGAAAGTATGGGACATGGTTCGTAAAATTCAGGGAAAAGGAAAATCTAGCTCACTGGGACACTTAAATGTAAATAATGCTAAAGTTACTTCCAAAAAAGATATTTCTAATACTCTCGCTGACGCTTTCTCGAAAAATTCTTCTTCTGAAAATTATAGTCCTAAATTCAAGAATATTAAAAAGCAGAAGGAAAAACAGAACCTAAAATTTTCATCCAACAACACAGAAACTTATAATCAATCTTTTTCTCTTTCGGAACTTAAAGATGCTCTTTCAAAGGCTCATGATTCATCCCCGGGGCCTGATGATATCCATTACCAGTTTTTGAAACATCTTCCAGACTCTTCCCTTTCGGTTCTTTTGAAAACATTTAATGACATTTGGGAAACTGGTAATGTGCCAAAGTCTTGGAAAGAAGCTACGATAATCCCCATACCAAAACGTGGAAAAGATAATACGAACCCAAACAACTACCGTCCTATTGCTTTAACGAGCTGCATATGTAAAACATTGGAGCGAATGATCAATGAAAGACTCGTTTGGTACCTTGAAACAAATAATATTATTACAGAATTTCAGAGTGGTTTCAGGCACCAACGCAGTACTAATGATCACTTGGTTAGATTAGAAACTTTTATCCGTGAAGCCTTCATCAAGAAGGAGCACTTAGTTGCTGTCTTCTTTGATTTAGAGAAGGCTTACGATACAACTTGGAAGTATGGTATAATGAATGATCTACATGGAATAGGTCTTAAAGGCCGATTGCCACTATTCGTTCAAAACTTCTTATCCAATAGAGTATTCAAAGTACGTGTAGGTTCAACTTTGTCTGAGGCACATGATCAAGAACAAGGTGTGCCTCAAGGTACTATTTTGTCTGTTACTCTTCTCAGTCTAAAAATAAACAATATTGTTAAATGTCTTAATCCTTGTGTTGACTGTTCCTTATATGTAGATGACTTTCTGATTTGTTATCGGTCAATAGGGGTTATCTTTGATAAAAAGCTTTCGTTTATTCCACACATTTAACAGCTTAAGCAAAATGTCAAAAAGCGTTGAACCTACTACGAGTTGTTGCCCATACTGACTGGGGAGCAGATCGTAAAGTTTTACTTAATCTATACAGAACTATTATACGGTCTAAACTAGACTATGGCTCAATAATATATGGATCCGCTAGAAAATCTTATTTGGAAATGCTTGATCCCATTCATCATCAGGGACTCCGGCTCGCCTTGGGAGCTTTCAGAACTTCTCCCTCGGAGAGTCTTTTAGCAGAGGCAAATGAACCATCACTTTATAATAGACGTCTAAAACTCTCCCTGCAGTATGCCCTTAAACTAAAGTCAAATCCATCAAATCCAACGTATGAAACTGTTTTTCGGCCACAATATAAAACATTATTTGAGAATAAGCCAAATATGATTCCTTCCTTTGGCATTAGAATCTCTTCAGAATTTGAAAATATGAATTTAGATTTAGACACAATTGAACAGTTTAAGATTCCAGATGTGCCACCATGGACATTTACTCAGCCACGTGTTTTATTTTCTTTGCATAGTGATAAAAAATCTGAAACTGACCCTCTTGTATTTCGAACTAAATTTAATGAACTGCTGTCTGACTTTTCTACCTATGAGACTTTATATACTGATGGTTCAAAGGATGGAGACACAGCTGGCTCTGCTTGTGTTGCTCCATCCGAAACATACAAACGTAGATTACCTGCTAATGCCTAAATTTTTTCAGCGGAGATCAAAGCTTTTGATTTAGCCTTGGATCATATTGAACAGTCTAGGAATACAGATTTTATCATCTTTTCTGATTCCCTTTCTGTTCTGCAATCCCTAAATAATCGCCATATTGAAAATCCTCTTCTTTTAGATATCCTCTTGAAACATAATGACTTAGCTGAGCTAAACAACATTGTATTTTGTTGGCTTCCCAGTCACGTTGGGATTACAGGCAACGAAAAGGCCGACATGGCCGCAAAATCGGCTTTAACTCTTCATATTTCTGATTTTAAAATTCCTTACACTGATATCAAACCTTGCATAAATACATATCTTCATGAAAAGTGGCAGATATCATGGAATGCTGCTGTCTTTAACAAACTTCACTCTATCAAGCCTTCACTTGGTGAATGGCAACCATCTTATAGAATTGATCGTAAGGAAGAAGTAACTTTGGCTCGAATCAGAATCGGCCATACTTTTATTACTCATTCGTTTCTGTTGAAAGGTGAGGATCCGCCTTTGTGCATTCCTTGCCAGGAACCTTTTAGTGTTAAACATTTCCTTTTAGATTGCATCGATTTTCGTATTACGCGTGCTAGGTTTTTCCGTGTCAACAGTATGAAACAACTGTTTGACACGGTTGAACCAGCGAAAATCTTTTCATTTTTGAAAGAGATTGGCATTTATAGTAAAATATAGTTTAGTTAAGTCGCGGTATTTTTACAACAGTAGATTTAAATTTGTGTTTACTCATCTCGCTGGTCGAGAGTTCGTTTTATGTTATCAGTCTTAAGCTAGCCGTTGATCGGCGTGTTTTACCACATACCCGACTTGATTCATTTTTATACTGTGCATTCATTTCTGACCGTATGCATATAACACGTTTTCGTTTATAGCGTTTTCGGCGCGAAATAGCCCTTTTGGTGCTGATGTGCCGTAAAATCCATATCACTCACTCACTCACTCGTATTACGCGTGCTAGGTTTTTCCGTGTCAACAGTATGTAACAACTGTTTGACACGGTTGAGCCGGCGAAAATCTTCTCATTTTTGAAAGAGACTGGCATATATAGTAAAATATAGTTTAGTTAAGTCGAGGTATTTTTACAACAGTTTATTTAAATATGTGTGTACTCATCTCGCTGGTCGAGAGTTCGTTTCATGTTATCAGTCTTAAGCTAGCCGTTGATCGGCGTGTTTTACCACATACCCGACTTGATTCATTTTTATACTGTGCATTCGTTTCTGACCTTATGCATATAACACGTATTCTTTTATAGCGTTTTCGGCGCGAAATAGCCCTTTTGGTGCTGATGTGCCGTAAAACCCATATCACTCACTCTCGAAAAATTCTACTGAAAATTATAGTCCAAAATTCAAGGATATTAAAAAGCAGAAGGAAAAACGGAACCTAAAATTTTCATCCAACAACACAGAAACTTATAAACAACCCTTTTCTCTTTCGGAACTTAAAGATGCTCTTTCAAAGGCTCATGATTCATCTCCGGGGCCTGATGATATCCATTACCAGTTTTTGAAACATCTTCCACACTCTTCTCTTTCGGTTCTTTTGAAAACATTTAATGACATTTGGGAAACTGGTAATGTGCCAAAATCTTGGAAAGAAGCTACGATAATCCCCATACCAAAACCTGGAAAAGATAATACGAACCCGAACAACTACCGTCCTATTGCTTTAACGAGCTGCATATGTAAAACGTTGGAGCGAATGATCAATGAAAGACTCGTTTGGTACCTTGAAACAAATAATATTATTACAGAATTTCAGAGTGGTTTCAGGCACCAACGCAGTACTAATGATCACTTGGTTAGATTAGAAACCTTTATACGTGAAGCCTTCATTAAGAAGGAGCACTTAGTTGCTGTCTTCTTTGATTTAGAGAAGGCTTACGATACAACTTGGAAGTATGGTATAATGAATGATTTACATGAAATAGGCCTTAAAGGCCGATTGCCACTATTCGTTCAAAACTTCTTATCCAATAGAGAATTCAAAGTACGTGTAGGTTCAACTTTGTCTGAGGCACATGATCAAGAACAAGGTGTGCCTCAAGGTAGTATCATGTCTGTTACTCTTTTCAGTCTAAAAATAAACAATATTGTTAAATGTCTTAATCCTGTTGTTGACTGTACTTTTTGATTTGTTATCGATCAAAAAATAAAAAAATATGCATACTATTGAACGTCAGCTTCAACAAAATCTAAATATAATTCAGACGTGGGCAACTGAAAATGGATTCAAATTTTCGAAATCTAAGACAGTTTGCATGCATTTCTGTCACCTTCGAAAAGCGCATGATGATCCAGTGCTCACCTTGGACGGAACACCATTCCTGTAGTAGAAGAAAATAAATTTCTAGGGGTTATCTTTGATAAAAAGCTTTCGTTTATTCCACACATTTAACAGCTTAAGCAAAATGTCAAAAAGCGTTGAACCTACTACGAGTTGTTGCCCATACTGACTGGGGAGCAGATCGTAAAGTTTTACTTAATCTGTACAGAACTATTATACGGTCCAAACTAGACTATGGCTCAATAATATATGGTTCCGCTAGAAAATCTTATTTGGAAATGCTTGGTCCCATTCATCATCAGGGACTCCCGCTCGCCTTGGGGGCTTTCAGAACTTCTCCCTCGGAGAGTCTTTTAGCAGAGGCAAATGAACCATCACTTTATAATAGACGTGAAAAACTCTCTTTGCAGTATGTGCTTAAACTAAAGTCAAATCCAACGTATGAAACTGTTTTTCGGCCCCAATATAGAACATTATTCGAGAATAAACCAAATATGATTCCTTCCTTTGGCATTAGAATCTCTTCAGAATTTGAAAATATGGATTTAGATTTAGACACAGTTGAACAGTTTAGGGTTCCGGATGTGCCACCATGGACATTTACTCAGCCACGTGTTTTATTTTCTTTGCATAGTGATAAAAAATCTGAAACTGACCCTCTTGTATTTCGAACTAAATTTGATGAACTCCTGTCTCACTTTCCTAACTATGAGACTTTATATACTGATGGTTCAAAGGATGAAGACAAAGCTGGCTCTGCTTGTGTTGCTCCATCCGAAACATACAAATGTAGATTACCTACTAATGCCTCTATCTTTTCAGTGGAGATCAAAGCTATTGATTTAGCCTTGGATCATATTGCACAGTTTAGGAATACAGATTTTATCATCTTTTCTGATTCCCTCTCTGTTCTGCAATCCCTAAATAATCGCCATATTGAAAACCCCATACTTTTATTACTCATTCGTTTCTGTTGAAAGGTGAGGATCCGCCTTTGTGCATTCCTTGCCAGGAACCTTTTAGTGTTAAACACTTTCTTTTAGATTGCACGGATTTTCGTATTACGCGTGCTAGGTTCTTCCGTGTCAGCAGTATGAAACAACTGTTTGACACGGTTCAACCAGTGAAAATCATTTTTTTTTCTGAAAGGGATTGGCATATATAGTAAAATATAGTTTAAGTATGTCGAGGTATTTTTACAACAGTTTATTTAAATTTGTGTTTACTCATCTCGCTGGTCGAGAGTTCGTTTTATGTTATCAGTCTTAAGATAGCCGTTGATCGGCGCGTTTTACCACATACCCGACTTGATTCATTTTTATACTGTGCATTCATTTCTGACCTTATGCATAAAACACTTTTTTTCTTTTTATAGCGTTTTCGGCGCGAAATAGCCCGTTTGGTGCTGATGTGCCGTAAAACCCATATCACTCACTCACTATTACCATTTTCACAGTATCCGAACTCACTGTACCATCTCTTCCGGTTTTCATAGCGTTGAATCGAGAGTACAAAGTTCGCCTATAACCAGTAGTCGGAAATCAGTATGTTTTGAGATTTTATTCGGAATTTGCTGCGTCATTTATAGTTATTCAGCTTCGAAAATGTTTAGAGGTAAGTTTAATATAATTTGCTCTTCGGTTTTCTACTGTATTACCCTGTACAATGAAAACCTCATGGCCGTCACAGAAATTTGTTCCGAACAGCTTAATTTAAAACGAGCTTGTGTCGTGCAAAACCTGGCTGTCATCCTATTATCAAAATTAGCGAACTGTATGTTGATAACGTCGTCCGTGTATTTAAAGATTTTTATAAAACATGTAAGAAAAGGCTCAAAATGGTTTTGGAATCATGCCAAGGGCGATTTTAATACTGTACCGTTTACTATCCACCCATACACGATATTGTACAGGGCAATAAAGTAAAAGACAGAAGAGCAAATTATATTAAACTTACCTCTAAATATTTTCGAAGCTGAATAACTATAAATGACGCAGCACATGCCGGATAAAATCTCAAAACATAATGATTTCCGACTACTGGTTTTCAGCGAATGTTTGTACTCTCGATTCGACGCTATGAAAACCGGAAGAGCTGGTACCGAGAGTTCGGATACTGTGATTTTGGCACTGTTATGTTATGACTACAACAGATCGGTACATTCATAGCGCAAACTATATATACAGATGGCTCAAAGGATGGAGTCACAGCTGCATCTGCTTGTATCGCTCCATCCGAAACATACAAATGTAGATTACCTGACAATGCCTCTACCTTTTCAGCGGAGATCAAAGCTGTTGATTTAACTTTGGATCACATTGCACAATCTCAGAATACAGATTTCATCATCTTTTCTGATTCCCTCTCTGTTCTTCAGTCCCTAAATAATCGCCTTATCCAAAACCCTTTTCTTTTGGATATCCTCTTAAAACATAATGACTTAGCTGAGCTTAACAACATTGTATTTTGTTGGCTTCCCAGTCTCGTTGGGATTAAAGGCAACGAAAAGGCCGACATTGCCGCAAAATCCGCATTAGCTCTTCATATTTCCGACTTTAAAATTCCTTACACTGATATTAAACTTTGCATAAATACCTATATTCATGATAAGTGGCAGATATCGTGGAATGCTGCCATCTTTAACAAACTCCATTCTATTAAGCCTTCACTAGGAGAATGGCAACCATGTTATAGAATTGATCGTAAGGAAGAAGTAACTTTAGCTCGACTTAGAATCGGCCATACTTTTATAACTCATTCGTTTTTGTTGAAGGGTGAGGATCCGCCTTTGTGCATTCCTTGCCAGGAACCTTTTAGTGTTAAACACTTTCTTTTGGATTGCACGGATTTTCGTAATACGCGTGCTAGGTTCTTCCGTGTCAACAGTATGAAACAACTGTTTGACACGGTTCAACCAGTGAAAATCTTCTCTTTTCTAAAAGAGATTGGCATATATAGTAAAATATAGTTTAAATAAGTCGAGGTATTTTTACAACAGTTGATATAAATTTGTGTTTACTCATCTCGCTGGTCGACAATTCGTTTTATGTTATCAGTCTTAAGATAGCCGTTGATCGGCGCGTTTTACCACATACCCGACTTGATTCATTGTGCATTCATTTCTGACCTTATGCATAAAACATTTTTCTTTTTATAGCGTTTTCGGCCGAAATAGCCCGTTTGGTGCTGATGTGCCGTAAAACCCATATCACTCACTCACTCATAGCGCAAACAAATGTCAAAAAAGTTCATATCAATTAAAGTCTCAGGGCTCAGGGGAGCGATCAGGACCTACTGGTCTTCTTGTTGTTTTTTCTTCTTCCTTTTTTTTATTATATTTTTTATTATTATTCTTTTATTTATTTTTTGTTCTTGTTTGTTTCGCGCTGATATTTCGTCTTCTTGCGTGGAGGGTTTCGTCTTTTCGCATGACGTTATTCGCGTAGCGGGTTTCGTCGCAAAAAGCTTTCACATGTTATTTTTTTTTTCATCTTTTCGTCTTTTTCCATTGCGTATTTTCGTCTTTTCACATCTTTTAGTCGCGAAAAGACAACATGGCATAAACCAGCCGCCATAGAAAGGAGCTATTCATTTGGTTCATTGTGCTTGCATTTGAGCCGCGACACGACAAAACAAACAATGTGGTTTGTGCGTCCAGCGCAGACTCAGATCAGCCTAGGCATCCGACCAGTCTGATCAGAGTCTTCGCTGTCCACATGGAGGTAGCTTAGCCCTTCGCTACCCTTTGAGCACTTAACGAAGAGTTTGGTCAAACTGGATTGATGCCTAGGCTGATCTGAGTCTGCGCCAGGCGCATGACCACATTGTTGGTTTTGTCGTGTCGCGGATCATTTCGTAAACTGTTGTCAATCTATGTGTATACTTTCTCCCTTTTAGTTCTAAGGGCAGGCTATTTTGTCTGTTTGTATTATTTCCTGATCATTGCCTAGCTTTGTACTTCGTTCAGACACAGCTACAGGTAGAGAAGAATGAGTGTGCAAACTTTTGACGAAATTTCTCCAGTAATTCAGGTCAAGAATACCTTAAACGTATTGGTTGACAGACCGAATCCATTTCCATTTAGGCATTACTACCTCCCAAATGCAGCATCCCCGTCAAGTTTCAAGAAATTCCGCCTCGCTGTGTCGGAGGAGATGCCCCTACGAGTAGATGTTTACGACAGGCGGACGGACGGAGAGAAGTTCACCTCAGGTATAATCCAGTACAACTACAAAAATATGTTCGATGTGAAGAAACAAGCGAAAGTAGTTTACCAGATTTATTTCCTCATAATTAAAACCATGTAGCGCCAAAGCCCACAATGCCACCCCTGGTAAGCTATGCATATACAAGTGCTGTTACGAAACTAAAAAAAGCTGTTACGAAACGAAAAAGGCTCATAGTTCCCCAACGACCTAGTCATAGTGGCTAAACAAAATTGTTTAGCTACGATGACCAAGTAGTTTTGAAACTATGACTCTTTTTTTTATTTCGTAACAGCTCTTTTTCGTTTCGTAACAGCCTTCAAAACATTGTTAAGCAGATGCGTATGCCGTCAGTTTTATAAGTTGCTAGCGTCTGAAGCCATCCCATATTACGGGATATACTATCTGAGAAATGCACAGATACAGAATTGCACTTGCACAGTAAGAGCTTACTCGTGCATTAATTGGAAACCTCAAATTTCGTATGCTTAAAAACGCTTGCACTGACCGGACTTCACGTTCCGAAGTATGTCAGTTCGCATGTATGCCGTAAAGCAGTGAATTTGAAACAACAACGCATCTCCCCAAAAGTTAGCAGGCGTTTTTGTGTTTACTTAGAATATAAAAAAAGTAACATGCTGATTAAAAAAAAGAGTTTTTTTGGGAAGATCAAAGGGTTATTTGTTAAACAAATAATTGTTAGGACGGTCTTCTCAATACATTGAAGTATTATTGAAGTATGTTGTGCTTAACACCTTGGCAGAATGACGTCTTGAATGCGTCATTTTGACTTTAATATGAATTAGTTGCTACGGTAACAGATCCATGACGCCATTTGTACAGGAGCATGGCAAACAGTGTATGTCATGCTCCGCCAATATTTCAATGTCATTACAAACTAAAATTCTTTTAACAGAACTTTCAGATTTCAGTATTATCAGACCTAAAAGCATTTTCAATACCGATGGCTATTTTCAAGATTTTGGGCGCCAGGTAATTAATTACCTTTTGATCTCTTTTTATTTAACCCCTTTTCAACATTAATGAGTCAGACATTTTGAGATCAGCAACCTATAAAGCAGGCATCTACTCAGTTTGGGGAGATATGAGTTTTTTCTTTTTTTAATTTATTTTTAATTTTTGCATTTTTTGTATTTTTTTTTATTCACCACAAATCAGGTTTTGTCACCACTTTAAGCTTGTAGTGTTCAATCAAGTATACGATGCACAAAACTTTTTTTAATAATCCAGTGAGAAAATCCGTCCAAGTTACGCATCAGTAAATTGAGATATGTAGCGCATATTATGTAACCGTATTAATCCAATTTAACGTACAAGGCTATGAATTTTACGAAAGAGGAGCATTTTAAAGCATAGCAACGCTTACATTAAACAGTATTCAGGTGAATGGCTATACAGTCAGATAAAGCAATCTTATCATTTTCCTTGTTTTGTCTACTTCTCGAAAGGGGTCAGCTCTTAAAAGAAAGAGTATGTTCCTTTAAGCGCATATTCTTTCCTTGAAGAGTGGATCCAATTTGATAGAGTTACGTCCTATAGAAACAGAGAATTAAATTATTTGAGAATGAATTATAGGTTTGAGAAAACCACACTTTTCCATTGTTTGAATTTCAGGTAGTATTACTTATAATTCGAGAGAAGCATGGCATACACTGTATGCCATGCTACTCTCGGATTAGAAGTGAGATGACGCAACAGATCTGTTACCATAGCAACTATGGAATAAACAATTGTTGTGCTTAATGCCTTGGCAGAATGACGTCTTGAATGCGTCATTTTGACTTTAATATGAACTCTTAGTTGCTACGGTAACAGATCCATGACGTGATTTGTACTGGAGCATAGCAAACAGTGTATGCCATGCTTTGCCAAGTTTTCAATGACATTACAAACTAAAATTCGTTCAACACAACTTTCAGGTTTTCCCAAACAAACGAATACTCTCAAGTCATTGAATTCTATGTTAAAAACATTTGCCAGGAAGTCGCCATTTTTATGTGATCGTCAAAAATGAAACTTATGCTAGGGTCAATAGTTTACTATAAATGGATATAGAAATGGTTAATTATTAGTGCGAGATAATTTTATCATTCATTGGTTGTGCTAAAATTAGTCCTAAACTTTGGGAAAAAAAAGTAAAATTAGGATCTTTTGCAATATTTTATTTTTTGACATTTATTCAAGTTGTGATAAAACTTGGTGGATCATAACTTTCTAAAATGATGTATTTTATTCTTATCATGGCAGCTTATGGTGTGCAAGCACTGTTAAATTTATCTGAATGCGTTACATTATTTTTGACGTAGTTTTATGTAAAGTTTTCCATGTGATTTATGTCGGGGTAGGGGTACAGTTTGTCGAGTAAAAAAGAAGTAAGCTCGATGACTCCTGCTTTTCTTTTAATTTTCTGTTTGCTGAATAGTTTAACTTTCAAAATAAACTTGTTTAATTAAATTTGCAGTGTACCATTTTTCTGTATGGTCCAGAATATAGCCGAAAAGAAAAAATTTTGAGGACTTTTCGGATCGTAATTGAAATTGATTTTTAAAGCAACTTTTACCAGTGTGGTGATTAAGCCTTTGATGGACAGGAGTATCTTTGCCTATATCATACTGACATGACTGAGTTATTTAAAGTAATATAAAAGTCATTTTGGAACTTATATTTACCTCTTGGATTGTTTAGTGATATTTTCGGAAGAACAGTCTAGGGGTGTATCTTTCCAGTTAGATATCTTAAAATTTTGCTCGATGATAATATTTTTTATTTCATCATTGGTGAGCCAATATATGATATAGAATATACACAAAGTCTTAGACAGTTTTCAGTGCAGGAAGTATTTCCTAGCAAATGTCCTTAAAGACAGGACTTCTCTGCCGGGGGGTCTGGTTCCATTTCACAGCAAATTAACCTGTATAGGTAAAGGTGTGAAAATTTATTCAGCCAATCAGTGGACCAGAATTACCAGTTATGACCATTTTATTGGCTGACTGGAGGTGTTGACACTATGTGATCAAGAGACAGAAAGACATTATTGATGTTAATCCTCCTTATATAGTACCACCCCTGTCTTTAAGTCATTTAATTCTAACAGGAATTCATGTTGTTCCATTTTGCAAAACTGAAGGAAACATGGAGGTTTGCAAGACAAAGCATTTTAGCAGAAATTCACAAGACCGTCGATATCATTTTCTTTTAAATTTTCGCTCAATGTCACCTGCTCATCATATCTTACAATATCTGAATCTGCATAACTCTTGCTTACAAGTCTTTTATCGATATCTCCAATTGCATTCTCGCCGCTTGCTTCTGTACTGACGGACTATTGCCTGCAATTTGCATACGAAAAGTTGCAAAGCTGGTCGATTGCCTTGTTAATACAGGGTTTTGTGTTCGTTAAAACGTGCCTGTTAATAGCGTGTTGCACCGATATTTATGCAATTAGTAATGATGAAACGGAGAGATACATAAATGTTTGGCATGTAGCGATGCCACTTCGGGCCGGTAAGTGTTAAAAAAAGCTTGGCAGCATCTATCTATACCCATTCATCTTGAAACTATATGAGATGTGTCATAAGTTTGAGCCACAACACGACAAAACCAACAAAGTGGTTGTGCGCCAAGCTCGGACTCAGATCAGCTTCGGCATCTGCCCAGTCTGATCAGACTTTTGGCTAAGCGCTTAAAGTGTAGCTAAGGGTCTAGGCTGCCTCCATGCGGACAGCGAAGACTCTGATCAGACTGGGCGGATGCCCAGGCTGATCTGAGTCTGCGCTGGGCGCCAAACCGCTTTGTTGGTTTTCTCGTGTTGCGGCTCAAGCTTAAGACACATCTCGGATATTTTCAAGATGAATGGGAATAGTTTCTGATGTAACAACACTACATTGTCATATTTGCACAGTCTTCATTTGGGGTCAAATTTTAAAGGAAAGAAATTACTCCTCTAGGAGCTTATACTTTCCTTTATGAGTAGGTCCTACTGATTTGGATAATAGTAGGGCAAGGGCCTACTGTCCTTGCAGTAGGTGCGGGTGGGGGTTGTTTGGACATTTTGTCTCTCGTCTATCATTTCTCTTCCTTCTCCCTCTCTCTGGGAGACGGTCCGATATAGACTGAAATACTGTCTCAAAGGGCCGTTAAACCCAAAACAACCAGCCAACTAACCATTGGAATTGCATTTGTCTAGTCCAGGAAAAACAACCAAAAGTCACAATGGTAAACATGGTGGAAAACAGAGGTGTGCCATTGACATTATATGATGCTAATATGAAACATGGAGCCTCTTAATGAAAGCATTCATTTTCTATACACATATAGAGCCCCTGTAGCTCAGTCGGTTAAGCGCTGGCCTGCCCCGGGTTCGAGCCACGCTGTAAAGGGGAATCTTTCAATCGCAAACGGGGTTCAATTGCACACAGCCTTTCATAATCATCCACTCATCGTCCTGATATGACTGAAATACTGTTAAAATAGACATAAAACCGCAAGTCATCCATCCATCTATTGTTCTCCTGTATGAAACTACATACAATTAAAATGTACATGTAGATCAATGGTAGAGTCAATATACAGTCAACTCTCGATATCACGAAGTCGAACTTCAGCCCAAATTACCGATATCTCAAAGTAAATTTTTTTGGTACAAGAAAATTTACTTTGAGGTATCAGTAGTTTGAGATAACAGGAGTTGAAATGTAAATAAAAATAGGAAATACATTCTTTTATATAGAAGACACTTAGAGTCATCAGTGTTCGAGATATCGGGAGTTAACTCTACTACATATAAATACGTAATACATGAAATCTGAGCAATTTTAGCGAGACGCCATTATTAGATCTTTGTCATGTAGCAATCCACTTGGGCAATACGCGTTTAAAACAGGCTTTCTCGTAATGCCACTCCAAAACTGTTTAAAACATGCTTATATGATTATATGAAGCTTGTAGCCATTTTGTGGAAATAAACTCTTCAATACACATATATCACGGTATAAAATGACTTCAGGAAAATTATTTGTTTGAGTAAATCTAAAGTTTTTGTTGAAACAAATTCAGTTTGTCATTGAAAAAATGGCGGAGCATGGCAAACACTGTCTACCATGCTCCGATACAAATGACGTCATAAATTTGTTACTAAAGTAACTATGGAATTACCAGCTGTTGTGCTTATTATCTCTCAAAATGTTGTCTCTATGATGTCCCTTTGAGGTCAATATGAAGTCATAGTTGCTATGGTAACAGAACTGTGACGTGGTTGGTATCGGAGCATGGCAAACAGTGCTCCGCAATTTTTCAACGACATACAAACTGAATTTCTTTTTAATCAGAAACTTTATCTCAAACAAATGAACACTCTCAAGTCATTTAATTCCGAGTTATCGAGTCATGTCTGTATTTGCGTCAACACGTTATTTGAGCTCTGTGTCCCAGTACAACCAACAACAGTTGTTACAGTTTCTGATTAAATTCTTTCTCAATAAATTCTTTTTGCTTCTTATGGGAATTCGGTGGTGGTTTTGAGTTCTGCTCCGGTTCTTTGTAGTAGGCCTTTGGGATAACAATCATGTCTGTTTCACCCACTGAAAAAAGACAACTGAAATAGGATGCGACTGTTTTGTTTTTGTGCTGTTGTTTTTGTTGTTTTCCAACGAAGCTAGTTTTTCTCAACAATGAAATTGGTAGCATTAAGGACATTACACAAGCTAAGCTGTGGCACCTGTGTTCCAGACTGATAGGGGTAACGGGGATAATTTAGGAAAAAGTTTCCTATTTTTACCAAAAGAATAATTCAGCCGCGACACGAGAAAACCAACAATGAGGTTGTGCGCCCAGCGTAGACTCAGATCAGCCTGGGTATCCACCCAGTCTTAGCAGAGTCTTCGTTGTGTGCTTGAAAGGTGGCTAAGGATCTAAGCTACCTCCCTGTGGACAGCTAAGACTCTGATCAGACTGGGCGGATGCCCAGGCTGATCTTAGTCTGCGCTGGGCGCACAACCACATTGTTAGTTTTCTTGTGTCTCGGCTCATATATTGTGACTCGGCTCATATATATCGCCGAGACGGACCTAATGAAGTGACACAACGTATGTTTATACAGAGAAAGAAGGAAAATTTATTTCTCAATTATCCTCCATTCCTCGTAATATCTGGGGCTCATGTGGCATTACGCACTAAGTACTGCGTAATGTGACAGAACCAAACAAATGGATGACTTGCGATTCCATGTCCTTTTTAACAGTATTTTGGTCATATCCGAACGATGCGAGAGTGATAATGAAAGTCTGTGTGCAATGGGGCCCCGCGAACGGTCGCAAAGTTTTCAGGTTCAAACAGGTCTCGAAACCGGGACCGTTAGATCAGCGGGCCAGCGCTATATCTACTGAGCTACCTGGGCTCCAATAACAGACCAGCAAAGACAAACCCTGCGTGATATCCGCACTACATTGTATTTGTCATAACGTCTTTTGATTGCCTATTATCCACCCAGTCTGATCAGAGTCTTAACATTGCGCTCAAAGGTTAGCCAAGGGTCTAAGCTAGCTCCATGTGGTCAGCGAAGACTCTCATCTAAGCTAGCTCCATGCGGACAGCGAAGACTCCGATCAGGCTGGGTATGCGATGCCCAGGCTGATCTGAGTCTGCGCTGGGCGCACAACCACTTTTTTGGTTTTCTCGTGTGGCGGCTCAAATATTTTCTGAAATTCAAGAGGCAGACAACAGTCTGAAACGGGAAAACGCCGGAGCCCTGTTTCCGAACTTAACCTTTTTTTCTTTTCTTTTTTTTTTTTTTTTTTTTGATCAGTGGACATGTCCATCCTCACCCTCATTATTTGGGTGAGTCCATTTCAAGTTTTAGGGTTTCTGGTGGATGTTTACACTTTTATTGTATTTAGTACAGAAAATGTTTGTAAGCAAAACAGTGTTGACCCTGGTCAAACGCGTCTGAGCTGGTCTGCACTGTTTGCCTAATGTCCCCAAAGAGTATTCAAAAGGGTTACTCTTAGAGGCTGTTATCGCACTACAACCCCGAGTTTTCAGCCCATAACTCAATGTAACACATAATAACTTACTCAGTCTGTGAATAGCCTCATCCATCGTAACAGCTCGGGCGTAGGGATCAAATATAAACTTGTATGATAAAGCTGCAAGAATACCTCCTGCCATAGGACCAGCCCAATATACCTGTGGATAAAAAGGCGGAAAGAACTAACTTCAAAACATTGACATAATAAGTGTTGTGTAAATAAACAACTGCAGAGCGATAAAAGTATCTGATTCTTATAAGTCTGCGCAATGTAAGGCGACAAATTTGGTCTTCATTTTTCAATAGGGTGTCGATGTTTAGGCTCTGGTGCTGTGAAATGAGCTTACAATTCGAGCCGTTTCATCATTTTATATTTGAATGGCCAAGTCAAAGCTAATACATGTATCTGACGGTAAATTTTATCAGTATATAGTTTACTGAAAACAAAATTCAGCAAATGTATTAGGCGCGCAATGTAACCGAACAGCACCGTAATTCCTGAAGGAACAATGAAAGATTATGCTCATTGAGGAGCAAATTCTTTATTTGTGAAGGGTCTCAGCATTCAGGAAAGCAAACAAAATGTCGCAAAAGTCATTTCTCCGTTGACAAATTGCAATAAAGATAGTAAAAAAGGTATCCCTCACTTTGAACTGAATACCTTTAGGTTAGTAGTTTATCTGTATTTTTCTGGCGATATCTAATTTAGAACTATGAGCTTAACCCATTAAAGCCTTACTTCTCCTAAATGGGACACAGGCAAACAGCGCAACCCCTGATCAGAACTCACAAAACGTGGCGTCTGATCAGGGTCTACACTGTTTCCATAAAATTTATAACAGTTTCTACAAAATGATAAAAAATAAAACAATAAACCAGCCACCCCTAAAATGATGAATGAACCCATCCAATGTGTAAGGATGGAAGAGTCCACTGGGCGTATAAATGAGCCGCGACACGACAAAACCAACAATGTGGTTGTGCGCCCAGCGCAGACTCAGATCAGCCTGGGCATCCGCCCAGTCTGACCAGAGTCTTCGCTGTCCGCATGGGGGTAGCTCAGACCCTTAGCTACCCGTTGAGCCTTCAACAATGAGTCTTATCAAACTGGGTAGATGTCAAGGCTGATCTGAGTCTGCGCTGGGCGCACAACCACATTGTTGATTTTGTCGTGTCGCGGCTCTAATGAATTAATATAAGCAAGTTCTTTCTCCAAACTGTGCGCTTAACCTACTGCGCTACCGGGGCTCCTAAGACTTTTTCAAATGGGTTTTTCAATGCATTAATGCGTCTAAAGGATGCAGATTGAATGGCAAACAGAAAAGACCCTGATCAGACTGCTCCTTCAGAAGCAGTCTAATCTTGTCTACACTGTTTGCTCAGACCTATACGTCCCGAGATTTGGAATTTACAGGTATAATAAAACATGACCTACCCAGTGAGTGTCATACAGGTCTGATATTACAGCAGGCCCAAAGGATCTGGCCGGATTCATACTTGCTCCCGTATACGGAATCTGAAATGGAAATGGTATATATTCAGTCATACCTATCTTAAGGATCATTGTATTAAGGGATCACATATCTTAAAAGCCTCCTTTAAAGGGTCCCTTTAACCAAAATGGACCAAAATTGAGAACAAATACACCTGTACTAAGGATTACTGTCAAACTTATCCAAAGAGCGCATTAAAAAGCGTATTTAACCAGAATGCAGCACAAATACATCTGTACCAAATGAATACAAAGTATCTATAGAGCTTATTAAAAGGGTTCTCCTGTCTTTGAACCAAAATGTGCATATGCATATGAATCTGTATAAAGAGGCCAGTATCTCAAACAGCCAGTGTTTGTGTATCCACTCTGGTGACCCCCTAAGCCATAACGATGATGTAAAAATTACTTATCATCTTATTTGCTATTTTGCATAGTATGTATATAGAGAGGCGCCGTAGTGAGTGGATTGAGTGACTCAGTTCGCCGGAAGGTCGTGAGTTTGCGGCTCACCGTCGCCATCCGACGACTGGCCTGGAAAACTCTGTCAACTCAGCAGTAAATGGGTACCTTTTTCGAATCAGGGAAGGATACGGCAGCGAAAGGAGATGGACATCAGCTGTGCTCAAGATACAGTGGGTCTCTAACCCCAACCATTAGGCTATGGCAAACTTTAACCTTTTTTATAACATGTATATTGTTATATGTATATGTGCTCATGGGCCTTATGGCTTATTGCATTAATAAATTACTTACTCACATATTTGCGAACAGTCACATTTCAGCCCAGACTGAGAACCCTTGCAGTCTCCCCGATTCCTATATTTTCTGCAGATTCCTTACGGTCCATACTTGATGAGTGCGAACAGTGAAGTCTCTGATCAGAATGCGACGATGAACGGGCGGGTCTGAGTCTTTGCTGGTCGCATGTGCGTTAAGCATTAAAATATTTTGTATTAATCCACTAACGTTAGAGTATAAAAGTATATTTTGTTAAGCCCTTTCCACGTTTTAAGAAAATCTTGAGCCGCGACACGAGAAAACCAACAAAGTGGTCGTGCGGCCAGCGCAGACACATATCAGCCTGGGCACCCGCCAAATCTCATTAGAATCATCGCTAAGTATTTAAAGAGTAGCTAAGGGTCTGAGCTACCTCCATGCGGACAGCGAAGACTCTGGCCAGAATGAACGGATGCCCAGGCTGATCTGAGTCTGCGCTGGGCGCACAAGCACTTTGTTTGTTTTCTCGTGCCAAGGCTCAAATACTCTTTCAGGGCAGTTTCGTTTTCGTTTTTGCCTCCTTATTGGGAACACTTTTGTACGAAAGCATTTGCTCTTCTAAGATATTGTTTCTTCTTTCAGTGTTTTGGAAGGCCTTTGGGGTCAGGGAAACAAATGGAAAGTTGTTCCACTTTGTGAATATGGTGGGAAAAAAACGGAGTGGCTACATGTATTACCAGTCGGCTTGCAATTGCGATAATACGTTAAAATTGCTATTGACAGTTGAATGGAAAAAGCCATTTTACGCTTAAATAACGTAAAATCGCTATTAGCAGCTGACTGGTAAAAGCGATTTCACGTTAAAATCGCTACATGTATCGCCAATCAGCTAGCGATAGGTTTTAAACGCTTTTTTGCCGCTACCAGCTTACTGGTAATAGCGATTTTAAAGTAAAATGGCTATTACTCTGCGACTGTCACTAGCCATTTCGACGTAACATGGCTATTACCAGTAAACTGTTAACAGACCTTTCCAAAAATAATTTAGATGTGCCATAAACTTTACAAATACACTTCTCGGTTCCCTGGGAACGTTGGTAGCTTAGTGGATAACTGGACTACCAATCCAGGGGTCGCAATATCGATTCCCCTCTTCTCAAGTATTTCGGATGAGACTTTAAACCGAGGTCCCGTCTCCGTATGACATAGTAGTTGGTGGTGGGACGTTAAACCCAAGTTCACTCACTCATTCACTGTCGGGTCCCTTTCAGTGGTCCAAACACTTACCCCAGACAGATGCAGCACCCCTACTGTTAGACCAATCCCAAGTGCAGGACTTCCAAAGAATGGTCTGTTTTCGTCAGTACACCCAAATATTGAGAACACAAGTATGAATGTGTACACCAGTTCACACCCAAATCCTTTGACTTCGCTGAGTAACGGACTCACTGTATTCACACCCAGGTTACTGTGTACTGCGTCCGGTGTAATACTGCGAAAAGAGAATCAAATAGCACTGATGTTAATCGGGACCAAGTTGTTAAAAGCTACATGCATTTCACGTCGTTTGATAACGAGAGATTCATTTTCAAACGTACTGAACACAAAAACGCTGGCACTTTGGATGAAAAAATTTGAGAAACTTTTGCAGTGCAAAGTTCCTCACATTTTTCAGCAAGCGTATGAGCACATGCCGTTTTATGCGTACTAGAAGACTTAACGAATCATTAATGAGCCGCGACACGACAAAACCAACAAAGTGGTTGTGCGCCCAGCGCAGACTCAGTTCAGCCTGGGCATCTGCCCAGTCTGATCAGAGTATTCTGTATCTTTGACCCTTAGCTACCCTTTAAGCGCTTAGCCAATACTCTGTCCAGACTTGATGGATGCCAAGGCTGATCTGAGTCCTCACTGGGCACACAAAACATTGTTGGTTTTGTCGTGTCGCGGCTCATTTACTAACGGCTTCGTTGGGCTGACGATGGTTTGAACAACCGGGCCCTGGAATACTTACAACATTTGTTTTCAGCCATTTAAGATTCACTATTGTTATTATTATTAATTATTATTAGAAGCCCCAGTAGCTCAGTGGGTTAAGTGCTGGCCTCTTGATATAGCGGACCCGAGTTCGAGCCCCCCCCCCCCCCGAAACTTTCCTACCGTAAACGGGATTCCATTATACACAGCCTTTCATTATCATCCTCTCGTCGTCCTGATATGACTGAAATAGTGTTGAAAAGGACGAAAACATCATAAGTCATCCATGATCATATTAATTATTATTTCTATTTTTATTATCATTTTGTTGTTGTTTTCATATTTTTAATTTATTATCGTTATGATTAATATGCTTATTCATTTATTATGTTTGAAACTTAATGCACACAGTATGTTACAAAGCAGGGCTTTGAATGCTTTTATAATGAGTGATCTAATGAGTTCATAATTTAAATTTGTTGAATTCTGCTTCTTCTATTAAAAACATTAGGATTTAAGATTTTATATAAAACTGTTAAAATGTACTATTAAAATGTACTGTTAAATATACTAAATAATAACGCAATAATGAAGGGTCACTGCACTGGTCAGGTGATTGGTAAATTTAGTATTTCCAATGAAATATGCATAAATAAGCCCTTCATTGTTGACTTATTATAGACAGTTTTAGGAAATATTTATAGAGATAACATATTTTCAACTGATTTTATATACTATCTGTCAATTTTTGATGATTGTACTTAAATATATTTTAGGGGTGACACTGCACCTGGTGTGTCACATGACTAAAAGTACAGCTTTTGCGATGGAATTGGAATATACTGGTTGGTCAGGTGATTAACCAATATAATTTCATCCAATGGCTGCAGGGTTCAGGGTGGAATGCGCTTTTGGTGACCTGGTTGGGATGATGACTAAAGGTTTATTGCGTTGTTCATGCCATTGCATCATTCCAACTGGGTATAAAATAAGAGAAATTCAGAAGGATTGGTAATATGCGTTTTGCTTGCTATCACGCGGATATACTGTCCGTTAAAAACGACCAAACCACACTATTTCATACCATATGCAAGGAAAGTTACCTGTAAGTCGTAAAGGTAAAGACACCTGTCTGTAGTATAAGTGCAATTGTATCCATTAGATTAGGGGACTGCGGCAGCCGTGACTGGACAGGGATCAAGGTAATCTACCCAATATCGGATATTGAAGCAACAGTAAAATTTGTCAGTTCTGAAAAGCTCTATTCAACTTCGTTAACATCAGCTCTCCCCCCCCCCTTTTTTTCCCCCTCGCACCTTTTATTTATTCACATTTTTTTTAATTAATTTATTTGATTTTTCTTCATGTTGATTAACTGATAAACAGGAAAAATATACACGTACGGACGGCCAGTCCATCATTTGAAGATGTTTTCTTTCTTTCTTTTTTTATTTATCGCCTCATTTTTTCAGTCTTCATCGAACTCGCTGTAAAAATTGATAAATGGTAGACACCAACAAATAAGGTACATTTTTGTAATATATTGCCAAACTACAATTATGACATGGCAACAATATGTGAACATGTAAGCTGACATAATAAATAATTACAACTGTACATTCGAAAATCGTTTCAGGCCTTATGCATATAAAACATATTCTTTAAAGCGTTTTCGGTGCGAAATAGCCTTTTTGTGCGGTAAAACCCATAATATATCTCACTCGAAAATCAAATGTGTACATAGGGCATCTGTGGTTGAAGCTTATGATAATGATCTTCGTCGCGTAAAAATCTAAGTAACGACATGTGCAAACACTTAAGACGCATATCAGCATACGCAAATTCGCATTTCTGGTGGGGTTTCCTTTAATTTTTTTCTTTCTTTTCAAAAAGTATTTATGAACCCTTAAAAATCTAAACACACTGCATTGAAAAGACTATGATACGTTGCGCAGATAAGCAGGCTTATTTGAGCATTATAGTATGCGCTTCATAATCCAAGACTGTTATTCTTTCCAACAGAAAGGATTTTATAGAAATTTGTTCAAAAAGAGTCAAGATTTTCTATTTTATTAATTTGTTCTATTTGTATTTATTTTTTTATTTATTTATTTATTTATTTATTTATTTATTTATATTCACAATGCTTACATTTTAAATAATTGATTTCATTCAGAAGTGAATGCAGTTAGAAATCAATAGAAATTATGCAAAGGAATATGAAATTGTGACACTTTTCACACTGTATATTGTATAATCAGTGGTCCTTATCAGTTATGACACTCTCGGGTCACCTTTACATTTCAGACCCCCGGCAATATTCCACTATCAGATCAAATCAATCGTAACACCTGCTTAGACTGTTCGGGGTATTCACAAGTTGCAAGTGCAAGTTGATATGAAAACTCACTGTTGGCAACTTTTATGTGAACAGTAGATATTCAAATCAGCGTTCTCTTCTTTGCTGACTGATCAAAGCCTTCGGTTTTGCTGTTTGGGTGTGCAGGCTGATTTGAATACTCACTGCAGGCATAAATTTATGAGAACAGTTAATATTCAAATCAGTTATTAATTTGTGAAAACTGATCAGGGTCTACATTCCTGCTTTTTAGATTTCAACGATCGCAGACTTTTCAGGTGAACTTAACCCATTCCATTCGGGATACCCCTTTAGGGATATCTGGTCAAACAGTTTGGATCCAGATCAGGCCCCACAAATGTAGGGCCTGATCTGAGATTCAAACTGTTTGCTGCCTAGCATCATTTCTACAGGAGTTGGTTAGACCAATATTGTCAAATTATTCTTGATTTTTGATGCAGACGACAATTTCAGCAGACGACAAAAAATACCTAGAATGCAATGGGTTCAAGAAGTCGTCACACTGTGTAGACTGACCAGGGTTATCGTTTTTTGCAAATACTCAGATCAGCCGTAATACTGTTAAGAAAGATCAGAGGGTTTTTTTCTTTTTCGCTTTTTTTTAATGTCCAGGAACCGCATACTGTTCATGCGAACCGAGAATACTCTGACTAGACTGCAATGGCTGATCTGAGTCTTCGGTGAGCGAATGTTGTAATGTACGAGTACTTATTTACATGTCCCTATAGTCTTCATCACTCTATATGTAAACCAGTGTCTTCGAGAATTTGATGGTTACTTTCAACACAGTTCCGTGCGGATCTACAGCAACACACTAAGTTTGGTCCAGTTATAATCCGGCATTTCTAGCTATAATCTGTTTATAAGCATATATTAAAAACGATGATATTCAACCTTTTGACATTCACCTTTAACTTTGAGAAATATTTCGGACAGAACAAACAGCTAAATTCGGAAATTAATATTTTAAGACAAAAACTTCGAAATTAACTTTAATAAAATAAAATCTATACGATCACAGTTAGAAGACTTTATTGTTTCTTTTAATTACTTCGGTACAAGTGTATGCCCATGCAGACTAACACGCAAGTAACCATGTTAAATGTTATGAACAAACTGTGTGAAATGTTTTTGATATTCAGACCCACACTGGTGAGAGATGGATGACTCGGATGGTGATAGATTACGTGATTTTACGTTCTCTTCAACGGTATTTCAGTCATGCGTGTACCAGGATGATGGGAGGGCGATGACAATAGGCTGTGTGCAATAGAACCATGTGTACGCTGTAAAAATCCGTAGATTTAACGGTAGAATACCTGGCAACCAACTGCCAGTCCATTTCCTGTTATTTTTACGGGCGTTAGCCTGAAGAACATTTTTTGAAATCACGATATGATAGAGTTACCTTAACTGACCGCATTCGAAAATACCTTTATAGTGTTGAAGGGCTATACCTGTCCTGTTCTACTATACTTTGCGTGAGGATGTCTGCCTATGTTTATGGGGGCAGTAAAAATAACGGGAAATGAACTGGCAGCTGGTTTGCAGGTATTCTGCCGTAAAATCTACGGAAATATTTCAGGCCTACATTGTAAGGTTCAAAAGATATCCGGGTCCACCGTGGATGACTCAGACCACTTTAGTTGGAAACAAAGTAAAAGACGCGGCCACAGTGTTGTGGATAAGGCGCAAGACAACAAATCCAGTGGTCGCAGGTTCCATCCGAGCTTCTCCGGTCTTTCGGATGAGACTTTTAAACCGAAGTCTCGTCTCCATTACGACCTTTACGTAGGACGGACGTTAAACTGGAGTTCTAATGCACTAGCGTATGTAACGCGACATCTGATTGGATAACGTCAGAAATTGCGACAGTATATCTTGCAATATTTACACTTGCCACTGACTTTCCATGGGTGAACCCTTTAGAGCAACTGGCTTCATACACCGATGAAGGCCAATCGATCATGTGACGTTGTCGTCAAGCGACGTCTTATGTAAACAAACGTCTTGATTTGTTCTTGTAACGTTCGACTGATGCCACGTCAGGGCGACGGCTGTTAAACGTCATGGCCGAACAAGCCGTTACTAACTTTTCTTCGATCCATATTTTGCCTATTCTACACTAAATTACCACGAAAGCGGCACAGACAGGTTCACAAATAAAGTGTAAATATAAGAATAAAAATTTGATTTTTCAGCGTTCATCGTGTGAAGAAGCCAGTGGTCGTCGCTAAAATTCTACAAGAAGCGCTTCGCGCTTCATGGATTTTTAGCTCCGCCCACTGGCTTCATCACACGATGAACGCTGAAAAATCAAATTTCAATTCTTAAATATACTGTCGGAAACCCAACGTTACTATGTAACGTCGCTTCTTATTGGCTGACGTCTGGTTAAACTTCGCTGAAAGTGTTTCCTGCGGGTGCAAAGTAGCACATTTTTAAATGTAAAAATGTGAAAAGTGCATTAGAATGGGGATAACTGTATTGAAAATTGTCATTTTGGGAGATAAATCGTAGGTTTTCTGGTCGCAAATTGTGAAATTTCCGACCATAAAACCGACGATGTACCTCCCCAAATGACAATTTTGAGTACAGTTATCGCCTAATTCACTCACTCACTCTAAAAAAGTAAACAGGAAGTTTATTAAGATGGTCCTTTTGTAAAATTGGCGGGAAAACATGGAAATGTACACATACATCTTAACCCTTAATGAGCCAAGAAGCAGACGACAAAATTTACGTCTGCAGAATTTCAAATGATGTTTCGTCCAAGTTATATCATATTGAGAATTCAAAGACTGGATGGCAAACAGTGTAGATCCAGGTGAGTTGCTCATTATGACCTCATCTGGATCTACACTATTTGCAAATTTAACTATTTTCATTTTTGGCGCTTTAAGGGTTAAGTTAACGCCTCGGACACTGAGATTAGAAATTCAAGGACTTAGTACATAGTAAAAATAATTCATGTAGAGTAATTTTGATTACACAAAACATGCCATACTTATTCGGCTGAAACACGGATTTTTCTCCTCTCTAGAACGACCCCAAATAAATTGGTCTCATAAAATTCTGCCATTACATGGGGTTTTCCCATTTGAAAATAATACAAAAGATCTAGATCCGTCTTATAAGACAGATCTAAATTTTTGGAATTGCCTTCTAAAACTTCCATATGCAACAATGGATTATTGGCTATCCGATAAACCGAGAATTTATTTTGCATTAGCGTCAATGGGGAGTAAATATAAATCCACCAATAAAACCTTTATTCCTAGTTTTATCGTTAAGGCCCTTATGGCTCTTAAACGCGAAAACCTTCCTCTTTTCAAAGAACATTTTCATAATTTTATTCCTTTTTCCAAATTGGTCCTTTTAAATTATGAAGGACACTACCATCGCTCCTGTATAGTCATATGGGAGTGTTCATTTTGGAATGAACGTTTTAGTTTTTAAACAATGATTTTATGATAGCTTCAAAGAATTTTTTCAAGGCCCAAATGGGATTATATGGATATTTTAGTTGTGCTTCATTTGGTATAAATTTCAAAACTGTGAATAAAAACATTTTGGTCCTTTCTGTCATTTTTGTTAACCAACCATCGATATTTTAACCATTATTTCACTTCTTCCGAGCGGCTACCATGGCTACGGAAAGATCCGATTGCAATATCGGAGAAAGTTACCTGAGTCGCTGTAACAGATTATAATACAGAGATCTAGAATGATACAGGGGACACTGTCCACTATTTATTTATTTATTTATTTATTGTTCGTTTGTTTTGCTGGGACCATGAAACTGTAGTAAAGATAATTTTCTCTAACTATTCCACAAATAATTTTCTTGAATAAGAGGAATAGAAGCATGATTATTCAGCGCTCCAGATAATTTTTACAGTGGTTTCAGTATTTACCAAACAGAATTTTAACCTTTTCAGTATCCTGATGAGTCCTTTCAGTATCGGTACTCCTGAGATCCAGTGGTTGTTCAGTATCTTTTTAACGCACAACTGGTCTCCCAAAATGTCAGTCTACTTTTGTCTTGTCCAGGGTTCTTGCTTAAAACTCTGGACAACTGGAACGACCCAGGCCGAACGGGAATAAGGCCGAAACGACCCGGGGCCGAAAGGGAATTGGGCCGAAACGACCCGTTTCCGACCCTGACAGTGTTTTGCTTTCCTTTTACCACGCATCAGGGGACGATCGGCTGATCTTTGCTGACTAGAGTTCACTAGAATTCACCACTGGCTTGCCGAAGCCAAAGTTTTCCAGCTTCGCATAACCAGGTGGGGCCATTTATTTACTGTTCAGTCAAGTAACAGAGACGTTTTTTGCAACATGTTTGTTCAACAAAAATGAAAGTACCTACGCAATCAACCGGAAAGATCATGTGCAATTTAGCGATTGGCTAACGCTCGGTAAATTCCAATACTCATGCTTGTTCCCGGTCTATTCATAAAAACGACCAGTAAAAGCCGAAAAGAGAATGCTGAAAATAGGTACCATGTGCTTTCTGTTTTCGGAAAAGGTTGACTGCGCATGCTCAGACAGCGCATGCGCTGAAGCAATGATTAGTAAATGCTAAAAATAGGTAACATTCTGGCTATTGAAAAACCGTTGACCGCGCATGCTATAGCGTAAATACGTAGCACATTTGAGCTGCTTTCGTAAGCTGAGAAATGACTACCGTATTCGGTACGATTGAAATTTCAAGACACTTCGTATTTTGTCTTTTTTGGTCCGTATTTTACGCAAATACGAAGCTTATCTGGCTCTCTGATTATTTTAGTTTTAGAAATATAAAGATCCCATCTTTGTGCAATTTACATTATGGTACAATTAATTGGTCATGGCGCTCGATTATTTTGTCAAAGACAGGTAAAATGACCAAGCAGTTAGTCTGTCTGATGTAGCCTAAACTATGTCAGCCATTGTCTATTTTATGTGTTGTTATTATCACCACTAATTGACACGTATTCTGAAGGTTTTCTTTAATTGACATGTCTAATCTTCGTGGCACTGCCTGTAACTTTGTATTATACATATGTACGGGGAGGGCCGTAATTAATGTTGTAAGAACTTGTGGCCCAACCCAATTGCTTTACAGATTATTTGGCAATAAAATATGTTTAAACTAAAGGATCAGTTTACCTTTTAAGAATTAAAGACCCCAACAAAGCGCCACCGCACTGAAATATTACGTATAAAATTGCTCTAAGTGGACTAATTTTGACAGCAACGGCCATGCCGATGGAGACAGCCGGGTTCATATGACCTCCTGACACGTGACCAAACATTTGAATGAGTACTGCAATCATTAAGCCAAATGTAAAGGCAATCTGAAATGGAAAAATAAAGATTCTGAAACGACAGACAGAAATAACAGCTACCCAATTGTATTGAGTCTGTATACCCACAGGGGTCGCAAGATCGATCCCCAGCTTCCCAGTCTTTCGGGTGAGACAATAAACCGAGGTCCCGTCTCCATATGACCTTGTTGTTGGTGGGACGTTCAACCCGAGTTCACTCACTCACTCACTGTATACCCAACAAAGTGACATGTGCGCCCAGCGAATACTCAGATCAGCCTGGGCATCCGCCCAGTCTGATCAAAGTCTTCGCTGTCCACCTGTGGCTGGCTTAGATTCTCAACTACACTTTAAGCGCAAAGCAAAGACTCTGAGCGCACATGCCACTTTGTTGGTTTTCTCGTGCCGCGGCTCAAATGTTGTACAGCGAATTGGAACACCATGTCCTCTAGCGCCTCTTTTTCAGAATTATGCACCAGTCATTTGCTACCCCAGTCTTCCCCCCCTCCCCCCCCCCCCCCCCCAAAAAAAAAAAGGAGCCGAGAAGCTCCCGGGAGATGGTGGGGCTTATGGACGGTGTTTTACCCAAGCATCGTCCATGAAGTGCTTTCCGTGTGCGAGGCTTTTAATTACCTGTCACAATCACTTACTTAGACAATGACGGCAGCACCATCTGTTGAACAGAGTCCCCGTGGGCAGGGGCTTTTAAAAGTGATTTGATAAGACAGTTATCCCTCAGTGCTACCGGGTCTCTGGAAAGGGGAAAGTCAGAGTCCCAGACAGTTATCCCCCAGTGCAGGGCGTCTACCGGGTATCTGGAGATAGAAAAGTCAGAGTCCCTAGCCCTGGTTTAGTCGGAGTTGCAAAATGACTGATGCATTACTCTAATTCGGTTCAACGCTAAAAAAGCCAGACATTTTGCTGAACCCTTAAAGCGTCCAAGAGTAGACGACAAAATTTACGTCTGTCAAATACATGTTTCGTGATGAGATGATCCGACTACTAGAAAGCAAACATTGCAGAAGACCTAGATGAGGCGACTCAATGAGAAATAAGCAACAGTGGCTTTCATAGTGTATGGAAACAGTTTCGATAGGCGTTTTAAATCCTGCCCAATCCATAGCGCATGTGGATTTTTCCAGGGGTGAAAATGCCACCGGCAAATGAACCGCCGACACGAGAAAACCAGCAAAGTGACATGTGCGCCCAGCGAAGACTCAGATCAGCCTGGGCATCCACCCAGTCTGATACTCTTAGCTACTCTTTAGGCGTAAAGAGAACACTCTGATCAGATTGGGCGGACGCTCAGGCTGATCTGAGTCTGCGCTGGGCGCACATGCCACTTTGTTGGTTTTCTTATGTCGCGGCTCAAATATTTCCATCTTTCAAAATCGCTGTACAGCAATGCTTTATACATTAGCTTACCCCGGTGTTCTGGATAAGAAAGGGTCCCACTGATATTTTTGGGATAATTTTACATATTCAACTACACCACGTCTTGCTAAGACGGTTCTAATGTGGGATTACAACAAAATTTGAACCGCGCCACGACAAAACCAATTAAGTGGTATGTGCGCCCAGCGAAGACTCCGATCAGCCTGGGCATCCACCCAGTCTGATCAGAGTCTTCTCTATGCGCTTTAATCGTAGCTTAGGGCATAAGCTTCCTCCAGGTGGTCAGCTGAGACACTGATCAGACTAGGCGGACGTCCTGGCTGATATGAGCCTTGCTCGGCGGAAAAACCACTTTGTTGGTTTTCTCGCGTCGCGGCTCAATTATGTTTTTGTTGAGAAACAAAAAAAATTATCTCAGAATTATCCTCTAAAGCCCAACCTTACTTATCAGATGACGTCGCTGGCATGCAGTGGCTAACGTCGTGTCATAAAAATCGCATGACCACACGTGTAATAACACTTTTGCGCGAACACGTAACGTCATTGACAACGTCCATGTCAACAATGCGTTTTCTTGATGAAATAATGTTTAGTTTGAAGGCATTAAAATCCCATTTTAAAGGTCATATGATTAACAGAATCTTACACTCGTGGTCATTTCATATGAAATTTATGAAACTCGCCAAAGGCTCGTTTCATAAATTTCATATGAAATGACCTCTCGTGTAAGATCTTCTATGTAAAGCTTTGCTTACCCTGACTATTCTTGCTCCGTCCAGTGCTTCTCCCATGGGTAAAACAATGGAAGCTGTTCCCACAAACACGAATAACATGGTGGCTATGCCTTCAGCAAAGACAGCCCGCCATAAGTCCCAACTTTTGATTTCACCTATAATGTCTAAAACACTCCTTTTCGGCCCTGTCCGCAGCTTGTCCAGTTTCGTAGCGATGTACAAAAAGTAACCCTCCATCTTTACTCTGTTTGGCTGAAAGAAATGAAGATTACTGAGCCGCGACACGAGAAAACCAAAAAAGTGGTTGTGCGCCCAGCGTGGACTCAGATCAGCCTGTGCATCCGCTCAGCCTGCTAAGACTCTTTGCCTTTGAGCATAAGCTATCGCATATATTGACAGAATGCTGTCTTCTTTACTTTTCAGTGTCTGTTATGCCCAGTTTAGTGTATACTGTATCTTGTCTACTACATTCTGTCTCTGCAACATTGACCCCACGCCTGGTTAACTATGTTTTCAAGGATTCTACCGTTCGGAAACGGAAAAGAGCTGTTACGAAACGAAAAAGAGGCGTAGTTACCAAACGACCTGGTCATCAGGTCGTTTGGTAACTTTGACACTTTTTCGTTTCGTAACAGCTCTTTTCGTTTCCTAACAGTCCTTGTAATAAATGGTTAAACTGGGGTTGACCTTATACATGTACAAGCGAAAGATCATGAGTCCAATCTAGAAGTACGCGTTACGCGTTCAAGAGCGCATGCGCACATGCAACGTCGCAATATAAAGTAGGCTTACACGGTAAAAAGCAGAAAGCAAACAGCAGAAGGAACACAGTCCGCAGTAAAAAGTACGCAACAGTCATTGCAGAGTAAATGAGTGCACATTAGACAGTAAAAAGTACAGCTGAAGCACGTAGTGAAACGATAAACTGTAACAGATCCGTAGATTTTGCGAGTAAAAGAATTGACAACAGGCTGGCAGGTACGGAAACGTATTCGGGCCACCACAACTACATGTAAAGACATCCAGTGGCATTCTCGTCATTCCAGTTAATTTATTTAATGTCAGTTCTGAGCAAAATTGTTATTATTTGGAGGTGATATTCGAACCATCGAATGACAGAACTAGATTGTCAATGTATGGTCATCTTGTTTTGAATAATCATGATATCAAACACCGCTTTTATGCAAAAACTATCTTTCACCGAGTCAGTAGTAACCAAGCAGTTTGCCCTCATGAAGCCTTGAGGTATTACTTTCACGGCATGGCAACTAATACTGGCACGCCAGGACAAGAAAAGTGTTTCGAAATAGACTATCATGAGGGTCTGTTATGTTACCGTTCAATTTCTCTACGAGGCTTAAATAATTTTTTTTGTATGAAAATACGGTGTCTTAGATCTATATTTTTTATATTGTAACTTACTGGTAAAGAACTGACATTTTGTAGTGTAGCCCGAGATCGATTGAACGTGCATCGGAACTGGTCAAACGACTGTTGTGGAAAAAAAAAGTAACATAACTTACTGATTTTTGGGGTTCAAATGTTCCTTCATATTACTCCTTGTTGTTTCCTTAAAATGCTATACTACATTTAGTGTGGAATGTCCGTTATTGGTTAAACTTGTATTACTTGTAGTATGAACAGAACAACAACTGACTGACTGCCACGTGCGTAGTACACTGCACGTGGTAGGGTCGAAGATAAATGTAATGAGGCGGTGTAATGAAAACATGGTTCCTAAATGTGTACAAGCGATTATAATTGCTAAAGAAATTCTAAAATGAGAAAAAAATGATAAAATGATCTTTCAACAAAGCTCTGTGACAAGAACGGTAGAACAAGATAAAGGTGGTTTTACTTGTTATTGTTTTACGTCCACAGTAAACATCTATGGCCATGTCGGGACGGTCAATTAATCTAACCACATTCTTTTGGGCAGGCTTGGGCCAACTGCCCTTCTTGAATCGGTGGATGAGAAACTTAAGCTTCGTTCACACGGGCAAAGTGTCTGTGACAAAGTAGGTTTTGCATAGAAAAATTTGCTCGTGCGATTGAAAAAATATGCCACATTTTCATTGCCAATTTATATGGTAAAGCTTATATGACAAACAAAATTTGTCCGTGTAAACAGAAAATTTGCCATAGATTTTGATTGATTGATTGACTTGATGCTTAACGTCCACGGTCAACAACTATGGTCATGTCGGGACGGTCAGTTAACCTAACCACACTATTCCTGGGCAGGCTTAGACCTCCTAAGCGGTTAACCAGTACTAAGTGCACATACTTTCGCCAGTAACTGACAACTGCCCTTCTTGAATCAGCGGAAGGAGAAACGAAAGTATGTGGCCAGACCGGGTTTCGAACCCAGGACCTCTGACTTATGAGTCAGGTGCCCTACCGATTGCGAAAATTTGCCATAGAATATGTAACAAAGAACCTAGCTATGAAGATGAACACAGAAAACTTACCTCATAATCAAATTCGTTTGATTTTGAACAAAGTATATTTTACAAAGAAAATGTAGCATGGCTGGCCGTTCACACGGGCAAGGTTTATTTGTCCAGGTAACTTTGACGAATGATGTTCGATCGTGTAAATACAGCAGCAAATACATGTATTTCCTTGCCAAAGTTTATTTGATAAAGATTCTATACCTCATTTTTCTTTAACAAATAATTTGCTCCGTGTGAGCGCAATGTATTTGGCAAACTTTCTGTGACAAAGAAACTTTGGTCGTGTGAACGAGACTTAAAGGTGGGTTCATACGGCGATGCATGTTGCACGACACGTGTCAGGCAACCATTTGTGCCCCAAGCAGTTCATATTTAGACGATTAGACATGTTTCTTGCACCAGATTTGAGTCATGAAGCATCCAATCATTGTGCTCCATTCTGAGTTTGTGATTATTCTCAAGTTTTATAAGCTCGAACCCAGGTTGAGATAGGAGTACAGGCAGCAGAACTTTTACTGTTGTACTAATGGCATAGATGCATTTGCTAAGGAGGAGCAGAAACTAGATGCGCAAGTGGAAAGTCTCTAGTACCTAACCTGCACAAGATTGGTTGGGTGGTTTGTTTTTGTTTTAACGGCCCTTTGAGACAGTACAAAAATGTATTTCAGTCTATATAGGGCGTCTCTGAGAGAGAGAGAGAGAGAGTGTCAAAAAATACCCACTTGACCTACTGCAATCACAGGAAGCCTTTTCCTATTATCATTCAAATTAGTAGGACGCCTCGGCACTGAAAGTTACCCAGCACCATTGCTCGAGCCGATCACCTCCACCTACACATACAAGGTATAGTACTGAGGTAACTGCTGAGAATACCAACAAGAAAGCGCTTCAGGCATCCAAAGGGATATATAAGAGCCACGACACGAGAAAACAAACGTGGCATGTGCGCCAAGCGAAACCTGTGATCAGCCTGGCATCCACCCAATCTGATCAGAATCTCCGCTGAGCTCCTAGAGGGTAGCTAAGGGATTTAGCTAGCTCCATGCGGACAGCGAAGACTCTGATCAGACTGGGCGGATGCCCAGGCCGATCTGAGTCTCCGCTGGGCGCACATGCCGCTCTGTTGGTTTTGTCGTGTCGTGGGTCAATTATATCAAGATAAAAGGATAGTAGTTGCAAACTGTTTCCAGTTTCATATACCTTGGAGTGGCTGCTCAGATGGTAGCTTCAGTCTTGAGGATCTTACACGGACTGCACAAGGCACCACAGCCCTAAAAAGGAAACAGCAAAACATAAATAAATAAATAAATGAACTAAAATAAATAAATAAAAAACACATAGAATAAAAAAAATGAAATCTAGCATGGTCAAAATAACAACTGTTCATGGAAATGTAACGAGATATGACATACATTATGTCATATATATCAATAGACTCGACTTACTTGAAAGGCAAAGATGATAGGATGTCTAGCAAAATGTTGCATGAGCTCATACCATCGGATTACCAGAAACGCTTAGCTCATCACAGTACGCCAGATCAAGTTACTATTATAAGAATGTGTATATATCATGCGGTAAGTTTGACGTCATGACACTCGGGCGGCCATCGTTCATTGGCAAACGAAGATCAGCCATGATCAACTGTGGAAATTCAGCGGCAAGTGTAAACATTATCCTGTTCAACTATCTTTATATGCTGAATATTTGCTGTCTTGCTTATGCGATGAGAATGGGCAATGTTTCTTGTGCTAGCGTTAGAAATTTAAATGACGATTTTGCGACATAATGTTTGTCTCTGAGTACAGTAAGTTGATGACGTCATCATACATGTGCATTCAGACGTTGACTTATATACGCCAAGCATGTGACGTGGGTTCTATTTTATTGTTGTTGTTCGCAATGCAAGCCTTAAATTCTTGTTTTTGTTGATTTATTTTCTAAACATCCTGACAAATAAGATTTTTTTTTTCTTGAGACAGTTTGCCTTAAAACTTTGATGATTAAAAAGGGATCAAATATTTTTTCATGCATAATCATTTGCTTGGTACCTACATAGATTTCGAAAATCGAGGCTGAATGCCGAGGTTTTCATCAACTCGGTAGAGACCTGACGAATGTTAATAAAGTGAAAAGACCATGTTTGATCGTTATAACTGTATAAATTCAACCATAATGCTACAAGGATGTTTGGGCACTTTTTTCGCTTTATCGCCAATACCTGCATACATATACGTTTCTATAAAAATACTTGTTTCGAGCCATATTCAGCTATCGTGAGTTTTTCTCAAACCTTTAGCAATAATTCACAAGTCAAAATCATGTTCTCTTAATTTGTCAGTTTGTTGTCGACTGCTCTTGAATTCTTACAAAATTCGAATCTGTATAGCTCTCGCAAACAAATCTTTTATCGAAAACTGCAATGCAAACTACCCACTTGCTTCTGAATTGACGGATCGAATTGATCAGCTCATTATCAGCACGTGAATTACCTTGTTACCTTACATAGTTATCTGTTCATTAAAACACGCCTGCTATTGGTCTGTGACACCGATATTTATGCAATAATATTATAATTATATACTAATTGAATCTGATTATCATTATCATTATTATCATCATTATTATTATGTCCGTCTCCATGTATTTGTCATATCGTCAAATTTCATTTAAAATAAAAAGAATAATAATGATATTGAATAATTCAAATATATGCCTCATATTTCCTTGTAGATCTGCTTTTACCCATTAAAACTTTAAGCGCCAGTGACGAAAATAGCAGAATTTGCAAACAGCGTAGGTCCTGATGAGGTGGCTCATCATATGCCTCCTCATCAGGATCTACACTGTTTGCCCTCTAGTCTTTGAATTTTCAATCTGATATAGCTCAGATTAAACGTGTTTTTTTTTAATTTTGCAGACGTAAATATTGTCGTCTGCTTTTTGGCGCTTTATGGGTAAATGTCTCGTGTCTCATGAACAGGACATAGTTAAACAGTGCAGACCAAGACACGCGGCGTTTGATCAAGGGCTACATTATTTGACCCTCGCCACGAGAAAACCAACAAAGTTGTTGTGCGCCCAGCGCAGACTCTGATCAAACTTGGCATCCGCCGAGTCTGATCAGTCTTCGCTGTGCGCTTAAATATAGCTTAGGGTCTGAGCTACCTCCATGCGGACAGCGAAGAGTCTGATCAGACTGGGCAGATGCCCAGGCTGATCTGAGCCTGCGCTGGCCGTACACCCACTTTGTTGGCTTTGTCGCGTCGTGGCTCGTTTGTATCAATAAGACAAATGGGCAGTTCTCCTTAGAATTATCAAAATTATGATAGAAAAAATAAACTAAACCAGATACCCCTTAACTGACAAATGGGCTCTTTCATTCAATAAGGATGCAATTGTCCACTGGGCATATATGCGTTAAGCATTTGGGATCTAAATTGAGGGGCATGAAAATCTTGTCGTGTAACAGCAATTTTAATATATCTAAATCTTGTTTTAATATTTTAAAGATACATGTATTAGTCCTAATGTTTTCACGATTACTTCCAAAATATTGTACAAATAAATGAGCCGCGACAGAAGAAAACTAACAGTGTGGTTGTGCGCCCAGCGCAGACTCTGATCAGACTGCCCAGTCTGATCAGAGTCTTCACTGTCCGCATGGAGGTAGCTTAGACCCTTAGCTAATCTTTAAGCGCTTAGTAAAGAGTCTGATCAGACTGGGCGGATGCCTAGGCGCAGACTCAGATCAGCCTGGGCATCCGCCCAGTCTGATCACAGTCTTCGCTGTCCGCATTGAGGTAGCTTAGAACCTTAGCTAATCTTTAAGCGCTAAGTAAAGAGTCTGATCAGACTGGACGGATGCCCAGGCTGATCTGAGTCTGCGCTATGCGCACAACCACATTAAATTTGTTGGTTGTCTCGTGTCGCGGCTTAAATAGCCTTTAGATTTAAAATCATTCACGTTTTTTTTACATGAAGTTGAAAAAAAACAATCATGCAATCTGAGGGCGCTTTCTGCGACTTAAAATTTCATATTGTCTGTTTATCAAACATAAACTTTGAAAAATATTACTATTCACACTGGCTTCGAATGAATTCGACCATGTCCGAGTTATTCTAGAAAAAAAAAGTAAAACCAAAATAATAATAATAAAGCAAATTTAAAAAATTAATATAGAAATAAAATTATTTTATTTATTACTATAATTATTACTATTACTTTTTGTTTTGTTATTTTTTTTCTTTGTATTTCTTTTTTTTAAAAGTAAATGTGTATAAAATTTTAAAAAGAAAAAATTCTTACCTTTCAGCAGCGTGAGGCAATAAATTATGATACACTAGCACGACCAAAGAAATAACCACGAAGCGTAAAATTTCATATTAAGTTACTTTTATCAATCATAACCAAAAACGTGCAACCGAGTTTCACTATTGAAACCCAATGCGATAATCTGCCTTCAAAGGACGTTATGGTACCTCTCGCACAAGTCTGCGGGATTTCCAAATTACTGATAAAATTACACATGGCTGAGCCTCAATTCTACTGTTGATGTTGTTACTTACCAAAACTCCAGGCGTGCATTCGTGAATCGTTTCGACGCATACAAATCTGCGTAGATGCGTACAGAGATTAAGTGTGTTATTGATAGGGGCTAGTCAATAGGTTTGTTTACGCTGTGCAGTTACATGTAGCACAACAATTCGCAAAGTCCTTAACGCATATGCAGACAGCACAGACATAGGGCGGCCTGCGCAAATACGCAGTGTGATTGAAATATGCACTGTTCTCCTGTAGATTCTTCAAGATTGACATATATCACGTGCGAACGAAAATGCCCTGACCAGACTGCGCATGCGCAGTCTGATCAGCGCATTTACTGTTCGCCTGAAGCACTAAGACTCCTTTATGGGTATCGCATTTCATTATTATGTCTGCAAAATTAGCATGATCAGGTTGTATTTACGTTTCCTCACCCATATGCTTGACCCTAGACATTACGTTTACAAAGGTTTTATTCAAAACACGTAACAAGTTAATAACAAACGCAAAACTTTTAAAGACGGCCATTATTATACCAAAGAAAATATATTTTGACATATCCCATAATTTTGTGCACATATATATGGATCTTTAATAGCAGCATTTTATGCACATACCATATAGCTGGGCAGATATGTGAAATAATTGTGCACTTTTTGATAAAAGCATGAAATTTGGCACAATGCTAGACAAAGCTATTCTAAGCATTTTGAGTGTGGATGCCAAGCCGGAAAATTCCATTTATGGCGGCCATCTTGAATTTCAAAATGGCCGCCACTGAAACTGCATTTTATGACAAACAGAATCGGAAATCATTAGAAAGACCTGTTTTGTGTTTCTGAACATGTTTAGCTGAACTTTCGCCATGATTTACTCAAACTTGTCTATTATTCGGCATTTCTGATCTATGCTCCTGGGCGTAGACATGACACTAATCGATAATTACATGTTTGTAAATATAGAAATGGAATACAGTGAATCACAATTCCTCACCACCTGGTGAACAAAACATTTCAAAATATCATTGTTTTGCAGATTTCATTCTTTTTCTAGTGAATAAAACTTGTTAACTGGATGACGATAACAATTCTTTTATTTGGTATTTTTTCTTTTTGCTTTAGTCTACATAATAAATCATTCTGCCTAACTCATAATTTATTAAAGACGCAGAAAACATAGTTTAATCCTTAAATGTATATGAGTTTAATTTAATGCACAATGTTATATAAGGATTTAAAAGGAAAACTAATCATATTTGATGTTTAACGTACATAACAGTAGCAAACGTACTAACAAACAACAATGATCTAAATAAACCAACACTGATGATTGATAAATGTGGTCTTTACTGAACTAACACTATTATTCATTTTCAAATTATGCACATATTAGAGAGAACAGGTTGGCTCCTTTTGAGTTAGTCAATGCAGCACTGAAAAATTACTTGAATCTAGAACGAAACTTTTTTGTAAGAGTCCATACAATTTTGAAGAATGACTTCGAGAAATAAGTACACGTGTAAATGGTAAATAGTGTATCATCAGTTTGATCTGTTATTCATCTAAAGTAGCCAGAAGCATATGCCACTATATTGGAAAACCATCGTTGTATGTTTTTAACTATAATTATATGATTTAAACATGTATCTGAAGGTAGGTTTAGTGGTAACGTTGAGTAACACAATTGTGGTTTTTATATAATTGTTAGTGGTGTCAGATAATTAGAATTGCAAACTGTTGTAAAGAGTCAGTTTCAGACTGCAGCTAGGCTTTCAGTGCTTTAAGGGTTAACCTGTCAACTATATTCAGATATTCAGATACATGTAGTATAGGTAGATGTTTAATATTTCCTGTAGTACAACAGGAAAAATTAAGATCTTTACGAATGGCATACTCTGGCTCAGACTCTTTTAAAACATAGTTTTGCAGCAGCTTCACTATAATAACCTTTTAATGACACATTCGACAAGTGAATATTTTGATCAGGGTTAAGGTTGAATGTCACGTTAACTGTGTACCTGAGTGGTAATAAACGTAATCTGTTTGTATACATGTAGCTCTCGTCATTTATACTGCCGCATATTACTGTAAGGAAAACGAAAAAAGTGCAAATCTTTATGCTGAGACATGGAAATTAGAGCTTTCCCATCATCTTCTGTTCACGAAGTATAACTGTCACTATAAAAAGACATAATTTTTCCTGATCAGGTAATTTTGCACCACCATCTTTGCATATTACAGCTTACTATTATCAACACCTAAAATATTACAACAGCATAATTACTTACAGACAAATTGTAATATATTATTTATTGTTTATGACGTTTCGGCATACTGCCTTTATCAAAATTATGAAATTTGTACAAGACTACATTTTGAGCTTTTACAATTCTCTCAGCATTCAAAAATGGAATCACGGAAATGACGTTGCGTGAAGACAACGTACAGCGCGCTGCCGTCAGAGGTAAACATTGGTGCGACGTTGACAGGATGAAGCAAATGAGAACCTGTACATCCTACAAGACTAAGTAGCATCAACAGGATCTTAAATGCGCATCGATCAAATATCCAGATGGCGCATACAATCTACAGACATTCAAAGTAAAATAATAATCAGACATAATATTTTACTTTGAATGTTTGTAGATTGTATGCGCCATCTGGATATTTGATCGATGCGCATTTAAGATCCTGTTGATGCTACTTAGTCTTGTAGGATGTACAGGTTCTCATTTGCTTCATCCTGTCAACGTCGCACCAATGTTTACCTCTGACGGCAGCGCGCTGTACGTTGTCTTCACGCAACGTCATTTCCGTGATTCCATTTTTGAATGCTGAGAGAATTGTAAAAGCTCAAAATGTAGTCTTGTACAAATTTCATAATTTTGATAAAGGCAGTATGCCGAAACGTCATAAATAAAGAGTGACTGTTCAGAGTATATAATGTCTCTTATCCCTACACGGATTCTCTTCATGATATTATTTATTGTATTAGTATATTCGTTTATATTGTCAAGTTGTATTGAGAACACTGTTCATAAGCGGCAGGACTTCATCATCAATAAATTATTTACTCCCCACCTCCACCTCCCACACCTTTTTCCCGAAATGATTACAACAAACTAGGCTCTTTAAGGCAAAACGATTAATTAGAATAACATTTAATTTGGTTAGTCCCTGATATGTATAGGCATAACTTATTTTATTTGTTTTTGTCCTATACATAACGTTTTACTACCTATAATGTGCGACTAATTAGTAAATTACCCAATAAAATGGTTGTATACATTACTTGTTATGTTTATTCTCGTTTAATTTCTAGTCATACTGCAGGTTCATTTAGGAGATGAGGAATTGAGATTTGCCTATAAATCCGTAAGTTGTAACATTGATAGTGATAAATATATGTAGTCTTTTTTTCATTTGCCATTGCATTTTGTGCTGTTGGAACACTGCAGATTATTATTACTTGTAAAAATAAAATATTTGTCAATAACAACAACTTAAGTTTCCATATATAGGCACCCCTCAAGAGACTGTTGAATATATAAGCATTGATAAGATAAGAAAAAATAATAAAACAAAACTGCGGCATAGAATGAAGATTGTCGTAAAAGGAAGAATTTATCGAAACCAACTTCAAATATCCACATAGCCTATTACTCAACTCCTCGTATCATTAGCTTTTAGTTTATGTTTTGGATATTTTATTCCCAAAGTCCTGCTTAAGGCATCAGAGGTAGGAGCATTACAAAATAGAAACGTAAAGCTGTGTTGTAAAACTATTTGTATTTTGACATTATGCAGTTACTTTTTTATTTTTTATGATGATTTTAGTCGCGAAATGGCATTTCTTGTGTAACGTATACTGCCCGTAGAACCTTAACTAAAGTAAATGTGCTCTGCAACCCAAGTCTACATGTAACATTCTGTTCCCAAAATCTTCAAATGTCTGTTTATATTTCTCTTATCAACAGTCTTTCTTTTGTTTGCACTTAATATGCTACATCTTTTCAATGAACACTGTAAGACAATGCTCTTGTATGTTTTGTAGATTCCAAGTCATACTAGACGCTATTATACTACTAAATCAAAGCTTTTGAGGTGCTATTTATTTCTTATAAGACTGACTGTTGGCTGCTGATCTCTTGACCTTACTTCTACATAAAGTGCTGTCCTACAACGGCAGAGCTTTATTTTCTCTACAGTGATGTCTCTGTTCTTTTATTTAATTTAACTTTTTTAATCGTTTTTTATGCGCCCGCCATTAAAAATGGGGGAGGGGGCATATAGTATCACCGCTGTCCGTACGTACGTACGTGCGTGCGTACGAAATGGTTTCCGTTCTATATCTTTTGAAAACATAGGTGTATTCAATTCATATTTCATACACAGCTATATAATTATAAAATACAGGTCAAGTTCGATGTTGGGTAAAATCCGTCGATTATTGTGGGAGTTATGGCCCTTTTTCAACTTCATTTTGTATGAAAAATTGGTTTCCGTTCGATATCTTTTGAAAGCATTGGTGTATTGAATTCATATTTAATACCAAGGTATATAATCATAAAATACAGGTCAAGTCGGATGTTGGGCAAAATCCGTCGATTATTGTGGGAGTTATGGCCCTTTTTCGACTTCATTTTGTATGAAAAAATGGTTTCCGTTCGATATCTTTTGAAAGCATTGGTGTATTGAATTCATATTTTATACACAGGTATATAATCATAAAATACAGGTCAAGTTCAATGTTGGGCAAAACCCGTCGATTATTGTGGGAGTTATGGCCCTTTTCGACTTCACTTCATACAATAATGGTTTCCGTTTGTTAGTTTTTGAAAAGTTACTTGTTTCCGGGCTATTTCTTTTGGAAAGTTGCATGGCATCCATTTCTGCGATAAGATGCAGAATGTCATCACATATCAGTCTTGACACCCCTCCCCTCCACGCCCCCCCCCCCCCCCCCCCCCACACACACACTTCTCTTGATCCAAGAAGGAAGCACAATACATCTGCAAAACATGTACCTCAAAAGTCTGCCTTTGTGAACCTAGTTATGCTACAAGTGCCAGTACCTAAACAAGGCGCCATCTTACTTAGGGCACAAGGCGGGGGCATCCGTGTCGTATGGACACATTTCTAGCTTATAATAAATATCATGTATGCTAGTGTCATTAATAGTATAACAAAACAGTTAAGTAGATAGGCACTTACGTTAATAATAATGTTAATTTAGGTAATAAAATGCCAGAAGAGAGTGAATGTCCTCAGAGCTTTTCATGTCTAGAAACATTATTAGTTTGCAGTATCCTATTTTTCGTAACGTATAAAACACACGTCTTATCACCCTTAACCTACCTATGAAAGTGTCAGACGTCTCAAGAAGCAACGTGTCTTAAGAACTGAAAGAATGTCATATTTAAAATATGTTTCAGACACAGTGAAGAAAGTTCAAAAGTGGTATTATAATGGACTTTTATGACTAAATGTTATTTACGTTACCTCCAGTAGTTAAAAATGATAAAAAATCATGCAGACTATAGTTATTCCACTATTTGAAGATAGGAAAAAAGGGTGAAAGGCTGACAGAAACAAAACGAAATGTTTCTGCATTCAAATTATATGGTTCTATGGAAATATCGATTTGTTATTTACACATGTAGGCTTAACCCATAATCAGAAGATTTACAGGTATAAACCAACACAATTTTAATAGGAACTTCTGCAAACACTACTCTCTAGAGCTCCTCCATAGGACAGGGGGACTTTTATCAGCTCAAAGTGTATACAAAATATAATGGGCTCTGATCAGTATGCAACTTCCCTATAAGTCAGACGCCATTTTGAAAAATCAAGATGGCCGCCGAAATAGGCAACTTTCAGCTTGGCATCCACCCTGAAAATTCATATTTTGGTCCAATCTAACTATGTACCAAATTTCATGCTTTTATCAAAAAGTGCACAATTCGGCCAAAATTTGTTACATATCTGCCCTACTAATACGCGTATTCAGTACACGTAATATTATTTAGTAATATTATAAATGCAATACTTTAAAAGGCGATTACGCATTAAACTACAAATAGACAGTCCACTACAAACCAAAATGTGAGTTAAATGCACTGGGGACGTACTTCCACAATTTCCAAAAGGATGTTGAGTAACTTACACATTTATATTGGAATAAATGATGTTTTTTTTTTTTTTTTTTTTCAAAATATTTGAGACAACCGAAACGTAGAAGCGCTTAGCTTATTGAAAGCATTTACATGTATCTTTTTTTTCTGTTAAGAATGCATTGCAGGGTATGTCCCAAAAACATGGTGGAATGAAATTCTAAATTTAAGAAAAAAAAGTAAGTCAAAACGTCTTGACGGGAAAGTATGCCCTCCTATATTCCAGACTCTCGTTATGTCAAACACTGATATCTTATAGTACCCTCTTATATCGAAAAATTGAGTTTGGACACCCTTCTTATTTTTCCTTACATTTCAACACTTGTTACCTCGAACTGGGACCAGAAAGTTTACTTTGTGATATCAGTAGTTTTAGATGATACCCTACCTAGGTATAATAAGTAGGGTTAATGTCATGTAAATTTGGGCAGCAGGTAAATGAGGACAGGGACATTGTTTCCTTTATATGTCAGTTGTTTGGAATTAAAACAAAATTAATTGGGCAAACACACTGTAAAAAATAATTGTAGATTTTACGGTAGAATAACTGGAAACCGGCTGCCAGTCCTTTTCCCGTTATTTTTACGGGCGTTTGCCTGTAAGACATTGTTGAAAATCACGAAATGGAAGTTTTATGTTAACTGGCCGCACTCGAAAATAAATTTGTATTGTTGAAGGGCTATCTGACCAAAACGACACCTGCTCTATTCTGTCACACTCTGCTTGATGATTCCTGCAATTTTTACGGGCGCCCGTAAAAATAACGGTAAAATGACTGGCAGCTGGTTGCCAGTTATTTTACCGTAAAATCTACGGATTTTTTTTTACAGTGCAGTAAAAATCCTGATTTTCACTGTTTGCATTGGTGTGTCCGAATTTACCCGTTGTCTGAAGTTATCCGACTCGAAAATCTCATGGGAAATACATTTTTTTCTTCAGGATATTACTATTGATACAGCGGGCCCTTTTAACAACATTTGTTCCCAAATATACTGCTCACAAAAAGTAGGAGACATTTTGACAGAACCGAGTACAAGAATTAATGAATTAATGATAACGGCTGTGTTAAATTATTATTGAAAAATGATAGAACAATATTCTAGAGACAATATTCATCTAAAACAGAAACAGTCAAACCAGGTCGCGTGACCTATAGCAACACATAAATGGCTATGGGGTGTACACCTCGGTTTCGCATCGGCGAAAAAAATCTTTCGAACCCTCAAGTTCTAAGAATAACCAAATTCTATATAATTTTCTAAACTGAGAACATCCAGTTTGGTTGGATTTACTGCGTTATTTGAGGTGTAGGGCCTTCCAACTGTCACCATCGGTGAGACAACAGTCACGACAAAATGGTACCGTTTACGCCTACTGTTTCGTCCTTTGATAAAACAGCATGACAAAAGTTTCTGTATCTTGTTAACTGAGATATTAGGCGTCTGTCTAAAAAGTTTGCATAAAAATTGTCAGTCAATTACGTGCTGGATTCGTGCGAAATTTGGGTGTCGACCCTTTCACTCTGGGACACGTAACAAGCTTAACCGTATCAACATTCCTACTGAAGGTCTTTATGATTTTTTATGAATTATAACAGTTTACTATTCATCTACTTATTTTTCTTAATTCTGCTTTCTTAAATTGTCTTAATATCCCCTACTTTTTGTGAGCAGTATAGTTTGACGTTAAACCGAATTTGCTGTTATAGTGAAAACATATTTTGAACAGTACTGGCAGGCGACCAGCAAACGACGTTCTTCCGATGTTTTTTCGACGCACTGTCTCATCATTTGTGATGACCGATAGCGTTTACTTGGAATTTTAATCTCACACAATTATGCATAAACTCACGCGCACGCTATTTTACCGATTTTTCATGTGGACTGCTCGGGTTTGACACTGATGGCAAGCATCAGTCTTTCAATGGTGACTTTAGAATAATCCTTTGAATTTGATAGGAGTTGATTACGCAATTTTGAACCTTCAAATCTCTTCACGCACAAGATAATTGAGCTTCGACACGAGAAAACCAACAATGTGGTTGTGCGCCCAGCGCAGACTCAGATCAGCCTTGGCATCAAACCAGTCCGATCAGACTCTTCGCTAAGCGCTCAAAGCGTAGCTTAGAGTCTGATCTACCTCCATGCGGACAGCGAAGACTCTGATCAGACTGGGCGGATGCCCAGGCTGATCTGAGTCTGCACTGGGCGCACAACCCCATTGTTGGTTTTGTCGTGTCGCGGCTCAATTGTGTCTGTAATATGTGTGCCACGTCTCAATGCGATCCTTCGAACTTTGAACTGCTGGGAGAGGTTAATTACATTTACACAAATTTGTTACTTTATGTTAGTGAAATAACGCTGAAAAATTTCTTCTATATTCCAGAACCCGCACTTTTGACTACTTTGATTTTTCGTCATCAAATTCTACCTACAGTCCTTCATTAGGTATGTTACGTGTGCAAAATTACAAATTGTTGCATCAAAAACTGTGGAAGAAGTTGCTACACAAAACCGTGACAACCACACAGGCGAACAGACGCACGGACGGATGGGCAGTTATACAACATAGTACAACCTGATAGTCGTTACGGGAAATTACATGAATGAGCATCCCGGATCACAGGTGGATGTACCAAATCCTAGGGTACAAAGTCTCACAAACAAACGCAGACCCTCCACAATAGCCAACAAATTCTGGAACCTCGGTCTGGTAAATCATCCTCTTATAAATCGAAATGCGGTGACTGTCGATTTCTCAAACACTGATATCTCCAAGTACCCTCTTATATCAAAGCATATAGTTTAGACGCATTTCCTATTTCCTCTTTACATTTCTACTCCGGATATCTCAAACTTCAGGTATATCAGAGAAAATTTTCTGAGACCATAAACTTTACTTTGCGATATCAGTACTTTGAGACGAGATATTGAGAGTTGACTGCACGCAGTCGAGAGTAGCAGTAAAACAATTTTCCAAAGCTAGCGTTGAAATCAAATACGCGGGCTTTCTCATTTTAATATTCTAATTTTATTTATTTTTCTCATTTTATTTTCAGCCGTGACACGACGAAACCAACAAAGTGGATGTGCGCCCTGAGAAAACTCAGATATTATTTTTGCATCCGCCCAGTCTGATCAGTCTTCGCTGTGCGCTTTAAGGGTAGCTAAGGGTCTGACCCACAGCGAAGAATCTGATTAGACTGGGCGGATTCCCAGGCTGAGCTGAGTCTTTGCTTGGCGTACATGCCTCTTTGTTGGTTTTGTCGTGTCGAGGCTCAGCTAACTGCATGGATATTCAAAAAGATGGCGAAAACAACCCTACCTTAAATACTTTACCTGGCCTGCGCACTATCACGAACTGAAAAAAACTCTCAACAATCATATTTTGTGAGAGTTTATCTGTGAGAAGGGCACATTCTGATCAGAATACACGGATGAGCAGGCTAATTTGAATCTTGCGTGTTCACATCCCGTACGGTACCTTTTCATGAAACACCAGTGAGTTTCTGGGAACATTTTGTTTTTAAAGAACCAAACTTGTGTACATGAATACATGAACTTGTTATTTGCGCATTCGCCTTTATACTGTTGTTTGGTTGTTTGACCTCTGAGCAAACTTAATGTCTGTCTACTGTGCAATTGTCGCCCTCGCCGTACATTAAGCCCCGATACAACAAAACCAACTACCAATGTGTGCCCAGCGAAGACTCAGATTAGCCTGTACATCCGCTCAGTCTGATCAGAGCCTTTGTTGTCCGCATGGACACCCTGTCCAATCGAAACACCGGTTACACGGTCAAAACGCCGGATAAACGTTATTATAACACCGGTTTACGGCTGATTCGCGCATAAACTATCATGGCGGCGCCCATACAAGGTAAGAATTTTGTTGTTTCTTTGCTTTCAAATAAAAGTTTTTGCTGAAATAAAAAGTGAAATCGGTGGAAAATTGATTTGTTTTACCATGTATGGTTCGATGCAGAGTGATTTGTATCTGATTTCTTCAAACATTCGATCCGGAGTTTGCGCAGTAGTTTCGGCCATGAACACTTTTGCCGATTTGTCTGCAAACAGTTCGTCCTTTTGAAAATGTGCAGAGCTTCTGCACATGTGAGGTGCTTTCTATGAATTTTTTGGGTACATTTAATAGTAATTTTACCGTTTATAAGCAAAAGATGCGTTGAAAACCTGTTATACAATTTTTATGGCCAAAATGAAAAGTAACACCGGTTAAAACGGCACGAGAAGTTATCTTCTAGCCATTTTAATTAACCCAGTAAAGGTGTACTAGTATACCTCCGTGTTTTACTCCATTTGTACAAAATGAAATGAATTATACGGCACCTCGTTTACATGTACTTCCCTGCACAACTATTGCAGCAAGGAATCTGCTTCTTTGAGAGTTGATCCCCACTAAGAAAGGAGCTTAAAAGAAAACAATAAATTTGCTTCCCCTGAAGGCGTACCAATACACCTTAAAACAACATGAAAGTTACTATGAGGTGTGTCTCGAGACACCTGTTTTTTAGCATGTAGGAATGTGCCAGCCCTGACTAGTCTGTTCACATACATAGTCTTGTCAGGAATAAAACGGGATTTTAAGTGAATAGATACATGTTTAGGTGTGTGTGTGTAGGGGAGGGGGCGGGGAAGGGGCTGTAACTCTGTCATTTATTTCACTTTGCCTTCTTGTTAATGGGAGTCAACTCTTCAATGAAATGATATATTCCTCTAGGAGCAAATTGAATTCTTTCGTTTAATGGTTGATCCCATTTCTGAAGGGCTTCATCACCCAAAGAAGTGAACAAGTGACCAGGAAGTCACAAAAACGGTTTCTCTTTGTAACAAATGGCAGAAGAACATGGTGGTGTAGTTATGCATCTTTAACTGTACAAGATTGAATTGTTGTATAGGCAATGCGTGCATGTCCTAACTAGAGTCTGTTTATACATTGGCTGGTCTGGGAGTGAATTATGGTGAAGGGATACACCTCCATATTCTTCCACCGTTTCTAAAAAGGGCAACAACTTTTGTGACCTCCTCTTTGTTCCTTGACGAAGAAATCCTTCCAAAAAGGTCTACTAAGAAAGAAGAAAATTTTCTCTTAAAGGTGTAACTTCTTCACTTAGGGAGTTAAACTTGATTGAGATGGGAGGCAAAATAGAAAATGGTCGAATTTCTTCCCCTAAAAGTATACCATTTACCTCCAGACTCTTTTTTCATGGCTTTTAATCATGATACTGCAAACCTGGGAATATTCAGAAAGAACAATTGAGCAACACTGTAGACCCAGAGCAGACTGCTCCTAAAGATCATTCTGTCAGGGTCTACATTGTCTATCAGCATTTAAAAAAAGATTACTCTGACAGGGCTATCGGACTTGTCCATAGATGAAAATGGGAAAGTCACTTATGCAACAAATAGGGTATGTGTGCATTTCCAGGGGAAAAACTCCACCTGTGCCAATTTGCTTCACCTAGGAGCCACCTTTAAAAGATATAGAGAAAACTTTTCTCCCATAGCAGCAAAGTTTTCCCTTGATTCCTTCTCACCCGAGGAATAGGACAACCTAAATAGTACGAGACTCGACTTAGTTTTTAGTCCGTTTTGTAACTGTCAAAGGCTGTTCCTTTAGGTCATCTACATCAGCACTACAATCTCTACACCATGACGCCCAACTACACCACAGCCACTAGCCCTACTTCTAAAAAATCACACTAAGCGCATTTCCTGTCTTTAAATGGTGTAGTTGATAGGGTGCGTAGAGACACTCACTATGACTATATGTAACATTATGGTCGTATGGATCCAGGTATTCCATGTATATACCTGAATGTATTCGGACAACTTAATCGAGTAGCCCTATCCAAGAAAGTACGATGGTTATATACACATGCTAATCTATAAAAAAAAATACAAAATAGCTTTGTACCATTTGAACGAAGTAAATCAAAATTAGGAGAAACTTAAGTGGGAATCTCCAAAAAAAGAGGCGGAAGATAGTAGGCTCATAATGCTTAATAAAGGTCTGAAGGGTGCAGGCAATATACCCACAAATGACCTTGTTCCCCCAAGCAGGCGTACCAGGAAGCATCATTCACTGGCATTTCAAACCCCATCGGCTGGGACTGACTTTTACAAGTCCAGTTTCTTCACCCAGACTTTTTGAGATCAGACCTCCCTGGCAAATTCACTTATCTCTGCTACTGAGTGTGCAGAGGGTTCAGTTACTAAGTTTACTTCTCTTTTAAAGGCTATGGACATGCTCTCCCGATCACAGGTCCTAGTAAATGATTGTCTTTAGACATAACACCAGTAAACAATTATGATTCTGATTCTGAAACTGGATAGAAGACAACTTCTTTACCGTTTTGTCCGGTGTTACTTTTTATTTTGGTCATAAAATTCTTATGTGGTTTCAACGCATCTTTTCATTTTAACGGTAAAATTACTATTAAATGTACCCCAAAATTCATCAAAAGCCCCTCACATGTACATAATCGCTGAATATTTTCAAAAGTCCGAACTGTTTGCAGACAAATCGCCTAAAGTGTTCATGGCTGAAACTGTTGCACCAACTCCGGATCGAATGTTTGAAGAAATCAGATACAAATCACTCTGCATCGAAGCATACATGGTAAAACAAATCAATTCTCCACCGATTTCACTTTTTATTTCAGCAAAAACATTTATTTGCAAGCAAAGAAACAACACAATTTTTACCTAGCATGGGCGCCGCCATGATATTTTGTGCGCGAATCAGCCGTTATCCGGTGTTACAATAACGTTTATCCGGTGTTTTGACCGTGTAACCGGTGTTTCGATTGGACAGGGTGATGGAGCTTGGCCCCTTAGCTACCCTTTAAGCGCAAAGCAAAGACTCTGGTCGAATCGGGCGGATGCCCAGGCTGATCTGAGACTTCTCATGGCGCACATGCCACTTTGTTGGTTTCGGCGTGTCGCGGCTCCATTGATTCCAAGTTAATGTCTACTGTTCAGTGTACTGTTCTATTCCGACTACTGCTTATGTACTATCTACTACGACACTGACTTTGCACACGTGCAAGTACGTGCAAACATAAACTTATACTTTCTAATGTCTACTGTTAACTGTGTACTGTCTACTTTCCTCAAAGTTATGGCCACTATATCTGATGCAAACATAGTATATGCGCATGCGCACATTATCTAATTGTCTCAAGTTCTATATCACAGTAGGAAACATACTGTAAACAGGACACTGTAGACAGTAAGTGTACATATCAGACATCAGACATAATTCTGGACACAGTGCAGTGACCGGTGCAAAATACACAGTCAGTAAATGCAAATGTTTAGCATGTAACCCAAATATAAACCAAGGTGTGCTTAAAAACATAATACGGACTTTTATGAACCTGTAACCTTAGTATATAACTGGGCCTTCAACACAATGCTGTCTTATCGCAAAATCGTAAAATTTGATCTACGGACATATTGAATGACATAAGTTTTTCATAACTGGCTTAACAAAGTTTGCAAGTAGAGAATGTACAAATTATGTCTTACTTCTAGGACGGGTGTAAAAAAGTACATAAATACCAAATGTAACCTTTTTACCCCAATATATACATTAAACTGATTCTTCCGTTTTTGAATATGGACAGGCTTTAACAAATTCAATGAAACCCTGTACAAACAACTCTCGATATCTCAAAGTCAAAATTCATCTCAAATTACTGATATCTCAAAGTAAATTTTCTGGTCCCAGTAGTTTGAAATTATAGGAGTGGAAATGTGAATAAAAATAGGAAATGTGTCCAAACTGTATTCTTCAAATAAGAAGATACATTGAGATATCAGTGTTCGAGATATCGAGAGTTGACTGTACATAGATGGAAATATTTCCGTCTCCAGCGGGGATCGAACCAAGGTCGCTAGCTTAGACGGCCAGCGCGTAATCCACAGAGGTACGAACCGCGACTCGAGTAAAACAAAAAAGTGGTTGTGCGCCCAGCGCAGACTCAGGTCAGCCTGGGCATCTGCTCAGTCTGATCAGACTCTTCGCTAAGCGCTTAAAGGGTAACTAAGGGTCTAAGCTATCTCAAATCGGACAGCGAAGACTCTGATCGGTCTTGGCGGACGCCCAGGCTGATCGAGTCCGCAATGGGCGCACAGCCACTTTGTTGTTTTTGTCGTGTCGCGGCTCTATTACTGTGTAAAGAACTCCGTGGTGTTTGTCTGTGCAATGTCACAAAACAGCTCTGAACCGAAAACTCGACGACAAGATTACGCCGCCGCCGACGACGAAGCGAGAAAAGTAATGCATATGTTTCGCTTCAGTTGGTGGAATGCGAGGAAAAATTGGCGGAAATAAACATGAGGTGTACCCACGTACTACCGTATTAATCCTAATTAACGCCCCTGCCTTAATAAACGCCCTGTGCCTCTTTTCCGAAATTTTAAAATCCGCTATGTTGTATGGATTTATCATGCATATGCTGCAAAATTCACCTGACAACAGGGGTATGATAACATGGTGTGTTATCATGTCACTTTAGAACTGCGCTTCCGCGAATGTTATCAGGCGATCTCTACAGAAGAGATCTTTGAAGACAATTGGCTGCATACTGACGTTGGCCGTGATAACAACATTCGATTGGTTAAATGACATCACCGACTTACGTCATAACGCATTCGCGACGTCAACAAGTTCAAACAAAACTGTGTTTACTTTTCTTTTGTTTGACGCCCTTTACACCTGAAAATATTCTAACGATGCATGACAAATAGAAAACCATGTAAGTGTCTTTTGGTATCAAGTTTATCAGGTTCGACCAGAAACACGTCGGACTGGCTCGGCAAGCCTCGCCAATCCTACGCTGTTTCAGGTCTTGCCTGATAAGTTTGATATCAAAAGACACTAACATGGTATTCTGTATATATCTCCATGTTCTCAAATAGTTGCGCAAAGGGGAACAACTTTCATGAATTCCTGTTTGCTTCGCTGGAATACGTTGCTGTACCAAACGGAGTCTACTCTTTAAGGAAAGAATTTGCTCCTTAAAGAGCAAATTATTTCGTCTGAGAGTTGATCCCTATTGAGAAAGAAGGCAAAAAAGGTAACTAGTAGAATCGCTCCCTCTGAAAGTGTATGCATCCACCTTAATACTGTTTGTTGGAAGTACGAATTAGGGCCATAACGTCTGCTCCCAAAACGTCTACTCCCGTAACGTCCCCCATTTGGTCTACTGTGCCAAAACGTCTACTCCCATTTGGTCTACTGTGCCAAAACGTCTACTCCCATAATGTCTACTCCCATTTGGTCTACTGTGCCAAAACGTCTACTCCCATTTGGTCTACTGTGCCAAAACGTCTACTCCCATAACGTCTACTCCCATTTGGTCTACTGTGCCAAAACGTCTACTCCCATTTGGTCTACTGAGCCAAAGTGTCTGGTCTGGTTTGGTCTTCCCTGTAGATTTAATAATGATTATCTCAGACTTTATTTATGGTACAGAAACATTTGTTGACATTAAAAAAACAAAACAAAAAAACCCCCAGAAATATCTCCAGATTGTTTATTTGAACTACAAGCACAAAGAGATTAATTGTTAGCACACTGGTGTATTGCTAACTCAAAATCAACAAGGATTTCAGCAAGCTCTAAGTCAAATTTTCTTCATACTAGAAACAAAATTTGTGTGACCTCACTTTTCAACATTTCAGCGATTCACAATACATTTTCTGTTGGAAAAAAAGTTACATGTACATAGTAGGTTCACAAAAACTGCCTGCTGGATACACCAACATTATATGCTAAGTCCAAAACCCCAACCCTTATACCCTATACACCTCTATATAAAATGTTGACCCCAGTGGCAATTATCTGAAATACTTTTATGAATATTCATAGTTACTTTATGTGTAGACAAAAGGGAAAAGATGATTGGCACAGTAGACCAAATGGGAGTAGACGTTTTGGCACAGTAGACCAAATGGGAGTAGACGTTTTGAGAGTAGACGTTTTGGGAGTAGACGTTTTGAAATTAGACGTTATAGCACTACCCCGGAAGTACATTGGCAGTGGCTAATTTACTTCTTAGGCTCTAAATAACGCCCCAACCCTCGAGAAAAATGTAACACCCCAGGCGCGTTTACTGATAGGATTAATATGGTATAATAAAAGCAAACCAAAACAATCGTATAAACCATGATCATGCAGCTCACCATGGACCTTCCCAGTGATTGGCTGATTTGCAAATGTTTATTGTTTATGTTTTTTTTTTCGGTTTTACTGGTTGAATGACTGATTTGTTCTTTACCTTGGCCCAAGATCTGTAGACTAAAAAGATTGTAAAATGCGTACAATGATCTGGAATGCTGAAATTACACAACTTGACCCTTTAAATGCCAATAAGCTGTAAACAAAATTTATGTCTGCAAAATTTCCAAAAATGTTTTTTCCAAGCTATATCATATTGAGAAGTCAAAAACTAGAGGCAAACAGTGTAGATTTAGATGAGCGACTCATGACTAGCCGCCTCATCAGGATCTAAAATGTTTGCAAATTCAGCTGAGCCACAACACGAAAAAACCAACATTGTGGTTGTGCGACAAGCACAGACTCAGATCAGTCTGGGCATCCGCCAAAGCCGACCAGACTCTTCGCTAAGCGCTTAAAGGGTAGCCAAGGGACTAAGCCACCTTCACGCGGACAGCAAAGGCTCTGATCAGACTGGGCGGACTCAAAGGGTAGCTAAGAGTCTAAGCTACCTCCGTGCGGACAGCAAAGATTCTGATCAGACTGGGCGGATGCCCAGGCTGATCTGAGTCTGCGCTGGGCGCACAACCACACTGCTGGTTTAGTCCTGTCGCGGCTCAATTATTACGATGATATGCACAAGTGCAACTCAAAACAATCGTTTTTGTCAAGGCCACGGTAGTGTTGCATGCATATTTAGGTGTAAATAGTGCAATCCTATAGGCCTACATGTACTTTTGTTTCTCGGATTTCTATATTCGAGTGTAATCTGATCTGATCACCGACAGTGATTATCCAGCTCACACCAGTTCGATTGAGAATAGTCATCTGAGTCAGTCCAGCGATCACACGGGCATGATTCATGTACATGACATCTTAATAGAATACTCCCTCATTTTTTTTCACCATCTAAAAAATATTTTTTTTTACAAATTTCGTTACATAATATATAGACCTTGAGCTGACCATAGACCCCCCTCCCCCCCCCCCCCCAGGGGGAATTTTGAACACTATGATTTTCTGAAACTACATTATATACGAAACAAAATGACACATGTTAGCCCTCTGTACGTTGGGGCGTTAACGTGTAACGTCAACGTTATTTACATTACCCAAATTTACATATTCACGTTATAATAGAAAATACACATTGTTATACACTTGCTAGTATTCACCCTAAATAATGTTGGGTTTTGTCTGCTAGTACATAAATTGCTGTTTCAAGGTTATTGACATTGTCAAGGATAAGTTGACTAACCCGTATAACGTAGTTTACATTGTATTTGACGTGTTTTCCCTGTCAGTGTCTAAATACATGTAATATAAGGAGCAAATTGTAAGAACTGAAGTGAAGAGAAAAATAATTGTCATATATATGACCGTTTCAATAGTCTAGTAAAAAACACACTAAAGTCTTACAAAACTCGTCAGCAAACACGATAAATATGTAACGTATATAACCAAAACAAAAATTCGGGAAAAAACAACAACCAGACTAAATCGCTTAATCGATGGACTGAAGTACGTGCTCCATCAATCTTCTTTGATTCATGCCCAGCTTAGATAAGTTACCCAGCAGTTAGCAGTGGACATATTAAGTGTGGACAGAAACTATCTTATTTTTGAAGAATTTAACCTACAAAATGACGAGAAAAGCTAAGAAAGCCAACATCAGCTGCATTTCCTTTTTAATGTTATCTGTATTATGTCTTAAGTAGACACTGTTGAATATGTAAATATGAAGAAACTCCAATGCTATGTGTCCTCAAACTATAAAAAAACCATCGGATAGTGTATATTTAAAAAGCGATCTAAGAGTAACAATACGTTACATAATTGTAATATGTCGGGGGATAAGATTTGTGAGTCATCTGTTATCAAGAATTTAGTTCCCGGGCAATATGAATTATTCAATGCTGTAGTATTAGCTTACCACTGGTAGTCAGATGGCAATTTAGCTCTTTGAAATACACAAGAACTCAGCAAGACGCACATAGATTGTTATAGCTGAAGCAGTTCGACCTTGCCTTGAATTCAGTTTCACTTAAAAGTGACTTCATTTAAAAGATTTTTTTTTTAATTTTATGCATAGAATGAAATAAGTAAGAGTTGATATATGCTGCAACTGATTAATATTTAGGTTCTCGTCATGATGGGGATAAAACCAATTTCGCTACCTGTGCTGTTGGCTGCACCATTCAATTACCCTACATACAAATATGCAACTGTGACTGCCAGCCGAGGCAATCAAAAGCAGTACCAACACTCCCAACAGGGATAAACACCATTTCTGCTATGCTGTCAGTCGAATCGTCAGCCACGAGCCTCTATGCACAGTAACTGCTTTACATAGGTTAGCAAATATGTGTGGCTCCCGTGATCATAACTTACATGTTAATTTGTGATCTACATGATCTGTTTATGCAGCTCCCGGCCATCAAATACATTACAAACTATTAACAATGTGAAAATTTAAGGCTGATAGAAAGTGACATACTTTATAACGCATACATCATTCTGTCATCAGCTTGTTCAGGAGTTCTATTTTTCATTATGTTGTTACAAATATTTAACTGGTCAGGTAATTTTGCAAACCCCATGGTTTTATTCCCACTTATTGTTACTATCAAGGAATAAAGGTGTTACGAAATACAAATTTCAGTCAGACAATTTTTTAGTATGTAAGCAACTGAAATTGTTGTTTGGATATTGCCAAAATGCTGTATTCCCTAACAGTATTTAACATATTTGGACAAAGATTATAGGGTAAGCAGTAAGATATCATAAATAAGCAGTTTTCAACCATATTTATTGCAAAAAAGTAAACAATATGGTAATACAAGGTCACAGAGATCAAAAGCAGTAAGTTATTTAGGTTAACCCTTCCTTGGCATATATAGGTATACCCTATTTCTATTGTTTGATTATTTGCTCTTTAGAAATACTGTATTGCTAGTTTAGGATATCGGAAATGAAGAATCCATAAACTCGCAATGAATACGTTGTATACGTTACTTATTCGGTCTTTCTTTTTCTTTTTTTTTTTCTTTTTTTTTCTCAATATTATGCTGCAAAGCATAACTACAGTGTAGGCGAATACATTCTGAAGGAGAACAACTAAGATATTCTCATAGATATCTGAACAGCGAGGACCAACATTAATATATTCTGTCATTTTCATTTGCCATTTCATTATGTGTGCAGAGCTACTGGAACACTGTCCCTGAAAAAAAAAACATTTTTGTCCAACTAAACGTATCTTTATGTTTTTTGGTGAATAGATGCTTTCATAGATGGTTGAATGTAGTTAGATTCTTTAAGAGATGATCGAAAGTAGTTAGACTTTAAAGAGAAAGAAACAAAAGCATAGAAATATAGATCATCTTAAACATAGCATTAATAGATTGCTACAGTATGCTAGTAAACTGCCAGTGTCTCTTTTCTGTATTAAATGTTTCAGATACTATTCTCCCAAACTCCCGGTTGACACATTATTGATAGTTACATAAATGAACTAAATAAAGCAATGTATTGACACTACCATTTTTTATTTTCAAAAGTTTGTTTCTTAACTGTAACTCAGCAATGTTGTTTCCCTTGGTAACGTAAAATATACGATAGTCTTACAAAAGTAAGTATACGCTGCCAGCAAATATCTACATTAGCTTTGATGCAGAACTGTATTTGGCTTAAGTATTCAAACTTCAGGTTTACTGTTCTGCTTTATAGTTTTTTCAGTGTGCACGTAAAAACTATACCAAATCCTGTCAATAAACAAGGTGTTACTTCATTTGCATTGTTAATTACTGATTATTTTATAATTTTATACTAAACATATCAAAAGCGCTTAGCTTTTAATGTTATCCAACTGATTGTATATCATTTTATTCGAGCCCTATATGCAAAATCTATGCTGGCTTAGCTGCGGCTTTATCTTTTTTATCTTTTCTGATGTTTTATTTTGTTTATTTTATTTAAGTTGTATATAACAAAATTTCACGTATGTTACTGTCTTTAGAACTCAAATGTAACAATTGTAAAAGAAACAAACTGGGCAATGCCATTATGAAATACTTTTATTTTTGATATACATGTAATAACAAAGTTGCCAGCAAAAAAAACAACAACAACAACAAAAAAAACAACAACAAAAAAAAAAAAAGTTTTACGTGTGCAGAATATGTCAGTGCCCTTAACATTACAATTTGTAGTACACTGTGTTTAATCATGTATAAAACACACATCATGAATCCCTAACAGTAATAACTGAGAGGAGTGTTGCTACGTGCAAGTACACAATATATTATAAGAACATCCAGACTTAAATATGTTATTGATTTTTTTATGTGACAGTGGGAAAAACATGATTAAAGGTATTATAATGAAATATTTTAAATGTTAATGTTATTTACGTTACTACTAGTAATGACTTATCAAAGCAAATAAACCAGAATGCATTTTTCTTTTATATTAAAAGATTCTCATATGAAGAAACTGCTACCAAGGAAATTAAAATGATTCCATCGTCAAATTATATGAGTTTAACAAAAAATAGCCCTCGGTAACGTATATAATCGATCATTATGGCCGACTAAAATGCGTTCAAAATATTGTGGAACTGTTTTTTGCTGTTTAGATAGGCTGGCATATTCAATATTACCTTTTACTGTTGTTTTTTAATCCATACAGTGTAGTTCAAGCACTTGAATTGGACAGAAAAAGATAATTGTAATATGGAACGTTAATAAGGGAGTACTGTGTTAAACATCCTATTTCTCCCAAAGTATACAAGATAGGATAATAACTTTTGCAGATCTGAAAAGATCAATAAATTGTCTTTAATACAGTAACACACGTATGGTCTAATGATAAAGGAGTAACTTACAAACAGAAAGTATTTTGGATGGAAATAGCAATTTTAATGGAGTGTTAAGACAAATGTCACGTATATAACACCATGTAGGCTAAAGTGACCTGTCAAACATCATAACTTTTAGCTACTGGATTGTTCTACTAGACTCTGCTATAACTTTAAATATAAGAAAGTGACTTCTATTTTTTTTATAATTTTTGATCATTTTCATTTTATGTTTATTTTTTTAATGGGTAACGTTTGTAACAGGCTGTTGCAGCTTAACGCCCCACTCGCTAGAGGGCTAACATGCTGCAAAATACTTCTTAGATGCTGGGCTTTAAGAAAAGTATGGTCTACAAAATTCCCCCTGGGGGGGGGGGGGGGTAGACCATATTTGGCTCATGGCCTAATATTATCGTACATAAATTCATTATAAAGGTTCGGAAGATGTGTTTCATTTAATTGTAATTTTAAAATGTATTTAACGTTTCGCGATTTATTTTAATAATAATAATAATATACATTCGTTATCTTAATGGCAGATGTTATAGGTTCGGTATCGTAACCCTAGCCCGCGAGGCTGGGAGTACGGTGCCGTATCTGCAGACCCGGAGACTAGCGCTACGGTACCGTATCCGCATACTATCTCAGCTGACCACGCAAGGGGTACGGTTAACTCTAAACACAAAATTTAATTATAGCAAGCAAAAAGGAGCGTCTAGACTTATACAAGTCTCCTACTTAAAGCATATTTTACTTTTCAGCATATATTACTTTTCTGAATATTTTCAATCTTTATCAAGCTCAAGCTATAGATTGGCTCGAAGTTATTCAGCTGCCCTTGAAACGGGATCAGAGAGGCATATTGCTGAATATGAGACTGAATATCAGTAAGGAGCGTCGTGTGGCACTAGTGAACCGTCTTGTCGGTAAAATTTCTTGCGTCCGTATTTCTGTGGTAGAGGACAATGATTCGGAAGCCCGTTCACCGACGATTTTATTGTATTACCAACAAAACCAATAAAGTGGTATGTGCGCCCCGCGAACACTTAGATCAGCCTGGGCATCCGCCCAACCTGATCAAAGTCTTCTCTGTGCGCTTAATGGGTAGAGTAGGGTCCCGGCTAGCTCTAAGCGAACAGCAAAGACTCTGATCAGACTGGGTGGATGCTCAGGCTGATCTTAGTCTTCGCTGGGCGCATATGCAACTTTGTTGGTTTTGTCGTGTGGCGGCTGTTTTCTTGATTTTCAAAAGTACTGTGACATACAAGCATCATGTGAATATAGAAGTATTCCGACGAAAATACAATACATAAACATTGAAGGTGGCAAAATCGTACATGTCAGAACAAAATGACGTGACAGTCACATGTCAAATAATATGTTTCTATAAGCGAGTTCGGAGTTTCCGGTTGGTTGTTTTGAGTTTAACGGCCCTTGAAGACAGTATTTCAGTCTATATCGGGCCGTCTTCCAGAGAGAGGGAGAAAGAAGAGAGAAGTGATATACGAGAGACAAAATGTCCAAACAACCCCTACCAGCACCTACTGCAAGCACAGTAGGCCCTTGCCCTACTACTTTTCAAATCAGATCAGTAGGACGCCCCAGCACTGGAAGTTAGACGCAGCACCTTCGCACCACCCGACCATCCCCGTTTCCGGTTGGACTGGACAGAATTTCTGAAAGATCAGAGGTCAAGTGTGGCAGAATCCGATAGGTCATCATTACGCTTACCTGGTCAGCTTTTTCATGACTAAAACTCGTTGATATATTTGAAAATTATTTTCAATTCAGGGGAAATAGATAGTCACATTATTTTAGCGAGAGAGTGTAATAGTATATAGGGAATGTTTGAAAATTGAAATATTAGTCACTATGTTGGCGTGTTGCGCTTTGCGTATACGGCTTTTGGCATCGGTGACCTTTGACCTCCGAGAGGAAAATCTGATAGTGAGCTTGCGCAGTGCGGAACTCCGGGTTCGCTTATTTTCTTATGACCTAAGTTGACCATAACATCAGATGAGACATCTGATACAGCTTTGACGCAAAGCAATATGAGCCGCGAAACGAGAAAAACAACTGAGTGGCATGTACGCCCAGCGCAGCTTCAGATCAGCCTGGGCATTCGCCCAGCCTGGTCAGAGTCCTGGCTGTCCGCATGGAGGTAGCTTAGACCCATAGCTACCTTTTAAGCGTTTAGCGAAAGGTCTGAGCAGACTATACAAATGGCGAGGTTGATCTAAGACTGCGCTGGGCGCACAGCACATGCCACTTTGTTGGTTTTCTCGTATCGCGGTTCATAGCTTTAATTCATCGGCATGTGATTGTTTGATCTACAATCACACGGTTGTTACTTCATGGATGTGTCACGCCGCCAGAAAAAGAAATTAACTTCCTACGTCAAGCCAGTTTTTTTTTTTATTATTTTTTTTTTTTTGTGGTTGCACTGGTGTTTTTGGAGCCTGCTTTACACGTAATCCTAAATTAATACAGTCTATTCAGACATCCATATAAACAGGATTGATATACTGTCCACTTACCCTGATATCTAAAAGTACCCTCTTACATCAAAGAAAATTGTTCGGACATTGAGTTTTTTTTTTTTTTTTTTTTTCATTTATATTTCAAGACTACTGATATAAAAAGTGCTTCACGTTAAGAATCCCGAAACACGAAATGCCCTGTTGCGAACGCATATTAAAAACAGAAAAAAGAAAACGTTGCTCACCAGAGTCTAATGTTGAAACTGCCTTCGCGGTTACTCTAAAATTTACAAACTTGTTGTCCAGATATTTAAAGACAGGGTGCAGGAGTGAAATTTTACATCGCTTTTCTTCTTTATCCTTATTTGTGCCGCGACACGAAGTGGTTGTGTGCACAGTGCAGTCTCAGATCAGCCTGGCCATCCGCCCAGTCTGATCAGAGCCTTCGCTGTACGCTTAAAGGGTAGCTAATTTCATGCGGACAGCGAAGATTCTGATCAGACTGGGCGGATGCCCAGGCTGACCGGAGTCTACGCTGGGCGCACAAACACTTGGTTGGTTTTCTCGTGTCGCGGCTCATTTGTAACCAAACAGAAACGGCTGTTGCCATAGCAACCTTTTGCTGCTAACAGGTTTTCACACAAACGTCACACAAATTCAGTAGGGCATGTTGGCAATGAAGCGTCCGCGTGCACTGTAAAAAATCCGTTGACTTTACGGTAAAATGCTTGGTATTTGGCTGCCAGTTCATTTACCTTTTTTAAGGGCGTCTGCCTGTAGAACATTGTTGGAAATCACGATATGGTTGTGTTATGTTAACTGGTCGCACTCAAAAATACCATTATAGTGTTGATGGGCTATATGACCAAACCAACACTTGTTCTATTATAGTCCTATTCTGCTTGATAATTCCTGCAAATATGTACGTGCGTTCGTAAAAATAACGGGAAATGGACTGGCAGCTGGTTGCAAGTCATTCTACCGTAAAATATACGGATTTTGTTACAGTGTGGCCGACTTAAAAGCGCTCCCGAAGTGGGCTCAAGGGGTCCTGGGTTTGAGTCCCGCTGTAAACGACAGTCTGTCCGAACCTAAACGGCGTTACATTGCAGTCTTACATAATCATCCTCCCATCGCCTTATATAACTGAAATACTGTTGAAAAGGACGTTAAATTGTCAAGATTTCCATCAGATACGGTCGGAAATAGTTGGATCAAAATAAGCATGATAGTTCAAAAAGTACATGCACACTGTGCAAATGCAGACAGACGCCGCAAAACGCGGCGTCTGATCAAGATCTACACTGTTTGCATGAGACAAATAAAATGAAATGAATGATAATAAGAGGGTCATGAGGTCCTGAATCGTGCACCTGAGTAAATAGGTTAAAGTAAGGTCATCATTTGAACAATTCTGATAGTTTGAAACTGTCAAAATATGTGAGACATTCGTTAAAAGTCAAATAATGACATAGACCTCTATCGCTAAAAATGTTCTTGTACTCATTTATTTGACTGTAACACAGTATTAACTTCTGCACCAAAATTTCTACAAGTTCCGTAAATTTTAAGACTTAAGAATTGTTTTCCATTTACAATGTAAAAACACAAGAAAGCAAATTTCACCAAGCGCAATCAAAAATGTTTTAGTCAACCAAAGGTCATCATTTGAAGAATCCTGAGCCAAATTCAGGTTAGTAAGACTGCAAGGTTATTCCTATATAAAATACCTTTGTCTGTAAAGGGGAATAACTAAACCAAGAATGCACGATAATTGCTCTAATGTTAATCAGTTCATCTACACCTTGGTCCAAACCAGCATACCAAATATAAGGATCCTAGCTTATGTGGTGCTTCAGATATTTTGTTCACAAATTGTTCCTATACAAAATGCCTATGTCCATAAAAGGAGAATTACTCAATTGAAAATTTACGAAATAGACTCAAAAGTTAATCAGGTCATCTACACCTTAGTCTGTAACTGTATGCCAAATATCCGGATCCTCGCTAAAGCGGTTCTTCAGATTAGTTTATTCCCAAAGTTGTTCCTATTTTTTTATTGATTAATTTGATGCTTAACGTCCACGGTAAACATCTATGGTCATGTTGGGACGGTCAGTTAACTTAACCACGATATTCCTGGGGAGGTTTAGACCTCCTAAGCGCTTAACCGGTACTAAGTGCACATACTTTCGCCAGTAACTGACAACTGCTCTTCTTGAATCAGCGGAAGGAGAAACGAAAGTATGTGGCCAGACCGGGTTTCGAACCAGGACCTCTGACTTATGAGTCAGGTGCCCTACCGATTGCGCTGACTCATAAGTCAAAGGTCCTGGGTTCGAAACCCGGTCTGGCCACATACTTTTCCCCTATGTAAAATGACAAAGTCGAAAAAGGGGCACAAGTCCTGACCGACAAGACCGGCCGAGGAAAAAATACGGGTCCACTAATTTTTCATGTACATGCCACATACAAAATTTGAAGATCCTAGCATACGTGGCTCTTCAGTTTCTTAGCTACGGATGGACGGACTGGCCAATACCAAAATGCCCCCTCCCCCTGTCCAACTTCTCCGAAGTTGGGGGTAGTGTTCTGGCACATAATATTTATTTTGCGCCAATATTTATCTGACTTTAGCCATAATTCTGTTAAAATACCAAAATATACACCGTTCATACTGAAAATAGTTACGGTTTGGCCAAATGTCAACTTTAGATGTAGACATGTCACCACAGGGAATAAACCAGTCTGCCAATTTTCGCTTACTCCAGAGACTGTCCGTCATATTTGGCTTCCGCCGAAACGGTCCGCGATCTCTTGCTTCCTGCAGAGACTACTGTCCTCGAAAAATGGCTTCCTGCCGAGACTGTCCGCGTAACTCTGCTTCCTTCCGAGAGCCTCGGCAGGAAGCAGAATCACGCAGATAGTCTGTGCAGGAAGCCATTCACCATGTACAGAAGTCTCGGCAGGAAGCAAGCGATCGCGAGCAGTCTCGGTGGAAGCCAAATATGACGGAAAGTGTCTGCAGGAAGCGAAAATTGGCGGACTGGTTTATATCCTGTGGTCCCACTGAGCATCGCCAGTTGATTAAATTGACATTCTAGTAAGTTGGGCTGAATAAACAAGGGTTATAGCTGAACATCGGATATGTGTGTAATGCACAAAGATATTTTTGTCATTATAACCGGAGGACTTAAGTTCAGATTAGTGACACAGTGCAAATAATTTATCATTGCTTTACACTTCAAAAACTTTTTTTTACCTTTTATGCTTTAAAATCACAATTGTATGTTTGTTCTTGTTCTCATTGGGTTCATTTTATCAAAACTAATTGTTACATTGTATACTTCAGGAATGAATTTCACTATTCTGAGGTATATTGTAGAAATGAATTTTCTTTTTCGGGATTTTATCCATGTGTAAAAGGCCGGCGAATCACTCACAAAGTGAATAAAGCCCGAATTTTATCGATGTGTAAACGCCGGCGAATCACTCACAAACTGAATAAAGCCCGATGGGCTTTATGTTAAGTTTGTGAGGGATTCGCCGGCGTTTACACATCGATAAAATCACAAAAAAGGAAATTCATTTCTTATAATTCCAACTTTGTCCATCGAAAAGTTTTTCTTCGGCTGCATTGTCCATCGGTTGACTACATTGGAGGTTTTAGGTGAACAGAGTTTGACAAAGTCAGAGACATGAGCATTTCAAGCATAATATCCTTTGAAATTACAAACCTAATTTGAAATTACAAAAGGCTTTTCGTAGGTTTTCATTCTTCACTCGTTTCCTTGCATGAAAAGTCGGAAACACTTCAAAGTAGTCAATGATTCAACCGAAAACACCGCCGAGGGCGCCGCCATTTTAAAAACGTTACCTACTGACGTTTGTTACGACGCTGGCGTTACGTCATAAATAACATCATACACGCGCCGCTTTCTTTGCACGTCAAGACAAATTCTGTTTTTTCCGTCTGAATCACAATTAGAAAATGCAAAATTGCCGTTTCGTTATGGAAAAAGGTGAAAAAACTTAGTCGGAATAGAATGCCGCGTATGGGTACAACGTCAACAGGATTTATCGATGTATAAACGCCTCTCTGCAGATGTTGTCAGCCAATCATTTGTTCGGAACTTGTGCCAAAGAGAGGCTGTTGGAATTACTGCAGTGTAAACTGCACTGGGTCGTATGCAAAGTGAATAAACCTAAAGGGTTCATGTAAACTTTGCTATTGACCCTGTGTAGTTAACACTTCGATAAACATCAGAAAAAATAAGTTCATTGCTTATATTCGTTTGAATCAAAACCTTGACGAAAAATCTTTTTAAGCGCTAAAGTTGAGGCAGTAAAACATTTACACGCAATTTTCTGCTAACAGCAGAATAGCGTCAGTAACGTCATGACGTAGCCGACGTCCAGTCAGATTGTAGAGAGCTTTGGTTTTTAAAGTTATGAGACGTCGCGTGGCTCAATGCAATTATTGAATGTTAATTACATTACGCTCCAATGGTTTACTATAGGGCTTTCCAGTAAATACGCTAAGGATTTAAATATTTTTCTATAAAGAGTGCACAAATACCAGAGTAAACACTGCGAACACTGACCAGACTGGCTATAGTATCCCGCTCTGGGTCTGCCCGTTTAGCCTTTCTGGCACTTCTCCGAGGTGCTATTAATTTTTCTTTCTCTCTCATTTTCGTGCAGTCACATTAGCTGATTTCTGTTCATAATGTTTGAAGTATAGACGTTTTATAATCCTGTACTACTTAAAATGTGTGTGTTTTAAAGCATTATTTCAAACGGAAACAAAGTTTGTAAAATTCCCTGGCTGCACTGAAAGACCAAATCCTTCCTGAAAGGGATCTGCCCTTACAGAATAGAATTTGCTACTCATGGAGCAAATTCTTTTTTTTGTAAGAGATGACTTCCACTGATTACAGATGGCTGACTGTTTGGGGTTAAACGACTCTTATGACAATAGTTCAGTCTACATCACGCCGTCTCACAGAGAGAGGGAGAAAGAAAAGAGATGAGAGAGGCGAGAAAAATATAAAAATAAATAAAATAGAAAGAAGAAAGAAAGAAACCGCATCTTCTGCACAGTCCTACTATTACATGTACCAAAATTAGAAGAACGCCTAGGCACTGAGTCGAATATTAAAATATCAGAGTTAATTCCTTTAAATGATTACCCACCTACGGCATACCTTCTGCTAGTTGCGTGCCAACGTGAGTCCTTGGTACTCTAGAATGTTGCTCCGGTTTTAGGACAAAACCAGCCCCATGGCTGTAGGCCACCTTACGGTAACTGCTGCGCAAAACGACGACTCAGATCATCCTACGTAACTGCGCAGTTTCATCACCTTTCAGCCTTGCATAGTGAATAATCAGAATGCATAAACTGTACATGCGAACAAAGAACTAAGATTAGACTGTGCGGAAACACAGGCTGGTCTGAGTATTCGCAAATCGCATATTCCCAAGACTTATTTTCTCAACTCACGTTGCGTATAATAAAGAATCGTGCGACAACCCGACACATTTACCAATTTAGTCAATGAACCGAAATATAATGCCGCGTACTAATTGAGCCGCGGCACGAAACAACCAACAAAGTGGCATGTGCGCCCAGCGAAGACTCCAATTAGCCTGGGCATCCGCCCAGTCTGATCAGTCTTCGCTGTCCGCAATGTGGTAGACACTTAGCTACCCTTCAAGCGCACAGCCAAGACTGATCAGACTCGACGGATGCCCAGGCTGATCTTAGTCTTTGTTGGGCGCACTTGACACTTTGTTAATTATATCGTGTCACGGCTCAGTTATGTTAAATGCAGGTACGGAGACTCCCCTAGTTTTACTAGCAGGATGACTATGCGAAATTTCACCGTGATAAATATTTTTCTTTCAAATCACAAAAATTAGAATAAAAGTAGCATTTTATTCGCATATCTATATGCTCTGTCGCAGCTGTAAATCTTTTCAATCCATCCAATTTCTTAATATGATAAGCTTTTATCGTGGGTATACCTAATGTTCACTAAATCTTGCGCAGTTAATATATAAATAGATCTGGTAGTCTGAATTTGGGAACAATTTTGTAAACATTCACAGTCATGTTGATTTGTTCACAAATTGAACAATCCATAAGTAATGTATGAAGTGTCCGAATTTTTACGACAAAACACGATAAAGTAATGTCTGCAGTGTCCGAACGTTTACGACGAAACATGTTTAGCCTTTTCGCACTGGATAAGATCACAGATAAAATGAACAAGGCAACGTTCTGTAAGATGATGCACCATTTTATCGTAAAATCACGAGCTTCAAATAATTTAAATATTAAATGCATTTCCTTCGCGCGTCTTAAACATAATCGACCGACTATACCATGTAAGGACAATGAGTGCACATGGACTACACCGTGCGAGCGAAAGATGTGCGCCAAAGATAATAGCAGACGACAAAATTTACCTCTGAAATACAAGAAAACATCATACTGAGTTTTACAAACTTGAAGGCAAGCATTGTAGATCAAGATAAGGCGGCTCATTATGTACGCTGTTTGCAAATTAAACTGTTTTAATATTTGGGGCACGCCATTTTTAATCTTTTGAATGCTGGTTAAACGAAAGTTGGTTGGTTGTTTTGGGTTTAACGGCCCGTTGAGACAGTATTCCAGTCTATACCGGGCCGTGACCCAAAGAAAGGGAGAAAGAAGAGAGAAATTATACACGAGAGAAAAATGTCAAAACAACCCCATCCGCACCTACTGCAAGCACAGTAAGGTTTGTCCTACTACCATTCAAACCAGAGGACCATTGGTCCTGTAGCTCACCTGAGTCCATTCATCCTCAGCACTCAAGGGTAGGTAACTCTAAAGTAAATTGTACAATGTGGCCGAATTTCAACGACTGAGTTGTTAGTCTATGGAAACTTTAAAATGCCATAGCAATGAAACCACGTGGGCAACAATAATAGAAAACAATCTTTATGTAGTGGCTAATGTCATGAACATTTATTCAAAGAATCAGCTTCATCACCCTATATAGTTTTTGAGGAAAAGATTTTTTGAATATTTTTTCAATTTTTTTTTCCTTTATGTTGCCATCAAGGCAACTAATCAAATTCGGTGATTTGGACAAAATTAATATGAATATGAATCACAGAGGACTACTCAAGAAACATTTCTGTAGGAAAAAAAATCCAAATAACTGCAGTGAGATAGCAAAAATTGCGGATTTCCATTTTTCCCATTATAAGCCAATGGCAACTTTAAGTTGCCATAGCAACCAAACTGCTGGGGCAATTGCCAAGAAAAACAGTATTTTTATAGAAGGTAGTACCAAGATCCTTTCTGTGAAGTTTGAGCTTTATTGGTTGCATAGCTTCTGAGGAGATGATTTTTTAATATTCTTTCTATTTTTAACCATTCGGTTGCAACGGCAACCAGCCAAATAGCTCAATTTGCATAAATTTGATATGGCTGGTTGGGGACTACTCAAGGAACATTTCTATGAAAGTTTTGTCAAAATATCTGCAGTGACATAGCAATAAATGCAAATTTTCCATTTTCCCATTATAAGTCAATGGCAACTTTAAGTTGCCATTGCTACCAAACTGCTGGAGCAATTGCCAAGAAAAACAGTATTTTTTATAGAGGATAGTACCAAGATCCTTTCTGTGAAGTTTGAGCTTTATTGGTTGCATAGTTTCTGAGGAGATGATTTTTTAATATTCTTTCTATTTTTAACCATTCGGTTGCCATGGCAACCAGCCTATTTGTGCAATTAACATAAATTTCATGTGGCTGATAGAGAGCTACTCAAGGAACATTTTTGTAAAAGATTTATCAAATTATCTGCAGAGAAATAGCAATAAATGCAAATTTTCAATTTTTCCCATACAAGTCAATGGAAACTTTAAGTTGCCATAGCAACCAAAGTTCCAAAGGGATTTGGATAAAAACCAGTATTATTGGTTCCCCCTGCCTATAGATGCTGTATATGAAATTTGGTAACAATGGGCCTTGTAGTTTCAGAGGAGATGTCGTTTAAAAATATTGACAGACGGACGACGGACGACAGACGACGGACGACGGATGCCTGCCTATACTATAAGCTCACCTGTGAGCCTTCGGCTCAGGTGAGCTAATAAACAGGACGCTCCGGCACTGGAAGTTACACGCAGCACCGTCGCACCATCCCCTTAAACGAAAGACTGATTGATTGTTTTGGGTTTAATGGCCCTTTGAGACAGTATTTCAGTCTATTTAGGGCCGTCTCTCAGAGAGGGAGAAATGATAGACGAGAGAATGCGTCCAACAAGCCCCACCCGCACCTACTGCAAGCACAGTAGGCCCTTGCCAAACAACGTTCCAAATCAGTAGGACGACCCCCTTAAACGAAAGAATTTGCTTCTCTAGGGAGCAATATTTTCCTATAAAGGAAGCCTCCGACGACGAAGGAGATGTGTCTGGACTATATTTCTAGACACAACATCATTTCCCCTCTATTTTCTCGAAACTGCCATAGCCACTAACTGATCAAAATTTTTACCTTCGATTATCTTGCCTGTTACCATGTGCCGTGATAAAATCTCGTAATAAATAAGCAAAAATTCTGTGATTTTCTATCAAAATATTTTAAAACTGAGCGAGAGCATATCAAAAGATAAGTGTCATTATAGTTTTCATAAAACAATACGATTAAGTACCACAGAAAAACAGATTTTTGCATGATGGAACTCTGCCTTTTTTACACTGTGACACATAGTGCTGGCCGATGAACTGACGGCCAGCTTTGTGAACTGACCGCCAGCTTTGTGCGCATGCGCCAGATTTACGTCATCACGGGGATCCCTCAAACCGCCTATACAATTTCATAAGCTGTTGATACTAGTTCGGTCGGTTTGCAAGATCTGGAATGTCATAATTTGACATTGAGCATTAACTGTGAACAAATTTTAGTCAAAGTGCTAATATTTCTGACAATAACAGGTGGCTCATGAAGTTTTCTTTGACAGTGACGATTCTCACAGTCACACCTTCCATAATCTGTCGCTGGAAAAAGTCAGTTCCGCCAAAATACATAGCATTAAAGACAAATGAGCCTCGACACGAGAAAACCAACAATGTGGTAGTCCGCCTAGCGTAGACTCAGATCAGCCTGGGCATTCACCCAGTCTGATCAGACTCTTTGCTAAGCGCTTAATGGGTAGCTGCGGGACTAAGCTACCTTCGGAAAGCGAAGACTCTGATCAGACTGGGCGGATGCCCAGGCTGATCTGAGTCTGCGCTGGACGCACAACCACATTGTTGGTTTTCTCACGTCGCGGCTCAAATATTCTCTTCTATATAGAACACACCGCCAGTCTTTATTGGTTTTATGACCCTGTCATGTCATTACTTATGTGGGAAAGGATATTTCCTTTGATGAAATAGTAGTGTCACTGGACTGTTGCAGAATAGGATTATGAGACCCAATAAACAAGAATATTTGTCTTTAACATTTACCCATAAAATGGATTGAGGTCAACACTACTCAGTGACTCTTAATAATCTGTAGTTGGGTACAAAGAAACAAGAGGTCCATGATGGACCTAAATCGCTCACCTGGGTTATGATGAATAACATGGAAGATCATCTATTTGATGATGGTTCAATTGGAGCAGTTTTGCACTCTCTAATCATGATTCTGACAAAGTTTCATTTAAACTGGATCAAAACTGTGCCCTCTAGAGTGTATACAATGTTTTTCTAAGATCTGACCTGGCAATCTAGCTTTTGATCAGACATTATTCAGTTTCAAACTTGGCCTACATTTCATGAAGATAAAGTTGACAAAGTTCTGACAAAGTTTCATGAAGATTCAATGCAAAATAAAGCCACAATTGTATACACAAGGTTTTTCTATGATTTGACCTAGTGACCTACCGGTAGTTTTTGACCCTACATGACCCAGTTCCAAACTTGGCGTAGATTTCATTAAGACAATCAGTCTGACAAAGTTTCATGAATATTGAACCAAAACTGCCCTGTAGAGTATACTCAATGTTTTTCTAAGGTTTGACCTTTGGCTAGTGACCTAGTTTTTGATCCAACATGACCTAGTTGCACATTTGGTCTCGATTTGTTGGAGATAAACATTTTGACAAAGTTTCATGAAGATTGGAACAAAATTGTGCCCTCTAGAGCATTCACACGTTTTTTTCTGAGATCTGACCTAGTGACCTAGTTTTTGACCAGACATGGTCCAGTTTCAAATTTGGTCTAGATATCATAAAGATGAGCATTCTGACAAAGTTTCATGTAGATTAAATCATAGCTGTGCCCTCTAGAGTGCACACATGGTTTTTCTAAGGTTCGACCTAGTGACCTGGTTTTTGACCCTACATGAATCAGTTTCAATCTTGGCCTAGATTGTATACAGATAAACATTCTGACAAAGTTTCATGAAGATTGGATCGTAACTGTGCCCTCTAGAGTGTACACAAGGTTTTTCTAAGATTTGACCTAGTGACCTAGTTTTTGCCACCAAATGACCCAGTTTCAAATTTGGTCTAGATTTCATTTAGATAAACATTCTGTCAAAGTTTCATGATGATTGGGTCAAAACTGTGCCCTCTGTGTCATTCTAAGATTTATTTCTATTTTCGAAGTGGAACCGTTTTAGCATTTTTGGTTCAGGGCCATGAGTCAAACATTTCTGTGAAATTATTTTGAAATTGAGCCATTGGCTTCAGTGGAGATGTCATTTAAAGGTTTTCTATTTTTAGATTTCTATTTTTAGCTCTGGCGGCCATTTTGTTCAGCGGAGTGAAACCGTTTTAGCAATTTTGGTTCAGGGCCATGAGTCAAACATTTCTGTGATTTTTTTTTCAAATCGAGCCATTGGCTTCAGAGGAGATGCCGTTTAAAGATTTTTCTATTTTTAGCTCTGGGACCATTTTGTTCGGCGGAGTGGAACCATTTTAGCAATTTTGGTTCAGGGCTATAAGAGAAACATTTGTGTGAACTTATTTTGAAATTGGTCTACTGGTCTAGGAGCAGATGTCTTTTGAAGATATTGTTGACGGACGGACGACGTACAAATATCGATCACAATAGCTCACCTTGAGCACTTCGTGCTGAGGTGAGCTAAAAAATAAGGACAGATTTGACACAGATGGAGGCTCTAAGGATATTGTAAATTTTCGTGTTTCCACACTTTCTTTGAATCTTAGTCTTACACCCCCATAAAAGCAACATTTCTTCAGAATTAATATCTAACACATGTCAAAATTATTTATCATGATTAGAATATAAGACGTGCATAATATATATACTGACTCAAAAAAGTTCCCATACATGAAATATTATTTGAATCTCTAGATACTACAGAAGTAAATCGCTCAGATTTTTATTTCTGCAAGAAAAGAGTATCCATTTGTGTGTACAACAGTCGAATTTGATTTGATTTTCTGAAATTCAGCATGGTACAAGAGTGTCTTAAACACCACAAGGGTCATTTATCGTTTTCGCAGAATAAAACCTTTAAACTTGCTATACTTAAGGATGTCCGCTGGTGAAAATCAATTATTCAAACTTTTTTTACTTTTGTGTTATTTCAATTCTTCCATCAATATGTAGTCCAAAAATGCAAAATAAAGTATAGGTTAGTGTGGAATTTTTTGCAGTACATGCCATGGAAGCTTGTGAGGGTACCCGGCCATTATGAAAGTTTTGAGCATAATATAAAAATATTTAACCATGTGTTTAAATCTTTTAAGAAGAGGAATCAGTTGATTGAATAAATAATTGCATGCGTTTCCTCTGACGACCACACAATGTTATATTGATTTCAAGCATAATTTGTGTACAGTCTTTTGTTAATCTCCAAAAATTTAAAGGAAATGTTACCCCACCCCCATGACTTTGGCCTATTTCTGAAGCCATAAAAATTAACCCAGGCCACTTTCAAAAAAATAGCTACAGAGGGTATTAGCGCAACATTTCTGTTTATTATATTATATTGCTAGGGTCTTGTCTAAAGATAATTAAGCAAAATATCATGTCCTGAAACACTCTGTTATTAAATAGCACTTGAGATAGGTTGGTATTATGATATCTTCTCTTCTAATTGAATATAAGATTAATTGTCGAAAAAAAGACAAAATATTGAATAAATAAAGACATTTCGTTTAAACTTTGACTATACCTGACACAAAGTTTATCATTAAACAAGTTATTGAAGATTTTATATTAAAAACTGTAATTGCCTTGGCAGAAAATGACAAAATTTATCCCTACCCCCAAAAGAAAGCAAAATTTTTAATATTTTCTAATGCTGCACCAAAGTGATAAAAAATAACAGAAGCAGATTCTAACTTTTTCTTAAACTTTGACAGTTTATCGTTCAGACAATTATTTTCAGGAAAATTAGTAGAAAAATATAGATTAGTGTGCAAATGAGAAAGAAAACTTGAAAATTTTAAGCCTACCCCCTTCTATTTTTGGCTGTGTGTAAATTAATAGAAAAATCACGGCTGCATCTGAGTTATCTATCTAGTCCGATGAAAGAATTTTAATGTAAAACTGAAAACAGCCATGTTACTCTAAAATTATATAGCCTTTTCATAACCAACGAGTACTTCATAAACAACTAATTGGATCTTAGGCTAATCGAAGCAGATTCTAAGCCACCCCATGTAGAAACAATGGCTGCCTGTGTTGGTAAACTACAATATGTTTCTTTCATGTTTATGATAAAATCATTTCAAAAGTCTATTTTCTTGACTAGATATTTATATATCCTTAACATGCATACAGAAAAATATGACAAAAATAAGCTGTTATATGGAAAAGCAGTTTTAGAATGGTAATTACCCCACCCACTTCGGAACCCACTTCAAGACTGACTGATCTGATTTTAACATGACACACACTCAACGTAAATTTCTTGATCAATCTCTGGTACGTGTGAATTTATACATGTTAAATGCTCTTGAATGCATGCTCATGTGTATGATTTGACTCAACAGTTTTTTTTTAATTTACATAATCTCCGAGCTTGACCGAGCATGATAGAGAATTAAAAAAAAAAGTGAAAAGTTAGTCTGAATCTCTTAAACTATCTGTATGTGCCTTAAATTTATTGACACATGTGAAATAGTCTTAGATGCAAGATGCATGTAATATCAGCGTGACACTCAACAGATTGGTAATCTGCATATTTTCGAGCTTTCGCGAGCAAAAGTTGGGGATTTAAAAAGGGAAAGTTACATAATGTCACTTGAACGAATGCATTTTTAATTTACGTTTCCGGGGTCTCATTATTCCAGAGGATTGGTTCCCTCTTCTTTATGCAGTAAACTTTTTATAAAATGTTCAGTCTACGTTTTTCTGTTTTGTTTTCTGTTGTTGTTGTTTTGCTAAGATATTCCAATTGCCCCCCCCCCCCCTTACTGTCGGGTAGCATTTTATTGTATTAGCTACCTAAAATCTTTTGAATCAATGAATAAGCCAGTGTAATGATCTGCTTGATCTCAGTCTACACGGGTCAACAATGCACTCGATTTGGACCACTGCCCGAGGAAAAATAGATAGAAACACCTGTGTCGTGTTGAAGAGAAAAATATAGTTTTGCGTAATGTTGAACTAGACTGTCAGTTCAGTGACGTCACAATGACAAATTGGCACGCGCGCACTAATTGACTGAGCGGATACTATGGCTGAGTTCGCATCAAATGAAACAAATCTCTCTACAAATTAGATTCAATGATTTCTACGAAAGCTAGTGTATTTTATGATAATGTTGAATTTCCCACAGCGTTCCTCAGTATTGGTCATGCTATTAATAACATGGGGAGAATGGGGCCTATAATGCACCATACAGATCTACACCCCACCCCTACTCCGCCAACGCCCATACGCCTGCGCACCTCGAGACCTACACTGTTCTGTTTCCTTTTTGTCAAACCGTTTAGCCATTTAAATGGCAGAGCGGTCAAAGTACCTAAATCTTAAGTCCGAACTCATTTAATCGAAATAAACGTCGACAAATCCAAAATATTTAGATGCAAAGACATGGGCCCAAAAACAGGAAGTGGGATCAGGTGCACGCTCGTTTTGGCGTGCGGTATACGATTCAGTAAACATATCGCTCCCTGTACGTGACACCTGACACGTGGCAAAATCTCGATCAGTGCCAGTCCGGCAATACACACAGTTTATACCTCCACCAAAATTTGACAAACGAGTGTCGCGTTATTAAAAAAATGTATTCAGGCGTATGTTTGTCCTTCACCAGCCTGTATGCATGCAACCTGCGCATGCGCAGACCGAGCGTTATTCGCGGGACAAACTGTGAATGCCCACACTGCGCATGTGCGCAAGCTATCCTGGGCATGCGCAGTTGTAAATATAATTTTTAAAAATAATAACAAATATGCCATGTAATTAGAAAACAGAAAAAAGTTTTTTCCCAGTTCGAATTGAATTCTCGATGCAGTGTAACCACATAATTTGCCCAAACTTGCGGCATAAGAAAAGCCTGTTTTTTTTTTGTTTTTTTTTTTGTTTTTTGCTCCTCAGCCGTGAGAAACTGTGCCTTATTGCATGTGCTAACAGGAAAGTCTCTGTTCAGTACGCACATTCGCACAGCCTCTGTTCAATATGTGCATGCTTGCTTCACATAGAAGAAAATGCTAATCAGACTGTGCATATGTGTAGGCTGATCCGTGTCTTCCCTGTTCGCGCGTAATATAAAGCCCGTTTTCATGAATACTGTTTTTTGCGTTAGTTTCAGTGTGCATTAAAATGTGTTGGAAGTCAGTTTGCAGAAGATGGCTTTTAAATTTCTACTTTGGAATAGAATTGCGCATCTACCAGGCGCAGTTTGTTGTTGGGTTTATCTTGTGAAGACAACAGTGAATCGAAAGGTCCTGTCACTGACGGGCCAAGTCGTCCAGGGAAGCAAACAGGAAGTCACAAAAGTTGTTCCCCTTTTTAAAAAATGGCGAATAAAGATTGAGGTGTACCATACACCATAACAATTTCAGAAATTCACCTTTTCAAGAATGATCACTGATCGAATTTTGGAGAACTTTCAGAAATTCTTTTCGGCAATAATTTTAGGTGTCCGAAACTTTAGATGTGATCTATATACAAATACGCAGTCTATATTGAAATTTTGTCAAAGTGACAAAATTTCTCAACACGTACCTGTGTATTTGCATGCTGAAATTTGTAAATTAGACCAGATTTCAGTACTAGTTGTCAACAGACATGAGGATATGAAGTATCTTAGGGGCTAAAGCCTTAGATTTCCCCTCAAAGAGTATGAATCATGCTTGTGCGTTTGATTGATTGATTTTTGCTTAACGTCCACGGTAAACAGCTATGGTCATGTCCGGACGGTCAGTTAACCTAATCACACTATTCCTGGGCAGGCTTAGACCTCCTAAGCGGTTAACCAGTACTAAGTGCACATACTTTCGCCAGTAACTGACAACTGCCCTTCTTGAATCAGCGGAAGGAGCAACGAAAGTATGTGGCCAGACCGGGTTTCGAACCCACGACCTCTGATTTATGAGTCAGGTGCCCTACCGATTGCGCTACGCGGCCCGGCGTGGTTCTGGGGGAGAAGATTGTTGAAATTTTTTACCATAATAAATGTTTGCCATCTTGGTTATGTGACCTGTCCTGGGTACTTTTTTTCTGAAAAAAATGGGTCCTGGAACGTTTTTTTTTTTTTTTCTTTTCTTTTTTTTTTTTGGGGGGGGGGGGGGGGGGAATATTCGAGCCCTCTGATTTAGCTTCGTTGAATCATTGAAACTGATTTGTCTGCTTCGCTGGAAAAAATGCCCTTTCTTACCTGGCGCATGTGTGTTAACCTTAGACATTTTTAATTTTTGTCTTTTCGAAAGTTCAGTTCAGTTTGAATTCTCCTAACGTCGTTCCCCAAGTGGCTCAGCGGTACGTAACCATAGCCGCACACACTTGGCGCCGTGTGTCCGTCCAACTTTTCGAAAGACCATGTGCGTTGAGCTTTATTCTTCAATGGGCGAGTTCGATTGGCTACTCGTATTGACTATCGTTCTGGAAGAAAATGGGTCGTTTCGAGCCAGGGCCGTCGGGACATTGACCATTTAGTTCTTCATCCGTTTAGACATATGAGCAAAAATACAAAAATAAATCGTTATTTATGGGGAATGACGTACGTTCATGGGTCGGATTTTTGCATTAGAACCTGCTAAATTTGGACTTGCTAAGCAGCGCGCCGATATAACGACGCAGAACCGAAACGACCGGATTAATTTAAAACGTGTATTCGAGTTCACGATAATTATACTCGAACGCACCCATTGTTGACAAAAAAATCTACCAATTCGAAGTTTCTAGAAAAATACTTGGGAGAATTTAAAATGAAAGACGAATTTAATTCCCAAATTCTTTAAATCTACGTGAAACTAAAACACACGCTAACCGAAATTATCAATGATAGCAATATGCGAAAGAACCAGTATAGAAATTACGCTTGAAAATGCCACCAATTTTGCAGTTTATGCGTTACTTCGTTTATTTAGTATTATAGATATGTAGATAAATGATTTATGCAATGTAAAAGAAAAATAAATGTGTATGTTTGTGATCTCTAGTTGCAGAATTTTTAAAAAATCGCGCAATCTTTATAAAATCTGGTTTCCATTGACGTCTGTTATTTCTGTTTGTTCCAATATACGCATAAATGATAAGCAATTTGGCTGATGACAGGCACCTGGGGCCGAGTGCACAAAGCAAACGTAAGCCTACGCCCGACGTACGTCCGTCGTAAAAGAGTCGCAGAATTTTAATCCGTGTGCACAACAGAGGCGTGGCGTAAACTAAGTCGTTAAATTGCTTCAAAACTCACAAATCGCATCGTGCGCTTGGATTAAAATAGTCGTAGTACAGACTTAGTTGCGCCGACGTTCGTAAGCCACGCCGGCGTAGTTTACGCTTCCCTTGTGCACTCGGCCCCTGGGGATTTGATTTCACAAACGCAGACGTTAAATTTACTAATTGGCATGATTTCATAGATTAAGTCATACTGTTCTACTAGAAAATAATGATTTTTTCTGGACATGAAGCATGCGAAGTTTTTTTTTCGGTAAGGGACCGACCATTTGATATGGGGGAGGGGGTGGTGGGGGGGGGGGGGGCTGGTATATTTTACAAAACAAATCCATGTCTTTGGATATGCAAGAGAAAAAAAACTGGCTCATAAGGGGATTGAAAAAAATAATCTGGCCTCAAAAGTAAGTGAAAAAAAATAATAACCTTGCTCCACCCAAAATTTAAAGAAAAAAAAGTCTGTGCACAGATAATTCCATTTGAATTGAGTTTTTAAAATGTCTCTGGCTTCTGGAGGATGGGGGCGGGGGGGCTGTGCCCCCCAGACCCCCCATATTTATAGTAATATTTTAATATTATCTACAATATCCCGCATGTGCATACATTTACAAAAATATCCTATACAACATTCACATACATGTATTATTGATCTGTCGCATCACTAAGTAAATGTTTCCACTAAAACTGAATTGCAAAAGAGTCACTAGCTTATGGGAGACAAAGCCATTATGGCAAAATAAACACTCTAAAAGGCAAAAATCCTAAAAAAAATGCCCTTATTTTTTATCATCATCCCTAGTTTTTCTCTGTTGTTTCCAGGTTTGAAATTGCCATTAAAATTTGAAAATTGCTTTGGCTTGGGGGGGTTGCCCCCCCAGACCCCCCCCTTCTTAACTTCTTAGCACAGAGCTTTTAGCCATTTTATTAGCTGGCATTCATGTATAATGTGACTGTATCAGTAAGTATTTATCAAACTTTCTAAAAGTGCGGATAAAGCATGTTTGGGCATATGATCGGGCTAAACTTAATTTTCCTAATGTTAGCCCTAAAGCTTTGCGAAAATAGCCCTGATTTTTTGCCAAAATATCTATAATGTAAGGCCTATTTTTTGCATTACTTGGTCGATCCCTAAATGTTTGGAAGACAAGTTTGATCGAAAGAACTAATTTGAAAATGTAATAATAGTTTCAGCTTTGGGAGTCGAGGGGAAGTCTGAGGTAGCCCCTCGACTCCCAAAGCTGAAACTATTTTTTTTTAATGTAGACGGATACAAAACTTCTGACTTCCACCCCCATATGCCTGACAAAATATATGACCCCCCCCCACCCCCATCCCCACTCAATTTACCTGGTCCCCCACCTAGTAATAAATGACGTCCGTAATAATCGGGTAAAATCAAAACTTTTGATTAGTAAAATACCGCCCACAGGATAAAGACTAACCTCAAAATTTTGATATGGTGTTGGGTCTCAAGAACATAGACTATTTTACTGTGACCTGCTTTCGTAGAGGAGATTTGGAGCAGCCTGATGCGTGCACTAATGAAGTCTAATGCAGGCTTTCAGCGCAGTCAGTTCACTAATGACAGAAACTTCACTCCACCACTGTGGTCACTCTCGTTTGTTGCAGATGCGCGAACTGATACCAAAGTAAAATTAAACACACCACTTGGCAATTCGTTAACAGTTTCAAATGAAGTCAGCTGTAGATTCTAATTGACAGCAACATCACACGTCATCGTTACGTTACCAACGAACCTAAACAAAACAGCTGCGGTGCACTTGAAGAGATAAGAGAATTTCAACAGTGTGCCTAGGACCAGGCCTGCGTAGCAGAACATATTAGCTGAAGTAAGATTATATCTGTCAACAGGCATATTTTTTATATCATGTTTAGCCCTCAGACTCATCAGAGCTCCTTTTGGTGTCGAAGGGATTTGGCCTCTCGCGGCCTAATGTGGGTGGGGTGTATGGGATGCATCAAATTGCTCCGAAACTCGTAAAGAAAGTCGAATAATTTGTCAAGTAAAACCAGAGACTGTCTGACGGATGGGATGCCGGATGACATAGGAACTAAATGCAGTGTGGTTAGAGCCCCCAAGAATATATTTTGCAAATTGTAAACATGATAAAAGGCATAGTAAAGTGCCTGGCATGTGGTGTGCAGACAAATAACGACATCACGGGTACTACATGGGAACTTATATCTCTTGAGCGAATGAAAAAATGGTAGCGCTCGAATGAAAATTTTACAACAGCATCCAAAGTTTTTAAAAACATAGTGATTTTATATTATTTCTTAATTGTAAGACGGCAAAATTACGACATCCTACACTCGACATTCCGAACCGTTGTCGGCAGTTCGCGTTGCGCAGAGGTCTCAAATTTGTCACCAGCGGACATCCTTAAATGAGTTAAAAATTCTCTGCATCAAAACATTTATTCATATTGCCCCATGCTACATTGAATTAGACACTTTGGGTGTCAGACCGCAAAACGAGATAGGAAATTTGGCCGCTTCACGTACAAGAACTAAAACCATGACAAAAGGTACTTCATTTCACAGAAACTGTGTTTAATGTCAATTAAGAATTACAAAAATTCAAACATCGCTTGTATTGTCTGATAACAGAATGCAGTAAATTTAAGGTGTTTTTCCGAGTTCCACACAAAATGACCTTTAATTTTCAAAATCAGTTTTACATGTGCGCATGCGCATTGATGGCTTACATTCCAAATCACTCCACAAGAATATTGCAAGGTAACTCTTGAACAGAAAGGTCTGGTTTAAAGATGTTTGCGCTACTTGTTGCTGGATATGTATATGATGTGTCAAAAGCCTTGTTGATTTTCGGTTATTACCAGGTCACACTAAAAGTTAGTCAGATGTTGGTATCGGAACTATTTTGAGTCAGTATATATATATGTTGGCTGCACCAATTTTCGGGTGATTAACACATGCTCGCAACAGAAATACAAGCTATCATGATGATAGCGATTTTTGTCGAGCCCGCTTGCGGTGAGCGAGACATAGTTGTTACAACTTCAGTTCGGGGTATGTACGTGCGTTAGAGCGTCCGTCCGTCCGGATTTGTCCGGGCCATAACTTCTACATTTACGGATGGATTTCAAAATAATTTGGCACAGTTGTTCCCCTTGATAAGTAGAAGTGCATTTGAAACATTTGGTCAGGTAGGTCCAAGGTCAAGGTCACACTTGAAGGTCAAATGATAAAATGGCCATAAATTGAGCTTGTCCGGGCATCACTTCTACATTTACGGATGGATTTCAAAATAATTTGGCACAGTTATTCTCCTTGATGAGTAGAAGTGCCATTTGATACATTTGTTCAGGCAGGTCCAAGGTCAAGGTCACACTTGAAGGTCAAATGATAAAATGGCCATAAATTGAGATTGTCCGAGCCATAACTTCTACATTTACGGATGGATTTCAAAATAATTTGGCACAATTGTTCTCCTTGATAAGTAGAAGTGCCATTTGAAACATTTGTTCAGTTAGGTCCAAGGTCAAGTTTACACTTGAAGTTCAAATGATAAAATGGCCATAAATTGAGATTGTCCGAGCCATTACTTCTACATTTTTGGATGGATTTCAAAATAATTTGACACAATTGTTCTCCTTGATGAGCAGCAGTGCCATTTTGGAACATTTGTTCAGGAAGGTCCAAGATCAAGGTGACACTTGAAGGTAAAATGATAAAATGGCCATAATTTGACCTGGTCCGAGCCATAACTTCAACATTTATGAATGGATTTCAAAATAATGTGGCACAATTCTTCTCCTTGATGAGTAGAAGTGCCATTTAGAATATTTGTTCAAGTAGGTCCAAAGTCGAGGTCACACTTGAAGGTCAAATGATAAAATGGTCATAAATTCAGCTTGTCCGAGCCATTACGTCTACATTTATGCATGGATTTCAAAATAATTTCGTACAATTGTTCTTCTTGGTGAGTGGAAGTGTCAAGTGACATACATGTTTGGGTAGGTCCAAGGTCAAGGTCACACCTGAAGGTCAGATATTGTAATTGTCATAGATTGAGCTTGTCTGGGTCATCACTTCTGCTTATTTTCCTTTGTGAAAATTTGAAAAAAAGAAGAAATATGCTGGCTAAGCATGATGTTGTTTGGCTTCTTTCGAGTGTGAAGCAGTTACTTAGTCTAGACATACTTATAGGTCACTATAACAAACAGCGGGCTCGACCAGTTGTCCCTGGACAACCTTCTAGTTATCGAGAAAAGCCCCTTTTTGTAGCCCCTCCCCCCTAATATTTTCCCTGTTGAAGGCCCTCTATTGCCACATGTGTTTCCAGCTTTCTGATTGGAGGTCGGTTCGTCTCTTTGATACTGTAAATGTCAACAGGTGGTCTTTCTGTCTAACCTGGTGGCTAAACAGGCAAGACGCCATTTTCAGCTCCTGTTTTCAAACGTTTTTGGGTAGAAATCTAGAGTTTGTCGGAGAGAACTTATTACATAGACCGCGTGAGTAATGGCGGTTTCTTCGCCTAAGGTGCTTTTGATAGGTCATAGTTTTATTGGTCGGTTGCAGCAGGCGTTGTGCTCGGAGGATCATCCCAATAAGCGAGTTCGGAGTTTCCGTTTGGAGTGGAGGAGAAAGGTCAAAGGTCTAGTGTGGAAAAATCCGGTAGGTCATTATAACGCTTACCTGGTCAGTCAATATAAAACACCTTTTTAATGATTAAAAATCATTGATATGATTGAAAATTGTTTTCCACTCAGAGAAAATGGATAGTCACATTATTTTTAGCTAGACAAAACAGATAGGGAATGTTTATAAATTGAAATATTAGTCTATATGTTGGTTTGTTACGCTTTGGGTGTATGGCTTTTGGCATCCGTGACCTCTGACCTCTGAGAGCAAAATCTGAGTGTGTGCATGCGCAGTGCGGAACTCCAAACTCGCTTATTGCATTCCAAATTTTGTTTGCAGCAATGCAGTGTAAATTTTTTACGGTCCCGGTATGGACGATCGGGGACAAAGCATTAAGATTGAGCATTTGCAGCAAAGAGTGCGATCTGTATTTCAAAGGGAACAGTTTGATGCGGTAGTGATACACCTGGGAGACAAGAACTGTTGCAACAATGGGTCGTTCACCGCATTAGGGTTGGCACCATTGTTGGAAGAATTTGGGCAGTGGTTGGTGAAAGAATGTGGGGTGAAGGTAGTCTAACTGCCAACTATTTACACGACCACGGCCTAGAAATGTGTCGCCTGCAGTGTATGGGGAGCGGCGATTAACAGTAAATGAACATTTGGAGGTCTTGCTGGAAGCCACGGACTCCCTAAACTTTTGGAAACACCATAGAATGTTTGAAAGTCCATTTTACATATTTGTGAACGATGGATGCCATCTCAACGAAGTCGGAATAAAAAAATTCTATAAATCCATTAGATAGGCCATAATTCTGGCAGTTGAAAACGCGAATTGAGGTCTGTGATCCCTCTTGCGTGGCAGGCTTAAATTGTTTTTACCTATTATGAGCTCCTCCCAGGGTATCCCTGTTCCCTTGTTCCCCAACAATCACAAAAAAGTCCATGGACCTGTTCCCCCCCCCCCCCCCCCCCCCACACACACACAAAAAGTTGGGACAATTAGCCTTGTTCCTTAAAAACGGCATATTTCCTTGTTTCCCTGAAACCATGGGAGGGTTTCTGCCACGGGAAAGGGTTCTTTTCCCTAAAAATGGTGAGCTATGTCTTCAAAAACTAAAATACCTTCTTTCTCAAAACAAGATTTTGTAATAGGCTCTCTTGGGATGTTTATCCTTGTACCTTATAAAGGAATATGTCCTTTATAAGGAACAAGGTTTTCCCAGAACCCTGGGTGGAATTCAGTTTGCTAAGCTGCATGCGTTTGCTGGTGGCTTTCAAACGAGCCCCTTTTAGCTGAAAGGTAAAGTTGAATTTGGATAAATCCCCCGTTTCCCAGAACTTTGGGAGGGGTCATTTTGCTCAAGCTGCTTGCATGTGCTGGCAGCTTGCAGGACCATTTGGAGACGGTCTCCTGGTTTTAACTGGGTGTTGTATTGGGTCTGGTGTTAAAGCACCTCCAACTTTAGTGAAGTTGTGAGGATTTTCGTTTATATATATGTATAAAAAATGACAAACACAAACACACAAAAAAAAAATAATAATAAGAAATAAGAATAAAATAAAATAAAAAGTAAAAAAACAAATAATAATAATAAATAAAATAAAATACTTGAATATTGAATGGATCTAGGCTAGTCTAGAAGCATCTTTCTTGCATTTATTAATTCCGTAAAGTCGTGGGTAAGGCAGTGTTTTTGTGCGAATTTTTAATTTTTTTAGTCATTACAACACTTATCCCGTTTTTTTGGTGCACAGTGGTAAAATTTTTCCCTATCTTGTAGCTAGAGCCTATCATATTTTCTACTAAGTGCCTCTATATGAGAACCATTTGTTTTCTCTGTGTGTGCTTTTGATTAACTCACATGCTTTCCATTTGGGAAATGGGAAACCCAAAACTGGGACACGTCCATTAATATTAAAGGCGTTTCATCTTTGGGAATAAGTACGGTATAATGCAACTGTATTTATCCCAGGTAAAGTGAATATTCCTGGGTGGATTAAGTGGGTAAAGTGAATGGTCCTGAGTTGCAGGTAAATGGAGTAATGTCTATCATGATTGATAATCTTTGGTGGGCCTCTTTGTTTAAAATGAGATCTTAAGAGGCTAAATTGTAGATTTCTGATAGTGCTGCATGCACATTTCGCCACTGCTAAAATAGCAAAAATGCTGGTGCAGGACTGACTCCTATAGCTTGCCCAATAAGCAGGGCTCGAATTTAACTCCTATGCATATTGTTTATATTGTTGCAGGTGCCCTGAACTGTTGTTACTCGCAAATAAAGATTTTGAATAGATCTAGCAAAACACCGAAAATTGGATGTTGAAATTTAGCCTTCAGGGTACCATCACGGCAGCCATTCAAAAATCATTTTTACTTTTCATGGAATATCGGTTTTGACAATTTGTGTTTATGTCTGGTCAGTACATGCTGATGTGTTAGTGCATCTCTTCAGATTTGCATGGAGATGAATGATATTTTAGGGCACTTTCGCTCCTGGCAAATTCATAATTTTCACATTTTATTTATTTATTTTGATTTTATTTTTGCGAGTTAGCAAGGGATAAATTTCGTGCCCTGGAAATGTGTGTATGATTGAGTCATGTTTCAAAACAGTTGCAAACAGGTTCTGGTACAGTCGATTAGAGAATTCAAAGTTGACTATGTTTTGCAGGATGGAGCGGGGTCGTACTAAGACTAAGCCAAACCGGACGGCAATCAGATCTCTGGGCTGCAGTTTCCCAAGCAAGGGCTGGAGGGCGCAGAAACCGTAATACAGTGATAAAGTGCCGAAGCAATCACTCTGTTCAATCGGAGGGACAGAATAGGGCAATAACTGATTCCATTACTAACAGTACGACTCCTGTTACAGTGGAAGTGACGGTATTACCTTCAGCTCCGGGCGAAGCGTTGCCCCTGGCGATCGCAGCTACAATGAGTCAAATGGGCTTCAATTGTGCTAGTGGTGAAACGCAAAAACAGTTTTGACATGAGTCGAGGTCGCATGGAGCATAGTTGTAAGGGATGTTGTACAACAGAGTGATGAACATTCAGGCCAACTTGGCGATGAACCTTCAGGCCAACCTGGCAATAAACCTTCAGGCCAACCTGGCAATGAATATTCAAAACAGGGTTTCAGCAGTGAAGCAATGGACTCGCACAGCGAACATGATTACCAAAGGCTTCAGCAGTCAAGCAATGAACAAATCGGTTCAGTTCAAGGACATGGAACTCAAACAGACACAACATAATATGAGCCGCGACACGAGAAAACCAACAAAGTGGTTGTGCGCCCAGCACAGACTCAGATCAGCTTGGGCATTCGCCCAGTCTGATCAGACTCTTTGCTAAGCGCTTAAAGGGTAGCCAAGGAACTAAGCTACCTTCATGCGGACAACAAAGACTCTGATCAGACTGGACAGATGCTCAGGCTGTTCTGAGTCTGCGCTGGCCGCACGATCACATTATTGGTTTTCTCGCGGGGCATTCAAACCATTATACCAGCTGAATAACCCAAAGGGCTATAAAACATATGGATAAGAATTTTTTATCACCGTTTTGTTTTCCTAAAAAACAATATTTTGTATTTCTACATACATTTTACACATTCTCCTTTTAAATTCGCATCTCTACCACATGAATGCACTTTGATTTCTGCAAATCATAAAAGTCAATAATGTAGGATATCTGAAACAAACTGGTAAAAAAATTGAAGTTATCTTGATAATAAGTATATTGTTGCATTGTTTTAAAAAATGCAAGAAAACTGAATTTCATGAAATACGTACTCGGACAAAACGGACCATGGACAAAACGGACCAGACAAAACGGACCACGGTTAGGACAAAACGGACTACGTTTCAGGACCAGACTGACCACGCTAGAAGACAAGCCAGGCCATTAATTGGTGGCAATTAAAACATTAAGGAGTATATAATTACCAAAGACAATGTTAAATGGTCACAATTATGTGACTACTGTTCATGATCTCAACTATCTTTGTCGCAACTATCTAATTAATTTAATGGTAAGATATATTTTTATCTTTTAAGCATGTAAATTTCTTTATTAGTGTTGCAACTAAACTAAAACATGATTTCTCAAAGTTAACGGAAGATCTGAACGTGGTCCGATTTGACCTTAAACGTGGTCTGTTTTGTCCTGAACGTGGTCCGTTCCGTCCTGAACGTGGTCCGTTTTGTCCCAAGCGTGGTCCGTTATGTTATGGTCCGTTTTGTCAGTGGTCCGTTATGTCCCTAATTCGTCATGAAAATATATTTAACCGATGGGGCAAGCTGATGCATATGATTTTAGTAAAACTTACATTGTATGTTATAGAATAAAAAAAAACATCCTAGAAACACAATGTTTAATTCCAAAAATATTCCCAAAATAGACTGCCCAAGTTCTGCACCTGCTGCAAGCACAGCCGTTCCTTGCCATATTATTTATTTTCCGGTTATTCCGGTTGTACCATAGATACTGCCTACAAAAATACGCACATGGAATGGAAACTGTGAAGACTTTGATCATTCTGGTTCCTAAGGAACAGTCTGATCTCTGTTTCCACTGTTTGTACAGACCTATCTGCCCGAAAACTTAGGATCTTTACGATAGACATTGTTTGTGTATGTCATAACTGTATATACTCTACAGTTGAAGATTTCAGCATGAAAAATGACTCTGTTTTGTTTTTAACAAATAAAACAACACAGTTATTCACTATCTGTCCACCTTAAGCATGTTTAACAAAATAAAGTTCAGTAATTTCGAAACATCGAGAATTTGATGCATTTTGGATGACCGAAAATTCCAGTTACCCCCCTTGAGAAAGTCAGTGAGAGTTAGTCTAACAAGAAACATCTTTAAAAAAGATAATTGTCGAGGTTGAAATTCGTTTTTACAGAACTACTTTTTAGTTATGTCAGGACGGATCCACCGCTTCCTGGGTATTATCAGTACTTTTGTAAAGTAAATGTGTCTTCTTCAAGGACAAAACATGAATTCCCGAGATTTATCGTGATCAGCCTTGATCGAGTTCGATTACAACTATTGTCTGGCGATAGTATGTCATGGAAGAAGCGGGTCAACTCGGCCAGCTTTAAGCCTGGGGGTCTTCACGGCTCCTGGGTCAACTCGGCCTCTATTCAACTCGTCCGGGTTAATTCGGCCTGCTGTCATTTGCATCCTCGCCCCAACCTACGAAGATGGGCTGCAAGCCTGGGGGTCTTCACGGCTCCTGAGTCAACTCGGCCTCTATTCAACTCGTCCGGGTTAATTCGGCCTGCTGTCATTTGCATCCTCGCCCCAACCTACGAAGATGGGCTGCGCCAGGAATGAACGGAAACACAATAAACGAATACAGTTTGTTGGGTTGTTGATTTAATAAGAAGTCCTTCAAAATGGTGGCCAAAACATGAATTAATATAAAGGGCAACCCAATAATCCCTCAACGGATAACTGCAACTGCAGCTAGACTATGGTAACGGGACGTACAATAATACAATGGCGCTGGGATAGCCGGACCAAGGTGCAGGGCAATTATATTTTAATTGTTTCCATAGTGCCGGAGTTTTAAGATTGGGGTCCTTTACCCTGTGAGATTTTCTGTAGTGTAGGGTCGAAATAAGAGCAAGGTTGTTACCATCAGCTAATCATCACAGGTCTCTGAAATGTAAAAATTCCATTTCTGTAGGTGGGGGTTGTGGATACAAATGACTGGCGCATAGATATATAACCATGCGGCAACATGGCCAAAACTGATGTTTTCCTTACTCATTTTCATACAACGTTTATCTGCCACCAGTAAGATTTAATGGCAAGACTGAACTGCAAAAATACCGATACCTCACAGGGAGCTAGCTGTAACCGGGGGAACTTAGCTCTTAGCTTTTTCTGCCTCATATTTTCATGATTTTCCCTGACTTCGTTTGGCCAAATTGCTGAGGGAGTGAATTCGTGAGTTTGTGAGTGAGTGAGCGTGTGTGCAATTGAGCGAATGAGTATCAAGATAAGCCTGCATCGAAATAATTCCTTATCTAGAAAATTTTATCGCCGATGCAATGAATTGGTTTCAAAACTCAATGTCAGGTTAAAATCACTTTCACGTGAAGGTCTATCGGAACCAGAATTTTATGATGACTTAGTATACAAATTCAAAAAGATAAGGGGTATGTCTGATTTTTTGTTCAGCTTCGAAAAGTAGTTTTTTGTTCTCATTGTATTTTGTACAGTGCTAGCACTAACCATCAAAATCAGGAAGTCATATGACTTCCAAGGTTTGTCATTTGGAAGTCATGCTGAAGGATAGACTTGGTTTCTTCCAGAATGTCCATATTTATATTGCTTTCTCCTGCATTAATGGGTGAAATACCATTATTACAACAAATTTAACTCATTATTTAAGTCAATATTCACTTTATAAATGGTAGGTTATGATAAAATTGGAAGTCACTGACTTCCTGGCATTCCGTTTTAGAAGTCACAGACCCCCAGACTTCCACTAGTGGAAGCACTGTTTGTTTCCTTGTAATTTTAGTTAGAAATACATCAGTTGTTGATAAAAGACAACTGATTTCTGGCGCGGCAGATCGGAAGCGCGGTGCAGTTATGGCTTTCATACTAGACCTTTAAATACACGATTGGAAAACTCGAATTTGCCTGATCTACGGCTGCTCAAATTGGTCATTAAATTTGCAAATACACTTTTCGTCATTCGTTATTATTGAATAAAACACGTCTATCCGCAAATAACGGCGATTAAATTAAAAAGGAAACGAAGCCAAAATAAAGTTTATATTCATAAAACGTCATTTTAAAACTGTTTCTTTTCACAAATGGTAGATTGTGTTTATTATCCCCCATACAATAAAAACCCGGATGCAGGTCATGCATGCTCTGATATGTCTCCGACAAAAATTCAAAATCAATATATAAACTGCTTTATAATGCATAAGTCTACATGTTAATGCTTAAATTATCAACATTGGCTTCCCATGGAGGCTGCAGTAAATTATCGAAAAATAGGCAAATTTGCATTGAAACTGTCAGAGGTCCTTTGAACGGAAATAATTACACATCCGAGTGTTAGCCAGCAGAAAAAATATATATCTTTGAAAGCTTGACGTATTACTGTACTTTTATTTTCCACTTATAAAAATAAATAAATTAAATTTAAAAAAATGGAAACGCATATTGGTTCTCCGATGCAGAAATACACTGTTTCATGGGCAAAAATAACCGTTTTAATTCTTCTGTCTAACCTGATGAATTATATCATGTAGTCTGGTTAAATTCTACAACAGATGAAGCAAGGGTTGATAACTCCGGTTCTCAAAAACGACAAAGACCCTCTGCTTCCGACCAATTAGAAGTATAACAGTGCTATCACTAATAGGTAAGGTTCTAGAGAAGGTTTTATTGAAAGAACAGACAGAACTCGTGTTGTAATCAATCAGAGTTCCAAAGGGGCTTTACAAAGAACTCATCATCTTTCAATGCAACCCTTATCGTATCTAACGTCCAAAATGAGGCAAAAACGCCCCACCAACAACTTGGTCATATGGAGACGGGACCTCGGTTTATAGTCTCATCCGAAAGACCGGAGAAGCGGGGTATCGATCTTGATACCCCTTGATTGGTAGGTAGTCCGGAGTGTTTTCCACTACACTACAGCCGCTCCTCCCCAGCTGTCTGGGAGTAATGAAGGCCTGTTGAGAGGGTTTAATATACTTGAAGCCAGTAAAAACGCAAGTTTCTGGTTTTGGCCCGCGTAGGAATTTATGACAGTAACACTTCTTTGTCAAAGAAATCTGGGTGTTTGTCACACTAGTTTTTAATAGCAGTATTGTCGGAATGCTGACAATGGTCCAATTGATGAGGAATGCATTTGTATATAAAGTGGCGTAACTCTTACTTTTATTGAGGCTAAAGCGAAGTTTAATGGATATTTTCATTTAACTTATATACAAGCTCGTTTCGGCTAAATTTTTCGATATTTTCAATAATTTGTGGATTTTAACATTTTTCTCACAATTTTGTCCCAGAGAAATCGACCTAAGCTTAACTGTTGCTAAAACCTTGCCGGACGAAAGGCAAGTTGCATTAAGTATATTACAGCCTTGTGTCATTACTTTTCATATGACTACATGACAAGTAAATAGTTGTGTTTTTAATGGTTTCAAGATTATATTGCTGATCCAAGTGCGTGGATCTCCAAGGACCTTCATTTCACGATTTGTTTACCTACTGAATCAAGTAGACGTGAAACTTAAACACTATAGATCATCTGCAGCATTTTGCTTGAACTCTGGGGAAACTCCACTACTGAAAAGGGCTTAAAAATAATTGTGTCAATAAAGTACGCTTAAAAAGGGAAATAACTCTAAATACTGCAAAATGAAGGTCACGTTGTCTGTGTTTTTTTATGCTAACAGTAGCAGAATCTAAAATTTATAATCTAAATGATCATTGCAGTATTTTTCCGAAAGAATTAAGACGCAGTTGGGTGGATAACAGACAGTAAATTAAGATCTTAGAGAAAAATCAGACATTAGCATTGAGCGAATAAGTTTCGATAGGTTTCAAAACAGCGTAATCCACGTAAACTATTTTCCAAACCTAAGGGTTGTGCAGTTTCCAGAGTCACGGTATGACAACATGGCACCGTGTGAACATCTGACCGAATGGATGGTCATCAAGTCATCTGTGTAAGTATGTTGAATTGCATGTAGCTGTGATTTGACCCTCAGTAGGAGCATATGAAAAAGTCCGTTTCTGCTTGTAGATGTTATAAAGGTTTGTTTTTTCCAGAGTACTGCGATTTTCCTCCACCACCCCTCGGGATCATTTGGTAAAAAACGAAAGGACAGCAAATTCTAATTAGTTTGCAGTGATTATATAGAAGGGCTTGATAAGTCATACTGTTAGATATCCAGAAAAAGATATCCAGAAAATGTATAAGAGTTTTAGTAAAACAACAAATACATTTTCGATTTGTCTGGTCCTATATTGGGTTAGCGAAATATTAGAATCATATCCAGTGTTTGGTAAATCTGATAATAATAGGTTTAATAATTTTATATATTATTAATAAATTAATAATATTAGTATACCTCCGAAACATATATCATGAGGGATCACATATGCTTTTAAGGAAATATGCAAAAGTGTCGTTAACACCTTCTCTTATTCGGAGTACTGTAAAACACATATTTAATTTTTTCACAGCCACAGTAATGGGTGCTATCATAATAATGATAACCTAATTCTCTTACGTATGCGAAGAAGACAGCAACAACAGACACCTGTATAACAATCAAGCACAGATTTAACCATAACAATGGTTTCTCTCAATTATATTAATATTTTTGTAAAGCTTGATGACAAGAAATATACAACTAATCAGCGCAGAAGGGGCGGAAATAATAAAAGGGCCTGATCCTTATATCGTTATAACGTCAAACCTATTTCTTTTTTCTACCGCCACTTGAGCTGGTCATGGCTGCTTTTGTTACAGATTAGATTACTAATAGCACAATTAAGAATTTTGTCTATTTTTTGTGTGTGTGTTATTGTTTAAAGTGGTCATGTCTGGACGGTCAGATTAGACCTCCTAAGCGGTTAAAGACAAATATTCCATACTATATAGAGAACACCCCCAGTATTTATTGGTTTAATGACCCTGTTATGTCATTACCTACGTGACATGGGATATTTCCTTTGTTGATCTAGCAGTGTCACTGGACTGTTGCATAATAGGATTATGGAGGCCAATAAACAAGAATATTTGTCTTTTACCAGTACTAAGTGCATCTACATGTACTTTCACCAATAACTGACAACTAACTGCCCTTCTTGAATCAGCGGAAGGAGAAATGAAATTGATTCAAGCGGAAGGAGAAATGACATTAAGTGACCAGACCAACCAGAAGTGGTTGGCTGGTTGGTTGTTTTGGGTTTAACGGCCATCAGAGACAGTATTTCAGTCTCTATTGGGTTGTCCCTCAAAGAGAGAGAGAGAAAGAAGAGAGAAATGATAGACGAATGAAAACAACAACAAATCACCCGCACCTACTGCAAGCACCGTAGGCCTTTGCCCTACTATTATCCAAATTAGCAGGACAACCCGGCACTGATGTTATACCAAGCGCCATCTCAGCACCCAACCACCCCCACCGGATAACGAACCAGTCTTATATTCTGTATAAGCTTGATATTGTTTGGCTTCTTTCTAGTAAGTGAGTGAAGCAGTTAAGTTTTGACATACTTATAGGTCACTAAAGCATACAGCGGGCTCGACAAGTTGTCCCTGGACAACCATCTAGTTAAGTATATGTCAGGATTTTGTTGATGAAGATTACATTCTTAAGATATACAGTCCAAGCTGTATTAAGCAAGCACTTAAGGGATAGCCAAAATCTGCTTGCTTAAGACAGGTGCTTGCTCAATACAGGTACATTTCAATGTATTTGCCTGCTTTGGGAACTGAATACATGCTTGCTTAATACAGGTTGCTTGCTTGATAGAGGTGGCCTCTAAGACAGGTTTTACTGTAATGTTTCACAATAAACAGGGTAAAATGCAGTAAAGATCCAATTTAGTATGGAAGATTATTTCTATTTTTAAAGCATTCCATCAATTTGAACATCAATTTAGCCAATAAAATCTTCATATATTAACTACATCAGTATTATCATAACAAACAGTGAAAAGTAACATTAATCGAATTAAACAGATTGTAAACGTTATATCAAAACAGTATTTCTCTATTAGAATTATACAGTTAACTGTAAACAAATCGTCTAAAATCTATATCTTTTAGTATTAAAATAATCTTAAAACTATTTCTTTTAATCAAAAATATACAGTCATTTGACAGATAACATCTAAACCTATGTTCATTATTAATAGAAACATTTAAATCTTTAATAGCAAGACAAAACATATATATATACAAGCACAGATAGTGAAAAAGTTAACTATATGGTTAAGATTTATTGTTTTGGGTTTAACGGCCCTTTGGGACAGTATTTCAGTCTTTATCGGGCCGTCTCCCAAGAGTAGGAGAAAGGATAGAGAAATGATATACGAGAGAAAAAATGTTCAAACAACCCCACCCGCACCATCTGCAAGCACAGTTGGCCCTTGCCCTACTTTTGTCCAAATCAGTAGGACGCCCCGGCACTGGAAATACCGAGCACCACCCAACCTACGCCCCCATCCCCCCCCCCAAAAAAAAAAACAAACTAAAATAACATCAGTAGGATGCCCCGCCAATGTAAGTTACACGCAGCACCATCGCACCCCCCGATCATCCCCATATTGTTTAGAGTACATATATATCACAAGATAGGACAACTTGGATCCCAATATTGTCCAACTGCAATTCTGTAAATTACTCTTCAAATACGTGAAAAGCAATTGTGACTACACTGAGTAATTACAGAACATAAAACACATCTCTTGACCACATTTACCAATTTCCATTGTGTTGTTAGGTGCAGAACTTACAGGAATAAATTGAGCCGCGGCAAGACAAAACCAACAATGTGGTTGTGTGCCCAGCGCAGACTCAGATCAGAGTCTCTGCTGTCCGCATGGCGGTAGCTTAGACCCTAAGCTACCCTTTAAGCGCTTAGCGAAAAGTCTGATCATACTTAGCGGATGCCCAGGCTGATCTGAGTGCGCTGATCGCACAGCCACATTGTTGGTTTTCTCGTGTCGCGGCTCAATTATTTTTTACGGAGCAATATATTTCCCAACACAAAGAAATACCTATGGCTTTTCATGTATAAGGTAATGATTCATGTCATCCGACTCCAATTCCGTTGTTACATGTATACTTAATTCTGTGAAAACATGTCTATATTATACAAAACCCAATTTAGTGACCCTGAGGTATAGAGTGCACAGATGAAATCAAAACTGTATGCTGTCTATGATGATCTCGCTTTTTGTGGTCCAAGGGACAAAACTCATAATATAATCGTGTAAAGCTGAAATACAGATTCGCTTTGGTACGCAAGGTTTTTTATTTACCTGAATAGTATTCCAAAAATTTGAACATCAGAATGCAAGATTTTTATTCATCTTTTAAGCCTTCCAACAATTTGAACACCAGAGCACCACTGGTCCTGTAGCTCACCTGAGTCAATTCCTCAGCACTCAAGTGTAAGTAGCTCTAAAGTAAATTGTACAATTTGGCCTAACTTCAAATTCATCTGAGTTGTTATGCTTGTCCTTGTCAGCAAATTAGATTAAGTTATAAAATAACAAATAATAAAGCCGCTATGCCCGGGATAAGGTCAAATATAAGCACTAAAGGTTTGGTTGGTCGTTTTGAGTTTAACGGCCCTTTGAGACAGTATTTCGTGTCTATATCGGGCTGTCTCCCAGAAGGGGTGGTTGGGTGGTGCGATGGTGCTGCGTGTAACTTCCAGTACTGGGGCGTCCTACTGATTTGGATAATAGTAGGGCAAGGGCCTACTGTGTTTGCAGTAGGTGCGGGTTGTTTGGACATTTTTACTCGTCTATCATTTCTCGGCCCGATATAGACTGAAAAACTGTCTCAAAAGGCCGTTAAACCCAAAACAATCAATCGTCTTCCAGAGAGAGGGATAGAGAAAAGAAGTGATAGGCGAGGGAAAAAACGGCCAAACAACAAACAACTCCCATCCGCACCTACTGCAAGCCCTTGCTCTACTAATATTCGAATCAGTAGGACGCCCCGGCACCGTTAAACCAAAATACAATAAATCGTCTCCCAGAGAGAGGGATAGAGAAAAGAGAAGTGATAGGCGAGAGAAAAAAAAAACGTCCAAACTCCCATCCGCACCTACTGCAAGCCCTTCCTCTACTTATATTCAAATCAGTAGGACGCCCCGGCACCAGAAGTCACAATCAACACCATCGCACCACCCTCATTTTCTTGATGACTATCTGATTTATATAAAGCGTGGGAGTGCAAGAATGTGATGTGTTTCCATGAACACATATGCTGTTGTTACTTTCAATATTTGGACACAGCAACCATTCCTTGCATTTGCCATCTCAGGGACATTTGATTTAACTTTTGGTGCGCAATCTGATCAGACTATTCCAACTAACAGTCGGATCTGGGTCTTTACTGTTTTCACAGGCATAACAATAACTGTTCAACTATTTGGGCTGCAAACGATATATCAAGAGTTATATGAAAAAACTTTTGTAGACCAGGGTCTGACAGTCCAAGATCTGTGTTTTCACTAACAATGTACAGTGGACTCCACAGTATCGGATCATCGACAGTATCGGATTACTCGTAAGTTATCACCCATTTTTCTCACAAATGAAGCAAATATTTGTTATCATTATATTACAGTCATCACGTTAGACCAATAGCAAAGAGCAGGGTAAAAAAATCGATCGAAATCTGCGGCTGTGAAACAAATCAGAGTTGTTGAAAAGCTTGGTCCCTCTTCAGCGGCGCTTGCATTTTGCCTGTTGTTCGTTAACCCCAAAATAGATTTCGGTTATTTAAACTATTTTATCATTAGGCGATTGAAACCAATTTTGCTTTGTGATGTGTCCTAGCATGCCTAAAATTGCAGGCAGTCATTATTTTTGTGACATCCCAGTATTTGATGAAACTGCAGACTTGAAAAGTGGGGCACTAATGTGCGACGGTAACGAATCATTATAAAATATGAACTGAAATGCAGGCCTCAGCTGGAAAACTGCATGTTGGATGTATGTTCTGATGCTGAAAACAAGTCATAAATCACCTATCTGAGTGGCTGCTGTGTCTTCTTTCAAAGGAGAGTATAAAACTAAGACAGCATCCTTTTTGTAAAACACCCCCATCCCACGCCCCATGCTAGCATATGATAATGAAGGTTATGCGTAGCAGAACTAAGCTTCTGCTAAACATTCTGAAGAAACATTCGAGATAAGCTCGCATGTGTGTTGTGGCGTTCATCGGATGGACAGCTGTACACTGTGTAGACTCAGATTAATGCCGGAGAACTTGTTGAATGACCATGTAGTGTTTATACACTGATTGCACTGAAATATCATTAGGGCGGAAAATCACCGTAAATTTGTTGATCCTGATCAGACACTACGGTCTTATCAGGGTCTACACTTTGCAAAGGCAGCTTTACTGTTTGAGAAGTTCCATGCTATGGGGCGCAGGGGATTACTGAGTTAAGACTTTTTGGCATGCTTGTACTTTTGTTTACATTTAACTTTTATTTAACAGACATAACCCTTGCTGGTGAAGGACCACATGAAAAATATCGTTGAAAGGCCGTAAAAGTTTTCTCTGAGAGTTTAATAGGTCCAACTATTTATGTAGCAAAATTATTGAAGTTAAGAAGGTTAGCAGAATGCCTCCGAGAAACTCTCCTATAAATAGTATCGTATGATACGATACTGTCGCACCTGATTCGTTACTGTCGTAAGACCCCCTGTAAGTCTCGATAGGTTATCTGCCCTTAAAGGAATGAATTTCGTAAATATTTTGACATGGATAGATAGAAGGGATATTTTGCAATTGTTACGTGTCATAACATACATACTTTTAGCATTCACAGTCAACAAAACAGGAGTTTAATGGAACTTGATCCGATACTGTCGAGTCCATTGTAAATCCTGGACAGGCTGACCTATAAGATCAGTGATTTCGTGCTTCTATATTGAATTTCAGCCCTTTCCACATCCCCAGGACGCCAAATTTTGCTCTCAGGATGCAAAGAATCCCGCCCGGACGCAAATACATGTAGTTACCTCCCAAAGATTACCTTTTCCGACTGGACTTCTTTCCAGACACCCCTAACAACGTAGTTTCGAAATTACACCATTTCGATTGGTTCAGTGTTCGAAATTGTAGCATAAATCTTATAGATTTCAAAATCTTCGAAAAGCCACAGGGTGCACCAAATACGGCAATGAAAGGACAATCTTCCTACATGGAAGTCAGCTTCTGATAATCATTTGATTTTACAAACAGTTTGACCAAATTACGCTTCAAGTTATATTGTGATGTATTTAATCAAATTATTTGCGAATTCTACAACGTTTTATGGAGCCGATTTCATGTTGAAATATTGCCCTTTAAAGACTCCATTTGGTGACGCAGTCTTTAAAGGGGTGGTTGGGTGGTGCGATGGCGCTGTCTGTAACTTCCAGTGCCGGGGCGTCCTACTGATTTGGAAATCGCAGGGCAAGGACCTACTGTGCATGCAGTAGGTGCGGGTGGGGTTGTTTGGACATTTTTCTCTCGTCTTTCTCCCTCTCTGGGAGACGGCCCGATATAGACTGAAATGCTGTCTCAAAGGGCCGTTAAATCCAAAACAATCAATCAATCAATCAACTTTTCTCGAAAAGTGGGGGTAGTCGGATGGTGCGATGTGTAACTTCCAGTGCCGGGGAGTCCTACTGATTTGAGTGTTGTAGGGCAAGGGCCTACTGTGCTTGCAGTAGGTGCGGATGGGGTTGTTTGGACATTTTTTCCCTTGTCTATCATATCTTCTCTTTCTCCCTCTCTGGGAGACGGCCCGATATCGACTGAAATACTGTCTCAAAGGGCCGTTAAACCCAAAACAACCAACCAACTTCTCGAAAAGTTATCGACATAAAAAGATTTGTCGGTCTATTCCGAATAGATGATTGTCCAAATAGGTGTTATTTGATCGGATGAGTGCCGGGCCGGGTAGCGCAATCGGTAGGGCACCTGACTCGTAAGTCAGAGGTCCTGGGTTCGAATCCCGGACTGGCCACATACTTTCGTTTCTCCTTCCGCTGATTCAAGAAGGGCAGTTGTCAGTTACTGGCGAAAGTATGTGCACTTAGTACTGGTTAACCGCTTAGGAGGTCTAAGCCTGCCCAGGAATAGTGTGGTTAGGTTAACTGACCGTCCCGACATGACCTTAGTTGTTTACCGTGGACGTTAAGCATCAAATCAACCAACCAAATTGATCGGATGACGTAGGTTGTTGCCCTAAATAAGTCAGTACTTTACTTGTCAAAGCAGCCACGGATCAGTCACATGTAAGATAGAACAGCAGAAGGATTGTTAATTGGTACCGATAATCAATAAATCAACCTGTCAATATACATGACGTTACGATAATCGTCTTTAAAATCGCTGATAGCTGGGCCGCGTAGCGCAATCGGTAAGGCACCTGACTCGTAAGTCAGAGGTCCTGGGCTCGAATCCCGGTCTGGCCACATACTTTCGTTTCTCCTTCCGCTGATTCAAGAAGGGCAGTTGTCAGTTACTGGTGTGCACTTAGTACTGGTTAACCGCTTAGGATGTCTAAGCCTGCCCAGGAATACTGTGGTTAGGTTAACTGACCGTCCCGACATGACCATAGCTGTTTACCGTGGACGTAAAACATCAAATCAATCAATCAATTAAGATCGCTGATAACTAAACCTTAATCCGGCACTCTTTGATTAGTATAAAGCAATGAACAAACCGTGTCAACACTATCGCTGTATTTAGATCTTTCGCGCCGTGACGAGGGTATGTCTGACTGAATGTTTGTGTCATAATTATTATTATATTATCTGTTATCGTGGAGCAAATTGATAAAATTTCTGATGGCAAGATCTCTGAGGGCTTTGGTGAGCCTCATCACAATGATTCTGTTCCATTTGTCTCAGATTCTAAATTATCACCAGATATTAATATAGATTCATCAATACTTCACCATACTGAAGAAAATTTTTCAGAGGCTCTGGCTAAATTAAAACTTTCTCAAGAACAGTTCATGCAAAACCAAGTTATCTCTGTATTTGCAAAACAGTCAGAAATTTTGAGTGATCATAGGAAGTTGTTGGATTCAGTTTATACTAAACTTGATAGCCTCCAGAAATCGAGTAGTCCATCAAAAACTGTTCAAGAATCCCATAATAAGAAGCTGTTAAATGAACTTGGAGAAACTGAAACAGAGGTTAAATGTTCTCGAATCTGAGAAATCTGAATTAGGTTATCAAACAGAAATTGAAGAGTGACTATGAAATGAGAATTGCCATTTTAGAATCTGAAAAGGAATATTTACAACAAAACGTTGATAAATAAAAAAGACAAAGTTCATATTCAATGAAGGATAATCCCAAGAAGAGCAAGTCTTGCTTGATAAAGTTTCAAAGAAGAATGAGGAAATTCAGAATCTTGAAAGCTCTAATTTATCCTTGAACAAGAATTCCGCGGAATGCTATGTCGCACCTGCTATGTGCCTTCACATGAAAGTAAAAAGTATGCAAAGACCAGGAACTGAAACAATCAAAATCCAAATCCAGCCCTCAAACCATAGTTGGAAACAAAAACTAAATATTAGGGTAGACGTTAATTATGCTAGGGTAGACGTTAATTATGCTAGGGTCGACGTAAGGTCACTGTGACCCTACTCCGCTACAGATTTTTTTCATTTTGCTAATTCTAAATACCAAGGTCCCATCAATGCTTCACACAAAATTTCAGGCAAATATACCAGTCGGTTCTGGAGAAAATGTTGATTTTATTGGTTTTGTTATTTCTAGTAATGGAGGCCATCTTTGATTCTCGACCCGGCTGAATTTTACCATTCTGAAGCCCTGCAGTCTGATCATGCTGCATGTGAAATTTGAGAACCATGGATACAGTGGTTTCAGAGAATAAGCCGTTTGAATGGACTTAAACGCTAGGGTCGACGTAAATTATGCTAGGGTCGACTAAGGTCACTGTGACCTAATTCTGCTACAGATTTTTTTTCATTTTGATAATTCTGAATACTAAAGTTCCACTTATGCTTCGTACAAAATTTCAGCCAAATATACCCAGCGGTTCTGCAGAAAAATTGATTTTGTTGGTTTCGCTATTTTTAGTAACAGCGGCCATCTTGGATTCTTGACCCGGCTGAATTTTACCATTCTGAAGCTCTGCAGTCTGATTATGCTGCATGTAAAATTTGAGAACCATGGATGCAGTGGTTTCAGAGAAAAAGTCTTTTGAATGGACTTAAACGCTAGGGTCGACGTAAAATGTGAACGGACGGACGTACGGACGGACGTATGGTCTGACGGACGGACGGAAAACCGGATGCCTATATCGCACCTTAAAGCAGGTGCGACAAAAAGAAATTGATTATGAGGATGAAATTTTGTCACTGAAAATTCATAATTCTAGAGCTAATGTTGACTCCCATGAATCTGCTTTTCGTAAAGCTGCGGATAAAGATGATTTGGTGGAATCTGATCCTATTCCCTCTAGAAATGTTAATTCCTCATCTATTACTGTAGAAAACGAAAATCCTATTGTTGTTGAAAAAGAAAAGAAAGAGGTTCTCTTGGTCAGAACTTCTATTATGAGAAACATCGACCCTAAGTTTCTATCTAAGGAATATTTCACCACTAAATTGACTGCTTATACAGCAGAAGAGGCTGGTAACGCTGTCTCAACTTCTAAAGCTGAACCTGAAGTTGTTATATTTCACACTTTAACCAATAATCTTAAATCAGAGGACCCTACAGATTGTGTAAAGAAGCTGGGTGATATAATATAGTTCATAATACTGTTCAGAAGTGGCCTTTATCACATGTCATGATATCTTTAGAAACGCCTAGAGCTGATGACCCTGACTTAAACAATAAAGTTCATGTGGCCACTGGTCTTATTAGGAGCTGTTTTTATAAGAAGGTTAGAGTATCTATTATTGACCATAGTAACCTAGCTTCCCAAGGTCAACCTATCATTCGGTTCTTAAATGTTAATGACAAGTGTCATTTGAGTGTCCAAGGAACTTCGTTACTTGCTTCGAACATTCGTTCTTCCCTGGATAAGCATTTTGGGATACAAGGTAATAATCAAGGTGTAAGATACCAGGCAGCAGGGGGGCAGAGGCCGACGTCAGCGTGGGCCTCCGGGTGGCTATTACCCTCGGTGGGCTCGGTATCCTGGTCCACAAAGTGGATATTTGCGGAACTTTATGCCTTTTTAATACAAATCACTGGGTATATTGATTATTCAAGTACAGAGAGTTCTGTGACTGCTCTATCTGTGCGTATTACCTATTTGAGGTTTCTAAATAATATTGGTTTGTTTGGTATTGTTCTTAATCTTTTATATTTTAATTTTTTGTCCTATTCCTTGATAAGGAGTTTGCTATATATAGTATACTCGATAAGAGTGAGTGTTGTGGTGTTTATTAAGAAGTTAAGCTTTATGTTAAAGCAAGGACTAGATATTTGTTTTCTTAACGTTGCTGGTTTGAGGTCAAAATCTTACGACAAAACTAAAGACGATATTCTTCTGAAGAGCATTTCAACTCATGATATTGTTTTGCTTGCTGAAACCCATCTGGGTTATGGTAATAACGTTCACATTAATGGATTTCATTATTTTCCTATATGCAGTTTCTCGTAATAATCGCTATTTTGGTGGTCTAGCCATTCTTTCAAAGATTGGTGTTAAGAATGGCGTTAAGATTTTACCCATTTCTAACACTAAATATCATTGGATTCAGTTAACAAAGGAATTTTTAATTTGCGAATTTGCGCAAAGACTTGTTTATATGCGCAGTTTATTACCCTCCAAGAAGTTCCGTTCTTGTCTTAATACTGATGATAGTGATGTTTTGGAGCTACTTGAGAAAGATATTTTCCTGTATCAAAATTTAGGAGACATAATAATTTGTGGAGATTTCAATGCTCGATGTGGCAGCGATAACGACTATGTTACTGATGATCTAGATAATATCATTCCCATTTATTCTAATTATATTGCTGATTATTCCAAAAGCAGACTAAGTAGAGATTTAAAAGTTGATACAAGAGGCAAAGAATTACTCGGTTTTTGCATTGGTAATACATTACGCATTCTTATGGTAGAAGATTATTCCAAAAGCAGACTAAGTAGAGATTTAAAAGTTGATACAAGAGGCAAAGAATTACTCGATTTTTGCATTGGTAATACATTACGCATTCTTAATGGTAGAAGGTTGGGTGATAGTTGTGGTAATTATACTTGTTTTAATATACATTGTCAGAGTGCTGTTGATTATACACTTGCATCTGATGAAATCTTAGGACAAATTCTTTCATTTAAAGTCTCTGCATTCAATCCTTTATTATCTGATACTCACTGCAAAATTTCTTCTCTGATACTTGCATCATATACTAATAATCCTAATGTTGATGCCTATAAGCCTATGCCCAAACAATATATTCGGGTGAAAGGTTCTGATGAAAAATTTAGTAAATGCTTCACTGAATCCATTACTACCCAGAAATTGTAAGAGTTTAATAATTCATGTACAAATAGTGAGTCTCTAGATGTTAATGAATGCTGCAGTAATTTCGAAAAAATTCTATTGTCCGTTGCAGATAGAACTTTATTGAAACCCAAAGGTAGGCTGAACTCTCAAAGAAAAGTGAAACAAAAATGGTTTGACTCTGACTTGCGATGAGAGCTGGGAACCATGCTCGAGAAAGTTGTTTGTGTTTTACTGGACGTTTTATCTGTGATTTTTACAAAACTAAAGTGATTTTAGCGTTTTTATTTCGTACAGGAGTTGATATATATGTATAGCATAGATACTGAAAATAACAGGTCGGAAGGTTCTATAATTTTATCATTTTGAAACATTTTATCAATAATAACTTTTAACAATAGAAGAGAACAATAGAGCGGTCATATTGTATCGGCCATACTAACATTGCCCTGAGGCCTCGCTTAAGTTACATAGTTACATAGGTGGACAATCTTTATAGTGACACTATGGCAGAAAATTCGTCACGCTTGATCAGCGCGCAGGAGGTCCAAGAAACTCATTTGAGTATGAGCAGCTCACCTGGGTCAGATGAGAATACCAAAGAGCAAGAGTCGGTAAAGGAGTGTCGCTCACCTGGCCTGGGAAAAGAAAACGTAAAGACCATCGTTCACTCTATAAAGGATTCTGGCTTCGATAACACAAATGTTGATAACAGTTTTCATGAAGCGGAGGATTATGTCGCATCAGTTATGGGCTCTCAGGCTATTGTGGCAGTACTAAACACCCCGTCGTCTACCTTGGCTAGTGGTCGCAAAAGGCATTTGTCTATGCCAACGGTGAGCGGCACTGACCTTAAAAAGCTCAGGAGTGATATTAACTGTATTGATTTGGATCAAAGTGGCAATAAAACAGATAGTGATAGTGATAGTGAAAACGATAATACGCAGAGCAAGTCAGAGACTGTAGGAAAGCGTACTATCATCCGAGCAAGGAGAAATCTCATGTGTGAGAAACAACCTGATGGAAAGGCCCAGAATAAAATGAACTCTAAAACGATCTCTAAGTCGGGTAAAGAAACTGAAGATGAAAGCAAGATGAAAAATAGCAGAACTTCGGCAAATAAGAGTGGAAATGGTAGTAAAAGCAAGAAAAGCAAGAAAAAGTCAACAAGTGGTGATTCAGAAATTATTTCAGTGGTTGCTGATGTTCATAGAGATGGAAATGAGAATAGCGATGTCGGCGATGTTCTGAACATTATGCTCACAGAATCAAATGAAAATGTGGGCGGAAAAGATTTACTTAATGTTATGAATAGATTTGCTGATGAAATGTCGACAATGAATAGAAATATGCAGAAGATGTGGAATGATGTGAATAGCAGGATGGATAAAATGGCTATTGACATTGAGAAAAGACTAACGAATAAACTGAGCAATACTGTAGATAAGAGGGTAAACACAGAGGCTGCAAAGTTAAAGACAGAAATTAACCAAAGGATAGACGATGTAAGGGATGATCTCTGTGAAGATGTAAAATGTCTACAACAACAAATAGATGAAATGCCATCAAAGCTAGCCGACACAGAAGAACAAACGGAAAGATCCTTGAACTTTTGTATACGAAACCACCCACAAACAGAAAGAGAGAATGTTAATACAGTAGTCTTGGACCTGTTAAGGGATGGGCTAAAACTGCGGGACATCAGTTTTAAGAAAGCAGTTCGTAAGGACAGAGATGACCATAAACCTGGAGTTATAATGGTCACGTGCGAAAAAGTTGAAGACAAGACACTTATCATGCAGAGAAAAAAGCAACTTAAGAATAGTAGAAGATATCAAAAAGTATATATTCATGCTGACCAGTCTATGGAAGCGCGTGTTAACAACAGTAATTTGAAGATGCTTATTTCAGCTCTTGGTGTCACAGGTCTAAGGCTGAAAGGTTCACGCTTAGTCGCAGACAAAAGTAACAGTCAGGAAGAGAAGAATGATTATCGAAGAGATAGAACTGAAAATACGAGTGATAATTCGAAGAATAGAAGCACCAGATATAGACTGAATACTCATAATAGAAATACTGATAGTACAGGATATCATTCCAGAAGTAATATCAGCGATAGGAGAAGATGTGATAGAAGAGATGGCGATAGCAACAGAGAGAATAATCAGAGACAGCAGTACGATAACAGGTCACACGGTGACATTCATAGATACAGCTCAAACAATAGTGTTCACGGTAGGCAAAACGATCAGTTTCGTGAGCATACAAGTAGATATACAAATGGCAGTAGAGATAATCGGAGCGACAGATACTTTAATTAGGTCAAACTTGGGTTTTGGAATGTAAACGGTTGGTCTCCGGACAATGAATCTGATAATTCAGCATTCCGTGAATCTTGTGTCAATATTTTAGAGTTAGACATTATTGGAGTTGCTGAAACTCAACTTGTATACGATCAATCACTTGATTTGCAACAATTTTATTGTTTTGGGCATAATAGGACACAATTACACACAAATGCTAGAGCAGGATTAGGTGGAGTCTGTTTGTTAGTGCGAAAAGATTTAATGAAATTATTTGAGGTTAGCATACTCGATAAATCATACGAGGGTATACTATGGGTTTCCTTTAAAAGTAAGGTTTCAGACACATATTTTAATATATGTACCTGCTATTTACCCCCGCATGGTTCATCACGGTATGTTAGCGCTCAGGAGTTCTTTGATCAGCTCTTGACAAACATATATGAATACCAGCATTTGGGGAAGTTTATCTTATGCGGAGATTTTAATAGCCGAATTGGTGACATGGCTGACTTCATAGAGGGTGTAGATGTAATTCAGGATCGAAATGTAATTGATTACTCAAAAATTATGTATGGTGAATTTTTATGTAATTTTCTGATTGATAGTAACTGCTGCATTTTGAATGGTAGACAGTGTGAAAGTACTGATGATAATGACTTTACATTTGTGTCTACTCGAGGAAGCTCTGTCGTTGACTATTTTATTGTTCCGTATGAGCATATTGAACAGTTTGAGGGTTTTAAAGTAATTAGGCCAGCACAAGTGTATGGGCATTCTTTAAACGGAGTAGAGTCTAGAATTGTACCAGACCATTCTGTCATAACATGTTGCTGGAATTTAAAATCTCCTGGGTTAGAATTTAGGTCTAATACCGCAAGCAGTACTATTGAGAAAAGATATAATAGGTATAATTTAACTGACATTCCACCAACTTTTTGTAATGATGAACATTCAAATTCACTTTTTCAAACTCTTGATAATTTGGTAACTAATATTCAAAGCCAACGAGATGTAGACGAAATATACGGTGATTTTTGCTCTGTTGTTCAAAATGAAATGTCATTAAAATTGCCAAAGCGAGAAATTATCGTCAAATACGGTGTTAGTAATATACGCAGGCGTATTCGAAAACCTTGGTGGAACGACAATTTACAGGTGTTATGGAATGATATGTGTCATGCAGAAAAAGCATATTTAAAATGTAGAAACAGCCAAAAGCATAATTTAAAGCATATCTTTGTTCAAAAGCGTAAAATGTTTGATAAGTAGGTACAGAAAAGAAAGAGAAATTACTGGTTTGAAATGCAGAATGAAATGATAAGTAATGCTGAAAATAATCCAAACGATTTTTGGAAGACAATAGGTAGAGCAGGGATAAGGGATAATAGAAAGAGAGAAATTCCGATGGTAATTGTAAATGATAATGGTGAAATTAACACAGACAGTAATGCTGTTCTTAATAAATGGAAAACTGAATTTTCTGCACTACTAAACCCAACGCATAATCAGCAAATTAATTTGCAGAATGTTGATGTCATGCTAAATGTTGATAACACTGTTGATGAGTCGGGTTTATTTGCGAATAATTTTACCGTTTCCGAAGTTCGCAAAGCTGTTTATAGTATTAAACATAATCGTGCAATTGGTGTTGACGATATACCAGGCGAGGTATTAAAAAACGACAGCATTATTTCTTTCTTACATAAACTGTTCAATACGTGTTATCGTTCTGGCAAAGTTCCAAATATCTGGGGGAAGTCTCTCATTTGTCCTATACCGAAATGTACTACAAGTGAGGCCCGCGATCCGCTTTCTTACAGGGGCATTGCAATTTCACCTGTAGTCTACAAAGTGTATTGTACCTTGTTAAATAATCGAGTTAGTTTGTGGTCAAATTACAATAATATAATATTTGAAGGCCAGAATGGATTCAGAAAAGGCCGAAGCACAATTGACCATATAAGTTCTTTGACAAATATAGTTGAAACAAGGAAAAAAATGAAAAAGTCCACCTTCTGCGCCTTCATAGACTTTAAAAATGCATATGACTCAGTTAACAGAGATATTCTTTGGACGAAACTTGAAAAACTCGGTTTTAACGGGCTATTATTAGATGCAATTAAGGCTTTGTATAACAATGTTCAGTCTTCGGTTAAACTAAACGGACTTACAACCGATTGGTTTAATGTAAACTGTGGACTAAAGCAAGGATGTTGCTTGTCGCCATTACTTTTTAATTTATATATAAATGATTTGGCATTAAAAATTGACGCACTGGGTAAAGGTGTTAAAATTGGTGACGATACAGTCTCTGTTTTATTGTATGCTGATGATGTAGTTTTTATTGCTGAAACAGAAGCAAATCTGCAGTCGATGCTGGATACATTAGGAAGTTGGTGCAAAAGTAATCTAATCTCAGTCAACTCAGCTAAATCCAATGTTGTGCATTTTCGTAATCCCTCAATGCCGCAATCAGGTGCCATATTTACGGTAAACGATGAGAACATTTCGTATACAGTGCAGTATAAATATTTGGGGATAGTTTTATCAGAACATCTAGATTTCGCAATAACTGCTAAACACGTCGCACAGTCTGCAAATCGCGCACTTGGACTTTTACTAGCTAAATCGAAAGCATTTGGTGGTATTCAGTATGGTCCTTTTACAAAGCTTTATGAGTCAGTTGTTTGCCCGGTTATATCGTATGGTGCTGCGATCTGGGGCACCCAGTCCTATAGCTGCATTAATGCTGTACAACATAGAGCTGCGAGATATTTTCTAAATGTAGGAAGGTATACACCTAACGCAGCAGTTAATGGAGATATAGGATGGACGCCCATGATCACAAAGTGTTGGAAGTCTGTGTTACCATTCTGGTGTCGCTGTATAAATATGGACGCAACAAGGCTGAACAGGAAAATATTCTGCTGGTCAAATTTAAAAGTAAGTACCAGATGTAAAAACTGGAATTTCAGGGTAGGTCAGAAATTGACAGAGTCCAATTTTCACATTTATAATAACATAAATCAAACCATTAATAAGACCAATATTTTAAATAACGTTTTGCCTTTCATTACGCAAGAATATATTAATCAGTGGGCAGTTGATGTAAATCGCAATAGTTCACGTTCGGGAGTTGGAGGGAATAAACTTCGATTATACAGAACCTTTAAGCAGGATTTTGTAGTTGAAGAATATTGTACAAGGATATTTAATAGGTCTCATTGAGGGGCTTTGGCTAAATTTAGAAGTGGAACCGCCCCGATTGCACTTGAAACTGGCCGCTATAATGGCTTAGAAGTTAGTGAAAGAAAATGCTTTAGCTGTAGGAATGCTGTTGAGGATGAAATCCATGTTTTATTACATTGTCCGCTGTACGCTGAGTTCCGAAATGAGCTGTTTATTGAAGCTGAGCTTATACTAAATGGTTTTCAGAACTTAAATGATATTGAAAAAGTATCTTTTATTTTAGCTAATCCTTCCATAGTCAAGAGAAGTGCCAAAACCTGTTATTTGATTTTAAACAAAAGGCGTAGTCTGCTGTACAGTTGATGTAAATATGTATATTGTATACCATAATTTTATAAGTGTCCATTTAAATGTAAAAAGCTGTCTGTTATTTTAAATACTAACTGCTGTTTTGCCCCGGTCGTGCGGTTGATACCCAATGCTGAGTCCATGATCGGGTCCATGCTGTTTGGACATTGGCTCCGCCACATGTTCCCTGTTTTCATGGACTCAGCGTGGGGTATCAGGGAGGATTTACCACTGGGATAGTATACATTTCAACGGACACGATTATCTCTTTTAGTGCAGATTAAAGTTGCAATTTCATTTTATCTGTTGCTCTGGTCCCTGTGCTGCATTTGATATTCCATGTCGTGTCCGGATCCGGCAACATGCTGTGTGAACATTGTTTCCACCGCGTGTTCCCGGTTATCCGGACTCGACATGGGGTATCGAGGGAAGGTAGCGCATGCAGGGCACTAATTTATGGTACGTTGTAGAGTGAAAATGGCTCATAGATAATGCATGTCGCTTTTTTATCATACTAATTGCTGTTTTGTCCCAGTACTGCATTTAATACTCCAGGCTGAGTCTGGAAGCGTAGACTTGCTGGTTGGATAACCGTCTTCCTTGGCTCAGTGTGGGGTATTTAGGGGATGTAGTGCTGGTGCAGGACACAAGAACAGACACATTTTAGAGCGATCGTCTCTCATAGCTCAATATTGAGTCGCAATTTTACATCTTATATCGAATTTTTTTTTAACTGTGTTTATGTACATGTAAAATTGGTGAGACGTTAATAAAATTATCTAATCTTATCTTATCTGCGAACTATGCGCTACAGGTTGATAAAGGCAAACTTATGAGTAAATATCCTTCTAATCCAATTATAAAGGGCTCTTATTTTAAATTATACCGAGAGTATAATAAAACACGTAAATTCAAAAAGCACACATTTAAACAATCAGTTAGATGAACTGCAATCCGTTGATCCAAAAGCATATTGGAATCTTATTGATAATTTAAAGGAGAGTAAAAAGGATTCTGAATCTGTTATTGATCCAGTTATTTGGAAAAATTATTTTAAATCTTTAAATTCTATTCCTAGTAAATTTCAATCTAAGCTGGATGATCTGAAAAACACTTTGAATACTATTGAACAGCAGAATGTGTCAACTTTTACCTTGTTACATTTTAGAATTTGTGATAAAGAAATTATTGATTCTATTTCTAAATTAAAAGCCAATAAATCAGGAGGACTGCAGTTATTAAGCAACAACATGAAAAAATCTGCCCAGAATTATATATTGCCTAGTCTTAAGTTATTATTTAACAAAATTTTGACTTGTGGTATTTATCCTAGAAATTGGGCTCATGGTTATATTTCTCCTATCTTTAAATCTGGCAATAAAGATGATCCTAATAACTATCGCGGAATCACCGTTGCTGGCTGTTTAGGTAAACTTTTTAATACTATACTGAATAGCAGGCTTGATAAGTATTTATTAGACAATAAATTAACTAATAATTGTCAAATTGGATTCTGCAAAAATTCGCGAACTTCTGATCATATGTTTGTGGTTAAATGTATAATTTATTATTATTTTTCTAAGGGTTCTAAGGTATACGCCTGCTTTGTTGACTTTCAGAAAGCATTCGACTCGGTTCTTCACACTGCTATTTTGATTAAATTGCTAAAATCAGATATTCATGGTCTATTTTACAATATTATTAAAGGTATGTACCCCCAATCCACAGTGAGTGAGTGAGTGATATGGATTTTACGGCACATCAGCACCAAAAGGGCTATTTCGCGCCGAAAACGCTATAAACGAAAACGCGTTATATGCATAAGGTCAGAAATGAATGCACAGTATAAAAATGAATCAAGTCGGGTATGTGGTAAAACACGCCGATCAACGGATAGCTTAAGACTGATAACATAAAACGAACTCTCGGCCAGCGAGATGAGTAAACACAAATTTAAATCTACTGTTGTAAAAATACCGCGACTTAACTAAACTATATTTTACTATATATGCCAATTTCTTTCAAAAATGAAAAGATTTTCGCTGGTTCAACCGTGTCAAACAGTTGTTTCATACTGTTGACACGGAAAAACCTAGCACGCGTTATACGAAAATCCATGCAATCTAAAAGGAAATGTTTAACACTAAAAGGTTCCTGGCAAGGAATGCACAAAGGCGGATCCTCACCTTTCAACAAAAATGAATGAGTAATAACAGTATGGCCGATTCTGATTCGAGCCAAAGTTACTTCTTCCGTACGATCAATTCTATAAGATGGTTGCCATTCACCAAGTGAAAACTTGATAGAGTGAAGTTTGTTAAAGACAGCAGCATTCCATGATATCTGCCACTTATCATGAAGATATGTATTTATGCAAGGTTTGATATCAGTGTAAGGAATTTTAAGATCAGACATATGAAGAGTTAAAGCCGATTTTGCGGCCATGTCAGCCTTTTCGTTGCCTTTAATCCCAACGTGACTGGGAAGGCAACAAAATACAATGTTGTTTAGCTCAGCTAAGTCATTTGTTTCAAGAGGATATCTAAAAAAAGAGGATTTTCAATATGGCGATTATTTAGGGATTGCAGAACAGAAAGGGAATCAGAAAAGATGATAAAATCTGTATTCCTAGACTGTTCAATATGATCCAAGGCTAAATCAATAGCTTTGATCTCCGCTGAAAAAATTGAGGCATTAGCAGGTAATCTACGTTTGTATGTTTCGGATGGAGCAACACAAGCAGAGCCAGCTGTGTCTCCATCCTTTGAACCATCAGTATATAAAGTCTCACTGCAGTTCATTAAGTTTAGTTCGAAATACAAGAGGGTCAGTTTGAGATTTTTTATCAGTATGCAAAGAAAATAAAACACGTGGCTGAGTAAATGTCCATGGTGGCACATCTGGAACCTTAAACTGTTCAATTGTGTCTAAATCTACATTCATATTTTCAAATTCTGGAGAGATTCTAATGCCAAAGGAAGGAATAATATTTGGTTTATTCTCAAATAATGTTTTATATTGTGGCCGAAAAACAGTTTCATACGTTGGATTTGATGGATTTGACTTTAGTTTAAGGGCATACTGCAGGGAGAGTTTAAGACGTCTATTATAAAGTGATGGTTCATTTGCCTCTGCTAAAAGACTCTCCGAGGGAGAAGTTCTGAAAGCTCCCAAGGCGAGCCGGAGTCCCTGATGATGAATGGGATCAAGCATTTCCAAATAAGATTTTCTAGCGGATGCATGTATTATTGAGCCATAGTCTAGTTTGGACCGTATAATAGTTCTGTACAGATTAAGTAAAACTTTACGATCTGCTCCCCAGTCAGTATGGGCAACAACTCGTAGTAGGTTCAACGCTTTTTGACATTTTGCTTTAAGCTGTTTAATGTGTGGAATAAAGGAAAGCTTTTTATCAAAGATAACCCCTAAAAATTTATTTTCTTCTACTACAGGAATGGGTGTCCCGTCCAAGGTGAGCACTGGATCATCATGCGCTTTTCGAAGGTGACAGAAATGCATGCAAACTGTCTTCGATTTCGAAAATTTGAATCCATTTTCAGTTGCCCACGTTTGAATTTTATTTAGATTTTGTTGAAGCTGACGTTCATTAGTACGCATATTTTTTGAAGTTCCGAAAGAGAAAAAGATTGATTATAAGTTTCTGTGTTGTTGGATGAAAATTTTAGGTTCTGTTTTTCCTTCTGCTTTTTAATATTCTTGAATTTTGGACTATAATTTTCAGAAGAAGAATTTTTCGAGAAAGCGTCAGCCAGAGTATTAGAAATATCTTTTTTGGAAGTAACTTTAGAATTATTTACATTTAAGTGTCCCAGTGAGCTAGATTTTCCTTTTCCCTGAATTTTACGAACCATGTCCCATACTTTCTTTATTGAAGTTCGAGAATTTAATTTGGAAACATAGTGTTTCCAAGATTTTTTCTTTGATTCTTTAATTGTTCGACGAGCTTTTGCAAGGAAAACACGATAATGATTTAAATTATCATGTGTTGGGCGATTATTGAATTGTCGCAGTGCTCCTTTACGTTGTTTTATAGCAGTTTTACAGTCATCTGTAAACCAAGGGCCTCCTGGACTGTGTCTTCAAGAAGTCGAGTTTCACAAAGAGTGTGAAACTGGGCCCAGTTAGCTTTATTTAGTTTCCACCTTGAAACCGGCTCATCAATATCTGGACCAATGTTATTTAGAAAAACAGGAAAGTGATCACTACCGCAGAGATCATCATGAACTTTCCAGTCATAGTCCAAAAGAAGAGTGGGAGTACAAATAGAGAGGTCTAAAGAAGTGTATGTACCAGTTGCTGGATGGAGATACGTAGGAGTTTCAGTGTTATACAGACAAAGCCCATTGTTGTCGATAAAATTTTCAATTACTCTGCCTGTGTCATTAATATCTTTGGAACCCCAAAGAATATTATGACCATTAAAATCTCCCAACAATATGAAGGGAGAAGGGAGTTGCGGAACAAGATCATCAAGCTCTTTTAAAGACAATCTCGAATTGGGGGGGGAATATATATAGAACAAATAGTTACTACGCGATGGAGAGTTATACTAACTGCAACTGCTTGTAAATTCGTATGTAATTGCACCTGACTATGAGGAGTGTTATTGTTGACAATTATAGAGACACCGCCAGCGGCCCTCTCATTATTTGTACTAAAGGTATGAAAAGAACTATAATTTCTGATGGAAATGTTATCGGTGTCTTTTAGATGTGTTTCTTGAAGACACAGAGCAGCAGGCTCATAATCCTTCAAAAGGAGCAATGTTTCTTCATAGTTGGCTTTTAAGCCTCGACAATTCCATTGTATAATTCTATTTTTCATTAATATTCATTATGAATATATATTGGAGCAAAATGGTTAGATCTATTCTTAGGAAGTAGGTATTCTGTTAAGTGTTCCCCTTGGGAGACAGGATGGGGATTCCTCCGCATCCATGTCCTCCAAGGCGGCCCACCTATTATGCTGCCTAATCGGATCATTAGATCCTTTCGGCTGTCGATCTGATTCAGGTACAGGTTTCTCCTTTACCTTTGGTTTAGGGTCAGGAGTCCTGTCTGAAGAGTTCTTGTTTGTTCTAAGCGTGTCGTGAACAATCTTTTGTAATTTCTTGTCTGCTTTTTGTTGTTTTTAGCTCGCCTGAACGAAAGTTCAGGAAGAGCTATTGTTGTCACCCTGGCGTCGGCGTCAGCGTCCGCGTCTGCGTCCGCGTCCGCGTCGGCGTCCGGATTGGATGTTTTGGTTAAAGTTTTTTAAAGACCTATATCTCCTTAACCCACGGCTGGATTCTTTTGATACTTGCACTGTAGTTAGATATCGGTCCAAAGTTTAACAGGGTACTACCCCCACCCCACTCAGTGACCTTGATGTCAAGGTCACGGACTTAGAATTTTTTTTTTTTTGACTGGATGTTTTGGTTAAAGTTTTTTAAAGCCCAATATCTCCTTAACCCATCAATGGATTCTTTTGATACTTGCACTGTAGTTAGATATAGGTCCAAAGTTTTCCAAGGTACCACCCCCACCCCACTCAGTGACCTTTATGTCAAGGTCATGGACTTAGAAAATTGTCTTTTTATCGATTGGTTGTTTTGGTTAAAGTTTTTTTAAAGACCCATATTTCCTGAACCCATGGATGGATTCTTTTGATATTTGCACTGTAGTTAAATATCAGTCCAAAGTTTTACAGAGTACTAACCCAACCCCACTCAGTGACCTTGATGTTTTGGTTGTGGACTTAGGAAAAAAATTTTTTTATTAAAGTTTTCTAATTGCATACTTATTCATATTGCTTGGCATAGATTTAGTTTACACTTGAACTGACGTTAGACACTTTTTTGAGTTTTTACAAAACACTATATACAAAATGTACTTACCCCACTGGCTGACCTTGAAGTCAATGTCATCAGCTTGAATTTTGTTTTAAGGATTTTGGTTAAAGTTTTATATTTATGAAGACATAATATCACAGTTCCACAATGGAGTCAGTTGATATTAATACTTGGACTAATGGTAGATAATGGTTCAGGGTATTGATACATCTGATACATACAATGCAATGTGACGATGTCGCATCAGCGTCAGTGAAACATCATTTTGATGTTGTTCCAGCAGGGTACATGTTATTTTCAGGGTTACCCATTATTTACAGTTGTCATAGTAATGATATCTCATTATGTTGCTTTACAGTGCCTCTTTTGTAAATACAGTGTTTTTCTGTCAGGCAGCTTTCATCAGAAACCTTGTCCATCATCAGATGTATGGTGAGTAAGCAAATCAAGAGTAGATAAGTATACAGGGCAAGTGTGTAACTCAGTATTTTGGCATATATAGTTTGTATATCACAGATATTTAAATACTTGCATTCTAAAATTTAGAATGAAATTTATGATAATAACTTCTATTTTATCAAATCTAAAATTGCAACCAAATTACTTATCCACTGTGTGTTAGTGAATCCAACCAAATATTTCTGCCTTCACAGTTTATTTTTAGTCTGCTTTTGTATTTTCTTACTCTCTATGTCAAATTATCAGTTGCACACACTAAGTCTTACAGCAGGGTTTATTCTGATAGCTGTATGTAATGTTCTGCCTTAATGCTGACTCCAGTCATAATTCCCAAGTAATTTGAAACCCGATTGAACATTATTACAGGTAGGACATTTTGTTAAATTTTGGAACAGGTGTGGCTTACCTCAATCAGACTGCGCTTACAAAATAATTCAGTCAACTATTTTATGCGACATATCTTTACACACAAGGAGGAGTTATCTGAAATCGGAGGTGTAAGAAGCCAGAACAGAATTTCTGAAGACTTATCACAATACTAAATTGTGGATTATTAAACAAGCAAATAAATCAAGGGTAAAAAACTATTGTCCATTGCAATAAAAAGTTGAATTTTTAGTCACTCTCTGCATACATCTTTCGTATAGAATAGGCCCTGTTGGACTACTTTATTATAAACCAGTTCAGTTTATTGTTCTTAACTAATGCTTCTGTTACGTTCCATTGTGACTCCATTTTCAGATTAAATGCTGTTCAGATGAGGGAGGTTTGAAATGGGTAGTCTTTGTTGAAGACTTTAAGGCCTCAGGCTTTCTGTTCTTTGCATGATATAATTAATACCTGGTGATGGATTTCTTTCAGATTAGTACAACCTTGTCATGCAAAGAAGAAACTGCATGTACCAGCACATTGTTCTATAACTTTCACCTTTTCAAAATTGCCACATAGCAGATATTTAGACATTTTGATAAAGATAATGTATAAAGAAGAGAGGGGAAACATGAAAAGTTAAATTCATTGTACGTGTACTCTCAGTGTTATTTCAGAAAGGACAAGAAATGATGAAAACTAAGATCAGCATGCATTTTTTTTGCTAATTATGAACTATTTCATAAAACATAATTATTTAAAGTTATTAAAAGTTTATTTAAAAAAAAACATCAAGCAAGAAAATAAGCACATGAAATCTATGTCCCATCAGTAGAATAATGTTTTGTTTCTTTATCTAAAAGTGGCTTTTCTGCACCATTTAGTAGACATTTACATCACTGGCCTTGTGGATAAAAGGATCATGTTTGACTAAATCTAACAAGCTATGCATGGTATAATATTCATTATGTTAGATAGCTACTATATTTAAAGATTTAAGTTGACTAGGTCTTTTAAGGGAAGCAACTGTGCCATTTGAAGTAAGTAAGGTGACAAGGTGACAAGGTGACAAAAACTTTATTCAAAATAAAGGCCTCCGGCCCATACATATAATAATTACAAATAAAAATAATACAAGCTGTGATGTCCTTACATAACAAAGATGCGTGCACAAAAATTTCAAGTCAACTATAAATATTCCAAGTTGTCGGATCTGAAATAGGGGACCCAGCTCCCAGCTGCGTCCCGTATTCCAGGTCCAGAAAAAAAAATCGTTTCTTTAAGCAATTTTAACCGGGCATTTCTTATACAAAATTTTAGATATGTGAATTTCTACGATAAATCAGGCGACTATAGAATACGGACAGGCTGACATACATATTATTGCTAATTGTGTTCATTATAGAGGAAATCATACTGATTTTGTAGCCCTTACTTCAAGTTTCCAGCGCATTAATTGTCAAGCCGTGCGCCAACAATGGGTATCCGGACGGACCCGGGCACCGGCACAGTCTGATCAGGGCATACCCTGTACAATCCACGAGTCCTAAAGAATCCATACTCCATAAAATGTTAATACCCTGATCATCCCGCGCCGGTGCACTGGCCAGTCCAGGCACCCAGCGCAAGCGTTTCACAGTCGACAAAATCACTTTTTTTTTTTTTTTTTTTTTTTTTTTTTAAATTCACTAGATATTTAACGAGAACAAAAACAAAATAAGTGAGTAAGACAGCTTAGGTTTAAATCTACATGTAATCAGCTATTTGATGAAGACACCATCATGCGATTTTTCCCGACATCAACGATCCACTCATTCAATAAATTATCAAGGTCAGAGTGCACTGAAACGTAACATTCCTGCACGGGCTTTTCGAGCTTGACACGTAGACTGAGGACCACGCCTCAATTAACGAGGTCGCGTAGAGTTATAAAGATTGTGAATGAAAGTGTTGAAAGCTTCTTTATCGGATTATTACTTTGCTACTGTTTTGTACATGAAAAAAAATCCCTAAATGGATTATGATGGTGACTTCAAACCGATATGTAACTAAAATGCACCATTCTAGTATTCAGCAGGCACACAGCGCTGAGTAAACATTGACTCCACGCTGATCCAACGTTATGACGTTGAATCAACATTGATTCAATGCTGATCAAACGCCGTGTGCCCGTCAGGTGAGTTAACAAGAAACGTGACCAGGCTCCATTAAGGCATTGTTTAAATATGTTGTCAAAGGAACACGTGCTGTGGCCGTCCACAGAGCCGCGTCATTGACGTGGCCCTATTGACGGGCACAACACGACTTCCTGAGACCTCCGCTTTGACATGTGCTTCGGAGCCACGCCACTTGCAACTATTTATATTATAAGCAATATCAGCTAATTAAGACAAAAAGGAGGACAAAAAGCTATTATCTATATAAAATGACTTCCTTTAAAATTGCGTATCTACACCACTAATTTGGGTAACTTGTTTTAAACCTAACTTGCTTATTTTCTTTCGAGCAACATTGAATCAACGCTGCTTCAACGTCATGGCGCCGAACCAACTCTGTTTCAATGTTGCCTGCTCAGTGGGTAATCAGAAGTAAAATTAAAATCTGAAAGAGTTCCTTCAAGAGCAGAGAATGCATTCAGAATAAGAAACATGGGTCAGACTAATAATGCAAATCAGGTTGGTTCCCAAATTTAAAAACAAATATCCAGTTTAATATCAATTAACAGTGTATATGAAAGTGAAAAAAGTGGATATATGCAAATTTATGTCAAAAGTGCATCCTCTCTGTGGTTATATTTATCTATGCTTTTGTTATTTTTCATTCAAAAGTACATTAGAACTTAAATAGATGTTTGCGTTAACACGTACATGTAAATAAGTAGCCTCTAGTTAAACACAGCAAGCTGCCGTGAACGGATGACGCATACCAAGCTACTCCGCATCAGCCTAGCGGGCACATGACGCTGAAACGACGTCACACTGGCGTCGATGCGACGCCATCACGTCGCCTCGACGTCAGTATGGCGCCTTGCGCCCATCAGGCGCACGACGTCGGAACACCGTTATACTGGCGCCGATGCGACGCCACGACGTCGCATGGACGTCAGTACGACACCATGTGTCCGCCAGGATTCAGTTGACCCTCAGGGACCTTCGAGGTCCCTATGGAGCAAACTCTATATATAGACTATTTAGTCAAAACCTTCGTAATATGCACATAAATGAGCTTAACAATAATCAGGGACATCGCCTGTTAATGTTTATATATTGATTCAGTAAGTAAGTAAGTAAGTAAAGTCTATATTTAACAAGGGTAACAAATTTAGCATCATAGCTAATCTTCCATGAGGCCCTCAAACAAACTGTACAACATTTTACAAATATACATACAAGAAATGGTGAAGAGCATTTACACAATAATTTCGTTTTTCATTCCCTTATCAATGGGGGAGAATTTGCTTCTGTAGGAGCAGATCTTTTCGTTTAAGAGTAGATTCCATTTTGGAAAGGCTTTGTTCTCCATAGATGCAAACAGGTCATGAAAGTTGTTCTCCTTTTTGAAAATGGCAGAGAATATGGAGGTGTACCCATTTACCTCAAGTTCACAGGATGACAACATGAAAGAAAAATATTTAATGCAGATACTATAATTATTTTAAAACAGTCACTCAATGAACAATTTAATGCATTTGTCTGAGTTATTTTATATTCTAAACTAGGAAAAAGCTATTTTCGTATAGCTTTGTATATTTTGAGTTTAACTTCCGTTTTAATCAATTTCTTTAGTTTTCACTGCTAATATGTTAAATTTTGTTACGTGTGACTGCATGAATTTTACGTGTACTATATTACATCAGTTAATTGATATTTCGTTACAGTGATACCAATGATGGCCCTACGCTGTATGAGAAAAAGAAAAGGGGTACTTTTCAATCTACATGTATGTCATTCAACTATGATAGTCTGTACAGCTGAAGGAAGTTACTTTAGTTCAAGTCCAGCATGGAACTACCCAGGTACAAGGTTTGACAATGGCAGGTCTATAATTTCTTGACACTAAAGCTCCAGATAATGGTAACTAAGCCTATTATCTATTTACAGAAATTATTTTTTTGACTCAGAAAATACCTTGTTGTATAGAGGACTAAAACTAAGTCCCATATGAAGCTTTGAACAAAACCTATTCCTGGCAAAGGTTATGTTCCAACATAACCTATGCCAGGAATAGGTTTTGTTCCAAAATAATCTATGCCAGGAATAGGTTTTGTTCCAGCATAACCTATGCCAGGAATAGGTTTTGTTTCAGAACATAACCTATCTACCTTGTCAGGAGCCTTGAGATTATTTAACTTTGTATGTGTGTGTCAGTATATGTGTGTGCCTCAGTGGGTGTGAAGGAATATCTTTATTAGCTAAATTCCTCCCCACCCCATTCGAGATACACCCACAAAAACCAGTGACTTGCCCTGTTACACTTTCTTGCTACTTTTATATATTTTAAATAGCTATGAGTCTTGTTCACACTTAATTGATTCCTCCCAAGTTTTCTGTTATTATAGTACAACTGTCTGCATTACAGTGAAATTGTTTTGACAAACATGATCAGCTTTGACTGTTTCTTATTATATAATTACATGATTTCACGTTAGGCTTGCACAGTTTAATATGGAAAAGCAATCATTCATGTTCATTACCTGTATTAACTTTGCTTGCATTCTAGAATTGTTCAAATGCTTGTTGCCAGATCTTTTCTTAAGACTTAGCAAATATTAATCGGATGATTAAACATGCATGATCCTTATTTTCATCTGTGGTTTTCACAACTTATGACTAGTGTATGAAACAATTATTTATGGTCTGTAGCAATACCGACTGAAAAACCTGAAACTAACTTAAGCTTTGATGTCACATAAATTTAAAGCTTTTGATTTTATTATTATGACCTTTTCTTTGAGATAATGATTGCTTTGACACTCTTTCATTTGTTTCAGGTTCAAGTACACTGGTACTGGACATCCTGTTAGGAAACAAAGGGGCCCATATATATAATGGTAATGGTATGGAGCAGTGCTCCGCATGTAAAAAATGGTTTAAGACATCAAAAACTCTTTCCAACCATAAATGTTCTTTCTGCCATAACTGTGACAAAATATTCAGTTCTTATCAGAAGTTTCAGCAACACAAATGTAACAAAGCAGTCCCCATGGTTACGAATAAAGATGAAGAGGAACAGACTGACACTAAAGTAAATAGTTGTGCTGCTCAGCTAAAACAAAGCTCATCACAGAATAACGTCGAAACTTTAATATGTGAAAGATGTCAGCGGTCATATAAGACAAGAAAAACTTTTGTGAATCATAAATGTACATATTGTGGTAGCTGTAATACCGCCTTTACTACGTATAAGACCTTTTTGTCACATACATGTTCCAAAGCTATAAAGACTGAATATCAGGAAACTAACAAAGCTTTGAGTAAAAAGTTTAGAATGACTTCTGAACCTGTAAGAGACATGTCCATAGTAGCTGATATGGTGGGAGGATGTGGTAATTTTATCCCTGATGATGTTATTTGTGTGGCACTGGACATGATCAGACAGTATACTGGTTCAGATTACCATGGGTATATTACACCCGCTGAAATGACATGGTTTCTTTCAAACCCAACAGAAGCTAGCCCGCCAGTTCCAGACAGTGAACTATCAATCAATATACATAATATAGGGAATCATTGGGTTACATCTGTATATAACCCGCAAATAGGGCGAATCTTGGTGTATGATTCCCTTCGTAGAATTGAACATTATACACAAATTGTACCTCAGCTTAGGCTTCTATATGGCAGTGAGCTTTTAAGTAGAGTAGATTTCATACCAGTGACCCAGCAGGGAGCAGATGCAGCATGTGGGGCATTCGCAGTTGCTTATGCATTCTGCTACTGTTTAGGGATGTCTCCCAGTTTGCAAAAATTTGATAAGTTGAAGATGAGATCCCACTTAAGGGATTGTATAATATCAAGACTTATAGTTGCATTTCCAACTACACATTCCAGTAATACATGCACAGAAACAGACAGCAGGAACAATAAAAGAAGGCTGCCAAATGATCATGACTTTATAAATGAAAATATAAAAAAATGCAAAAAAAATGTTGAAGTTGTTGAAATTGTATCTAGTGGACAGAGTATACAAAGCCAAAATGACAGAGAACGAAAACAGAAGAAAAGAGAATTACCAAATATAAGAGAAATGGAAAATTTGAGAAAAAGGCAAAATTCTGAAAGTCGAAGAAAAGAGGCAGAACATAAAAGTGAAAAGAGAAGAGCTGAGGAAGTAAGACAAAAGGAAAACATGAAAAAGAGACAGAATCCAGATGGTCATGTCAGAAACAGAGAGCGTAAGCATGAAGTTCGAAAGGAAGTTGAACGTAAAAACATGGAAAATAGAAAGAAACGGCTGAGTCCAGATGGCCATGTCAGGAACAGAGAGGATAAACGTGAAGTTCGAAAGGAAGTTGAACATAAAAATATGGAAAATAGAAAGAAAAGGCTGAATCCAGATGGCCATGTCAGGGATAGAGGGCGTAAACATGAAGCCCGAAAGGATGTAGAACTTAAAAACATGGAAAATAGAAAGAAAAGGCTGAATCCAGATGTGCATGTCAGGGATAGAGGGCGTAAACATGAAGCCCGAAAGGATGTAGAATTTAGAAAGATGGGAAATAGAAAGAAAAGGCTGAATCCAGATGGTCATGTCAGGGATAGAGGGCGTAAACATGAAGCCCGAAAGGATGTAGAATTTAGAAAGATGGAAAATAGAAAGAAAAGGCTGAATCCAGATGGTCATGTCAGGGATAGAGGGCATAAACATGAAGCCCGAAAGGATGTAGAATTTAGAAACATGGAAAATAGAAAGAAAAGGCTTAATCCAGATGAGCATGTCAGGGATAGAGGGCGTAAACTTGAAGCCCGAAAGGATAAAGCATTCAGAAACATGGAAAATAGAAATAAAAGGCTGAATCTAGTTGGGCATGTCAGGGATAGAGGGCGTAAACATGAAGCCCGAAAGGATGTAGAATTTATAAAGATGGAAAATAGAAAGAAAAGGCTGACTCCAGCTGGTCATGTCAGGGATAGAGGGCGTAAACATGAAGCCCGAAAGGATGTAGAATTTAGAAAGATGGAAAATAGAAAGAAAAGGCTGAATCCAGATGGTCATGTTAGGGATAGAGGGCGTAAACTTGAAGCCCGAAAGGATATAGGACTTAGAAACATGGAAAATAAAAAGAAAAAAATGAATCCAGATGGTCATGCCAAGAATAGAGAACGTAAACGTATAATAAGGAAATACATCGAAATCAGAAACTTGGAAAATATGAGAAAGAAAACTGTTGCAAGTAGGTATCAAGCGAAAGAACAGAAACAATTGACCAGAGAAAGTAAATCTTACAGAGCATTAGAAAATAAGAAAAAAAAGGAGAGAAAAATAATCTCCGTTCCCCAGATTATAGAAAACTTTCACATAGCTGTTCAGAGTGGGCCTTTATATGTGTGCACATGTTGCAGTCAAATGATGTATCGAGAAAGTGTAAGGCTAGTGCCAAAATCAATTAATATTGAAGAAAAATTGAAAAAAATGCTGATCACAGGTACAACAAGTGTGGATAACAAGGAGTGGATATGTCATACATGTTTCAGTGCCATTAGGAGTAAAAAAATTCCAAGTTGTGCCATAGCCAACTTGATGGATTTTCCAGTAAAACCTCCGGAACTGGATTTGGAAGAAAGACTGGTAGCTACACGCATCCCATTTATGTGTCTGCATCAACTTCCTCGTGGTGGCCAGCTTAGCCTTAATGGAAATGTTGTCAATGTTCCTGCCAATGTGAGTAATACAGTTCTGAAACTTCCTAGAAATATGGATGACAGTGAGTGCATTCCAGTCAAGCTGAAAAGAAAATTGAGTTTTGGGCACCATGTTGCTTTTAAAAATATACGTCCTCAAAAAGTCATATCTGCAATTAATTGGTTAACAACAAATAGCAAGTTATATCAGGAGGAGGGTGTTGTTGTGAATGATGCCTGGAATCCAACAAATGGTATTGTGGAAACAACTGATGATGACACTCCAGATGAATCAACTGATAAACCAGACCCTTGGGATGAAACTGCAGCTCAAGAGCAGCCAGTGGGCATATTGGATACTCCTCTTGTCCCACAGGATTTGACTGATGAGGCTTGTCGCATATTTTCGTTTGCTCCTGCTGAAGGAAATACTCCAGTTAGCATTTTTATGGATCATAATGCAGAAGAACTGGCTTTTCCTACATTATTTAGTGGAAGAGCCCGCCCTGACAACATGGAGAGACCTGTCAAGATAAGCTATGCTGATATTTGCAAATCAGAATTGCGAAGGTCTGATAGAAGGATGGCCAGTCACATTCCCAATTTGTTTTTCAAGTTTAAGAAACTACAGACAAAGCACATTCTGGATAAAGCCAATATCTGTATCAGGAAAGCCCAAGGAAAACAAGATTTGACTGCTGGCCATCTAAAATCAATGGAAAATGTGGAAAAACTGTGTCGTTTGAATGAAGGCTTTAGGATTTTTAAGGATCTTCGAGGGTCACCCCCATACTGGGAGCAGACAAAAAAGGACATATTTGCTATGATACGCAAGCTAGGGATTCCAACATGGTTCACATCATTTTCTTCTGCAGAAACTAGGTGGACTCACCTTCTTCAAATTTTATACAAGTCTGTTCATATGAAAACACTTTCAGATCAAGAAGTATCAGAGCTCACCTGGTTCCAGAAGTCAGAATTGATTAAAAGTGACCCGGTCACATGTGCTAGACACTTTGAGCATCAAGTTAAAAAATTTCTCACTGATGTTCTCCAAAACCCATATAATGTGGTAGGAAAAGTTTTAGACTATTTCTATAAAGTAGAATTTCAGATGAGGGGCTCTCCTCATATCCACATGCTTGTCTGGGTTGAAGATTCACCAACGCTTGATGGAAGTGAAGATGCTGAAGCCAGGGTCATAGCATTTGTAGGCAAGTATGTAACCTGTAGTAAAGATGAGTCTGTGGATGATGTAGTCCCTCTACAACAACATTCTCATTCCAGAACATGTCAAAGGAAAAATAAAAATGAATGTAGGTTTAATTTTCCAATGCCACCAATGCAAGAAACATGCATTCTTGAGCCCTTTGGCCCAGAAACTACAGAGGAAGAGAAAATAATACATGAAAAGAACTGGGAAAAGATCAAGAAAAAACTTGATGATTTGAAAACGGGCAAAGACATAGATTTTCATGAGTTCTTGAAAGAAATTGATTTTACAATTGAAGAATACACATTGGCAGTCAGATCCTCATTAAAAAGCCTAAAAATATTCTTACAGAGACAGGTGAATGAAATTAGGATCAATAGTTACAACAAATGTCTTTTACAGTGTTGGAGAGCAAATATGGATATACAGTTTGTCACCGATCCATATGCCTGTGCTATGTACATAGTGACATATATAGCCAAAGCTCAAAGAGGCATGAGCAACTTGCTCTTCAATGCTGCAAAAGAAGCTAAAGAAGGAAATCAGGACATAAGAAAACAAGTAAGGACGATTGGTCACAAATTCTTGACACATGTTGAAGTATCTGCACAAGAAGCAGTGTACTTCATTTTGCAGCTTCCTCTGAAAAATGCATCACGTGATGTTATGTTCATTAATACATCCCCAGAAAATGAGAGAGTTGTAATGCTCAAAAGTCACAAGTTAATCCAAAATCTTCCTGATGAGTCTACTGAGGTAGAGACAACAAGCATAATACAGAGATATGCACAAAGACCAAGAAAACTTCATGATTTGTGCCTTGCTGACTTCTGTTCTAATTACAGGGTAGTATATAATAGCAGATCAGTAAATACAGACGAAGAAATAGATGATATGAGTCCAGCCGGTGATAATAAATGCTGTTTAACCAAGCAATACAAGTGTGAAGATGGGACTATACTAAGAAAGAGAAAGAGGCCTATAGTTATCAGATATGTTAGATACCAGTATGAAATGGACTCAGAAAACTACTTCAGAGAAGTCTTGATGTTATTTTATCCTTGGCGAAAAGAGGAAATGATACCAGGAGACTGTGAAACATACCAGGAAAGATTCCAACAATTGGTTGACATAACCGATATAGAAGAAAAAATGAAAGAATACAACCACAATTGGTATGAGCTAGATGAAGCTGTTAAAGATCTTGAGAAGAGAACTGAAGACAGCATGGAAGATGAATGGGATAGATTAGCACCCAATGCCCAGCAAGTGGAGAGAGATGATGAAGAAGAAGGAGTTACAGAAGGTGATATATTCCCAGTCTTTGCCCCTCCAAATACTGAAGTCTCATCTTTCAATGAAATTCCAGGAGGACCAGCTGAGTCTGAGAGTGACAGGACTGAAGTCATGGTAAATGTCATGCCAGAGGAAGATTATTTATCACTAGTCAGATCATTGAACAAACAACAAAGAGAAATTTTCCACCATGTACTGTATCATTTAAAAGTTAGTGCCAGTCCTCTATATTTATTTCTGACAGGGGGTGCAGGAGTGGGTAAAACGGTAGTGGTAAAGGCTATCTATCAAGCTATGGTGAGATATTACAACAAAAGTATCACCTGCAATCCAGACAACATCAAGGTTCTCCTAGCAGCACCAACAGGTATAGCAGCTTACTTGATTAAAGGAAACACTCTGCACAGTCTGTTCAAAATTCCTGTCAGTCAAAAACTAACTAACAAACCATTGACAAGTGATAAACTGAACACTCTTCACTGTAAGTTTCAAGATGTCAAACTCCTGATAATAGATGAAATATCCATGGTAGGTAACAGAATGCTGTCTTTCATTCACCACAGACTTCAGCAGATAACTGGTTCATCAAAGCTGTTTGGTGGAATTTCTGTTATTGCAGTTGGAGATTTATTTCAGCTGAAGCCTGTGTTTGATGGTTGGGTCTTTGAAAATCTCACACAAGACTATGGACCGCTTGCAACAAACCTTTGGACTGAAAACTTCCAAATATTCCAGTTAACAACTATCATGAGACAGAAAGATTCAGCTGAGTTTGCTCAGTTACTCAATCGCTTAAGAGAAAGCAGACACACAGAAAAAGACATACAAATGCTCAAGACTAGAGTTATCAACAAAGATGTATTATATCCAGACTATCCGCTCAAGGTACCGCACATCTTTATATCCAACAGGATGGTTGACAGCCACAACAGTTTGGTATATGAAACCAGTACCAATAAAATATGCATTAAAGCAATGGATGTTGTTTTAGGGGATGTATCAAAAGATGTAAAGGATAAAGTGAAAAAATCAGTTCCTCAAGATGCAAGCAAAACAATGGGGCTAAGTTCACAATACAAGTCGGCACTGGGACTGAGAAATGAGATATCATGCAACATAGATGTTGAAGATGGTTTGGCCAATGGGGCCGGTTGTGTCCTGGAATCAGTAGGCTCAGTAACTGCAATTGGCAAAATTAGTTATCTGTGGGTTAAGTTTGAAGATCAATCTGTTGGAAGGAAATGTAGAGAGGAAAACAAGAAATTATATACTTCAGCCATCCACAAAAACTGGACCCCAATATTCAAGGTGAAACGTCAGTTTCCAGTTGGACGATACCAGTCCGTGATGGTAATGAGAGAACAGATTCTTCTAAGATGTGCTGCAGCAAAGACTTGCCATAGATGCCAAGGTGATACCATGGAGGCTGCTGTGGTTGATTTTTCAGGTAGAACATTCCCACATTCCCACTATGTAGCTTTAAGTCGTGTGACTTCAGTTGACAATCTCTATATCAGAGAGTTAAATGAAAAGTCCATTGCAACAAGTAAAGCTGTGAAAGAAGAAATGGAACGTTTGGGCACAGAAATGTTGTTAAAATCACCATTATTAACATACCATACTGCCAAGAAACCCTGCCTGAAGTTGCTCTTTCACAATGTCAGATCTCTTCATAAACACTTCAGGGACATATTACCAGATGAGAACTACAGCTGTTCTGATGTGATGATATTTGTTGAAACAAAGCTCAAGCCATCTGATGTCACTGATGACTATTCTATTCCAGGATTCTGCTCATTTAGATTTGATGGCCAGTGTTCAGGATCATCTCGCTCACCGTTTGGCATGATTGTGTATACTAAATTAGAAATAGACAGGTCAACAATTTGCCACAAGGTCAAGAAAACATCAGCTGGAACTGTCATAGAAATGGTTACTTTTGTCATACAGACAGAGTTTCAAGATGTACAACAAATCAGAATAGCAGCAGTGTATGCATCACCAAAAGCTAAATGGACAGAGCTGAAGAAGTTTTTAGAAGAAGCTGAACAGCTGTATCAGTTTACTGTTGATGAGCCAGTTCTCCTTGCTGGAGATTTCAATGTTGATCTGTTAGCCAACTCTAGCCATGCTATTTTGAAAACTATAGGTCTCAAACAACAAATTAGTCAGCCAACTACAGACAACAACAGTCTCATTGACCATATTTACACTAATGTGATGCAGCTTCAGGTAAAATGTGGGGTCCTTGAATCACACTTCTCGGACCATAAAGCTGTGTTTGCATTGCTTCAGTAACTTTTCTTTTCCCGCCATTGATTTAAAACATCCATTGGGAAAACTTCATTGATTGGTCAAATAATACTTGAAGCATCCCAGATTCTGTTCGGAGTCCACCAAGCAGCAGTAATGGCATCCCACTCTGTTCAGGCTCCACCAGGTATCTGTTATGGCATCCCAGACTCTGTTCAGGATCCACGAGGTATCCATAATGGCATCCCAGTTTCTGTTCGGGAGCCACCAAGTAGCAGTTATGACATCCGAGACTCTGTTCAGGATCCACCAGGTATCCGTTTTGGCATCCCAGTCTCTGTTCAGGAGCTACAAGACTCCGACAGGTATCTGTTACCGCATCCCAGACTCTGCTCAGGAGCTACCAGGCTCCGCCAGTTATCTGTTGCTGCATCCCGGACTCAGTTCAGGAACTAAAGACTCCACAAGGTATCTGTTACTGCATCCCAGACTCTGCCCAGGAGCTACCAGGCTCCGCCAGGTATCTGTTATGGCATCCCAGATTCTGTTCAGGAGCTACCAGACTCCACTAGGTATCTGTTACCGCATCCCAGACTGCTCAGGAGCTACCAGACTCCGCCAGGTATCTGTTACCGCACCCCAGACTCTGCTCAGGAGCTACCAGACTCTACCAGGTATCTGTTACCGCATCCTAGACTCTGCTCAGGAGCTACCAGACTCCGCCAGGTAATTATTACCGCATTCCATACTATGTTTAGGATCTACCATGCTCCGCCAGGTATCTGTTATGGCATCCCAGACTCTGTTCAGGAGCTACCAGGTATCTGTTACCGCATCCCAGACTCTGCTCAGGAGCTACCAGGCTCCGCCAGTTATCTGTTGCTGCATCCCGGACTCAGTTCAGGAACTAAAGACTCCACAAGGTATCTGTTACTGCATCCCAGACTCTGCCCAGGAGCTACCAGGCTCCGCCAGGTATCTGTTATGGCATCCCAGATTCTGTTCAGGAGCTACCAGACTCCACTAGGTAACTGTTACCGCATCCCAGACTGCTCAGGAGCTACCAGACTCCGCCAGGTATCTGTTACCGCACCCCAGACTCTGCTCAGGAGCTACCAGACTCTACCAGGTATCTGTTACCGCATCCTAGACTCTGCTCAGGAGCTACCAGACTCCGGCAGGTAATTATTACCGCATTCCATACTATGTTCAGGATCTACCAGGCTCCGCCAGGTATCTGTTATGGCATCCCAGACTCTGTTCAGGAGCTACCAGGTATCTGTTACCGCATCCCAGACTCTGCTCAGGAGCTACCAGACTCCGCCAGGTAATTATTACTGCATTCCATACTATGTTCAGGACCTACCAGGCTCAGCCAGGTATCTGTTGCCGCATCCTAGACTCTGTTCAAGAGCTACCAGGCTCCGCCAGGTATCCATTATGGCATCCCAGATTCTTTTCAGGAGCTACCAGACTCTGCCAGGTATCTGTTACCGCATCCCAGACTCTGCTCAGGAGCTACCAGACTCCGCCAGGTATCTGTTACGGCATCCCAGACTCTGTTTTGGAGCTCCCAGGCTCCGCCAGGTATCAGGAGCCCCGGTAAGTAAGTGGGTTAAGGGCTGGCCTACTGATCTAGCGGACCGGATTCGAATCCCGCTTGAGGCGAGAATCTTTCATACCGGAAACAGGGTTCCATTGCACACAGCCTTTCCTTATCATCCGCCCATTGTCCTGATATAACTGAAATACTGTTGAAACGGACGTAAAATCACAAGTCATACATCATCCAGCCCCCAGGTTTCTGTTATGGCATCACAGACTGTTCAGGAGCTACCAGACTCAGCCAGGTATCTGTTACAGCATCCCAGACTCTGTTCAGGAACTTCCAGACTTCGCCAGGTATCTGTTACCACATCCCAGACTCTGTTCAGGAGCTACCAGACTCAGCCAGGTATCTGTTACAGCATCCCAGACTCTGTTCAGGAGCTACCAGACTCCACCAGGTATCTGTTACTACATCCCAGACTCTGTTCAGGAGCTTGCCTGAAATTTTATGAAATGCAGGCCACACCACCTGCATTTCATAAAAGACTGTGCAATAGGCAGGCACCTATTCAGGCGAGCTATGCTGTCAGGCGACAGCTCTTGTTCTTTTTCTTTTTGACTTAATCTTTCCGACGAGTCTCGTGTTGCTTCGGCAGATGCTTCAGTTGCTGTAACATTGTAAGACGAACACTGTGGAGCGCCTGTGATCAGTACAGGGTCTGTCTGTGTCGCAGCATCAACAAGTGATACTGTGACACCAGCAGTCTTCGTAATACTAGCATAACTTCTACCTGGTGCCTCCGTGTAGCTGTCAACGATCTTCCGCGCTTCTGGAAACGAGATGTTCCTGGTATATTTGACTTTGAGTATTTCTTTCTCAGTGTGCCAGGCCTGGCATTTCCGCGAATTGGCGGGGTGGTCTTCCTTGCAGTTGAAACATTTGGCTGAGCGTTTACAGTCTGTTTCATCAGCACAATGTTGTGGCTGACCACAGTTAGCACATATCGTTTCCTTTCTGCATCTGTCTTCGTGATGCCCAAATACTTGGCACCGGTAACACCGCAGTGGATTTGGAATATAGGCATCAACAGAGACACGAAGGAAGGCAACTTTTAATTGTTTTGGCAAAACTGATGTGTTAAAGGTGAAAACGAAAGTGTTGGTGTCTTTAAGGTCGTCGTCTCTACGAACTTTTATACGACGGACTCCAACTACACCTTGCTCTCTCAAATTCTCAAGGATCTCTTGCTCGCTGACCCCTTTTATGTCGGGGCAGCGAACAACGCCCTTGCAGGTGTTGAGAGAGCTGTGTAGTGTGACTTTCACTTCGAGGTCGTAGAATTTGTTTAGACGTAAAAGATTTTCAATAGATTTTTTGTTTACGTATTCTACGAGTAGATCACCCGAGCGAAGTTTTTTTATGCTCTTTGGCACACCAGCTATGCCATGAAGCGCCTTTTCAATGACAAATGGAGACAAGCTCGACATTTGTCTGTCTTCTTTTGACGAGATGACTAAGAAGCGCGGAGTTGCTATAGACGTCGCGGGTTGACTAAGCTCATTCTCTGATGGATCATCAGAGTCGGTATCACGTGGCCGTTTCGAATTATGTTGAGAAGCTTTGGGGTTTGAAGTTGGGGGGGCCATGAGAAGATAATGAAAATAGTTCATCTCCGGTGCTCTCCACCCGCCGTGGAGCCCAACAAGGGAGCACTTATATGGAGTGGATATCCTAAACTCCAAGTGCTAGAGATACACTGAAGATATACTCGGATAGGACAGAATGCCTACACGATTGACCCATCAGCCGCCGTCTTCTAGGAATGGAAAAAGATGTGATAAAGGGTTCATGGGCACATGGTCAGTATCAGAATGATACAAAGATAGGAAGAGAAAGTAAAGTTGATTCCCAGGGCATGACACGACCAAGCCGATTGATCATATTCGGGCCCATATGACCTCCCGTCTAGTTGAAATCAGGGCCAAAGTGATGTGTTGCAGACTGGATACGTCGTAGGCAGTCTACTCAATCACCAGGATCCCTTCTTCCAACGACACGGGTCGCAGCTCACGGCAAACGAGCCGCCCCCTTTTAGACTGCCTTTTACGTCACGCAGAGGGATACGTCTGACCTATTCTATCCCGGGAACAGCACGGGGGGTTAAGGTGAATGATAAAATTACTAATACATTCAAATCATTGGTTGGTGTAGGACAAGGTGATGTTTTAGCCCTGATTTATTCAAAATTTTCATAAATGATCTGCCTACTTATCTTTCTTCATCACCGGATCCTATTTATTTAAATGGTAAAAGGTTAGATTGTTTATTGTATGCTGATGATGTTATTTTATTATCATCCAGTGCTGCAGGCTTACAAGCAAAGCTTGACTTATTTCAAGGCTCATTAATTCACAGTCTTATTCTATTTTTAATAAAACAATATCTTGTACAACAACATACAAGTATCTTGGTATAATATTCTCTGCTTCTGGTACTTTCACACCTGCTAAAAACAACTTTATGATAAATCTGTTAAAGCTCTGTATTCATTGAAGTGTAATATCTCTCTGAACACTAGTATTCATACAAGTTTGCACATATTTGATCATACCATTAAACCGATTTGATTATATGGAAGTGAAATTTGGGCATGTTCCTTGTCAAAAAAAGCCTCTATTGCTGATTTATTTGATTTTACAAAAATTGCTAAAAGTTTCTTTCTGCTAGAAGTTTCTTTTCTGAAAAGTTACATACTCATTTTTAGCTCGCCTGAACGAAAGTTCAGGAAGAGCTATTGTTGTCACCCTGGCGTCGGCGTCAGCGTTGTTGGTTGGTTGATTTGATGCTTAACGTCCACGGTAAACAACTAAGGTCATGTCGGGACGGTCAGTTAACCTAACCACACCATTCCTGGGCAGGCTTAGACCTCCTAAGCGGTTAACCAGTACTAAGTGCACATACTTTCGCCAGTAACTGACAACTACCCTTCTTGAATCAGCGGAAGGAGAAACGAAAGTATGTGGCCAGACCGGGATTCGAACCCAGGACCTCTGACTTACGAGTCAGGTGCCCTACCGATTGCGCTACCCGGCCCGGCGGGCGTCAGCGTCCGCGTCCGGATTGGATGTTTTGGTTAAAGTTTTATAAAGACCTATATCTCCTGAACCCATGGATGGATTCTTTTGATACATGCACTGTAGTTAGATATTGGTCCAAAGTTTAACAGGGTACCACCCCTTCCCACTCCGTGACCTTGATGTCAAGGTCATGGACTTTGAAAATTGGTTTGTTTTTTTTTAACTGGATGTTTTGGTTAAAGTTTTATAAAGCCCAATATCTCCTTAACCCATGGACGAATTCCTTTGATACTTGTACTGTAGTTAGATATTGGTCCAAAGTTTTCCAGGGTACTACCACCACCACCCTCAGTGACCTTGATGTCAAGGTCATGGACATAGAAAATTGTCTTTTTATTTTTTCAATGTTTTGGTTAAAGTTTTTTAAAGACACGTATCTCCTGAATCCATAGATGAATTCGGCCGGGCCGGGTAGCGCAATCGGTAGGGCACCTGACTCGTAAGTCAGAGGTCCTGGGTTCGAATCCCGGTCTTGCCACATACTTTCGTTTCTCCTTCCGCTGATTCAAGAAGGGCAGTTGTCAGTTACTGGCGAAAGTATGTGCACTTAGTACTGGTTAACCGCTTAGGAGGTCTAAGCCTGCCCAGGAATAGTGTGGTTAGGTTAACTGACCGTCCCGACATGACCTTAGTTGTTTATCGTGGACGTTAAGCATCAAATCAACCAACCATAGATGAATTCTGTTTATATTTGCACTGACCTTGCTGTCAAGGTCAGGGACTTAGGAAATTTGGTCTTTATTAAAGTTTTCTAATTGCATACCGATTCATAATGCTTGGCGGAGACTTAGTTTACACTTGAACTGATGTGAGACACTTTTTTTTTAGTTTTTACAAAACACTATATACTTACCCCACTACCCCACTTGATGACCTTGAAATCAAGGTTATTGACTTTGAATTTTGGTTTAAGTTTTGTATTTATGAAGACATAATTTCATAGTGCCACAATGGACTCAGTTGATACTTATACATGTACTTGGACTGATGTTAGATAATGGTTCAAGGTTTGATACATCCCAGCCTCCCCCCCCCAACCCACTCCTCCCCCTACCCCCTTAGTTCTTTGACCTCAAGCTCATGGACTTTGAAATTTCATGTGATTTTTTTCTTATTTTAATTTTATTTTAAGACATTTCTGAGATAGCTTTTGTTTATAAATGTGTTGTCATTATGGACATGCTTGCCTGAAGTTTTATGCATAGCAGTCCACACCACCATAGTGACTGTGTGATGGGCAAGCACCTATTCAGGCGAGCTATGCTGTCAGGCGACAGCTCTTGTTGTTATTATATTCTTGGTGTGCATAAAAGAAGTTCTAACTTTGCTGTATTTTCTGAGCTTGCCCGATATCCTATTTAGATCAATATATTACTATCAGCTCTGTTATATTGGCATCGACTTGAAAATACAAATACTGAGCTTTTGTCGGATGCATTTGCTTGGTCAAAAATACTACATGAAAATGGTTTTCACTCTTGGTTTTCTTCCATCCGCAGTATTTTTAGTTTACTTGATGTTCCTTATGCTAGTTCTCAGGTAAATAACTTAAATCTTAGCAACTTCAAAAAGTCTATGAGAAGGATTGTTTTAATTAAAAATAAAGAATTTTGGGCACAATTTAGACTTAATAGCATTGATGGTAAATTAAGAACATATTTTCCTTTAAAGATCATTTTCAAGCTAAACAATATCTTTCTGTTATTAAAATTTTCGATAAAAGAAGATGCTTAACTAAATTTTGAATAAGTTCACATAAGCTTAAAATTGAAACAGGTAGATTTTCTAGACCCTTAACTCATTCGGAAAATAGAGTATGTGATCACTGTTTAACAATTATTGAAAATGAACTTCATTTTTTACTTGAGTGCCCTAGGTATTCTCACATTCGGAATAACTTTTTTTCAAATGTCCAAAAACAGTGTAAAAACTTTCTGTTGCTTAATAGAAAATTAAAGTTCAACTGGTTATTAACAAACAGTGATGTGTGGTAATTTAAGAGCTTGCCAATTTTGTATTTGAATGTTTTGAAATTCATGGTAAATAATGTTATCATATGATATGATTGAGATCATAAAATGGGGTGTCGTTTTAAGCTATGTAAATGTATACTGTAACACTAGTCCTCTCACCACTTGATCTATGCATATGTGTTTTTTTTTCTTTTTTATATAATTACATGTTTAATTACTTAAATCATTCTATGGAGGTCTTCCTCCTCTGATTGTCTGTCCTTAATGGGCCCTTAATTGGAATAAATCATTTGTTTGTTTGTTTATTTTGTATGGTGTTTTATGGACAGTTTTCTCTGTCTACCATTTTTTCCTTTCTTTTCCCTCTCTCTGGAAGACGGCCCGATCTAGTTGGTTGGTTGATTGTTTTTGGTTAAACGGCTCTTTGAGACAGTATTTCAGTCTTTATCGGGCCGTCTCCCAAAGAGAGGGAGAAAGAAAACAGAAATGATAGACGAGAGAAAAATTCCAAACAACCCCACCCGCACCTACTGCAAGCACAGTATGCCCTTGCTCTACCATTATCCAAATCAGTATGACGCCCCGGAACTGGAAGTTACACGCAGCTCCATCGCACCACCCAACCACCCCGGCCCGATCTAGACTGAAATACTGTCTCAAAAGGCTGTTACACCCAAAACAATCAACCAACCGTTCTTTTACAAGACAACCAACCAAACTAGATAACATAGCAATCGATCAAAACCCAGACCAGTCTAAGTGTCTGTCAAAAAACACTGGTCCCCCCGCCCTGGTCCTAAGCTCATAAGCCTCAGCTGACATGCTCAGCTCAAAGATTTGACTCAAAGGTAGTGGGTGGCGCGACGGCGTTGCATGTGACTTCCAGCGCCGAGGCATCCGACTGATTTGGAACATTGTAGGGAAAGGGCCTACTGTGCTTGCTGTAGGTGCGGGTCGGGTTGTATTGACATTTTTCTCTCATCTTTCACGCTCTCTCTCTGAGAAATGGCCGGATATAGACTGAAATATTGTCTAAAAATAGCCATCAGAGGAGATGGCAAATCCCCCGACCGAAGACCCCCATGTGCCTTGGTAAAAATAGCCATCAGAGGAGATGGCAAATCCCCCAACCGAAGACCCCCATGGGCCTTGGTAAAAAGGGTGCACTTCAAAACACATATTAGTAATATATTGTCATTCTTTTCTGCTTCTGATTGACATTATCTGTTAACAGATGCATGATTATCTAACACTCAGACTAAAACAGTATGCTTGACTGCTAAAACTAGAACTGTCAGAAAATCTGACTATACCCCCGCTTTAGCGCTTCCAATGTATATGGCCTGTATGGGGAGACAAAACATGAAAGAAAACAAATCTAACATGTATGAGCAGTTTATGCTGAACAGTTGCTGAGAACTCTGCTCTGAAAAGTGTCATAAGTCATTGTCAAGTCATTTACCAAATATGATCCTGCACAGTTGCTGAGAAATATTTTATAAAAATAACAGTACTGAATGCATAGAGAGAAAGAATAGTGAACAAATATAGGGAAGAACAAACAGGAGAAGGCCTCTATCAATTCTCTATCCCATGATACAATTTGTAACTGTCAACCTGTATACCAAATATCAACTTTCTATCTTATACTGTTGTGGAGATATTTTTGACAAACAAGTTTAGAGAGAAAGAACAAGAGGACCAATGGCCCTGTAGCTCACCTGACACTTGGTCCTGGTATATATTTTAATGCTTTTATACATGTATATAGCACCAGGGCAGGGGCAGATAACCCCCCTCCCTTGGGGATTAATGTTGAGTCCCAATTCTATATACCAAGCCAAAAGGTTTGAGGCCTTTGTTTCTGGACAAAGATTTCTGAAGGGTTTTTATCATAAATGGGTGTGGCGGCCACCATGTTCATACGACCATGACCATCTGAACAAACTTTGATTCCTTTGACCCAGTATTAAAGCTCCATAATATATGAAACATAGTAATCATTTGTATAAACAATGATGGGCCTGAGTGCCCAATGCTACATACCGGTACCAAGTTTCAAGGTTATAGGCTTTCGGTTCTCGAGAAAAAGACGTTTGAAGAGTTTTTACCATATATGGGCATGGTGGCCATCTTGGTCAAGTGACCAAGACCATCTGAACAAACTATGGTTCCTTTAAGCCGGTGAAGCTCCATATGAAATATGGCTTCAATTGACCCTACTGGCCTCTGAGAAGATGTTTGAAAATGTTGACGGGTGACAGAATCTCAATGACCTTGTACAAAAGTCAAAGAATGACCTTGACCTTTAACGACAAAATATCTTCATCTGGTCATTTAGTCAACCATATATACCAAATATTGCACCTTAGACTTAAATAGTTTCTGAAAAATCCACTGTTTAAGCATTTTCCCATATAAAAGCCTACATAATGTACCAAAGTTGACAGTGTCATAAATTAGGTCAAGGTCAACGCATGATCATTTGTATAAACTATGATAGGCTTGAGTGCCCAAAGCTACATACCAAGTTTCAAGGTCATACACCTTTTGGTTCTGGAGAAGAAGATTTTGAAGGGTTTTTACCATATACGGGCATGGTGGCCATCTTGGTCAAGACCCTGAGAACAAACTTTTATTCCCTGATCACACTTAGACTCCATATGAAATTTCGCTTCAATCAGACTAGTGGTTTCAGAGGAGTAGATGTTTTGAAAATCTTGATGACGGACAGACCGACAAAATGACCTTGACCTTTCAGTGCCATAATATCTTCATCTGGTCATTTAGTTAACCATATATACCATGTATTGTACCTAAGACTTAAAAAGTTTCTGAGAAATCCACTGTATAAGCGTTTTCCCATATAAAAGCCTAACATACCAAAGTTGACCATGTCGTAAATTAATTCAAGGTCAACACATGGTCATCATTTGTACAAAATATGATGGGCCTGCATGCCCGATGCTACATACCAAGTTTCAAGGTCATAGGCCTTTTGGTTCTGGAGAAGAAGTTTTTTGAAGGGTTTTTAACATATATGGGCATGGCGGCCATCTTGGTCATGTGACCCAGGCCCCGGGTATAAAATTTTGTTCCCCTATCCCACTAAGACTCCATATGAAATTTGGCTTAAATCGGCCCAGTGGTTTCAGAGGAGAAGATGTTTGAAAATCTTCACGACTGATGGTCTGACCGAATGACCTTGACCTTTAGTGACATAATATCTTCATCTGGTCATTTAGTTGACCATGTATACCAAGTATTGTACCTTAGACTTAAATAGTTTCTGAGAAATCCACTGTTTAAGCGTTTTCCCATATAAAAGCCTAACATACCAAAGTTGACCATGTCGTAAATTAATTCAAGGTCAACACATGGTCATCATTTGTATAAACTATGATGGACCCACATGCCCGATGCTACATACCAAGTTTCAAGGTCATAGGCCTTTTGGTTCTGGAGAAGACGATTTTTGAAGGGTTTTTACCATATATGGGCATGGTGGCCATCTTGGTCATGTGACCCAGACCCCGGGTATAAACTTTAGTTCCCCCATCCCACTGAGACTCCATATGAAATTTGGCTTCAATCGGCCCAGTGGTTTCAGAGGAGAAGATGTTTGAAAATCTTCACGACTGATGGTCTGACCGAATGACCTTGACCTTTAGTGACATAATATCTTCATCTGGTCATTTAGTCGACCATGTATACCAAGTATTGTACCTTAGACTTAAATAGTTTCTGAGAAATCCACTGTTTAAGCGTTTTCCCATATAAAAGCCTAACATACCAAAGTTGACCATGTCGTAAATTAATTCAAGGTCAACACATGGTCATCATTTGTATAAACTATGATGGACCCACATGCCCGATGCTACATACCAAGTTTCAAGGTCATAGGCCTTTTGGTTCTGGAGAAGAAGTTTTTTGAAGGGTTTTTAACATATATGGGCATGGCGGCCATCTTGGTCATGTGACCCAGGCGCCGGGTATAAAATTTTGTTCCCCTATCCCACTAAGACTCCATATGAAATTTGGCTTAAATCGGCCCAGGGGTTTCAGAGGAGAAGATGTTTGAAAATCTTCACGACTAATGGTCTGACCGAATGACCTTGACCTTTAGTGACATAATATCTTCATCTGGTCATTTAGTTGACCATGTATACCAAGTATTGTACCTTAGACTTAAATAGTTTCTGAGAAATCCACTGTTTAAGCGTTTTCCCATATAAAAGCCTAACATACCAAAGTTGACCATGTCGTAAATCAATTCAAGGTCAACACATGGTCATCATTTGTATAAACTATGATGGACCCACATGCCCGATGCTACATACCAAGTTTCTAGGTCATAGGCCTTTTGGTTCTGGAGAAGAAGATTTTTGAAGGGTTTTTACCATATATGGGCATGGTGGCCATCTTGGTCATGTGACCCAGACCCCGGGTATAAACTTTAGTTCCCCCATCCCACTGAGACTGCATATGAAATTTGGCTTCAATCGGCCCAGTGGTTTCAGAGGAGAAGATGTTTGAAAATCTTCACGACTGATGGTCTGACCGAATGACCTTGACCTTTAGTGACATAATATCTTCATCTGGTCATTTAGTCGACCATGTATACCAAGTATTGAACCTTAGACTTAAATAGTTTCTGAGAAATCCACTGTTTAAGCGTTTTCCCATATAAAAGCCTAACATACCAAAGTTGACCATGTTGTAAATTAATTCAAGGTCAACACATGGTCATCATTTGTATCAACTATGATGGACCCACATGCCCGATGCTACATACCAAGTTTCAAGGTCATAGGCCTTTTGGTTCTGGAGAAGAAGATTTTTGAAGGGTTTTTACCATATATGGGCATGGTGGCCATCTTGGTCATGTGACCCAGACCCCGGGTATAAACTTTAGTTCCCCCATCCCACTGAGACTGCATATGAAATTTGGCTTCAATCGGCCCAGTGGTTTCAGAGGAGAAGATGTTTGAAAATCTTCACGACTGATGGTCTGACCGAATGACCTTGACCTTTAGTGACATAATATCTTCAACTGGTCATTTAGTCGACCATGTATACCAAGTATTGTACCTTAGACTTAAATAGTTTCTGAGAAATCCACTGTTTAAGTGTTTTCCCATATAAAAGCCTAACATACCAAAGTTCACCATGTCGTAAATTAATTCAAGGTCAACACATGGTCATCATTTGTATAAACTATGATGGACCCACATGCCCGATGCTACATACCAAGTTTCAAGGTCATAGGCCTTTTGGTTCTGGAGAAGAAGATTTTTGAAGGGTTTTTACCATATATGGGCATGGTGGCCATCTTGGTCATGTGACCCAGACCCCGGGTATAAACTTTAGTTCCCCCATCCCACTGAGACTGCATATGAAATTTGGCTTCAATCGGCCCAGTGGTTTCAGAGGAGAAGATGTTTGAAAATCTTCACGACTGATGGTCTGACCGAATGACCTTGACCTTTAGTGACATAATATCTTCATCTGGTCATTTAGTCGACCATGTATACCAAGTATTGAACCTTAGACTTAAATAGTTTCTGAGAAATCCACTGTTTAAGCGTTTTCCCATATAAAAGCCTAACATACCAAAGTTGACCATGTCGTAAATTAATTCAAGGTCAACACATGGTCATCATTTGTATCAACTATGATGGACCCACATGCCCGATGCTACATACCAAGTTTCAAGGTCATAGGCCTTTTGGTTCTGGAGAAGAAGATTTTTGAAGGGTTTTTACCATATATGGGCATGGTGGCCATCTTGGTCATGTGACCCAGACCCCGGGTATAAACTTTAGTTCCCCCATCCCACTGAGACTGCATATGAAATTTGGCTTCAATCGGCCCAGTGGTTTCAGAGGAGAAGATGTTTGAAAATCTTCACGACTGATGGTCTGACCGAATGACCTTGACCTTTAGTGACATAATATCTTCAACTGGTCATTTAGTCGACCATGTATACCAAGTATTGTACCTTAGACTTAAATAGTTTCTGAGAAATCCACTGTTTAAGCGTTTTCCCATATAAAAGCCTAACATACCAAAGTTCACCATGTCGTAAATTAATTCAAGGTCAACACATGGTCATCATTTGTATAAACTATGATGGACCCACATGCCCGATGCTACATACCAAGTTTCAAGGTTTAGGCCTTTTGGTTCTGGAGAAGAAGATTTTTGAAGGGTTTTTACCATATATGGGCATGGTGGCCATCTTGGTCATGTGACCCAGCTTGGTCATGTGACCCAGACCGCGGGTATAAACTTTAGTTCCCCCATCCCACTGAGACTCCATATGAAATTTGGCTTCAATCGGCCCAGTGGTTTCAGAGGAGAAGATGTTTGAAAATCTTCACGACTGATGGTCTGACCGAATGACCTTGACCTTTAGTGACATAATATCTTCATCTGGTCATTTAGTCGACCATGTATACCAAGTATTGTACCTAAGACTTAAATAGTTTCTGAGAAATCCACTGTTTAAGCGTTTTCCCATATAAAAGCCTAACATACCAAAGTTGACCATGTCGTAAATTAATTCAAGGTCAACACATGGTCATCATTTGTATAAACTATGATGGACCCACATACCCGATGCTACATACCAAGTTTCAAGGTCATAGGCCTTTTGGTTCTGGAGAAGAAGATTTCTGAAGGGTTTTTACCATATATGGGCATGGTGGCCATCTTGGTCATGTGACCCAGACCCCGGGTATAAACTTTAGTTCCCCCATCCCACTGAGACTCCATATGAAATTTGGCTTCAATCGGCCCAGTGGTTTCAGAGGAGAAGATGTTTGAAAATCTTCACGACTGATGGTCTGACCGAATGACCTTGACCTTTAGTGACATAATATCTTCATCTGGTCATTTAGTCGACCATGTATACCAAGTATTGTACCTTAGACTTAAATAGTTTCTGAGAAATCCACTGTTTAAGCGTTTTCCCATATAAAAGCCTAACATACCAAAGTTGACCATGTCGTAAATTAATTCAAGGTCAACACATGGTCATCATTTGTATAAACTATGATGGACCCACATGCCCGATGCTACATACCAAGTTTCAAGGTCATAGGCCTTTTGGTTCTGGAGAAGAAGTTTTTTGAAGGGTTTTTACCATATATGGGCATGGCGGCCATCTTGGTCATGTGACCCAGGCCCCGGGTATAAAATTTTGTTCCCCTATCCCACTAAGACTGCATATGAAATTTGGCTTCAATCAGCCCAGTGGTTTCAGAGGAGAAGATGTTTGAAAATCTTCACGACTGATGGTCTGACCGAATGACCTTGACCTTTAGTGACATAATATCTTCATCTGGTCATTTAGTCGACCATGTATACCAAGTATTGAACCTTAGACTTAAATAGTTTCTGAGAAATCCACTGTTTAAGCGTTTTCCCATATTAAAGCCTAACATACCAAAGTTGACCATGTCGTAAATTAATTCAAGGTCAACACATGGTCATCATTTGTATCAACTATGATGGACCCACATGCCCGATGCTACATACCAAGTTTCAAGGTCATAGGCCTTTTGGTTCTGGAGAAGAAGATTTTTGAAGGGTTTTTACCATATATGGGCATGGTGGCCATCTTGGTCATGTGACCCAGACCCCGGGTATAAACTTTAGTTCCCCCATCCCACTGAGACTGCATATGAAATTTGGCTTCAATCGGCCCAGTGGTTTCAGAGGAGAAGATGTTTGAAAATCTTCACGACTGATGGTCTGACCGAATGACCTTGACCTTTAGTGACATAATATCTTCAACTGGTCATTTAGTCGACCATGTATACCAAGTATTGTACCTTAGACTTAAATAGTTTCTGAGAAATCCACTGTTTAAGCGTTTTCCCATATAAAAGCCTAACATACCAAAGTTCACCATGTCGTAAATTAATTCAAGGTCAACACATGGTCATCATTTGTATAAACTATGATGGACCCACATGCCCGATGCTACATACCAAGTTTCAAGGTCATAGGCCTTTTGGTTCTGGAGAAGAAGATTTTTGAAGGGTTTTTACCATATATGGGCATGGTGGCCATCTTGGTCATGTGACCCAGCTTGGTCATGTGACCCAGACCGCGGGTATAAACTTTAGTTCCCCAATCCCACTGAGACTCCATATGAAATTTGCTTCAATCGGCCCAGTGGTTTCAGAGGAGAAGATGTTTGAAAATCTTCACGACTGATGGTCTGACCGAATGACCTTGACCTTTAGTGACATAATATCTTCATCTGGTCATTTAGTCGACCATGTATACCAAGTATTGTACCTTAGACTTAAATAGTTTCTGAGAAATCCACTGTTTAAGCGTTTTCCCATATAAAAGCCTAACATACCAAAGTTGACCATGTCGTAAATTAATTCAAGGTCAACACATGGTCATCATTTGTATAAACTATGATGGACCCACATGCCCGATGCTACATACCAAGTTTCAAGGTCATAGGCCTTTTGGTTCTGGAGAAGAAGATTTTTGAAGGGTTTTTACCATATATGGGCATGGTGGCCATCTTGGTCATGTGACCCAGACCCCGGGTATAAACTTTAGTTCCCCATCCCACTGAAACTCCATATGAAATTTGGCTTCAATCGGCCCAGTGGTTTCAGAGGAGAAGATGTTTGAAAATCTTCACGACTGATGGTCTGACCGAATGACCTTGACCTTTAGTGACATAATATCTTCATCTGGTCATTTAGTCGACCATGTATACCAAGTATTGTACCTTAGACTTAAATAGTTTCTGAGAAATCCACTGTTTAAGCGTTTTCCCATATAAAAGCCTAACATACCAAAGTTGACCATGTCGTAAATTAATTCAAGGTCAACACATGGTCATCATTTGTATAAACTATGATGGACCCACATGCCCGATGCTACATACCAAGTTTCAAGGTCATAGGCCTTTTGGTTCTGGAGAAGAAGATTTCTGAAGGGTTTTTACCATATATGGGCATGGTGGCCATCTTGGTCATGTGACCCAGACCCCGGGTATAAACTTTAGTTCCCCCATCCCACTGAGACTCCATATGAAATTTGGCTTCAATCGGCCCAGTGGTTTCAGAGGAGAAGATGTTTGAAAATCTTCACGACTGATGGTCTGACCGAATGACCTTGACCTTTAGTGACATAATATCTTCATCTGGTCATTTAGTCGACCATGTATACCAAGTATTGTACCTTAGACTTAAATAGTTTCTGAGAAATCCACTGTTTAAGCGTTTTCCCATATAAAAGCCTAACATACCAAAGTTGACCATGTCGTAAATTAATTCAAGGTCAACACATGGTCATCATTTGTATCAACTATGATGGACCCACATGCCCGATGCTACATACCAAGTTTCAAGGTCATAGGCCTTTTGGTTCTGGAGAAGAAGATTTTTGAAGGGTTTTTACCATATATGGGCATGGTGGCCATCTTGGTCATGTGACCCAGACCCCGGGTATAAACTTTAGTTCCCCCATCCCACTGAGACTGCATATGAAATTTGGCTTCAATCGGCCCAGTGGTTTCAGAGGAGAAGATGTTTGAAAATCTTCACGACTGATGGTCTGACCGAATGACCTTGACCTTTAGTGACATAATATCTTCATCTGGTCATTTAGTCGACCATGTATACCAAGTATTGAACCTTAGACTTAAATAGTTTCTGAGAAATCCACTGTTTAAGCGTTTTCCCATATAAAAGCCTAACATACCAAAGTTGACCATGTCGTAAATTAATTCAAGGTCAACACATGGTCATCATTTGTATCAACTATGATGGACCCACATGCCCGATGCTACATACCAAGTTTCAAGGTCATAGGCCTTTTGGTTCTGGAGAAGAAGATTTTTGAAGGGTTTTTACCATATATGGGCATGGTGGCCATCTTGGTCATGTGACCCAGACCCCGGGTATAAACTTTAGTTCCCCCATCCCACTGAGACTGCATATGAAATTTGGCTTCAATCGGCCCAGTGGTTTCAGAGGAGAAGATGTTTGAAAATCTTCACGACTGATGGTCTGACCGAATGACCTTGACCTTTAGTGACATAATATCTTCAACTGGTCATTTAGTCGACCATGTATACCAAGTATTGTACCTTAGACTTAAATAGTTTCTGAGAAATCCACTGTTTAAGCGTTTTCCCATATAAAAGCCTAACATACCAAAGTTCACCATGTCGTAAATTAATTCAAGGTCAACACATGGTCATCATTTGTATAAACTATGATGGACCCACATGCCCGATGCTACATACCAAGTTTCAAGGTTTAGGCCTTTTGGTTCTGGAGAAGAAGATTTTTGAAGGGTTTTTACCATATATGGGCACGGTGGCCATCTTGGTCATGTGACCCAGCTTGGTCATGTGACCCAGACCGCGGGTATAAACTTTAGTTCCCCCATCCCACTGAGACTCCATATGAAATTTGGCTTCAATCGGCCCAGTGGTTTCAGAGGAGAAGATGTTTGAAAATCTTCACGACTGATGGTCTGACCGAATGACCTTGACCTTTAGTGACATAATATCTTCATCTGGTCATTTAGTCGACCATGTATACCAAGTATTGTACCTTAGACTTAAATAGTTTCTGAGAAATCCACTGTTTAAGCGTTTTCCCATATAAAAGCCTAACATACCAAAGTTGACCATGTCGTAAATTAATTCAAGGTCAACACATGGTCATCATTTGTATAAACTATGATGGACCCACATGCCCGATGCTACATACCAAGTTTCAAGGTCATAGGCCTTTTGGTTCTGGAGAAGAAGATTTCTGAAGGGTTTTTACCATATATGGGCATGGTGGCCATCTTGGTCATGTGACCCAGACCCCGGGTATAAACTTTAGTTCCCCCATCCCACTGAGACTCCATATGAAATTTGGCTTCAATCGGCCCAGTGGTTTCAGAGGAGAAGATGTTTGAAAATCTTCACGACTGATGGTCTGACCGAATGACCTTGACCTTTAGTGACATAATATCTTCATCTGGTCATTTAGTCGACCATGTATACCAAGTATTGTACCTTAGACTTAAATAGTTTCTGAGAAATCCACTGTTTAAGCGTTTTCCCATATAAAAGCCTAACATACCAAAGTTGACCATGTCGTAAATTAATTCAAGGTCAACACATGGTCATCATTTGTATAAACTATGATGGACCCACATGCCCGATGCTACATACCAAGTTTCAAGGTCATAGGCCTTTTGGTTCTGGAGAAGAAGTTTTTTGAAGGGTTTTTAACATATATGGGCATGGCGGCCATCTTGGTCATGTGACCCAGGCCCCGGGTATAAAATTTTGTTCCCCTATCCCACTAAGACTCCATATGAAATTTGGCTTCAATCGGCCCAGTGGTTTCAGAGGAGAAGATGTTTGAAAATCTTCACGACTGATGGTCTGACCGAATGACCTTGACCTTTAGTGACATAATATCTTCATCTGGTCATTTAGTCGACCATGTATACCAAGTATTGAACCTTAGACTTAAATAGTTTCTGAGAAATCCACTGTTTAAGCGTTTTCCCATATAAAAGCCTAACATACCAAAGTTGACCATGTCGTAAATTAATTCAAGGTCAACACATGGTCATCATTTGTATAAACTATGATGGACCCACATGCCCGATGCTACATACCAAGTTTCAAGGTCATAGGCCTTTTGGTTCTGGAGAAGAAGATTTTTGAAGGGTTTTTACCATATATGGGCATGGTGGCCATCTTGGTCATGTGACCCAGACCCCGGGTATAAACTTTAGTTCCCCCATCCCACTGAGACTCCATATGAAATTTGGCTTCAATCGGCCCAGTGGTTTCAGAGGAGAAGATGTTTGAAAATCTTGACGACAGCTGGTCCGACGGAATGACCTTGACCTTTAGTGACATAATATCTTCATCTGGTCATTTAGTCGACCATGTATACCAAGTATTGAACCTTAGACTTAAATAGTGTCTGAGAAATCCACTGTTTAAGCGTTTTTTCATATAAAAGCCTAACGTACTAAAGTTGACCATGCCGTAAATTAGATCAAGGTCAACGCAAGGTCATGATTTGTATCAACTATGATGGGCCCACATGCCTGATGCTACATACCAAGTTTCAAGGTCATAGGCCTTTCTGTTCTGGAGAAGATTTTTGAAGGGTTTTTACCATATATGGACATGGCGGCCATCTTGGTCATGTGACCTGGGCCAAATATATAAACTTTCGTTCCCCCATCCTGTTAAGGCTCCATATGAAATTTGGCTTCAATCCACCCAGTGGTTTCTGAGAAGAAGATGTTTAAAAGTGTGGACGCCGACGATGCCAACGGACGACGGACCAAGGCTATACTATAAGCTCACCTTGACATGTGAGCTAAAAATAGCCATCAGAGGAGATGGCAAATCTCCCAACCTAAGACCCCCATGGGCCTTGGTAAAAAGGGTGCACTTCAAAACACATATTAGTAATATATTGTCATTCTTTTATGCTTCTGATTGACATTAACCTGTTAACAGATGCATGATTATCTAACACTCAGACTAAAACAGTATGCTTGACTGCTAAAAAGAGGTAATATCTCAAACAGCCACCATATACACAAATGTATAGCATACAATACATTCAACTTTCAAAATGTGTGAATAACTTCTAAAGTACAAGCCCTACAAACCTAATTTTGAGCTCTCTAGTAAGTGAATTTGGACAAAGAATCCAAATCTGGATTTTTTTTTTTTTTTTTTTTTTTTGGGGGGGGGGCAGGGTGCGGGAATGTGGAGGGGTCAGAGAGAGTTAGGAACACGGATAAGATAATAATCATCAATATTCTAAAAGGTACACAGTTATTCAAATTCTGGAGCTGGCCAGGGTTATACAGATATGGAGCAGAGACTCAAACAGCAGCTCAAACTACCAAAGGGAAATAACTCACAAAGTATAAACGCAAGAGTTATCATTCATGTATGAGACAAATTGTCATGACCTGTTCTGCATATCTGTGAAGTATCATGAAAATATTTCAAAAGGTATTCAAGCTATGGAGCGGACACCTAAAATCATCAAAGGGAAATAACTCAAAAAGTAAGAAAGCAAGAGTTGTCATTCTTGTTCGCGACACATCATCATGACCTGTTCTACATATCTGTGAAGTATCATGAAAATATTCCTAAAGTAATTCAAGTTAAAGAGCGGACACGAAATCACACCTAAAACCATCAAGGGGAAATAACTCAAAAAGTAAGAAAGCAGGAGTTGTCATTCTTGTTCGCGACACATCGTCATGACCTGTTCTACATATCTGTGAAGTATCACGAAAATATTCCAAAAGGTATTCAAGTTATAGAGCGGACACGAAATCGCACCAAAAAAGATCAAGGGGAAATAACTCAAAAAGTAAGTAAGCAAGAGTTGCCATTCTTGTTCGCGACACACCATCATGACCTGTTCTACATATCTGTGAAGTATCATGAGAATATTCCAAAGGGTATTCTAGTTATAGAGCGGACACGAATCTGCCAAAAAATCACACCTAAAACTATCAAGGGGAAATAACTCAAAAAGTAAGAAAGCAAGAGTTGTCATTCTTGTTCGCGACACATCATCATGACCTGTTCTACATTTCTGTGAAGTATCATGAAAATATTCCAAAGGGTATTCAAGTTACAGAGCGGACACGAATCTGCCAAAAATTCACCAAAGGGGAGATAATTCAAAAAGTACAATGGCAAGAGTTACCATTCTTGTACGCGACACGGCGTCATGACCTGTTCTACATAACTGTGAAGTATCATGAAAATATTCCAAAGGGTATTCAAGATATAGAGCGGACAAGAAATTGTTTACGGATGGATGGACAGACGGACGGACGGACGGACGGACGCCAGGCTCATCGCTATATCCCCCGAACCTTTCGGTCGGGGGATAAAAAGGGTGCACTTCAAAACACATATTAGTAATATATTGTCGTTCTTTTATGCTTCTGATTGACATTAACTGTTAACAGATGCATGATTATCTAACACTCAGACTAAAACAGTATGCTTGACTGCTAAAAAGAGGTAATATCTCAAACAGCCACCATATACACAAATGTATAGCATACAATACATTCAACTTTCAAAATGTGTGAATAACTTCTAAAGTACAAGCCCTACAAACCTAATTTTGAGCTCTCTAGTAAGTGAATTTGGACAAAGAATCCAAATCTGGAAAAAATTTTTTTTTTTTTTTTTTTTTTTGGGGGGGGGGTGGGGGGGGGCACGGGAATGTGGAGGGGTAAGAGAGAGTTAGGAACACTGATAAGATACCACAGCATGATCATCAATATTCTAAAAGGTTCACGGTTATTCAAATTCTGGAGCTGGCCAGGGTTATACAGTTATAGAGCAGAGACTCAAACAGCAGCTCAAACTACCAAAGGGAAATAATTCACTAGGTCTTAAAGCAAGAGTTATCATTCATGTATGAGACAAATTGTCATGACCTGTTCTGCATATCTGTGAAGTATCATGAAAATATTTCAAAAGGTATTCAAGCTATGGAGCGGACACTTAAAATCATCAAAGGGAAATAACTCCAAAAGTAAGAAAGCAAGAGTTGTCATTCTTGTTCGAGACACATCATCATGACCTGTTCTACATATCTGTGAAGTATCATGAAAATATTCCAAAAGGTATTCAAGTTATAGAGCGGACACGAAATCACACCTAAACCATCAAGGGGTAATAACTCAAAAAGTAAGAAAGCAGGAGTTGTCTTTCTTGTTCGCGACACATCGTCATGACCTGTTCTACATATCTGTGAAGTATCATGAAAATATTCCAAAGGGTATTCAAGTTATAGAGCGGACACGAAATCATACCTAAAATGATCAAGGGGAAATAACTCAAAAAGTAAGAAAGCAAGAGTTGTCATTCTTGTTCGCGACACACCGTCATGACCTGTTATACATATCTGTGAAGTATCATGAGAATATTCCAAAGGGTATTCTAGTTATAGAGCGGACACGAATCTGCCAAATAATCACACCTAAAACTTTCAAGGGGAAATAACTCAAAAAGTACGAATGCAAGAGTTCTCATTCTTGTTCGCGACACATCGTCATGACCTGTTCTACATTTCTGTGAAGTATCATGAAAATATTCCAAAGGGTATTCAAGTTACAGAGCGGACACGAATCTGCCAAAAATTCACCAAAGGGGAGATAATTCAAAAAGTACAATAGCAAGAGTTACCATTCTTGTTCGCGACACATCGTCATGACCTGTTCTACATAACTGTGAAGTATCATGAAAATATTCCAAAGGGTATTCAAGATATAGAGCGGACAAGAAAGTGTTTACGGACGGACGGACAGACGGACGGACGCCAGGCTCATCGCTATATCCCCCGAACCTTTCGGTCGGGGGCCGTTAAATCCAAAACAATTTATAATAATAATGAAAACTCTAAAGACAAACACAGCGCTACAAATATAAAAACAAAACATAAAAACAATACTACACGCTTTATGGTTTGGTAGCTATATTGAGCTATATCGGGAGTAAACAAAAGCTCACATGAAATTAACCTTTGTTCTCAAAACGCAAAAAGTCTAGTTCATTGAATATTTCGATTGTAGTTGATGTAAATCAAAGATCGTCATTACAGTCAGCAAATCTTATAAATGCTTTATCTTCTTATACTGCTTAATATCTTTCATTGAAAAATTTGTTTTTAGGCAGGTTTATACATTTCACTTAGTATGAAGCAATGGGTGGGGCGAGACAAGCTGTATAGTTAAAGACTAGTTTTCGATGCAATATCCACTTCGAACGGTGTTCTCAAACAAAAAAGAATTAACCATATACAGGCGCGACATACAGACAGTCATGTCTCAATGACTTGTGTGCTCTGCAATGGTTTGCTTTCATCTAGTACTAAACAATTAGTGCATTTTCCTTAAATGATCGCTGTTGAGGCCCAATAGCTTTATCCCAACAATTTATAAATTATATCAGTTTTTACAAATACTACTTGAGAGGAGAGGGACTGGCCCGACAATTGATAAAGTAATCTACAACCCCGGGATACTACCCCAAGAGTTTTACAGTTGCCAAGTAGACTGTCACCTGAGCTGTGGTTATAAGAAATCATGTCTACATCACGGCACGGATGCAGCAATGGTGATTACCGCTTGCATAGAAGACGTCAGGAATTCTGTGATATTCATAAACAACAAAAAGGAAACTGTGATTGTAAAGACCCATTCCAGAGGTATGCATTCCCCACTGGAAAAAGGGATCCAGAACACAGAGATGTCAAAGCATTTTCTCCTGGTGCTTTTGAGAACACTCACCAGTTACTCGAATCTGAGGCAGACCACAGTGTGCTCTATCCATTTTCTGGAGGTTTTGATTGATTGATTTGGGTTTAATGGCCCTTTGAGACATTTTCTGGAGGGCAAGACAACAAAGGACCACCCAGACCCAGAACTTAATCTCGGCCATTCTTTGAAGAGGAAACTTTCTGACTCTGTGCATGTACGTGCCACGAGGTACATGAAACGCGGAACAGAAAAAGAATTTACAGCGTCTCCATTTCATGATGAAATTCCAGGTCCCAGCTTTCAAATTCAAAAAGATTAAGGGTAGGACTGATTTTTCTGATCAATTCCGAAAAATAATAATACGTCACAAACGTATTGGCTATAATTTAAATGTTATGCGACAGTCTGCATGCTTAGTGATTAACCCAATCACGGTTGATAGCTTTGCTGCACTCTTTAATTGCACACCGGGGGATCGGTCGTCAGACTCTATGATGGCCCCGACCTAAAGCTATATATTTTAGTTGGTTGGGACCGGAGCCTTTTTGTCTGTTGCTTGGTCCACCGAGACTCAACTGGTGACCTTCTTTTGCTTCAGATTTCCAGTGGGGTTGTTTGGCAGGACAGGGATCTCCACCTGTCAGACGGCCCGTTGTATCTGTTGAGTCCTCGTCTTTGCTTCTTCATGGTGTTGAAATTTGATTTATGTGTTTACCGTGATGATTCATTGACGAGTTAGAGGGTTATCATGCGAACCGAACAACCAACTAAATGTTTTGTACCACTTCAGAAACTGAGGGTGAGGTTGGGCCTGTAAAATCGATTTAAGCCCCCCAGTAATTCATTACTGACCGTTCCAAGGCGGTAGTTCTGTTGTGGTTCTTTGTTGCCTGTTTTTGGTGTCAGAGTTTCTGTGATGTTTTACCTTATGTATGTTATTATTATTTTTGGTTCGGTTTGGGTTGCTGAGTGGCCACCTTTTGGGAACAAGCTGCTCACTCGGTTGGCCATATGTTCTCTGTATCTTGATTATTTGTAATCTTAGTTGTTTCCAACTATGGTTTGAGGGCTGGATTTGGATTTTGATTGTTTCAGATCCTGGTCTTTGCATACTTTTTACTTTCATGATGAAATAGACACTTCATGCACAGAATGAAAAAGCTTTCTCATATTTTCAAACATAATAGGCATCAAATTCATGAAAAAGCTTTCTCATATTTTCAAACATAGTAGGCATCAAATTCATTATAGCCATTTGGTACTTGGGGGTGGTCGGGTGGTGCGATGGCGATGTGAGTAACTTCCAGTGCCGGGGCGTCCTACTGATTTGGAACATTGGCGGCCAAGGGCCTACTGTGTTTGCAGTAGGTGCGGGTGGGTGTTGTTTGGACATTTCTCTCTCGTCTATCCTCTTTCTCCCTCTCTGGAAGACGGCCCGATATAGACTGATATACTGTCTCAAAGGGCCGTTAAATCTTAAACAATCAATCAATCAATCATTTTGGTATTATGGAAGTACAGGGTATATTATCAGTTTCTTAAAAGAAAGAATGTTTTACTAAAACATAAAATCGAATTACTAGAGTAGAAACTCAGATCGTCGGATCATACAATTTCAAGTACTTTGCTTAAAAATTATTCTGATAGTGTGTTTTACACTGGTATTGATACTATATGAGCCGCGGCAGGAGAAAAGCAACAACATGGTCGTGAGCCCAGCGAAGACTCGGATCAGCCTCGGCATCCGACGTACTATGAAACCGGATATGACGTACTATGAAACCGGATATCGGCAACCCTATCAAGATGCACCGTGCCACAGAAGCAGAAATTGCTTGAATTGGTGTCGAGGTTACAGTAAGTTACAGTAAGTCTGAACAGACTCTTTTCTAAGCGCTTAAAGGTAGCTAAGGGTCAGAGCTACCTCCATGTGGGCAGCGAAGACTCTGATCAGTCTGGGCGGATGCCCAGGCTGATCTGAGTCTTCGCTGGGCGCATAACCACTTTGTTGGTTTTCTCGCGTCACGGCTCATATCTGTTTTCAAAACTTCATTCCTTTATTGAGCCCCTTTGTGTGAAGACGCTGGCGTGGATACAAATGTATCAGTACAAAATTAAGAAAGTTTGCAAAAAGTCCTAAAAAATTTGGGCCTACTAGAAAACTGAAAAGTCAGGATGAGGTTCTACAAACTTTAAGCCGGGCCGGGTAGCGCAATCGGTAGGGCACCTGACTCGTAAGTCAGAGGTCCTGGGTTCGAATCCCGGTCTGGCCACATACATTCGTTTCTCCTTCCGCTGATTCAAGAAGGGCAGTTGTCAGTTACTGGCGAAAGTATTTGCACTTAGTACTGGTTAACCGCTTAGGAGGTCTAAGCCTGCCCAGGAATAGTGTGGTTAGGTTAACTGACCGTCCCGACATGACCTTAGTTGTTTACCGTGGACGTTAAGCATCAAATCAACCAACCAATCTACAAACTTTAATGTTGCTCAGACTTGGTTTGTTGAAAAAGGACTTGGCTGACAGATTTAAAATTTCTGAAACATTGTGGACAATTTTCAATAGCTGGACTACTGCTGTGCATAAAGGTTTGAGTAGTTTAGTGCCTCGGCCCTCAAAAGAGCAAATTCTTGCAACAAAACCAAACACATACTAACATCTTCCAGACTTGCATGCCATCCTTGACTGCTCAGAGATATTCATTGAAACACCAAAGGATTTATACCTGCAAGCTGCCACTTGTCCTGGTTATAAGCACCATAACACAGGAAAGTTTTTAGTAGCAGTGGCCCCAAATTCTGTAATAACGTTTTGTTCGCAAAGTTTTAATGTTAGAGCTTCTTCTACTGTGCTTGCAGTAGGTGCGGGTGGGGGTTGTGTGGACATTTTTCTCTCATCTTTCTCCCTCTCTCTGGGAGGCGGCCCGATATTGACTGAAATACTGTCTCAAAGGGCCGTTAAACCTAAATCAATCAATCTTATAAGTTTATCACCAAAGAATCTGGATTGTTAAATTACTTGGATTCATATGACATGATTCAAGATGAATGTGCAGCCAGGTTTATTCACCTGCATGTCCCAAGAGGGTAAAAGGGGACAGGCTCAAATGTCTGTTACAGCAACAAATAAAACCAGCAGAAAAGCACGGCTTCAAATACTGGTAGAACAGGTAATCAGACATTAAATCCTTCAGGAAAAAGAAAGTAAACTGTCCCCATAAGTCTAGTTCCCAGCACTTGACAAAATATTAAGGGTATGCTGTGCACTTTGTAATCTTAAACAAAAACATTTACCAAGACTAGTTGCATTTTCCATTATTTTGGCTGTCGGGCCTTTGCTTGATGAAACATATATGAAAGATAGTGTAAAAAGTAACCTTACCAGAATTCTTGAGATGCTTCCTTGTATGTTCCATGTTTGAAGATACTTCATGAATGGCAACTACGTATTTCTTCCTGTTCGTTGACGGAATTCAATCTTTGAACATGGCTCTTAGCCTCTTTCTTCACCAGTTCATATTCTTAAAGCTAATATATCTAAAGAAGTCTAAATATATCCGAAACAAAATACCTACTTGCAATTGAAGCACAGCCATCTTTTATTAACAGAACTTAAATCTGCCAAACGAGCACAATGTCTGTGATACCACAACTGGCACTGACTTCAACACTTTTTTTACTTCTGCACATTTTTCACACAAGTATACAAGAGGTAAATTGGGTTTGGAAAGTGGCACTCTGGATACGAAAGTTTCTAAATTCAATGTCGGATTAAAACGTCTTTTGCAACAGGGCCTATCGGAACCAGCATTTTATTATGACTTAGTCAATAAATCAAAAACTCTAGGTAAGGCTGATTTTTTTATCAGTTCAAGAAAATTATCGTTCGTTACAAACGTTTTGGCTATAATTTAAATATAATGCTATAGTCTGCATGTTTAGTGGTTAACCTAATCATGGTTAAAAACTTTGCTTCCCTGTTTAATTGCACGCCGGTTGGTCAGGCATCGGACTCAATGATGGGCCCGACATAAATCTAATTAATATAGTTTGTTGGGACCGAAATTTGCCTTGTATGTTGCTTGGTTATTCGGGGTTCAACTGATAATTTTCGTTTGCTCCGATATTTCAGTGGTGTTGCCTGACTTCCCAGGGGTCTCCTGGTGTCGCAATACGTTTTTCCGTTGAGTCGTCATTTCTGAATCATCATAGGCCTTACCCGTGATTTATTTGTTTCCGTTGATGATTCATTGATGAGTTAGGAAACCTTCATGCGGACCGAACCGCTAACTTAATGTTTCAAACCACTGCAGAAGCAGAGGGCGAGGTTTGGGCCCAGTAAATCATGTTTAAGGCCCCCCAAGTAATCTTTTGCTGACCGTTCCAAAGCGGCACTTCTGTTGTGGTTCCGTGGTGTTATATTGTGCTGTGTCCGCTTGTCTATGGTCTCTGGCGGTTTGGTCGCCTGTATTGCTGCCCAGACTGCCTTCTGTTTTGTTTTGTAATTAAAATTATAAAACATAAGTAAAAATAGATGTTGGTGCTGTTATTGGGGTGGCTTAATGACCACCTGTTTGAGAAAGAATACTGTGCGGTCGTAAGCTCGTGTCAATTTCTGTGTGTATGTGCTTCTTTCCCTATTGGTTTTGAGAGCGGAATGTGGGATTTGATTGTAATAATTCCTGATCATTGTCTATCTTTTTACTTTAGGTTTTAATTGAGCTGTGCTATTCTGCTTTATTGGTGCTATCTCATTAGTATTGTATGTTTGGCCTGTCAAACTGTTGTCAACAACTTCAAAGTTTGCTGGGGATGCATATATCAATTCTGCAGATAGATATTCCATTTAAAATTGAATTAAATTAAATTGAATAATTTCCCAAAATATTTGGAAGAATAGCCATCTGTCCCAGTATCTGTATATAATTCTCAGAAGTATCTGCTAGTGTTGATAACCCTCTGTCAATTTTCACTAATAGTGGAGCAAATTTGATTGCATAAGTGGCCTTGAAAAGGAAGATGGTGGTCTACGGAGTGTAACATTTGTTTTTATATATCAAAATGACCGCCTGTGTCTCTAGTTTTCAAATTCAGTGTTTGCCACCTTGGCAAACCTTGCATAACTCTGTAGTGGCCAGTTATTTACGTTACCCCTTTAAATTTTGAATATCAAAAATATTTATTGAAGTCAATAAGAAATGTGTTTAAACTATATAAATGTATCAAATCTAAATATTTTCTGTAAGAACAGTTAATATGCTATAAATTAGGCTGCTAAGAAAACAGTTCAGAACTTTGGTGTTGTTACTTTCGTTACAATATATCATGTACCCCTTGGAAATTTAAAATTGGAACGTAAGTTGTTGCATTTTACAAAGACTCTAATACAAAAAGGCCCACAATGATCATTTTTACTTACTATTTGATTGGCCCTTTTCAGTGGGTTTCTAGCAAAACAAATATGAGACCTCTAGCTTTTATACTTTGTGAACCACGTCCTCTTGAACAGTTACACCTATTCCCAGTTTTTGGCTGAAAAGTCATTTTTCGTATAATTGTTAGTACAAAAAAATGGCTAATAACCAATTCAAACTTGAGAAATTGGGGCCTTTTGCAAAAAGATCATGTTAACCATTGTATAACACGATAGCCTAAAATTATTTTTGACCTTACAACACATTTTAGCCAGAGTAACGTACTTAACAGAATAAAATGTTTGCGTAAAATGTTTGCGTAAAGCGTCTATCATTCCCACCAGAAAAAAAAACTCTTTTCAAATTCTGACTTTTAAACAACGCAGTTGTGATATATATGCATATCATCTATTGTAAAATGAAATCTTTGCATTGTTTAATAAACTGATCGGACAGCAAACAGTGTTATTTACATGACATGCAAAGATAAGTTTGTCCTAAAACTAGAAAAGAAAACCTGCGTGAATTAATCTATCAACAGAACACTTTTATTTTTTCCATTAATATCCTAATGGCATTAAAAATATCACATCATACGAATTTACTAATCAGAACTATTTGTTTTGTACTCAGAAAGGTAACGTTTGTAACCATTATTTGAAAACAATCACCGAGATTATGTATTGTTACTGAAAAATATGCCTAAAACTCATTAGTTTTGTTAAAAAATATTTTTAAAACGGCACTTTAGACTGGTTAAAACCCACCCTATGTAATTTATCAGTGAAATTTCCGAGGCGATGCATCCGTTGTTGTGTAACGATGTTATAATTTGTGTTGGCCACTTATCTGTAGTGTTCGAAAAATTGATTTGTTTTGTCTGTTTATTCGCCATCATTCTGATGTATATAAAAACAGAAAGAAAAAATGTGAATATTTACATTTTGTGTGCCTGGGTATTCTTGATGAAAGCTAACTTGTTGACATCTGCATGGAATGGGCGCACGTATATTCTGCTACCCACTAGTATCGTTTGAGTACTTGTTGTATGCTTTATGTTACTATTTTAGTTTGGTGTTGTGGGAGGATTGTGGCACTAGTTGAATCAGTTTCTGATCGTTGCCACTTACACTTCTTTACCTGTAATGACCTTTTCCTATAAAAGCAATATATGAAACCATAGTTTAATTACTTTTAGCCGTATAGAATATATTTTAAACGAAGTAACGAATATAACAGTTTAAAAAGAAAAAGTTATTTTACCCATTGCTGCTAGTCTTAAGTGGCATGTGGCTAAGGTATAATGTTTCCTTGTACTTCATGTTCTGGTCATTTGGAATCATCTGGGCCCTTTCTGAGTTAGTTTGGAAAAAGAAATAGCTGGTGCTAGGTGGCATTGGCAGTGTCGCAACATTACATTCCTTAGTTAAACAGAGGTTGCTGTTATTTTTTTGTGATTCATCCCTTGCTTCCAGAGACTCATCCTTCAGAATTTAAAATTTTTATCAGTTTTTTATTAGTCTTAGAATTTAAGGTGATGGGATACAATTTCATGTAAGTTATTCTGCCAATTTTACTTTGGCCTCCTTTCTTAATGGGAAAAAACTTTTAAAAATAATTTGCTGCTGTAAAAAAATGTTTCCTTTAAGAGCAGACCATGTTTGGAAAGGTTATAGCTTTCTCAGAAGCGAATAGGAAACATCTACAGAAATGAATATTGTTTCTTTCTAACAAATTGCAGTAAAACACCGAGGTGTGTCCTTTCACATTAATACAGTATTATTACAAAGACTTGCCAGAAGATCATATTGAAGCAAGGAACACACAGGAGAAAGAACATAGAAGACTCAGTTTAACTGATTTCTTTCAAAATCAGATAATATTGCCTAGAGGCACGTATAAGATGATTATGACATATTGTTATCACTTTAAAATCATTATCAAAATGCCTTTTTAACCGAGTCAATGATAATTCACTTACTTTGACTTCTTGGTTTGGTATTTAAAAAGGTAACATATACAACAGTCAAATGTAAACGATTTGTCAGATTAGATTTATGATTTTTAATGATATTTTTTATTTTTAATGATATTTTCTGTTTGATATAATGCAATAAGGTGTCCCTAGCACCTGCTTCAGCTTAACTGGCTCAAATTGAGCCCAGATGATTCCAAAGATAATTTTCAATATGACGAAGTACGGGGAAGCTTTCCACAGTAGCCCAACGGTACTTTACTGTAGCTGCAGTAGGAAAAAACTACACACACTTTTTAACCTGTTATGTACGTTACTTTGGTGGAAATATATGCTACAAGGCAACTTTGGGTTTATACATTGTTTTTATAGAAAAGGTAAATTGAGTAAAGGGGCAATGAGCAGGAATTAATGTTATCTTTGCAACAACCCTACCACGATACCAAACTGGAAATAGCTGCATAAAGACATAAGACAAGTAGTGAGATGATACTCACGCTATAGGACCCTGACCTTATGCAATGTATTTTTCGAGCAAACAAAATGGCCGACGCGAGGATAACAGATGATGACACTTGAGATTCTACCGATGTAAGTTGCGTTTATTCTCACGTAGGGCCAAGTAAAATGCATTTTAAGCTCAGTCTGTGTCTAGGCCTTGTAAGTGCATGCAATTTCCGTTCAGTCGACTGGTATGTGCAACATAATTAACCAAGAAAGGTGATCACGTGGCTCTGCTCACATATTCTGCATTTACTTGGTCATCTTTAAAGAGCAAAAAATAGTCTTCAAAAGTTAAATTTCGCACGTATTCTTTGTCAATAAACGTCTATTTGATTTTACTTAGTACAATGAAAAAGAAGTAAATGATACCTTGTAGAAGATTTGAAAAAATCACTGATTTTGTTCACTGTACACATACTTAAAGTTCCAAAACCGCGTGCAAAACAGCTCAGTTTTTTCGAGCAGTACTGGACGGGTATTTTGAGCGCATAATTTGCATTGAGCGGGTATTCTGAGTCAAATACTGTACGGGTATTCCGAGTATCGAAACATTGTATTAATATTATTAATGATTTATCGGAATCTTTGAATGCATACACTTATGGTATATGCTGAGCATTTAATTTCTGTTGTTGTGCGCAACAAAAACATGACCACTAAAACCATCCTCCGTTGTATCCCTTGTTGTTACACAATTATTTCAATACTACCAAGCAAATCACGTTTGACCAAGTCCTGCATGCCCTAAACCCACCACGGTTTTGACACAAATTCCTATTAAGCGCAGACTTTGCCATTCGTTCGATTTAGTGTACAATATTCGAAGCATCTTATATATTGCTTACCAGTAATATGGCAACAACTGCAATTTTTAAAGTGTTAAAGGAAAATACACACAAACACCTACATTCTCGTTAAAACAAAGTCCTATGAGAGCTTAACAATTTGCAACAAATGTCATGAAAATCGACCAGTTTATAAGAAAGTTACAGAAGTTATAAAGTTTTGATTGTCTGAGTTCAGAACGAGGCTGTGAGTAAATGACGTCATAAACTCACAATTAAAAATATAAAATAACTACCGTTCTGGTGCAAAAAGTCGCCAGTAAATGGAAAATGTTTGATCTTTGTATTAAATATAATCAAAATTTATCTAAATTGAGTGGAAAAACTCGACCTACTACTGTAAATAAGCATTTTCCGAATTTGGTCACGTGACCATGCTTTCAAAATGGCGGCCGCCATAGGTGACCATTTTGAAATGTTCAGAAGGCCATATCTCTTAAACTGCTGGACCGATTTTCATGAAAATTGTTGCAAAATGTTCAGTTTTCCAAGAAACTTCTTTTGAAGTGCCTGTCGATGTTTGTGTGCGCTTCCCTTTAACTAGACCAAGAAAATCGAGACCAGTACATTAATTCCTCCGTACTCATACAGTTTTCACAATAGCCCAGATTATACAACAAGGGAGCACCGTTAACTCAGATGGTAGAGTACCGGACTCTTGGTCGCAAGGTCGCGGGTTCGATTCTCACCAGGGGAGACGGTGTTGTGTCCTTGAGCAAGTCACTTCACCCTCATTGCTTAGTAGGCTACTGGTTCAACCAAGGAAAACGTCCCGACATTACTGAAAAATTGTTTACTGGGACGTAAAGCCTCAAACCAAACAAACAAGATTATAACAAAGCACATATTCTAAAATGTTATTTTGACTGACCAGTGAGCTGACGCGTCCTACACAATTAACAACGTATTGAAGAGATATTTACCAGTCCTGTACAGTGTCTACTTGTTGGAACAATATATGGTAAGACAACTCGTGCAAATGCTGCAACTGCGATTGAAGTATGGGGTAGTCTAAAAGCCGGTGCCAAAGTCTATAGAGAAGGTATTTTGGTACCATAACTAACAAGGCGTCCAATCTTCACACCTTTTATCTCAATAGAGAAAATCAAATGCATAAGCATAGAGCGAAAGAGAGAGAGAGAGAGAGAGAGAGACAGAGAGAGGGGCATTAAGCAGAAGGCTTGCTCAAAGCTTGACAGGTTATATTTTTATAACAGCAGAAGTTGTCAACAGGGGTTGCGATTAGCAATTTATCTTATTTTTTACAGGTTTGAGTAGAACACGTTTCTTGTGAGTTAGCTCCCGATATAGTTTCGCATAGTGATGTTCTTATTTTGTTGCTAAAAGAATGTGCATTCTCTCCGATTGCCCTCGCTCAGAATACCCGTTCAAAAATTTCATCATAAAATCACTCCTTTAATACTCAGAATACCCGTTCAATGGAATGTGACCGTGCTCGAAATTACTGACCAGGGCTGGGGAACATTTTGATTGTGTACAGTGGACTAAAATGTTGTTTTTCTCGTAAGTAAACATCTCTTTTCAACCAAATTTAAAGAAAACATCATTTGTCTTGAATATCTTATTAGCCCATGCAATGAATAACCTGATCAATATTTTTAGTTCGCTGTTTTTATGTTTTTTTATAAAATATGCCGTCGATAAAAATGGTGAGCAAAGCACATGTTTATGCAACTCGAAACTAAAATGCAACAATCTAGCCAGTATTTGTTAAATCAAGACGTCAGATAGGAAAAATCACTTATTTCTTAAAACCTAAATGAGTATGACTATCTAAATAAGACATAAAAGCTTTTAAATTTACGTCCGTTCGGAGAGGCCACTCCCGGCGTGTTGACAGTGTCCGCCATGTTTGCTCGAAAAATACATTGCATAAGGTCAGGGTCCTATAGCGTGATACTAGCAGCTAGCCAGATAAACATGCAGCCCCCTTACAAGTTCATGGGTACAAAGCTAGCCTTATACAAACAAATTTAGGCATACAAAATTTTCATCTATTTTCTTTCCTTTTCCATATATGCTAGTTATACACCAGAATGATGGCAAATATACATATGAAACAAATCGAGTTTTCGAAGACCACAGATAAGTGAACAACACAAACTATGACATAGATACACCAGAACTGATGCTCCACCTTGGGGCTGTCAATAATGAGTTACATGAGTGGATTTAAACCGGTCGTATTTTTACTCAAAATAATAAACGTTACGCATATTTGGCAGTAGCAATATTTAATCTCGGGGAGTTTTTTTCAAATGTTACAAACGTTATCTTTCTGAATACAAAACTGTAAGTTACTAGAAGTTATTTGATATCTTGTGGCTTTGTTTAAACTTTTAAAGTTATTTGGATATTAATGAAAATAAATTTCATGTACAGATTAACTCATGAAGGCTTCGTTGGAACATCTGGGCAATCTGAGCATTGCATGTCATGTAAAGTACACTGTTTTTACGTCTTTGTAGGCGACCACTATGCATAAATTTCATTTAATGATAAACAATAAACATATTTATCACAACTGCGTTGTTTCAAAGTCCGAATTTGAAAAGAGTGTTTTCCTGATGTGAATGACAGACGCTTTACGCAAACATTTTAATCTGTTAAGTACGTTACTCTGGCTAAAATGTGTTATAAGGTCAAAAATGATTTTTAAGCAATTGTGTTATATCATGGTTAACATGATATTTTTGCAAAAGGCCCCAATTTGTCAAGTTTGAATTGGTTATTAGCCATTTTTTGTACTAACAATTATACGAAAAATGACTTTTCAGCCCAAAACTGAAAATAGGTGTAAATGTTCAACAGGACGTGGTTGACAAAGTATAAAAGCTAGAGGTCTCATATTTGTTTTGCTAGAAACGCACTGAAAAGGGCCAATCAAATAGTAAGTAAAAATGATCATTTTGGGCCTTTTTGTATTAGAGTCTTTGTAAAATGCAACAACTTACGTTCCAATTTTAAATTTCCAAGGGGTACATGATATATTGTAACGAAAGTAACAATACCAAAGTTCTGAACTGTTTTCTGAGCAGCCTAATTTATAGCATATTAACTGTTCTGACAGAAAATATTTAGATTTGATACATTTATATAGTTTAAACACATTTCTTATTGACTTCAATAAATATTTTTGATATTTAAAGAGGTAACGTAAATAACTGGCCACTACAGAGTTATGCAAGGTTTGCCAAGGTGGCAAACGCTGAATTTGAAAACTAGAGACCCAGACGGTCATTTTGATATATAAAAACAAATGTTACACTCCGTAGACCACCCCCTTCAAAGATAGCCCATCAAGTTTGCTACACTATAAATGTTTGTCATTTTTCATGGTTGATTCGTGTGACTTAATTTCACATAATCCCTTGCCACCGCAGGTACAGGAGATAAGAAGATGAGGCGAGGCACCCAGAAAACGATATTCCTTATTGATGAAGAGACCACAATCATTATTTTTAAAGTACTTGTATCTAGAAGAGATAACTAATTTATATTCTCTTTCTGTATGTGGCTCCTTTGGATCTGCTGATGGTTTAGCCTTCAGAGTTTTCATCCTGGAGATTGCTAGCCCTTATGCGCCCATGTCTCTGTCGCAACCAGTTTTCACTGTCAGCCTGTATCATAGTGTCCAATTGCTAATTCCTTTGGATCTGGTGGACCTACTGGCTTTGGCTAAGCTGCATGAAACACGATTCTGAAGCCTGGTGCCGGATGAGAACTGCCAGTAGGTGTATTGAGGTGGGGGCGATCGCAGTTTTTCTGGAGATTCTTTTGTGAAAATTTGTCCATTTGTGACGCGGTAGCTCTCTTGAGTGAAGAGTTAACGTTTACTCGGTATTTAAGGCTTTCCTAAGCGTGTACTGGACGTGCCACTCGCTGTAGCTCACTTGGTAGAGCGCCTGGCTGTTAACCAGGATGTCGGTGGTTCGAGTCTACTCCGCGGGATTTTTTTTTTCGCTCTTAAAGTACTTTAAGTTTTGTTTTGTTAGCGTTTTTACAAGATGTACTTTTTTCTGAATTGTCATTTCGTGACGACCCTGTAAATGTGTTTTCTTTGTTAAAGTGTCAATCTTTTATTTAGAAAATGAAAAAATTATGCTGAATCGTATTGCTATTTTCAAAGTAAATAGAAAAGGGCAACGACCCTGTAAATGTGTAAATAATATGAGTATATATAAATATAATCGAAATGCAATTAGAAAGATTCTGCCCAATTGAAATTCTATACTTAAGATCATTATAACTTGAAGTTTATGAAAAAGAAATGACATTTCGGTTGAAAAGAGGTGAAATATGGGCTGATATTTAAACCACACATTGTAGATATTTCTCACGATATTAATAAGATAGTGATAATTATGTTTTTGTGCGGCTATGGTTACGTACCGCCTAGGCACTTAGAGAATTCTAACTGAACTGAACTTCGGTCAATTCCGCTTTCAGCAACCAAAACCAACAAGTGTCTTACTTTCATATATCTGAGAAAAAAAACTAAAAAAAAAAAACTAAAAAAAAATGGATGTGAACACTTTGCTTGCACAGCTCACTGATTATAGAGCTATGGCCCGCAATGTAAGCTTAAAGAATTTGACTCTCGAAGCCAAAAACAGAGAGCTCCAAAGTAAAATCGAGCAACTGGAAACGGAGGTAAGTGTACCACTTTTTGTTTAATTTACCGCATATTGAACCAACGTACCTGCGCGGCATTTAATAGTTAACAGAATTAAATACTCACTCGATTTATTGTTCTTGATCTATGTCAATGGCTACACGTAGAGCTCTTTTTTTTCAGAAAAACAGTCTCCACAATAGAATTAGGGCCCTGGAGGACCTAAGTACCGTCAAAGAAAGGCATTTGACTTGACAGAGATGGTGAGGCAGGCCAGGGAACGACAAACCATCGCGGAAAACAATTTAACCGGGCTAATAAGAACCATGGCCCCGTTCAAACAATGCAGAGATTCTTCAAGCTTACTATCTGATCCTGTATTTACCCGGAAAAAATGCCCTACTTTTTCTTTTACTTTAATAGGTCAGACGCAGCTCAGATGACAATCACTCTGCCCTCACTGCAATGGGGACAACAGTTGACCAATATGGTCAGGAAGCGGCGCCAGCTATAATCACGCTCCCGCCTACTGGCCATAGTCATAGTCGATTGCAGGCCACCATTCAGCAAAGGGCAGCAGCCATGCCATTACGGGCCCCCACTGAGCAGCCTAAGTTACCTTTAGCAACGGCAATTTTGCGGGCCCCCATCGATCCAAGGGGGCCAAAAATACCAAGGGGGCACCTCCAGTAGTCTTGCCCTCTCCCAGTACACAGGCGGAAAGCACAGAAACGGATAGGTAAGTTTAAATATTATTAGGAGTTGTTTGGGATCGACCAGAAAGAAAACAAATCAACGAGTTTTTATATATTTTAGCCTAGTAGTGAGAAATCTTGCCATGATGATTTTCTACCAGGCGTGGTAAAAGAAACAACAGCCAGTCAGAAGTCATTCACAAGATGTAAAAGTAATGTTGTCATATACAGCATCCATTGCAGCCATGTATATTTTTATTCCAAGCAGCAATGCTAACAATACTATTCAATTAACAAACAAAGGTGTTTATCAGAGTGCCTGCCTTTGCTGTTTGCCACATGCAAGTAGCAAGTTTTCTCACCACTAGGCTATTGTTTTTTGTTTTTTTTTTCTGAACATGTTTAACTATAATCTAGAAAAAGAAAAACATGATAAAATCTTGCAAATACATATCTTTTTTTTTCCTGAGTGTTTAATATACCACGAACATAATAATGCACATTAGCTTCTTTATAACATAATTCCATATAAGACAGTTTTTCATTCAAAGATGTATCCCATAATGTATAGATTATTTAGAAAAAATGATCATAATTGGTCATTTGTTTTACCTAATCTATACTCTTTTGTTTAGACATAACTCCGTTATTTAATGTACACTGTTTATGCTTTTCGATCATCCAAAACCGTAATGTTTGACTCACACAGCTTACGCTTTTTTTTTCACAGAAGGCCTGAGAGACAAGTTTTAAAAAGAGCCCTGGTGAGTACCCTTTGAATTTTGATTATCCAATATATAAATTATTGCATTGAATGTTTTAAACACGATTGAAAGCATGCATTTTCTTTTTTTTTTTTTTTTTTAAAGTGTTAGTCAAATTCAGAAAAAACAACAACCCCTAATTGTAATGCTGTATATGTTCAAACACAAATTAATTTATTTTGCTATTCTAATATTGTTATAAGTATAGCCTCCATAAATATATGCAGATTTATTTTGCTATTCTAATATTGTCATAAGCCCATAACGTCTTTTGCAGTCAAATATACCAATTGTTTGCCTTCAGGCTGACGACAAAAGAATTGTTGATCAAGCAAGGTAATGTTTAAAAACAGATAGCACTAGGGAATGTATTTTTTTATATCCTTTTAAAAGATAATTATAACAGACACAGGGTATTACACATAACAGGCATACACGCTGATTAATTGTTTGGTCAACTGTAACTTATAAAGAAGTTGAACATGTCCAATCAACATCTGACTGATCTTTGCAATCTGGTTGATTTTAAGTTATAATCCACAACTAAGTCACTATATTATTTTAATACTTATGACATGTGCATTGTTTATAAATATAAAGTTCGTTGGTATAATCGATGTTTACTCAAGTTTATGTACATTCTTTTCTTTTCTTTTTTTTCAGGTAAACAGAAAAGAAAAGGAAAATTTTGTTGCCAGACAGTGACTTGTCCACTGACATTGACTAGGGGCAGTGAACACACTGTGACACACACAAAAAAAATGTAAAGACTGATTCTAAAATATTCAGACAGAAAGGTTCGTCTCCAAAAACAGTGTAGACCCATATCAGACAATTTCCTGGACGAAGCAGTCTGATAAGGGTCTTTACCGTTTGCATAAACAGTAGACCCATATCAGATTATTCCTGGTTGGAGCAATCTGATCAGGGTCTTCAATGTTTTTTAAGGTAGAGTCAAGGCAAACAGGGCAGACACAGATCAAACTTTAAGAGCAGTCTGATCCAGGTCTTCATTGTTTGTCAATCTGTGGTAAAATTTAGGATCTTTACAGTATTAACATAATATATACTACACAGTGTTCATGAACAAAATAAAAAAACTATACAGCATCCATAAGATGGCTTTGGCTGTTGTTCTGATCTCCCTCCCAGATTATATAGAAAAATATGTAAACCGTCAATTTTTCTGTATAATCTATACATTTTTAATTGTTTGTTGCTACAGGATACCGTGTTACACTGTCTAGCTACAGGATACCGTGTTACACTGTCTAGCAAATGCCATTTATGCTCAAGAAAATTTCTTAACAATAGTGTTATGAAATGGGGGTTGTTGACTATTTCAATACTTTCCAAGGAATTATAAAATATACATAGCATTTGGCACTATTCCCAATAATATTTCTAAACATTTGGACACTTAAAAAACAGTGAAGACCCAGATAATACTGCCTGCTATTTCAGTATTATCAGGATTTACTCTGTTTACCATTGAACATCTGCAGCTTTTGTTCACATGAACTATATATGGTTGAACCACTGTGTTCAAAACTGAGCATAATTGCAGCAATCTGTTCTGGTATCCAAAAGTTTGGAAGTGTTATTGCATGTTTATCAGTCTAACTCAAAAATGTGTTTCAATGAACTGACAAAGCAGAATATGAGCTCAAGAAGGGCAGTTGTCAGTTACTGGCGAAAGTAAGTGCACTTAGGACTGGTTAACCGCTTAGGAGGTCTAAGCCTGCCCAGGAATAGTGTGGTTAGGTTAACTGATCGTCGCGACATGACCATAGATGTTTACTGTGGACGTTAAGCAATAAATCAATCAATCAGAATATGAGCAATGAACTGACAATGTGGTCTTGGGCAAAATGAATGTGCATTACTGTGGTGTCACAAAAATGTAAACAGATAAAAACATATATCTTTATTAAAATATTTCTGTTTATATCAGTTTGAGCAAATTTATGCATGGGTATTGCTATCAAAAAACAATGCAATAATAAATATGTCTTTATTATAAAGATATGAAAAAATATGGATGAGAGACAAACAGATGGATATGTGACGTTTTTGTTCGGTTCTGCATAAACAACATATTAATGAATAACCTTCAAATAACTGACTAGAATATGTACATGGCCTTCCCTTTGTAACCTTCAAATAACTGACTAGAGTATTTACATGGCCTTCCCTTTGTAATTTTCAAATAACAGACTAGAGTATGTACATGGCCTTCCCTTTATAACGCTACTCGCAAACACAGTTTATGAATATGAGGGGTTCACGACATGGCAACAAATTATTTTGTGTTTGTTCTATAATTTTCATTTAAGACTACCCATTTATAATGCGATTTATTTATAAGGCTGTCCCATTTCTATTGACCCTCCCAACAAACGGATAACATCATAAAGAGACTGCAGTCTAGTCTCTTTATAACACTATGTGTTTAACTGGACGGTATTTTTATAAGTTTAACTGGACTGTATTTTTATAAATAAATCGCTATATAGAATTATAAATAAATCGCTTTATAGAAAGACCACTTTAATGTAGTAACTATATGAAAATGCGCATCCAGTAGGAAGTCAGGACATAGCTGTCCTGACATGACTGTTTTATATCAAAAATTGTTTTATACTTCAAACGAAGTTATTTCTTAAACCATGTTAAACCAAAAACACTGTTATTCAAGACACTCACTGTGTGATACCAAAATAGTGTTGCACAGAAGACAGTGTAGGATAGAAAACTCTGTTATATTATCCAAAACAGTTTAATCTAAACACAACCAAAAACCACAACTGAAAAACTGTGTTATATAAGAAAACCATGTTACAAGGAAAACTGTGTTTATTGCCAAAAGCAATGCTATAAGTTTTTTTGTCCAAAGCAATGCTATAAAGAGGGAATGTCTCTTGTTCGTGCTATCTGGGTGTACTATATAATGGCTATTATGTCTTGAATTACTGAAATAGAGATTATGTATACATGAGACGGTCTGGCTGACGACGGTTTCTGACAGGATAGCGACGTGCTTGGGCTATAGGTTGTGTTTGAAAATGGCAGTACAAAGCCAAGGATTATTTGATGAAGCTGTCAGGGAAATGATTATCTCATTCAGGATTTAATTTGAAATGTAGCCAATCATGGCAGACACAGTAGCCATTATCAAATACACAAGTTGGCCTGAAACAAAAATTAAACGAAATAAACAACTAGCATTTTATGCACAGGTTAATCTCGTTTCGACTGAAAAATGGTCTCCTCCTGGGAATCCTCAGACATTCTAGGCAGTGATCCAAACCTAGTCCCCATTTCAATATGGCTTATTGATGATAGTCTGCCTCTACGCTTTCTCCTGCACATGACGATGGAAAAATGATGATGATGATGATGATGATAATGACAGCTAAACAGCTGGATAATATGCTGATAATATGATAATGGTGTAATCTAGTAAAAAAAAAGAAATTTTGTTAATTATGAACTATTTTATCAGAAAATAAATATAAAGTAGGGTAGAAAAAAATGAAAAATCCACTTTGGTGCGGTCTTCATCATATAAAGTGTATGTGCTGACTTTATAATTTCGAAATGACTGAGGTGCTACCCCTTTCTAATATTTCATATATAACAATTTCATTAGCTGGTGAAAGGTCATATTGAAGCCGTTTCTGATGACACTTATTACTATATTTCTTCCTTATGACATAATAAAAGAATCAGAACCATGACAGGCACTATTATGGGTATAATTGTCCAGAGGATGTTTGATTGAGATTGATTATATATAGGTGTTTGAATTTCAGATGAATTGGTCAAAATAACTGTCGTGATTTTGTCAGTTGTTTTATGGGTCTTAAATTTATTACCATGGTGGTCCTGTGGTGTAGTAAATGGCTCTTCTGTATTGGTTGAAGCTGTTGAGTCAGTTGTGACATCTGTGACTGTTGACACTTTCGTTTGGTCTGCTGAAGAAATAGATGACCACTCATCAGTGTTGTCTAAGGGCCAGTGAATGGTTGCTTTGGTGACTGTAGATGACGTCCACTGACTGCTGCGGTAATTGGTTCTTTTGGTGTCTGCCGGCTGAAAAACACAATATATTCAATTCGATTCTTTATTCAGATTGCCAAATACATTTTAGCGCATCTACAACACATCATAGAAACAAGACAATGATCTAATCACATTTACCTTCCCAGCAGGCACATGACGTTGCAGTGACGTCCCATTGACGCCAGTGCGAGGCCACCGAGACACCCTGTGCCCGCTGGATTTAAGGGCTGGGATGTTCTGGCCATATACCCTGGTCGGTCAGGATAGACGAGAAAGAAAGGAAGTCAGGGCAGTGTCTAGTGCAGTGCATCCAATATCAGCAGCTCTGCTTCAGACACTGTCTCCCCCTCAAACAACGCTCAGTCCGAACCACGCCAGACCAGGTTCCCAGGGGACATGACCAGGAGTTCCCTAAATTTACTGCCACAAAGAGTTATAAGAATGAACAAATATGACCTACTGGTTGAGCTATAAGTTCTTATTTATAGTCCTTCCAAACTTTATGGCGTATAATCATATATGTGTTTAACCAATGTATAACAAACACAATAATTTAATATGACATTCTAAGTGTGCTGAGAAATATTTAGAAATGTATTATCAATAATAAGCATAAACATGTGATCAGCATGTAAGAAAACCCTTTCATTATCCCCTCACACCACGAAGTGGTGAGGGGATATAGGTTTTGTCCCGTACGTAAGTACGTACGTACGTACGTACGTATGTACGTACGTACGTACGTATGTTCACCTTTTGTCAGCGCTCTAGCACCTTCATTTCTCAACGGATTTTGAAATAACTTCACACAAGTGTAGGGCATGACAATATCTCGAGCAAGTTCGACTTTCAGGGTGCTGCGCCCAAGGTCAAGGTCACTGTGGCTATTTTTAGATAAACTTTGTCAGCGCTCTAGCGCCTTCATTTCTCAATGGATTTTGAAATAACTTCACACAAGTGTAGGGCATTACAATATCTCGAGCAAGTTCGACTTTCAGGGTGCTGTGCCCAAGGTCAAGGTCACTGTGGCTATTTTTAGATAAACTTTGTCAGCGCTCTAGCGCCTTCATTTCTCAATGGATTTTGAAATAACTTCACACAAGTGTAGGGCATGACAATATCTCGAGCAAGTTCGACATTCAGGGTGCTGCGCCCAAGGTCAAGGTCACTGTGGCTATTTTTAGAAAAACTTTGTCAGCGCTCTAGCTCCTTCATTTCTCAATGGATTTTGAAATAACTTCACACAAGTGTAGGGCATGACAATATCTCGAGCAAGTTCGACTTTCAGGGTGCTGCGCCCAAGGTCAAGGTCACTGTGGCTATTTTTAGAAAAATTTTGTCAGCACTCTAGCGCCTTCATTTCTCAATGGATTTTGAAATAACTTCACACAAGTGTAGGGCATGACAATATCTCGAGCAAGTTCGACATTCAGGGTGTTGCGCCCAAGGTCAAGGTCACTGGCTATTTTTAGAAAAACTTTGTCAGCGCTCTAGTGCCTTCATTTCTCAACGGATTTTGAAATAACTTCACACAAATGTAGGGCATGACAATATCTCGAGCAAGTTCGACTTTCAGGGTGCTGCGCCCAAGGTCAAGGTCACTGTGGCTATTTTTAGACAAACTTTGTCAGCACTCTAGCTCCTTCATTTCTCAATGGATTTTGAAATAACTTCACACAAGTGTAGGGCATGACAATATCTCAAGCAAGTTCGACTTTCAGGGTGCTGCGCCCAAGGTCAAGGTCACTGTGGCTATTTTTAGAAAAACTTTGTCAGCACTCTAGCGCCTTCATTTCTCAATGGATTTTGAAATAACTTCACACAAGTGTAGGGCATGACAATATCTCGAGCAAGTTTGACTTTCAGGGTGCTGCGCCCAAGGTCAAGGTCACTGTGGCTATTTTCAGAAAAACTTTGTCAGCGCTCTAGCGCCTTCATTTCTCAATGGATTTTGAAATAACTTCACACAAGTGTAGGGCATGACAATATCTCGAGCAAGTTCGACATTCAGGGTGCTGCGCCCAAGGTCAGGGTCACTGTGGCTATTTTTAGAAAAACTTTGTCAGCGCTCTAGTGCCAATATTTCTCAATGGATTTTGAAATAACTTCACACAAATGTAGGGCATGATAATATCTCGAGCAAGTTCGACTTTCAGGGTGCTGCACCCAAGGTCAAGGTCACTGTGGCTATTTTTAGAAAAACTTTGTCAGCGCTCTAGCGCCTACATTTCTGAACGGATTTTGAAATAACTTCACTCAAATGTAGGGCATGACAATATCTCAAGCAAGTTTTACTTTCAGGGTGCTGCGCCCAAGGTCAAGGTCACTGTAGCTATTTTTAGAAAAACTTTGTCAGCCCTCTAGGGCCTACATTTCTCAACGGATTTTGAAATTACTTCACACAAGTGTAGGGCATGACAATATCTCGAGCAAGTTCGACTTTCAAGATGCTGCGCCCAAGGTCAAGGTCACTGTGGCTATTTTAAGAAAAGCTTTGTCAGGGCTCTAGTGCCTATATTTCTCAACGGATTTTGAAATAACTTCACACAAATGTAGGGCATGACAATATCTCGAGCAAGTTCGACTTTCAAGGTGCTGTGCCCAAGGTCAAGGTCACTGTGGCTATTTTTAGAAAAACTTTGTCATCGCTCTAGGGCCTACATTTCTCAACGGATTTTGAAATAACTTCACACAAATGTAGGGTATGACAATATCTGGAGCAAGTAGTCTTGTGTGAGGGGATTTGTATCGCCTGCGATGCCTTGTTTATCTTACACTGCGATAACATGCCCAGAGCTCTAGATAAGAGGGAGCATTTGACTGAACAATAACTTGTTGCACATTGTCTCTTATGAGCTGGCAGGCTTTTCTCCGCTCGAAAGGGTTGTCCTGCGTAACTAAGTTGACATTTGGGAGGTTCTTCAAACTCAGTACGCTTTCCGTCAATCTATCGAATTGGATCCTGGTGATTGTACTGAAAGAAAGAAAAAAAAAAGAACGTATCTCTCCATACTGAGGCCATCATTTTCTGATCATTACCTCAGGTATGGTGGGTGGCTTAATTTACAATTTAGCTCAAAGGGAAAACAAACATTCTGGGTGGGTTTTTAATCTGTTTTCTGCCTTATCACAAAAAATATTTTTTTCTTATTATTACTATCATTTTGTGATAACTTATGTGCATCATTTTGTGATAACTTATGTGCCAAATCATAAACATGTCATCATGAGCATAATTGTTTGACTACAGTAAGAGAGAATAAGAAACGTAGTAGCTTAGTGGGTTAGCACAATTGCCTCTGGTGCTAGAGGTCTCGGTTTCCAGCCCCAGTAGCGGTGTTAGAATTTGTGTCCCAACACGCTTTCTTAATGTCATTTGCAGGGATGAAGTCCGCCGTCCTTCGGATCGGGACATTAACTAGAGGCTCTCTGTGCAGGGATAGATGTTTCCTTTCTAGAGGCTCTCTGTGCAGGGATAGATGTTTCCTTTCATCCCCTGTGCAGATTAAAGCCCCGTCTGTAGTTACATGGCTACAATGAGGATTCATCCTGCAAACTGGGATGTACATTATACACCTGCTCATAATATTCGAAAGAGGGTGTAGCAGTATAGAAAGAAAGGGATCTGTGCTATAATATGGACGCTGTACCCCACCCATATTTGATCACGTTGAAACACTAACTTACCGAACGACTACGGAGCTCCCATAGACTCCCTTGTCTGTGTAAACGCAGACAGCCAAAGCATCATCCATTTGACACACCTGAGTAGGCTGAATTTCTGCCGAAACCGACAGAAAATAGCAGAGAAAGATCGCAAGTGTTGAAGCCGCCATTTTGTTCTAGGTTATGTAGTGCGGTGTCTGAAAATAGAAAAAAAAAGATATACTCAAAAAGGGTGAATAATGTATTTTTGAGGTGTTATGGGAAAATGAACCAAAGAGACATCCAGCCTCGCAATGCCAGACAATTATACGTAGATGGTCTGGGCATTGGACTGCGTCGTTTGGCTGGCGGTGCTGCGTTGGTGACCTTCCCGGCTCTCTTTTGTGGTTTCCCTTTATGCTTGATTTTCTGGTGGAATTCGAGTTTTCGGGCGGTCTTTAAAATTTGGAGACACTGGTCGCAAGGATTTCTGACGACACCCATGCAGCTTGTTTCGTGCTGACGCAGATTCCTTTGAAATGTTAAAAACTGATCCGCCGGTACATTTTCCTCCTCCATAGCCTTGATCACGTTTTCCATCATTAATAATCTATCTACCAATCACTACCATTTTTCCCAATCAGTGGGATTACAATTTGGGCAAGGTAATGCACCGAGCTGATTTAGAAGACCAATCACTACCATTTTTAGGCCATGAGCCAGATATGGTTTACCTCCCCCCAGGGGGAGTTTTGTAGACCATACTTTTCTTAAAGTCCAGCATCTTAGAAGTATTTTGCAGCATGTTAGCCCTCTGGCGAGTGGGGCGTTAAGCTGTAACAGCCTGTTACATTACACCCATTAAAATAATAAACATAAAATAAAAAATATAAAAAATTATAAAAAATAGAAGTCACGTTCCTATGTTTAAAATTATAATGTAGTCTAATAGAACAATCCAACAGCTAAAAGTTATGATGTTTGAAACGTCACTTTATCTTACATGGTGTAATATACATGACGTTTATCTTTACTTTCCATTAAAATTGCAATTTCCATCCAAAATACTTTCTTTTTGTAAGTTATTCCTTTCATATTTGACCAAATGTTTGTTACTGCGTTAAAGAAAATTAATTGATCTTTTCAGATCTGCAAAAATTATTGTCCTATCTTGTATACTATGGGAGAAATAGGATGTTGAACACAGTACCCCCTAATGAATGTTCCATATTACAATTATCACTTCCCGTATAATTCAAGTGCTTGAACTACACTGTTGGAATCGCAAACAACAGTAAAAGGTAATATTGAATATGCCAGCCTATTTAAACAGCAAGGAACAGTTCAACGATATTTTGAATGCATTTTAGTCGGCCATAATGATCGATTATATACGTTACCTAGGGCTACTTTTGTTAAAATCATATAATTTGAAGATACAATCATTCTATTTTCTTTGGTAGCAGTTTCTTCATAAAAGAATCTTCTAATATAAACCCCGTTCTACATATGCAGAATATGTCAATGCCCTTAACATTACAATTTGAAGTATACTGCTAATATAAGAAAAAAATGCATTCTGGTTTTTTTTCTATGATAAGCTATTACTAGTAGTAACGTAAATAACATTAACATTAAAAATATTTTACTATAATGCCTTTAATCAGGTTTTTTTCCACTGTCACATAAAAAATAAGGCATATAAGTCTGAATGTTCTTATGATATATTGTGTACTTGGACCTATCAACACTTCTCTCAGTTATTACTTTTAGAGATTCATGAGGTGTGTTTTATACGTGATTAAACGCAGTATACTTCAAATTGTAATGTTAAGGGCATTGACATATTCTGCATATGTAGAACGGGGTTTGCTGTTTACTTTGTTATTATATCAAAAATACAAGTATTTCATAATGGCATTACCCGGTTTGTTTCTTTTACAAATTGTACATTTGAGTTCTAAAGACCTGAAATTTTGTTATATACAGCTGAAAAATCGAATTAAAAAAAAAAAAAAAAACAGAAAAAAAAATACTTCAGAAAAGATATAGCCGCAGCTATTAAAAGCCAGCATTGGTTTTGCATATAGGGCTCGAATAAAATGATATACAATCAGTTTGATACCATTTAAAGCTAAGAGGTTTTGACGTGTTTAGTTTAAAACTATAAAATAATCAGTAATCAACAATGTAAAATAGAGTCCCACCTTGTATATTGACAGGATTTGTTTAGCCTTTACGTGCTCACTGAAAAACTATAAAGCAGAACAGTAAACCTGAAGTTTGATGGCTTAAGCCAAATACAGTTCTGCATCAAAGCTAATGTAGATATTTGCTGGCAGCGTATACTTACTTATGTAAGACTATCGTATATTTTACGTTACCAGAGGAAACAACATTGCTGAGTTACAGTTAAGAAACAAACAAACTTTTGAAAATAATTAATGGTAGTGTCAATACATTTTTCTTTACTTAGTTTATTTATGTAACTAGCAATTATGTGTCAACCAGGAGTTTGGGAGAATAGTATCAGAAATATTTAATACAGAAAAGAGACACTGGCAGTTTACTAGTATACTGTAGCAATCTATAAATGCTAAGTTTATTATGATCTATATTTCTATGCTTTGTTTCTTGCTCTTTAAAGTCTAACTACATTCAACCTTATCCTAAAGAATCTAGCTACATTCAATCATCTCTTAAAGAATCTATCCACTAAAGAACATAAAGACACGTTTAGTTGGGCAAATATGTTTTTCCAGGGACAATGTTCCAGTAGCTCTGCACACATAATAAAATGGCAAATGAAAATGACAGAATATATTAATGTTTGTCATCGCTGTTCAGATATTTACGAGAAAATCTTAGTTTTTCTTCTTCAGAATGTATTTGCCTACACTGTAGTTATATGCTTTGCAGCATAATATTGAGAAAAAAAGAAAGACCAAAACAAGAAGAAAGACCAAAAAAGTAACGTATATAACGTAATTATTGAGAGTTTATGAATTCTTAATTTCCGATATCCTTAACTAGTAATACAGTATATCTGAAGAGCAAATAACCAAACAATAGAAATAGTGCATATCAATACATGCCAAGGAAGGGCTAAGCTAAATAACTTACTGCAGTTGATCGCTGTGACCCTGTTTTACCATATTGTTTACTTTTTAGCAATAAATATGGTTGTAAACTGCTTATTAATGATATCTTACTGCTTATCAAATCGTCCTTGTCCAAATATGTTAAACACTCTTAGAGAATAAAGCCCCAATTTTAGTTGTTACATTATTGAAAATTGTCTGACTGAAATTTTGTATTTCGTAACACCTTTAGTCCTTGATAGTAACAACAAGTAGGAATAAAACCATGGGGTTTGCAAAATCATCTGCCCAGTTAAATATAATGAAAAAATAGAACTCCTGAACAAGCTGAAGACAGAATGCTGTATGTGTTATAAAGTATGTCGCTTTCTATAATCCTTAAATGTTCACATTGTTAACATTTTGTAATGTATTTGATGGCAGGGAGCTGCATAAACAGATCACGTAGATCACAAATTAACATATAAGTTATGATCACGGGAGCCACACATATTTGCTAACCCATGTAAAGCAGTTACTGTGCAAAGAGGCTCATGGCTGACGATTCGACTGACAGCATAGAAAAATGGTGTTAATGCATGCTGGCATAGTTGGTTCTGCTTTTGATTGCCTCGGCTGGTAGTCACAGTTGCATATTTGTATGTAGGGTAATTGAATGGCTCAGCCAACAGCACAGGTAGCGAAATTGGTTTTATCCCCATCATGACGAAAACCCAAATATTAATCAGTTGCAGCATATAACAACTTATACTTACTTCATTTAATGCATAGAATTTTATGAAGTCACTTTTAAGTGAGACTCGATTGAAGGCAAAGACGAACTGCTTCAGCTGTAACAATCTATGTGTGTCTTGCTGAACTCTTGTGTATTTCAAAAGGCTAAATTTGCCATCTGACTACCAGTGGTAAGCTTATACTACAGCAATGAATAATTCATGCCGCCAGGGAACTAAAATTTTGATAACAGATGACTCACAAATCTTATTGCTCGACATATTACATTTATGTAACCTAATGTTACTGTTAGATTGCTTTTCAAATATACACTATTAGTTTTTTTCTTCTTTTTTTTCATAGTTTGAGGACACATAACATTGACATTTCTTCATATTTACATATAAAACAGTATCTACTTAATAGCCCGGCCGATTCTCATAGAAAACTGCATTTTGTGGTACAAGCATGAAATTTGGCATGATTGCTGAGGGGGACTATCTAAGTCATTTTAGATAGGGCGGCATCTCAGAAAAAATCTACTTCCGGTTAAATCCAAGATGGCGGATCTGATATAAAAAAACTCCAGTTAGATCGACTTACACTAATGTATTTCAAAAGTCTGTGGTCTAAATCAACCAAACAACAATGTTGGAATGACATGAATGATGAGGGGGACTTTCTCAATCATTTTAGATAGGGCGGCATCTTGAAAAAAATATGCTTCCGGTTAAATCCAAGATGGCGGATCTGATATTAAAATACTCCAGTTTGATCGACCTAGACTAGTGTATTTCAAAAGAATGTAGTCTAAATCAATCAAACAACAATGTTTAAATGCCATGATTGCTGAGGGGGACTATCTCAATCATTTCTGATAGGGCGGCATCTTGAAAAAAATCTGCTTCCGGTTTGATCCAAGATGGCGGACCTGATGTTAAAATACTCCAGTAAGATAGTAAGATCAACCTACCCTAATGTGTTTCAAAAGTATGTAGTCTATGTTCAGTCAAACAAAAACGTGTGGATGCCATGATTGATAAGGCGGACTGTCTCAATCGTTTTAGATAGGGCGACATCTTGAAAGATCTACTTCCGGTTTAATCGAAGATGGCGGTTCTGAAATTCAAATACTCTATTATGATCGACCTACCCTAATGTATTTCATAAGTCTGTAGTCTAAATCAATCAAACAATTTTTGTATGGCATGATTGCTGAGGGGGACTATCTTAATCATTTTTAATAGGGCAGCATCTTGAAAAGAATCTATTTCCGGTTCAATCCAAGATGGCGGATCTGATATTAAAATACTCCAGTAAGATCGAGCTACCCAATGTATTTCAAAAGTAGTTCGGACGGCATCTTGAAAAAAAAAACTTACGGTTTAGTCCAAGATGACGGATCTGATATGTAAAATACTGTAGTTAGATCAACCTATGTTTCATAAGCATGTAGTCTTAATCAATCACAAAACCACTGCTGCATGAGAACGCATTCAATTAAGGGCATTGCCCGCTTCATGCACAAAGCGCTGTACATGGCAAGGAACTGCTGAAGCACTTGCAGGCACCACGACAATCCGCCTTACATTTGCAGTGTTCGAGCTATTGGCATGACGCAGATGCTGTAGGAAGTGTTGTCCAAAGAGGTTCCCACATCTGATCACTGTTTCTGATCCAACCAAAGTCAGCTGGGCTTGGGGGCATAGGGTTTGGCCTCATGGCGTTTCTCCATACCAACGACCCTTGATATATAACCCTATTCGTATGCTGTAAAAAGCAGCTTCTGTAGGTGGAATAGCTTCTATTTGCCTGCCATTTTGTGCAAACAGTTGCAACCTTGCTTCATCGACCCCTCCCCCCCCACCCCCGCCCCCACGAGCTACTTGTTCGGTCATACAATATAATTACAAATCTCTGCAAGATCGACATCAATACATCAAAATGAGGCGCAGGGTTCATTATCATCGCAAAGGCATAGGTCTGTTAAGTTTACACAAGCCATATGTAAGAGAGACAAGCCATATGTAAGAGAGGCAATACTGATGCTCTTTCAGGACCAAGTGCCTTTGCAATGCCTTGAACTGCTATATATCTGAAATGGTTGCCAGTTCCAAATGCGATCGAAATTCCAGGTACTTGCATTGTGCAAAAGTATGTGATAGCAAGAACAACCACATCCGTGTATACCGTTTGAATCATGTTGACTGCACCCAGAGCTAACGGCGTCATGTGAGCAAGGGGAGAGATTTGGCTTCTGACCACCTTTCTAACACAGAACTTCAATTCTGAATGTCGTCACTATGTATTTGTCTGCGTTTGAAAATTGAGTACGAGTTTAGCTGGGCTAGGAATTCAAACAATTCTGATTTGTTTTCATCATTACGTAAGAACACCTGCCAATTTCATGGGATAGAATTACGACCTTCAACCCGTCGCCGAACACCCTTTCCTCTTTCCTCTCTTGCAGCAACCTCCAAACTGTCTGCAATATAGACATCCCAGATAACATCAATACGGTTAATGTGCTCTAGCTGCCTACAGATGTAGGGGAGGAAAACTAAAGATGCATATTCATCAAAAGTTTAACTTGTTCCAAGTCTTAAAGTGTTAATCAGAGCTGCACCGTCAATTATCACTGCAACAACTGACGGAGCCTCTTCTGTTACCTCTGACAGAGGCTACAAACATTTAGTAAAGAGGTCAGACTTATTTTCTAGACGGATAGAGCCATTCTGACCTAGCGAAGGTGAAAAACGTTGATTTTCATGCTTGAAGAACTCTTGAACATTTCCACCTCGAGTCTGACAAGATAGAGAGCAATCATTCTTGAGAAGATTAAGCTTTGACTTTTCTTGTTGTGCCATTTTTGTTATTGGGGGTACGAAATAAGCGATCGAGTTTTCCTTAATTGGATTAAATACCCTTTTTCTCGTTTGGTGAATCTCTCTTATACAAATGCTGCATACATACCAGTTTGTTCAAATTGTGTCACAGTTTGGACAACAGAAGCATCTGCAATAACCTTTGTATCAAGTTTGAGCAAATCTTCACTTTGTTCTGTAAATGGATTGCCCAGGTCACTGAGAGTTTCTGTAAGAGACTTGACACTTTCGTGAAAACTCCGCTGCGCACTTCCTATTTGCTCATGATGGCTGTCTCTGATATCTGATTTAAGTAGATACAGAGCCTCGAAATCTTGACATAAACGAGACATTTCTTGGCTAGCCACCATCCAGCGTTGCAGAGCTCCTGGATTCTCTGTAAGGCCAACTGCACCCCATCTGATATGGCCAAAGCATTATTTTGCCCATGAGCATGGTCTATTGCAAGAGCTGAAAATATCTTGTGACCCACCAACTGACCTTCTCGAAACTTAGCTTCTGTACCAGGACTTATAACAGGTAACAGTTTCATATCTCTTAAATGCTCCGGAAGCCATCTAGCATAATTGGTATGATTCAGAGCCAAAAACATAGGGATAAGTTTTGCCAGTGAAGCCAAGTATAGAGTAAAGTTGCCCTCCCATACTAATCTGACAAAAGTGAGTATGTTCAACTCAAGTACCAGTAACAGAAATCGGAGCTTTTCGATTGACCGATTGACATTTTGTCACACCAACTTTCAAAGTCTAGAAAATCGTCGTCCAGACACTCCAGTGTGTATTCCTTGTATGCAGCTCGGAAAAGGGTGTACAAGGCTCATACAGTGATTTGGTGTGCACGGTGTTCTTTCTTTACATGAGTTGCTTTCAGAAAAGAGTCGACAGTACCAGACAAAGCTACATCGGCTTGTCAAAGTGCATAGGTCTAACCGGAGGCTTCTAACCATGTACTTTGAATTCTGCCATTTCAATTATGTAATCCGCCAAACAAAATGACGAATTCAAAATGTGGAAGCAGTACTGTCAATGCTGGTGACGTGTCTTTCTCGGACTCGCTACCAGCTTGAAAGGCTGACCAAAAGATATTCAAACTTCCATCAAAAATGTTATCTACCTTTCCTCGAACATGTCTGAGCCAACATAACTCTTTCATCAGTTCTTCCTTGCAATGCATTGCAGGGAGTATCTGGTAAAGCTGGTTCTTTAACAATAAAACAGCAGGGGGCATATTGGAAAATGACCTTTGCAATGTCAAAGGCAGACACAACATTGCTTTCCCCAGTAACCTGACTGCTTCGGAACTGAAATAGTGACATGAAATGAATCCTAGGATTGTGGTCTTTGTTATGAACAGCAGCTGTAGTGGAGAGACTTTTTCGAAGAGCCAGAGGACAGATAATACCCTGTTCTTTGTACTGCTCCGTCAGACGATTAGCAACACTTGTAGATATTGCTTACACCTATCATATGACACTGGCAAACCAAGTTGAAACAATTTGCCAACGAGATCTCGTTTTCGTACCTGAAATTGTACCATGATATCAAGATAAACCAGCGTAGGGGTCTCTTGATCTAGGATGATAAAGGCATTTAGAACTTTCATTGCAGCAATTTATGCAGTTAAACATGATTAGCTGACTCAAAAAACGCTGGCTGTAACTATGCATCTGAGGTCAGTTCTGTGCCATATAGGAGCATATTGACAAGTGTTAGAAGAGGAACTGCTGTTTCTTGGCAGTCAGAAGAAAATGATCGTGTAAATCTTGTTGACGTATTGAAACTGTCCTTTTTAATATGCTTTGCCAATATTCGATAAACTTCGATGGAAAGAGTACATATGAGAAAGGTTACATCTAGTAAGCTTGTATGTGACGAAATTTGTACCGGAAGTGCCATAATCGACCGGAAGTTATGAATAGTCTTTACAATTTTACCAACAAAATATCACATATTGATTTTAAAAGACATAAATGGAATAAATTTGCATAAAACGACACTAGATACACAAACATGCGTGTTTGCTAATGTAAATTTACGGAAAATTCAGTCATGGCGGCCATATTGGATTTGAACCGGAAGTAGATTATTTTGCGAGTGCCGCCCTATCTAAAATGCAATAAATCATTTTAAACAACATTTGTGCCAAGTTTCATGCTTGTACCATAAAATGCAGTATTCCTTGATTTTTTGCAATAATCGGCAGGACTATAAGACAAATGAAAGATAACATTGAAATATAAAATGCAGCTGATGTTGGCTTCCTTAGCTTTTCTCGTCATTTTGTAGGTTAAGTTCTTCAAAAATAAAATAGTTTCTGTCCCCATGTAATGTATCCACTGCTTATTGCTGCCTAACCTATCTAAGCTGGGCATGAATCAAAGAAGATTGATGGAGCACGTATAATGTTCAGCAATTTAGTCTAATTCTGTTTTTGTTTTTTTTGCATTTTTGTTGTGGTTATATACGTTACATATTTATCGTGACTGCTGACGAGTTTTGTAAGACTAGTTTGTTTCTTTTTATACTAGCCTATTGAAACAGTCATATATATGACAGTAACTTTTCTCTACACTTAAATTCTTAAAATTTGCTCCTTATCTTACATGGATTTAGACATTGAAGGGGAAAACGTCAAATGCAATGTAAACTGCGTTATATGGGTTAGTCAACTTATCCTTGACAATGTCAATTACTTTGAAACAGCGATTTATGCACTAGCAGACAAAACCCAACATTATTTAGGGCGAATACTAACATGTGTATAACAATGCGTATCTTCTATTGTAACGTAAATATGTAAATTTTGGTAGTGTATTTGACGTTAACGTCATACGTTAACGCCCCAACGTACAGAGGGCTAACATGTGTCATTTTGTTTCTTATATAATGTAGTTTCAGAAAATCATAGGGTACAAAACTCCCCCTGGGGGGGGGGGGGGGGAGGGGGGGTCTATGGTCAGCTCAAGGTCTATTTTCCCAATCAGTGGGATTACAGTTTGGGCAAGGTAATGCACCGAGCTGATTGAGATGATCGTCTCTCAGGTAACACGGTTCGACTGAAATATAAGACGATTTTACTCATTTTTATACGCCTGTTTTGAAAAAAAACGGACGTATTATGGCGTGGCGCTCCGTCCGTCCGTCCGTAAACATTCTTGTGCGCGCCGTAATTCAGTAACCATTTGGGATATCTTCATGAAATTTGGTAGGCATATGTATTAGGTTGGGGGAGCGTGTCCCGTACAAGAATGGTTGCTCCCCCTTCCTTAGTTTCCAAGTTATGCCCCTTTGATTAATTTTTTCCCTGCAAGTCTTGTGCGCGCCATAACTAGATAACCGTTCGGGATATCTTCATGAAACTTCATAGCAATGTGTATGAAGTCCCAACGCTGTGTCGCGTTCAAAAATGGCTGCTCTACCTTTCTTCGTTTAAGAGTTAATCCCTTTCATAAGTTCTTACAGGCTTTTTAGCTCACCTGAGCCGAAGGCTCACAGGTGAGCTTATAGTATAGGCAGGCATCCGTCGTCCGTCGTCCGTCCGTCCGTCCGTCCGTCAGTCCGTCCGTCCGTCAACATTTTCAAACGACATCTCCTCTGAAACTACAAGGCCCATTGTAACCAAATTTCATATATAGCATCTATGGGCAGGGGGAACCAATAATACTGTTTTTTATCCAAATCGCTTCATAACTTTGGTTGCTATGGCAACTTAAAGTTTCCATTGACTTGTATGGGAAAAATTGAAAATTTGCATTTATTGCTATGTCACTGCAGATATTTTGACAAAACTTTTGCAGAAATGTTCCTTGAGTAGTTCTCTATCAACCGAATGAAATTCATGTAAATTACACAATTTGGCTAGTTGCCATGGCAACCGAATGGTTAAAAATAGAAAAAATATTCAAAAATCATCTCCTCAGAAACTATACAACCAATAAAGCTCAAACTTCACAGGAAGGATCTTAGTACTAGCCTCTTTAAAAGTACTGTTTTTCTTGGCTATTGCTCCAGCAGTTTGGTTGCTATGGGAACTGAAAGTTGCCATTGACTTATAATGGCAAAATGGAAAATTTGCATTTATTGCTATGCCACTGCAGATATTTTGACAAAACTTTCATAGAAATGTACCTTGAGTAGTCTTTAACCAGCCATGTTAAATTTATGCAAATTGCGCAATTTGAATGGTTGCCATTGCAACCGAATAGTTAAAAATAGAAAAATATTAAAAAATCATCTCCGCAGAAACTGTGTTGCCAATAAAGCTCAAACTTTACAGAAAGAACCTTAGTACTAGCCTCTATAGAATTACTGTTTTTCATGGCAACTGCTCCAGCAGTTTGGTTGCTATGGCAACTAAGAGTTTCCATTAACTTATAATGGGGAAAATGGAAATTGGCAATTTTTGCTGTCTAACTGCAGTTATTTAGATTTTTTTTCTACAGAAATTTTCTTGAGTAGTCCTCTACGATTCATATGAAATTTCTCCAAATCGCTGAATTTGATTGGTTGCCATGGCAAAATATAGGGTAAATTTTCTTAAAAAAAAAAAAAAATCTTCTGCTCAGAAGTCATATGGGGGATGAAGCTGATATTGTGCAGATGTGTTGATGACAGTAACCTCTACATAAATTTTATTCTTTTTCTTCCAATCCCATAAGAACTTTGGTTGCTATGGCAACTAATAGTTTCCATTGACTTATTATGGGAAAAATGAAGCCATGAGGGGGATGAAGCTGATACTTAGCATACATATTGATAACATTAGCCTCTACCTAAAGTATGTTTTATAGTATCATTGCCCATGTGAATTGGTTGCTATGGCAACTTAAAGTTTCCATAGACTTATAATGGGGAAAGTGGACATTTGCTATTTATTTCTGTGTTACTGCAGATATTTTGACAAAAGCTTTACAGAAATGTTCCTGGAGTAGTCCTCTACCAGCCATATGAATATTTCCCAAATACCTGATTTTGATTGGTTGCCATTGCAGCCAAAGATCTTCTTCTGAGAAGCCATTACGGGGGGATAAAGCTTTTTTTCATAAATATTTGTGATATTATCCTCCACATAAATGGTGCTTTTTATTGCTGTTGTGCATGGTGTTTTGTTGCTGTAACCTCAGTGCTCAGGTGAGCGATATAGGGCCATTGGCCCTCTGGTTAGCTCACCTGAGCCGAAGGCTCACAGGTGAGCTTATAGTATAGGCAGGCATCCGTCGTCCGTCCGTCCGTCCGTCCGTCCGTCAACATTTTCAAACGACATCTCCTCTGAAACTACAAAGCCCATTGTAACCAAATTTCATATATAGCATCTATGGGCAGGGGGAACCAATAATACTATTTTTTATCCAAATCGCTTCATAACTTTGGTTGCTATGGCATCTTAAAGTTTCCATTGACTTGTATGGGAAAAATTGAAAATTTGCATTTATTGCTATGTCACTGCAGATATTTTGACAAAACTTTTGCAGAAATGTTCCTTGAGTAGTTCTCTATCAACCAAATGAAATTCATGTAAATTACACAATTTGGCTGGTTGCCATGGCAACCGAATGGTTAAAAATAGAAAAAATATTCAAAAATCATCTCCTCAGAAACTATACAACCAATAAAGCTCAAACTTCACAGGAAGGATCTTAGTACTAGCCTCTATAAAAGTACTGTTTTTCTTGGCTATTGCTCCAGCAGTTTGGTTGCTATGGGAACTGAAAGTTGCCATTGACTTATAATGGCAAAATGGAAAATTTGCATTTATTGCTATGCCACTGCAGATATTTTGACAAAACTTTCATAGAAATGTACCTTGAGTAGTCTTTAACCAGCCATGTTAAATTTATGCAAATTGCGCAATTTGAATGGTTGCCATTGCAACCGAATAGTTAAAAATAGAAAAATATTAAAAAATCATCTCCGCAGAAACTGTGTGGCCAATAAAGCTCAAACTTTACAGAAAGAACCTTAGTACTAGCCTCTATAGAATTACTGTTTTTCATGGCAACTGCTCCAGCAGTTTGGTTGCTATGGCAACTAAGAGTTTCCATTAACTTATAATGGGGAAAATGGAAATTGGCAATTTTTGCTGTCTAACTGCAGTTATTTAGATTTTTTTCTACAGAAATGTTTCTTGAGTAGTCCTCTACGATTCATATGAATTTTCTCCAAATCGCTGAATATGATTGGTTGCCATGGCAAAATATAGGGTAAATTTTCGAAAAAAAACATCTTCTGCTCAGAAGCCATATGGGGGATGAAGCTGATAGTGTGCAGGTGTGTTGATGACAGTAGCCTCTACATACATTTTATTCTTTTTCTTCCAATCCCATAAGAACTTTGGTTGCTATGGCAACTTATAGTTTCCATTGACTTATTATGGGAAAAATGAAGCCATGAGGGGGATGAAGCTGATACATGTACTTAGCATACATATTGATAACATTAGCCTCTACCTAAAGTATGTTTTATATTATCATTGCCCGTGTGAATTTGTTGCTATGGCAACTTAAAGTTTCCATAGACTTATAATTGGGAAAGTGGACATTTGCTATTTATTTCTGTGTTACTGCAGATATTTTCACTAAAACTTTATTTCCCAAATACCTGATTTTGATTGGTTGCCATTGCAGCCAAAGATCTTCTTCTGAGAAGCCATTACGGGGGGATAAAGCTTTTTTTTCATAAATATTTGTGATATTATCCTCCATATAAATGGTGCTTTTTATTGCTGTTGTGCATGGTGTTTTGTTGCTGTAACCTCAGTGCTCAGGTGAGCGATATAGGGCCATTGGCCCTCTGGTTTTGTGTGTATTTATCTTGTACAATACATTGTCAGGGGAGAATAGTAGAGCAAAACATGGTACATCTAGTATAACTAGGTTATATCCCTTGTCCACTTTGACAAGCAACTTATACAACAGTATATGATGTGTTTTAAATTTTTAAATAATGTTGCAGTCATTATACCCCCGCTTTGAAATAGTGGGGGTTATAAGGTTTACATCTGTCCTTCCGTCTGTCTGTCCATCCTTCCGTCTGTCTGTCCATCTGTCCTTCCGTCCCCTTTTAATCAAATTTTTCATCAAAGATTTCTTCACAACCATACAAGCTAGACTGGTCATATTTGGCATAAAGGTTGATGACATGTTGTACTGTGAGATTGAGAACCAGCCTTCTTCTGCTTATTCTTCCCTGTATTTGTCCAATTTTCTTTCTTTCCATACTTTGAATAATGAAATTTTACGTCAAAGATTTCTCTACAACCATGCAAGCTAGAGTAGTCATATTTGGTATGCAGGTTGATGACGACATGTTGTATCGTGGGATTGAGAACCAGCCTTCTCCTGCTTATTCTTCCCTGTATTTGTCCAATATTCTTTCTTTCCATACTTTGAATAATGAATTTTTTCGTCAAAGATTTCTCCACAACCTTGCAAGCTAGAGTAGTCATATTTGGTATGCAGGTTAATGATTACTTTCTGTATCGTAGGATTGAGAATCAGCCTTCTCCTCTTTTTCTTCCCTGTATTTGTCCGATTTTCTTTCTCTCTTTACTTTGAATGATGTAATTTTTTTGTAACAGATTTCACAGCAACCATTCATATTTGGTAAACATGGTAACAATGATTTCTCTCTCTATGCTTTTTGTTACGAAAATAACACCATTTGATTTAAGCAGTTAAGCGCGGGGGTATAGTCAGATTCGCCAACAGTTCTACTTAATTATAGAGTGGTTGCCTCTCTTTGTCTGCCTGTCTATCCTTTTGTAAACAATTTTGTTCACTCTGTAACTCCTTTAGGACATTGAAACGGGCGTATTATGCGCCGCTTGCGAAGCCCTTGTTATACACGAAATCACTCATGTTCGACCTGCCGTAACAGACGCGGGACGTTGTTCTACGCAAAAGACATCAAACCCCGGCAAGACCCAGCCCCGAATAACCAAGATAGGGCGATTTTAAGGTTTCCCGCCATTTTATGGTCGCCATTTTGAAAACAAACTCACTGGTGCGCGAAAAAATATATATAATAAAAAAAATTACGGGACACTGTCCGGAGACGAACGAATCAAAATTCGGTTTGAACCGACCCAGAATTAGCGAGATAGGGCGATTTTAAGTTTGGTAACCTAGAAAATCAGCCTTGTGTGACCCCATCCAGAAAAGACGCGGGACGTCTGTCCGAATACAAAGAATGCAATCCCGATTGGATTCGACCCCGTTTAAGCGAGATAGAGCGATTTTACGGTTTCCCGCCTTTTATGGTCGCTATTTTGAATAGAAAATGTCAAATTACGAGAACACTATCGATCGTAGACCCCTGCTCGTATATATTTTCTGAATCGTCTCGATGCGATCTAAACGATGGCGGTACTTGTAATCCGATTTTTTTTTCTTGGCAAATTTTACCGGGTGTGTGCCTTTAATATTTCACGGGGGTGGTCGGGTGGTGCGATGGTGCTGTGTATACGTTCCAGTGCCGGGGCGTCCTACTGATTTGGAACATTGTAGGGCAAGGGCCTGCTGTGCTTGCAGTGGGTGCGAGTGGGGGTTGTTTGGACATTTCATTTCTCTTTTCTTTCTCCCTCTCTCTCGGAGAGCGCCCGAAATAGACTGAAATACTGTCTCAAAGGGCCGTTAAACCCAAAACAATCAATCAATATTTCACGATACCCTAAAGACAGACGTCGTTGGTTTTTTCCGATGAGTCACCCCAGGGGTGGGACTACCGCCATTGTTTCCTGTACCGGGGCGTCCTACTGAATTGAATAGTAGTAGGGCAAGGGTTTACTGTGCTTGCAGTAGGTGCGGGTGGGGGTTGTTTGGTCATTTCTTTCTCTCGAGAGGTCTATTCTTTTTTCTTTCTCCCTCTCTCTGGGTGACGGCCCGATATAGACTGAAAAAAACCTCTCAAAGGGCCGTTAAACCCAAAAACAACCAATCAACCACCGCCATTGTACCATTGTTCAAGGGTGCGGATGGAATCTGGGATAGGTTGTGGGGGCTTTCTTTCAGGGAGACTGATTCATACCCTTGTTCAAGGGTGCGGATGGAATGTGGGATGGGTCATGACGTCATGGGGTTTTCCCGATGAGTCACCCCATGAGCTCGGGGTCACGTGACAGCCTCGCAACCTCGCAGGCAAATCCCGAAACTGTCCGTGGCGTTGGGTTATTCCGATGAGTCACCCCCAGGGCGGTACTACTTGTTCTTGGAATGTTGGAAAGGTCATGACGTCATGAGTTTTTCCCGATGACTCACCCCAGAAGGGCGGTGCCTCGGGGTCACGTGACATCCTCGCAAACTCGCAGGCAAATTCTGAAACCGATTGTTCTATACTACTGCCATCCCTGCTGCTTGTGCCGTACTTTGTCCTGGACCATCGGCACCTGTAAGGCTCGGTGAGGAAAATATGCTTGTATGGCACGCCAAGTGCACAATAAGTCTACAAACATAGGTTTGAAAAATACAAACCTATGTTTGAACTTCTAACCCAGGTTGAAAATCCTTAAGTTCTAACATAGGTTTTAAAAAGCACATTCTAAAACCAGTGATATAACCTTCTAACATAAGTTTGAAACAAATTATGCCTGCTAAGTTCACAATAAGTCTTCAGACGTAGGTTTGTTAATTACAAACACGGGTTTTTACTCAAACCTATGATTGAAAATCACAATCATAGGTTTATCATTTCAATCATGGGTTTTAAAATCTATGTCATAGGTTTCAGAATCTGATATTTTAAATCTTGTGAGTTCACTTTCAAACATGTGTTTGGTCAACATTATGAATGCCAGGTGCACAATAAATCGTCAAACACAGGTTAATAAATCTCAGATATGGGTTTTGAGTTCAAACATATGTTTTAAATTTACAATCACAGGTTTTCAGAATCCTATATTAAAGATTTTAAAACACATTATACAAAAACATATACCTATGATATTGATTTTCAAACATAGTTTTGATTAAAAATCCGTTTTTGTAATTTACAAACCTATGTAGGCTTATTATGGACTTAGCAAGCATAGTTTGTTTCGAACGAAGAAGGTTATATCATATGTTTTAGGATGTCTTCTTTTGAAACCTATGATAGAACTTTAAAACCCTATGTTTGAGAACTTAAAACCTGGATTAGAAGTTCAAACATAGGTTTGTAATTTTCAAACCTATGATTGTAGATATATTGTGCACGTGGCTTGCCATACGCTTGCAGCCGTGGTAAGCTGCGTCATTTCCGTTTGCGCCGACCGAGTGGACGTCGGGTACGTGGTTTTGGCAGTACTGGTACTAATTTGGTCGGCGACTTGGGGCTATGAGGCCACTTGCTGTTGTGCAGGTAGCTGTGTACACTGGGCAGCCGCTCTCTCCTCCACTTATGTTCTTGCAGACGTTCAGCAACAAGACAGGGCAAACCAATGGTAAAGGGAAAACACCCGGCAGAACACTAAATGCCATCCCTGACTGCAATGCACCGGCCATCGCCAACTGGGTGGAAGGGGACACCGGATGGGCTGCCATGGTAAGGCTGGTACCAACATGCTTGGCTCAAGCTGGCTACACCGCCAATAAGCCCCAGCTGCCTAACCGATGCGCTAAACTCTGAGAGTCTAGGTCTCGTTTGAGGGGTATAAGTGAATCCCAGATGAAATAGGGGGTGGTTGGGTGGTGCAAAGGTACTGCGTGCAACTTCCAATGCCGGGGCGTCCTACGTAATTGAATAGAAGTAGGACAAGGGCTTACTGTGCTTCGACAGGTGCGGGTGGGGGTTGTTTGGACATTTTTTCTCTCTTCTTTCTCCCTCTCTTTGGGAGACGGCGCGATATAGACTGAAATACTGTCTCAAAGGGCCGTTAAACCCAAAACAACCAACCAACCAACCCAGATGAAATAAATGGTGTAAACATTCGCAGATTTTTTTTTCTATTCTGTTTGGCAGATGAACTGAATGGTGCTTAAATAGGCAGAGGTTCCGTTTCATTCTCTATTTCAGATGAACTGAATGGTGTAAAAATACACAGAGATTCTGTTCTATTCAGGACTTCAGATGAATTGAATGGTGTCAGTTCTTCAGATGAAATGGTGTAAAAATAGGCTGATGTTCTGTTTAGATGAAATGAATGGTGTAAAAATAGGCAGATATTTTGTTATATTCAGTGTTTCAGGTAATTGTAGGGATGGAAGACAAGAAACAAGACAATGTGTCTATGAAAATATGTTTTTATTTATAATGATGCAAGTAAAATTTATTTCAGGCAAATGAGATCTTTGTTATTTCAAGACTAGATGTTTGAGCTAACATTACATAGAATAAATTAATGTATTTGCATTTACATTGAGGAGGGTTTGAAATGAGAATAAGATGCTGCTGCCAATTTATTCGCAACGACAGTGATCACGAACTAGTCAGAGCTAAATAATAAAAATTTATGGTTTGAACATGCTAGAAAATGATGACAAATGGAGGATGTATAGATCTAGAAGTTTCAGAAAATTTTTAGAGGAGCATGAGTATGGAGTATACTGTAAAATTATATCTCTAATGCCATAAAAAATATATAAGTGCAAAGTTTCTCTTTCTTCAGCATAAGCCCCTCTCCAAAGAAAATAAATAATTTAGCCCAAATGTTGCTGCTTTAAAAGATACATTTTGGAAAACAGAAGAGAAATAAAGCCAAAATTGACAGCAAAAATAAACGTGACTTTCTCTGACCAAAGCAAATTCTGGGATTCGTGGGAAAGCTGTTTAAATATTCCCAGGTACCCATCCCCGAAAACCCGCAAGATTTCGTTCAGGGATCTCAAGCCCCACGAATTACCAAGTCCCCAGACAGAAGAACTGCTTGATCACGTGATCCTGCAACAAACGTCTCAGGGAAGATGCCGTCAAAGAGAAATATCCAATAGCCGCCATTTTGGATTTGCCGATAAATAACCCGAGTACCAGACTTACTTTAACCTGCAATTATGCATTTATCTTAAATGAAACCGCACTAATCAACATCACCAAAAATGACTACAAGATTAATTTGATTTAGGAAACTATTATAGGTACAGATGGCCTATAATTCATTGTGAAATCTAGCCTGACTGTTCGCAGTAACCTTCGTTGTTTTGACAGATACGCTTGAACGCTTACACACTTAATCCCTCAATTCAATATTACAAACAGCTGACTATATGGAAGACTACAACACACTTCGACCTACTCAATTTTGAGATAAAACAGCTTATTAATGACTCATAAAGGATTAAATGAACTTGTAAAACATAGGTAAGCACTTTGTTAACACTATCAATGAGCGACAGATTTGCATCTTTAAAAACAACTGAATATTAATTGTGTATAGCATAAAATCTATAAACAGCTGACTTGCGAATAAAAATAGAATTGTGCCACAGGAAACTGGGTCATTATTATTTTCAGAGCAAAACGGAACACAGAATTAGATGAGCTCTGCAGGTGAGTGGGATAGTGTACAGACTGCTTTCCCAAGGCAATTTCTGCTGCTTTACCAAAGCGGCTTTTACAATATTTCACTTTAAATATGGCGAAAAAATCTGTAATGCAAACATATGCACATAAAAACGCACAAAAAAACACACACAAAAATCTAGCTTATCTGGAGCTCTGAGTGAAGGCATAGGGTACTCTGGACAAAATGAGCAACACTTGAAGGTGGTCTGAAAGAATTTCAAATATAATGCTGAACAAATGAGACTGAAAATAAAGGCAGTGTACTTTGTCTTGCTATTTAAAAGAAAAGCTGTTTACTTTGAATCCATAGTTTCAGGTAACAATAGGTAAGAAAGCCTAAGACAGGTGGCTTACTTTATAAGGATTCATTTATACTGTATTTAAAATCGATGGACCCTAAAAAGGTGGCTACTTATGATAGGTGACCCTTAAAGGTCAATTTAGTAGGTATAACATCTTCATTTACCCTCTGCTATCTGGAGCTACGGTTAGATGATTTAAGGGTAATAAAATTTAAAAAAACCACAGAGCTTTAGATAAGAGGGCCTATTCGAAGAGGGGGTAGTTGGGTGGTGCAAAGGTGCTGCGTGCAACTTCCAGTGCCGGGGCGTCCTACTTATTTGAATAGTAGTAGGGCAAGGGCTTACAGTGCTTGCAGTAGGTGCGGGTGGGGTTGTTTGGACATTTTTTCCCGTCTATCATTTCTCTCTTCTTTCTCCCCCTCTTTGGGAGACGGCCCGATATAGGCTGAAATACTGTCCCAAAGGCCGTTAAACCCCAAACAACCAACCAACCAACCTATCCGAAGATCATTACGGATAGTAAACAGCACGTGTTCTGATCCCTCAATGGGTTACTTCAGATAAGGGTCAACAATGGCCTATCCGAAGATTATTACGGATAGTACATGTCTTAGACAGCACGTATTCTGCTCCCTCAATGGGCTACTTCAGATAAGGGTCAACAATGTCTGACAAAAATTATCACATATTATCACCAAAGACCCCCTCTTATCTAGAATTCTATATATAAGAGAAGTAAAAAGTATGCAAAGACCAGGAACTGAAACAATCAAAATCCAAATCCAGCCCTCAAACCATAGTTGGAAACAACTAAGATTACAAATAATAATTACAATAAACTGAAAGAAAAGAAAACTAGAAGAAAACTATACATGATTTGTACTCTGCCTCAGAGACTGAGAAGCTTTGCTTATAAAATTTGCTGAATTGATCTGACCAGTTTAAACAGTGCTTATTGGGTACCACTTATCATAGCATTTATATGAGGTTGAACAAACTGATCAGAAAAATGCAGCAAATTTTATCCCCCCCCCCAAAAAAAAAAAAACACAAAACAAACAAACAAACTGTCTACAGCTTCAGCAGCACCATCACCACAGAGTGCTAGATAAGTCAAAGTTTTCCAAGTGAAATTGGCTGAATGTTTCTAATTTGTTTTGTTGCTTGAACAGGCATTTATGAGAAAACACAGAAATCAGAAAAAAAAAACAAATTTCTTATGGAAAAGATGGAAAAGAGTTTGGCTTATGTAGAGCTCTGTGTTCACATCAACTTCCCATCTCAGTCCTCTTTTTGTCTCACATGTAGTTCTATACTTTCAAAACTTCCCTGATCCCTACTCCTTCGTCTGGGGGAAATAAGGAGTTGTAGGGGCGTGGTAGCTGGAGGAAGTGACCTCTCGCACCTGCACTGGTCATTTAGACGTCGCCTTACACACCTAACGCTAACCAAAGTCCCTACCACAGGTGACTGCCACAGCAACCGTAATTAGGACTAAGGTTCCATTCCACTGGAATCCTGCTGTCACTGTTGTAAATAGCCGGGCCGGGTAGCGCAATCGGCAGGGCACCTGACTCGTAAGTCAGAGGTCCTGGGTTCGAATCCCGGTCTGGCCACATACTTTCGTTTGTTCTTCCGCTGATTCAAGAAGGGCAGTTGTCAGTTACTGGCGAAAGTATGTGCACTTAGTACTGGTTAACCGCTTAGGAGGTCTAAGCCTGCCCAGGAATAGTGTGGTTAGGTTAACTGACCGTCCCGACATGACCTTAGTTGTTTACCGTGGACGTTAAGCATCAAGTCAACCAACCAACCAACTGTTGTAAATAAAATAAAAAAGATATATTGGATGAAAAGTGATAGTGTTTACCCAGCCTTACACAATTACTGTGCATGTGTTTAAATTAAAATTTCTATATTTTCCTGCGTATTTACATACATAGGCTACAACTTCCTTGACAGTAATTGTGTAAGGCTAATTTGTTCAAAATAATAAGCTGTACCATAGATATACCTTTGTTGTGCATGAAGCATTCCTTTCTGGGTCTGTCTGTGTCCCTTTGCGGAAATCACCATCGTTCTGAAAAAAATACGGGCATTATATTGAAGAGGCTCTGCCAGGCAAGATTTTGAGTGATATTGTCTTAAAAGGGACCTCAAGCCATGTGGGGGTGGTCGGGTGGTGCGATGGTGCTGCGTGTAACTTCCAGTGCCGGAGCGTCCTACTGATTTGGGTTATAGTAGGGCAAGGGCCTACTGTGCCGGCAGTAGGTGCGGGTGGGGGTTGTTTGGACATTTATTCTCTCGCCTGTCTCTTCTCTTTTTTTCCCTCTCTCTAAAGACTATTTTAGTCGGTTTAAGGTGGTGATTTATGGTAAATGTAAAACTCTGCATAAAGCCATAAAAAAGTAAGGTATCTCCCTGAAAGTTAGCAGACTTCTTATTTTTGTTGTTCTTTACAGTTTTGAATACAAAATAGACGTACATGCTGCTTAAAAAAGTTTTTTTATAAGGAAAGATCAAAGGGTAATTTTCTGCGAATAAATCTGAAAAAATAATATCGTTATTGAAAATTTACGTAATGCTGAAGGTGCATTATTGCATAATGTAGAGCGTCCTAGCAATTATTTATTCCAACTCTTTCTCAAATTGTAATATAGACCAGATGAAAACGGTAGCTTTTTCTCAAATGTTCAACCATGTACAAAGTAAATGTACTCTGGACGCATTTATTAAATATAGGGTATGCAAGCATACCTATGTTAACACCTACAATATAAATAATACATTACTGACATGATCAGTGGTGTGTTGATGAAATTGTTCATCCTTGTTAAAATAGTATCACCTGTCTCACCTGTGTGTTTTGACAAAAAATTTGGACACAGACTGCATCTTTTTTCATCTGCTCAGCCTGATAATGTGTGAAAGAGTTTGAAAAAAAGATTGCTAGGACGCTGTCCATTATACAACAAGGTACTCTAAGCACTAAGTATATTTTCAATAATGATATTATTTTTTCAGATTTATTCGCAGAAAATTACCCTTTGATCTTATCTTATAAAAACACTTTTTAACATTAACAAATGCTGCATTTTGGGATTCTAAATTATGAGAAACAACATAAAGAAGGCATATGCTAAGTTTTGGAAAGATCAGTGTTATTTTGAGCATTTTATGAAGATTTTTGTCTTTGTCCCAAATTAGTGATTATCACCACCTTAATAGCGATTCATTAGTCGGTTTAATAGCTAATGTTACTTGTTTGTAAACTCAACCGACTTAAAATAAATTTTTATCTTTCTTTTTGAAAGAGTCAGGGAGACAAATCCTAACAGCATAACTATTAACGTGGTGGGACTGTTTACACAACCGTCGTGCGATGAAACGCCACACGTTGTACCTGGACTTCCAAGCATGCCATCAGTCATCTAACCCCGCACAGACAACAAGACTGGGCCGTGACACGACAAAACCCACAAAGTGGTTATGCGTCCAGTCTGATCAGACTGGACGGGTGCGCAAGGCTGATCTAGTCATCGCTGTCCACATCGACGTAGCTTAGACCCTTTGCCACCCTTTAAGTGCACTGCGAAGACTTTCATCAGACTGAGCGGCTGCCCAGGCTGATCCGAGTCTGCGCTGGGCGCACAACCACATTGATGGTTTTCTCGTGTAGCGGCTCAAATTTAATACAGTAAATGTGTCTGGGTGGATGACGCAGGCGATTTGCCCAGAACAGAGATTATTCTCTCAGTGTATCTAAAACACTGCTCTAAATGTATCTAAACACTGTTGACCAAGATCAGACTGCTTGGAACTGTTTGTTATATCGCCTACATGGCCTGATATGGACTGAAATGCTGTCAATGGGCCTTTAAACCCAAAACAACCAACTACTCCGCCTACTTAAAACTTGATCTCTAATAATACTGAACCATTTTACTTACGCATTTCTCGCCGTTTACGACTGCCAGTGTTCGTAGTGGCGTATCCCTGCACTCCAGTGTGTTGCGGGTGATCTGCACCTTGACCGGCAATCCCCGGGGTTCCGTGACCAAGTGGTCACTGACCGTTTAGAGATGGCTTCCAGGGCAAGCCTCCACTGCCACCAGGGCGGTCATCGTTATTCCACGACACAGTATAATGTTACCCTCCACCTCACACATGCCACAGGCATTTAACCTCGGGAAGACACCACCACTGCCTAAGGAGGTAGTTGGGTGGTTGGATGGTGCCGAGGCGTCTTACGGATTTGGATAAGGGCCTACTGTGCTTGCTGCAGGTGGAGGTTGTTTGGACATTTTCTCTCATCCATCATTTCTCTCTTCTTTCTCGTTCTCTTTGGGAGACTTCCGATTAAGACTGTAATTCTGTCTCAAAAGGGCCGTTCAACCCAATACAACCAACCAACCAAATCCATTGCCTAAATTGAGAAACAAGAATAATAATTCCTGCATCAATAATATTCGAGCGTCTGACTAGCTGCAGTACCCCAAAACTTTATATACCGCTTTGCGAGACATTGTTACGCAATTGCCTTTCCACTGACCGCTTTGAAAGAGCAGCTACTGTCTCCACAAAGTCACCGCCAATATACAGTCCTACGGCAGCCGAGCACAGCTGTATGTTTAGATTATTCTAGTATTGTAAATTTGTAAAGAAGTGAAAATATGAAAATACGGGAAAATGACAGTAATAATGACTGGAGAAGCAAAACTAAAATGATAATGACAATATTTTGTTGCTCGCACATTATTTAATTTCTCTACGCTCAAATTAAAAAAATCGAAGGTGCTCAGGAAATGCCAGTTTTTGCAAACACAAGTAGCTGAATCTGGCAAAAGACATTTGGAAAAAAATATCGTAATGATTTTATGCAAACGCCTAGAAAGAAAGGTTACATTAACTTTTTAGTGGTCTGCAGAAAACGTACCTGGAAGAATTAGCTTAGCCTGTGCATCCCATCTTTGCACTATGCTTTGGTGACATGTATCTTAGTAAAACGCGGGGACTGCGATCAGACTGTGCGGAAGTGCAGGCTGATCTTAGACGTCGCCGGTCGCACATGCCTGAAGGCACGTTTCTCCATGATATGACCCCTAGCCTTTACCCGTATATATCTATATATACAATACAAAATGATGAAACAATTACCGCATCAATTCTCCGTGTTGGAAAACCTGGTGACGTCACCCGAACCCCCCCCCCCCCAAAAAAAAAAAAAAAAGAAAACTACCGTCCCAACAAACAACCCTCTCTTTTTAGAGTCAACTCCGATAGAGTACGGAAATTTTCTTCTCAAAACCCTTCTCCCCCCCCCCCCCCCCCCCAAAAAAAAAAAAAAAAAAAAAATCTACCGTCCAAACAACAACTCTCTGTTTTTAGAGTCAACTCCGATGGAGTTCGAAAATTTTCTTTTCAAAACAAATCTGCCGTAATATCCACGGCGCGCAGTCGTGTTTTCGTCGTTTTTCAAAATTGTCGAAATAACGTGTGCTGCTAATTTTACGTCGTTGAATCTGGTTTTATTCCTTTGAAACAAAATATGGTTTTGCCAAATATGTTTATTAATGAACATTGTTAAGACGAATGGCGAATTTCATTTTGGGGGTTAGACTACAGCGTGGGCATAGCTTCAAATATCATCATGATTTTTACTATCAGTTTTATTGTCAGAACACCCGAATTGTGGCCATGTCAATAGTGTGAACAGAATACACACACACACACACACTTACACACACACACTTGTCTTAGTTTAATTGTGTACCACATCTGAACTTGTCTTTATATCCGTATGAGAAATGACAAGCGTGTGCATACAATCACTGGTTTAATGGTACGCAGCATTTTCTGGCATTTCAAAGGAAGAAATCAAAATAATAATTGCGACGCTGAGATTTTCTTTGAAGTGTTTTAGAAGAAATTTATCGCATTTTAGCTGTTTGTTTTTGTGGACACAATCTATTTTTAGAAGTTAATAGTGGACACATCCATGTATACATATTGTTTAAATGTGTATTTATAGACAAAAATTCATTTAGCAACGATGTCGAGTGAACTGTCGAGTGGAAACACAAAACGAACCCACAACATTTAATTTGGTTTTATTATTTTATTTAAGAATGACGAGGCTGTTTACTTCTGTGACTGTATAACTTTTAAACCTAAGAAGGTTTACATAAGAAGCATTATGCTTGATAATTAGAGAAAAAAATGTCCTTACGAAATACCTTTAATTTCAGCATGGTTTTAAATGAGCCGCGTCAAAACAAAAACAACATAGAAGTGCTAAGCATAGACTCCGATCAGCCTTAATGTCCACTCAGTCTTATATGCTTTTCTGCATTAAACACTTATATGGTGACAGTACATGAATAATAAGCATCAGTGCTATATCTATAGTTTGCATTCCAGAAACAATTTAACAACAGATCATGTCTTCTTGTATGCTATGCACTGTGTAGCTTTGTCATTCTTCATCTATATTTTGCATTCCAGAAACAATTTAACAACAGATCATGTCTTCTTTTATGCTATGCACTCTGTAGCTTTGTCATTTTTCATTCTATGTAAATGAATAAATAGAGTATATCATTTGTGCTCAGTGGGGATAAAAAGATCCCAACATAAGGGTCTTCCCAACTGTAAACCCAAGGGTTGGGATCCCTATCCCCACTGAAAACCAATAATTGATTATTTTTCTCTCCTACCAATATTAACAAATTATTTGACTGTTAGCTTCTGCCTATTCTGACTTCATTTAAGAGTGACTATAATGACGTCATAAATCTATCATGATCACCTTAGACTGGAAATCAAACGAATCCAAAGAATTGGTTCATAAAACATTTAGTTAGTCTGCGTGGTAGCTCATAAATCCATCATCTCAGAAACATAAAATCAAATTTAAATCAGAGATAGAAAAAACGAGGACCCACAAAACAATAACACTGCAATTTCCGGGGTAGAAGTAACCCACCAGTTAAACCACGGTTATCGCCCACTTTAGGATAAGGTTGGAGCCGTCATAGAGATGGGGCCTGACCCATCGTCGTGCAGTTAAAGAGGAAAGCACAGCTGTTAACAACAACACTGCAATTCCGTAGTAGAAGAAACCCACCAGTTTAACCACAGTTGGGCCGACCCCTGACTACCCGAAAAGGATGTCAGGCGCCAACCGCCCACTTTGGGATAAGGTTGGAGCCGTCATAGAGATGGGGCCTGACCCACCGTCGTGATTTAAGAGGAAATCACAGCTGTTAATCTTAATTGGGTAAACAACCAAGCATACGTCCGTCACAAAACATCCTTCTTATACCCAATGGTTTTGTATCGAATAATTAACTTTTTAAAATGATAAGCAAAACCATTACAGCTAAGCAAAACTAGTAAGAGGAATATATTTGTATCGTTCTCAAGAACATGCTTAGGCTATATATGCTTAAATAAGTATCACCACGTCTTGCTACGTGTTTGTCTTTGTCTTACTAGGCTTTATGTGGTTGATGTAAGTGCGTATACGTAACGAAGGTAGGGGACATAGAAATACCTATCACCTATCTGAGAGCGTACGACAATGCAATGAGCCAATATCAATTTTCTCGGTAAACATGTTAGAAACGAAATGTACGGTCATCACAGATACGGATCCTGCTAAATTCACGCAGGCTGATCAGATCATACAAGTTTTCATGAAAACGTCACAGGTAACGGTGATTTCTGTTTATGAAAGTCGGTTCGTTCACTTTAAGATTCCCCGGGAATCCTCCCGCCTTGCCGTGGTCCCGGGGCTCAATTCTCATGAGGGACGTCACTCGATTGATAGTTGATGTCCCTTCTGCGAAGAGCTAAGTGGAGGTACCACCTGTTTGCCGTGAGTGGCATCCCGTAAGCCGGATGAAAGGATCCTGGAGGTTGAGACGCACCCCAGGGATCTCCAGGTGCATCAACACACCTCTTTGGCCTCGATTTCGGTGTAGACGGGTGGCTGTGTGGATCCGGCACGGCTGGTCGTGTCAGCTCTGGGATCTTTTGCTTTCTTTTCCTGTCTTTTGTATCGTTCTGATACCGACCGTATGCCCATTTGTCTTTACTCTATGACTTTCCCATTCCTGGAGGCGGCGGCTCAACGGATCAATCGTGCAGCATTTCAGTTGTGCGAGTACCTCTTCTGTGTATCTCTAACACTTGTGAGCAGGAGATCCGCTCCGTTAAAGTGTTCCCTTGTTGGACTCCAAGGCGGGTGGGGAGTACGGAGGATGAAAACTTCTAAATACAATCATGGGGTTGAACAAACGGAAAAAATCGAATCAATCCTCACTTTCTTCGTCAGAAGCTGAATGCTCAGAGAATGAACAGGATAATCACAAATTACCTCAAACAGGTCCAGCTTTTCCGCGCTTCATCATCATAGAATCCTCCGATCAAAATACCAGCATTACTTCACTTTCTCCTTTTGTTATTCAAAAAGTTATACAAAGTATTGCTGGAGAACCAAAAAGTATCAAAAAATTAACTAGATCAAATCAACTATTAATTGAAGTTTCCAAGAAAGCACATGCAGAAAATCTCCTTAGAACGCAGAATTTTCATAACCTAAATGTTCGTGTCTGTCCTCATAGTTCACTGAATTCCTCAAGAGGTGTAATCCGTTGCCCCGACTTGAGGGGTTGCAGTGAACAAGAAATCTTGGATGAGATGAAATCTCAAGGAGTGACTGCAGTGAAACGCTTTAGAGTGAAAAGAGATGGTCAACTAAAAGATACAAATACATTTGTCTTCACGTTTAATACACCAAAATTGCATTCCTTCGAGTTAATGTTGAGGTTTACATACCAAATCCACTTCGCTGCTTCAATTGCCAGCAATACGGTCATCATGAAGATAGGTGCAAAAGCCATCCTGTCTGTTCAAACTGTGGTGAACCAGCAATGCATCATGAAACTTTATGTAAAAACCAAACTAAGTGTGTTAACTGTGGAGAAGACCACAATGCTAACTCCAAGGAATGTAAAATTTGGCAAAAAGAAAAAGAAATTCTCAAAGTAAAATTTACGCGCATTGTCTCTTTTCCTGAAGCGCGGAAAATTGTTGAATCACCAGCTCCTGTTCCAGGGTCTAGCTATGCCAGTGTAATTAAACCCACCGTTAAACATGTATCTTTAACCGATGCCACCACACAAACAGATCCTGTTACTATCCTCGATTCGAGAGAAAGTAACGAACAACACACGTCTGACCTAAACATTACAAAAACAACACAAACAGTTGAACCTACTGCGAATGAAAAGACAAAAACAGCATCCTCTCTTGCTCAGGGTATCCAGGCATCCAAAGAAGAGCCAGTCCTGAAAAAGGCTACCCTGGAGATGATGCGTAAGGACTGGCAGAAACAGCAAAGGAGAGAACGTCAACTAAATAGTAAACCACCCTCTCCAAAAACTAGTACATCAGATGGTAAAGAGAAGTCATCAAAGAAGAAAATTATTTCAGACAGACAACCTAAAGGGTCTAAAGATGAGATTCAGCTTCATAATAAATATGAAACTTTGAGTGACGAGAGTGAAATGGAGTTCGCTGACACTCAAGAAAACTCTCACACTAGTGACACTGTTTCTTGGTCACCTATTCTTCCTCCATCTCCATAGTCTCCAGTCTTACATAAAGATCTTTATCTCCAATCTATAGATAAACATGGAATTTAAAAGTAAGATAATACAATGGAATTGTCGAGGTCTTAAACCAAATTATAAAGAAATATTATTACTTTTAACTCTGATAAGACCATCAGTTTTTTGTCTTCAAGAAACTTTTTTAAAGCCTAATGATAATGTAACATTCAAAGGTTACAACATGTACAATTATATTCATACAGACGGTCAAAAACCGTCTGGTGGCAGTTCTATTTTAATTCAAACATCTTGTCCGCAACGAGAAATAAAACTTACAACAGCTCTGCAGGCTGTTGCTGTTTCAGTCTCTTTAGATAAAGAGATAACTGGTTGTTCTATCTATATACCCCCTAATTTCAAGTTACAGTCTCAGCAATTAGATTCTTTACTGCAACAACTTCCTGCACCTTACTTATTAGTAGGTGACTTTAATGGTCACAATATGCTTTGGGGTTGTAATAAAAATAATACTAGAGGCGAAATCATTGAAAATTTCTTGACAAATAATGATCTCTGTCTTATGAATGATAAGTCCCATACTTATCTTCATCCTGCAACTGGCACTTTCTCTTCTTTGGATCTTTCTTTTTGCCATCCATCTCTCTTACTCGACTTCGACTGGTCTGTTTGTGATGATCAGCATGGAAGTGATCATTTTCCTATCGTGATTGAAAGTGTAAATTCTTCAGTCGAAGATCATAATCCCAAATGGAAGTTAAACGAAGCTGACTGTGTAATCAGTTTTTAAACATTGAAAAGTTTGATAATTCCACTGATCTTGTTGCTGATTTTACTAATTCTCTGACAGAAATATCTAATGCATGTATTCCAAAGACCTCGACAAACCCAAAGAAAAGCAATCCGTGGTACAATGACGACTGTAAGAAAGCTATTAGACAAAGAAAACATGCTTTATCAAAGTTCTGCAAATATCCAACTAAAGAAAATCTAAATAACGTGAAAAATCAAAGAGCCAAAGCCCGCCGCACTATAAGGTCCTCCAAACGAAATACATGGAAATCATACGTGTCAAAACTGAATTATAAAACACCAATTACAAAAGTTTGGAAAATGGTTCGAAAAATATCCGGAAAAGTGAAATCACCAACTTATACACATTTAAACACCTGTAGAGAAACGAAAGCAACCAATAAGGAGGATATTGCAAATACATTTGGAGAAACCTTTTTGAAAAATTCATCATCCCGAAATTATTTAGAAAAGTTCAAAAAGACCAGAATACATCAAGAAAAGAATAAAATTAACTTTAAGTCTTCGAAAGAATATAACAACCACTTTAATTTATTAGAGCTTAAAGAAGCGATTAACAAATCTCATGACACTGCTACAGGACCAGATGAAATACATTATCAGATGCTGAAACATCTACCTGAAAACGCTCTTTTAACACTTTTACACATATTTAATGACATTTGGACAACCGGTGTATTTCCAGAGAGCTGGCGTTTGGCTACTGTAATACCAATTCCTAAACCTGGTAAAGATCATGCAGAACCAACAAATTATAGACCGATAGCTTTAACAAGTTGTCTTTGCAAAACGTTGAGAGAATGATCAACAAAAGACTCGTTTGGTACTTAGAATCAAATAATCTTATATCACCAATTCAGTCGGGTTTCCGATCTGAACGCAGTACCAACGATCATTTAATCAGACTGGAAACTTTTATTCGAGATGCATTTGTAAATAGAGAACATGTTGTTGCTGTGTTTTTGACTTGGAAAAGGCATATGATACCACCTGGCGATATGGCATATTGAAAGACTTGCATGATTTAGGTCTTAAAGGTAGACTGCCTGTTTTTATTCAAAGCTTCCTTGAAGATCGAACTATGCAAGTTCGTGTAGGTTCTACTTTATCTGATCTTTATGATCAAGAGCAAGGTGTTCCCCAAGGAAGTATTCTTTCTACCACTTTGTTCAATATAAAGATTAATAACATTGTAAATTGTCAAGACAGTAAAACGGATGGTTCATTATATGTTGATGATTTTGGAATATGCTATCGTTCTAAAAACATGAGAACAATTGAGAGACACCTTCAACAGTGTATCAATAGAATTGAAGACTGGGCTACGAACAATGGTTTCAAATTCTCCAAGTCAAAAACACAATGTGTTCATTTCTGTAAACTTAGAAGGATTCACAGTGATCCTATTCTTTATTTATACGGATCTCAGCTACCTGTTGTTGAAGAATCCAAGTTTTTAGGAGTAATCTTTGACCGAAAACTTTCGTTTATTCCCAACATTCGAAACATCAAAGCGAAATGTTCAAAAGCTTTGAATCTTCTTAAAGTTTTATCAAATACGAACTGGGGTGCAGATCGTTCTACTCTTCTACATCTTTATCGTTCTTTAATTCGGTCAAAGTTAGACTATGGATCTATTGTATATGGTTCAGCCAGAAAGTCCTATTTACAAATGTTAGATACTGTTCACCACCAAGGACTTCGTTTGGCTTTGGGAGCTTTTCGGACTTCTCCTGTAACTAGTTTGTATGTGGAAGCAGATGAACCATCCCTGCATTTACGCAGAGAAAAGCTTTCTCTTCAATATGCCATCAGACTTGCCGCTAACCCACCTAATCCTACCTTCAAAGTTACATTTTCACCACAATTTGTGGAGCTGTACGAGCGTAAACCGCATGCAATTAAACCGTTTGCTCTTCGAGTTAAACCACTGCTTGAAACTTCAAATATCAATCCTAAAAATATTGAAAAACATTCTACAACAGAAATCCCGCCTTGGTGCATGAAGAAACCTAACATTTTATTTGACCTAAACACAAACAAAAAGTCAGTTACAAATCCACACATTCTGAAACAAGATTTTCAAGACATTCAGACACGTTATACAGAATTTCAACATATATATACTGATGGTTCCAAAGATGGTGAGAAAGTTGGATGTGCATTTATATCTAAGAAATACTGCAATTCTTTACGTATTCCGGATGATTCTTCTATTTTCACTGCCGAAGCAAAAGCAATAGACTTAGCTTTAGACTTTATTGACAACTGTTACCTTAATGACAAATTTGTAATTTTTTCAGACTCTCTTTCTGTCCTAAAAGCTCTAAATCACACCTCTTCGAGGAATTCACAAATTCAAAAACTATTAGAAAAACATCACGAAATTTCAAACACTAAAGAAATAGTTTTTTGTTGGATCCCTAGTCACATTAACATAGCTGGCAATGAAACCGCAGACAGAAAAGCAAAAGAATCTCTTAGTCTAAATGTGTCTATGTTTGAAATTCCGTTTAACAATTTTAAACCCGCTATCAACAGGTACATCTTATCAAAGTGGCAAACATCTTGGGACACAGCTGTTTTTAATAAACTTCACGCAATTAAACCTATCATTGGGAATAACCCTTCATTTATTCGAAATTTAAGAAGAGAAGAAATTGTAATTGCTCGACTCCGCATAGGCCATACAAGAATTACCCATTCGTACTTACTAAATCGTGAAGAACAGCCTTTCTGTATAGTTTGTAACCAGCTCTTTACAGTTAAACATATTCTTATTGACTGTGTTGACTTTTCACAAAACAGAAATAAATATTTTCGAGCTAATAACTTGACGCAACTGTTTCAAGATGTATCTGTTGACAGTATCTTATCCTTTTTAAAAGATATTTACCTTTTTAAAAAAATATAAACCTTTTCTACATTTTTACCATGTATTACTTCCATGTTAATAATGCAAAGTTAGTTTTATAATGTGCCGTACCTTCCAGTTTTGTTTATATTTTAGTAATATGCAACCTTCATGACGCAAATGACCCAGTGGGTTGACGCGTCGTTAAATTTGAAATCATCATCATCATCATCACTTTAAGATTAGTTTCCCGTGTTTTTATGCCCCCGCATCATATGATGCCGGGGCATATAGTGTTTCGGTTGTGCGTACCTTCGTACGTTATTACGTACGTCTGTCCGTCTGTCCGTACGTACGTACGTGATCCTGTTAGACTCGGGTTAAGATTTTTGTAAGAGGTAGATGTCAGGGTTCCTGTTATTGTAGCAACTTGAAATTTTGATTGAGGATTAATATAAGTACAAAAAGAATATACAAGAATCAAGGTATGACAATCCATATGTCACGGTCCAATGACTTCGGACTTAGGCCAGTTTTGCTAGGTTAAGATTTTTGTAAGAGGTAGATTTTTGGGTTTTTATTATTGTAGCAACTTGAAATTTTGTATGAGGATTTATATCTATAAGTACAACAGGAATTCACAAGAATCGGGGTATGTTTGTCTATATTGTACTCACCCCGGCCTGTGATACAGTATCTCAGTAACAATTAAAACAAATACTCAGTGAACATTGCATTTACTCATATTAACAGAGCCGGGCCGGATAGCGCAATCGGTAAGGCACCTGACTCGTAAGTCAGAGGTCCTGGGTTCGAATCCCGGTCTGGCCACATACTTTCGTTTCTCCTTCCGCTGATTCAAGAAGTGCAGTTGTCAGTTACTGGCGAAAGTATGTGCACTTAGTACTGGTTAACCGCTTAGGAGGTCTAAGCCTGCCCAGGAATAGTGTGGTTAGGTTAACTGACCGTTCCGACATGACCTTAGTTGTTTACCGTGGACGTTAAGCATCAAATCAACCAACCAACATATTAACAGACATACCAAACATGCATTCAAAGTTCAACAAAATATCACAGACAGAAAGTTTAACTAATAATGGACGTCAGGATGGCAACTTAAGTTTATAAAGTAAAGTAGTATATAGCTTAAATTATTCATAAATAAGGTAAATGTAGAACTGCATTCCTAATTCTCAATTATACTTGTTCATGTAGACTGGCATTCAAACATCAAGGTGCAGGTGCATAACTTTATCGCCGCACGTACATGTTGGGCACAATAACTTCAGTATGCTGTTGTTCATAAAGCATAAGAATGTCAGACATGGATGCCTGGCAATGGACAGGTACATTAAACTGGTTTTGGTATTGCTCAATGGAAGGCTGGGCTTGTCCCAACCCACAGTAGGTAATAATTACTTTATCACAGTAGAGCTAGGCTGGGTAAACACAGCCAGGCAATCAGCCAGACAAAATGAAGATTGGCGCCTTCCGAACCTGACGTGACGTCGAGTACTGGTAATAGGTAAACCGTCGCGCCCTGTACGTGATCCGGAGATTCAAAACGTTGCAACAAACTTTTATTTATAGGTGCGTTATTGTGCCCACATGATTGAAACTGACCAATGACTCACAGCCCGGGGAAGCCAAGTGACCCGATTACCCAATCAAAAGCAGCCCGGAAGCCAGGCGCCTCGATTTGGAAATCAGGATGCCAGACCTACCTCACGTCCGAAGTCAGCTTCAGTTTCAAAATACTTAAAACGTAAACTCTGTTAATGAATTATGTGGTAAAGACTTGATTCCTTGGAAGCTACAGAATATTTAGATACCACATTCAGTGGCTGAGACGTGACATTTAGCTCTAAATGCTAAAAGTCCGGTGACCAGGCGTACCGGACTGCAGACGCCAGTTGTGACGACATAACAAATCAATCAAATTACTATTTTTAGAAGTTTACAAACACTATCGCTACTGAAGGTTGAAGCTGGAGGTAGTCCATAGGGCAATTAAACTCAGACTATGTTAAATTACACATGATAAATATAGCTAAGGCAGAAAATATGTCTACACTGTCACCGGGCTCTCAGAATAAACAAACAATATGGCTCCCGAAGTTTCAAATCCACACTTCCGTGTTGGAAAATTACTAATTAATGTGACTTTACATAATATTGGCGTTACATGCTGATGCTTCTGAGCAAGTTTGCGGACGAATACACATGGAGAATTGCAAGTTCAATAGATTGACAGTTCCTCTTGAGAGTTTTAGTAGATATCAGTGACTTTACACAGGGAACATGGGTTCAGATGCCCTGGTGAGTTCTGATCAAACTTTCTATGTTCTTCAGTTATTAGTTGATTACACATTTTGCGTGTTGAGAATGTTCAGTGGGTTTCTTCGGCTCATCAACAGTATGGGTGATCACTTCGAGCCAATGACTGAATGAAACAAATAGCCCCAGTTGTTTCGGGTTAGGTTCATTGTTTGGGACAGTCTATTATACTCTCCCCTCCCTTGTAAAATAAATTCTCCTGAATTTGGAAGTGGTATCAATGGATTTATGCTATACTACAGTAGGACGATCAACACAGTTCTGGTTTCGACATTATCAGAATGTGACTTCATGTTCATCTCAGAACGGAGTTGTTGAACTATCTTTTTTACATCACGATTGTTCCAGAATCCAACTTAGACTGACGTATCATTCAGTCTCATAGTACTCTAATTTGTTACCTTGAAACTTGTGATCCATGTGAATTGGAATTTATGGCTCTGACACAACTAACACTGTTATGATATCTTACCTAACTTGCCTTTATCGAACAGCTACTCACAGCTGAAGTCCACCTCAGGTCACATTCAAAAGCTGTATAACCAACAAGCCGCGCTTCTCTACAGCTATTAATCATGACTTGAGCACAACTTCAGCAGCAATCAAGCTGTACCGACTGGCCACTATGCCTTTATCCGTGATATGAAAATTTCCAAAGCTTAAACTGAGACTCCATAGCATAGCTCAAGCTCACCTCAAATAATGTCCAGACATCGCACATCACATTGGTGTTACAGAGGTACGATGGCTGGTCAAAACCGAGCACAGCTTGAGCAACAATAGGAGAGGTAACTTTGCACCACTTTGATTTGTAAATAACTTTATGGAATGCCATTTCACATTTTTGAACACTTTGAATATATGTTGACTGAATTCTTGCTCAAGTCATCTTATTTCAGGTTGACTTGCTGATAAGATGAAAAACGAGATTAATCCTTGATGAGGCGAAGTTTGATGTGAGAACAGGCCTTCAAGAGCTTGTCGTTTGCTGTGTCTCTCATCATAGCACCGGCCTCAAGCATAGACGGCCAGTTCTCATCCTAGAGGTCTCCATTTGCAATTGACTTGACCTATATTGATTAATCCTTAGTTAGCCTTAACTTAATGTTTGAACACATTTTTAGAAGTTTATCATCGGATTTATTTCTCATCATAGCCCCGGCTTCTGTCATTGTGAGCCACTGTTCGTTAGTATAATGGCCTAAAGCGATCTGTCTCAGGGTTTCATATGTAAAGTAACGGCTTTTCACCAACATGTACCTGAGTGAATGCTTTGACCTTTTGTGGGCAGCTGTACCAGGCAGGGCAAGAAAGTTGGACTCATCCAATACATCTGCTCGTTCTACCGACGAAGTGTCGACTCCTATGGCTGTGAATTCCCACTGGAGGAGCTTTTGGTCTGGAGTAAGTGTCTTCCATCCCTTCGGAGGCCAGAATATAGTTAGTTCTCCCTCTGCAAAGCTAATCTCTTCCTAGGCTTCCCAGGATCTCCTAGCAGTTTGCCAGTGGGGCATCCCACCCATCTTCAGAAGCTTTGTTGCTCTGAAATCCTGTGTAGGGCCAGGTGGCAAGGATTCCAAGAGTTCTTGCAGGCTTGGAAGCTGTCCTTAGCACAGGAGCTGGTGTGGAATAGCTGGCTATGGTGGAATTTACAATGGCAGGCATCAGAGGAACAGCATTGGAGGTTCTTGGCACAGCTTTGGCCTCCTTAACTGGAAGAGATGTACTGACTTGGTCATGCAGACAATTGGTGGCGATTCTTTAGAAAGAGATGTTGTAAATTCTGTATTCCCGACCTTTGATGCAGCCCTGGAGGGTATAGTAGTATGCTTGCCTGTAACAGGAACTTCACGTAAAACTTGTGGTGCAGGAGCAATATATGCTATCTCAGGAGTGGCACCAGTGGGAGTCTGGAGAGAGGCTGCTGGTTTACTCTTCTTGGCCGGCGGTTCTGGAGCTCCACACTGCCTCTTGAAGGACACAGACTTCCGCCTTACAGAATCAATAAGAGTCTCCGATATGCTAAGAAAGGTTGCTAGCTGGCTTCTGGTGGTTTTTTGACATATCTTTTTCCCCTTCAAAGTTGGTGAAAGGCAAAGCATCATAAGGAAGAGCTCCCAGACGTCTACTCAGGCTCTCCTCTCAGGCTCCGAAGGTCAGTGTTGCTCTTGAAGACATTGTCAGAGAGGAAAAGGCGGAATTTCTCTACCCCTTTCACAATGTCCACAAAGACGGTCCCCGGTATAAGACTGATGTAAGAAAGAATGAAGTCATTTTCTACATCAAAGTAGTCAAACTCTGGAAGATCTTCGGGCGTGGAGGTGGTCAATCGCTTCGTCCTCTCTGTCTCTTTCCAGCCTCTCAGGAAGTCTTTTCTTGATCTGGACGACTTGGTTCCCATGATCTTTGCCCAGTCCAAGATGAGGGTTCTCATATTTATAGCTGCTTGGGAGTTCCGCTCAGAAGGCCTAATTAGTCTATTGTAGTCTTCCGGATAAATCGACCACCAGTATCCGTTGTTCTCGGAGAAACTATCAGCTGGGAGCTTCTCCACTCTGTCAGGATGGTGCTTCTGGGCATGGACCTTCAAATCTGAGATCCGCTTGAATTGATGTTCTGACTTCTGGCAGAAAGCACAAATGACGGACAGTCGCCTGTGAAGTGTTGCAACGTTCTTCAGCAGCTTCTGAGTATGAAATGTGTCACCACATAGCCAGCAAGACTCCCTGGAACATAGGTGGAACCCCTATTATAGCGACAGTTAATACCTGTAACACCTAGCCGCCATCGTCTTTAATCATTTTTTATAACTCTTCGATGCTGATTCTCAAGTTTATTGCAGGAGTAGTTTATGAATGGCCTTAGCAGTCTTTCTATTTATTTTTTCAGGGTTAACAGGTCTTTTCCTAGCTTTTTCAGGTCATCAGGGTCATGGTCACGGCATGGAAAATAAAAGTCTCGTCGCACTGGTCATCGAAGGCAAAATTACATGTACATGGCTGTAGACTCTGGAGTTGTAACACAAACACGTGGCTCCGACGTATCTTGTAGCTGTGAACAAGCCATATTTTGTGAAATTTAGACACTTAATATATTGTTAAGTAAAATTTGCACAAGTTGTCAACAATTTCTTATTATCACCAGTTTTGCAGTGATATCGCAGTGATATTAAACACTCGGTTGAGATATTATTTTACCTTTTGGACAAATCATATCATCCCTTAATTTTCACATTGAAAATGAAATATAAACTTTACTGCCAAACAACAAAGTTAACTTCGTTTGTAGATTTGTTAGAAAAACGTATTTTTCAATCGTATATTGTCTATAATTGTCCCAAAAATAAACTGTAGGTGAAAAGAGCAATAATATCCGTTAGTAATTGAGCCACGACACGAGAAAACCAACAATGTGGTCGTGCGCCCAGCGCAGACTCAGATTAGCCTGGGCATCCGCAGTCTAATCAGAGTCTCTGCTGTCCGCATGGAGGTATCTCAGTCCCTTAGCTACCCTTTAAGCACTTAGCGAAGAGTCTGACCAGACTGGGCGAATGCCCAGGCTGATCTGAGTCTGTGCAGGGCACACAACCACATTGTTGGTTTTCTCGTGTCGCGGCTCAATTGTCTTTATGATTATCTAACTTGAGGACACAGTACAAAAGAACGAAGGAAAATTCTCAGGAACTTATACAATTTAAAACCCACTGCCCACCTCAGGCAGAGAACAAGAAAACGACACCACAAAATTTATCATCACCAACACATTTACAGCGGCGGGCTGGTGAACAATTATTGCCCATTTAGGTGGTCATTTGTTTAACCTTCACTGAGCAATTTGTTTCACTGGATTTAAGGTGAATAGTTAAAGTTTCAAGGGAAGAAATGTGCAAGGGAAGGAAATGTGCCAATTTTTTTGCTTCCCTTTCCAATGGGAGCCAGCTCTTAAAGGGATTAATTACTGACCTTAAAACGATACTTCAGCAAGGTAGTGATTTTCTGTAATCAATTTATTTTAAAGCAGGTTGTAGACAGAAGAAACTCAGCGGACCAAGAAGGAGGCAATAATCATGCGAAAGCTCAGGTGAGAAAAATGCCCAGATGCATTAAATTCCGTTTGTATTGTGTCTACAAACCTATATTTACGGGCACTATTTAGATAAATTACATATTGTTATTATGATAGGACTCGATAGTGCGCTTTTATAGATTGCACTCGTAGCAAATCATGAAGTAAAGAACAATCTTAATAGAAACGAAGTACCATATTTAAAAATATTATTCCCAGAAAACAGGTGAATAAAAAATCTGCAAGCCTATGTTGATTTTGGCCGACTTTCTCCCTCTTTCATTCCTCTCTTTGGGGTGGTTGGGTGATGCGATGGTGCTGGGTATAACTTCCAGTGCCGGGGCGTCCTACTGATATGGATAATAGTAGGGCAAGGGCCAACTGTGCTTGCAATTGGTGCGGGTGGGGGTTGTTTGGACATTTTTTCTCTCGTCTATCGTTTCTGTTTTCTTTCTCCCTCTCTTTGGGAGACGACCCGATATAGACTGAAATCATGTCTCAAAGGGCCGTTATACCCAAAACAACCAACCAACCAACATTCCTCTCTTCCTCATATAGATTGAAAAGGACAGATGCATATGAACATTGACTGCAGACTGCTTACTCTCCCCATGCCCAGCCTAAGTGCTGCTCTGGATGTAAACACAAACAATTATACTCGCTTCATATCAGAAATTGTACCTTAAAGTAAGCAAACTGGAAAATGGGCCCGCGTACACTCCTGTCTTATCTTGCAGCCTATACGTTCCATATTGACAGAATGCGGCTCCAATATCAAATACTCGGCTTTGATGCAAACCGGGTTATGACATAAGTGCGACACATCTAACTGTTCTCCAGCAGTACTAATCTTAGGCATTTGGTCTCGAAGAACTTTTGAGGATATGTTGGACAGCCTATGAGTTCTTTCCATTGTTTTTGTCCCATCTGGCCAAGAAACAGACTTTTTTCCCATACAGACCATGTTCTCGTGCCCCACCCACTCAGTGCAATCATAAAGTCCACAATGAAAACTGGATTTTTTCTGCAAATGAGCTGAAGGGTTGTGCCAGAAAGCACCCAAGTTTGCTTTAAGCACATGCAAAACCAGAAAATGGGGTTCCACATTTTGAATCAAGGTTATCTCGAAGAAAACTAACTTTTGGAAATCCCTGGTTTAGGTGGCCCTACACTAAAAAAGAAACCCATAGCTCACAGTGCAAAATGGGTCAAAGTCATTGCACTGTCAATTTTTCTCCTGGTTTAAACGTTCCAAATTATGGCTTGGCATTGAATAGACAACACATTTACCTACCAGTAATAGCTAAAAAAAGTTTGGAGTTGTGCGGCATATTTTTGACTTCTTATATATTCAGTTCTGACAGGCCTATTTCGCAGTGAATAAATCTCGAAACTTTCACTGGCACCCCTTGTGTATTTTCAACCCCAGCAAAAAATGTAGCTTAACAGCTGTGTATATAAACTCAATTTTTAGCTCGCCTGAACGAAAGTTCAGGAAGAGCTATTGTTGTCACCTAGGCGTCCGCGTCCGCGTCAGCGTCCGCTTCGGCGTCCGGATTGGATGTTTTGGTTAAAGTTTTTTAAAGACCTATATCTCCTTAACCCATGGATAGATTCTTTTGATACTTGCACTGTAGTTAGATATTGGTCCAAAGTGTAACATGATGCCACCCCCACCCCACTCAGTGACCTTGATGTCAAGGTCACGGACTTAGGAAATTGGGAGTTTTTTGGACTGGATGTTTTGGTTAAAGTTTTTTAAAGCCTTATATCTCCTTAACCCATAGATGGATTCCTTTGATACTTGCACTGTAGTTAGATATTGGTCTAAAGTTTTCCAAGGTACTGCCCCCATCCCCCTCAGTGACCTTGATGTCAAGGTCATGAACTTAGAAAAGTGTCTTTTTATTGATTGAATGTTTTGGTTAAAGTTTTTTAAAGCCCAATGTCTCCTGAACCCATGAATGAATTCTTTTGATATTTGCACTGTATTTATATATTAGTCCAAAGTTTTACAGAAAATTACCCCAACCCTGCTCAGTGACCTTAATGTCAAGGTCAGGGACTTAGGAAATTTTTGTCTTTATTGAAGTTTTCTAATTGCATACTGATTCATAATGCTTGGCAGAGATATAGTTTACACTGGAACTGATGTTAGACACTTTTTTGAGTTTTTACAAAAATACTATATACTTATTCCATTGGATGACCTTTAAGTCAAGGTCATCGACTTAGAATTTTGTCTTAAAGATTTTGGTTAAAGTTTTATATTTATGAAGACATAATTTCACAGTGCCACGATGGACTCAGTTGATACTAATACTTGGATTGATGTTAGATAATGGTTCAGGGTTTTGATACATCCTTCCTCCCCCCTCCCCCTACCTAAGGTTCTTTGACCTTAAGCTCATTGACTTTGAAATTTCATGTGGATTTTTTTTTATTTTAATTTTATTTAACACTTATTTCTGAGATAGCTTTTGTTTATAAATGTGTTGTCATTATGGACCTGCTTGCCTGAAGTTTTATGCATAGCCGTCCACACCACCATAGGGACTGTGTGATGGGCAAGCACCAATTCAGGCGAGCTATGCTGTCAGGCGACAGCTCTTGTTTATAATAATAAATAAGCATCACATTCAGAAAAATATTTAACTTTCATAAAAAAAAACTAATCAAAGGGCCTGCAAATTATCATTATACTCCTGAAAGCTCTCCCAAGGGGCTTGCATAATGAGCATTTTTTTACTGAAGTGCAACCTATACCTTCCATCAAAATAAGGTTTTTTGCCTTCTCATGTAATATTATGTAAGGGAGACTTACTGCCATTATTTGTGTATACCAGGGATAACATTTCTATCAGTTGTGAAGGAAATATTTGCAGTCAAGTTTGTGGCAGCCCTTAGTAGCCAAAGCATTTGTCATGTATATTATGAAAATCTTGCTCATACTATTTGTCTTGTTACAAAAAGAAATATGTCTTTGAACTATTCAGCAATCTGTGTTTCGTTTCGTTAGTCCTTTATGTAAAAAGTATAATATATCAGTCATACTTTGGTCCAAGCATTATAGCTGTGTATCTGTTAATAAGTGGCCACTATCAAAATGCAAAACTTTTGAAAACTAGCTGTACTGATTAGAGTAGTGAAAAAGTCCTATTTGCAAGCCTATGTTGATTTTGGCTGACTTTCTCCCTATTTCATTTCTCTCTTCCTATAGAAGATTGAATATAGATTGAAAAGGACAGATGCATATGAACATTCACTGCAGACTGCTTTATCTCTCCATGCCCAGCCCCACTGCTGCTCTGCATGTAAAAACAAACAATTATACCGTATCAGAACTTGTATTTTCATGTATGCAAACAGGACAATGGGCCGACGTACACTCCTGTCTTATCTTGCAGACCATACGTTCCATATTGACAGAATGCGGCTCGAATATCAAATGCTCGGCTTTGATGCAAATCGGGGTATGACATAAGTGCGACACATCTAACTGTTCTCCAGCAGCACTAATCGATAGGCACTTGGTCTCGAAGAAGCCCTTTGGATATCATGTAGGACAGCCTTTGAGTTCTTTCCATTATTTTTGTCCCATCTGGCCAGGAAACAGACTTTCTTCCATACAGACCATGTTCTCGTGCCCAATCCACTCAGTGCAATCATCTCAAAAGGAGCCGCCATTACTGTGATCTCACAGCGGTTTCCCAAAAACAATATGTATCTACTATATCAGACATCTTTTATAAATAAGTTATACATCAATAAGGTGAGCCCCAGTTGCTCAGTGGGTTAAGCATTGGCCTGCTGATCTAGCTGCCCAACATTCAAGCCCACTGCAGAGGAAACTTGTCTCAACTGTACAAGAGGTTCCATTGCACATAGCCTTTCATAATTACGCTCCTATCATCCTGATATCAAGACTGAAGTACTGTTGAAAAGGATGTAAAATCTCAAGTCAACATCCATCAATACGTTGATAAGATGTTTGTCAATCGCGATATCTGGGTTAGAAAAAATCTTACATGCAATATGATATCTGATATGCTGTATAAGATATGATATCCTATATAAGGTATCTTATATACCATATCAGATATCTGAATGTATAAATAAAGTACATCATCATTCCAAATTTATCAGTTTTCTTATAATGTAAAAACACTTTTCCTTTTCCGGCTAAAGCTCTGCAGAACCAGATAGACCCACTATCAGTGCTGAATCACTGATCAGACAACATAAAATCGTTATAGATTTAATTCAGCACGGGCAATTTTAATAATACTTTTCTGTTATTCAAGTATATTCTTTTTTCTATTGTTTTTAGCTCACCAGAGCCGAAGGCTCCGGGGGAGCTTACAGGATAGGCAGTGGTCCGTCGTCGTCGTATATTGTCTGTCGTCCGTCAACACTTTTAAACGACATCTCCTCTGAAGCCACAAGGCCGATTGGGCCCAAATTTCATCTGTGGCATCCTTGGGATGGGGGATTGAAAGTTTGTGTTTTTTATGAAAATTGGCCTTTCAGTTTGGTTGCGATGGCAACTTAGAGTTCCCATTGACTTATAATGGGGAAAATTGAAAAATGGCATTTTCTGCCAAGTCATTGCAGACATGTTAATAAATTTTTATAGAATTGTTCCTTGTTCTTCTATTAGCTATATGTTTTTTGGCCCACTGCTACTTTTATTGGTTGCCATGGAAACCGAAATGCAAAAAAAAATGGAAAAAAATATTTAAAAAAAAATATCTCCTCTGAAGTCACGAGGCCGATAAGGCCCAGATTTCATCTGTGGCATCCTCGGGCTTGGGGATTGAAAGTTTATGTTTTTTATGATCATGGGCCCTTAAGTTTGGTTGCTATGGCAACTTAGAGTTCCCATTGACTTACAATGGGGAAAATTGAAAAATATCATTTTCTGCCAAGCCATTGCAGATATGTTGATTAAACTTTTATAGAAATGTTACTTGAGATGTCTTCTATCAGCTATATGTTTTTTTTTGGCCCACCGCTACTTTTATTGGTTGCCATGGAAACGGAAATGTAAAAAAAGGAAAAAAAATACTTAAAAAATTATCTTTTCTTAAGCCACTGGGCCAATAATGCCCGGATTTCATCTGTGGCATCCTTGGGCTGGGGGATTGAAAGTTTGTTTTTTTATGAATATCGGCCCTTTAGTTTGGTTGCTATAGCAACTAAGAGTTGCATAGACTTATAATGGGGAAAATTGAAAAATGGCATTTACTGCCAAGCCATTGCATATATGTTGACAAAACTTTTATAGATTGTTCCTTGAGAAGTCTCATATTAGCTATGTGTTTTTTTCTGCCCACTGCTCCTTTTATTGGTTGCTATGGAAACCAAAATGCAAAACAATGGAAAAAAATACTTAAAATAAATTATTTGCTCAGAAACCAAAATAAATTATCTGCTCAGAAGCCACGGGGCCAATAAGGCCCAGATTTCATATGTAGTATCCTTAGGCAGGATGATTGAAAATTTATTTATTTAGTTATATTTTTTTTTAATCTGCTCTTTAGTTTGGTTGCTAAAGCAGCTTAGGGTTGCATTAACTTACAATGGGGAAAATTAAAAAATGGCATTTACTGCAATCAATATTTGGAAAATGGTTATATATTTTGTTATCAACTCAACAGACTGTCTGACAGACTTTGTAGTTGTATATTTTGTATTAGCCTGTACGAATTGACAACAATTTTGAGCCTATACAAATTTGATAGCAATTTTGAGCTAGAGATCTGGTGAGCTTTGTGGCCCGTGGGCCTCTTGTTTACAGTTATTCTTTGCAGCACTCTAATAAAAGATGAAAAACCACATTAGTTTCTGTATGAACATTGAACACATGAAAGAAATGACTTGATACAGGCTAAGAGTGATGCTTAAATTTCACAAGAAAAATTCAAGCCTGTTTCCACGAATATACAGACTTCCTTGTTAATTAACGTCCAAAGCAGCACATCAACCACAACCACACCTCTTCTCCATCCCTCTAAAAAAAATAAAAAAAAGAGTCCCAGTTTCCTTTTCAGGAGGGTGTTGTTGGGTGGTGCGATGGTATCGCGTGTAACTTCCAGTGCCGGGGCGTCCTACTGATTTAGAATATCGTAGGGCAAGGGCATACTGTGCTTGCAGTAGGTGCGGGTGGGGCATGTTTGGACATTTTTTCTCTCGTCTATCATTTCTCTTCTTTCTCCCTCTCTTTGGGAGACGGCCCGATATAGACTGAAATACTGTCTCAAAGGGCCGTTAAACCCAAAACAACCAACCAAAAACTCCTTTTCAGGATAACTTACAATACAGACACATCCCAATTAAAAGACAATTGCGGTTACTAGAATTACCGAAATACACTTAATTACCGGAATATACCAAAATATACCGGAATCTAACAGAGTATACCTAAATACATATTATTGTCTACCGAAATACACTTTATTTTGACCAGAATTAAATAATTTCATTTAAAGTATGACATTTAGTATTTGCTGCACGTGAATGCTGGCAAGTGACTGATTCATATAAAGACCCAAACCAGCTTGCAATCTGCAGAGTGATACCTATCCAAGACCCATATGTCCATTTATTTTCACTACGAATAAAAAACTAATACTTAGATGAAAATGGTACTCATTTTATTCCTTGTGCAATATTAAAGTTTATTTTGATAATATAAATGTATCTTTTGGTGTATTCCGGTATATTCCAGTAATAAGGTGTATTCCGGTAGTTCAAATAACCCGAATGAGCTGGGACATGACAAAGCCAACAAAGTGGCATATGCCCCCCCCCGCCCCCCCGCCCCCCCGCCCCCAATGAAGACTCAGATCAGCCTGTATGCCTAAAGGGATGATAAGGGTCTAAACTGCCTTCCTGCAGACAGTGAAAACCTTAATCCAGCTTCCTGCAGACAGCAAAGACTCCGATCAGACTGGGGATGATCTTAGTCTGTCACATGCACACATACCACTTTGTTGGTTTCCTCGTGCCACAGCCAAAATTATCTCAGTTGTTTGGTATTGCAATACTTACCATTTACGAAGTATGTTTTCTGTGCCCTTCTTTTATAATATTCTCTTTGATTTTTTCCTTTTTTTTGTTGATTTGTCTTCCAGGTCATCAGGGAAGTCTGTTAATCCTGAAGAAATGAATTTAAACAAGTTCTGGTATTCTGTCAGTTCCATCCTGACTCAAAGACAAGATCGAGCTGAAGTATTTCTTTTTACAAGACTTTACTCAGGAACGATTAGAATATAACACCAAAAATGGAAATACAACAATTAGAACCTGGAGCCAATCGGTTTCCACAGCCAGTGATGTGGGAGAAAATCACACCTTTAGGTATCATACTGATACCTAAAACGAATTTCACACTTTGACCATCTATGGCTTTTACTAAAAACACAATGTATGGACTGGCTAATCAACACCCTGAAATTTTGTTTTAAGACATAACTGATTGCATTAATGACCTAGGTAAAGCATTATTAACAAAGGAATCAGTAACTTTACCATCAATATTTGGACGGGGCCTTATGCCTGCCAATATTGGGCTCAGCAGAAAAAATTTGGACATGTGAATAAAAAAAAGAAAAAGGGAACATTATGAAATAAACTGCATAATGTGGCACTGTTGTTTTCTTACTGTATGCTATCATGAAACTGCAGCTTTTAATGTACATACATTACAATAAAACTGAAACTTGATGCCCTGAACATCCCAGAAAATAATGCCCCTCAATTAAACGATTTATTTTAAAAAAGTTAAAAAAAAAGAAAAAAAAAAAAAGAAGAGAAATTGGGAATTTGGAGAAATAAGGCCATATATCAATGAAAATACCATTTCCTTAGCACAGACTCTTTGTAACAGAGCAGCGCCGAACAATTTTGTCTCCTATGTTTATTTCCTAATTTTTTTTTTTTTTTTTTTTTTTTTTGTTTTGTTTAATATTTTCATTTTGTGGTTATAATAAAATTTTGATTGGGCCCTATAATGCGTCAAACGCCAATATCTCCTTCATTTGCTTAAATTTCACGATTTTGATAGGCCTTTTGAAATTTTTATGGCACCTCTAGAAAATATTATGGGCCCACAAATTAATATTTTTATCCATTTTGAGTAAAGACAATGTCAAATATAGTAGTATATGCACATGCCCAGCCAAAAACTAGTTTTGACAGATATCAAAGCTAACTAGAGATGGCAGTAAGCATGGCTTACTAAATACCCCCCGCATTTAGCACTTAGCTGGCTTTGTCATCCAACATTTAGAAATACCCAGCATTTAAGTTACATGTTAAAAAAACACATTATACAGCTCATCCTTAAAGTTCTAGCAAGCATGTCCACTCTATTCTTATGCTGGCTCCATGGATCAAATCTGAAAGAAATCAGAGAAAAAATGACCCCCCAAAAAATAAATGATTACAAAATCAAGCTCCTTTTGTCATCCAACTTTTAGAAATACCTAGCATTTAAGTTACATATTAAAAAAAAACACATTATACAGATCATCCTTAAAGTTCTAGCAAGCAAAACTGAAAATATTCATGTCCACTCTATTCTTATGCTGGCTCCATGGATCAAATCTGAAAGAAATCAGAGAAAGAATGACCAAAAAAAAATAAATGATTACAAAATCAGAACAAAACAACTGCAAAGGGACATACATGTAACTCAGAAAAAATGCTGAAGTTTCAAACCTATAACTCAACAGGCATCTATAGACCAATATGTATTCACACACTTAATTTAAAAAATGTCAGAGAAACAGTATAGGAGAAGAAGCAGCAACTCTCTTTTCAATAACCATAAAGGGGCATAACTAAGCCAGACAACTCAACTTGAAAAGGCTGAAAAGTATTTGTCATCTGTTGTCTTCTCCTGAATCAATGCACCAAATAGGAATAAAATCAAAGGCACATGACCAAAAAATCCCACGTTAAAAGAGCATCAAATATCAAAAAGGGGCATAAATCATGCAAAAAGGGTTGGTCGTTAAAATTATAAACTTAATGCACATCTTCATATCAATATTTGTTCATATACCTAATTTCAAGAAAGTCTGTCCAACAGTTTTGGAGGAGTAGTCATAACAAACTTTTATACTAAAAATTTCATAGGGAAATAACCCAGCAGGCAAATGCTTCCGGGAAAAGCTGGAGAAAAAGGTGTCAACTAGCACTTATGCTGAATCTATGAACCCAATTTGAATAAAGTAAAACAAAAATGACTAAAATAACCCCCAAAATTCAGGCAAAAATGTCAATAAGGGGCATAACTCAGGCAAGAGGGGTCAGATTTCAAAAAAGAAACCTTAATGCACATCTACATACCAATAGATGTGTTCACATACTTAATTTCGAGAAAATCTGTCAAGCGGTCTAGGAGGAGTTGCGATAACAAACTTTTTTTACAAAACAATATAAGGGGGCATAACTCAGCAGGCAAATGCTTCCGGGAAAAACTGGAAAACACATGTCAAGTATTTTCTTATGTTGCATCTATGTACCAAATTTGAATAAAAACTAAAGCAAAAATGACTGAAATTAACCCAAAAATTAGGGCAAAAAATGTCAAAAGGGGCATAACTCGGGTAAGAGGGGTCAGATTTCAAAAAGAAAACCTTACTGCACATCTTCATACCAATATGTGTTCACATACTTAATTTCAAGAAAATCGGTCAAGCGGTCTAGGAGAAGTTGCGACAACAAATCTTTTTTACAAAAAAAATATAAAGGGACATAACTCAGCAGGCAAATGCTTCCGGGAAAAACTGGAAAACACGTCAAGTATTTTCTTATGGTGCATCTATGTACCAAATTTGAATAAAAATAAAGCAAAAATGACTGAAATAAACCCAAAAATTAGGGCAAAAAATGTCAAAAAGTGGCATAACTCAAGGAAAATGGGCAGATTTCAAAAAGGAAACCTTAATGCACATCTTCATACCAATATGTATTCACATACTCAATTTCAAGAAAAGCGGTCTAGGAGGAGTTGCGATAACATTTTTTTAACAAAGAATATAAAGGGGCATAACTCAGCACTGAAACTCATCTAAGGAAATCGGAAAAATACGTATCCACTCTTTTCATATGCTGCATCCATGGACAAAATTTGAAACAAATTGGAGCGAATGTTGCGGACGGACGGAATGACGGACGGACGGAAGGACAACGTGAAAACAGTATACCCCCCTCAAACGTAGTTTGCGGGGGTATAACTATACTTAAAAACTTGACAGTTGTTATTTTGAAGGTAAGCTTTTTTTATGATGAGTCCACATGTGAAATTTCAAAACTCTAGGATTCACGGTTCTTAAGATATGGTATGCGTGACAAACGGATGGACAGACAACCCAGAAGCAATATTGTTCAGTTTACATAAAAGAACGTTCAAGTACCCATTTATTTGACTGCATTTATTAACTTCTGCACCAAAATTGTCTACACATGCCATGAAATCTTGTATTTAACCCTTTTCCCAAATAAAGGCACCAGAAAGCAAAGTTGACCTTGCCAAAAAATTATCAATGTCCCTCAGCCCCTGGAGATTGTCCATGAAATTTGGTTACCATTTGCCTAGTGGCTTTTGAGGAGATGTTGAAACTTCAAAATATGAGTCCGGGGTCAAAGAATGACCTTGACCTCTTGTACTCATTAAGATGACTATATATACCAGATATTAGACCTAAATCTTTGAAAATTTCCAATAAATACCCTGCTGAAAAATTCGAGGTCAGCCCAAGGTCATCATTTGAACAATCTTGATACTAGTCTAGAATCCTATGCTACATACCAAGTTTCAAGGCCATCAGTCAATTGGTTCTCAAGATGAAAGATTTTTACCATATATGGGCATGATGGCCCTGTTGGTCTTGTCACGCAGACCATTTGAAGAATTTATTTTGCTTACAATTGCCCTCCAGGTTTAACTTGAAATTGTCAAAATATGAGCATATTGGGTTGAAGGTCAAAGCACGATATTGACCTCTTTTACTTATAAATCTTCATGTTCTCATTACATACCAAGTTTCAAGGCCATCAGTCAATTGGTTCTCAAGATGAAAGATTTTTACCATATATGGGCATGATGGCCCTGTTGGTCTTGTCACGCAGACCATTTGAAGAATTTATTTTGCTTACAATTGCCCTCCAGGTTTAACTTGAAATTGTCAAAATATGAGCATATTGGGTTGAAGGTCAAAGCACGATATTGACCTCTTTTACTTATAAATCTTCATGTTCTCATTAAGATGACTGTATATAAAAAATTTAGGACTAAATATTCAAAACTTGCCATGAAATCTTTTGTTCTAGCATATCCTATATTTGACCTTGTGGTAAAAAAGATCAAGATCAACCCAACGTCATCATTTGAACAATCTTGATGGTACTCAAGTACCCAATTTAACATATCAAGTTTCAAGGCCATCAGTCCATGTGTTCTGGTGAAGAAGATTTTTAAAGCTTTTTAACACATATGGGCTGGGTGGCCATGTTGGTCATGTGTCCACGAACTGGCGTAGTGATAAACTTCCAGTTTATGGATAGTGAACAAAAATATTGGTGGGTGGGGAGGGGCATTCATTTCATTATACCAGCTGAATAACCCAAAGGACTATAAAACATTTGGATAAGAAAAAAAATTCACCGTTTTGTTTTTCTAAGAAACAAACTTTTGTATATACACATACTTTTTTTACACATTTTCCATTAAAATTCATGTCACTAGCACATGGATGCGCTTTCATTTCTGCAAATCATATAATCTTTGAAACAAACTGGAAAGAAAATTTGCAATTATCTTAATAATAAGTATATTTGTACATTTTTTTTAAAAATGCAAGAAAATTGAATTTCATGAAAAACGTCATGAAAAACATATTCAATCGATGGGGCATGCTATGCATATTGTTTAGTAAAATTTACATTGTATGATACAGAATAAAACAAAAACAAAAAAACAAGCATTTCACCGTTTAGTTTCCTTGAAAAATAATGTTTAAGTTTGTTTCCTTGAAAAATAATGTTTAAGTTTAAAAATATTCCCTTAAAAAACTGCTAAATACTGCACCTGCTGCTGGCACAGCCGGTTCTTGCCCTGTTATTATACCCCCGACATACGAAGTATGTCGAGGGGTATATAGTTTTCGTCTTTCCGTCCGTTCGTCCGTTTGTCCGTCTGTCCGTCCGTCCGTTCGTCCGTGTGTGCGTGCGTGCGTGTGTGCGTCCGTCCGTTAACATTTGCGTTAAAGTTTTGCGTTAAGTTTTTAATGTTTGCTTATATTTCCAATATCCTTTGATGAATGCTGTTGGTATGTGCCTAAATTTACTTACAGGTTCAAGCAGAATACCTGTCATCATTTGGATGTTGCTGCTGACCTAAGGTCAAGGCCACAGACTTAAACATTTGCGTTAAAGTTTTGTGTTAAGTTTTTAATTTTGCTTATGTTTCCAATATTCTTTGATGAAGCCTGTTGGTATGTGCCTCGATTTACTTACAGGCTCAAGCAGAATACTTATCATCATCTGGATGCTGCTGCTGACCTTAGGTCAAGGTCACAGACTTAAACATTTGCGTTAAAGTTTTGCGTTAAGTTTATAGTCTTCTTTTATATTTCTTATATCCTTTGATGGAACCTTTCAATATTTGACTAGGGTTACTTTTAGGTTCATACAGAGGAGTTTACATCATCTGGATGCTGCTGCTTACCAAAGGTCAAGGTCACAGACTTGTGTATTTGCGTTAAAGTTTTGTGTTATTTTTTTTTTCTTTGTTTGTATTTCTAACATCGTTTGATGAATCCTTTTTGATAAATGACTAAGCTTACTTCTATGTTCATACAGATTAGTTGACATCATCTGGATGCTGCTGCTGACCAAGGTCATCGGCACAGACTTATATGTTTACATTCAAGTTTTGTGTTAAGTTGGTACTCTTTGCTGATATTTGTAATATACTTTGATGGAATCATTTAATATGTGACTAAGTTTACTTCTAGGTTCAAACCATGTATAAGATTGGTTTCATTAGGCAGTAGTTTTTAAGGCGGTGGTTTCATTAGGCAGTGGCGCTGGTCGGGGGTATACGTGAGCCCCTGCTCACTTGGTCTAGTTTAGTTTCCTGTTGTTCCGGGTCTACCATAAAGTAATGCCTCAAAAATGCACAGATGGAATTGAAATTGTAAAGACCTTGATCATTCTGGTTCCTAAGGAACAGTCTGATCTCGGTTTTTACTGTTTGTACAGATGTATCTGCCCGAAAACTTAGGATCTTTATGGTATACATTGTAAATGTGCATATAGTCCATAGTTGATCGATTTTACCATGAAAAGTTACTCTGTTTTATGTTTTAAGAAGTCAATACAGAGTTATTGTGTATCTGAAGACCTTAAGGAGTGTTTTATTTGATTTTTCTTTTTCTTCAGAATTTACTGTTATCTAAGGCCAACAGTGTAAGCCCTGACTAGACGCTGTTTTTTGTGACGTCTGATCTTGGTATACACGTATTCCTCGAGACTTCTACTATTTGATGTTAGGTGTAAACTTTATGGGTGCTCACAAGTTCAGTTACCCTTATGACCCAAAATGCCGGAACAGCCAGCGAAGACCCAGATTAAAACGGTGGTTTTAGCCAACTACACAAAAGTTCACTTACCATAACGACAAACAAAACCTGTCACAGGGACAGGATAGCTCGCCTGACAGCGCTTTGCCCATCACATTAAAAAACTTTAACGTAAAACTTTAACATTTTGCTAACGACGCAGCCAACGCTAACGCCGACGCCGGTGTTGAACAATAGCTCTTCCTGAACTTTGTTCAGGCGAGCTGGAACAGCTGGTGTTGACCCAGATCCGAGCAGAGTGTGCATTTGTACCTTGGGCAATATATAAGTGCAGTCTTTGAAGGATCAGTCTAAAAGACGGTCGAGATCCAAATCAGGTTTCATGAAATGTAAACTCTAGAAGGCTATAAAATAAAATCTCTGTTGAATATTGTCTTTGTGATTATTAAACACAGGGAAGTATACACAACAAGTACACACGTGTACTGGCCCGGTGCTGGAAAATCCAAGGCTGGGGTTCCATAGCCTAGTGAACGACAGGGAAAGTAATCCACGAAGAACACAAGAAAATTATAATTTAGCTTTGTGCATTTAACCTCGTGTGATTCCAGAATGAGCATTAAATTGATTTCATTTTTTTACGGTAACTGGTAACCTCCGGAGACTGTTTCTGTCCAGCATGTTATTGCGCTCATTTAAGTTTACTAATGCATTCTAACTTCCATGAAGGGGTGGTCGGGTGGTGCGATGGTGCTGCGTGTAACTTCCAGTGCCGGGGCGTCCTACCGATTTGGATAATAGTAGGACAAGGGCCTGCTGTGCTTGCAGTGGGTGCGGGTGGGGGTTGTTTGGACATTTTTTCTCTCGTCTATCGTTTCTCTTTTCTTTCTTCCTCTCTCTGGGAGACGACCCGATATAGACTGAAATTCTGTCTCAAAGGGCCGTTAAACCCAAATCAATCAATCAATCAAAACTAGGTTCCATGCAAGTAGTAGCAAATAATGTAAGCATTTATGTCATACTTACCTCTCTTTCCATGGTGAATAGTGAACACATCAAGAACCTAGCCATACAAAGATAAATAAATTTCTGGTTCGGTCGTGTCCATCTCGTTCACTAAGAGAGAGAACTGTGTTGCTGCTCCTCTGTCTAGATCCTTCCTTTGAATGGGCTACCGTTATGCTAGCGTATCCGATTAATATTTGAGACACATTTTCGCTAATCAAATTATAAACAAATAAGTAAAGCGTGGTACCTTACAGGAATCAGTACTGCACTGCATTGCACTGCTGCTGGCTTTACAGGTGTTTCATCAAAGGCTAATGAGGTCATCTACACCTTACACCCAAATTGTGTCAGATATCATGAGCCTAGCTAAGTGGTTCTCCATATATTTTGTTTACAAGGTTTTCCAATAGCCACAATGCATACATGTAAGTCCGACAAAGGGCAAAGCTATGTCAGATATTTCGGAATTTCTTCAAATGTTCATCAGGCTAACTATACATTTAACTCAAACTGTATGTCAAATAACAGAGCTTAGCCCAAGCAGTTCTCAAGATATTTGGTTCACAATGTTCCCTATAGCCACAATACTAAACCCAAAAAGGGGCACCACTCTGTTAAATATTATATTGTCGGAATTTCATCAAAAGTTAATCTGATCAGCTAGACCCTAACAATATATATTAGCCTACCTCAAGCGATTCTCCCGATATTTTGTTCACAAGGTTTCCCTAAAGCCACAATGCATAAGGATATAAAAGGGGTACAACTCTGGTAAAGATTTTCGAAATTTCGTCAAATGTTGATAAGGTCGCCTACATCTTACACTCGGACTGTATGTCTGATATCATAAGCCTACCTCTAGCAGTTCTCCAGATAGGCTTAACCAAGTATCCCCTCAGCCACAATGCGTAACTCGTGTTATACATTTTCAGAATTTCACCAAAGTTAACCAGGTCATCTACAATAACACCAAACTGTACATGTACATGTATGTCAGATATCATGAGCCTGGCTCAACCGGTTCTGCAGTAATTTTGTCCACAAAGTTTGTCCACGGCCACAATGCATGTCCGAAAAGGGGCATAACTCTGATAAATATTTTTGGCATTACAACAAAAGTTTATCAGGTCATCTACATTTTAAACCAAAACTCTATGCCAAACATCATGAGCCAAGCTCAAGCAGTTCTCCAGATTTTCGTTTGCAAGGTTTCCCAACAGCCACAATGCATAAGTCCAAAAAGGGCTATTACTCAAGTCATCTACACAGTAGACCAAAATTTATGCCAAATATCATCAGCCTAGCGCACCTATTTCTCCAGATGTTTTGTTCACAACATTTCCCTATAGCCACAATGCATAAGTCCGAAAACGGACATAACTCCATTAAATATTTTTGAAATTACTCTGCCTAGAACAAGCTGTTCTCCAGATTTGTGTTCACAAGGATTCCCTGTAGCCACAATGCGTAATTCCAAAAAGAGAGGTAACTCTTCAAGGACAAGTGCAAAGAATTAGAAAAGAAATAGGGGTCTGCTAATTTTTGATGTTCATTCCAAATATAAATTTCAAGATCCTAGCATGAACCATTCTATAGCTTTCCCAGGTACTGAAAGTGTTACAGGTAGATAGACAGATGGACATGACAAAAAGGAATCTGCCCCATCAACTTTTGTACAGACAATGATAATACTTTACACCACAACCTCTTTATAACACTGTTTTGGAAATCCAAACAAAAGTTCATGTTGGCTAAACAACTGTGTTACACCAAAAACTAAAATGTATAGATTATATAGTAAAATGATTATTTATGGTTATTTTTCTATACAATCTATACATTTGGTTTAAACATATTTCATTTCAAGTAATACATGTCCATACAAACAAATTTTACAATATATCAAACAGGATTTGAACGGAAGCATAAAAGCTTATAGAATTCATCTCCAAAAATCTATGCATTTTGGGATCCAACTGCCAACAGTGTCCAAAAGTGTGTTATAACAAGGTTGTGTTGTATGCTCCTCCTCCCCCCCCCCCCCCTTTGCAGAGATATAAAAAAGAGATGTCTAAAACTATAATGAGGACCATGGCAGTCTTAGGTTATAGGATCCTCTTAACATCTGACCAGCTGAGAGATTTTCACTGGTCATTTGGTCATTATAATCTACTCCTGAATGGTAGAGGAACCATGAGAACAAGTCCAGGCTGAATTTCATGAGAAGCTATGACTGAACATGAGAAATCTCTGTAAATAGTTTTATTAGCCCACACTTTTTGTTGTACAAGAAACAAACAAACAAACTACTGAAGCATGAAAAGATAAATCACAGTTAAGAGCATTCTAATGGACATTTCATGGGTCATATGTACATAAAATTTTCATTAATCTAGAGGCTTAAATGTATGAGAAACAGCTACACGAAAATGCTGTTAAGAATATTTCACGTAAGTCTGACCACTAAGCATAGGTGGGCGAAAACTGGAATATGTGGAGAAAACTAGACATGTATTTGTAAAACGCTATGCCCCCAACATATGCTTGACCCTCAAGATAGCCTAGACATAATTTTTTGCCACAGGCAGATATTCAAAAACGAAAAGGGCAAGAGTTATACTTTTCAGTCACCACATATGATCTCAATGAGCTATATTTACAAACTTTTATACTGATACCCATGAAAAGCCACAATCACGATATAGTTTACCCAATGCATAAGTAGAAATGAAATTCATACAACAGACATGACATGCATACTTACGGACAAAGTCAAAATATATATAAAAAAAAAAGAACTGAAACATAATACCTTTTGGGTTAGCTGTTGTAGGTTCTGTCAGAGTCTGAATCTGTAGCTTTAGGAAAACTTATGTAAAAAACATCGGATGTTTCATTTTTGACTTAAAAAGTGCATTTTGGGACAAAACATCTAAACTTTCTCAAAAACTAACGGTCCTAATTAGAGCAAAATAGCTGGCGCCACATGATAGAGAACTCAAAAGTGGGTCTGCGAATGAACGAATAGGAGTTGTATAGTATGCGCTTATTATAATACAAAGAAATGTTTTTTAGAGATTTGAACCCTGAAAAATAAAAATAAAGATATAATACTAAAGAAATCTACTTCTGCTTTAAATCTTGATTTATATACAATTTGACCTGTTATGTTAAGTAAATCTCTTCAAAAAGTTAAAACTTTTTACACGTAAATCTTTTCAAAAAGTTGAAACTTGTTTTGATTTTTAAGTCTCCTTCACCACCATAATAGTTAACTGTCTAAAACTGTATTCATTAAAGTTGAATTACACCCTTGGGAAGGATGATACAAGGTATATGCAAAACTTTATTTTCACAAAAACGGGGATTTCTCTTACAATATTTGATGCAGTGAGGCCAAAAGTTTATCAGCACCTCTAAATATGGTCAGGTTATTGTATACAAAATATCAACTTCATATATTAAACGGTTGTTAAGTTATCGCGTCCGCAACATTTATCCATAGTGCCCTATATGTAAAATTTGTAAAGGGGATCAATCAAAATTCGAAAAAATACGGGTCTGCTTATTTTTCATATAATATGTATTTATAGTATAGTAAGTAAGTTTCAGGGTCCTTCACCGATCGGTTTCCAAGATACAGTAGGCACTTAATGTTCACAAAAGGGGCATAACTCTTGCAATATTTGGCACCCTCCACCCAAAACTTAATCAGCATATCTTCATATGGTCAGAATACTATATACCAAATATCATCTTCATACGTTTAACGGTTCTTAAGATATCGCGTCCTCTAGAAAGCGTAACGGACAGTTGGACAAGGTAAAACCAATATGTCCCTCCAACTTCTTCGAAGTTAGGGGGCTAAAAAAGACCAGACCTACAGTTGCAGAAGTTTACATCTAACAAAAAGAGAGCTGAAGGCTAAATGAACAAAATGGATATTGTAGATGTGTCGCATGTATTGCATTGTACAATCTAATGACTCTCAATCAAGCCATGGTGTATGGTATGGTCTGGTGTCAATGGTATTTATGATATTGATATTGCCTGACAATCATGGCATGGAACATGATATGAAGATGAAGATTAGGAGTTTGAGGTCTAGTCAAGGCCATCATTTGTTCTTGTGAGTATAGTAAGCTTCTAAGCTTGTCTACGGTCCCTCGATTTTAACACTGTAGGGCCTGGTCTCCAATGCTACACACCAAGCCAGAGGGCCATCAGGGTTTTGCTCCTCCTCAGGTATTTAGCTCGCCTAAACGAAGTTCAGGAAGAGCTATTGCACTACCCCCTATAGGTCAAGGTCACGGGCCTAGCGATTTTATGTCAAAGTTTCTGAAGGTGTCATAGTTTTTAAACCATTTTATCTTTTTGAATTATATTTGGTTTGACTTAGCAATTTTATGTTAAAATTTTACAATATAGATGTTTCAGCTCGCCTGTACGAAAGTACAGAGAGCTATTGTTGTCACTTGAACGTCGGCGTGGGCGTTGGCGTGGGCGTTGGCGTCACACTTTAAAGTTTTACGTCAAAGTTTTTTATACGTGATGGGCAAGGCACTGCAGGCGAGCTTTCCTGTACGGGGACAGGTCTTGTTCAAGGTGAACAATGGACAACAACGGAGAGTGAGTTATCACAATAGCTCGCATAAGTCTTTGGCTCAGGTGAGCTAAAAATGCAGGGTTGAACAATATGAATCAGTGAACTAGTTGGTCACTTTTGTATGACTGAAAAGCCAAATGCTTGTTTCTGACACTCATGATAAGGTCTCCACTTTATAATCATAATCATGTCAATAATTATCACTTGTAACGGAACAAAAGCAGAAAACATCTCTGGAAATGCGGACACCCCACCCGCTCTAGCGACCGGTTCATCTGTTCACCGCATACCACACAATATGTGGAAAAAATACATGACAACCTTTTTGTGAGTTATAAATCGATGCCAAAACATTTTTAGAACAGATTGGCGATATAAAGATAAATGGAATACCCACCTGATCTACGACGGGGCCAAACAATAAAGTTGAAAATCACGTTGTTGTTGACACTGAAAGAAAATGGCGGCGCATTGTAAAACAGTAGTCGATGGAAATCGCCGATTCATGGTACCGGACATTGCCGAATGTTGTTACTGCTGCTGTGACATTTGCACATATTATCAGTGTATAAGCGGACAGTCACCAAATCGGAAGCGACAATTGACTGTACACCCTAAAATCATAAGTGCGACATAAACAACATCTGAGGTTAAACGGTCAAAAGCAGGTAAGTCCTTATCGAATTTGTTCTTCTAGATGCGGTTTTCGACATCGGGGAGAGAATTAGACGTACTTCACCTGTAGCATTGTCAGTTTGACATATCATCACCCAATCTCTGTAAAAATCAAGTTTTCTTGCTTAATCACCAGTTTCGCCTTATTTTCTGTCGATCGACACGGACAATCGGGGCTAAAAAGACTAGAATTATGGCATCATTTCTGTTTAAACCAACATAAAATCATCGCTTCATCTTTATCCTGCGATATCCAATAGCTGAATCCATCGAAACATTACTGTAAACAAATATATTGCCTCCTGAATCGCACACGTTCGTCTCATTCGACTGTCCGACTAGTGACAACTGTACCTAATCATTAGCGACATAGCAAGCAACAAAAATTGTGTTTTCACATTCATGACGATTATTTTCAACAAATGCCTGAAAAAGGTAACAAAATATCGTTTTGGATGCTTTCACTGGGATCATCATTTGGAAAGAAGGCTATGATAAAAAATGATCATATGGCTAATTTTTTCTCTGTCAACAAATGTGTGACCTAGCCGCATACCGCTTTTGTGATGCGCTACTGGTTTTCAGAAATTCGCATTTTCCGTCTTTCGGTACCGTTTAAGCAACCATCAATGCAATAAAAAGTAAAGAAAGCTACACGTAAACCCCAACCACCCCTTACCTGTAAAAATACATTTTGACCTTAATTATTATTAGTCGATCATTTTTCTAAGCAAATTCTGTGTCTGTGAAGACAAACTCAGTGCTATGTCTCAGAAAATCGATAGTCATTGATCAAAATTCACACATTACATTAATTACTGTGTCTAATGTTCGTCATGGTGCATGTTTACTTTTTGTTTCAGGATACTTCACCGTCCCGACATGACATCAGCTGTTTACCGTCAAACAAAAAAACAGGATATGTCAAAAGATGTCAGCTGAAAAGGACTTTAAATGTTACCACTGTTCTCAGACATTTTCAAATCTTAACGAGATAATAGACCATAGCATAATATATCACTCTGAGGTGCAACTGAAATTTAAAAGACGTGTGCAAGGTCCATGATTGTCTGAAAGAAAGAAAAGATGGGTAATGGGTAAACAAATACAATTTCGCAAAAGGTAATAAAACTGCCCCCCCCCCCCCCCCCCCCCCCACACACACAAAAATGAAATAAAATAAAAAGAACACATATTAAGCATTTTAAGAAATTCGGTAGTATTTAAGCAGCGTTATATTAAATGGCCAATTCTACAACGTTCATGACGTTGTAGGTGTACACCAGGGCTCTGTCCTCGGATCTATACCTTTCCTGTTTTTGTAAAGAAACTCGGATCGTTTCGGTCCTGGGTAGTTTCGGTCTGATTGGGTGATTTTGTTAGTGTAAAGCTAAATGGTAGGCTTAGGGTAGGGCAGGGCGAGGCTGGTGCGGTAGAAATGAGGAGTTTGTTTCTTTGTTTGGGTTAGCTGTCCGGTGCACAGTAAAGGTCATGACGAGCCAGTTAATTGTTCATATACAAGCTTAGACTATCTAAGCAAGTGAAACGAATAACAGGTAAGTTCTCCTCCGACAGTAAATGACAAGTACCGTTGGTTATAACCGCACATATTCAGGTATGTTTCTGTGGGCACGTTGAGCTGTTTCCCAAGAGATGGGGAATTAGGAAAGACAGATAAGGTAGACGTGAAATAAAAACAAAACACACACACACAAAAGGCACACACAAAAAAAACACTAAAACAACCCCCACATTCCGCACCTGATGCAAGCACACGTCCTCGTCCTACATTGTAATTTAGGTTAGGGAGAGCAAAGAGGATGTAAAAGGGTAGTATAGGGTATCAATGTAGATCTAGGTGACAATATTGTGCCGTTTGTAAAATATGTTTTCATATCTTTTGAGCTGCTAGTCTGACCATTGTAATTAGTTTCGCCTGATGGAAAACACATTCAAAATACATTTTCTTATGTTCAATGTTCTTATTATTTTTCAATGTTTTTCAATGTTCTTATTATTTTTGTTCTTATTATTATAATGTTCTTATTTTTATTTTTGGTTCGGTTTGGGTTGCTGAGTGGCCACCTTTTGGGAACAAGCTGCTCACTCGGTTGGCCATATGTTCTCTGTATCTTGATTATTTGTAATCTTAGTTGTTTCCAACTATGGTTTGAGGGCTGGATTTGGATTTTGATTGTTTCAGTTCCTGGTCTTTGCATACTTTTTACTTTCTTTACACAGAAAAATTCAGAAACACTCTCAGTATTTTCAATTTATTTCGAATCTTACGAATAAATCATTGAGCCTGCCATGCATATCTGTGCAAATTTATGGTAGATAAACAGCATACTGGACTTCTGAAAACAAACTCAATCCAGTAGAAGTTCTTACCCTCCGTTGTCGTTATATTTCGATAAAGAATACATAAGTAAAAATATTTACTAACACATTTTCTGTTCAATAAGACTTATAAGAATATCGTCGCTAGTCGTTCAACACCATTTTTTGTTTTTGTCACTAGTCGGACAGTCGAATGAGACAACTATGTGCCATTCAGGAGGCAATATATTTGTTTATAGTAATGTTTCGATGGATTCAGCTATTGGATATCGCAGGATAAAGATGAAGCGATGATTTTATGTTGGTTTTAGCAGAAATGATGCCATAATTCTAGTCTTTTTAACCCCGATTGTCCGTGTCGATTGAAAAAAAATAAAGCAAAACTGGTGATTAAGCAGGAAAACTTGATTTTTACACAGAGACTGGGTGGTGATATGTCAAACTGACAATGCTACAGGTGAAGTACATCTTATTATCTCCCCGATGTCGAAAACCGCATCTAAAAGAACAAATCCGATATTGACTTACCTGCTTTTTTGACCGTTCACCTCACAAGTTGTTTATGTCCCACTAATGATTTTCGGGTGTACAGGCAATTGTCGCTTCCGATTTGGTGACTGTCCACTTATACACAGTGATTATTATGGCTCTCGCACAGAATATGTTGAACTGATCCAGTACTGCAAGATATTCAAAAAATATTATACTGAACCCAAATGATGATGCAATGAAGCAAATAAATGTTATCATGGTTGCAATCACTACTTTACAGTTACCATCCATACAAATACTGATACAAATGTAGACTGCCTGACAATGCCTCTATCTTTTCAGCGGAGAACAAAGCTGTTGATTTAGCCTTGGATCACATTCCACAGTCTCAGAATACAATTCCATCATCTTTTCTGATTCCTCACTGTTCTGCAATCCCTAAATAATCGCCATATCGAAAACCCTCTTCTTTTGGATATCCTCTTAAAACATAATGACTTAGCTGAGCTTAACAACATTGTATTTTGTTAGCTGCCCAGTCACGTGGGGATTAAAGGCTACGAAAAGGCCGACATTGCCACAAAATCCGCATTAGCTCTTCATATTTCCGACTTTAAAATTCCTTACCTTGATATTTAACCTTGCATAAATACCTTGATATTTAACCTTGCATAAATACCTATCTTCATGATAAGTGGCAGTTATCGTGGAATGCTGCCGTCTTTAACAAACTTCATTCTATTAAGCCTTCACTAGGTGAATGGCAACCATGTTACAGAACTGATCTTAAGGAAGAAGTAACTTTAGCTCGACTTAGAATCGGCCTTACTTTCATTACTCAATCGTTTTTGTTGAAGGGTGAGGAACCGCCTTTGTGCATTCCTTGCCAGGAACCTTTTAGTGTAAAACACTTTCTTTTAGATTGCACGGATTTTCGTATTACGCGTGCTAGGTTTTTCCGTGTCAACAGTATGAAACAACTGTTTGACACGGTTGTACCAGTGAAAATCTTCTCTTATCTGAAAGAGATTGGCATATATAGTAAAATATAGTTTAGTTAAGTCGAGGTATTTTTTACAACAGTTGATTTAAATTTGTGTTTACTCATCTCGCTGGTCGAGAGTTCGTTTTATGTTATCAGTCTTAATAGGCCATGAGCCAAATATGGTCTACCTCCCCCCAGGGGGAATTTTATAGACCATACTTTTCTTAAAGCCCAGCATCTAAGAAGTATTTTGAAGCATGTTAGCCCTCTGGCGAGTGGGGCGTTAAGCTGTAACAGCCTGTTACAAACGTTACCCATTAAAAAAATAAACATAAAATAAAAATGATCAAAATTATAAAAAAAACAGAAGTCACTTTCTTATGTTTAAAGTTATAGTAGAGTCTAGTAGAACAATCCAGTAGCTAAAAGTTATGATGTTTGACAGGTCACTTTAGCCTACATGGTGTCATATACGTGACATTTGTCTTAACACTCCATTAAAATTGCTATTTCCATCCAAAATACTTTCTTTTTGTAAGTTACTCCTTTGTCATTAGACCATATGTTTGTTACTGTATTAAAGGCAATTTATTGATCTTTTCAGATCTGCAAAAAATATTATCCTATCTTGTATACTTTGGGAGAAATATGATGTTTATAACAGTACCCCCTTATAAACGTTCCATATTACAATTATCACTTTCTGTACAATTCAAGTGCTTGAACTACACTGTATGGATTAAAAAACAACAGTAAAAGGTAATATTGAATATGCCAGCCTATCTAAACAGCAAAAAAAAAAAACTGTTCCACAATATTTTGAACGCATTTTAGTCGGCCATAATGATCGATTATATACGTTACCGAGGGCTATTTTTGGTAAACTCATATAATTTGACGATCGAATCATTTTATTTTCGTTGGTAGCAGTTTCTTCATATAAGAATCTTTTAATATAAAAGAAAAAATGCATTCTGGTTTATTTTCTATGATAAGTCATTACTAGTAGTAACGTAAATAACATTAACATTTAAAATATTTCATTATAATACTTTTAATCGTATTTTTCCCACTGTCACATAAATAAACAATAACATACATGTATTTAAGTCTGGATGTTCTTATGATATATTATGTACTTGGACGTAGCAACACTCCTCTCAGTTATTACTTTTAGGGATTCATGAGGTGTGTTTTATACGTGATTAAACACAGTATACTACAAATTGTAATGTTAAGGGCACTGACATATTCTGCACATGTAAAACGTTTTTTTTTTTTTTTTTTTTTTTTTTTTTTGCTGGCAACTTTGTTATTTCAAAATAAAAGTCTTTCATAATGGCATTGCCCAGTTTGTTTCTTTTACAATTTGTAAATTTGAGTTCTAAAGACAGTCACATACGTGAACTTTTGTTATATACAACTTAAAAAACAACAACAATAAACAAATAAAACATCAGAAAAGATAAAAAAGATAAAGTCGCAGCTAAGCCAGCATAGATTTTGCATATAGGGCTCGAATAAAACGATATACAATCAGTTGGATAACATTAAAAGCTAGGCGCTTTTGACGTGTTTAGTATAAAATAATCAGTAATTAACAATGCAAATGGAGTACCACCTTGTTTATTGACAGGATTTGGTATAGTTTTTACGTGCACACTGAAAAAACTATAAAGCAGAACAGTAAACCTGAAGTTTGAATACTTTAAAGCCAAATACAGTTCTGCATCAAAGCTAATGTAGATATTTGCTGGCAGCGTATACTTACTTTTGTAAGACTATCATATATTTTACGTTACCAAGGGAAACAACATTGCTGAGTTACAGTTAAGAAACAAACTTTTGAAAATAATTAATGGTAGTGTCAATACACTGCTTTATTTAGTTCATTTATGTAACTATCAATAATGTGTCAACAGGGAGTTTGGGAGAATAGTATCAGAAATTTTTAATACAGAAAAGAGACACTGGCAGTTTACTAGCATACTGTAGCAATCTATTAATGCTATGTTTAAGATGATCTATATTTCTATGCTTTTGTTTCTTTCTCTTTAAAGTCTAACTACTTTCGATCATCTCTTAAAGAATCTAACTACATTCAACCATCTATGAAAGCATCTATTCACCAAAGAACATAAAGTTACGTTTAGTTGGACAAAAATGTTTTTTTTTCCAGGGACAGTGTTCCAGTAGCTCTGCACACATAATGAAATGGCAAATGAAAATGACAGAATATATTAATGTTGGTCCTCGCTGTTCAGATATCTATGAGAAAATCTTAGTTGTTCTCCTTCAGAATGTATTTGCCTAAACTGTAGTTATGCTTGGCAGCATAATATTGAGAAGAAAAAAAAAGAAAGACCGAACAAGTAACGTATACAACGTATTCATTGCGAGTTTATGGATTATTATTTCCGATATCCTAAACTAGCAATACAGTATTTCTAAAGAGCAAATAATCAAACAATAGAAATAGGGTATTGCCAAGGAAGGGTTAACCTAAATAACTTACTGCATTTGATCTCTATGACCTTGTATTACCATATTGTTTACTTTTTAGCAATAAATATGGCTGAAAACTGCTTATTTATTATATCTTACTGCTTATCCCATAATCTTTGTCCAAATATGTTAAATACTGTTAGGGAATGCAGCATTTTGGCAATATCCAAACAACAATTTCAGTTGCTTACATACTGAAAAATTGTCTGACTGAAATTTGTATTTCGTAACACCTTTATTCCTTGATAGTAACAATAAGTGGGAATAAAACCATGGGGTTTGCAAAATTACCTGGCCAGTTAAATATTTGTAACAACATAATGAAAAATAGAACTCCTGAACAAGCTGATGACAGAATGATGTATGCGTTATAAAGTATGCCACTTTCTATCAGCCTTAAATTTTCACATTGTTAATAGTTTGTAATGTATTTGATGGCCGGGAGCTGCATAAACAGATCACGTAGATCACAAATTAACATGTAAATTATGATCACGGGAGCCACGCATATTTGCTAACCTATGTAAAGCAGTAACTGTGCATAGAGGCTCGTGGCTGACGATTCGACTGACAGCATAGCAGAAATGGTGCTTATCCCTGTTGGGAGCGTTGGTACTGCTTTTGATTGCCTTGGCTGGCAGTCACAGTTGCATATTTGTATGTAGGGTAATTGAATGGTGCAGCCAACAGCACAGGTAGCGATGTTGGTTTTATCCCCATCATGACGAGAACCTAAATATTAATCAGTTGCAGCATATATCAACTCTTACTTATGTCGTTCTATGCATAAAATTAAAAAAAATATTTTTATGAAGTCACTTTTAAGTGAAACTGAATTGAAGGCAAGGTCGAACTGCTTCAGCTATAACAATCTATGTGCGTCTTGCTGAGTTCTTGTGTATTTCAAAGAGCTAAATTGCCATCTGACTACCAGTGGTAAGCTAATACTACAGCATTGAATAATTCATATTGCCCGGGAACTAAAATTTTGATAACAGATGACTCACAAATCTTATCCCCCGACATATTACAATTATGTAACGTAACGTTACTGTTAGATTGCTTTTTAAATATAGTTTACACTATCCGATGTTTTTTTATAGATTGAGGACACATAACATTGGGGTTTCTTAATATTTACATATAAAACAGTGTCTACTTAAGACATAATACAGATAACATTAAAAAGGAAATGCAGCTGATGTTGGCTTTTTTAGCTTTTCTCGTCATTTTGTAGGTTAAATTCTTCAAAAATAAGATAGTTTCTGTCCACATTTAATATATCCACTGCTAACTGCTGCCTAACTTATCTAAGCTGGGCATGAATCAAAGAAGATCGATGGAGCACGTATAAACTTCAGTCCACCGATTAAGCGATTTAGTCAGGTTGTTTTTTTTTACCGAATTTTTGTTGTGGTTATGTACGTTTCATATTTAAAGTGTTTGCGGACGAGTTTTGTAAGACTTTAGTTTGTTTGTTTTTTACTAGACTATTGAAATAGTCATATATATGACAATTACTTTTCTCTTCACTTCAGTTCTTACAATTTGCTCCTTATATTACATGTATTTAGACACTGAAGGGGAAAAACGTCAAATACAATGTAAACTACGTTATACGGCTTAGTCAACTTATCCTTGACAATGTCAATTACCCTCAAACAGCAATTTATGTACTAGCAGACAAAACCCAACATTATTTAGGGCGAATACTAACATGTGTATACCAATGTGTACTTTCTATTGTAACGTGAATATGTAAATTTGGGTAGTGTAAATAACGTTGACGTTACACGTTAACGCCCCAACGTACAGAGGGCTAACATGTGTCATTTTGTTTCGTATATAGCTAACATGTGTCATTTTGTTTCGTATATAATGTACTTTCAGAACATCAGTGTTCAAAATTCCCCCTGGGGGGGGGGAGGGGGGTCTATGGTCAGCTCAAGGTCTATAAGATAGCCGTTGATCGGCGCGTTTTACCACATACCGGACTTGATTCATTTTATACTGTGCATTCATTTCTGACCTTATGCATAAAACACTTGTTCTTTTTATAACGTTTTCGGCGCGAAATAGCCCGTTTGGTGCTGATGGCAGTAAAACCCACTTACTCACTCAATATGCACTGCTGAACCTGGTATCTAATAAATGCATCCTGTGTTCTATCTATTTCATGCATTGGTATATTTGGAGCACCAAGTAAAGTACCTGTTCCGGACTTTGTTTCATCAAGGCGCAGAATAATGTAGTTTTCATGCACTACTGATATATAGAATGGACACACACATCTGTCTGCTTCAGCCATAGTATATTGCCTGCAATCAATGTCTTGCTTAATTGGTATAGTAAGATCCTTAGGGAGCCAAACATTCTAGCATCCACCGTAAATATTCTGTCAGCTGACATGTTATTATGGTAACAACATCCACTTTCTTGTAAATAACATCTAATAGTATAGCAATTGCCCATCATAATATGCCAGTCACATTCATTATTATGACATCAGCATCCAGTGACATGGAAAGCTAATGTAATATAATGCTACCCGAACTAACTATTATGACACCAGCATCCTATGTCCTATAACGTCAATATATTAAAATGCTTTACTGGCCAAATATTATGATGCCTGCAAAGTATTGTGACACCAGAATCCGCTGTCTTGTAAAGCGGGTCAATTAAAATGCTTTACTGGTCAAATATTATGACGCCTGCACAAAGTATTATGACACCAGAATCCATCGTCTTGTAAAGTGGGTCTAATGAAATGTTGTTCACGTCAACTATTATAGCAATTTGGAATTATGCACCTTAAGACAGCTATAGCTTTCCATATTTCAAGATTCTAGCTTAAATACTTCCTGAGAAAACTGACATAAATTTTCAATGTTAACATGCACAAGAAGAAGAAAGAAGAATGCATAAAAATGTAATAAGAGCAATCAGACCAAGTCTCAATCCCACTCATTCTCCATATGTATAACATGTATGAAGGTTCTAGCTTTGAATTTCTTTTCTTAACAGAACACATCCTTCAAAATCCACTCTACCCTCACACTTGATTAAATTCTTTTTCACTTTAACCATTTCTGAATCGGCAAAACTTATTTTCATCTTTCAACTGGGACATTCTTAAGGTTCTTAGGTGCTCCACGCTTAGGTTCTATTTTAGTGTCATCTGCTAATTTTTAACATGATTTTCCCTGTTTGAACTCGTAGGTCATCTCTACTTCCTTTCTTGCCTTTGCAAACAAAAGCTCTCCATTATCAAAGAGACTAAGGTCTGATCTAGCAAGTTTTGAAGATGCTTTATTTATCTCTGGTTGCCAATTTGCTAGCGTCTTGTCTGATTTCTTTCCAAAATCATTGCTAAACTGTTAATGTCTTTTTTTTTTCTTTTTTTTTTTCTTTTTTTTGGGGGGTGGGTGGGTGCTGAAATACAATGTTGCATTTTAAGGACTAAGTCAGCAAATAAGGGGCAACAAATTTCACTAGCGAGTAGACCTGCCTTAAAAAGAATTAAATTTCAAAGGGCATTTTCCCTAATCAAGGACGGGCTTTGCAGTCCTCCTTATCTGTTGTAGTAGCTTATTATCCCTTTCTACTAAAGTTTTAATAATTTTGTAACGAACACAAGTGTCTTAACATTCGAAATCTTGTCAGCAAGAGCCTTTTCATTGGCCAATTGAAACCGGTCAAAAAATTAGTAAGTACAAACCGTTTTTCAATTTTCACCATCATAATTCAATGCAACTCTAAGTAGCAAAAGCAACCAAAGTAAAGAGCCGATTTTCATAAAAAGAATCCCACAAACTTTCAACCCCCAAGCCTATAGATACTACAGATGCAGTCTGTACCTTATTGGCCCAGTGGCTTAAGAGGAGATAATTCTTTAAGTATTTTTTCAAGTTTTTTTTCAATTGCACTACCCCCTGCGTCGGCGTTGGCGTCGGCGTTAGCAAAGTGTTACAGTTTTACGTTAAAGTTTTGCAAGGCACCTGAGGGTAGGGGTGACCAAGCTTGAAGTTATTCTCGGATATAAGATCAAAATAAAGCAAGAAAGTTCATTTACACACAGTCATTTATTCATTTAAGCCTATTAATACGTGAACTTGGTATTTAGTAAATAAAGTGAAGAATGAGATCATCCATACTAGGCAATCATATCTTTTACACTAGGGGTGTGGGTGTGTAGCTGGGTCTGCACTGGCGTCTTATTGAAGTTCCCCACTAAGGTCTGGCATCTAAGTCCTTAGAGTCCAAACATTGAAGAACCCTCTGAAAACTCTAAAATTCATAGAATAACTCATAAGGTACACCCCAGCTACACCACCGCACTTCATATAACACAATAACATGGCTGATCTAATGACATGGTACTCCAGCTCTGCGTACAATTTCATCCGCGAATAACTTCGGTAAGTAGTCGCACATATCGCGAAATACGGTAAATGACACACTAGACTATTTCATCTTCGGCATCGGGTATGTGGTGGGATCCATTCGTGCAAGTGAGCAAGTAAAACAACTTCAAAGATATAAAGCGGCTGTATATAGGCCAGAAAGTAGCAAACTGTAGGATGGTATAAGTTAAAATCTTCAGCAGCAAGGTGTAGAGTAGAGTCAGTGAAAAATGTTTAACTTCATTTATGCTCGTAGAACTAGAGTAGGCAAAATGTAAACAAGGTGACTGTTTCTCATCTCGTACAGTGAAATAAAGCAATAAGAATCTAAACAGCAGTTATGCAGACTCTTAGTTTGATACAAGAAACGTAACTCGACTGCCATGCTCTGTACCTTAAGGGTAATGTGATTATCCCTCTTTAAAGTTGTTTTGGAATTTAAATTTGGCGGGTCTCAAACTTGAGAATGGATAGCGAATCAGCGCTGCTCACTTTCTTATATAGTATCTGGGATAGTACCATGTGACTAGATCAGCCAATCGGATCAGAAGAATTGCGTTCTATTTTTGGGGAAGCTAGGGAAACAATCGTTTCCTATATAAAAAGAGTGCAGTCCAATAACAAATGATGGAAGTCCTTTTGTTCCTTAGTAATTATGGAGTTCGAAACAGTAAACATTACTGCTTCGGACTTCGTAATTAGTAAAAGGACCTCCATCAAACGCTAATGTCATCCGGTAAGAATTTGAGTCAGCAGTTCGCAAATCTAGTTGCGCTTCGCAAATAGTCACGAAAATAACATTAAAAAGTTGATTTTAAGAAGTCCCTCTTGAAATTTAGGCAGTCCTTTGCTTTAAACTTACATCTAGAATAATATACTACAAGGGTTCTACCTTCAATGAGCGTAAATATTGATCAAGAACAGGTTTTAAGGTCAGGGACGCTGGCTACAGGGTCAAGGTAAATCAGTTTAAGTTTACTTCCGCAATGATTCAAACTGCTTTAAATGTGGTTAAAACTGGATAAATATCACAATAAATGGACTTTGCAGCAATATCTACAGAACAGTCTCAAATTCTACGATACCTTATGTGTAAGAGACTTCATTCTGCTATGCAATAGAACAATTGTAAAGCTTAAAAACTTGATGTAAAGTGAGTCAATAACGTGACATTTCCACATGTTTCAACAGTCAGCTGTAGCGATCGGAACTTCAGGAGAACGTTAGTAAGTAACTATTGAATCATCTAAGTTCACAAGTATTTAGAATTATTAAGGTTAGCTCTGTTCATCAGTAGCTGAAGTAAGTATTAACATCTCGAAGGGTAACATCGTCTTTTCAGTCGTAGCTCTCCAATGTTCACCGGTGGGTGGGGTACGTCAGTAGGAATAATGTAAATAGAATTGTGTTGAGGATTGTCACTGGGTGACTCTTACATTCTCCCCACCTTCAAGAACGAATATTCTCCTGAATATTTCTTGTGCCTTATCTCCACAGAATAGTTAAAGTGCTGACTTTATTATTTCATTGAGGTTATATTATGATTACTTTTTAGGGGACTGCAGTGCAAACAGTCCAAGAACTGGCCTTAATGCGTCATGAAAGCACCCTTAAGTTAGCGTTGTTTATGCCTTCATGTAGCCTTAATGCCACATCGAGGATTGCTACACACAGTCATGATACATTTAGCCTTTGGATTTAACTTCTTCCTTTTAGAGTTATATGCACTTTGCATGAGCACAAAATTATTTACTTATTTATGAACTGTAATGGAAGCAATCCCAGAGTTTGCTTTAATACCTCATGAAGTACCCTTAAATTAACGTTTATCGTACTTTGTGTGGCCTTAATGCCATTTCAAGGAGTGCCACAATACAGTGTGATTAATTGAACACATAAAGCCTTTAATACTTTGAACAACTTATCACATTTGAGGCTCTTTAAACTTAAACACTGACACTCTTGATTAGTCTTCCTCGCTTGAGAAGTACAGTATACATTTAGATATGAACCATTTGTTTTCACTTCAATGCGGAACCGTCCCACATACAGGCTGAGGTACAGTAATGATGTACCACCAATGCATCTCCCTTCAAATAGCGCTTTTATTGCATTGATGCGACCTTATTACCCGCCACAGCTTGATGCATGACGGTTCACCACCATTACTCTGCTTTTATATTGACACTTTTTAACACTTTTCTTCTTCCATCTGGTCGTGAAACACGAATGACAAGTTTAATATTGCAACAATCAGTACGCCTATTAACAACCAGAAGGGCTCATCAGCATTTTTTAACATTTTGAGAAAACTGTTTTTAAAAGTTTCAAAATGTACAGCAAATCAGTGTTTCATTGATTTGGTTTGATATTTTTCTGTAATTAACATCTTACTTAGCCCTAACATCACATATGGTGTTGAAGTGTGCAGTCCTTTTAATAAAGCCATATTTGGAGATCAAAGACAAAGAGCCCTTTTGGCTGTACAGAAACGTTGAGAAAATACTGAACCATAAGGGCTCATAATTCAGTTTCATATCAAATAAACATCAAAATAACAAAATGTAAGTGATTATTTTATTATATTTAAAAACCATATTAAGAATTATGCATGCATATATGTTTGAGGACTGTACTCATGTTTGTTTTCAGAAACCTGATCACTTTAATAATCTTTCGTTACTCTGAATCAATGTCTTTGGTTACTCTGAATCAATGTCCTCTTCAAGACAATCTGGCATAGGCAGGCAGTCTTTAGTAGTTTTGTTTGTTGACAACGCCTCATAGTAAGGCCGATAGAGGGCTGGAACTACCAGGCTATTGCATAATGATATTAAGTCTGCTTTCTTCTCCATTGATATTGGTCGTTTTTCTAAGTACAAGGGTTGATCCAGAAGTAATGTCACTGTGTCCATTGCGCCCTTATTCATCGTAGCACTATTATAAAAATTATATCAAGCTACACTGTAATTCAGTTCTGATTTACAGAATAAATATAAAGTTCGAATCTTTTTCCTTTCCAAATATATAGACGTTCAAAGTATGCCACCGACGCCATCGCGCCGCACGTTAGAATAACGTTAATTACATGAACATAAGTTTCAAAGGCAATCACAAATCAAAATCAAAATAATTTGATACGATGACCAAATATATTTCTGCCGCCCATTGTTGAAATTTTAATAGCGTCACATCAGTTTGAAATTCGCTAGCTAGTGCTAATGCTTGTTACTGCCGAGAGTAAAAATGTAGATTTCTGACAAACGCGTCAGCGGATATATATGCGGTTTTGCCTCAAATTTGGAATATTACCATTACAGCCTCTAGAGCTGTTTATTAGACATGTGGTGCTATAACAAATATTATCAGGCTTGTGACAAGGTGCAATCAGCGCGATACGGGTGCAGATGGGTCCCCAGAGGCTAGTCCGAAAGTCGGAAGACCTTTATGTACAATTACAAAAAATAACGTCACTGTTGTTCTGATCCCATATATGAAGAACGATGTCCTGCAATTCAAATATAATGTAAATTCTTAAACCTGAGCCGCGGGGCTGTTCAAGTAATATTAAAAGAAGAGATAGACATGGGTGAACAGACATTAGTGCTTTGCTCGAACAACGAATATGTTACTTTGGACATGACACAGTATCGAAACTTCGTCTGGTGCGTCACTGACGTGCGGTGCGCTTCGTTACCATGTCTTCTGTCTATCTCGATATCTCAGTTACTTTGCACTGTATTTTTATGATATTCTCAGATCGTAATGCAAATAGATTAAGGTACATGGATACGAAATTTTGTTGCACTCTCTTAATTTTACACGATTTTATAGCTGCAGTGACATTACTTCTGGATCAACCCTCGTACTTTTGTACAAAGAGATCGAAATTGTTCTTTGACGCTCTCCTGTCTTAAGTTTTTTTGACACATCGATTTTGCTAAAGGCTTCTTCATTGTAACTATACTTGAACTGTATTTCATTTTCAGCATCTTTTTCAAATCGCAGCACTTTTATTTTTGTCCAGTTTACCCTATTTCCATCAGTAGCAACTTTGAAATAACCGTAATTTTCTTTTGTCAGTTTGTGTAAATCATAAAATTGATTGAACTGTAATGGTACCACGGTATATGGTTTCTTCTTTCAAGCCATATGGACAACTGTATCCCACTGGCTTGGAATATATATGGCGGTTCTTCGTTTAGCATGTTCGATTGCAGCATGCATGGAGTCACACTCCATTTAAGTGTGACCGCTCTCTAAGAATTTTTGCTCAATAACATTAATGTTGCTCTGTCTGGAATTCTGCACAGCATACAGCCGACTGGCAGCAATATACTGATTTCTATTTTGTCCTGCACAACAGTCTGAGTATAAAATTACGTGCTTTACGCTGTTTGGTAGGCTTTCCAAATGGGTGAGCAAACATGATCCTATTTCCGCTGAACCTCTTGCACCTTGAGATTCATCCCAGAGATAACAAGTGCCATCCTTTGTACCAAGGTCATACACTGAGAGATTATAACAGGCTAGCTTTCTCTTGTTAAAGATCTGACTTACGGTTGAACAAGGTGTGTACAATACTGCTTCTAGGTCGAATGTTGCGGCAAATAAAGATTTGTCAAGCTTAGCTTTTTGTTTGTCCGTTTCTTTTTCTTGACATGCTCTGTCCTTACTGTTTAGGTGTTCTTGTTGTTTTTCTTTTTCTGCGTCTGTAACAATACTTGCTCTCTCTTTCTCCTGATATGCATTACATTGTTCACAGCTATCCTTTTTAGGCTTATGAAATGAATAATTATATTGGCTGCAAAATACACGTCTGTAAGTAATTTGAGAAGCAGGTTGAACATCATCTTCTTGACATTTTAGTTTGTACAGCTCATACATTTTGTTGATTGACAAGTCCTGTGGCAAGAATTGTCGCTGAGTATCTTTTCTTTTATAATGGCTTTGCATCACTGCAAAAGATTCAATATGCCGCTTAATATAATTAGTTCTGTCTTCTGGGGTTTTATTTACAGGTGTATGTTTTCCTCTTCTATCTGTTCCTTCAAATGATCCATAGACTTTTCTAGCGAGTGTACATCTAATCATTTTGTCACTAACATCTAATGTTCTCAAAAAGAATGGCTTACAAACTCTCTGTAATGTATTTCCGCCTGGGAGAAAGTATGAACGACTGTTGTGTTTGTAGGTTTTAGCATATCTTTTACTCGTCACTTTCACAAGTACGTGTCTACAAATAAAATCGCGTTTTCTTTCATATGTCATGCTTTGGTCGTTGGTTGGTTGGTTGGTTGATTTGATGCTTAACGTCCACGGTAAACAACTAAGGTCATGTCGGGACGGTCAGTTAACCTAACCACACTATTCCTGGGCAGGCTTAGACCTCCTAAGCGGTTAACCAATACTAAGTGCACATACTTTCGCCAGTAACTGACAACTGCACTTCTTGAATCAGCGGAAGGAGAAACGAAAGTATGTGGCCAGACCGGAATTCGAACCCAGGACCTCTGACTTACGAGTCAGGTGCCCTACCGATTGCGCTACCCGGCCCGGCCGATTGCTTTGGTCGTAAAATGATTCAAACAAATTTTCTCTGATACTTTCTGTTACTTTTTCAGCACATTTATATCTACAATTTGTACAGTTACTGGGCTCTACAAATTTTGCATCCACTGTTTTCTTTGTGCTTGGGGAAATATATTCCTTTCCAGTATTTCGTAATGCTTTGCGAATGTTTTTCTTCCACATATTTGGATTTGACTGGCGTTTCCTGGTTCGTTTTTCTTTTGGTGGTGACCTGAAACTTGCAGATTTCCTTGGCGTTGCGACTTCATGAGTTTCACTGGCATTTGCAATTTTAACAGGTGTATCACAACATGTATTTATTTTACTTTTCTGTGGCGATAAATGTGCAACTAATTTTAAAGCTGCATCATAATGCTCGAATCCAGGAACTGCCAGATATGCGAGTCTTATCTCTTCTAGATCTTTAACCAAATCTGTCTGAATCAATTTAACAACAGGCCTTTCCAATTTACTACTGTATATGGTAATTGGCACCTGATAGATATTTGCAACCGCCAATGGCGTTAAGTCAGCTATTTCATTATTCCATATCCCTTCGTTTGACAGTTCGTTTACTTTTAGTTTAAGATACTGAGACTTCTCTTCCTCAGTTTTGCTATTTTCATACTGTAAGTATCCTTTGAAGTGATTTTCATTTTCAAGCAGGTGTCTGCAGACATTCTGGCGTAAGTCAGTGGTAGTAATCGTATCCATTAATTGTACTGACACTGCGTTAAAAAAGCAATCACCATCTGCTGGTGTACAATGTTTTGTTAGGTGGTTGCCTTTGAGCAAATTTGAAAGCCTGCTGTCATGGGACTTTTTTAATATTTGGTACTGTTTATGTTGTCTTTTTGATTTCTGGGTTACCTCATATACACGCTGAGAATATGTCATGGAGCTCTTTGAAACGGGCTGTTTTAAAGCTGGTTTTGCAATCTTTCGTTTTTGCGGCCTATTTCTCTTTCTAAACCATTTCTTTCTATGCTTTGATATGTCTATGATGGGTATGTTGATGTCTGCAAAAATTGAATCAGAAGACGGAATATCGTCTTTCTCAATGACAAAATCCTTATCCACCATGTCGTCATCAAAGTCTGCTTCTGCTTCATCACTGATTGCCTCATCATGATATTTTCTCTTTCTTGCATTATCTGACAGTGTTTTCAAGGGAATGTTATTCTCTGAATCACTACTGATATGACCTTGTTGAAACTGGGGCTCCCTTATAATTTTGCATAACCTTTTAAACAGGATGTTTTCATCTGAGTCAGAGGTATCAGCAGCAGTGCCTTCTGAGTATAATTGTGTATCTTCCGTGGACTGTGCCAGAGATGTCGTATAAGTTGTCTGGTCAGTTTGTATGTCTGCACTGCTGTCCAAACTTTCATGACTAGAACCACTGAATATATTGTCACCGAATGAGGTATACCATTCTTCATCAGACCATTGCTGTACTTCCATTTTAACCTAAAAAGTGGTAATACTAATAAAGAGATATTCGAAACAGGCCGCAACAGGCGAAAAGGTATCTTCAAACATATGCATCGATTCAAATTTACATGCGAACTCCTTACAGTCTGACCAGGCACTTACCAAATACAAAGACAGAGAAAGTCTTGATCAGACTGCACAGATTGCCCACTTTCTGCATATGCCTTGAAGATATTTTCTTTTGACGCGCCCCAGTTGCATAAATGACAACAACTTTATCAGAAGTGACAAAGTCATAGTAAAATTGTTTGGATTCACACTGTTTCTTACTGCCATAAGGGCTCATAAGAAAGAATAATAGCTGGCTAATACACTTTGAGAGCTAGTTTGAAATATAAACTGAAAGTATTTTGAGGTAACAAGTTGTTAAATGCCCAACTATAATAATACCATCATAAAAAATAATCTACTACACTAATCATAGGAAAAAAATAACAGCATATGTGTTAAAATGTTACAACCATAAGGGCTTGTGAGACATTTTATCCTCTAAAAATATGTACATTTGCAAGTCTTTGACATTAATAATTACCAGTATAAAGCAATCAGTTAATTATATATTAGATAAAGAAAAAAGATCAATATTACTTACGTTTGTCTTGCTTCAAATTCCTAAAATATATTCTTAGATGCAACTAAATATATCATGTATATGTGTACTGTTTAAGAACAAAATTTCAAGTGGTGGCTGCTTCAGGCTCAAATTATAAAAACAAAGATGTTATCTGAAGATAAAACTCCAAGTATAAAAAGTTCCCAAGCATAGGCTGGACTTGATTGATATCATAGGTGCTCCTGATTTTCACTGCACCACAGTATGTTACTGAGCCCTTCTGGCTGTAAAGTGTTATTGTTGAGCCTTTTTGGCTGGCGGAATTAGGGCCGTTGGCTGATGAGCCCTTTGGGTTCTGGTGGTTTTACTTCTAAATGACAGGGGAACAAATTCAGGAATATTATACTTAACAGATATAGTGATAACAGATAAACTTAGACAAAAACTCAATTTTGACTATTTTGGTTGATGAGCCCTTCTGGTTGTTAATAGGCGAGTAGGTTTCATCAAAAGAGGCTGAACAGCATGTCCAACCATAACATAAATCTGTTGACATTTCGACTGTATTCTGTTTCTGGATCGGAGTCAGAATAGGTTTGATGTAGAGGTGTAGCTGGATATCTGTGGACGTTGGACAGACGACAGACTACAAGACATGTCATCTGGAATTCGGAATATGTGTTGAAGCTGGACAGATGACAGACTACAAGACATATCATCTGGACTTCTCTGGACGCTGGACAGATGACAGACTACAAGACGTATCATCTGGACATCTCTGGACTAAAATTAAGCATCTCAGGAGTAACTATTTTCAGAAAACATTAACAAGAGTGAGCTACAAGCCCACATTCATGGATGTTTATATAACGCTGAACTGACGTCTTGAAGTGCTTTGTCATCATTGATTGAGTGCCCGTTGATATATAGCTCATTTTTGAAGTTTAAATCATTGTCTCGGCATGCTGTCCGTCTCTCCAGTGTTACAAATGTAAGGAGATAAATTTACAAGCTTAGGTTGAAAGCACCCTAATAGATATGCCTTTTTTCTCTATTTGCTCCAGGATCGCCATAGTCGAAGACGACTTGAACATAGCAGCTTGGGCATTCTCCAACATACTGATCAGATACTTGTCAGCCTCTGGAGATGTAGACTTCCCCAAAAATACATCTCTGACGGTCTTGAAGTTGAAATATCTTGCCGTCTGGAAGTTAGACCTGAGCTGGGGTGCTGTTGATCCTGGCAGTGCTACAAAGTTGTATGCATCCAGTATCTCTCCTCTTTCAATGTCAAGGCAACCATCCTTTAAAGCAAGAGCCATGGCGGCTGATTCCCAGGCCTTCAGTTTAGCGTCACTTGAGAAGCTCATCCATTTATGTGGCGGCCAACAAGAGAAAGGAACTGCCAGTGGCAGCTTTATTTGATGCTCACTTGACCAATTGCGTCTAGCAGGAGGGAGAAGAGGCATACATCCAGATCTTAACAAAGTCTCAGCCCTAGCTTTTAATCCTGTTGGTGTGGACATGGTAATAATCTGATTTTTTAGGAGTCGGTTGATAAGAAAAATGCACTGAAGGATGAGATGATTCTGGTTCATAATAAGCATTCGGATAGTTGCTGTTGTAGTCACCAGAAGGAGTCACCATAGAAACAGACTTTTCTGTATGGACCTCGATGTTCTCTTGCGGCATTACTTCTGGAGATTTATCGACAGGTGAAAGGTCTTTTTGCCCATGGTCTGGCCTGGAAGTGACAGCTGGCTGAATCTGTGCTACTTCTTTTGCTGGTGGCACATCTGAAGACGGTTTTAGCCGTATGCTGGTAGATCCCTCCTCAGTTATCTCAACAGGGACTGTCTCTACCGAGTTAGGTGTCTTGGGCTCTAAAGGAGTCCTCTCAGGAGATGACGGCTTGGAAGCACCAATGTTGTTGTCATCAGAGATTTCTGTGGAGTTAGAGACCTCGGGCTCCATAATGACCTTCTGGAGAGGTTTTTCATTAGGTCCATCACATCCCTTATCTGAGGCAGTGGTTTTCGGCTGTTGCACTTGCCCTACATCGCAAGCTGGATCAGACACTTTTGGTAGAAGGTAGTCCAGAGGAAAGTTCTTCCTATCCTGGTTCTTTAGAGGCACTTGAACACTTGAGGTACATTAAGCGTTGGCAGTGAAGAAGTCTCCTTGTCATTACTCTTATGTTCTGAAGCTTTTGGTCTGGGGGCCACATCTTTGTTTCCTCTGTGAGCTTCAACTTTTTGGCAGGAGCTGGACCATATTTACTATGTAGAGTCTTGGAGACAGACAGGATGGATCGCTCATCTAATCCAAGAAGAAGTGAGATTTGATCTCTAAACATAATGAAGTCAGTACCCCGGAGCTTGCTGTCAAAGGTTTTGGGCACTTCACCATGAAACTGTCGTATCCTCTGTAGTTTTCGAAGGAGACTTTCTTTCAGTCGGGGACTATCTAGCACACTGGTGGCGAGCTCTGATTGGTACCAGGTAACATTTGTTTTGCCCTCTTCATAAGTCAAGGCACACATGTTTCGACCTAAGTTGATAGCATGAATTTGCATTTTGCTGTCATCATCAAAGAAGTCAAGACTGGGGCTAGGGGATGGAGACAGTAGTGGTACAGCTCCCCAACCTTCCTTCCACTGGGCCAGACTTCTGGATCCTCGGTCTCCAAGTCTTCCTATCCAGTTTTCCACTGCTTGCCGGACGAACTTTGCATCAGGACTATTCCACTTGGTAGGGTTGATGATCCTTAGGTAGTCCTTAGGATTCACGGCCAGCCAGAAACAGTTTGGCTCCCCAAAACAATCTGCGGGGGCTTCTCTACGCACAGTTTTATGGTTGGACTTCACATGTTGTTTCAAGTCTACTGCTTTACGGAATGTCAGCTCTTTATTAGGACACCAAGGACAAACAATTCTCAACTGGTCATGGATCGAAATCAGATGATGTTTAAGGTCTGCCTTTCTGTCCTCCATTCTGTTACACAACCAGCAAATGTGTTGACTCATCTGAAACGATATGGTTGGGAACGGCTTGCTTAGATATGGTCGACAAAGGAAAGCACGAATGAATCCCAGCAAGCCAAAACCTAACCGCGGTAAGTAAGAAGCTTTATATTTCTCATATTACGATAGTCGCGCTGTAGTACCTTGTCATTTCACATTGTATAGGGATGTAAAATAAAACATATTACAGGTTATATGGTGTTGTTGTTGTCTTCTAAAAACAGTAGGGAAGTGATAACTCTCTGCCCGCTTCTCTGGACTGACACATAAAAGGTTGAAACTAATGATAATTTAAAAAGGGATTTTACAATTAAGTCCTCTTTTCGGGTCATTTTTGGCTATTTTTAGGGGGTAAAATCGCTATAAAAACGGTGTTCTTTTTCAACTAATAAAAACCCCTAGGCAAATTGCCCTGAAAAATGACTTTCACAAGAGTGGTACATGTACCACTTTTGTCGATTTTTTAACCTGCTGTGTGCTCAAATTCTCCATTCATGAGCATAGTGGTACATGTACCACACCTCAGTCATAATCATATTCATCAAAAATAATGTTTGCAACAACGCCGCCGAGTCGGTCATTAGGGATGGAGCAAGGGGTGGTACATGTACCACTTTTTCATAAAACTAAATACTTTCTCGTAAATTGCGTCTGTCGTCAGAGTGGTACATGTACCACTCCTACAAACAGGGGAGTTTTAATTTTCTACAGATTTGGTCAAAGTGGTACATGTACCACCCCTCAAATCAAAGGTGATTTCTAAATCGAATCTAAACAGAAGAATTCCGAAATGAGCAAGAGTGGTACATGTACCACCCCTCAAATCAAAGTTCTTGCCTTTAGCGTTTTTGAAACTGGTCAGAGTGGTACATGTACCACCCCTATAATCGAGGATACTTGCTACATCTAATCTGAATAGATAAATTTGATAATGAGCAAGAGTGGTATATGTGCCACTCCTGATGTTTTTATTACAAAATTGAATTTTCATTTTATGTACGGCTTTGGTCAAAGTGGTACATGTACCACCCCTCAAATCAAAGTGTTTGATACAATGCAACTGAAAGACAGACATGGAAATATGCAAAAATGGTACATGTACCACCCCTCAAATCAAAGGTGTCTGCTACAGCGCATCTGAAAGACACACTAGGAAATGTGCAAAAGTGGTACATGTACCACCCCTCAAATCAAATTTCTTGCCTATAACGTTTTTGAAACTGGTCAGAGTGGTACATGTACCACCCCTATAATCAAGGATACTTCCTACATCTAATCTGAATAGATAAATTTGTAAACGAGCAAAAAAAGTTTTTTAGAATTTTTCTATACAAAAAACATCAGGAGTGGTACATGTACCACTCCTGATGTTTTTTTTTTTTACGGCTTTGGTCAAAGTGGTACATGTACCACCCCTAAAATCAAAGGGTCTGCTACAATGCATAATTATGAACAGCCAATTCCGAAATGGGCAAGGGCGGTAAATATTCTACCCCGCAAATTAAATGTGTTTGCTGCAACGCATGGGAATAGAATAATTCGGAAATGAGCAATAGTGGTACATGTACCACCCCTTAAATCAAAGTGTTTGCTGCAACGCAACTGAAAGACAAACTCAGGAATAAGCAAGAGTGGTACATGTACCACCCCTAAAATCAAAGGTGTCTGCTACAACGCACCTGAAAGACAAACTCGGAAATAAGCAAGAGTGGTATATGTACCACCCCTAAAATAAAAGGTGTCTGCAACAAGGCATCTGAAAGACAAACTCGGAAATGTGCAAGAGTGGTACATGTACCACCCCAAACATAAAAGCGTTCGCTAGAACGCAACTGAAAGACAAACTCGGAAATAAGCAAGTGGTACATGTACCGCCCCTCAAATCAACGGTGTCTGCTACAACGCATCTGAAAGGCAACTCGGAAATTTGCAAAATTGGTACATGTACCACCCCTCAAGTCTAAGGTGTCTGCAACAAGGCATCTGAAAGAAAAATCGGAAATGAGTAAAAGTGGTACATGTATCACCCCTAAAATCAAATTTCTTGCCTATAACTTTTTTGAAACTGGCAATTAAAGTTTTTTTTTTAGAATTTATTTAAAAAATAACCTCAGGAGTGGTACATGTACCACTCCTGATGTTTGTTTTAGAAATAAATTCTCATTTTTATACGGCTTTGGTCAAAGTGGTACATGTACCACCCCTAAAATCAAAGGGTCTGCTACAATGCATAATTATGAACAGCCAATTCCAAAATGAGCAAGGGCGGTAAATATACTACCCTGCAAATCAAATGTGTTTACTGTAACGCATGGGAATAGAATAATTCGGAAATCAGCAAGAGTGGTACATGTACCACCCCTTACATCAACGTGTTTGCTGCAAGGCAACTGAAAGACGAACTCGGGAAAAAGCAAGAGTGGTACATGTACCACCCCTTACATCAACGTGTTTGCTGCAAGGCAACTGAAAGACGAACTCGGGAAAAAGCAAGAGTGGTACATGTACCACCCCTAAAATCAAAGTGTTTGCTGCAACGCAACTGAAAGACAACTCGAGAATAAGCAAGAGTGGTACTTGTACTACCCCTTAAATCAAAGGTGTCTGCTACAACGCATCTGAAAGACAAACGCGGAAATAAGCAAGAGTGGTACATAGGTGTCTGCAACAAGGCATCTGAAAGACAAACTCGGAAAATGTACATGTACAGTACAGACAAGATTAAAGCTTCCCATAATGCCATTCACCGATCAGGGCGGTCCCGATCAGACATCGTTCCCACGCCATTACCGCGGCATTACCATTCCACGCCATTCCACCATTCCACACCATTCCATTCCACGCTATTCCATCATTCCATATTGTTTTGGGAACGCCATTCCGATTAATTCCATTTTTCGGTTCGTCCAAAAGAAAAATCCGGTTTTGAAGTAAAGACTCGCCCTGTTAGCAGTCTCGTCAGGGTCTTCAAATTACCTTAAAATGCAAAAAAAATGGAAAGACATACATGAACAATCTGTATAGACTCGAGGAACAGTCTGACAATGTCTTTCAATATTACCATACATTTTTTAATTTTGTTTACACAACATCCTAAAGACCAATTATTGGAATTTTCAGATTTGAGATAAGAATCAACATCTTATATACAGGTATATGCGACACTGAACACATTTTTCGACATGACACACTCTTAATCACTGCGATGAGGATAGTCAAGCGTAGACTTATGCCTGCTCTAACACAATAGACCTAAAGAAGCGGTCTGATTATGGCTTCAAAAGTACGATTAAGACAGTTATATCGGAACAAACCATATTAGATTAAATCATTTAGAGCTAAGCTGTATGTACGCACAGGGTCTACTTGATCAGGATTTCCAAACATGCCGGAAAACCCCGAGCTTTAGGACTGACGTGCCTTCTTAAAGAGAACAGACGTACAGGAACAGTTTGATTATGGTGGTCCATAATGATATAAAGCTTCCGAAACGTTAGCCTTTAATGTATAGAATAAGAGAAGCAGTCAAATTTGATGGATCTAAAGCTTCGTTAAAAGTATTGTGACAACAGAACAAACATCGAGCAAAACTTTGACATTTTTTGTACCGTAAACTTCTACACACAGCGACAGACAGGAGAGATTCGGCAGAGCTGTCTGATCGTGGTGTTTAAAAATACCATAAAACCTGGGACGGACATGTCTGATCAAGAAGTATAAACCCAATGAAGAGCTGTCTCGGCTTCAAAGGTACAAGAAAACTAGATACTGTATTTGGTTTATAATATTCATTTGACACTAAATTGGCAGACTGCATCTATGCCCAATTTTGTTTTGTTTTGGAGGAGGGAGGGGGTCTGGGGCGGTGGTGAGGGTTGGGTGGGGGTGGGGAACAGGCTGGTCTGTGAGTATTTATGTCATATTAATTTCCCTGTGTTGTTATTTCTTCGATTTATCGTCACGGATAATCCATCAAGGCTAATAGCCACGAGAGGATCATATCCGCCCTGGGGAAAATTTCCCAGTGTTCTTTCCTCTTCTGTTCAATTCTCGTAATGGCTCAGAGGTACGTAACCATAGTTACACACACCTGGCGCGGAAGCGCGCAATCAGAGTTTATATCTGCGCCGTGTCGAGGAAAGTCGGTCTACCGGTAAACACGAACACGGCATGTTAAGTCTAGCTCTGCATATGTGCAGTCTGTTCAGAGACTTTATGACAGCAATAAAACAATTGTGAACAAAAACACTAAATGAGCCGCGACGTGAGAACACCAACAGTGTGGGCATCCGCCCAGTCTGATCAGAGTCTTTGCTGTCCGCATATAGGTAGCTTTAGACTCTAAGCTACCCTTTAATCGCTTAGCTAAGAGTCTAATCAGACTGGGCGGATGCCCAGGCTGACCTGAGTCTGCGCTGGGCGCACAACCACATTGTTGGTTTTCTCGTGTCGCGGCTCAAATGGCTTTGTTTTACATAAGGAGGAGAGGCCACGGAGTGGATCCGTTAGTGCCTAGTGTACTCTTCTACCTCAAAGACAAACACAGCACAAACAGGCACATGACGTCCTAATTGTAGCGCACTGATATTGATGCGACGTCACCATGTCGTATCACGTCAATATGACGTCATTGCGACGTCATGTTGCTGCCGGGAAGATGCTTGTCATAAAATGTATTACTGAGTTCCATGTAGCCTTGCCCAAGGCTTAGATATATAAATTTTCTTCAATAAACATTTTCTTCTTTGTGCTAGTCAATAGGCATGGGGCTGATTTATCTCAGACAAACCCACAAGACATGAAGAGAAAAATTCATTTCTAGACTAGCAAACATCGCGCATGAAAAAGAAGAAAAATATATATGTGACAAATAATTTAATATATCCGACTGGAGCAAGTCTAAGTTCCATGTTAAAATAGAGTCATCTCCCATCGTCCATACAGTCATTGTTGCAAACAGTCGCAACTTTTGGCACCGAAATGTTCACCACAGGAGTGCTTAATTTGACATTTACTCTCTCAAGATGCTCTCCGTAGAATGCAAAATGTGTGCGCCCTGATGCGACGCTAAGATCAGAGACATCTGCTCAGAGGCGTCTTCATTGCTTGCGCTCTTTTGTGTGTTATGGGACGCTAGGCATCAACGACTTAAATTTTAAATCAAAAAGCTGGGAAGGTAGTGAAGATGTATGTGGAATATTTAGGGTCATTACTCCTGTATTGTATTTACATCCAAATTTCCAAATCACCATTACTATCCGAACAAGGATCTCACAATTGAACCCTCCATCGATAAACTTTAAAATAAAATTGTCTGTAGGTTAATGTCACTAAACAGACAACTGCGTTTTCGCCCCACTCCTGTCCCATTTGCTCTAATTTTTAGGGTGAAGGTGTTAAGGTGTTCCAATATCTTACACTATCGATATTGGTACACACTTATGAAAACAATGCAACAGTGACTGTTTATTGGCCTCTTGTGTCACCTGTAGTGAATTTTACTCTAAGTATTGGGACCTTAAATCGAGAAAACAGTTGGTGTTGTTTTATAGTGTTTTGCCAATGGAATGTAATAAATGGTTTTGTTTGTCTTTCTTGGATAGGGGAAGCGGGGTTGGGGATACCTCGTTTTGGGACCCTGGGTGCGGTATTTCCAGAAGTAACGATATTTTATTTTTATGTCTTTTCTTTTCGTACAGCATTCAACAATAATAACGGGTGCTGTTATCAATAGCATCTCTAAATATTGGCAAACTTTAAACCGCATAGAGCAAAGATACGGGTATGAAACTTTGTAAGGAAAATAACAAACTTTGCAGGCCTGGATCAGACCATGCCGTTTGGATCAGGTTCGTCACCGTAAACTGTGCACACCAAGATCAGGCTGCCAAAGTGTGATGTCTTCAGTGATTCCCCTAAACTGATCCTGAAGACACATGGCATTGTCGACATGCTGGCCTAGACTTGCGTAGTTCGCATATCGCTCATCTCTCTTACACACTTCCTACTTGTCATGCAGCGACCGAGTGGTTAGCTCTCCGGGCCACGGGGTTGCGTGTTCGAGTCCCGCCGGAGGCAACATTCTGTCCGGGCCTACAAGGTGTTTTAGTGCACGGAGCCCTTCAGAGTTTTGGGGTGATGTGATATGGTGATGTGTGTACCTTCTAGTGCCGGGGGCGACCTGCTGGTTTGGTACATACATGTAGTAGGGCAAGGGCCTGGGCTACTGTGCTTGCAGTAGGTGCGGGTGGGGGTTGTTTGGACATTTTTTTCTCATCTATCATTTCCCTCTCTCTCTCTCTCTCTCTCTCTGGGAGACGGCCCGATATAGACTGAATTTCTGTCTCTCACCCAAAACAGTCAATCAATCAATTCATATTCACCATCATATGTCTCCCAGTGCGCAGGCGCAAACGTGTTTCAGCTGTTTACATTATTGTCGAGTCACGAAAAAATGGTCTTCAGGCCTTGCATACTCATCATCCGCATCATAAATATAAAACTTAGATAATGCATCCAACTTGGCACACAACATTGAATCAACATTGAATCAACGTCATAACGTTTATGCAACCACGTTGATTCAATGTTGATTCAATATGGTGTGCATGCTGGACGGCTGACTGATCACATTCCTTTCATTTGTATTTATCAGGCCAATAGGGCAAAGGACAGGCCGCGTAGCGCAGTCGGTAGCGCGTCTGACTCAAGAGCTAGAGGTACCGAGTTCAGTACCCGGTCGGGCCATATACTTCGACGGCACGACGTTGAACCAACGTTGGTTCAATGGGTTGTGCGTGCTGGATGGCTGACTGATCACAGTCCTTACATTTGTATTTATCTGGCCAATGGGGCATAGGGCAGGCCGCGTAGCGCAGTCGGTAGCGCGTCTGAGTCAAGAGCCAGAGGTCCTTGGTTCGATACACAGTCGGGCCACTTACTCTTTTTTCTCCTCCCACTGATTCAAGAAGGGCCATTGCCAGTTACTGGCGAACGTATGTGCACTTAGTACTGGTTAACCGCTTAAGAGGTCTAAGCCTGCCCAGGAATAGTGTGGCTAGGTTACCGTGGACGCAAAGCAACAAAACAACAACAACTCAAGTAAATAAACAAATAGATACATAGATAAAGGTATCCATTAACCGTTGTTTGTTAAGTTGTGCTTGTTTAAGGAGACAACAGTCCCCGAAAGCATATCAGGTACAATACTTCACGTATGTTGCATTATACTTGAACTTGAACAGCTTTGTCGGTTTGGTAAGGCTGACCCCACAGACGACTATGGGTAACTGCAATCACCTATCATCAACCTGCTGCCACTATGAGGTGATGTATTCGGGCGATGGTGGTGGATAACTCTCAGCGCCGGAGCGTCCTACTTATTTGGATGATAGTAAGCAATTAAGGGCCTACTGAGCTTGCAGTAGGTGCGGGTGGGGGCTGTTTGGCTAGTATTTCTCTTATCTATCAAGTCTCTTTTCGTTTTTTTTTTTTTTTCTCATTTCTTCTTTATCGATACGGCTCGTTATATACTGAAGTACTGTCTCAAAGAGCAATTAAACCCATACCAAGTAAGTCACCAACTTATCCAAGACATATACACAGTTCCCCAAAGAGAACCCCAATGCATAACGGACACAATTCCCCGAATGGTGCCCCATTGTGTAAAGGACAATTATTTTCAGTCATCCGCGACACGAGAAAGTGACGTGTTCGCCAAGGGTAACTCAGCTCAGCCTAAGCATCAGCCCCGTCTGATCAGAGATGTCACTGTGATTTTTAACGGTAGCGAAGGGCCGACGCTATCTCAATACCGACAGTGAAGACTCTGATCAGACTGGACGGATTCCCAGGTGATCTGAGTCTGCGCTGGGCGCATATGCCACTCAGTTTGTGTGATGGCGCGGCTCATTTCTGTCAAAATTGAGGGATTATCTAGAATCAATACTGTAAATATTAGGACATATTTACCCTGAAATCCAATGAGGGATGCATGACATGATTTAAGTTTTTTAACATCATTCGACTCATATCAGAACGATGAGAGGGTGATCATGAAAAGCTGTGTGCAAAGGAATCCGTTTACGGTTGGACAGAATTCCGCTTCCAGCCAGATTTGAACCCGGGACGGGTGTACCTAAAAACAGTAATGTCCAGTAGTGTACAGTAATGTCCAGTAATGTACAGTAATGCCCAGTAGTGTACAGTAATGTACAGTAATGTATATTTAATTTTGAAATATTTTTCTTGCATAACTTGACTAACGATTTCTAAAATGTTGTTATTTTTGCCCCAAGTTCAGCACGATTTTTTATTTAATAACGCCTTTTGCTTGGATTAAATTAGTTTTTATAAACAGGGATATTAATGTTGAATTTTGAGATTCTGCTTTTGTTCTTATTAAAACATGTCCAATTGAACTGTAGGCTCTGGAAAAATAACAACGCATTTCTACAAAATAAATAAATAATTAAATAAGAATAATAAGATAAATTTATTTTGAAGAAATGCTATGTTAATTTTTAACTTTAAAGGAAACATAGCACTGTGACGTTTTCAATAAAACGTACAATAAGGTTTCATAAGATTTCAGGATACTTAATTTTATTTATTATTTTTTATTATTATTATTTCAGTTTTTCATTTAAATACATTTTTTATTTATTTTTTTTTTGTGACTGAAGTGTTAAGAAGGAGCAAATGCGTCTATGCAAATTACATTTCTAGGAGCAAATGCGTCTATGCAAATTACATTTCTAAATACCAAGCCGTCAATTTTATTATGGAATTACTGTAGGGAATTACTGCGCATAGTGCTTCAATCGACTTAATTTCGAGCGAACAAAGCGATTGAACCTTTTGTAAATCAGAAACCTAAAATTCTAGCGGACGAAATGAGATTAATAAAAAAAAATCGGAACTAAAATCTATGCTTATGAATTTCATTTTATCATTTATTTTGAAGTATCAAAACATTAAATGACACTAAATAACCGGCACTTTATTAACAACCTCACTGTATGGGGTCTATTACCTTATCTTCTGCAACCAATTGATAAGTTAATACGCTCAGTTACCATTACCCAACTTCCAGACGTCTGAGGTAAATCAAATATGGAAACTTTCATAGGAAAAAATATATCGTATATGAAAGTACTGACTCTTTCACTAGGAATCTCATCGGTGTTGTTCGAGCCTTCCATAGGTTATATGTGAGAAAGCCAAGGTCGAGTACAATAAAGGCCCCATTACTCTATTAGTGGTAAACATCCATGAGAGGTATCGCTGCAAGCTTCTCATTATAGTTTCGTCATTGTAAATGACCGTTAAAAGCCAACTTTTAAACGAATAAAACATCATCGACTTCCTCGTAAAAATGGTTTAAGAATGATTTAGGTCATTTTAGTTTGGAACTAGACTGACTTTTCGAAATCATAAACTTGAATATTAAAAGTGGTAAAATACAATGTGCAGGCGTTGGGTCCAATCCAGTCCTCCGCTTTTGTTTATATTGCGTAACATTTTTTGAAGCAATTTGTCATTTTTCTCCTGGAACATGTTTCCCGTAATGTTACCAGTTGTATGACTCAATATATGCCATCAACCCTCATAATGATCATGATGTTTTGTGTTTAGACATTTTTATCACTGTTAGGACCATGGAGACTTTAAAGTGTCCATATAAAAGCATCTAAACACAAAACACAATTCAAATGAAAAGCAGCTCAAACTTCCTGTTTGGTGATCAAATGTCGCTTAATGTGCACTTACTGAGTCATATAATAGGGGAAAAATTGTTTTTTGTTGTTTTTTTTTAAATTATAAACCGCTCTTCTAGGATACATGTCACGATATCCCCATATCGTGACACAAATGAGAAAATGCCATTGGTCGCGGAATGTAGTAAACAAAACCAAGACAATGGCTTGGGCCCAACTCATGTACATTGAATCTTTACCATTTTATTCAACATTATAATATTGAAGAAAGTGGGTCATTTTAGGTGCCAACTAAAACGAATCAAATCATTTTTCAACACTTTCTATGTGAAAGTTTTGTGGGTTTTTTTCATTTTGTTTAAAGTTGGCTAATCACGGTCATTTACAATGACGAAAAACGCAGTGAGAATCTTGCAGCAATACCTTGCGATGAAATATTTCATGGGGATGTATGAGGACAGTTTTTTGTGGAAATGTATATGGTAGCACCTCACTAGAGCCGTCTCATAGGACGGTTCTGGTGGGGAGTCACAATATATGTTATTGGTCAAAGATGGATGGGATTGTCTTGGAGGTGTCCTCAAGTACCCCTCTTATCTATGGATAGGTTTGGGATAGTTGTCCGTGGAAATGAGTGGTGTGGCACCACACTAAAGCTATCTAAATAAAATGGTTCTGGTGAGGGGTCACGATATATGTTTTTATTTAAAGATAGGAGGGATCGTCACAGAGTTGTCATCAAATGCCCCTCATGTCTGAAGCAATGTATATGTGTATTTACATTTTATGTTCCTTAGATGTACTGCGGTCAGGTAGACCAAGCCAATTTAAAATTTGTTTTGTTTTGCTTTTGTTTTGCTATTGCTTGTTATTGTGTGTTTCAGTTAAATTATTTCACTTGTGATGTGATGGACATGCATTTGAGCATATCTGGCAGTTTATACTGGCCTGCAAATAGGTGTGTGCTGCTCAGAGTCTGCATTATTACCATAATTCTGCAGTAAGAATCTTGCAGCAATACCTTCCGATGAATTATTTCATGAATTTATATCACATATAGAGCAATTGGGTCTTCAAACGAGAATTTAGTTCTCTCTCTCTCTCTCTCTCTCTCTCTGAAACTCCCGTTTTAACACGCTTCTAATCAATGGTCGGCTTTGAGAATTTTTAATTCAAAGGGAGGTAATTTGAACGTTTAGAATCTTTAAACTTTATTTTAGGGCGTGATTGCTAAATTAATAATTATTGTGTACAAGAAAACATTTTCTACGCAAGCGCAAACCAAAAATTAAGGTCTGATTTATTAAAATAAGAAAAAGTGAAATGACTCCGGGCAGTACAGACACGAATAATTGTCCATAATTTGAATTCATAAGCAGACGTCTGTCCAACCCTAAATAATCCATATTTAAATTAAATGTTTACTAGAATGGCCGAGAATGTGAAATAAAAACTCTGAAGGTTATTTTGGGGGTCGGGCCGCGTAGCGCAGTCGGTACTGCATCTAACTTATAAGCCAGAGGTCCCGGGTTCGATACCAGGTACTTTCATTTAGTGCATTTAGTACCGGTTAATCGCTTATGAGGTCTAAGCCTGCCCAGGAATAGTATGGTTAGGTTAACTGATCGTACCGACATGACCATATGTGTTTACCGTGGGCGTTAAACAATAACACAACTAAGGTTATTTTGTGTTTTGCAGCCCTTGGAGTCAGTATTTCAATGTATAACGGACCGTCTCTTACTTTCCCATTTATTTTCATATACATTACTTTCTCATATTCTGATCTTGAAAATACTGCATATATCTGTATGTATTTTTTACGAATTAACTTTTTGTTATTCATAACGTATATCTATCATGCTTCGGCATTTGTTTAAACATAGCAACAGAGATCTCTTGCTGTGAACAGTGACCTATAAATACATATATATATAGGTCACTGCTGTGAAACGTTTTTTGAAGTATACAGCCGCGAGTACGCGCACATGCAAACTAATTGAGCAAGTTATATAAATTGCCCCCTCCCCTCCCCGTATCCTCACGCCGATTCGACGAATCTCATTACCATTAATTATACCCCAGGTTGGAGCTTGTGCAACAAATTGACACCTGCCTGAAAATTATTACTCCCCTCTGCGAACTACTGCCACCAATACTATAACGCTAAAAATCACGCTTCGTTTACGAAAATGATCGAAATAAAATAATTAAGGAGAGGGGAAAAATGAGATAAAGTAGAAAATAAATTGACCATATATTATTTGCACTTTTTATCGACATTAGAATTTTCCTTTCTGCCTTGAGAACGCATTATAGATCAAATCTTTTTACGCGGTCGTAGTCTTACCGCATTAAAACACTTTTTATGAAACACCCTCAAATTCCATGCACCCGTCCAAAAATTCCAAACATTCTGCAAACCGTTTTCGCAAATGCATCAATGCTGTATGTAAAACACTCGAAGCAATACAATCATAATCAAGGCCGAACTTTTGGAATAATGTTTTCAAAAGGATTTTGAAATAAAGTTAGACACCGTCCCCATCCCCTCCATTCCAGAATGTCACAATAACAACACGGTTTATAAAGAAATATTTACTGTCAACATGATTTAAATGTAATTTGTAGGAAGCCCCGTTAGCTCAGTAGCTCAAGCGCTGGCCTGCTGATCTAGCGTTCCCGGGTTCGAACCCCGCTGTAGGCGGGAATCTTTTCAACCGTAAACTTGGTTCCACTGCACAAAGCCTTCCATTATCATTACCCATTGTCCTGATATGACTGAGATACTGTTAAAAAGGACGTAAAATCACAAGACATCCATCCAGCCATCCATCTGATTTAGTTTGTCAATCGTAAATGGTAAGACGGTAAATATATGTGCAGTCTACAGTGTTAATGTAGTCCCTGTGATTTACATTTTCATGGAAACTTGGAGGAGTGTGTCGGAACTGTGTAGATGCACAGGCTGATTTGAGTATCTTATGTTTGTGCATGCCATGAGGTCAGTTCCCGTGTGATGCCGCTCATCCATTTATTTCGCTTGGCGCATTGTTTCCATTTATTCTTTTCTAGCATTTCAATGTGCACGTGAGTGTGTGGTCGCTTATGTGACTGTGCGTGTGTGAGAGTTTATTGTACACTTCTATAGTTTGTTTTCACTTACAACTACTTTTCTGCCATATAACATTTGCAAATTCATTAAAGGAAAACACTCACTTAAATATGAACTGACTTCAAATTATAGATCTTGATTAGCAATTAAATTTGGTGAAAATTTCATGAAAATCGGACTTAAAATAAGAAAGATATGAAGATTTTAAAAAATCAAAATGGCCGTCATGGAGGCCGCCATTTCGGAAGTTCCTATCACATGATAAATATTGAAACCTAGAATAAGAGCATAAATTGCTTACTTTTATAGTATTATTTAGTTTTGATCGTTTCTTTATGAAGTAAAATATAGATTAATGCATTTCATTTATCTACAGATTGTTTCAAACTAAAGTTATTTAGGATTTTCATTTTTGACTGTGAGTTTATGACGTCATTAACTCACAAATTTGCTGGTTCCCAGCTCAACATTTTAATATCTTTAAACTGTCATATCTTTCTTAATTTAAGCTCGATTTTACTGAAATTTTCGGCAAATTTTATGTTTTATTAGAATCTTCAATTTGAGTCTGACATGCATTTTAATGAGTGTTTTCCTTTAACGCTAGGAGAAGAACTAAATAAGCAATATGCTTTCGTTTATAATCCTAAAACTTTCATGCTGTAGTGTGTATATATATGTTGTGGAAAAAACTGAAATAGCAAAAACTCCAAACTGCAAATACGTTGCTCAAAAATACTAAGTTCAACAGTCCACAATTTTATCAAAAGTTCTATTATTTCCGTCAAAAAGACAAAAACATATTTTCATAATATCAACAAAGAAACATTCGGGAGCTGAGTATGAGAGCTCTACGTTGCTTAAATGACCAAGTTCAAAAGTCCTTAATTAATTATGTTAATGTTGCTTTTATTAAAAGTCAAAAGCCAATTGCATGATTTTATGTCCCCAACATGTGCAAAAGTTTGAAAAAGAAAATTGCAGAAGTTGATGATTGCTTTAACTTTATCCCAGAAGTTTGACGATCGGACAGACATGAAGACGGACAGATAGACAGACAAACAGACAGGACCGGATATTACTGTCCCTGAATAACGTCACTAGGGCATAAAATATTGTACATTACTGTACACTACTGGACATTACTGTACACTACTAGACATTACTGTACATTACTGGACATTACTGTACACTACTGGACATTACTGGTTTTAGGTATACCGCCCGGGACCGATAGATGACCAGGCCGTGTGATACCGGGCTTGTCCTAAAATTCGAGCAAATTGCAGATGCTTCGAGAAAAATATGCTTGGTGACTGACAAATATTGTAGACCCTGATCGTGCCCATGTTTCATAATCAATCTAACCTGGATCTTCACTGTGTTTTGTGCGGCAGGGTCCAGTCATGTTTTTGTATTAAATTGTCAAAATATTACTTAAAGGCACCATTGCTCTATCAGCTTGAAATATTTTATCGTGAGGTATCGCTGCAAACTTCTCACTAAAATTTCGCCGTTGATTATTATCGTGATTGGCTGACTTTGAAAAATCAAAAAGTCCTTGAGTTTACCATAAAACAGATTTTAAAAAATATCTAGGTCATTTTAGTTGGCATCTAAAATGACCTTCTTTCGCTTTCACAAGCTTTATCTCACGGTAAAAAATGTAAGGCACAGGAGTAAAAATATAAGGTAGAGGCGTTTAGTTGATAAAAATACAATGTACAAAAATGTTAAGCAAGAATACCATTGATTTTTCCGCGGTTGCATCATATTGCTTTGCGGGGAACCAGAGACGAAAATCGTACTTCTATGTAAAGACATCATTTTTCCAAAATACCTTGTTCCCTCTTTTTTGTCAGTTATATGACACAAAAAGCACAGCAACCGACACATTTTCATTTATTCTGAAAGGCTTACAGGTTTCATAATGATTTGTAGCTGTTACTTCTTGTCTCCGACCCAGTCTATAAACTAAAATCTGCTCCTACTTATATATGAACATATTTTGGGACCTATGCCTCTGGACTAGGCCTATGTGTAGAACACTGATACAGGAATCTCAATTTACAGCCCTATATTGGAAAAAAACGTTTCAAAATACAAGACATATTTGTGTGAGCGCGGCTCCATTCGAATCACTACTGCCTGCGCAAACAACATAGACTTAGATCAGCATGCATATCCACGCAGTCTCACACGGCCAGGCAGTCTGTGCTTCTGTGTAAACGTATCAGTGTTTTCAGTTGTCATTTATAAGATGTCGAAAGACGTTTCTGTGCGAGCATGTTTGCTTTTGTTTATTTGGAAGATTCTGAGAGGAAGCGTAGGCCACGCCAAGGTTGTTGCTTACTTATTTATTTTATTGTTGTTCACATGCCATTAAGCACATTTTACGCATTTTTCTTTGTAAAATCATTATTAGTTAAACCGGAGCGCCTGACCTTGTGGGCCCAGTGCTCGCTTTTAATGCAAGGAGTTGTGGATTCGACTCCTTATGGGCGTCACATGCCCGATCAGGTTCTTCAGTCCAGTAGATCCGTCGCTAAACAAGCAAGAAAAAAAATCAGTATGTTCAATTTGCCATACTTTCTTTGCACAAACGAACAGCGATGACTGATTTGCTTTCGAATTATATCGGCGCTATTTTAAGTGGTCTCAACAGACTGTCGAAAATATGTTTTGTGGCTCTAAAATTAAAACACCTTCCCCGATTAATGCAAGAATGTGGATAAGTCATAAAAACAGTGGGCATAGTCATCTCCATGCATTTATAAGTTTGACAAAAAAATAATAAATAAATAAATACAAAATGTTATCTTTGGCAGTAAACGGCAACTAATGCTTACAAATTTTATGAAATTTCATTTTAAGAGCTGCTCGCACATGGAAACAAAATATTTGGTACCATTATTGTTAAAAAGCCAACCACTTATAAAATAGTTATGTTTTGGACATTTCTTAAGACCTCATTGTAAGAACAGTTCGCTTGTCACAAAAAAAAAAGAGAAAAAAAAAACAAAACAAAAAAAAAACGAATAACAAAAACGGGGGTTTAAACAATTTAATGATATGAGCACCAAATTTCTTCGGACACATAAATTTTAAGAAGTTTTCCTTTCAGTAAGAATATAATAATAATAATAATAATAATAATAATATTGATAATAATAATAATAATGATAATTATAATAATAATAAAGGATTAATATTAATCGAAAAGAAGAAGAAAAAGTAGAAAACTGGTCAAGATAACAATTCTAATACCAATAATAATAATAATAATAATAATTGTTCGAAAGTATTAACAAATTTATTTTTGAATAATTGTATAAATGTATAAATATCGAAAATTTTATATTCATCCACTTACAATTATTTCCGTGCACACATGATTGACAACACTGTCCTGTTTACTAGGGCCTACAAATCCGTTGTTTATTCGATAAAACAGATTGCCGAAAACAGATGGCCTATGTTACGTAATAACGGAAGTCTGGTGCGATTGATCAGGACACGGAAGCAGTAGCCATAGCTACCAGATAATTTATAATTGTGAGGTGATATTTGTCAAGGGATTTTTATGGGGTAAGGTTTCAAATGTAAAAAAAAAAAATAAAAAAAAAAAAATAAAACTATATCGACTAAGATTAAAGCATAGGATGTAAACTCCGGATTCAGATTTTCCAACTTTTTAAATAGAATGAATGACCTACGATTTTACGTCCTTTTCAACAGTGTTTCTGTCATATCAGGACGATGGGAAGGTGATAATGAAGGGCTGTGTGCAATGGAACCACGTTTATGGTAGAAAATAGCGAACCCGGGTCCTCTAGATCAGTGGAGTAGGCTAGCGCTTCACCTACTGAGCATCCGGTGCTTCTCTTTCTATGAAGGATTTATTTTTTGTATGATAAAATATGGGGCGAAAACGAAAGTATTAAGTTTTAAACAACTTCATGACGATCTTGAGGCTTAAATTTGCCATAAATGTTGAGGAGCAATAAACCTCGAAAGATCCAGCGTTGTGTCTCTCAAAATGCCGAGCAGAGCAAATTCATTCGCGCAGTCTGATCGATGTCTTTCCAGTTCACTTAAACTATATGGTTATAGCATCGTCAAATGGCTGGGCTTGCAAAATGCGCATGTACATACCAAACTGCGCTTCAGCACATGCTGAAATTTAATGTGAAGATTTCATAATGCCCCAAAAATACTCATACTTCCAATGATCGTTAAAGCAGTGCGTAAATGATTCAGAGCGGGTCTGGGATGGCTTGTTACGTCCTGTTCAACAGTATTTCAGTCATATTTGGGCAATGGGAGGATGATAGTGAAGGCTTTGCGCAATGGAGCCCTGTTTACGGTTGGAAAGATTTTTTTTTCGTTTTGAGTCGAACACGGGACCACTAGATTAGCTGGCAAGCACTTAACCTACTACGCTCCCGAGACTTCTGCCGGTCAGGAACATTCTGTTTTTTTGTTGTTTTTTTTGTATTCATCGGCATAGTATAATACATACAGTGAGTCTTGGAGCCTAGTCATAGAATGAGTCTAAATGTTAGGACAGACATGCCTGGGCAAATGGTGTAGACAGACACCTATCAAGAGCAGTCTGTCCAGGCCACACTCTTTGTTAGCACCCTAATAATTACAAAATTTATGGATATAGGCATGATCACTGGTTCTCAAACTACCATAAGATTTCTAAACATTGGGACAGATAGGTCTGAGCAAATAGTGCAGACCCAGCTCAGGCCGAAGGAGTCGTCTGGTCAGTGTCTACACTGTTTGCAATTCCAGCTTCAGCTCTGAGATTTATTTCAGCATTGGAGAAAAAAAGTGTTCAATTTGAGGACTGTTACGGTTAATATTTAACATGTTTAAGGTGTTTTCCAATTCTTAGAACTCAAGATTCCACTCCATCACTCCACTCTATGTTTCACACTATGCCGTATTCGTCACCATTATGCCGCACGAACGGCGAATTATCAGACTGACCTTATACACCTGCCCAAACCGGCCAGGCTGCAGACTTTTGGAGTGATGAGAGCAGAGTATGATTTAACTGGTACACCTCTTCGATGTTCACGTATCTGATAAGATGCGTTTTCTTGTGTCGAGGCTCATACACGGGCGAGTTTTTCCTTGTTGTATTAGAATATGTTCATTTTCCTGATAAGTCAGGTCCGCCTGCACATAAACGCCAACTGTTTAAAGCCCTTTTTCTACTCTCTAAATTGAATGGAAGCCTCAAACCAGACTGCACAGATGTCCAGGCTGATTTGAGTAGTCCCTGTTTACAAAGTTTGTCGTTAACCTTTTCACAGGCGCTAATTACCTCTTTTTCTTTAACCCCACATTTTTTTCAGCCCCCAAAATAAGGACTTTTTAATATAATGGTTGCATCGTTAATACATGTACTTTCAGTTGTTTTGTTGCTTTACGTCCACGGTAACAGCTATGGTCATATCGGGACTGTCATTTAACCTAACCACACCATTCCTGGGCAGGCTTAGACCTCCTAAACGGTTAACCAGTATTTAGTGTACATACTTTCGCCAGTAAATGACAACAGCACTGCCTGAAATAGCGGAAGGAGAAACGAAAATAAATGGCCGGACCGGATATCGAACCCGATACCTCTGGCTCTTGAGTCAGACGCGCTACCGACTGCGCTATTTCGATACAATAATTATGAAAACAGTTTACCATACTGGGTATGTGTGTGTGTGTGGGAGGGGGGGGGGCAAAAGGGTCAAACGAATGGTGAGCAAAATTGGCACACCAACTCTACAGCTTTCGCAAACTATATAATTGTAAATTTCCTAAACATTGAGACACCTATAATAATTGCTGTAACTATCCTAAAATGAACAGTTTGCTTTTTCAATGCACTAATGTCTCTATAACTCTAGATGAAGTGGAAGACAATGTAAGCCCTGATCAGACTGCTCCAGAGCAGTCTGATTGTTCCTTCTGGAGCAGCCTGATCAGGACCTGCACTGTTTGCTTCAACCTGTCTTAATATTTAGGACTTTACGGTACTTTTGACCTTGTATATATCAGTTATTACAGATTACACACACATTGTGTTTGCTCCAAATTTAGTGTTGCATTGGGTTTGTTCACATGTTCGTTTAAATTAATCATTTTATTGCACCTTTCGTTTAATGGTACGATCAATATTACTTCGTTTTAAAATGAACAATGTTTTTAACACTCCATGCCAGTCCGATGGAAGAACTGACATGGAGATGTAAACGACAGCCCGAGGCTTTAACTGTGCGAAGAGAAGATATTCGGTCCTAGTAATGGTACGATCAATATTACGTTCTTATTTAATGAAAACTCTTTCACACACACGAGGCGAATTTGCGGGTCGCGATGTTATGAACGTGATTTTTCACAAAAATACGCTTTAAAGCCATGTTAGGATAATATTTATTTATATATTCACTTAATATCTATTTTGACTGATGATTTACCTGGCCCCAGGAGTCAGAATCCCTAGGGATACATTATCTTAACTGCCTAGCTGTCCAGTAGATGGTCATTTGGATGTTATGCTGTCCAAGCTGTAAAATGGGATGGAATTAATTTTGTTGTGTTCTTCAAGGAAAGGATACTTCATAAACAGTGCTAAAAGTGGAGGGTAATATTTGTTGATATGGAGAAATAAGAAAGCATCATCCAGAATTTCTGCAGATTCCAAGATCAGCCTGCGCAACTAGCGCCCTTCATAAAGTAGGGTTTTGATTTTAATGTAAGTCGTAACAATGTGAAACCTGTTCAGTTCAGCTCAGTTCAATTCTCTTATCGACGTTACCCAATGTGAAACTATACAAAAGAGATTATATACACTCTGCAAAACTTCTAATTGGTCAGTTTTCTACTTTGCAGAAATACAACTTTTATACAATATTTTTAAAAATTGTTATAATCAATATATTGGGGGCCTACTAAAATTGAATGTTGTAATCAAATCTTTATTGTAATATCAGAGTTATAGTCCTTTCTTTGAAAAACATGATATGTTCAGAAACCGCATTAAAACCGCATCGAGCTGCCACAAGATCAAGGCATTTCAGAAGTAAATAAAGTTTCCTATCATAAAAACACAAAATTTGTATTCAGTAATCATGAAACGTTTATCTGTATTAATTTTAATGTTTGATTATTCAAATTACTTCCCTTTGAATGTTTGTGTAAATATTAATAGGAGCCTCAAATTGTAGTGAATCCTTTTACAAATGCATAAATGAGTGTGCCTTTTGTAAAATACAGGTAAATCTTCCCAATTTGTAGTCAGGATTATCTTAAGTTCCATAAGGCTTAATTCTGTTGAAAAAGTGACCAGTTATAAATTTGGCTCTGTGTACACATGTAAATGGTGTATTCATCCGCCCTTTCAAGTCCACCGAGCCAGATCAACCAGTTACCGAATAAACAGTTGAAATGAACATACGCGAACAATCAGTTGATTTCCATGGGGCGTAATCCACATCGTAATGACCGGCGAGGTGTCTCGTCCGGACTGATACTGGTTGCAGTTTTTGAAAACACTACCGGATAAAATAGATTACCGTACGTGTGGAAAAAGTTTTGAAACTGGAATTTTCAGTTACAGGATACCTAATGGAAAACAATTCTGGATTATTCAACTACGGCAGGAAAAGTCGTGAAAAGCACCACTCTCCCCCCTCTCTCTGTCTTTCTCTTTCTCTCTCTCTCTGTCTCTCTCTCTCTCTCTCTCTCTCTCTCTCTCTCTCTCATTGATTTCATAAGAGGAAAGAAAGAAGACGAAGAATCAAATCATTTAAAGCACGAAACAGTAAGTTAGTTAAAAACGTGATTGATCAGGGGTAACAGTCTATGCCATAGCGCTGGTGTCAGAACAATTGAGTCGTGAAAAGCCTCCCACCCTCTCTCTCTCTCTCTCATTAATTTTCATCAGAGGAAAGAAAGAAGATGAAAAAAAAAAGATCCTTTAAAACAGGAACCAGTAAGTTAGTTAGTTAGAAGGTGTAACAGTCTATGTCATAGCGCAGGTGTCAGAACAAATCATTCGGCGGCCATTTTGATCATACTCTGCAGGCCCGGATCCAGACCACCACTTACTGGTGGGGCTCTGGATAACTGGTGGGGCTGGGGGTGCCGAGATGTATGTGTGTGTTTGGGGGGGGGGGGGGGGGGGGGGCGGGGAGGTGGATGGGGCGGGGGCGGTGAGTGGGGCTTGAAAATATATGACATAACAAGGGATAATTTTGATTAGAAATTATGATAATGTCCTTTTCGCCTTGAAATAAATGTTGTAATATCTCATTAGAATCGCCTCGGCGAGGCGATTCTAATGAGATTTCACAACATATATATTAATCTAACCAGGCCCAGGTGGCGGGGTTGAAGCCCCAAAGCCCACCCCCTGGATCCGGGGCTGCTCTGACAGCTTTCCGTTGATAAAAATGAATGACAAAACTATAACACACAAGAAAAGGCGAACGGGGCTATGCAGTGTCTACATATACATATGGTTGATATATATTTATAGGACACGATGATTCTAAAAATGAGAAACACTACAGTTTCTGAGGTGGACAGCTGAGATAAACATTGAGCAGAGTCGATACAAATCACTGTAATGAAGTGTTTGCAGATTTAGCAAGTATTTTGTTGTTGACTCTCGTAATATCGAGTACACAACATTTTCCGGTACCACATAGTCTTGATATTTGGTTGTGTTTCATATTGATGTTTCGCCTAGTCTCACGACCCGTGACTTGGCGAGATTGTTCGTTACTTCACACGCGCGGGCCAAACATTAGATACACAGCAACGGCCGCACAGCAACACATACCAAAGGCTTTTTAGTCAAGCCGTAAGACGGCTTGACTATATATTAATATGAGTCCAAGTTTTTTATGTGATGCGTTTGGTGTTCTAATTGCTTACTGATGAATAAATAATCGATTATACGAGAAAGAAAACTTAAAACCTGTCTGTTAACAGTCTCATGTAGATAAAAAATTATTAATTGAAAAGTGGGACTAGATCTAGATGCGCAAGTATTAAAGGAAATGAGTACTTTGGATTCGGTCCGTAGAAATACCGGAACGAGAATGGGGAATAGATAAGCAGTGTAACCCGCACCCGCATCCGCGTAAACCGCATTGGAATTTCATGAATGGCTGAACATGTATGTAACAGCAAAATAAATAATGCCAAGGCATTGAAATAGTTACACATAGGACTAATCATTTCAAACCTACTAAGAAAATACGTAAGTCTGATCTAGTTGAGACTATAAACACAAAAAGTCGAATTCAAAGTAGGTAAAATGTGTAATCCGTACCAGCGATAGAATACCCGCGTTGGGAGTTAAAATCCGATAAATGCCATGTACGTCTAAAGATGAAGACAAATGATATATAATACGCAATGTCAAATTACACCAACAAAATATGTAAAAACACGAAAATACGGGAACGCACCAGAATGCACGTGTTTTACCGAAACGAACTATATATATATATATATATATATATATATATATATATATATAAATAAATATGGTTTTCCAACTCAGATACTCCATTTTTGGGGTTTTAACATGAAGTGCTTATTTGGCGAAAATCATTATTTGAGCCATATACTATTATTGTGCAACAGAAAACATACACGATACCCTTTAGTAGAAAAGCAAATGCATGTTCGGGAATTCTAGTCAACTGATTGAATTTTTTTTTTCATAGTTTTACCTGTACAGCACTTGTTTCAACACATACCCACTATTATTGCCTCTCTTGCAACACAAAAATACCCTTACTCTTAAAGTCTTATAGCTCCTCTTGAGAAACAAGTGCCTGTGCTGTACAGGAAATCTAATTTGATCAGGGTATCATACCCCACCCTTTGCGGTGAAGTTTTATAATATAAATACCCTCTCCTCTGTACGCAACTTTTAAGAAGTGTTTAGACGATCATTTTCTGTTGTACGTCATTTTGATGAAATTTTCATATGAAACTCAAACTAAAAAGTCAAATTCCTGTGTTCTGATCAAATGCTTAAAACATATTAGGCATATTCTGTGCCACCCAGGTGCACATGGAAATTCCCGGAAATTCTGCATTTTTTGGCTAAAGACAGAGTGGTACTACAAAAGAATGATTAACGTCCATTATCTAATAAGCTAATCGCTACGTACCTCTAGTGCCCGATTACCCTAAAATAATAGTCAGTCACTGTATACTGTATTCAGATTGTCTGCGTATGTGTACTTGATCATGTGCGTATGTACGTCCCCAATCTTGTTAGACTCGGGTATAGATTTTTTTTGTGAGAGATAGATGAATAGATTGCCTGTTACGGTGGCAACTTGATACTTTAGGACATCAGCAATGTGCAATTACCGATATTACCAGGTTATTTTGACCCATATTTCAATGTCCACTGATTTCGCATTTTAGCTATTTTTATACAGTTAATATATTTGTAACTATTCAGTTCACTGCATTATAGTGTTTAGAATGTGGTCAAAATCTGAAAATTTTGGCCATAAAATCCCCATCAATAGACCAAAATAAATAATAATAATAAAGGACTTAAGTATTTGTCTCGACAGTAACTAGTATTAGCTCTCTGAAAACTAACGACTTCATCTCTAAGAACAGCCCAGGCAGACAATGTTTTACATTGCTGATACATAAATATCGTCCCAGAGATAGACTGTCACAATGTGGCTTGACTTCTCTGACGGCATTTCGTCAGAACTAGCTTGTTTGGATAATAATCGAATAACATATAAATAAAATAGTTTAAACGTACAGTAGATTTGATATTATATGATGATTAACAAGACCTGCCACAGGGACAGGATAGCTCGCCTGACAGCACCTTGCCCATCACATAAAAAACGTTAACGTAAAACTTTAACATTTTGCTAACGCCGACGCCGCCGCCAACGCCACCGCTGACGCCGGGGGTAGTGCAATAGCTCTTCCTGAACTTCGTTCAGGCGAGCTAAAAATTGTCATGAGGATTACAAATTGATTTAAGCTAACAATAACAACCACATTGAAAATATTTAAAATGCAGTTAAAATCCATCTTGCATTTGCGTGTCGAACGGCATTTGTAATCATTTAACATCGATAATTTATTATGTCTAACTTTTTTTTTTTTTTTTTTCTTTCTTCTTTTCTCGCGAACGTAAAGACCGTAAACCCAATGGTCAGATTTCCTGCTTTTAAAAGTCATGATTTATTCTATTTTATTTATTCTGTGTTTATCTTATGTTGCATATCCGTGAAATTATGAATAATATATGTTTAAACTAAAACTGAGCCGCAACACGAGAAAACCAACAAAGTGGTTGTGCGCCAAGCGCAAAATCAGATCAGCCTGGGCATTTGCTAGTCTGATCAGAGTCTTCGCTAAGCGCTTATGGGGTAGCTAAGGGTCTAAGCTACCTCCATGCGGACAGCAAAGACTGATCAGACTGGGCGGATGCCCAGGCTGATCTGAGTCTCCGCTGTGCGCACCTCTTTATTGGTTTTCTCATGTCGCGGCTCAAATTATTTACCATCCTAGATGGAATCTGCCGCTTGTGCTACCCCTCATAGATCGTAAAGAGTGGACTCAGCCGTGTTAAAAGTTTTTATACCAGTACATATGTAGTAAGGGGAGGGAGAGGAGGAGTTTTTTCTGGTTCAGTTTCAGACGCCCTCTCTCCCATACGGAAACTGTCTCTCATATGCAATTAGTTTTATAAATATTTTTCATGTTGATGAAACATAGGAACAGAAGAGACCATGAAAAAATCAACAGAAGACTTGAATGAAAGGTTATTAAACTCCGTTTTTGCCATGTTTGACATTCCTTTGTGAAAATAATGTTGACTAGAGGAGAATGCCGTGACATAACGTCCTTGGCGACTCACCTAATTAATTGTAACAGGCATATCTGCTTTTTGCGAGCCTGCTTTTGTGACTTCTTGCCTGCTTACTGATTGCCTGCTTACCTGATTGCCGAAGCCTTTCCCAAAAGCATCTGCACTTGGTAGGGGCTGGGTGTGTGTTGGGGGGGGGGGGGGGGGGGGAGATTTAGTCCGAAGGGGGACAGATTCCTCCTAAACAAGCTGATTGGATGAAAAAGTCTAAATGACCTGGAAGTCTACCCTTTCACCTTCAATTTTAATTCTACTTCACTGGTGTATATTTGTGTCTTTAGTTTTGATATGATCTGTCATTTGGATTTCTTGTCATGATTACAATTAGATACCTTATTGTCATATCTTTCGTGTGATAAAATGTCTTGTAAAATACGCGTTCTCGCACTCTACCACTCTTGCTCATTTCTGAGTTCGTCTGTTCAGATGCGATTTAGCAAACACCTTTGTTTTAGGGGTAGAGTATGTACCACTTTGACCAAAGCCGTTGAAAAACGAGAATTTTATTCTTAAAAAAAAAAAAAAAAAAAAAAAAAAACCATTAAGAGTGGTACACGTACCACTCTTGCTAATTTCAAATTTATCTATTCCGATGCGCTGTGGCGAGAGGCCTGGAATACAGGGGTGGTACATGTACCACTTTGACCAATTTCATAAACTTTTTAGGCAACATGGTTGATTTTAGGCGTGGTACATGTACGACTCTTGCTCATTTCCGAATATGTATGTTCAGATGCATTATAGCAAACCTTTGGATTTTAGGGGTGGTACATTTACCAATTTGACCAAATTATGTTGTAATAAAACGAGTATTTAGACTTTGAAAAGTGATTAGGTGTGGTACATGTACCACTCTTGCCCTAAACCAAGTTTCTTGCTTAGATGCATTTTTGCAACCCCTTTCGCAAGTAGTAGTAATGTAGTCTTGATTAATGTTATAGATTTGAGGGGTGGTACATGTACCATTCCTGCTCATTTCCCAGTTTGGCCGTTCAGATGCAGTGTAGCAGACACCTTTGACTTGAGGGGTGGTACATGTACCACTCTTGCTCATTTCCGAGTTTGTCTTTCAGAGGCCTTGTAGCAGACACCTTTGATTTTAGGGGTGGTACATATACCACTTTTACTCATTTCCGATTTTTCTTTCAGATCCTTGTCGCAGACACCTTAGACTTTCCGAGTTGACTTTCAGATGCGTTGTAGCAGACACCTTTGATTTGAGGGTTGGTACATGTACCACTCTTGCTTATTTCAGAGTTTGTCTTTCAGGTGCGTTGTAGCAGATACCTTAGATTTTAGGGGTGGTACATGTACCACTCTTGCTTATTCCCGAGTTTGTCTTTCAGTTGCGTCCTAGCAAACACTTTGAATTTTGGGGTGGTACATGTACCACTCTTCAGATGCCTTGTTGCAGAAACCTTTTATTTGAGGGGTGGTACATGTACCACTCTTGCTTATTTCCGAGATTGTCTTTCAGGTGCGTTGTAGCAGACACCTTTGATTTTAGGGGTGGTACATGTACCACTCTTGCTTATTCCTGAGTTTGGCTTTCAGTTGCGTTGCAGCAAACACGTTGATTTAAGGGGTGGTACATGTACCACTCTTGCTCATTTCCGAATTATTCTATTCCCATGCGTTGCAGCAAACACATTTGATTTGCGGGGTAGTATATTTACCGCCCTTGCCCATTTCGGAATTGGCTGTTCATATGCATTGTAGCAGACCCTTTGATTTTAGGGGTGGTACATGTACCACTTTGACCAAAGCCGTATAAAAATGAGAATTTATTTAAAAAAAAAAAAAAAAAACATCAGGAGTGGTACATGTACCACTCCTGATGTTTTTTTAGAGATAAATTCTAAAAAAAAAACATTAATTGCTCGTTTTCAAATTTATCTATTCAGATTAGATGTAGCAAGTATCCTTGATTATGGGGGTGGTACATGTACCACTCTGACCAGTTTCAAAAACGTTATAGGCAAGAAATTTGATTTGAGGGGTGGTACATGTACCACTTTTGCACATTTCCCAGTGTGTCTTTCAGATGCGCTGTAGCAGACACCTTTGATTTGAGGGGTGGTACATGTACCATTTTTGCATATTTCCGTGTCTGTCTTTCAGTTCCATTGTATCAAACACTTTGATTTGAGGGGTGGTACATGTTCCACTCTGACCAAAGCCGTACATAAAATGGAAATTCAATTCTGAAAAAAAAAAAAAAAAAAAAAAACATCAGGAGTGGTACATGTACCACTCTTGCTCATTTTCAAATTTATCTATTCAGATTAGATGTAGCAAGTATCCTTGATTATAGGGGTGGTACATGCACCACTCTGACCAGTTTCCAAAAGGTTATAGGCAAGAAATTTGATTTGAGGGGTGGTACATGTACCACTCTTGCTCATTTCGGAATTCTGCTGTTCAGATTCGATTTAGAAAACACCTTTGAGGGGTGGTACATGTACCACTTTGACCAAATCTGTAGAAAATTGAGACTCCCCTGTTTATAGGAGTGGTACATGTACCATTCTGACGACAGACGCAATTTACGAGAAAGTATTTAGTTTCATGAAAAAGTGGTACATGTACCACCCCTCGCTCCATCCCTAATGACCGACTCGGCGGCGTTGTTGCAAACATTATTTTTGATGAATATGAAGATGACTGAGGTGTGGTACATGTACCACTATGCTCATGAATGCAGAATTTGAGCACACAGCAGGTGAAAAAAATCGGCAAAAGTGGTACATGTACCACTCTTGTGAAAGTCATTTTTCAGGGAAATTTGCCCAGGGGTTTTTATTAGTTGAAAAAGAACACCGTTTTTATAGCGTTTTTGCCCCCTAAAAATAGCCAAAAATGACCCGAAAAGAGGACTTAATTGTAAAATCCCTTTTTAAATTATCATTAGTTTTGAGTAAACTCAAAACATCAGGTTACCCAGTCTAGCCCCCGGATCCAGTCATCTCACTTCCCTCCTATCTCCATCTTGGGAAACAGAAGAGAAATGATAACTCTCCGCCCGCTTCTCTGAAGTAACATATAGGGTATCTTGAGTGGACAGCTCAAGAACCTGGTAAACAGACGATGCAGCTGCTCATCGCTGTGAATATATGTAAAATAATCTTGTCAGCCAGTCTAGCCCCCAGATCCAGTCCTCCCACTTCCCTCTGTCCCTAGCGTCATCTTCCTCTTCATCTTCACAACCCACTGTGGTATGTTTCTTCCACGGTACGGCAATAGGCGATCAAGGTGGTAAGCTTTGACATGCTGACTCGGGGATTTGCTGACAAGATAGATGAGGTCATCGAGCTTTCTAGTGACAAGGTAGGGACCCTTCCACTTATTCATCAACTTGTGGCAAACTCCAATCTTTCGGGATGGTTCACAGAGCCACACAAGCTGGCCAGCTTCCAAATGTCTCATCAGAGCCCTTCTGCTGTGAGTATCATAATATCGCTTCTGGTAGATGGCTGCTTTTCTGAGATTAGCACTTGCAATTTCATGGACCTTCAACATGTTTGTCTGAAGCTTGGAAAGGTAGTCATCAACATCAGTGCTATCATCGTCATCCAAGGTAGGTTTACCAATTACAGCTTGCATTGGAAGTATGACTTCTCTTCCTAAGGTCATCATGTTAGGTGTCTTTCCTGTACTAGAATTCACGGATGCACGGTAAGCCATCATAACTTGCTGGAGATATTCATCCCATCGTGCTTGGTCATCTTGGCAACACATGGACAACATGTTAACCAAAGTTTTGTTGAACCGCTCCACAGAACCATTAACTTGGGGTCTTAGACTAGTTGTTCGGGTCTTCTCAATCTGCAGGTAAGTGCACATCTCTTGGAAGATTCTGGCTTCAAAATTACGTCCTTGATCGGAATGGACTTGTAAGGGCGTACCGAAACGGCTAACGAAAACATCGATAAAGGCCTTGGTAACGGTAAGTGCCTCTTGGTCGGGTAAGGGGACTGCTTCTGTCCACTTTGTGAAAATATCAGTCATAACAAGTATGTACTTGTTTCTTTGGTGGGTAATTGGCAGGGGTCCAAGAATATCTAGGCATATTTTCTCCATAGGAGCCCCACTTAGGATATGACCGATAGGTGCCTTATTCTGCTTAGGAGAGGGTTTTCTGGCAGCACAAGAATCACAAAGCCTGCAAAACTCAGTAACATCTAATTTCTTTCCAGGCCAGTAGAAACCTGTTTTTATGCGTTCCATAGTACGCTTGGCATCCAGATGTGCTGCTGATGGAATGCAATGATTCATTTTCATGACCTCTGTGCGCTTACATTTTGGGACAATAAGTTGGAGGATATCTGGCATAGAGTCTTCAGATGACCATCTCCGGTACAAAATGGTAGCATGTGCTTGGAGCCTATCCCAGTTTCTCCACAGGGTTTTAAAGAAGGAAGATCTGTCTGATATAGTTGACCATGCTGGCCTGGGTTTGTTCTCTTCTAGGAGAATTAAAATTGGACCAATCTCAGCATCGTTTATCTGGCTTTGTCTGATGTCAGATTGATTCCAGCCATCAAGTAGGACAGGTCCTGTGATGAATGCCTCAGTGTCTTGCTGTTTTGTGACTGCATAAGTCTGTGCACACTTGAGTTCACCGTTGTCCTTAACAGGCATCGATTTCTCCATCTCAACATCAGAGTCATCAGTGTCAGCGCTAGAGCTTTCCTGTTGGCGTTTACAGGCTTTGCATGGCATCCTAGAAAGGGCGTCTGCATTAACATGCCTTTTGCCAGGCCTATGGAGAACAGTGATATCATATGTGTCCAGCTCTTGAAGCCATCTTGCGACTTGACCAGTTGGTCTTTTCAAACTTCGCATCCAGCTAACAGCAGCATTGTCTGTACGCAGAACAACCTGTCCATAGAGGTAAGTATGGAAGTTTTTCAGGGCCACTATCACTGCTAAAAGCTCCTTCCTAGTGACACAGTAAGTCTGTTCACGCGAGTTCATTGCCTTGCTCATGTATGCAATCACACAGTCTCGACCTTCTTGGACTTGAGAGAGAATTGCGCCAACTGAATGTTCACTGGCATCTGTATCCAGTACAAACTGCTGACCAAGGATCGGATATGCAAGGACAGGGGCTGTAGTTAGGGCTTCCTTTAGGGCTGTGAAGGATTCTTGACAGTCATCAGACCATGCAAACTTGTTTCCCTTCTCACATAGTTTATGCAAGGGTCTGGCAATCCTTGCAAAGTCTTGAACGAAGCGGCGGTAGTATGAACAGAGGCCTAAGAAACTTCTGACCTGCTTGGCACTTTTTGGGATGGGCCAGTTTTTGACAGCTTGAATCTTATTGTAGTCTGTGCTGATACCTTCTTCAGATACGATGTGACCCAAGAACTTCACTTGGCGTTGGAACAGGATGCATGTGGATGGCTTTAGCTTTAAATTGGCCTCGGAAAGTCTTTGGAAGACGAGTTCTAGTCGCGCAATACTGTCTTCGAATGTGGCACTGGGCACGATGACGTCATCCATGTAAATGAGACAGACTTCCCATTGAAGGCCCCTCATGACGTCTTCCATGAGCCTTTCAAATGTAGAGGGCGCATTGGCTAATCCAAATGGCATAACTGTGAACTGGTACAGGCCAAGACTTGTTGCAAATGCTGTTTTTTCTTGTCACCAGGGTCTAGCCCAATCTGCCAAAACCCTGAGTTAAGATCAAGGCAGTTGAACCACTTAGACCCGGAAAGAGAATCCAGACATTCATCTACTCTTGGGATTGGATAGGCATCTTTAACAGTAAGGTCATTGACGCGACGATAATCAACGCAAAACCTTGTAGAACCATCCTTCTTTGTGACCAAGACTATGGGTGAGGACCAAGCACTATTAGAGGGTCTATGACTTTGCGTTGCAGCATCTTCAAGACCTCCTGCTTTTCAATGTCTCTCTTCCCTATTGGCTGTCTTCTAGGTGGCAGACGGCACGGAGCTGCAACACCAGTGTTTATCTTGTGTTGGACTCTATCTGTGCGGCCAAGATCTTCTGAGGACTGGGCAAAAACATGCTGGTATCTGTTAAGCAAATCTGCCAAGACTTCCTGCTCTGCATTACTAAAGTGAACACTACTTCTCTCCCACAGATCTTGTAGATGCTCAGGTAAGACCTTAGAAGGCGGCTGATCTGTCAGGTCTTGGATAGCTGTTGCAACGTTCACGCTGTCTGCATACTCTTTATCGTAAAAGGACTCACAAGTGCCTACTGGTGTACCAGAGTAGATTGTTGCATCTGCCTCTCCCACGTTTATCATCTGGACAGTAGCTAGCACAACTGATGTGTCAACTATGCCATCAACTAGGGATACACATTTGCTCTTAAGCAAGGAACTGGATGGTGTAACATAGCCTGAATCCGAGAGTTTATCTGCTTTTGGAATGCCGACTCGAACGTGCTGGCATGACCAAGGAGGGATTGTGACTGTGTCCTGGAGAACAACATGGCTAACTGCTTCTGCTTCTCCACCCACCCAGCAAGGTATGGTGTTCACACTAGTCTCTATCAGCATTCGCTTGTAATCAATTCGACTTGCAAATCTTAGCATAAAGTCTTGTCCTAAAATGCCGTCTGGGAGTATGCTGCAAATTATGGCTGTCTGGAAGAAACAGACACCACCAAGCTCTAGTGGTATATCTGCTATTCCCATCACTTCAATATCACCACCATTAGCACCTCGTACTTTGTCTTTCATTGGCACCAGCTTGGGGCGCTTCTCTTCTTGGATGGACAGGAATAATTTTGTTGAAACTAAAGTTGCTGTAGACCCACTGTCAACCAGAAAGGCAGCATGACTATCAAGAATGTTGCAATCAACATAGAAACCGTTGTCCCATCTGGTGGAGGTGGAGTCACCTAAGTGTCCTATCCATGCAGCCAAGTCAGCATCTATGTTAGGCCATATCTTACCCGTCGACTCCTGGCCTATAAAGCAGACGGATTCCCGTTTTCCGACGTTTTGTTGTTTGTAGTTTGCACCTCAGACTGGCATCTCTGATAGATTGGACAGTCTTAAATGTAATGGTCTGTGGATTGGCAAATAAAACATGAACCACGACGATAGTAGGGCTTAGGGTCATAGTTTCTTTTAACTGTAGTGGAAGGGGTACCTTCAAGTTTATCCAGGCGATCAAGTACCTGTTTAAGAAGAAGTTCGGTGGCGTTAGGAGTCTGGGACCTGTCATTTGGTTTGGGCCTGTTGTTATTACGGTTTGGGTGGGGCCTGGCACTGGAGGGACCTGCTTCAGAAACATTATTAACTGCACGAACATTGCTCTTCTTCTTCTCATTGCCTTCACCTAAAATGGATTCATAGCGCTCAACCACTTGCACTGCAGACTCTACAGTCCTGCAGGCACTATCAATGCATCGGCATTTCATCTCTAAAGTTATACCTTTGTAGAATTGGTGTAAGGCAAGGGACTCCTGTGCATCCGTCCCTAAATCAGGATAGGCTCTTTGGGCTAAAAGTCTCAGGTCATCTCCAAGGGAAGCAATCGCCTCTCCAGGCTTGCGCTTTCTAGTCTCAAACTTAGTAAGGTAGCGACTCTGCTGACGGACACTACCGAAACGCTCACTTAACTTCTGGACAAGTCTGTAATATGAGCTACGGTCTAGTGGACTTAATCCTAAGTAGAACGCTCTGGCTTGACCCTTTAGGCAGACAGACAAAGTTAAGGCTTTGTCCATCTCAGTCCAACGACCAAGGTCAGCACAATTTTGGAAGTGAGAAATGTACTGATCCCAGTCTTCATCACCTGTATAAAACTCTGGTTTCACTTGCAAACGTCGCCGACCTGTAATTGGTCTAATTACTGGCTCTTCATGCCTCTGTGGGCTGCGGAATGCTCGTGGGGAGTTACGGCCATAAGGGCTTGGAGAAGGACGCCTAAAGTGCTCACTAGCACTGGACATACTACGGCCTAGCCTACCATTACCATGGGGAACAGGACTTCCACGGGGACTCAGGATACTATGACTGTCATGTGAACGACTTCTATGCATGTCTTCATGATGTATTATAGGTTGGGAAACTGGGAGAGGATTCTCAAGACGTAAATCACCCCTATCAGCATCAACTGGACTACTATCCCTGAAGACGTCCCCTTGGCCCTCCTGGCCCTGCATGTTGAACTGAATTTCCGTATCGCTATCGCTATCTGTTATTTTAGAGCCTTAAAAGAAAATTTTAGAGCCTTAAAAGAAACTTGAGTCTCTTCACTTGGGAGTATATAGTTTATTAACACTAATAATAAAATAAGAGTTCATAATTTATTGATGTTATCATTTTAACCACCACATACAATTCTTCTCCATGTCTTCTTGCGTTGATTCGTATCACTGGGTGTCAAATTAGTAGTAGGAGCCTCGGTAGCTCAGTGGGTTAAGCGCTGGCCTACTGATCTAGCGGTCGCGGGTTCGAGCCCCGCCGGAGGCGGAGTTCTTTCCATCGTAAACGGGGTTCCATTGCACACAGCCTTTCATTATCATCCGCCCATCGTCCTGATATGACTGAAATACTGTTGAAAAGGACGTAAAATCGCAAGTCATCCATCCATCCATCCATCAAATTAGTAGACATCCCACTTCTGACACCAAATGCAAGGCACCTGAGGGTAGGGGTGACCAAGCTTGAAGTTATTCTCGGATATAAGATCAAAATAAAGCAAGAAAGTTCATTTACACACAGTCATTTATTCATTTAAGCCTATTAATACGTGAACTTGGTATTTAGTAAATAAAGTGAAGAATGAGATCATCCATACTAGGCATTCATATCTTTTACACTAGGGGTGTGGGTGTGTAGCTGGGTCTGCACTGGCGTCTTATTGAAGTTCCCCACTAAGGTCTGGCATCTAAGTCCTAAGAGTCGAAACATTGAAGAACCCTCTGAAAACTCTAAAATTCATAGAATAACTCATAAGGTACACCCCAGCTACACCACCGCACTTCATATAACACAATAACATGGCTGATCTAATGACATGGTACTCCAGCTCTGCGTACAATTTCATCCGCGAATAACTTCGGTAAGTAGTCGCACTTATCGCGAAATACGGTAAATGACAGACTAAACTATTTCATCTTCGGCATCGGGTATGTGGTGGGATCCATTCGTGCAAGTGAGCAAGTAAAACAACTTCAAAGATATAAAGCGGCTGTATATAGGCCAGAAAGTAGCAAACTGTAGGATGGTATAAGTTAAAATCTTCAGCAGCAAGGTGTAGAGTAGAGTCAGTGAAAAATGTTTAACTTCATTTATGCTCGTAGAACTAGAGTAGGCAAAATGTAAAGAAAGTGACTGTTTCTCATCTCGTACAGTGAAATAAAGCAATAAGAATCTAAACAGCAGTTATGCAGACTCTTAGTTTGATACAAGAAACGTAACTCGACTGCCATGCTCTGTACCTTAAGGGTAATGTGATTATCCCTCTTTAAAGTTGTTTTGGAATTTAAATTTGGCGGGTCTCAAACTTGAGAATGGATAGCGAATCAGCGCTGCTCAATTTCTTATATAGTATCTGGGATAGTACCATGTGACTAGATCAGCCAATCGGATCAGAAGAATTACGTACTATTTTTGGGCAGCTAGGGAAACAATCGTTTCCTATATAAAAACAGTGCAGTCCAATAACAAATGATGGAAGTCCTTTTGTTCCTTAGTAATTATGGAGTTCGAAACAGTAAACATTACTGCTTCGGACTTCGTAATTAGTAAAAGGACCTCCATCAAACGCTAATGTCATCAGCGTAAGAATTTGAGTCAGCAGTTCGCAAATCTAGTTGCGCTTCGCAAATAGCCACGAAAATAACATTAAAAAGTTGATTTTAAGAAGTCCCTCTTGAAATTTAGGCAGTCCTTTGCTTTAAACTTACATCTAGAATAATATACTACAAGGGTTCTACCTTCAATGAGCGTAAATATTGATCAAGAACAGGTTTTAAGGTCAGGGACGCTGGCTACGGGGTCAAGGTAAATCGGTTTAAGTTTACTTCCGCAATGATTCAAACTGCTTTAAATGTGGTTAAAACTGGATAAATATCACAATAAATGGACTTTGCAGCAATATCTACAGAACAGTCTCAAATTCTACGATATCTTATGTGTAAGAGACTTCATTCTGCTATGCAATAGAACAATTGTAAAGCTTAAAACTTGATGTAAAGTGAGTCAATAACGTGACATTCCCACATGTTTCAACAGTCAGCTGTAGCGATCGGAACTTCAGGAGAATGTTAGTAAGTAACTATTGAATCATCTAAGTTCACAAGTGTTTAGAATTATTAAGGTTAGCTCTGTTCATCAGTAACTGAAGTAAGTATTAACATCTCGAAGGGTAACATCGTCTTTTCAGTCGTAGCTCTCCAATGTTCACCGGTGGGTGGGGTACGTCAGTAGGAATAATGTAAATAGAATTGTGTTGAGGATTGTCACTGGGTGACTCTTACAGTTTTTTATGTGATGGGCAAGGCGCTGTCAGGCGAGCTATCCTGTCCCTGTGACAGGTCTTGTTATTTGCATTTCGATTTTCAAGGCAACCAATAAAAGGAGCTGTGGGCCAAAATACATACAGCTGTTAGTGGACTTCTCAATCTTTCGAAAATGACGTTGACGTTGATTTTAATAACGTCATAAGAACTGTTCATTTAATCGATTACAGTTGCGATCCTACTAACTTTTGATTCATTGATTGATTTGATGCTTAACGTCCTCGGTAAACATCTATGGTCATGCAGGGATCGTCAGTTACCCTAACCACACTGTTCCTGGGCAGGCTTAGACCTTCTAAGCGGTTAACCAGTATTAAGTGCACATACTTTCTCCAGTAACTGACAACTGCCCTTCTTTGAATCAGCGGAAGAAGAACGAAAGTATGTGGCCAGACCGGGTTTCGAACCCAGAACCTCTGATTTATGAGTCAGGCGCCCTACCGATTGCGCTACGCGGCCCGAATGGATATCATAGGTAACGATTGACAGTTTTCAAAGATTATTTTTTTTTTGATGATTTTCCACTTGAATAACACGGACTGAAATACGATTCCCTTACGAAATTAGCCTAGTGGGCTGGATTTCTTATATCAGTTTTACCAACTCTTTGGGAAGATCTGATTTCCGCCCTTAGTGAAGGCAACTCATTTATCATGCCCATATTTTTGTTTCATTTTCCTTTTTTGCTGCCTGTTCTATGGCGGTACTTCTGTTGTGGTTCCTAAATGCTGCATGTTGTTATGTCCGCTGGTCTATCGTCTCTAGCAGTCTGGTCATCTGAACAGATACCTATTCTGCGTTCTGTTTTGTTTTGTTATTTAAAATAAATATGACCATCTTGGGAAAGATCTGCTCATTTGTTTTGTAATTTAAAATAAGATTGACCATCTTGGGAAAGATCTGCTCATTCGGTTTAAGCCCCAGTCACACATTCACGGATCAGGCTACGGTTCGCCACGATTCACCACGAGTTGACCTAGACGGCAAAACCGGGATGAACCGTAGAAAATCCAGCATCACTACGGTTTGCCAGGGTTCCATTGGGGTTTCTCACGGTTTTTGTACGGTATCTGTACGGATCATCTACGAATTCACGACGGTGTAAGGCGACAGCACTACGGACAACAAGGGTATTCCACGGTCGTGTTACGGACGCTTACGATGCCACTACGGTTCGATACGGTGCTAGTACGATTCAAGCCGGTAGCGCCACGGCTCCTACGATTGTCTACGGTTTAACGGTGGTCATGATAATGATTTTTGTTGATGATGTTTAATTTATTTGTAAGCAAGAAAAGTATTCTATGACATTATATAGCACTGAATTTTTAAAAAAAAAATGCAGCAAAAATTATGAAAATAGGTCAACAAATAAAAAATTTCTATTAAAAATTAATTTTGAGTAGGCATTTTGCATTGACATGGAAAGTAATCCAAGGTCATAAACTTACGAGTCTGTGAACTTTTTTCTCTTGAATAAAAAGTGAGTTTTCGTAGTGACAAAACCACCACTGTTGTCTACGAATACCGACGGACAGCCAGGGATAATCACGGATACACCCACGGTAGCGCTACGAATGAGCACGATTCTGTTACGGTTGCGCTACGGTTTCGGTCATGCCCACAACCCACCACGGTTCACCATGGAAGTTCTAAACAGTTTAAAATTTCAGTAGCGACTCTCGGATCACCACGGTTCTTCAGGGATCATTACGGAACACGACGGATGCTTCAACGGTGCAACTACGAATCACGACGGTGTGCTACGGTTTGTTAAACCGTGGTGAACCGTGACCTGAACCGTGAATGTGTGACTAGGGCTTTACTGTGCGTGTCTTTCATGAACTATTGTCATTGTTGTGTCTGTGTGCTTCGTTCCCTTTTGGTTTTGAGAGCGAGATGTGGGTTTGGATTTTATTAATTCCTGATCATTGCCCTATCATTGCACTTTTCGTATTCCATAATTCATTAAAGGTAACTTTCAAATGTAGAAAATCCTGTTATACACGCAATGACAATTTCTGATATACATGTAATGCAATTTTTGTCCAGTACAAGTCCTTTGAGTAATGCGACAATGAGAATAAGGCATGTTTAAATTTGTTGTTTTTTTTCAAAATTTTTGTCCAGTACAAGTCCTTTGAGTAATGCGACAATGAGAATAAGGCATGTTTAAATTTGTTTTTTCAAAATGAAACATATAAGCATCTAGAAATAAAAGCATCATAAACGACTGCGTAATACCCCACCACTGCAAACCCATACCCCTACTTTTATACATGTATACAGTCCCAGGGCAGGGGCAGATAACCCAGGTGGAAAAAATTCTTCTTATAACAGAATGCTTATGTTACTTCGATCAGTTCTATGAAATTTCATCAAGATATTTCAAAGTGTATAGGAACTACAGACCAAAATCTATTTTCAAGATCATGCCAAGGGTAATAACTCCATCAGAAGACATGGAAATTTGCCCATTTACAATCCTAACCGAGATCTTCCCAAGACCAATGCACATGCCACGTTTGAAGAAAATCCGTATATAAATATTCAAGTTATCGAAGGAAACGAAGTGCTCACGGACAGACGTACATACGACGGACAGACACACGCACAGCTAGTGGATAAACATAATACCCCGCCACTTACGTGTGGCGGGGTATAAAAGACAGTAAGCTCTATGGAGAAAGGTTTGACTGGTGATCGAACTCTGAATCACCAGCAGCATGATATCCTAGCATTTGCTCCATGTTCTTCTGGAGTTCATCCGATTAAAATTTCAAAGTGTTATTCTCTCTCTAAGGCCTGTCCAGATCCTTGTTCAGCTTTGAAGTTTTTGTTGAAATCCTGTACAAAGCATGATAATTTCTTCTGGTAGGCTTTGTTTATTCTTCTGGGTTTTTTTAGCTCACCTGAGCACGAAGTGCTCAAAGTGAGCTATTGTGATCGAAATTTGTCTGCCGTCCGTCCGTCTGTCCGTCCGTCGTCGACAATTTCTTCAAACGTCAACAATTTCTTCTCCTCCTAGACCAGTAGACCAATTTCAAAATAATGTCACACAAATGTTTCTCTTATAGCCCTGTACCAAAATTGCTAAAATGGTTCCGCTCCGCCGAACAATATGGCCGCCAGAGCTAAAAATAGAAATTCCTTTAAACAACATCTCTTCTCAAGCCAGCGGATGGATTTCAAAATAATTCCATAGAAATGTTCGCCTTACAGCCATGCACCAAAATTGCTAAAATGGTTCTACTCCACTGAACAAGATGGCCGCCTGAGCTAAAAATAGAAATAAAACCAGAGCTAAAAATAGAAATAAATCTTTAAATGACATAGAGGGCACAGTTTGATCCAATCTTCATAAAACTGTGTCAGAATGTTTATCTTCTTGAATTCTAGGCAAGATATGAAAAAAGGTTATGTCGGGTTAAAACCTAGGTCACAAGGTCAAATCTTAGAAAAAAACCTTGTGTACACTCTGTAGGGCACAAATTTGATCCAATCTTCATGAAATTTTGTCAGAATGTTTATGTTCTTAAAATCTAGGCTAGATTTGTAAAAAGGTTATGTCGGGTCAACTAGGTAAGTAGGTCAAATCTTAGAAAAACCTTGCAAACATTCTGGAGGTCACAGTTTTGTTCCAATCTTCATGAAACTTTGTCAGACTGATTATCTTCATTAAATCCTGACCAAGTATGAAGCTAGGTCATGTTGGGTCAAAAACTAGGTCACCAGGTCAAATCTTAGTAAACCTTGTGTACACTCTAGAGGGCACAGTTTTGATCCAATTTTCATGAAACTTTGTCAGAATGTTTATCTTTATGAAATATCTGGCCAAATACTCAGTCTTTTTGGGTCAAAAACTAGGTCACTAGGTCAAATCTTAGAAAAGCCTTGTGTACACAATAGTGGCTTTATTATGCATTGAATCCTTGTGATACTTTGTCAGAATGGTTTTCTTCATGAAATCTAGGCCAACTTTTAAACTGAATAATGTCAGATCAAAAGTTAGATCACTAGGTCAGATCTTAGAAAAACATTGTGCACACTCTAGAGGGCACAATTTTGGTCCAATCTTCATGAAACTTTGTCAGAATGTTTATGTTCATGAAATATTGGCTATGTTTTAAAGTGGGTCATGTTGTATCAAAAACTAGGTCACTAGGTCAAATCTTAGAAAAAAAACACTGGGTACACAATAGAGGCTTCATTTTATATTTCGTCTTTGTGGAACTTTGTCACAATGTTTATCTCCATGAAAAGAAGTTTGAAATTGGAAGAAAAACATTGTGCACACTCTAGAGGGCACAATTTTGGTCCAATCTTCATGAAACTTTGTCAGAATGTTTATGTTCATGAAATATTGGCTATGTTTTCAAGTGGGTCATGTTGTATCAAAAACTAGGTCACTAGGTCAAATCTTAGAAAAAAAACACTGGGTACGCAATAGAGGCTTCATTTTACATTTCGTCTTTGTGAAACTTTGTCACAATGTTTATCTCCATGAAAAGAAGTTTGAAACTGGAATATGCCGGGTCAATAACAAGTTCACTAGGTCAAATCTTAGAAAAACATTCTGTACACTCTAGAGGGCACAGTTTTGATCCAATCTTCATGAAACTTTGTCAGAATAATAGATTGGAAAGTGCAGAACTGCTCCAATTAAATCATTATCAAATAGATGATCTCTCATGTTATTCCGTCATTACTAAGGTGAGCGATTTAGGTCCATCATGGATCTCTTTTTTAGTTCATGGGTAGCATCTGCCATATCATGTTTTGCCACGCTGTGTAAGGCCGATTTGAGGAGTGTGTCAAAGTCACCAGCAGCCGAATTAGTGAATTCATGTATAGAGACTGTTTTATCCTTAAGACAGGGGGGTGTGATAGGGCGATGGTGCTTGGTAACTTCCAGTGCCGCGGCGTCCTACTTAATTGGACAATAATAGGACAATGGCCTACTGTGCTTGCAATACTTGCAGGTGGGGGTTGTTTGGACATTTTTAGCACATAAAGTACAGGAAGAGCTATTGAACTATCCCCGGCGGCGTCGGCTTTAACAAAATGTTAATTTTACAATAAAGTTATGTGATGGGCAAGGCGTTGTCAGGCAAGCTATCCTGTACGTGAACAGGTCTTGTTTCTCTCCCATGTCATACCCTCTCTCTGGGAGACGGCTCGATAAAGACTGAAATACTGCCTCAAAGAGCCGTTAAACCGAAACAACCAACCTTCAGAGAGGACTAAAGCAATGGGACTAAAATATTTAGTTGGATTAGTAAGGATTGGAAAGTACATGTTGTATGTGTAGAGCTAGTCATCACCGGAATGGAGGAATAGACCCTGATGCACTGGTGTTCAATGGGAGTGTGGACTGATGAACAGCTTTTAGCTGGGGTTGTCATTCCTGAACTGGTAGAGAAACAGAATTCCTGTGGGCTTGACGAAATTCTTTGCTGAAAAATATACAAAGAAAACTTGTTATGCTTTTTATTTAGTTTTCAAAAGGGTTAAAATTCAGACTGTAAGCAAGACAAAACCAGAGTCCTCGTACACTGCACAGCCCCTCAGCCATTCTATTAATTTTCAATAAAATGTCTTTAAATCTTTGGGCCATGTTCTGGACAAAAGTTACTATGTCCCCCAACCGAAGGTGAGTGAGGCATATTGTTTTCAGTACGGATCCCGGGCGTCGTCGCGATAGTTTTCTGTTTGCACGATATCTTGAGCCAATGGGTGGAATTTAACTAAACTTGCTTGAATATGGGGCTGGGACGATACGCTTCTGGAACGATACGATACATACAGCGATACATATGCTACGATACGATACGTATCACGATATATTTAATCCCTAGAATTCTGCTTCTTAGTGTGAAATGTATTGTAAAATAATGTTTTGTATATCAACCAATATTTACATTCTTGGTGTATTTACTGAAAAGCTCTATAGTAAACCATTGGAACGTGATGTAGTTTACATTCCAATAACTACATTGAGACACGCGACGTCAATGACGTCAGAATAAACAATGGCTCTCTACAATTTGATTGGACGTCAGCAACGTCATGACGTCATGCATGCCGTGCTGCTGTTAGCAGAAAAACTGCATGTACATGTTTTACTGCTTCAATTTTAGCGCTTATATAAGATTTTTATGAAAGATTTGATTGAAACGAATGTAAATATAAGCAATGAACTTAATTTTTCTGATGTTTATCGAAGTGTAAACTACATTGGGTCACTAGCAAAGTTTACATGAACCCCATCGGGGTTCATTCACTTTGCACGTGACCCAATGTAGTTTACACTTCGATAAACATCAGAAAAATGAAATTCATTGATTAATTGAATACAATTATTTATCAACTCATGTGTTAGCTCTCTTTTATTCTAATATATGAAAGACAAGATAGAAGGCAGTGCTGCAGATAAGAGGTAACAGGGATAGTTTCGGGATAATTTTCGTTATTTCTCAATTAAAATATCTGTTGTGGCTCTCAAAAATACCTTTGCGCCAAGAAATGGGAAAAAATATTCCTGAATCTCTGTTACCGTTTCTTATCTTGAGCTTTGGAATGACTAGAAAATAGCTGCAGTAATTTAACTATGACTAGTACTGTAGAACAAAACTCAGAAGTTGTGACAGTCACTGAACTTATGTTACAGTAGGTAAGAAACAGACTACACAAAACAGCCTTCTACAATCAACAGGCTCATTAGTTATAAACACTAGTTTCTTTAAAAAAATCACTAGAAGTGAAAATAGTTTCTTACTTCCTATTAAACTCTTCCACTATTGATTGATTGGTTGTTTTTTGGGGGTTTAACGGCCCTTTGAGACAGTATTTAAGTCTATATCGGGCCGTCTCCCAAAGAGAGGGAGAAAGAAGAGAAAAAGGATAGACGAAAGAAAAAATGTCCAGACGGCCCCCATCCGCACCTACTGCAAGCACAGTTGGCCCTTGCCCTACAATGTTTCAAAGCACCTCTGACGGTGTCAATGCATATTTGCCTATTTTTGACAAATTATTGCACCTTCCTCAGGCAGCGAAAATTGAAATATTTGGCATTAATATGTAGACTTTTGTACTATAAAGACGTTTTAACAGTAATTTTGAAAAATTATCATGCCTCTAGACTAACTTAAAACGATTTTACCAAGAGGGGTACGTCTGAAAATAAGTTTATTTTTCGGTTTTTCTAATATATCAAAATTTTAATTGATAACTATGCTTAAATTGACGTAGACACTACTGTTTCTGATTTTATGCATTTTTTTTTCAATAATAAGGACTTTAACTTATTTTTAGATATTAAGGGTGTAAGTACCCAACCCACTTTTTCAGTTTTTCAGCTGTAGACTATGCCCCCCCCCCTCTTGCCTCAGCAAGCCATTCACATATAATGAGTATTTTGATAGTATACACATACGAGGGATGATCAAAATACGTGGACTATTGCTGTGGCGGAAAGGGTAATGCAGTTATAGTATTTTCCGATACCGCAGAAAAGTCTGATCTTTTAGCTGCAAAATCTGAAAATTTGAAGAAATTTCAATGAAAAATAAGTATTTGCTTCCCTTTTATATATGGTAGATACAGCTACAGCGGAGCGTCACATTAATGACGTTTGACGTTGTGTCCCGTTTTAACATTATTAGGGTTTTCACTTTGTTTCTCTGGTTTCAAAAAATAACACCGTTTTTGCATAGTTTTCATGATTTTGACCAATTTTAAACACATCTGCACGCAGTATGATTGTTTTCAAGAATTTATAGCATACTCTTCTCATCTTTGTTGGTTCATTAATCCAAGCCGAACTTTTGCTTTAAGTATCGTTTCCACGTTCATTACTTTTGCGGTGTATGTCTAAATGCAAGTCTATGTAACCCTCAAATCAGTGCCAGCATCAGAGAAAACTAACATACAACGATCAAATAATATCAAGTTGATCATTCAAAACATTTCTTTGCTTCTGCCATTTTTAGCTCGCCTGAACGAAAGTTCAGGAAGAGCTATTGTTGTCACCATGGCGTCGGCGTCAGCGTCCACGTCCGTGTCCGCGTCGTCGTCCGGTTTGGATGTTTTGGTTAAAGTTTTTTAAAGACCTGTATCTCCTTAACCCATGAATGGATTCTTTTGATACTTGCACTGTAGTTAGATATTGGTACAAAGTTTAACAGGATACCACCCCACCCCACTCGGTGACCTTGATGTCAAGGTCATGAAAAAATTGGGAGTTTTTTGGAGTGGATGTTTTGGTTAAAGTTTTTATAAAGCCCAATATCTCCTTAACCCATGGATGGATTCCTTTGATACCTGCACTGTAGTTAGATATTGCTCCAAAGTTTTTCCAATGTTCTACCCCCACCCTCCTCAGTTAACTTGATATCAAGGTCATGGACTTTTTATTGATTGGATGTTTGGGTTAAAGTGTTTTAAAGACACATATCTCCTGAACCCATAGATGAATTCTTTATATATTTGAAATGTAGTTAGATATTAGTCCAAAGTCTCACAGAGAACTACCCCAACCATCTCAGTGACCTTGATGTCAAGGTCAGGGACTTAGGAAATTTGGTCCTTATTAAAGTTTTCTAATAGCATACTGATTCATAATGCTTGGCATAGATTAGGTTTACACTTGAACTGATGTTAGACACTTGTTTGAGTTTTTACTAAACACTATATACTTACCCCACTATATGACCTTGAAGTCAAGGTCATCGACTTAGAATTTTGTCTGAAAGATTTTTTATTTGAAGTTTTATATTAATGAAGACATAATTTCAGAGTGCCACAATGGCCTCAGTTGAAACTTATACTTGGACTGATGTTCGATAATGGTTCAAGGTTTTGATACATCCTAGGCAACCCGACCCCCGCCACAGACACACACACACACACACACCTTAGTTCATTGACCTCAGGCTCTTGGCCTTGGAAATTTTATGTGGAATTTTTCATTTTAATTTTATTTTAACACTTATTTCTGAGATAGCTTTTGTTTATAAAAGTGTTGTCATTATGGACATGCTTGCCTGAAGTTTTATGCATAGCAGTCCACGCCACCATAGCAACTGTGTGATGGGCAAGCACCTATTCAGGCGAGCTATGCTGTCAGGCGACAGCTCTTGTTTTTCTTACAATTGTATACAAAACTTGGAACTTGCATTAAATACACGGTATAATGGTTTACGTCATTTTGTCGCCCTTGTATGACCCAGAGACCATATTTTACGCTGCTTAGGCAAGTATAGCAAGTATTGACAGCAATAATTTCCTCACAGTAAAAGGCGGAAACAATAACGAAATAACATACCAAATTGCAAGCATTTTACTCTACTGCAAATATTAGACATAGCCAAAGATAAAACAAACATTTAGAAATAATAAGGCAATTTCACCGTGCTCCGCAGAACCGTCATAAGGTTACTGTGACGACCCATATAGACAACATCCCGACGTTAAACTGGTAAATTAAATACATCAATGGATAAAGGGAAGATGAATCATATATTGACTATAAACTATATTAGTTAACCATCAATAATAAAATTTCTACAGTAAAAGTCCATGTATTTTTTTATCATCCCTCGTACATGCAAAGTGCCTAGCTGAGGCACGGGGGCGGGGGGGGGGGGGGGTAAAAAACTTTTCCTGCTTCCATTACATTTAATTATAATATCTGGCTTTTTTCACCAAAAATTGAAGTCTATGTGCTAAAATGTCAGAAATTAAATTCATAGCCAGTAACGGGAAGTTGAGAGCAACTTATTTCAAGAGAAATTCTTGGGTATATCAGTGCTCCAGATAAGAAGGAGTAACGTGGATAATTTTTCAAATCACTCAACAAAATACATGCTGTGGCCCACCATTAGAGCCGTCTCGCTGAGACGGCTTTTATGAGCGGTCACAACACATATCCTCGCCGAGAAATGAGAACAAAATCTTAGAATTATCCCCCCAAAGACCATCTTATCTGGAGCTCTGAAAAATGCTTACATACGAAAAACAATATTTAATAAATCTTTTCAAGGAAGAAGAATAGTTATAGGTGAACTATATGCTATCATTCTGAGGTAAATCCTGTTGGAATCTAAAACCAATACAGGCACATTTTTTGTTTTCATTCCTTTTACCTGATTTACTTGTTTTCTTTCCACCATGCACGTATGTTGCTGTATTCATATTGTTTCAGGAGATGATTTAAATAAGCTTCAGCTTACTATCAGATCCTGTATCATATAATATCATGTGCAATTGTATAGCAACTTATTTGAATAAAAATATTGATTAAACCAAACACTAGCTCGTTACTCCACAAAACTCTATGAGTGCTGCAGATACGAAGGGGTCACAAGAATAATTTAGGGACAATTTTTCTTATTTTCCCATAGAAACATATTAACCCCTTATTTAGAATCCCTCAACTAGACGGTTCTAATTAGGGATCGCAACGTCTGTTTTGATTGTTTTCGTTGGAAAAAAAGGAAAATTATCTCAGAATTATCCCTGTTACCCCTTCTTATCTGGAGCTTTGTCTAAAACTACACTGTATGGCATCCTTGCCCATTCCAGTCTCCATTGAAATGCTGAAATCTAACAGAAACACTAACCTTAACCTCTGGAGCTTTGTCTAAAACTACACTGTATGGCATCCTTGCCCATTCCAGTCTCCATTGAAATGCTGAAATCTAACAGAAACACTAACCTTAACTTCAATTAGTAAAATACTTTAACTTAAACTAATAACTTCAACCAACAGGATTTGTTATGCAAACATGATCAAAGAGCGCATGTACAAAAGCATGGCCAGACACGAGACTAGGCTGACACTTCAGTGTTTATACTCTCAAAATTTTCATTTTTTTCTTCAGAAAAATAAGCTTTTCAACTACGTCTGGGTCTAAACATGATCTTGTAGCTGTAACTATGTCCCCGGCAGTGCTCAAGACACGCTCGCTTGGAACTGATATTTTAGGATTGCTACTTTAACTTATTCCCCAGGCAACTGTGACCTGTAAATATCGCGAAAATATATTTAATTTAGGTTCCATACTGCCCTATAAGCATTTTATATAGTAGCGAATTCTCCCTTTCTACTAAAGTTATAATGATTTTGTAACAAAAACAACGGTTTTAACATTCAAAATCTTGTTAGGAAGAGCCTTTGCATGGGCCAATTCGAAACCGTCGAAAAAGTAAAATTGATGTAAACAACGAAGCCGCTACGAGCTTTCGAAAATGACGTTGACGTTGTTTTCACTAGCGTCATAAGAACTGCGCATTACTTTGCTAGGACTGAATCGATAACGTTTGCTGCCCTTCTAACTTTTGAATTGATATTGAAAGCAACGAATGACAAGAAGCTGACAAAAATTCATTTTGTATTTACAATGATTTTTCACTTGAATGACACACTGAAAATAAACTCACATATGAAATTAGCCCAGTGGTATGACTGGGGCCTACTAACATGCATTGTTACTCAATAAGAATATATATCTGTGGATAGTGTCAGGTATCATTATCAAGAAGAAAAGAAGTGCTTTCAATACATGCTTAGCATTTGTCCCCAGCATGCCGCTAAACAAAGGTATGCGGCTAGAATCAGAACTTTCTGAACAACCCTCGTAGAGGGTCATACATGAGTGCTCATGTATTATTGAATTTATTAAACGAGTTGGGGAAAAAGATAAGATGCGAGGCTGTGCCGAGCATCTTATTGTTTTCACCGACGAGTTTAATTAATTCAATAATACAGGAGCACGAATGCAAGATTCTGTTTATCATATGAGAATAAAATCGCGTTTTATTTGCAAATTTGCACTCAAAACGTCACGATTTCACCATTAGAAAACGTTGCGTTTTATGGACTTCAGCGCATATAACGTTACGACGTAATTTGCATATTTAATCCACTAGTTGATTATTGAATTTAATGCATGGCTTTATTACAATCTCAGATGCGACGTCATATGATAAACTCTATGTAATGCAATTTTTTGTCCAGTATAAGTCCCTGAGCATCATACTTTGGGTTATTCGACAATGAGAATAAGGCGTGTTTAAATTTGTTTCTCAAAATGAAACATATAAGCATCTAAAAAAACAATAAGCTATATGGAGAAAGGTTTTTTGACTGGTGATCAAACTCCGAATCACTAGCAGCATGATATCCTAGCATTTGCTTCATTTACTTCTGGAGTTCATCCACTTAAAATTTCGAAGTGTTATTCTCTCTCTCTCTCTATGGCCTCGACAGATTCTTGTTCAGCTTTGAAGTGTTTGTTGAAATCCTGTACAAGGCATGATAATTTCTTCTGGTAGGCCCCTGGTAGCATCTGCCGTTGCCACACTGTGCAAGGCCGATTTGAAGAGTGTGTCAAAGTCACCAGCAGCAGACTTAGTGAATTCATGTATAGAGGCTGTTTTCTCCTTCAGAGAGGGGGAGGTTGTGGTAGGGCGATGGTGCTGGGTAACTTCCAGTGCCGCGGCGTCCTACTAAATTGGATAATAATAGGAAAATGGCCTACTGTGCTGGCAATACTTGCGGGGGTGGTTATTTGGACTTCTTTAGCCCGTCTGTACGAAAGTGCAGGAAGACCTATTGCACTATCCTCGGCGGGGGCGGCGGCGTTAGCAAAATGTTAAAGTTTTACGATAAAGTTTTTATGTGATGGACAAGGCGCTTCCCATATTTTCTTTCTCCCTCTCTCTGGGAGACGGCTCGATATAGACTGAAATACTGCCTCAAGTGAGTGAGTGAGTGATATGGATTTACGGCACATCAGCACCAAAAGGGCTATTTCGCGCCGAATACTGCCTCAAAGAGCCGTTAAACCCAAACAACCAACCTTCAGAGAGGACTGGAGCAAGGGGACTAAACAATTTAGTTGGGATTGGAAAGTACCATTTTGTAGGTGTAGGGCTAGTCATCACCGGAATGGAGGAATAAACCCTGATGTACTGGTGTTCATTGGGAGTTGGGACTGATGAACAGGCTCGTAGCAGGAGTTGTCATTCCTGAACTGGTAGAGGAACAGGATTCCTGTGGGCTTGACGACACTCTTTACTGAAAAATATACAAAGAAGACTTGTTATGCTTTGATTTAGTTTTTAAAAGGGTAAAAATTCAGACTGTAAGCAAGACTAAACCATAGGCCCCGTACACTGCACATTCTATGAATTTTCAACAAAATGTCTTTAAATCTTTGGGCCATGTTCTGGACAAAAGTTATTATGTCCCCCAACCAAAGGTGAGTGTGATATATTATTTTCAGTGCGGATCCCGGGCGTCGCAGTGATAGTTTCCTGTATGCACGATATCTCGAGCCAATGGATGGAATTTCACTAACCTTGCTTGAATATAGGGCTTGGACGATACGCTTCTGGCACGATACAATACGTATCGCGATACATATGCTACGATACGATACGTATCACGATACATTTAATCCCTAGAATTCTGCTTCTTAGTGTGAAATGTATTGTAAAATAATGTTTTGTATATCAACCATTGAATAAAATTATTTATCAGCTCAAGTGTTAGCTCTCTTTTATTCTAATATCTGAAAGACAAGATAGAAGGCAGTGCTGCAGATAAGAGGTAACAGGGATAGTTTTGTGATAATTTTCGTTATTTCTCAATTAAAACATCTGTTGTGGCCCTCAATAAGACCGTTGCGCCAAGAAATGAGAAAAATAATATTCCTGAATCTCTGTTACCCTTTCTTATCTTGAGCTCTAGAATGACGAGATAATAAAAATAGCTGCAGTTATTGAATTATGACTAGTACTGTAGAACAAAAATCAGAAGTTGTGACAGTCACTGAACTTATGTTACAGAAGGTAAGAAAGAGACTGCACAAAACAGCCTTCTACAATCAACAGACCCATTAGTAATAAACACTAGTTTCTTTTTTAAAAAATCACCAGAAGTGAAAATAGTTTCTTACTTCCTATTAAACTCGCCGGGCCGCGTAGCGCAATCGGCAGGGCACCTGACTTATAAGTCAAGAGGTCCAGGGTTCGAAACCCGGTCTGGCCACATACTTTCGTTTCTCCTTCCGCTGATTCAAGAGGGGCAGTTGTCAGATACTGGCGAAAGTATGTGCACTTAGTACTGGTTAACCGCTTAGGAGGTCTAAGCCTGCCCAGGAATAGTGTGGTTAGGTTAACTGACCGTCCCGACATGACCTTAGTTGTTTACCGTGGACGTTAAGCATCAAATCAACCAACCTATTAAACTCTTCCACTATTGATTTGTTTTTGTTGGGGTGGGGGGGGGGGGGGGGGGGGGGGGTTAACGGCCCTTTGAGACAGTATTTAAGTCTATATCGGGCCGTCTCCCAAAGAGAGGGAGAAAAAAGTGAGAAAGGATAGAAGAGAGAAAAATGTCCAAACAACCCCCACCCGCACCTATTGCAAGCACAGTAGGCCCTTGCTCTACAATGTTTCAAAGCACCTCTGACGGTGTCAATGCATATTTGCCTATTTTTGACAAATTATTGCACCTTCCTCAGGCAGCAAAAATTTAAATATTTGGCATTAATATGTAGACCTGTGTACTATAAAGACGTTTTAACAGTAATTTTGAAAAAAATTACCGTGCCTCTAGACTAACTTAAACCGGCATTACCAAGAGGGGTGGGGATGGTCGGGTGGTGCGATGGTGCTGTGTGTAGCTTCCAGTACCGGGGCGTCCTACTGATTTGGAACATTGTAGGGCAAGGGCCTACTGTGCTTGCAGTAGGTGTGTGGGGGGGGGTTGTTTGGACATTTTTTCTCTCGTCTGTCATTTCTCCTCTTTCTCCCTCTCTGGGAGATGGCCCGATACTGAAATACTGTCTCAAAGGGCCGTTAAAACCCAAAACAATCAATCAATCAAAAACCAAGAGGGGTACGTGAAATTTTCGGTCTGAAAATAAGTCCATTTTCGGTTTTTCTAATATATCAAAATTTTAATTGATAACTATGCTAAAATTGACGTAGACACTACTGTTGCTGATATTATGCTTTTTTCAATAATAAGGACTTTAGCCTATTTTTAGATATTATGGGTGTAAGTACCCCACCCACTTTTTCAGCTGTATACTATCTCCTCCCCCCTTGCCTCAGCAAGCCACTCACATATAACGTGTATAATGATAGTATACACATACGAGGGGTGATAAAAAAATACATGGACTATTGCTGTGGTGGTAAGGGTAATGCAGTTATAGTAGATACCGCAGAAAAAAATTGATTTCAATGAAAAATTAATATTTGCTTCCCTTTTATATATGGCAGGTACAGTTACAGCGGAGCATCACATTAATGACGTTTGACGTTGTGTCCCGTTTTAACATTATTGGGGTTTTCGCTTTGTTTCTCTGTTTTCAAAAAATAACACTGTTTTTGCAGTTTTCATGATTTTACCAATTTTAGACACATCTGCACGCAGTACGATTGTTTTCAAGAATGTATAGCATACTCTTCTCATCTCTGTTGGTTCATTAATCCAAGCCGAACTTTTGCTTTTAGTATCGTTTCCACATACATTACTTTTACGGTGTATGTCTAAATGCAAGTCTATGTCAGTGCCAGCATCAGAGAAAACTAACATACAACGATCAAATAATATCAATTTGATCATTTAAAACATTTCTTTGACTCTGCCCTTATTTTTCTTACAATTGTATACAAAACTTCGAACTTGCGTTAAGTACACGGTATAATGGTTTACGTCATTTTGTCGCCCTTGTATGACCCACAGACCACATTTTATGCTGCTTATGCAAGCATAACAAGTATGGACAGCAATAATTTCCTCAGTAAAAAGCGGAAACCATAACGAAATAACATACCAAATTGCAAGCATTTTACTCTACTGCAAATATTAGACATAGCCAAAGATAAAACAAACATTTAGAAATAATAAGGCAATTCCACCGTGCTCCGCAGAACCGTCATAAGGTTACTGTGACGACCCATATAGACAACATCCCGACGTTAAACTGGTAAATTAAATACATCAGTGGATAACGGAAAAATGAATCATGTATTGACTATAAATCAAATTAGTTAACCATCAATAATAAAATTTCTACAGCAAAAGTCCATGTATTTTTTATCATCCCTCGTACATGCAAAGTAGATAGTTGAGGCACGGGGGCGATATCAATGGGTAGATAAAAAATTTGATTTTGACTAATTTAATAGGCAAATTAACATCGCAAAAGTCAGAGGTCCTTAGCAGGACGCCCCGGCACCGGAAGTTAAACACAGCACCATCGCACCACCCAACCACCCCGAACTGTTCCACTAAGCTCATCAGAAGACTAATATGTTTGTCAGTCCCACTCACAGTTGAACACTGGTCCAGTTAAGAAAACGCTTTCAACACTAGATCCAGTTACCCCACAAAACTCTAAGAGTGCTGCAGATACGAAGGGGTAACAAGAATAATTTAGGGACAATTTTTCTTATTTTCCCATAGAAACATATTGACCCCTTATTTAGAATCCCTCAACTAGACGGTTCTAATGGGGGATTGGGGGATCGCAACGTCTGTTTTGATTGTTTTCATTGGAAAAAAGGAAAATTATCTCAGAATTATCCCTGTTACCCTTCTTATCTGGAGCTTTGTCTAAAACTACACTGTATGGCATCCTTGCCCATTCCAGTCTCCACTGAAATGCTGAAATCTAACAGAAACACTAATCTTAACTTCAACTAGTAAATACTTTAACTTAAACTAATAACTTCAACCAACAGGATTTGTTATGTACAAAAGCATGGCCAGACACGAGACTAGGATGACACTTCAGTGTTTATACTCTCAAAATTTTCAAATTTTTCTTCAGAAAAAATAAGCTTGTCAACTACGTCTGGGTCTAAACATGATCTTGTAGCTGTAGTGTTGTAACTATGTCCCCGGCAGTGCTCAAGACACGCTCGCTTGGAACTGATGTTTTAGGAATGCTAAGAACATATTTTGCTATTTCTGCTGGAGAGGAAATTTAGTGGAATTATTTTTCCACCACTGTGAAGGGGTTTCAGTCACAGGAATATTAGGGAGAAGACGGTACTCCATAATCTCATTGCTGACTCGATCTGCTGAAGCAACACCAGGGTTTGAGGTTATAAAACTTGAGTACATTCTCAAACTCAAAATAAAGCACAATTATTGGCTGCTTCCAAGCATGTGTTCGGAAGCAGCCAATCAGTGTGCTTTATTTTGAGTTTGAGAATGTACTCAAGTTTTATAACCTCCAGGCCAGGGGACTCTAACTCAATGTAGACATCTCCAAAGAAGTCACCCATTGCTGTTGATGTGGGGCAGGATTCTCCATGGTAGGTTTTGGCAGTGTCGGGTTCTCAATGGTAGGTTGTTAATTTAAAGGTAGGTTCCTGTACTTTTGAATGCATCATAATTTTGATAATTTTTATCCAAGTTGTTGGAAAGCACTTATAAAGAGGAAATGAATAAGTTTCACTAAAAAGTGTAAATTAAAAAATCGTAGAAAAGTCGTTTTGCAAGGGATTTCCTAACTCTGCTTCGCACACCAGTTAGCGCTATTTTTAGTTCGCGCCCAAAATAGATAACATAGCTGACGTCATGCTGCATTGCATTTTGGGATAGTTTTAACCCATCTGCCATGCCAGGACCTCTGGAAGAGCTCACGGCAAGAGAAAATTAACCGTTGGCAAATGACATCAGTAACTGCGGACTTGTAGACATATATACATATTTATTTTTAGAACTGGAATTCCAACAAAAGAAAATAAACCAAAGGGAAAACGACTATTTTCTACAACATCTGACTATTTTCTCAGTAGCAACAGTTTCAGAAAAATAAGAGAATTCAATACTACACAGAAAAAAGACAAAATTATTCTGTGAACATAATTGTTATCGCTAGGTCAGGAACCTACCTTTAACTGCGCAAGATTGGTTGGTTGGTTGGTTGTTTTGGGTTTAACTGCACTTTGAGACAGTATTTCAGTCTATATCGGGCTGTCTCCCAAAGAGGAGAAAGAAGAGAAATGATAGACGAGAGAAAAAATGTCCAAACAACCCCTCACCCGCACCTACTGCAAGCACAGTAAGCCCTTGCCCTACTACTATTCAAATAAGTAGGACGCCCCGGCACGGGAAGTTACACGTGATAGACGAGAGAAAAAATGTCCAAACAACCCCCACCCGCACCTACTGCAAGCACAGTAAGCCCTTGCCCTACTACTATTCAAATAAGTAGGACGCCCCGGCACGGGAAGTGACACGCAGCACCTTTGCACCACCCAACCACCCCCAACTGCGCAATAGAAATTAATTATATGATAATATGATTCTGCCAAATTCAAAATGAAAATTCATGGAGATGATTAAAATAAAAACTTTATTATTGAAAAGAAATAAAACCCAAGGAGTCGACTTGTAGTACTGCCGATTCTATATTACTGTTTTATATGTCTGATATCTACTATCTTTTCATAAGAGGTATAATATAATATACAATTATAAGGAATATTAAAATGCACAATTATACACAGAATTTTGAATTCTTCTACCAAGGTAGCTGGAAGGCTAGGCAGTGCTGGCAATACCATAGGACCAACATCTACCTGGTTGGTTGGTTGATTTGATGCTTAACGTCCACGGTAAACAACTAAGGTCATGTCGGGACGGTCAGTTAACCTAACCACACTATTCCTGGGCAGGCTTAGACCTCCTAAGCGGTTAACCAGTACTAAGTGCACATACTTTCGCCAGTAACTGACAACTGCCCTTCTTGAATCAGCGGAAGGAGAAACGAAAGTATGTGGCCAGGCCGGGATTCGAACCCAGGACCTCTGACTTACGAGTCAGGTGCCCTACCGATTGCGCTACCCGGCCCGGCAACATCTACCTGGGGTTCATTCTCAGTGTGTCGGGCCGCGTAGGGAGGATACCTTTATATACAAGAATTGTAAATATTTACAACTACAAACTGTTTATAGGTTTTAATGGATCTTATCATTCTTAATGTCAACCTTTTATAGATTACTGTTTTACCCAAAGAGGTTCCTCAACACTGAGTGGAAAGACAACAACAAGAGCAAGGTCGCTTTCCAACGGTACTACTAATCACCTCACGGCACCCCACGGCACCCCACGGCATTAAAATTTAGGTATATTAACTACCAAAAAAGCATTTTAGACAGGCATTAATGTTTTTTACATCCCATGGCTCCAAATTTTATGTATATTTGAACTAGTCACAACCCTAACGATCCAGCTGGTCTCTCCAGTTGCACCCCACGACACCCCCATGACATGAAAATTTATGCATATTAACCACACAAAAAAGCATTTTATAGGATCAGTAATATTTGTTACACCCCATGGCACAAACTTTTACGTATACTTGCCATCAAATAAGTATTTTTAAAGGTGAAACGACCTTTCGGCGAATAGGAAATTCTAAAATAAGAAAAGGCGCTTTTTGTTTACAGGTTAAATTAAATTGAGGTTTACTTTTTTTTTTTTGGTTGGTTGATTTGATGCTTAACGTCCACGGTAAACAACTAAGGTCATGTCGGGACGGTCAGTTAACCTAACCACACTATTCCTGGGCAGGCTTAGACCTCCTAAGCGGTTAACCAGTACTAAGTGCACATACTTTCGCCAGTAACTGACAACTGCCCTTCTTGAATCAGCGGAAGGAGAAACGAAAGTATGTGGCCTGACCGGGATTCGAACCCAGGACCTCTGACTTACGAGTCAGGTGCCCTACCGATTGCGCTACCCGGTCCGGTGAGGTTTACTATTCTTTGTTCGTTTGTTTTGTGTGATTGCGTGTTTGCTTTTACAATGATTTACAATGATTTATGCTTGAATATATTAAGTGATAAAAAAAAGACTTACTAAAACGTCAGAAAAAGAACAACTTTAGGACAATGGAACAAGTCATGTGGGGTGACGACATTGGGGCTTTCTTTACGATCACGTGTGGGTGCAGATGTACATGTAAATTACTTTTCTAATATTTATTTCGTTTACGTCAAATGACAAAGATACATTATAAGGTTATCTTTCTTGACATTTGGTTGGTCCTAAAAAGGGCCTTTTGTGATCAAACTCTTTTTAATACCGGCGATTGGGTCTGTAGCTGCAGAAAATGCGTTTAATTCTGCTCTCGTACTTTCTCATGCCACTATTTCGTCGAAGTCGCTCTGAAGAGTCGAGATGTACCAGGTCTGTGTCGTAGTCGGTCGGATAGCGTACGTCGGTGAACTGGACAAAATATCGATGGTATCTTTCTCGCAGCAGGGCGTTGATGGTCAGTCGTTGGTCGTCGAATTGTTGCTTTGTCAAGCCGCCTCTAAATTCACCCCGGGTTTGAATTTCAGCCACATAGACCATCTTTACTCTGCGTCGGTGGTACAGTTTGTCTACGAGCTTCACGATTCTCTGGAATATCTCTTCTGGCTCTGAAGTCGTTGTTGTGTCATTTCCGCCGATGTTGATGAGGTACACGTCAGCTTCTCGTCGTAAGCATCTCTTCCATAGTTCCTTCGCCTCCGGGTCGGTCTGCAGTCTGTCTGTTCGGAGCCCCCCTAAGGCCTTTGCCGTAGAAGTAGACTCTGCCGGGAACTGCCATGTCGCCGTCGCAGTACTGTCGAAGTCTCTTGATGTAGCTGTCACCGAATAATGCGAAAGTCGTCATTTTCAGAGAAGCAACCAGGTTGAACTGATGCTCTGACCGTTGTTGTTCTTCAGGTTAGTCGTATCGGATTTTGGTCCCCAGGGCCAACAGCCACTAGAGCATCATATCCACCCTGGGGCATCCGGAGTCCGTCCAGGTCTTGCGTCTGTCGTTGATGTGGTGCTGGTGATGTTTTCTGTCTTTGCGTGTTCTTGTTCTGTCTGTGAGGCTGTGATGTCGCTGTAGTGTCGTTGCTTTCCTTTAGGGCCGCGTGTCGGTGTTGGCAAAGAAGTAGTTCAGTAGGTCGGAAGCGGCCCTGGCTGTCGATGATGCTTTCTCCCAGGGCCGCGTTGATTGCTGCGATGTGGCAGCAAAGAAGTTTCTTGTGACTAGGGCTTGTCTGGATCCATCGGGCTGGTGTACGTCAGCTTCTTGTCCCTGACGATCTCTACTGCCTCCCTGATGGCTGTGAGCTGGCATTCCGGCTTTGGTGCTGACCTGTACTTTTCGTGCCAGAAATCCCAGTGGGCAGCATGATGGATTTTGCTGCCCGGTCCCTTCGTCACTTTGACTTTCTCCCAGCTCCTGCTTGTCACACCAATGCAGTCCTTTGGTTTTCCCTTCCTTCGGAGCTTCATGATGGTAACGTCAGTGTGTTCCATGAATGTTGCCGCTTCCACACTGTACTTGGATAGCGGCTTCTCCTCGGAAAAGGACTCGTTGTGGAACATGTGTCGGTGTGTCTCTGGCAGTTGGGCGTTGTCTGCGGCCGGTTGTGGCTGTGACCTTCGCTTCGGAGCTGGTGGTGAAGTCATCTCCACGTCCTTTGGTGGCGTCTTCGGTGGCGGTGGTGGTGTGGAGGCCGTCTTCTCAGGAGCTGGCTTGGCTGGCGTTGATGGCGCTGGAGCTGCTGGTTTCGGTTTTGGTTTCTGTGCTGCTTTCTGTGTTGTCTTCTTGGCAGCAGGCTTAGGAGCAGACTGCTCCTTTGCCCTCGAAGGAGTAGGCTTGACCGGCCTATCCTTCTTCTGTCCAGGCTGGCAAGAGCGCTTGCCAGCTGAGGGTGCAGGCTTAGAGGGGGCAGACTTGCAACGATCTCCCCCTCTCCTGCTTTCGGCCCTCTCGCTAACTTGACTAACCTCTGGGTTGATCGCCCATGTCAAAGTTAGCTGGACAGTGTTTGATCCGTGATGCAGATCAAACACAGGGAAGCCACTGAGGCGGGCTCCCTTCAAGAATCGGACTGCGAGTGCTGGAATCTTGTAGTTTTCCATCTCTGAAGAAGCGATGTTGTCTGTTCGACGTCCAAAGCAAGAATGTGGTGTGGTGTGGATGCTCTGACCTCGTATCGGGCAGCTTAAAATACAATCCATCAGATGTACTCATTCTCAAGTGTCATACTACTCAATCTCAAGTGTCACCTCAGTAATTAAAATGGCATCTTAGGTAGTAACAGCCTTCCTTTGAAGTGCTACCGTTCACTGATTAATGAACGACCCTGATTAGACACTACCCTAAGGACATAATTAAATCCCGATTTCATCCTCCTAACTGCGAATGCTTTGTGAGAAAATGGTTTCAATTTGCTTTGAATGGCAAATTGTATGTGCGAAAGAATTAAATTACCGAATATTGATTATCTAATACTTATGATTTTAATATCTTTGCAGGTCGACGGCTTCCAAACATTAATTTTCGCTGCTTATGATGATGTTTACTATCCCATGGGCACCTGATCACACCTCTGTTTTTGGGGGTCCATGTCTGTGTATCTAAAATATTCCGAAATTGTCTATGTTTAAATGACCTACGAGTTCGGACTTATGATTTGGGTACTTTGACCACTATCATTTATATAACTTGTCTATAGACATAACATCATTTGTTATTGAATACTAAGAATTAGAAAAAAAGCGTAAAATGTCTAAAGTGTTTTTCTTTTGTACTAAAATTCGTTTTGTTTTTTTTTACAAGGGAAACTACCCTCCTTAACTAGCATTAACACGTCCGTGTAATGTAGACCCCCTTACACCCCACTTTTATATAGTTAAGGGTATGCAATTTCATATATTTGCTCTAAAACATAGATTGTGGATCAGCCGCAACAGCGTGTATCTACAATCTATGGTTTGAGCAAAAATAAAAAAAATGATTTTTTTTTCATCAAGAAACTATCATTTTTGCAGCATTTAAAACACTGACGTCGCGCACGGTGTTAGTTTTCATGCTTCTCTAGGAGCAGGCTGATCTGGGTCTGCACAGTTTGCCCAGACCTATCTGTCCGAAGTTACTAGACGAGAAGTCTGATCTGGATCTGCACTGTTTGCCCAGACCTATCTGTCCGAAGTTGTTAGAGTTACAGTTTTCCCCATTTACACTCCTTTCGTTTAGTTTGCTTATAAAGACTGTTAAACATTTGAAGATGACGTGTGCGCCAAACAAGGTTCAGACCAACGGATTAACCATAAATGTTTCAATATCTTAAATGAAAACTTCTGGCACAACTCATTTTTTTACTTTATGGATGCCTAATCACATAGATGTCTAATACAACCAGCGAAGGCTATGATTAAACTGCGCGTATGCTCAGTGTGAACTGTGCCTTAAACTAACGCAACCAACGAAGCCTATGACCAAACTGCGCGTATGCACAGTCTGAACTGAGCCTTCGCTGGTCTTAATCAGCGAAACGAGCCTTCGCTGGTCGTACATGCCGCTTTACTGTCAATCTCACGTTATAGCTCGTAAAATTACAAGAGAAATACATAGATGATGGGCCACCGATAAACAAGCGGATGCCCAGGCTGATCTGAGTCTGCGCTGGGCGCACAACCACAGTGTTGGTTTTGTCGTGTCGCGGCTCAAATATGCATGTCAAGCCAAAATGTGTTTAATGACATATGCAATACCCAAACCAGCATGCACATAACGCTTATCGAGGGTTGCCTGCCAAAAGGTGTCATCTGCCATTTTTATCAAAAATGAGTTTTTGTCATCATAGTATGTCCATATGCTTAGTCTTTTATCACTCCAAAGATGGGCTTAATTGGAATTATACTTATATAGATATCTAATTAAACCAAAAGGTGCCATCTCCCTTACAGCTTAAATTGTTCTGCAAAAAGGTGCCAGCTGAAAATTTTGTGCTGCCAAATTGTGCCATCTCCGATATAGCACCTTTTGGCCGAAAAGTATCCAGGTTTTATTGGAGATAAAATGTGCCATCACAGAAAGATGGTACCTACTAGCAGCACACATCTTATATATGATACCATAACTTAATGGCTGTTTATTCCATGTCTTGATTTCTCTGACTGTAGGTCACTCTTTGTGTATTACTGATGTAATGCTACATTCAAAAAAGCAAAGAAAAAGCAAAAAAAAAGGATAGATGCTTTGCTAACAAGCAATGAACTGAAACGTTTATCTGTTACTCCTGATGGCAATTTTTTCTTTGAGTCTGTAGATTTACAATTTCTAGGAAAGCGTGCCACTGAACTGGGAGAAGATGTCTGTGATCACCTTGATGCTAATCGTGTTCATGAAATTAAGTTCATGTCCACCTGGTGATGGCAACCATAATGGTGAAGACTTTATAATGGCAATGTGGCAAGGTATCAGTCAGAGGTGGATTATTTAATACAAGACGGACACTGGTCTTTTAGTTAGCTGATACACTACCGTCAGCTATTGAAAATCTTTACTAAGCAGAGTACTCATCTACTCCAGTAAGCCAACTCAGTCAGTGATTGCACTACAGTCAACATTTCCTGGCATAATTGCAGGTCAGACATTGACTTTTGCATACATAGCCGTCAAAGGAAAGAACACTGTGGAGCATGCACCAAAGTTTTAAGACAAACGAAAATTGATGGTAAACAAAATGAAGAAACACAACGAAAAGCACCTACAAAATGAAATTACAAGAACGAGTTAACCCAATAACTCCCAAGAAAGCAAATGCAGACATCTGGGAAAAGAATATACAGAAGAAACTGAGACAGAGTGGGAGAGCTTATACAAGTGTCGAAAGAAATCATGTACCAGAACGGTCAATTAAAAGAATTGTAGCAAAGGTAAATTCAAATGCTCTGAAAAGATTTCAGAAGAACAATGTCAGCAAATGTTCGATTTCTATTGGAATTTGCAATCACATGACAGACATAAGGATTATATTTGTGATCACAGTTTAGAAAACACCATGACTGGAGTGAAGAAAAAGGTAGCAATGTCATTTACTTTTCACATCAATGGGCACAGGGTTTGCAGAAGTTACTTGAAATCAACACTTGGTATGGGACAAAAAGCAGTTGAATGTGCCTTGGCAAGACAACCTATGAGCTCAGCCCCAACGAATAAAAGGGGGAAAAGCAGACCATACAACAAAATACCTAATGCGGATTTAGATACCGTTAAATGGCACAGCAAATCATTCCCAATGATAGAATCCCATTACAAAATACAAGTCACAAAGAGAAAATACATCAGTGGTGATCTAACTATAAACAAAATTTACTCCTTATACAGAGAAGATAAACAGAACAAAGGAAAACGGACAGTGAATACTAAAGTCTACAGAACAGTATTTGTCAAGAACACAATCTGGCCTTTCATAAGCCAAAGCAGACCAACTTCTTGTTTGCAGCACTTTCAACCACAAGAAAGAAGCAGGATTACTAGACAGTGTTACAGAGGCCGAGTACAAAGAACATCAAGAGAGAAAAATTGAAGGGAGGGCAGAAAAGAGCAAGGATAAACTAAGATCGCAAACTGACAGCACTTTTAGTGGACCAATTTTTGATACTTTTGATATGGAAGCAGTGCTTCCAACCCATGTTCAGATGTGAGTCCAGTATATTACAAATGCAAATTAAGTTGCTACAACTGTTCTGTATATTCTCTAGGCGATGGGAAAGGATACTGTTATCTATGGAATGAAAGTGCAAGTGAAGGTCAGAGAGGTTCCTGTGAGATAGGAGCATGTCTGGGCACGTATACGGGTCGGTCAAGATCAGGTGTCCATAGAATTTTTCTGCATGTTATCACCTCATACCGTATAATGGAAAATTTTCGCGTCGCCAAATTTTCGCGGATTTGCCCCAAAATCATGAGGATTAATTTTCGCGCTTTTTACTTTTCGCGGATGTGAATATCCACTAAATTAAAAAATTGTGTTTGTCGTATAAAATATTGGATTGTCTGAAAAGTCAAGGCGGAGCAGGGAGAGAAACGTAAAGAAACTGTAATCACTTTGTTATGAACACATTTGTTAAGATAGAATCGGCTCCTTTCGGGTTTGGGAGGATACCCATCCTTTTTTTTTCCGAAAAAAAACAACAACCAAAAACCAAAAACAAAAAAAAAACAAAAAAAAACCGTAAGATAGACATTTTTACAAATCAATGTTTAGTACACAGAAACAGACAGCTGAAATATGCGAGCAATTGATAAAAGTAAACAGAACTCACTATTAGTTAAAAGTAATTCAATTGTACTTGCATAATCAGGTACAAGTGACCGTTAATCAAGCAAAGAAAGTGATAGCCTATTCAAATTGTAATTACCTGCTAATTACCAGCGACATGTAATATAATTGCGCCGAAAAAATAGCTCAATAGGTACCTACTTTTAAGTCATTGTGTGGCGCTTAGAATACAGCAAACCATATTTTTGGACGATTCAAATTTCCTATTACTATTTTGTACAAACTAGGAAAATATTTCGCGGAGTTTAATTTTCGCGGATCGCTACCGACCGCGAAATTCCGCGAAAATTAGGCGACGCGAAAATTTCCCATTATACGGTATCTCTAATAAGAGAGCAGTTAGAGAGATTATTTTTATGCCCTTAAACTCGACTAAGTATGCCAAGGTTGATAAGCAAAAAAAAATTTGGTCCTGCTGTGCTAGAAATAATACGAGCAACTTTTGTGGTCACGTAATGAAAGAGCGCCCATGTAATGAAAGAGCGAAGCGTTGAATACAGCTCTTTTTCAATCTCACAGTGTTGTACTGAAAGAAGCATGAAAACAAAATTTATAGGAGCCGCGACACGACAAAACCAACAATGTGTCGTACGCCCAGCGCAGACTCAGCTCAGCCTGGGCACCCGCCCAGTCTAATCCGAGTCTTCGCTGTCCGCGTGGAGGTAGCTTAGACCCCTAGCTACCATTTAAGCACTTAACGAAAAGTCTGTTCAAACTAGGTGGATCTCCAGGCTGATCTGAGTTTGCGCTGTGCGCACAACCACATTGTTGGTTTTGTCGTGTCGCGGCTCAATTAATAAGATAAAACTCAGTGATTTTTGCAGTATCATGAGAAACCCTGTCTGCGTTTCTGGCATATGAGTGTTAATGCTTTTTTATCGCCTGAATGTATGGTTGGTGTATAAACTTACTCAATAATGCTCTCAGAATTGATTGCAAGTATACATCTTTGCATCAAGCTTTGGACATACTAAGTTCAGCAGTTCATGTGTTCTTTTTGCTTAAGTGTGCGAAATTAATTTAACATTTTATTTAGCAGCACACTGTGCGGTAAATAGAGGAAATCTTTTTGTACATACATTTATGCCTTCATTTTATATCTTTGATGGGAAGCAATCAAGAAAGTTGTATGGTTATTGTCCTTATTCCAGTCGCATTCTAAATACATTAAGCATGCGCCTACTTTGTATCTTTATTTTTACATTACGTGAAGTGCATGGAAACTGGAAAGTTCAGAGTTAGGATGCAGAGGGGATAGAATTAACAATAGTGAAAAGAAAAAAATGAAGAAAAAAAAACAACAAAAAAAAAACGGGCCATGTTATAGAGCGCCTCCCCGTGGTGTGGCCTGGATGCAAATGGATAGCAGTGAAAGAAGATATGAAAGCACATAGTATGTGCGTTCAAGGTTCTCCCAGTTGTACCGACGGTGGTACCATTGAGAGAACACTGAACGCACGCAGTATCTGAAATGTACGTGATTACTAGCTGTTCAAATACTATCATGCTTTATCCATTTGTAACTGAACGCTCTTTCCACTGATTCGTAATCAAATAAACTAAGCCTTTTGCCTAAAATATTTACAGTTACAAATATTGATACCTAAAATAAATTCATACAATTCCTTCAGCGAGGTGTCCCAACACTGGAAGAATTCATGTCAAAACAACAATACAACAAATATGACTGTGTCACCCCCACCTGTGCTGATGACGTCGCTATTGTGAGTTCTGATCGAAGCGCCCTACAAACGTTGATCAATATTACAGCAGACTACAGTTGTATGGAGCGCTATTTGCTACAGCCAACTAAGAGTGTCGTTCTCAGTATGCCTGTGGGCACAGTTAAGATCAGTGGAGAGTCCGAGTATGAGTGGACCCTGAACGGTGAGCCAATGCCCAACGTTACAGAAACTATGCATATGGGTATACTTAGATCCTCTTCTACAGAGGATTCTACGGTGAAAGAAAACATCAGCAAAGCCAGACGTACTTTATATAGTTTGATGTCCTCTGGACTGCATGGGGAAAATGGGCTTGATCCAGATACATCCATACATCTGATGCAGACCTATGTTATCCCAGTCCTAGTTTATGGTCTGGAAGTTGTACTCCCTAAGCAGAAACTCCTAGACATGATAGAAAGGTTTAACAAGTTCCTGAAACTGATACTTTCGTTACCAGTGAATACCGCTGATCCTGCGGTGTACATCCTCACAGGGACGCAACCCATGGAAGCTGTTATACATAAACGTGTTTTGACCCTCTTTGGGAACATTTGTAGACTACCACCTACATCCATTGAACACCAGCTTGCAGCTAGACAACTGAGTATAAAGTCTTACGATAGTCATAGCTGGTTTATTGCAACTAAAGAAATCTTCATTAAGTATGATCTGCAAGACCCCCATAGTTTACTGGAAGACCCACCGTCTAAATTCAAGTGGAAAAGTATAGTGAACACCCAGGTTAATAGTTACTGGGAAAACAAAATAAAGGCTAATGCAGTATTTTACTCCAGTCTGAGATTTCTGAATGCAAGTGACTTCAAGAGTGGTGTGAGGCATTCCCTAATTACATCGCTTGGAAATATCAGAGAAATTCCTCGAATACGTACTAAACTCAAGCTGGTGGCGGGTACATACATACTCCAAGTTAACCGAGCGTCATTCAACCAGAATCAGGTCAACCCAACATGCCTACTTTGTCATCTGGAAGATGAGACAGTTGAACACTTTCTCCTCAAATGTCCCACCCTGGCTGGCGTTAGAAATCCTATCATAGACAATATTGTATCTATCTGTGCTGGTGTATTCCCGCTTACTAACAATTCTGATAGCTGCCTCCAGCTTATACTAGACTGTAGCGCTTTAACTAATGATATGGACAACCCTAATCCTGAACAGTTGCAGAGCATAGAATTTCATTGTCGGAGGCTGTGTCATGTTCTTCACTGTGAGAGATATAAACTCTTAGCATTGGTTCCAAGACGCCGGAGAACAAAAACAGTGAAAAAGAAACAGGTGCTGAGATAGTCTGTGGCACACATTAGCCGGTTTTTAACATAGAATTTTAAAATTGAGTTATAGACTGTCAATAGAGACTACTTAACTTTGTAACATAGAGTGGTGGTGGATTCGACCATTTTAATATTGAGTACTGTTTTACTCCAACTGGAGGTGTGCCGAGACGGGCAGAGTTTCTACACAACAACAACAACAACGATATGGTAGATGTATATATGAAAAAATACATTAATATTGGTGCTGTGGTGTTAAAAACCTATTATAACCCATCTAAAATACTTTCTTCATAGTACATATACATAAACTTTCGTGCCGTGGGGTGCCATGGGGTGATTAGTAGCACCCTCCTTCCAAACCAGGAGCGCTGGGCGAATAGCTACCGAAAAGGGTCTCCCTAAAAAGCGTCAAGAAGCGACAAGAAGTGTCAAGAATCGACAAGAAGTGTCAAGAAGCGACAAGAACATATTTCTGCCAATTATTTATAATATTTATTATCTAATTACATCTGAATTGATACAATTGAGTAATTTGGCCATTTTTCATTGGTATTTTATTAGAAAAACAGAAATTTGCAAAAACATTGCGCGCGTAACAAGCGTCAAGAAAATTTTGAAGCATATTGGAGCGTCAAGAACTTTTCACAAGACTGTGCTAAGAACTCTGATTCGCATGTAGTAATTTTAATAATTTTAAATCTTATTTCCTCAAAGAAAGAAATATATTGACACTTTAGATTACATTCCATACAGTTATACTATGCATTTTCAGTTTATAGCCCTGCAGTTAAGAAAGCGTCAAGAAATTCTGAGGCCCAGTTTCAGCGTCAAGAACTTTAACATGACTTCTACAGTATTAATAAAGATTCACATTTCATGCTCTTGGATGTTATTTCCACAAAGTGACTTTTGTCAAGAGTTTGGACAAAAGGACAGTTCCTTTTCTTTTGCATTTAGGCATGTAGTCCGATGCTAAAATAGCGTCAAGAAAATTTTAAAGCCCTCCTGAGCCAAAATATCTTTTTCGGCCTGAATTCGAATGTCAAAATAGGATTTCGAAAGTTTTAATGCGATATTCGGCTTCAGTGCGAATGTCAAAATAGGACTTCGAATGTCAAAATTCGATATTCGGCTTCAGTGCGAATGACAAAATAGGATTTCGAATGTCAAAATTCGATATTCGGCTTTATTGCGAATGTCAAAATATGATTTCGAATGTCAAATTTCGATATTCGGCCTGAGTGCGAATGTCAGAATAGGATTTGGAATGTCAAAATACCATATTCGGCCTGAATTGGAATGTCAAAATAGGATTTCGAATGACAATATTCGATATTCGGCTTCAGTGCGAATGTCAAAATAGGATTTCGAATGTCAAAATTCGATATTCGGCTGTAGAGCGAATGGCAAAATAGGATTTCGAATGTCAAAATATCATATTCTGCCTAAATTCGAATGTCAAAATAAGATTTCGAAAGTCAAAATTCGATATTCTGCCTCAGTGCGAATGTCAAAATAGGATTCCGAATGTCAAAATACAATATTCGGCCTTAGTTTGAATGTCAAAATATGATTTCGAATGTGAAAATTTGATATTCGGCTTCAGTGCGAATGTCAAAATAGGATTTCGAATGTCAAAATACCATATTCGGCCTTAGTTTGAATATCAAAACAGGATTTCGAAATTCAAAATTCGATTTTCTGCCTCAGTGCGAATGTCAAAATAGGACTTCGAATGTCAAAATAGCATATTCGGTCTGAATTCGAATGTCAAAATAGGATTTCGAATGTCAAAATTCGATATTCGGCTTGAGTGCGCATGTTAAAATAGGAGTTGAATGTCGAAAAACGAAAAACGAAAAGCGAAAAACGTAAAACGAAAAGCGAAAAACGAAAAGCGAAAAGCGAATAACGAAAAGCGAAAAACGAAAAGTGAAAAACGAAAAACAAACCAACTTCACCTTCCTAGGTTATTGCACATGCCTGTAATGATAGGTTACCACATCGTAATTTCTTGTCGCTTTCTATCATGCTGCCGTGATTGAGTCTTGGAAGCACTTAATAAGATTTGTTGAAAAAAAAGCGTTCAAGTTATTCTGCTAATACAAATACAGTTCTGATTGGAGCCTATTATAAGCCTCATGAATTAGATCAGTCCAGTTTTGATGAACTGAATAAATCTCTTACCCTAGCTAAACAATCAAATTCAACAATCTGGCTTCTGGGAGACTTTAATCTTCCTAAGGTTGACTGGGAACACCTCAAGCCTAATTCAGACTGTAGTCATCCGACCTTCTACAGGGTGTGCCTTGAATCTTTTAGTGACTGCATGCTTGAGCAAATGGAGACCTCCCCAACTCGAGGTCAAAACATTCTAGACCTGTTCTTTACAACAAATCCAACCCTCGTGGACAGCACCTCAGTTACCCCTGGTCTTTCGGACCACGACATTGTAATGGCCAAGGTTAATGTTAAACCTGAAGCAACGAAGCAGGTCCCACGTAACGTCCCATTGTATAAGAAAGCAGACTGGGACCAGCTTAAGCAGTCCATGAGGGATTTCTACATAGAAATAGCACAGTCTGACCTTGCTACCACAGATGTCCAAACCCTGTGGGATAAGTTTGCTTCCAAGCTTCAGCAAGGTATAGACACCTTCATCCCTGTAAGGAAAGTTGGTACCCGGGATGGGTTCCCCTGGATTAACCAAGAAATCCGCCGCTTAATACGTAAGCGAGATAAGCTTTACAAACGCTGGTCCAGGTCCGGCAGACCATATGACCATAATAAATTCCTGGAATACAAACACTTAGTACGGCGGGTTTCAGAAAGGGCCTACGAAAAGTACCTAGGCGATATCCTAGGTCTCAATGAAGTAAGGGATGACCAAAACATGGGAGAACCCCCAAAGGTCAAAACAAAGAAGCTGTACTCCCTGCTCAAGCACTCCAAACAGGATTCAAATGGTATTGCTTCCCTGAGAAGGGACGGTCAGACTTATTCCTCAGAAACAGATAAGGCCAATACTTTAAATGATCAGTTTCAGTCAGTGTTTAGCCCCAAGACCCCAGTAAGTCTTAAGTCCCTTGCACAAAAGTCATTGCAAGATTTGCACGATTCTGGTGTCGAACTCCCCTTCCAGCCCAGTCCCTACCCCAAAATGCCAGATATAAGCATTTCAGCTGAAGGCATTGACAAGCTCCTCATAGGCTTGAACCCACACAAGGCTGCAGGACCAGACAAATTTAAACCCATTGTACTACAGTCATTACACAAAGAGATCTCTCCCATCCTGCAGCTGATCTTCCAAAGATCCTTGGATACTGGAAAATTACCGGATATTTGGAAAGAGGCAAATGTGTCCCCCATTTTTAAGAAAGGGGACAAAGCCGACCCTGCTAACTATAGGCCCATATCTTTGACCTGTGTCCTCTGTAAGGTACTAGAGCACATTGTTGCATCTAGCCTATCTAAACACTTTACTGAACTGAACATTCTTTATGAATTACAGCATGGGTTCCGAGAAAAGAGATCCTGCGAGACGCAGCTTATCATGCTGATTGATGAATTGTCTAAAACTATGCAGATGGGCAAACAGACTGATTTGATTTTATTAGATTTTAGTAAAGCTTTTGACAAAGTTGCCCATGAAAAACTTCTTCAAAAATTGCATCACTATGGTATCAGAGGAGTCGCTTTACAATGGATTAAGGACTTTTTAGACAATAGAAAGCAGGCTGTGGTAATTAATGGACTAAATTCAAACCTTATCCCAGTCTCCTCTGGCGTCCCGCAGGGCTCAGTTCTCGGACCAATTCTCTTCCTTGCATACATAAATGACCTACCTGAGCAGGTCAAATCAAGAGTAAGGCTCTTTGCAGATGATACTGCAATGTACCTTGCTCTTAGCTCACCATCCGAAGGCAAGGTCCTCCAAAAGGACCTACTCAGCCTAGAACAATGGGAAAAGATGTGGGATATGAACTTCAACCCCTCTAAATGTCAGGTCCTTCACGTCACTCGTCTTAAAAAGCCCATTCAGACTAAGTACTTTTTACATGATACTGAGCTGGATAGTGTTTCATCTGCAAAATACCTCGGGGTCACCATTTCGGATGACCTAACATGGAGTACCCATATTGATAATATAACCAAGAGCGCTAACCAGACTCTTGGATTTCTGAAAAGAAACATTCGGGTCCATAATAAGGACCTGAAATCAGTAGCTTATAAAACACTAGTAAGGCCCCAGTTGGAGTATGCTTCAACAGTATGGTCCCCCCACACTGCCACTGATATACATAAAGTGGAAGCAGTCCAAAGACGGGCTGCCAGGTGGGCGACAAGAGATTATAATTACACATCCAGCGTCACTGCTATGTTGAAGGACCTAAATTGGCGCCCCCTAGACCAACGACGTATAGATTGTCGTCTCATAATGATGTACAAGGTCACATATGACCTTGTTGCCATTCCTGCATCTGAGTACCTTGTTCAGAACACTAGACAATCAAGACATACCCATCCACTTTCATATCGGCAAATCCCCACTTATAAAGACTACTACAGGTTCACATTTTTCCCTAGGACTATCATCCATTGGAATGCCCTCCCACCCTTCATACCGGTCCTTCCCACCTTGGCGCAGTTCAGTGGTGCTGTCTGCCAGGTGATCCATGTCTCTCCCTAAACACCAATTTCTGTTTTTATCTTTTAACTATACTAACACTCTTTATCGCACTGTACAAACTCATCTCACACACTTTCCTATACTTTTATTTCAGCTAACCCCCTTCAGCACTTGGTTCGCCGGAACCCGTCTGACGTCCCCCTCGGGGGTTAAGACGTAAAGGAAGATAGATAGATAGACTCTTAACATGCATACAGACTCTTTTGAACACTACAGACGTATTCAAATTCTGAAAACGTATTTGCATAATTCATGAATACTCCATCACGCATCAGTTCCAATTCAGCAAAAGACGTTCAAATTCCAAAATGGGCCTTTGTTCAGCAAGTTTTCAGTATTCATGGTTCGCATGATCGATGCCATAGGGGTAGGGGAGGGCGGGGTGGGGGGCGGCTGGCTGAGGGGAGTGAAATTACATGGATTTCAATATATAATTGTGTAACTCCTTATTGAGGTTTAACGGGTATCTGGTAAAAGTAGAAGTGATGAAGATTCTTACATAGAACATATCAACGATTTTCTTGACGCTTGACGCTTGGCTGTACTATCACTGCATATCATGTGGCTTCTTGCCGACATGACTGATAATGCGGAAAACATTTGAGCTGGTGCATACATAAGAATTCTATTCCTATTAACTATTTGAAGGGTATCTTGTAGATGTATATCTAATAAAAAGAGCTATTCTTGGTCACACAGAACAACAATTTAATTTGAGAGAATATTTGCTTGACGCGAATGTAGGACATTTCGGGCACGGACGTTTCGGCCATGGACATTTCGGCCTAGGACATTTCGGCCAATGGACGTTTCGGCCAAATCTGAAATTAATTGGGGAAATGAAAATATGCTACTGTTAACCATTTAAAATGACATATATGTTTTTTCTGCACACATGACACAAAAATGTGTGACTGGGCTCAAAATAAGGTCGGGTATGAAAACCACAACCCGTACCTCCGTACTCCGTACCTAAATCCGTACCAGAAAATTTTAGGTCCCGCTGGGAAACAACAAAAGAACTCAAAATTAGAATAATTGGTGTCATATTGAGACATAATGTATATAAAGATCTGTCAAAAAAAAATAAAATTCCAAAGTGACTTATTTTTTAATAAAATGACATTTTTGTATCTCTAAGGGGTATGAAAACCAGAACCGTAGCCGAGATCAATTTTCTATATAGCACTCCAACATGAATGAAAAACAATATCCGACTTATATGAAGCAAATAATTATGAAACAACGCATGCAAAATGTTGTATTTCTACAATATCGCGATTAACCGAAAGATATTCTAAAAATAGAACCACAACAAATATGGTCCGATATGATTTCTACAATCGAACCGCAGTTCGTTAAATAAGCAAAAACGGGATGGGACATGTCTTCACATTTATCAGATTTGAATGAAAATATATTTTACAACTCGAACTAATAATAATACAAACATATATAAGATTTTGATAAATCCCATGCTATTTTATCCTTTTTTATGACATACGGTTCGATAGTAGAAACCGAATCGGACCATATTCGTTATGGTTCTATTTTAGAACATTTTCCAGTAAAGTCGCGATATTGTAGAAAAACAACATTTTACATGCGTGATTTTATATTTTTTTGCTTAATATAATGCAAATATTACTTTTGTAACATGTATGACTGGTATATTTCAATTAAATTGGTGTCATTATCGAAAAATGCCTGAAAAACGATCTCAGCTACGGTTGTGGTTTTCATACCCCTTAGAGATACAAAAATGTCATTCTATTAAAAAATAAGTCATTTTGGAATTTTATTTTTTTGGAAGATCATAATTATACATTATGTCTCAATATGACACCGATTATTCTAATTTTGAGTTCTTTGGTTGTTTCTCAACAGGACCTAAAATTTTCTGGTACGGATTTAGGTACGGAGTACGGAGGTACGGGTTGTGGTTTTCATACCCGACCTCAAAATAACTCCTACCATATATCTTCCAGCCAAAAATGGGTGTACCACAGATTAATCAGCCATATGTTTGCATACTAAGATTTATAGGCATCACATGACTGATAAAAGGCACACTGGCCCATGGGTTGGAATGGCAGTTATGCCAGATTATGCTAAAATGACTATAAAACTGTTTAAGGACTATTAACCTAACAAAGCCTTAACCAAATATCATATACGACCATAGTTCAAATAGTTAAAATAATTGTTAACTGTCTTTTTTACCTTGAAATGTTCACAATGACCTTAAAGATGTTAAAGGTCCATAAAACATCCAGACAAATACAACAAATTATTGGAGTTTATTGAGACTAGCTTTAAATTACCCATATGACTACTGAATTTAATCATAAAAAGGAATTTTTGATAAAGGCCGAAATGTCCACAATTGACAATTTCTGTGGCCGAAATGTCCGTGGCCGAACTGTCCTAGGCTGAAACGTCCTAGGCCGAAATGTCCGTGGCCGAAATGTCCGAGCACCGCTTGACGCTTGTCCGTACGGTTCGATTCGAGTTTTACATGAGGTTTCTTGCTGGTATGACTTATATGAGCTGATAAGTATTTATAAATACCACTCTTATCAGAGGTTTGATGGGTATCAGATAGACGTGGACGCTATAAGGGGTCATTTTTGGTCAAAAGGAACAACCGTTTGAGCTCTACGTTTCCTTAATATTTTCTTGACGCTTGCTCGTACTGTGCGTGGTTTCTTGTCGCTTTGACTTATAGATCGGGTGCAAACCAGGCACAATAAGCGCATTTTTTGAAAAAATAATATTATTTATTTACTATTTACTATTATTTATTAATATTATTTATTTACTATTTAGCAATATCTGGTAGAAACATATAAAATAAAAGTGTGATTCAACACTTCTTACTGTTACTAGTATATGAAATATTTTCTTGACGCTAAGTCTAAAATGCCGCTCGCGTCATCGGCCGGCGCGGTAAGGCTCTTTTTGCCTTCTTATATATTATATGGCCCTTGAATTATATTCAAAATATAACTATGTCATATTTTGTTGAAAAAATAACATACAAATGACAAAACATTACTAAAATATATTCTTGTCGCTTCTGGACACTTCTTGTCGCTTCTTGACACTTCTTGTCGCTTCTTGACGCTTTTTAGGGAGACCGACCGAAAAAAAATAAAAACGCCGAAGTACCAGTCTGAGATTTAACCGGAAGTTTGTGTTATCATGGATGACAGCGGGTGACACTTTGGACATTTGGCCCAGCTCTTCCAAATTTAGCGTCTACGGTTACAAAACAGTTGGCTTTAAGTTTAGTCTGCTATGGCAGAACAAGGGGCTTCAGGAGAACCAGCCACTGTGCTGGAAGGTTACGAAGATGAAGGGTTTGAAGAGTCCGAACTGGCCCTTTCTGGGATCAACATGATGTTGAATAACAAATTTGAAGAGGCTTCAGCACTATTCAAGAAATACAAGTGAGCTGTTATCAGGGATGGTAGGGTGAAATAAAGTAACCATTGCATTGTACTCATCAGCTCGGGCAGTCCAGAGCTCCAGATAAGAGGTGGTATTGAGGAAAAAATTTTCTCAACGAAAATATTGTAACCCCATGAATCTGGGTCAATTTGGTTCTATTCCCTTGGGGTCAGGTCGTTTCGGCCGGGGTCGTTTTGCCCCAATTTCAAGGGTAAGTCGTTTCGGCCCAATTGGGGTGGGCTGATCCGGCCCGATTTTAGTGGTTAGTTATATATTTATTTGGAGATAGGTCGAGTTCACCCTAATACCTGTTTGTTTTGGCCTTTTTTCAACTTAGTATTACAAAAAAAAAACCTTTTAATTTAATCATCTTTTGCAAACAAAGAAATGAACAGTAACTGGACATCTCGGCCCAGTGCAAACTCGGCCCGTAACAAAGTCGGCCTACACAAACTCGGCCCATAACAAACTCGGCCCATACATATACAGTATTGCGCTTGCTTTAATGGTGTTTCTCAGCAATGTATTTCATCCTCGGCTTCCTCAGATGTAACTTGGCAGCATGTCCACAAGATGTTAAAGAGTCGGCATGCAAGGGACTGGTGCGTCCAGTCCTGGAGTATGGCAGTTCAGTTTGGGACCCTCAAAGTATACACCTTTCCTATAAATCGATAAAGTCGCGCACGAGTTATCTACCCAAGTAGACTGTGACGTCATCTATAGGAACATCCCATATAATTCAGTACAACTGCAAGCACACATAACATGCATAAAGCAGACGTTTTGTAAATGTGAACTGCAAAAAATACATTGAAAGACCAAATTAAAGTATAATTGCCCTGTTGTCATTTAACATTTTATTTATATATATTTTTTTTATTTTTAATATCATATTGAGAATCCCGACAAGTCGATCATGATTTTCATGACCCCTTTCATCGACGCCGTTTTGTAACACCCCGGCAATACATTCACGTTTGTTCTATATAAAAGAGCTACATTTCGCATCAATAAGTTTCGTAAATCTGAAAAGTTCTTTCCATTTTTCCGACAGGTAAAATGTCAGCATTCAGGTAGTAACTACGCATTATTACCAGGCAGATTATAGCGCTGATATTTCAGGGCTCTCGATCACCGAAATTTGGGGCCGAAATTCGGCCCCATTCCCAATGCCAAAAAGTATGTTTTTTTCCCAATTCCAGATGAAAAATTCCCAATCAGACTAAGCCTGTTTGGTCCAAGAATACTGCAGTTGCATCAATACAAAATGTATTAAAAACCACCTAAAACTAAAAATGTTAACATAATTTATAACTTTAAAAATCGGGAAGCGATTACATTAATTTTTCAATCACGATCGTCATGTTTTGTTACTAGAAAGTGGTACCGGGTTTTATCATGTACTGTTAGAGTTAGTCAATATACTGTTAGAGTTACTTCCCTTCCATTAGAGGGCGAATAGCCTAGCGATTTTCGCTGCAATATGTTAATATTTTCTTTGCTTCTAGGGCCAATATTGTTGTGGTGAACAATATTTTGACTTATTATTTAATTTAAAGCCTTCCCATGCTAACATTTGATCGGAGTTTTCACCTAGGGTGGACGATTCTGCTGTTTTTGTGTTTCGTACCTGAATTGATTTTTACAGACATTTTCGGCCATATCCAAAATCATAAACAGGATTACCGGGACATCCAAGAGTTAGTATAGTGATAGTGACGTACCGTGGATGTTTTGTACTTGTAGGACTGAAAGTTTTGTCATGTTCTGCATTGTGACAGTCCACTTTCTTTCAATTTCACATTATGCTTAGTTCACAGATGCTTCAAACCTAGAGTGTTATACTGTTGCTATTTTTCTAGGTCCCAGTCTTGTCTCCAATTTGAGAGTGGCAAGATAGGGAAGTTGCCAGTTCAAAGGAAAGAAAGAAAAACTCAACACACACAAATAGTTTTGTTATTATCTAATATCCCAACTATTTGATAAAGTTTATTATGATTCACTATCTGCTAGATCTATGTCTGCTTATTGACTGGATTCCTCTGAAAATATAACAATACCATAAATAAATAGTGTTGGTCTGACTATGAAAACTTCACACATAAAACAATGAAAATTTTCCCAATTTTAGACAAAACAACGCTATTTTTCCCAATTCTAAAGGCCCCGGCCCCATTCCCAAAAAGGGGTGTGAGAGCCCTGTATTTATGGTTTCTTGTGCGATACACCGATCTAAAACAGTTTTCGGTAAGTTTGAACCTGAGGTTGAATTTATATTATTTTTTCCATCTCTTACATAAATCTTCGGTATTATTTACTTGACCGTTTCCATTTCACGGTAGGGTGTTCTTAAAGCTGACACGTGTCTAGGTAATACACAATCATAGGTGTGTGTTTATTGCGGCAATGCGCGTGATTCGGTGATTACACAAACAAATTCCATGTCAGCACACTTTGTTGTCATTTTTAGCGTGTGTCTGCTTTATAATCAGCTAATCGTTCGTTTTGTATCTTTTGTAATAACGGTCTGAACATCTTCCACGATTTTCTTTCTTTTCCTTATGTTCTGGAAGCTTTACTGGTGATACATGCTCTTGATTACGGTAATTTTGGCCCGAAATTTTAGTCGGAAATCTTTTAATTTTATGTCAAAATTCCATATACAATACGTTACATAGCTTATAAATTTCCGACAAAGAAAGAGCTAAATATTGTTGGAACAAAATAGTTGTCTTAATATTAACCGTTGAATGTTAGTTTTGAATATACGGAAAACAGGCATTTATTTGGTTACACAATGGAAAACAATAGCTTATCCTATAGATGACGTCATAGGCATTGCAAGGGACAAAACTCGAACAGACTCTGAATTATAGGAAAGGTGTAAACTTCTTCAAGATGAACTTGAGAAGGTGCAGAAAAGGGCAGCTAGATTTGTAACGGGAAATTACACATATGAAACTGGGAGTATGACTGGCATTCTGGAGAAACTTAAGTGGGAAAGCCTAAAAAAGAGAAGGAATTTGGAAAGATAGTAGACTCATAATGCTGTACAAAGGTCTGAGGGGTGCAGCCAGTATACCCATAAATGACCTTGTTCCCCCAAGTAGGCGTACTAGGAATCATCATTCCCTGGCATTTCAAACCCCATTGGCTGGGACTGACATTTACAAGTCCAGTTTCTTCCCCCAGACTATTAGAAATTGGAATTCCTTGGAAGATTCACTTATTTCTGCTGCTGAGGGTGCAGAGGATTCAGTTACTTAGTTCACTTCTCTTACAAGGGCTAGGGACTAGCTTCCCTGATTCACAGGTCCTGGTGAATGATTATCCATGGACGTATCACCAGTAAACAATTCTGATTCTGATTCTGATCAATTTAATTTTGAAATTTGCTGTTCATACAGAGTCGAATTTGCATTCTCCGAGTCCCAGGGATTATCCCAACAATATGGTGTAACAAAGTCGGCTCATGTATACTAACTTGTCCTATTATCAAACTTAGTCTTGGAGTTACATACCGTTGATAAAAACGTCATAGAAAATGTATGCATAAATATTCACGGGCACTCCTGGAGGTTGATACTTTTGGTAGAGAACAAAGTCCAAAGTTGTGAGTGCGAGTGTGTGTGTGTGAAGGGGGGGGGGGATGATGGGCGGGGTGAGGGAGGGAGTTGTGTCAAATTTCTAAATCCACCATCCCGGTGGGTTAAAGCATTGACATATGCCTAATTTCATTTGTAAGAGAGCAAACTTTGGTAATTGTCTCAGAAACAAAATTTTTGAATTTAAAGAACAATTATTATTTATTTCCCATAGAATTTTTATATCGACGTCTCTGGTATAAGACCTTAGAGAATTGGTAAAATGAAATCTTTATACAGTCAGCATTAGATAGATAGTTATAGTTTTATCTTCTGTCTAGATATTTTAGTTATGGTTAGCAACTAATAGCAAGTATACTGAATATAACCCCCACACACCCCCGTATGGGCCGAGTATGACTTTCTCATGTGCCTAGTCCATTTGGATGGCTATACTTGTTCAGCACTGCTTTTCTATACCTAGTAATTATTACACACGTCATTTGTATCTAGTTATTGTTTGAAATGCCTTTTCAAATTAAAAAGTCCTTTTTGAAAGCTGCAAAACTATACCGTTCTATAACCATGGGCGGAGTTTGCTGTGGGCCGAGTTTGTAATGGGCCGAGATTGTGATGGGCCGAGTTTGTTATGGGCCAAGTTGTCCCGGAATCAAAAGAGCACATGTAACTTTTAATTGGCAACCGATATTACTGTAAAGATAATCAGCTATTAAAGGGAAATCAGGATTCTGAAGGAAGACATATAGTCTACAAGATAAAGAGAGAGACAGACAGGAAATGCATGCAGACAAACCAGGGTATGCATGCATATAGACAGATAGAATAGATAGATTAATAGATAGATGTATATGCAAGCTGGTAGACAGGCAGACAGATAGGGTATGCAATGCTTTGCATGCAGACAAACAAGGGTATGTATGCAGATAGATAGATAGTAGGGGTGTAACAATACATCAGACTATCGATATATCGCAATATTAACATTGGCAATAGTCACTATCGATAGGGAAAGCTGCAATGTCAATACTATTGGCGATAGTGTTTCCAATATCGCAATAGTTTCAATAGTTTCTAGACATGCAGCCATTTCTTGAAACAAGCCTTTAGCTAAAAGAATCATAGTTCTGAATGCATGTGGATTCCAAAGAATGAAAAATAATATTTTCTTGTATTTTGTAGCCAAGGTGTGCATGTTGTGAAACAACAGTCATTAAACAATGCATTTCAGTCGTAAATTTGTGAACATACCAGATTTTTATACAGAAAAGCTCAGTTTCTGGATAAAAATCTGTCCCCAATAGTTATTGCAATGCATTGTAATAGCAACCTGCAATAGTAATAGTATCCCAATGGTACTTCTTGCAATGTCAATACTATCGCAATAGTCATTTATGGACTATCGTTACATCCCTAATAGATAGATAGATCAGTACTGGAAACAGCCAATGGCCTGGTGGCCAAATGTGCCTAATTTTTGTCTTTGGCCACCAGAAATCTCCAAAATATGACCTTTAGTGGTTTATCTTTCTGGCAATAGTAAATGAATGGGAAGTTTAGGTAGTGGATAACTCTGGCCACTAAAAGTTAGGCCTGTATAGCTTTCGGGCCACCACATTAATCTTGTGAGTTTCCAGCACTGTAAATAGATAGATAGATGTAAATTGATTTATGATTAATAAATATCCTGAGACTATAAATTCATTGAGGAAACATATTTTATTAGCTATTAAAACAGTATAAAAAATCGGGCTGAAATGACCCACCCAAACTGAGCTGAAACGACTCACTCCTGAAAACGGGAGGTAAAGACCCAAGCCAAAATGCCCTGACAGAAAGAGAATGGGACCGAAATGACCCAGATTCGTGGGGTCACAATATTTTCATTGAGAAATAAGAAAGCAAAAACAGTATTAAGGTGAATGGATATACTTTCAAAAAAAAGCAACTCTACTATTTTTGCCCCTCTTCTAAGTAAGGATCAGCTCTTTAAGGAAAGAATTTGCTCCTTCAAGAGTAGACACCATTTCAAAGCGCTACCTCATCCAGAGAAACAAACAGGAATTCATGCAAGTTACTATAACATTACTTTTGGAAAAGAGGCAGGGGGTGTTTATTAGAGCAGGGGCACTTAATAGGACTAATATGGTATCAGGAAAAAATAAATACAAGGTACTGCCATATTTCTTTGGTATTAAGTCAATGATTTTCCAATTATTTTCCGTTCCAAAACAATCTAAAACGGGGGGGTGGTTGGGTGGTGCGATGGCGCTGTGTGTAACTTCCAGTGCCGGGGCATCCTACTGATTTGGAACATTGTAGGGCAAGGGCCTACTGTGCTTTCAGTAGGTGCGGGTGGGGGTTGTTTGGACATTTTTTCTCTCGTCTATCATTTCTCCTCTTTCTCCCTCTCTGGGAGACTGCCTGATATAGACTGAAATACTGTCTCAAAGGGCCGTTAAACCCAAAACAATCAATCAATCAACAATCTAAAACAGAGTGCTAGATAAGAGGGGTATTTGATGATAATTGAAGGATAATTTGCTTATTTCTTAATGAAACCATTATGTTGTGACCCCTCATCATTGAGATGGTTCAGATGAGGGGTCACAACATATGTTTTTATGCAGAATTAAAAAAATTATCCCTAATTATCACCAAATACTCCCTCTTATCTAGAGCTCTGCAAAAAGAACTAGATCTGCCTTTTAAGATGGATCTGGACCTTTTAGATTGTTTTGGAAGAGAAAAATTCCATTTTATATCCAAGAAAGTGTAACCATTTTATAACCCAAAGAAATATTTCTGTGGTTGTAAAGTTGAGTTTTTCCCTTCCAAAACAATCACAAAGATCTAGATCCATCTTATAAGATGGATCTAGATCTTTGGAATATTTTGAATGAGAAAACCCCATTTTACTGCTTTTGATGTTCATTCATGACATGACAAAACCAACAAAGTGGCTTGTGCATCCAGCAAAGACTCAGATCAGACTGAGCTTCTGCCCAGTCTGATCAAAGTCTTTGTTGTCCGCATGGATGTAGCTTAGCTACCTTTTAAGTGCACAGCAAGGACCTATCAGCATGGACCGCAAAAACCTACTTTATCTGGACCTCGGAAAATTTTTTTTTTTTTTTTTGCAGAGAAGAAAACCCATTGATGCATGCAGGATACAGTTTCATGTATTTCATGGTAAGCTGGAATTTTAATAGATGAATGGATTGCTTGTGATTTTACGTCCTTTTCAATAGTATTTTAGCCATGTCAGGACGATGGGAGAGTGATTACAGATAGATGAAAGGCTGTGTGCAAAGGAACACCCTCAACAATTGAGAATATGTCAGGTTCCACTTGCCTGACACTAGCTTAGCAGGCCACTGAGACCAGTGTTTAACTCAATTAAAGAACACACTAAATTATAAATAACAATGATATAATGGACGTAAAGTACACTTTCTAAAACTTAGAATTACCACCGAAGTTTGGCATAGAATTTTCAAAATCTGAATACCCTAATGTGCTTAAATATTAGAACACCTAAAATCATTAATTTTTCATTTGGGACAAATGGAAAATTAAAGGTTTTAGGTGTCTTAATACTTAAGGCTTAAACCACAAGCCGAGGAGATAATCGCTGAGGAACAGGCTGGGTTCCGAGCAGGAAGGAGCACCACAGAACAAATCTTCAACCTTAGAATCCTGTGTGAAAAGTATCTCCAACATCAGCAGAATCTGTACCATGTCTTCATTGATTTCAAAAAAGCCTTTGACAGGGTATGGCATGCAGCCTTATGGGCCACCATGCGGAAGTACAATATCAGTGCAAATCTAGTTCCCACCATTGAGCAGCTATATGACAAGGCTTCAAGTGCAGTACTGATAAATGGCAGCACAGGAGAATGGTTCAGAACAACAGTTGGAGTACCGTAATTCTTCGGCTATAAGGCGAGTCGTTTATAAGACGGGGGGTAGTTTTTGGACTGTCTGGGCAAGTATTTAGCTTAGCCTCGCCTATAAAACGGGCCTATCTTTTAGCCAATTCCCCAAAGGTCATCACCAGTCGCCATCTCGCCGATGTCTACGTATATTTAAACTGGTTATGCAGTTACCGTAATATGCATAAATATCTTGGATTACATACCTCATTATGTACCGTATGTATAGTATATTTCCATAAGTTATCCACATTAAGCTTTGCAGCCTAACTCAGATGTACACAACTGGAGAATATATATTCATGTATTCCAATTTTCAATTTGAATATTTAGCGTAAATACTGTATCCAAACTACTAGCACGTGGTCAGTCTAACACACCAGTACTTCAACAAACAAATTGTGTCACCTCAATGTCATTGACCGCTTTGATCTTTTTGTGTACTCTAGTCCAATACCGCATCTCAAATTACATAATTGAGCCTTGACAGGTTTGACAAGTTGGGATTACCGATAAGTAAAGAGAAAAAAGTGCCTTATGTGTTTACATCTAGGTTGCAGGAAAATACCTGAGAATGTTAAGGAAAATAAAAAAAAAAGGATGATATTGTTACACTTTGTTTGCGGATTTGGAATTCAAAAGAAGAGTTTAATCAAGGCACACAGTAATAAAATTCGGGTTTGCCAGATGCAATCACAGTTCACATAAGGTACTATTTCATGTGATCGGTACCTGATGTATTGTTCATGTCTCAACACCTGGACATAACTTGTGAGGGGGAATAGACTCACACATTGGACAGTGACCAGCTGCATTCAGGGACTTTGTGGAAAATAGCCATGGTGTCCAAAGCCTCGCCTATAAGATGGGTGCAAATTTTTGGGGTCATTTCGGCGGGAAAAATCCGTCTTATAGCCGAAGAAATACGGTAAGACAAGGATGTCTTCTGTCACCCACCCTCTTCAACATTTTTCTCGAACGGATCATGTCTGATGCTCTGGAAGAACATGAAGGAAAGGTTAGCATAGGCGGCAGAAACATTACCAATCTGCGGTTTGCCGATGACATAGATGCTCTAGCTGAGGAAGAGCAGGAACTAGAAGCTCAAGTTGAAAGTCTCAACCAAACCTGTACAAGGTATAAGATGGAGATCAGTGCTGAGAAGACCAAATTGATGACGAACAGCGCAGACGGCATCCAGAGGGAGATCAAGGTAAAAGGGCAGAAGCTGGGTACCGTAAGCAGCTTCAAATACCTTGGAGCAGTTGTCTCAGATGATGGCTCAAAACAGGAGGTTCTCTCAAGGATTGCACAAGCCACTTCAGCTCTTACTAAGCTGAAACCAATTTGGAGAGATAACAATATCTCTTGGATCAAAGGTGAAACTTATGCGCTCCCTTGTCATTTCAATATTTCTGTATGCCTGTGAATCATGGACCTTGACAGCAGAGTTAGAGGAAAGAACGCAGGCCTTTGAGATGAGATGCTACCGAAGGTTACTGAGCATTTCGTACAAGGACCATATAACCGATGAGGAGGTTCGCAGGAAGATCCAAGCAGTCATTGGAGAATATGATGAACTCCTTATGCTGGTCAAGAAACGGAAACTAAGGTGGTTTGGCCACGTCTCAAGGTCTTCTGGTTTAGCAAAGACAATTCTTCAGCGCACAGTGAAAGGAAAAAGAAGAAGAGGTAGACAGAAGAAGAGGTGGGAAGACAATATCAAGGAGTGGACAGGAATGGATTTTGCCAGCTCAACTAGGGCAGCTGAAGACAGGACAAGGTGGAAAGGGATTGTTTTGAAGTCATCTGTGGTGCCCCAACGGCCTAGTAAGGTTTAATATGGGATAGAATAGATAGAATAGAATACTTAAGGACATTTCAGGAGTCCTAATACTTAAGAACATCAAACTTTATTGTATTAAGATTTTTATGTAATGGTTTTTGTCGAGCCCGCTTGCGGTGAGCGAGGCATAGTTGTTACTATTTCAGTTCGGTGTATGTCCGTGCGTGCGTTAGTGCCTGCGTGCGTCCGGATTTGTCCGGGCCATAACTTCTACATTTATGGATGGATTTCAAGATAATTTGGCACAATTGTTCTCCTTGATGAGTAGAAGTGCCATTTGAAACATTTGATCAGGTAGGTCCAAGGTCAAGGTCACACTTGAAGGTCAAATGATAAAATGGCCATAAATTGAGCTTGTCCGAGCCATAACGTCTACATTTACAGATGGATTTCAAAATAATTTGGCACAATTGTTCTCCTTGATGAGTAGAAGTGCCTTTTGAATTATTTGTTCAGGTAGGTCCAAGGTCAAGGTCACACTTGAAGGTCAAATGATAAAATGGCCATAAATTGAGATTGTCCGAGCCATTACTTCTACATTTGTGGATGGATTTCAAAATAATTTGGCACAACTGTTTTCCTTGATGAGTAGAAGTGCCATTTGGAACATTTGTTCAGGTAGGTCCAAGGTCAAGGTTGCACTTGAAGGTCAAATGACAAAATGGCCATAATTTGAGCTTGCCCGAGCCATAACTTCAATATTTACAAATGGATTTCAAAATAATTTGGCACAATTGTTCTCCATGTTGAGTAGATGTACCATTTGGAACATTTTTTCAGGTAGGTCCAAGGTCAAGGTCGCACTTGAAGGTCAAATGACAAAATGGCCATAAATTGAGCTTGTCCGAGCCATTACCTCCACATTTATGCATGGATTTCAAAATAATTTGGCACAATTGTTCTTCTTGATGAGTGGAAGTGTCAAGTGACATACATGTTTGGGTAGGTCCAAGGTCAAGGTCACACTTGAAGGTCAGATATTGTAATTGTCATAAATTGAGCTTGTCTGGGTCATCACTTCTACTTATTTTCCTTTGTGAAACTTTGAAAAAAAGAAGAAATATGCTGGCTAAGCATGATGTTAATTGGCTTCTTTCCAGAGTGAAGCAGTTACTTAGTCTTGATATACTTATAGGTCACTATAGCAAACAGCGGGCTCAACCAGTTGTCCCTGGACAACCTTCTAGTTTATGTAAAGAGCTTAGTGTGTTTGCATGTCTTTTATTTATTTTTATTAGCTCGCCTGAACGAAAGTTCAGGAAGAGCTATTGTTGTCACGTCGGCGTCCGCGTCGGCGTCCGCGTCAGCGTCGGCGTCCGGATTGGATGTTTTGGTTAAAGTTTTTTAAAGACCTATATCTCCCTAACCCATGGATGGATTCTTTTGATACTTGCACTGTACTTAGATATTGGTCCAAAGTTTAACATGGTACCACCCCAACCCCACTCCTTGACCTTGATGTCAAGGTCATGGACTTAGAAAATTGGGAGTTTTTTGGGACTGGATGTTTTGGTTTAAAGTTTTCTAAAGCCCAGTATCTCCTTAACCCATGGATGGATTCCTTTGATACTTGCACTGTAGTTAGATATTGGTCCGAAGTTTTCCAAGGTACCACCCCCACCCCCCTCAGTGACCTTGATGTCAAGGTCATGGACTTAGAAAATTGTCTTTTTATTAATTGGATGTTTTGGTTAAAGTTTTTTAATGACACATATCTCCTGAACCCATAGATGAATTCTTTTTATATTTGCACTGTAGTTAGATATTAGTCCAAAGTTTTACAGAGTACTACCCCAGCCCTGCTCACTGACCTTGATGGAAAGGTCAGGGACTTAGGAAATTTGGTCTTTATTAAAGTTTTCTAATTGCGTACTGATTCATAATGCTTGGCAGAGATTTAGTTTACACTTGAACTGATGTTAGACACTTTTTTGAGATTTTACAAAACACTATATACTTACCCGACTGGATGACCTTTGTGTCAAGGTCATGGACTTTGAGTTTTGTCTTAAAGATTTTGATTAGTTTTATATTAATGAAGACATAATTTCACAGTGCCACAATGGACTCAGTTGATACTTATACTTGGACTGATGTTAGATAACTGTTAAAGGCTTTGATACGTCCTAGCCCTGCCCTCCTCTCCCCTACCCCTTAGTTCTTTGACCTCAAGCTCATGGACTTTGAAATTTCATGTGGATTTTTTTTTTTTTTTTTTTAAGACATTTCTGAAATAGCTTTTGTTTTTAAAATGTGTTGTCATTATGGACATGCTTGCCTGAAGTTTTATACATAGCAGTCCACACCACCATAGCGACTGTGTGATGGGCAAGCACCTATTCAGGCGAGCTATGCTGTCAGGCGACAGCTCTTGTTTTTTTCCCCTTCATGCTAAATCTGCTACTTTTTCTGCCTAGAATGGATTGAGGGATTCTAAAGGATTTCATTCTTGTTTTGTACCATGACCCTGCTATGCTAGTAAACAGTTGTAGCCTCCCACACACCCCTGCTACTGGGCCATTAAGGGCCATCAGTCGAATATTGTCATGTAAGGTATGTTGTGAAGATAGTACTGAGATATTGTATCTTTGAACAAATTTTGTTTTGCCTGCTTCCCCAGTGCTACGCACAAAGTTTCAAGTGCATTGGCCTTCAGATGCTGGAGGAGACAATTTATTACAGACAAATGAACTGCGATGTGACAAAACCAACAAAGTGGCATGTGCGCCAGCAAAGACTTAGATCAGCTTTGGCTTCTGCCCAGTCTGATTGGATTCTTTGCTATTCCCTTTATGGGTAGCTAAAGGTCTATGCTACCTCCGTGCCGACAGTGAAGACTTTGATCAGACTGGGCGGATGCCCAGGCTGATCTGAGTCTTTGCTGAGTGCACAATCATGCCACTTTGTTGGTTTTCTCGTGTCGCGGCATAAATGTGTCTGTTTATAGTGCGGTCTCGGGTGAGCTGCAGTACCATTGGTCATCTGGTTAGTATATTTACACTTATCCTTGTTTCTAAATCAGGAAGGACTGATGTCATTTGAAGAAGAATCTATCGACAAGGCCCTCAAGGTTCTGGAAGAAACAGAGAAGAAGTGTCAAGTTGGTGATGGCTTCGTCAAATCAGTGAAGAAAAAATTCTCAAAGAAAAAGAGGAAAGAGGTTGTATCACTGTATGCTCTCTGTAATTTAAATCATAGAGAAAGTTGGTAACTGGTTTGAAAGTACATTTAACTATTAAGGCATGGCTCTATATGCATATACAGTCAACTCTTGATATCTTGAAGTCACATTTCAGTCCAAACTACTGATATCTCAAAGTAAATTTTTGGAACCAGAAAATTTACTTTGAGATATCAGTAATTTGAGATAACAGGAGTTATAATGTAAATAAAAAGTTGAAATATATTCTCAGATATAAGAAAATATTTTGAGATATGAATGTTCGAGATATCAGGAGTTGACTGTATATGAGTATCATAAAATGGCCTCGCATTTGATGTCATGAATTTGGACGGGAAGACCCTCAAAATAAATGACCTTGATGACATGTGTCCCATGAAATAAAATCCCCAAGGAAAACCCTGGAAATTACAACAAATGTCCCTAGTTTTGTAAAAGAGATCAAACTCCAAGTAGTTCTGTTTATTTTATTCCCGACTAGTTTCGGTTATTACAACCTTTCTCAAGGGACATATTTGTAAACAAAGTTATTACAGGCATCTTAATATTTAGCTTTAAAATTGCATTTTTCCTGTGATTTTGCATCTTCTAAGATCCGGTTATTGTTAAATGTGCTTACCACTGTTTAATCAGTATGTTTTTATATGCCCGTTTTGAAAAAACGGACGTATTATGTCGTGGCGCTGTCCGTCCGTCTGTCCGTAAACATTCTTGTGCGCGCCATAACTCAGTAACCATTTGGGATATCTTCATGAAATTTTATAGGTATATGTATTAGGTTGGGGGAACGTGTCGCATACAAGAATGGTTGCCGCCCCCCCCCCCCCCCCCCCCCCCCCCCCCCTCTTAGTTTCGAAGTTATGCCCCTTTGATCATTTTTTTCCCTGCAAGTCTTGTGCGCGCCATAACTAGATAACCGTTCGGGATATCTTTATAAAACTTCATAGCAATGTGTATGAATTCCTAACGATGTGTCGCGTACAAAAATGGCTGCTCTCCCTTTCTTCGTTTTGGAGTTACGACCATTTCATTAGTACTTTGAGCCTATTTTTGTGTTTACTTATCTTGTGCATGCCATAACTTGGTAACCGTTTGGAATATCATGATGAAACTTTATAGCAATGTGCATGATCACAAAACAATGTGTCATATATAAGAATGGTTGCTCCCTCTTTCTTAATTTTGGAGTAACCTCCATTTGATTAGTATTTTCAGGTGTTTCTCATTCACTTCATATCTCCTGAACCTTTTGAAATATAAGAATGAAGCTTTGTAGGAATGTGTATAATAATGGGGCAATGTATCCTGAACAAGAACCACAACTCTGGCTTACTTACTGAATTATCTGCCCTTGCATAAATTTCCTGTTTACTCTAACTCCTTAACCATTCAAAATAAATGGTAAGTATATTATAAAAATCATTTCAAGGGAATATAGTACAACCAAAAAAGGCCTATCTAGTATGTTTAGGTTATCTCCCTTGTACCACTTTGTCTGTCTATCCTTTTGTAGGCAATCTTGTTCATTCTGTTTCTGCTTTATGACATTTAAACGGGTGTATTATGCGCCGCTTGCGAAGCCCTTGTTACACCAAAGTCATTACCATTTTTTGACGTCATTGCCATTGACGTCATGTGACGTTGATGTCATTATGTTTCATTGTTTACAAATATGTCCCTTGAGAAAGGTTGTAATAACCGAAACTAGTCGGGAATAAAATAAACAGAACTACTTGGAGTTTGATCTCTTTTACAAAACTAACAAATGTCCCTCAAATAAGTACCCGTAGGGACAGGTGTCCTATGAAAGAAAATTCTGAGGGTAAACTTTCATGTTGAAGAAAATGTATTTGAACTATGCTTATACTGGTGCATATAGTATTCTGTGCTTCCTCAACAATTTGCAATTCAGATATGGTATTTATTCAGTTACATGTTTTGGAAGCAATTCAAATTGGAATTTTTACTGGGAGATGATTATCTTTGGTACAACTCGAGCTACTTATTAACAGGAATTTTTACTGGGATGTGATTACTTTTGGCACAACTTTTCTAAATAACTTTGGCACAGCTTTTCTAAATATTTGTTTGAGTTACTTGTTTTTTCTGATAATTCTTTTTTTTTCTTTTTTTTTTTGACTAAAACATTCAGGTATGGTCCATCCTGAGAGGCAAGCAAAAGGTTGGGTGGGCAAAAAGTTTTACAGCAAGTTTTCTGTTTTTCTTGTAGGGCCAGTTAAGTGTGGAAGACAGAATACAACGACAAGTCATAGTTGGTGACTCCCTGCTGTATCAAGCTATCCTAGTCTTTACAGGCCAAGATATTCCTAGCTATGTTAAAGGTTGGTATCTTTGTCACTAAAATAGATTCCTAGAGGCTGGATGGATGCGATTTTGCTTCCTTTCAACAGTTTTTCAGTTATATTGGAACAATGGGGGAGTGATAATTGAAGATTATGCACAACTTGTTTATGCCATCATATAACATAGTGGGTTAAGCATAGGCCTGTTGATCTGACCTTTTAAAATGGGATTTTAAAGCCTTCAAACTGAACATTATTTCAATAAGAAAACACATTGTTGACATGGACATTGTCAATGACGTTTTGTGTACATGCCAAAGTGTTATTACACATGTGATCATACGATTTTTAAAACACTATGTTACCCATTGAAAAACAGCGAAGTCATATGATGAGTAAGCATATGACGAATTGCTTCATTGAAACCATCTTGCTTAGATGATTATAATGAGGGGTCATAACCTACTTTTTCACAGAGAAATAAGAAAAAATAAAAACATCATAAGAGTTCTCCTTCAAATTCCACCTTATCTGGAGCTCTGGATTATTCAACAAAAGATATTAGTACCCTTGATTTTGTGTTTACATGTACTAGATATCGAAACAGCTCTCTAACTAACAACTTTGCTCTGTTAAGTGACTAATGCTTTGGGCCCTTCTAGCAGTCTGATAAGCCTACACTGTTCTTAGACATATTTTATCTGAACAGAGCTCTAGATAAGAGGGCATATTTGATGATAATTAAGGATATTTTTTTTTTATTTCTCATCGAAACCATATGTTGTGACCCCTCATCTGAACCGTCTCATCGAGACGGTTCAGTTGAGGGGTCACAACATATGTTTTTATGCAGAATTAACTAAAATTATCCCTAATTATCACCAAATACTCCCTCTTATCTAGAGCTCTGTCTAAATATTCAGACTTACCATTTAAGTAGAAAATAGTTCAGTTTACAAACCAGATAGATCCAGATGATGTGGCTCACAATGAGCCATCTTATTTCAGTCTACACTTCAACCCTCTAGTCTTTGAATTCTCAATCTGATATAACATGGACAAAACATGCTTTGAAATTTTGCAGACCTGAAGTTTGTAAGTGTTGCTTTATGCATTGATAGTGTAATCTATGCCTGTCATTTTTTTTTCAGGAGGCTGGTTACTTCGCAAAGCATGGAAAATTTACGAGAAACTCTACAAGGAAATGACTAGTCTACGTGAAAATGGCGGTAAACTCAAACCAAATGCGTCAATGAACAGCATGAAATCTGTTCCATCTCAAAACAGCATGAAAAACTCTCCCTCTGAAAACAGTCTTTCAAATTCTAGTGTCGGTTCATCGTCGGAAACCACCGACGGGAACGATAACGAAATCCCTCTGGAGGTGTTAGATCGGCTACAAGGAGCTGTAAATTTTGGTTACGGGACATTTCAGATTTGTATATCAATGATACCGCCAAAAATTTTGAAGATTATAGAATTTCTAGGATTTGAAGGTGATAGGGAAATAGGTAACTATTTTTGCTCAGTATTTTGATTAATACCACAAGCATTTCTTAAATGGCCTTTTCCATGATCTGTGCTTCGGATAAGAAAGGTTTAACGGGCTACTGTACTGTTTTCTTCACTTTTTCCAGAAATATTCCTAATTAACAGGTATTTATGAGAGATACAGATTGCTGAAAACCCCATTGAAAGATTCTTATCCAAACTGTTATTATTGACAAAGTTTATGCAAATTAGAATTTAAGCCCTGCCCACTTTCTTTTCTACAGCTTTACTTGCATCATGTCATTTGGATTCCTGTTATTATCACCATATTCTGTTGCAAAATGCTGAAAGCCAGTCTAATGATGGGTCTCAACCTACGTTTTCATTGAGAAATAAAAAAAAAAAATATTTCAGAGAATTATTATCAAGGCCTCTGATCATATACCAGTGCTTTAAATAAGAAGGGGTAACAGGGATAATTTAGGGATAATTTTCTGTATTACTATCTAAAAACTGGGCCACATAGCGCAATCGGTAGGGCACCTGACTCATAAGTCAGTGGTCCTGTGCTCAGTACCCGGTCTGGCCGCATACTTTCATTTCTCCTTCTGCTGATTCAAGAAGGGCAGTTGTCAGTTACCGGCAAAAGTATGTGCACTTAAAACTGGTTAACCACTTAGGAGGTCTAAACCTGCCCAGGAATAGTGTGGTTAGGTTAACTGACAGTCCCGACATGACCATAGCCGTTTAAAGTTGGACATTAAGCAACAAATCAATCAATAAAAAAAACTAACTAAAAAGTCGCTGAGACGGTTCTAATGATGAGTCCCAACATAATTTGCTGTTGAAAAATAAGAAAAATTATCTCAATTATCCTTAAAAAGCCACCTTATCTGGAGCTATAATTATATTTTTGATGTTTACTCATATAGAGTATGGGCTTTCAAGAATCAAGAAGGAGACAGATGGCTCAGCTTGGCTGCACTAGCTGGTATAAATGTGTCCTCATTGTTAACACATGAGCTAAGCAGCCTTGATGCATTCTGATATATTCACTTATGAGAATATCGCCCTATCTGACAGGATAATGTCAAAAATTTGCGGCAGTACTTAAATTATGCCCTGTGATATACTGTTGGACTGCTTCAGCTGATTCAAGAAGGGCAGGTGTCAGTTACTGGTGAAAGTAAGTGCACTTAGTACTGGTTAAATGCTTAGAAGGTGTAAGCCTGTCCAGGAATAGTGTGGTTAGGTTAACTGACCGTCCAGACATGACCATAGCTGTTTACTGTGGAAGTTAAACAATAACGCAACAAGACAACCAGAGGTCATCTTACAACAATGCTTAATATTAGGGTAAAGTCTGTAAAATTCAGACATTGACATTGTTTCCTATATATGTCAGTTGTTTGAGCTGAAAACAAAATTGACCGGGCAAACAGTGCAAATCCTGATGAGACAGCTCAAAATGAGCTGTCTCATCTGGATTTTCACTGTTTGCAATGGTATGTCCGAATTAACCTGACTTGACCCTAGCTGATGTCTGGTTTTATGTTGCTGAATGCGCTTGCTTAGGCACTTTTTCAATGCCAGATCAAAATTGAATAAAAAGTGCATTAGGATGAGGCTAACTGTATTGAAAATTGTTATTTGGGAAGATAAATTGTCAATTTTGTGGTTACCGTTTGGGGAGGTATTTTATACGTTTCTTTAATATTTAAGGGCACGGTTGTTCAAAACCAATGATGTCATTACTTAACAAGATGTTAAGATTTCAAATGTATGGTACGCAAAACACTGCCATTTTTTCCCCCAAAAAATCAGAAGCTTTTGCAGTGTAAAAGCTTCTCACAATTTTTCAACAAAAAATATTACTGCAGTTGATTGTGTGAGTACTGTAAGACTTACAAATCCTCAGTTAATGACTTTGTTTCGCTAACGATGCTTTGAACAACTGGGCCCACGTTTGTCAATGTTTCTTTGCTTTTTGAGTTTCAACTTACGAGTTTCCACATCAACACAAAAAGATTGCCATTTATTGCTGAGGAAGGAAATGTGAGCTGTTGCACTCCAATAGGGTCTTAGTTTTTCAGCAAAAACGAAAAATTAGCACACTTGATTTCATGTGTTCCATACAAGCTGCGACACAAGAAAACCAACAAAGTGGTTGTGTGCCCAGCGCAGACTCAGATCAGCCTGAGCATTCAATCAGTCTGATTAGAGTCTTCGCTGTCTGCATGGAGGTAGCATAGTTCCTTCGCTACCCTTTGAGCACTTAGCGAAGAGTCTGATCAAAATTGCTTGATGCCCAGGCTGATCTGAGTCTGCATTGGGTGCACAACCACTTTGTTGGTTTTCTCATTTTCTGGCTCATATATTTTAGACTAAACAAATCCTGAACTTAGGACTTTGTTTTGCCCAACAATACTGAACAACTGGGCCTAGTATTTGGGAAGTTTTTGCTGGGCCTAGTATTGGTGAAAATTTTGGTGGGCCCAGTATTGGGGAAGTTTTCGCTGGGCCCAGTATCGGAGAAGTTTTTGCTGGGCCAGTATTGGGGAAGTTTTCGCTGGGCCCAGTAGTGGGGAAGTGTATGCTCGGCCCAGTATTTGGGAAGTTTTCGCTGGGCTCAGTATTGCGGAAGCTTTAACTGGGCTCAGTATTGGGGAAGTTTTCGCTGGGCTCAGTATTGGGGAAGTTTTCACTGGGCTCAGTATTGGGGAAGTTTTCACTGGGCCCAGTATTGGGGAAGTTTTCACTGGGCTCAGTATTGGGGAAGTTTTCACTGGGCTCAGTATTGGGGAAGTTTTCACTGGGCTCAGTATTGGGGAAGTTTTCACTGGGCTCAGTATTGGGGAAGTTTTCACTGGGCCCAGTATTGGGGAAGTTTTCACTGGGCTCAGTATTGGGGAAGTTTTCACTGGGCTCAGTATTGGGGAAGTTTTCACTGGGCTCAGTATTGGGGAAGTTTTCACTGGGCACAGTATTGGGGAAGTTTTTGCTGGGCCCAGTAGTGGGGAAGTGTTTGCTGGGCCCAGTATTGGGGAAGTTTTTGCTGGGCTCAGTATTGGGGAAGATTTTGCTGGGCCCAGTATTGGGGAAGTTTTTGATGGGCCTGTTATTGGGGAAGATTTTGCTGGGCCCCGTATTTGGGAAGTTTTCGCTGGGCCCAGTATCGGAAAAATTTTATCAGCACTGTCCAAAAACAGTGCAGATCAATAAAGGCTGTACAGTTCATGTAAAGTACAATATCTTCTCCATTTCAGGTTTAAAAGCTTTAGTGTTCGCTAGTAATTCCAAAGATATGAAGGCGCCACTTGCCACTCTAGGTCTGCTGTGGTACCACACGGTTCTACGACCGTTCTTTGCATTAGACGGGGCCAACGGGTATGATGCAGGTAAGATGTTATTTTTGGTTTAAGGTGAATATGAGCACTTCTAAGGGGAGCAACTCTTTCTTTTCTGTTTTATCTCCAGTATGAGATTGGGTCAACTCTTAAAGGAAAAGGAAAGAATTTGCTCCTGTAGGCCCCATCTTAAAAGGGTTTCTCCTCTGGAAAAGCAAACAGGAAGTCACAAAAGTTGTTCCCCTTGTAAAAATGGCAGGAAAACATAGAAGTGTACTCATACCTCTTGATGTGACCGGGAGAACTTTAAGGGGAGATAATTTTAATAAAGAAGAATTATCTTCCATTTTCTTGGAGCTCTCATATAGGAAAGATTTTGCTCCCTGTAGGAGCTTATTCATCCTCAAAGAGCAGCTTTTTTTTTTAAAAGAGCTTGTAGTCTGTGAGGGAAACAGGAATTCTCAATAGTTATTCACCTTTGAAAATTAACAAATGGCAGAAATACATGGAGGTTTGTCTATTCATCTTAAATCTTGCCGGGCAGCATAGCGCAGTCGGTAGCATGTCTGACATATAAGCCAGAGGTCCCGGGTTTGATACCTGGTTCAGCCACTTACTTTCATTTCCCCTTCCACTAATTCAAGAAGGGCAGGTGTTAGTGACTGTTGACAGTAAGTGCACTTAGTACTGGTTAACCACTTAGGACGTCTAAGCCTGCCCAGGAATAGTGTAGTTAGGTGAACTGACCGTCCCGACATAACCATAGCTGGTTACCGTGGAAGTAAAGCAACAAATCAACCAACCATTCATTAACACACTCTGAAAAAAGTGTCCCTGTGGCCAAGCGGCTAGCCCTCCTGGCTTTAAATCACACGGTCATGGGTTCGAGTCCTGCTGGAGATGATATTTGTCCAAACTTGAAAGGTGCTTGAGTGCATTTCAGAGATCTTCATAATCATCCTCCCACCATCCTGGGTTCAAGGTTATAAAACTTGAGAATAATCTCAAGCTCAAAAGAAAGCACACTGATTGGCTGCTTCCGAGCATGTGCTCGGAAGCAGCCCATCAGTGTGCTTTATTTTGAGTTTGAGAATATACATATACTCAAGTTTTATAACCTCTGGGCGGGATTTGACTGAAATATTGTTCAAATGGACCTAAACACCCCCTTCCACCCCCTTCCCCTCCCCCAACATCCCTTATCACTAAAAATGAACCTTTGACCAAAATGACACTTTTCTTTTTGAGGGGTTTCTATTGTTGGGGTTAAGGTAAAGAGAAGACTAACAACCCTGAGTGGTTGATCACTTCCTTGCAACATGTTGAAGCTGGGAATCAAACCCAACCCAAGCAGTAATACTGCAGACAGCATTTGTAAAAGTTTCAGATGTGTTGATAACTCTTTAAGCACCTAAAAAGCAGATGACAAATTTTACATCTGCAAAAATTCCAAAAAAAATTCGTCCAAGCTGTATCATATTTAGAATTCAAAGACTAGAGGGCAAACAGTGTAGATCTAGATGATGTGGGTTATATTGAGTCTCCTCATCAGTATCTATGCTGTTTGCAAATTCTGCTTTTTTCGTCACCGGTGCCTAAACTGTTAAATTCTTCAAAATGCACAGTAATGAGACAGTGGGGAAGACAATAGTGACAGTTTATTTAGCCAAAGGACCAAAAATGTCATATTTTAAAGCTAAAAGCTTGGGATTCTCATCTGAGAATTAGGAAGACTGACAAAAAATATTACACAGAGCTCCAGATAAGAAGGGGTTACAGGGATTATTCAGAGATAACTTTTCTTACTTCTCAAGTTCCAGAGGAACAGATAAGCTGTTTTTTGGGGGTAAAATACTCAATTATTTTGAGCAAATACTCTATTATTTTCAAATGTTGGGGTACTGATACCCAATTAATTGACATAGTACCTTATTTATTCCAACTTGTGGGAGAAAAAAGTTAAAGTTCAAGGCCAGAAAGGCTTGCCACTAGTACAGTTACTGAAGATAAAAGCATGTCTTTCAGCTCAATCAAATGAAATGTATCTAAGCATTTTCAGGTCTTCATGGGCAGGTTTAGGGTTTATCAATTGGTTGAATAGTTTTTACTTGTTATCTAAGCTTTTTAGCTATGTCATTTTGATTGTTACATTTTGTATCATGAAAAATACCCAATTCAATTTTCAGTTTACTGGTACCCAAATATTTTAAATCCTGTGGGTAAAATACCCAAATAGTCATATATGTTGTCTCAGTAAGACGTTTCTAATGAGGGGTCACAACATATGTTTTATGGAGGAATATGGAAAATTATCCCTAAATTATCCCCGTTACCCCTTCTTATCTGGAGCACTGTTACAAATTGTATTTTGTATGTTGTAGGTTGTAACGAGGCTGAGGCATTAATTGAAGCCAAATCTGAGACTTTCCCTTCTTCTTGTTTATTTCTCTTCTTTAAAGGTCGGATACACAGGCTCAGAGTAAGTATTTATACTATTTAGAAGGAGTCTTGCTCAGGCTTTATAGTTTTGAACAGAAACTGCAAACATGGTAGGTATTGGTTGACAGGAAATGTCTACAAATGAGCCGTAACAAAACACTAAAACTAATATTCAAAAATATTTTTGGAATTTTGAATGAAAAGAAAACATTCCAGTGTTACTGAGTGATAGAATAGATGGATGGATGACTTGTGATTTTATGTCCTTTTCAACAGTATTTCAGTCATATCAGGACGATGGGCTTGCGATAATGAAAGGCTGTGTACAATGGAACCCCGTTTACGATGGAAAGAACTCCTCCTCCTGTGGGGCTGAAACCCGCGACTGCTAGATCAGTACGCCAGAGCTTAACCCACTGAGCAACCGGGGCTCCTTGAGTGTTAGAATAGAAATAGTTCAGCTCTAGCGTTGAATTGTTGAGTTATGATTCACTGTTTGTTGGTCAGTTGTAAGTACATATGTCACTTGCGGTCTGCACTCGTGATATGATCTGATTTACAACTGACCTCCAAACAGTGAATTATTACTTAACAATTCACTGCTAGAGTTGATCTTTTTAGCAAATATTGTCCACAGATATGCTTTACATACATATGGGTCAAATAGCATTGATATATTTTGGCTGCCTTCTTGCATAAGCTTGAATTTTTAATTTCCATGTGGGAATGAAATTGCATGTTTATGAGCTGTGTTTATCTTTTCCTTCAGAAACAGACAGATCTGTCCTTGACATTGTATCGACAGGCATTTGATGCTGCTGCTGGCCAGAAGGAGCTGGAACTCATGTGTTTATATGAAATAGGTAGGTAGCAAAGTATGACAGGTATTAGTTCGGAACATTTTACATTGTGTATCGTGTGGACTGGTCAGTGTAGCTTGTTAAAAATTTCATCTACATATGAGCCACGACGCGAGAAAACCAACAAAGTGGTTGTGCGCCCAGTAAAGACTCAGATCAGCCTGGGCATCCGCCTAGTCTGATCAGAGTCTTTGCTGTCCACATGGAGGTAGCCTAGACCCTTAGCTACCCTTTAAGTGGATAGCCCAGGATCTGGTCAGACTGGGCAGATGCCCAGGCTGGTGTGAGCCTCACTGGCCGCACAACCTCTTTGTTGGTTTTCTCGTGTCGCGGCTCAATTATGATTTGCATCACATGAAAGGTAACTTTTGCCATGTACAAACAGGAAAGACTCAGGTCATTCTGTGCATCCATGTTGTGTCATTAGTTTATCCTTTTTATTTGAAGAAGAGCTATTGTACTACCCCTGGACTCGGTGTTAGGGGTGGCGGCTGCATTGGCGTTAGCAAAATGTTTAAGTTTAACGTTAAAGTTTTTATGTGATGGGCATGGCGCTGTCAGGCAAACTATCCTGTACTGGTGACAGGTCTTGTTGGATACAATGTATGAATTCTGGGGAACATAAAAAATAAAGTCTGCACACGGTTTATGTAGCCAGTGTGTAGTTGGGCAAGCTGATTTGAGTATTTGCAGTACACACCTGGGTTTGAGGTTATAAAACTTGAGAATAATCTCAAACTCAAAATAAAGCATACTGACCAGCTGCTTCTGAGCATGTGCTCGGAAGCAGCCAATCAGTGTGTTTTATCTGAGTTTGAGAATGTACTCAAGTTTTATAACCTCAGGGCCTGGCTTAGGATCCCATATAGCTTGAGCCAAGCTATTTTGTTGCATCAACCACCTTTCTATCAAGCAGCAAGCAAAGAGATCAAATTTGGAAACATAATTGTGCAGTTCTTGAAACTTTGCAATTTTGGACTCTCTGCAGTACTGGAAACGGCAGTTGGTAGGGCATCTGACTTATAAGTCAGAGGTCCTGGGTTCGATACCCGGTCTGGCCACATACTTTCATTTCTCCTTCCGCCGATTCAAGAAGGGCAGTTGTCAGTTACTGGCAAAAGTGTGTGCACTTAGTACTGGTTAACCGCTTAGGATGTCTAAGCCTGCCCAGGACTAGTGGGGTTAGGTTAACTGACTGTCCCGACATGACCATAGCTGTTTACTGTGGACATAAATTAACAAATCAATCAATCAATCACAGTTCTGCAAACTTGGTAGTTCAGGTAACTTTGTATTTCTAGAAACTCCGCAGTTCTGAAAACTTTGCTTTTCTGGAGCATTTGTGATTCTAGAAACCACAAAATTTTGGAAACTTTGAAATTTTGAAACTTTGCATTTCTGGAAACTTTGCATTTCTGGAGAAATTGAGATTCTAGAAACTGCAGAACTGTGGAAAGTTTGAAATTCTGCAACCTTTGTATTTCTGGAAAATTCGCACTTCTGGAAATTTTGCAGTTATGGAATTTTCAGGAAATTGTACATTTATGGGAACTTTACAGTTCTGGATACTTTACAGTTCTAGAGGCTTTGCAGAATTGCTGTATCAAAACTTTGTTAATATTTTCTTCAACTCTTATTCTTAACCCTTAAAGCGCCAAAAATGAAAAATTGTTAAATTTGCAAACAGTGTAGATCCAGCTGAGGTGGCTCATCATGAGCCACCTCACCTGGATCTACACTGTTTGCCAAATAGTCTTTGAATTCTCAATATGATATAGCTTGGACAAAACATTTTTTTTAATTTCTGCAGACGTAAATTTTGTCGTCTGCTTTTTGGTGCATTAAGGGTTATAAAAGTATTGTAAAAATTCTAAAAAAATTGTGACACCTAAAATAATAAAATTGAACAGATTATTTTTTTTCCATTAGGAGCTGTCTCATCTGACACTGCACTGTTTGCTCAGACCTATCTGTCCCAATATTTAGAATTTTTACGGTATTTTATTAAAACAAGCATTTGCATAAGTTTTCTAGTTTACACTATTCGTTGTGTTTTTTTTTCAGGCTGGTGTAGTATGATGAAGCTGAACTGGAGAGAAGGTCTTTCATGTTTCACAAAGTAAGTTGTGCTGAGATAATGCTAGACCTCAATATAGGATGGGCTTTGAGGATAGTCGAGGAACAATTTCTGTTCATACTTCGTAAAAAATACATGTCGTGGCCATTCATTAGAAATGCCTTGGCAAGGCTTTTCTAATGACTGGTCATAATACCGTAATCTATCCTTTTAGCGCCTTGTTTGCTTAACTTTTTCAAAATGGAGACAAATACTTATAGTAAATTTTCTTTTTAATAAGGGTATATTCAACGACTTATCATGTATTGAAGGAAACAAATTTAAAGATTAAGCATACATGTATGAGAAAAGCTGCTTAGATAATGGCCATAGAAGGATAAAGAAGTTTTACCAAAGAATAATGAAAGATTCTGTAGCATTTTTCAGCTCTTGTAAACTAGCAAACAAAGAGATAGCCAAGTAATAATATGTATATATATTTATGCTCTTTATTTCCTCTTTGTCAGAGATTTTACAACTGTTATATACAACAATACAGATAGCAAGATAGCATATATACAGAGAGAAGAAATAGGCAGAGAAAAACCGGCAGTTTACATATAAACATATTTATATGTACAAATAACATGTAAAACAATGTTGTACCACCACGGAATTGGACAATCTAAACATCGACGATCTGAGCAATCTAAAATATAGACCCACAATAGCAAGTACAGGCGAACATCGTCTGTCACCGACAGACATCGAATCCCTCCGAGGCCAGTCTCATGTTTCTATTGAGAAGAAAATTGAGCAGCGACGCGATAAAACTTACAAAGTGGCTGTGCGCCCAGCAAATACTCAGATCAGAGAGTCTTTGCTGTTGCATGGAGGTAGCTTAGACCCTTAGTACCCTTTAAGCGATTAGTGAATAGTCTGATCAGACTTGTTGGCTGCCCAGGCTGATCTGAGTCTGTGCTGGGCATACAACCACTTTGTTGGTTTTCTCGTGTCGTGGCTCAAATTATCCTAGAACTGCCCTCAAAACCTCACCTTTGTCTTGGATTCTGGATTATGCCATGTCTGTCTTAAATCTCTGCATCAATGTCTCTCAAGTTTGCACAACAATTTCACAGTTAATGTCTTAAATCTTTAACCCTACTGCGCTCAGAACAGCCAAAACTCTATGGAGTTTTGGCTGTTCTGAGTGCAGTAAGATTAGAGGACTTTTTGTCATGACTGGCTGGATGGATTGTGACCAGTGACAAAACTTGGAATGAACCATTCTTGCATCAGTGTCTCTCTGGTTTGTATAACTTCTGATCAGAGTCTTCCCCCATTTTGTGCATGTTGTAAGGTACCTTTTCGTTCAACACCAGTCATATGGTTTCTTTGTTTTTCAGATTAAAAGCAGAAACAAAGTGGTCCAAATGTTATTATGCATATATGGAAGCAGGTAATTTAATTGTCCCTGTATGCTTTATAACCTCTCCAAATGGGGACTGTCAGGAAAAGAGCTCTATTAGCTGTCAGCTTTCGTTCAGGGCTCGGTTGTTCAAAGCATCGTTACCCTAATGAGCTTGTTAAGAGGTCAACTTTTAAAGTGTTTTACAACCTTTTTACCAAATACCCAGTTTTTTTTGGTTGAAAAAATGTGAGAAGGTTTTGCTGTGCAAAAGCTGCTCACATTTTTCCAACAAAAAATATGAAAACTTCTCACATTTTTTTCAACAGAAATATTGGCATATCTGATATTTTAACTTGGGAATTTTAACGAAATGTTAACTGTGTCGTTAGTTTTGAACAACTGGGCCCAGATCCTTTTTCATTGTGTAGTTACGTTGTTTGTATGTTGTAATGTACATTCTTGAAAGTAAAATATGTTTGAACATATAGTTGACAGTTGTAAGACAATCACAGCTATAGATAGGTCAGTTACATGTGCTTGGTAAGGTTAAGTGGTAAAGGCTTCATGAAGCCTTGTGGGCGAAGGAGCAGTGGATGTTTCAGGCTCACTATATTTTGGACACAGCATATGGAAGGTCGAGCCCATCCCTCTACTTTGGCTGCCTTAGAGTGAAATACTGGCTCAAAGAGCCGTTTAACCCAAACTGGCCAACCAACCACCAGTCTTGATTTGAAACAGGTACCCTGTTACTGCTGGGTTGATGCAACTAGAATTGGAACCCACAACCTTGGTGTACACTGTTCGAAATTCAGTTTGAAGTTTCACGAACCATATATATATGAGCCGTTCTCTGTGAAAACCGGGCTTAATGACATTACGTAATAATTACATAGTGAACGGATGAAAAACACAAAAAATATGATTTTTCGGACTTCTTTTGATTTCCATGAAAATACCTTAAGCTTTGAGATAAAACAGAAAGTTTATGAATATGACATATGTTGCCATGACAACGCTTATTCCAAGGTAACCCCAAAGCCTTGAAAACAGATGGTATACCTTCACAAAGACCTATTATTTGAGAAAGAATGTTAAATCATGCAAATTGGCATGTATATGCTATGAAATACACATTGAAAATGAGCAAACTCACTTTTTGTCCGAGATATTTTGTGTAAGAAGCACAGAAAGGGCATTCAAACAAGCGTAATGACGTTGATGTCAAAACATACTTGCATGGCGTTAATAACGTCATATAAAGAAACTGCACTACCTGTGTGCTTCAGAAGTCTATATCTCGGTAACAAATAATGGTAACCATCTCAAATTTTCAGGAAATGTTTAGAAAAGCTAATACTTTTCAGTGATGCATTTAGTAAATTTTTTATTATGCCCCCAATTTCGGAGAAAATGTGGGGGCATATTGGTTTGGGCCTGTCCGTCTGTCTGTCTGTCCGTCTGTCCTCTAACTCAAGAACCGTAAGAGCTAGGAACTTGAAACTTTATACACATGATCAGTATGAAAAATAAGCGAACACGTGTTTTTTCTTTTTTCCGCGGGTCGCATATTTCAAGAGTTATGCCCCTTTTTCAACTAAGCCTGTGGAACCTTGTGAACAAAATATCTCAAGAACCCCTGATGCTAGGATCATGAGGTTTTGCAGGATGAGAATGCCCAAGGTGTAGATGATCTGACTAACTTTTGAAACAAATTCGTGAATTTTTGACCGAGTTATGCCCCTTTTTCGACTTAGTGCATTGTAAGCCTATGGAACCTTGTGAACAAAATATCTCAAGAACCCCTGAAGCTAGGAGCATGATTTTTTGCAGGAAGATACTGCCTGTGGTGTAGATGACCTGATTAACTTTTGAAAAAAAGTCGTGAATTTTTTATCAAGTTATTCCCCTTTTTCGACTTAGTGCATTGAGGCCTATGGTACAAAGGTACCCTTACATATAGTCAAGAACAATAAGAGCTAGGAACTTGAAACTTTATACACATGATCAGTATGGAAAATAAGCAGACCCGTATTTTTTTATTTTTCCGCCGGCAATGTATTTCCAGAGTTATGCCCCTTTTTCGACTTAGCCTGTGGAATCTGTGAACAAAATATCTCAAGAACCCCTGATGCTAGGATCATGAGGCTTTGCAAGATGAGAATGCTCAAGGTGTAGATGACCTGATTAACTTTTGAAACAAATTTGTGAATTTTTGACTGAGTTATGCCCCTTTTTCGACTTAGTGCATTGTAAGCCTATGAAACCTTGTGAACAGAATATCTCAAGAACCCCTGAAGCTAGGAGCATGATGTTTTGCAGGAAGATAATGCCTATGGTGTAGATGACCTGATTAACTTTTGAAAAAAAATTAGTGAATTTTTGATCGAGTTATTCCCCTTTTTCGACTTAGTGCATTGAGGCCTATGGTACAAAGGTACCCTTACATACAGTCAAGAACAATAAGAGCTAGGAACTTGAAACTTTATACACATGATCAGTATGGAAAATAAGCAGACCCGTATTTTTTTATTTTTCCGCTGGCAATGTATTTCCAGAGTTATGCCCCTTTTTCGACTTAGCCTGTGGAACCTTGTGAACAAAATATCTCAAGAACCCCTGATGCTAGGATCATGAGGCTTTGCAAGATGAGAATGCCCAAGGTGTAGATGACCTGATTAACTTTTGAAACAAATTAGTGAATTTTTGACCGAGTTATGCCCCTTTTTCGACTTAGTGCATTGTAAGCCTATGGAACCTTGTGAACAAAATATCTCAAGAACCCCTGAAGCTAGGAGCATGATGTTTTGCAGGAAGATACTGCCTGTGGTGTAGATGACCTGATTAACTTTTGAAAAAAAATTAGTGAATTTTTGATCAAGTTATTCCCCTTTTTCGACTTAGTGCATTGTGGCCTATGGTACAAAGGTACCCTTACATATAGTCATGAACAATAAGAGCAAGGAACTTGAAACTTTATACACATGATTAGTATGGAAAATAAGCAGACCCGTATTTTTTTATTTTTCTGCCGGCAATGTATTTCCAGAGTTATGCCCCTTTTTCGACTTAGCCTGTGGAACCTTGTGAACAAAATATCTCAAGAACCCCTGATGCTAGGATCATGAGGTTTTGCAGGATGAGAATGCCCAAGGTGTAGATGACCTGATTAACTTTTGAAACAAATTCGTGAATTTTTGACAAAGTTATGCCCCTTTTTCGACTTAGTGCATTGTAAGCCTATTGAACCTTATGAACAAAATATCTCAAGAACCCCTGATGTTAGGAGCATGATTTTTCGCAGGAAGATACTGCCTGTGGTGTAGATGACCTGATTAACTTTTGAAAAGAAATCATGAATTTTTTATTGAGTTATGCCCCTTTTTCGACTTAGTGCATTGTAAGTCTATGGAACCTTGTGAACAAAATATCTCAAGAACACCTGATGCTAGGAGCATGATTTTATGCAGGAAGATACTGCCTGTGGTGTAGATGACCTGATTAACTTTTGAAAATAATTTGTAAATTTTGGATTGAGTTATTTCCCTTTTTCAACTTAGTGCATTATTTGCCTATGGAAGCTTGTGAACAAAATATCTGGAGAACCCCTGATGCTAGGATCATGATTTTTGCAGGTTGATATTGCCCAAGGTGTAGATGACCTGATTAACTTTCGAAAACAATTCGTAAATTTTTGACTGAGTTAAGCCCCTTTTTCGACTTAGTGCATTGTAAGCCTATGGTACAAAGGTACAAGCATTATTGGATGAACCTTCTCTAGAGACAAGCATATGGTTGGGGGCATAGTGTTTCATAAACACATTTTCTAGTTTGTATGTCATTAAGCCCAGTTTTCACAGAGACTGGCTCATATATATATTTTGGGGAGGACGATAAATGGTCCAGGAAAGTAAACAGGAAGCTACAAAAGTTGATTCCCTTTGTAAAAAATGGTGCAGAAACATGGAGGTGTGGCCATCCCCCTCTACAGTGATTTTAATTAATATGAATTAGTAGTTCACATGTACAAAAACAATTCAATTCAATTCTTTATTCAGATTGCCAAATACATTTTAGCGCATCTACAACATATCATAGAAACAAGACAATGATCTAATCACATTTACCTTCCCAGCAGGCACATGGCGTCGCAGTGACGTCCCACTGTCTCCAGTGCGAGGCCACCGAGACGCCCTGTGCCCGCTGGATTTAAGGGCTGGGATGTTCTGGCCATATACCCTGGTCGGTCAGGATAGATGAGAAAGAAAGGAAGTCAGGGCAGTGTCTAGAGCTGTGCATCCAATATCAGCAGCTCTGCTCCAGACACTGCCGCCCCCCTCCCCCCCCCTCCCCCCCCCCCCTCAAACAACGCTCAGTCCGAACCACGCCAGACCAGGTTCCCAGGGGACATGACCAGGAGGTCCCTAGATATATTACCACAAAGAATTATAAGAATAAACAAATATGACCTACTGGTTGAGCTATAAGTTCTTATTTATAGTCCTTCCAAAATTTATGGCGTATAATTATATATAATGTGTTTAACCATTTAGTGCCTAGCTTCCCATATTTGGAGGTATGCAAACAGTGAAGACCCAGATCAGATGTTGCTGATTGCATGCATCATCTGATCAGTGTCCACACTGTCGAAAAAGAATAACTGAACTATTTCACCTGATACCCATTAAATTAAAATGGGCTCGTCAAATTAATAACTATGGAATATTCCATTTGACAAAAAGGTTAATAGAGCAGGATATATCTGATTTTATAACCAGTACATTATTTTTTTGTAACAAGCTTACACTCTCGTTTTCAGTAAAATACAATATACATATAAACTAACATTTACTTATGCATTCTTTCTTGTATTTAAAGCATCCTCGATAAAGTGAACAGTACTTTTACAATGTTGACAAAGGAAAGGCTGATGCATTATTTCCAGTGTCAGTCCCCACTAAATTTAAGTTTGTAAGTTATACATGAAATTTTTTTGTGTTTATGCAGTCTACACCTGGTTAACTTTGTTTTCAGGGCTGTTACGAAACAAGCAAGAGCTGTTATGAAACGAAAAAGAGTCATACCGGTAGTTACCAAATGACCTGGTCATTGTGGCTAAATAAATTTGTTTAGCCACGGTGACCAGGTCATTTGGTAATAGAAATTCAGTCAGGAAATGCAAGTTCTGGCAAGCTCTCCAGTCCAGCAAACATGCCTTGCAAAGCTGTACTTTTCCACAAGAACAGTTTTACTCATTTAAGAAATAGATCATATCTAGCAGTGAATTCTTGAGAAATAATTAAATGTTTGGTCAGTTGTAAAGTATATCATATTGAAAGTGCCGACCACGAGCGTTATGTCTATTTAGTACAAACATAAAAACTGTGAATAATTACTCTATAATTCACTGCTGGAGCTGATTCTCTTTTAGTCTAACAATTGAACATGGTGAAATATTTTCCCTCACCTTTAAATTGTCCCAAATTTTTCACCTGGGCATGCATGATTCCACCAATATGCCGGGCCGCGTAGCGCCATTGGTACATGTAGGGCACCTGACTCATAAGTCAGAGGTCCTGGGTTCAATACCTGGTCTTGCCGCATACTTTTGTTTCTCCTTCTGCTGATTCAAGAAGGGCAGATGTCAGTTACTGGTGAAAGTATGTGCACTTAGTACTAGTTAACCACTTAGGAGGTCTAAGCCTGCCCAGGAATAGTGTGGTAAGGTCAATTGACCGTCCCGACTTGACCATAGCTGTTTACCGTGGGAGTAAAGCAACAAATCAGTCAATCAATTCCACCAATATTCTTCGCTGTAACACAGATAAATGTACGTCCTAGAATTATTCTCAAAACCCAGCGCATCTAAAGCACTGTATTCCTTTTCTTTTCCCATCTTTTCAGTTTGTCTAGGGGCCATGGGGGACATAAAAGGTGGTATAGAATTGTTTAAAGAAGTTCCGGGTCTACTTAAGAAAAAGAACAATCAGATTGAGGCCTACGTGGCAAGACGAGCAGAACGAATGAAGAAATTACCGCCAACCCAAGAATATTGTCGTCTGCTGACGCTAGAGTTAATGTTCTTGTGGCACACGCTACCAACCATGACGGCTGTGGAGTTGAAACCGTATCTGGATGGTAATACATTAACAATCTTGTATTATTGAATTGATAACACAAAATTTATTACATAAGTTGAAGAAAAACATAAATAACACGGAATTTAATTCTTTGAGAAAAATTATAGGTTTGAGAAAATCACACTTTTCCATGGTATGTAAATCAGGTAGCATCTCAGTTATAATTTGAGAGGAGCATAGCATACATTGTATGCCATGCTCCTCTTGAAATATAAGTGAGATAATGCCATAGATCTGTTACCATAGAAACCATGGAATAACCAGTTATTGTGCTGAGTACCTTGACAGAATCAATGGTGTAGCTACGTATACGGCAAATACACAAGTGCGTATTGAAATTTTGTCAAAATTGACAAAATTTCAAAACGAACCTGCATATTTGCATGCTGAAATTTTATAAATTAGACAAAATTTCAATACCAATTACCAAAGTGGCTAAAATACTAGCTTTCCTTTCAAGAAGTAGAGCATAAAACATGGTTGTGCGTATCATGAAATTGCCCCTAGTTACGCCCCTGAGAATGACATCTGGATGACATCTCTTTGACATAAATATTATCTCTTAGTTGCTATGGTAACAGATTTTTGGCATCAGAGCAAGAGGAGCAAGACGAGCAGAGAGAATGAAAAAATTCCCGCCAACACAAGAATATTGTTGTCTGCTCACGCTGGAGTTAATGTTCTTATGGCACATGTTGCCTACCATGACAGCTGTGGAGTTGAAACCATATCTGGATGGTAATACATTAGTGATCTTGTATTATTGAATTTATAACACAATTTATTACATAAGTTGAAGAAAACCATACATAACACAGAATTTAATTCTTTGAGAAAAATTATAGGTTTGGGAAAATCATACTTTTCCATTGTATGAAAATCAGGTAGTATCTCAGTTATAATTCCAGAGGACAATGGCATACATTGTATGCCATGCTCCCCTTGAAATATAAGCGAGATAACGCCATAGATCTGTTACCATAGCAACTATGGAATAACCAGTTATTGTGCTTAATACCTTGACAGAATGACAGCTCCATGACATCTCTTTAACATAAATATGAACTTTTAGTTGCTATGGTAACAGATTTATGACGTCATTGGCATCAGAGCAAGACGAGCAGAAGGAAAAAATTCCCACCCCACAAGAATGTTGTCTGCTCACGCTGGAGTTGATGTATAGTCTCTTTACCAGGGCCTAGTTGTTTAAAGCATTGTGCGTGTTAAGAGGGCAACTATTAAGTGTTTTACTATTTTATTACCAAATACACTGATATTTTTGTTGAAAAAATGTGAGAAGCTCTTGCAAAAGCTTCTCACACTTTTCAACCAAAATATTGGTGTATTTGAGATTTTTACGTTTGAAATTTTAACAAAACGTTAACTAAGGTTAGCTGGTTGGTTGTTTGGGGTTTAACGGCTCTTTGAGACAGTATTTCAGTCTATATTGAGCCGTTTCCCAGAGAGAGGGAGAAAAAAGTGAGATGTGAGAGTAAAGAGAAAAATTCATTAGTTTTGGAAAACTGAACACTGGTCTCTGCTAATGGGGAAGTCTAAGTGAGAAATGGTACGGTTTTGCAAAATCATTGTACATGTATTTTAGCTGCTAAAATATGCTGTTATTTTAGGTTTAAGCTCTACTTTCTTGGTATAACAACATGTGAATTAGTAAACTGATTTTCAAAGCTACAGTGATATTCAAAATGGGCTTCAAAGGCAATTCTAATGCACTTACATATAAACGCGGTCTGATCGGAGAACGTCAAAAATTTGCGACAGTAAATCCTGCGATATACTGTCAGAAACCCGACGTCATTATGTAATGGCACTTCTCATTGGTTGACGTCTGGTTGACGTCTGAAAGCGTTTGCTTTGGGTGCAAAGTAGCACACTTTTAAAGGTGAAAATGTGAAAAGTGCATTAGAATGGGGATAACTGTATTGAAAATTGTCATTTGGGGAGGTAAATCGTCGGTTTTATGGTCGCAAATCGCGTTTTATGACTCTGCTGATGTGTTGCCGTAAAACGAAATTTCCGACAATAAAACCGATGATTTACCTCCCCAAATGAATATTTTGAGTACAGTTATCCCCTAAGTTGACCAATGTATTTGAGTTTGTATCCCAGCTGTAATTTGTGTTTCAGTTTGTGACATGCAGACAGACATAAAAACATTTCACGTCAAGTGTTTGTTAGAAGGAGCTTTGTTTAAAGAGCTAGGAGAGGAGGAGTATGCTTTACAGGTAAGATCTGTTCAGATTAGAAAGCGTAACTGGTATAATGTAGAGATAAGTGTCTATTTTTCTTCATAAAACATATGTTGTGACCCCTCATTAGAACTGTCTCACAGGGACAGCTCTCGAGACAGTTCTAATGAAGGGGCCTGGCCACGTAGTGCAGTCGGTAGCACGCCTGACTAATAAGTCAGAGGTCCTGGGTACGAAACCCGGTCTGGCCACATACTTTCATTTCTCCTTCCGCTGATTCAAGAAGGGCAGTTGTCAGTTACTGGCGAAAGTATGTGCAATTAGTACTGGTTAACCGCTTAGGAGGTCTAAGCCTGCCCAGGAATAGTGTGGTTAGGTTAACTGACCGTCCCGGCATGACCATAGTTGTTTACCGTGGAGACATAAAGCAACAAATCAATCAATCATGATTGTGTTGCCATGTGTACTACCTCTGGCTTGAAATTGGTTCTCCTTAAATTGAAAGGAGCCCTTGTAGCTCAGTGGGTTGAGCAATGAATGGCCTGTTGAGCTAGGGGTCCCAGGTTCAGTTTCCCTGGAGATGGAAGTCTATTCACAGAGCTCCAGATAAGGAGGGATAAAAGGGATAATTTAGGGATATTTTTCCATGAAAACGTACATTGTACCTTGTGCCCCCTCATTAGAACCATCTTGCTGAGACGGTTCTAATGAGGGGTCACAATGTGTTTTCTTCGAGAAGTAAGAAAAATTATCTTTGAATTATCCTCATCACTCCCTCTTATCTGGGGCTCTGTACTCAGCCATACAAGGTTTCCATTGCACTCAGCCTTATTATCACCCTCCCATCCTAGGTTTCTCACCACTGCATGAACAAGCCTCGGTAGAGCACATGCGAGAAAGCCAAGTTCTGCTTACTGAAAGTCTGGTGGTTTTTCCCTGGGTGATTTAGTTTTCACCGACCTCTGCTTAATGATGGGCTCGACATAAGTGAAATATTCTTGAAAGGGCCATTAAACCCACACAAAAAAATATTTACATATCATCCTGATGTTACTGAAGTTCTTTTGAAAAGGACATAAGATGAATTGGTGCACTATCAGGGGAAGCAACTCTTGTCATTTTCAGCTCGCCTGAACGAAGTTCAGGAAGAGCTGTTGCACTACCCTCGGCGTTAGCGACGTTGTATGGGGTGGCATGGGCATTAGCAAAGTGTTATAGTTTTACATTTTTAAGATCTCAGTTTCTAAACCCTTTTATCAACTTGAATTATATTTCGTATGATCATAGATATCGGACCATAATTTTATTTAGCACTATCCCCACCCCCAGACATGACCTATAGGTCAAGGTCAGAGACTTAGATATTTCATGATAAAGTTTTACGTTAAAGTTTTTAAGATGTCATATTTTCTAAACCCTTGGATCAGTTTGAATTATATTTGGTATGTTGATAGATATTGGTCTGAAATTTATTTTACGGCATCCACACCCCTGCACATAACCTTTCGGTCACGGTCACAGACTAAGACATTTCATGTTAAAGTTTTATATTAAAGTTTTAAGGGTCACAGAGTTTCTAAACCCTGTAATCGATTTGAATTGTGTTTGGTATGATGATAAATATTGGTCTAAAATTTTGTTCAATCACATCCCCATTTTTGGACGTGACCTATAGGTCAAGGTCACGGACTTAGCAATTTATGTTAAAGTTTTATGTTAAAGTTTTCTTAAGATGTCATAGTTTCTAAACCATTTGATCTTGTTGGATTATATTGTTTGATGATAGATATTAGTTTAAAAATTTATTCAGCCGCATCCCCACCCATAGACATGACCTATAGGTCAAGGTCACGGACTTAGCAATTTAATATTAAAGTTTTACAATAAAGTTTTTCTTAATCTAAGCCGATTATCTTTTTTTAAAGATATTTCTTGTTTATGATCTCATAGTTTCTTGATTGATTTGATTTATATTTGATTTGATGATAGATATTGGTTAGAAATTCTATTCAACCGCATCCCCACCCCTGGACATGACCTTTAGGTCAATGTCATGTACTTAGAGAAATTTTATGTTAAAGTTTTATGTCAAAGTCTTTGACATCTCATAGCTTTGACATCCTTTGATGGAATTGAATTATATTTAGTCTGATGATAGATATTGGTTAGAAATTTTATTCAGCACCATCCCCACCACTAAGAAAAAAATACTCGCGCTTGAAGATGGACAAGCACAGGTTCAGGCAAGCTGTCCTGTCTGGCTACAGGTCTTGTCAACTTTTTCCTCCCTTCTGAATGGGAGTCAACTCTTGTTGAAGAGCTGACAGGGTTGCCAGCAACCTGGCCCGGAGGTTATAAAACTTGAGTACATTCTCAAAGTCAAAATAAAGCACACTGATTGGCTGCTTCCGAGCACATGCTCGGAAGCAGCCAATCAGTGTGCTTTATTTTGAGTTTGAGATTATACTCAAGTTTTATAACCTCGGACCCTGGAAAAGTCAGAGAAATGTGAGAAATCTTCAAGATCAGTAAAAAGTCAGGGAATTTCGCAAAATGGTCAGGAAAATTTGAAATACCAAGAAAGTCAGGGAAAAGTCTATGATTTTGTCTTTGGAAGTTGCAGGTTTATTGGTCCAATTCTAGTGATTAATAAAGCTGATTTTTTTCTCGCTCGCTTCGCTTGCTCAGTACTGTTGAAAACTGATTTTCAAATAGAACAGGTATACTCCAAAACTTGTAATTCATGGGAAGCATTTTTCTATTTCTGGAAAATATGCAGGTTTTGTCATGTATCTGCTGCAGGAAGAGAAAAAGCCGTGAAATATCAGTATTTGGGTCAGGGAAAAATAGAATTTGGTCAGAGAAAAGTCAGTGAAAAGTCAGGGAGTTTTTGTTTGCCTCATCGCTGGCAACCCAGGCAGATCCCATTTTGGAAGGGCTTTTTTGTCCAGGGAAGCAGACAGGAAGTCACAAAAGTTTGTTCCAATTTGAATGTTGTGGCTCAATTATGTTATTACGGCCCCTCTGTGTAGACAAGAAGCCCCGGTAGCTCAGTGGGTTAATTGCTGGCCTACTGATCTAGCGGATCCGGGTTTGAGTTCCACTTGAGGCGAGAAACTTTCCTACCATAAACGGGGTTCCATTGCACACAGCCTTTCATTATCACCCTACCATCGTCCTGATATGACTGAAATACTGTTGAAAAGGACGTAAAATCGCAAGTCTTCCATCCATCCATGTCACAGCTTAAATCAGTTTTTAAGCAAAGGAGTTTATTTCATAAGTTCTGTGAATGTTTAAAGTCTGTGCATTCACATCAAAACTTTCAGTTATTGACAGTCACAGTTAATGTTATTTTGTTTATTTCAGTGTTTAGAAGAAGCCATTGCTCGACATTCAGGGATGAAAGATGACCTCCATATTCCACCGTTTGCCATGTTTGAAATGGCATCTATTTATATGAAGAAACCTGAGGTATGCCTTTGCACAAAGTTTCCAGTCATGTATCATATATTGACTCACAAATTGGGACATCTTAAAAAACTTTTATTTGGTATCAGAGGCCCAGATAAAATGAGTATTTGAAGGTAATTCTAAGATGATTCTGTTGCTTCTGCATAAAAACATGCTGTGACTTCTCATTAGAACCGTCTCATCCTCTTATGTGGAGTTCTTGTTCTTTGAAAAGCCCATGTATAATTGATTTTTCAGCATTTTAAAGGTAATGATTTCCCATAGCCTAGTCACCGTAGGGGCAGTGGGGGTTAGAGACCAACTATATCTTGGCACATCATATGAAAGGCAGAGCCCATCCTCTCCTTAACTGCCTTATCCTTCTCTGATTCAAAAATGTTACTCAGTTACTGCGGTTTTACAGAGTTTTCCAGTCACCAGTTGATCCAAGCAAGGATTTGACCCCCCCCCCCTCCCCCATCCTTCTTCTCTGTAACTGAGTTGTTCTAACCCTTGACCATGCCCCTCTCAGCATTTACATATTGATAAAAGCCAGATGAATAAAGTTTATTTCTTACACTAAGTATTTTATATTTCAGACCACGGGTAAAGCGAGGATGTTACTGCAACAAATAAAAGTAAGTGCACTTATCTTGGTAAATAAATAGCATAAGGTGTATCTATACATGTTTCTGCCATTATGGCAAAGGGGAACAACTTCTGCATGCCTGAAGAATGAAGCTCTTATGAAAAGGGGATCTACCTGTAAAAGATGGATGGTTGGAGGCCTTACGATTTTACATCTTTTCCAACAGTATTTATATCAGGACAGTGTGAGGGTGATAATGAAAGACTGTGTGCAGTGGAGCCCCGTTTACAGTTGGGAAGACCTCTGCCTCCAGCGGGACTCAAACCCAGGACTACTAGATCACTAGGCCAGGGCTTAACCTACTGAGCTTGCAAGGCTCCTACCTGTAAAGGAAAGAACTTGCTATTAGGAAGAAAAAATGAAACTTGTAGTATCCATTCACTTTAATATAAAAGGTAAAGGTTTCCCATAGCCTAATAGCCGTAGGGGCAGTGAGGTTTAGAGACCCACTGTATCTTGGGCACAGCTGATGAAAGGCAGAGCCCATCTCTCTTCTTTCGCTGCCTCATCCTTCCATGATTCGAAAAAGGTACCCATTACCTGCTGGGTTGACAGAGTTTTCCAGTGGTCAGATGGCTACGGTGAGCCGCGAACTCACGACCTTCCGGTGATTTCTGCACAATAACCGAGCCACTCTAACCACTCAACTACGGCGACTCACTTTAATATAGGAATGAAATTTCATTTTTGTTGATTGTAATGATGTGTAATGCTGACAAATCACTCACAAACTTAACATAAAGCCTCAAGCTTTATGTTAAAGTTTGTAAGTAATTCACCAGCGTTTACACATTTATAAAATCCACTTAATAAAATTTCTTTTTTATAAATCCAACTTGGTCATCCTTATATTGGGTGCCTCAGAAATCGCAGCAAATATCTGCAAACAGTGATTACTCGTACCAGTCTCTGTGTCCATGCATTTTATATAGAGCCTCATTCGTAGCCTTTCATGGAATTAAATGACTTGGGAATAGTTACTTGTTTCAGAAAATCTAAAATTTCCAAGAAAAGAATTTTAGTTTGTAATGTCATTGGAATATTGGCAGAGCATGGTATACACTTTTTGCCAAGCTCTGGAACCAATGACGTCATACATCTGTTATCATAGCAACTAAGAGTTCATATTGATGTCTGAGTTACGTCATTGAAATGTCATTCTGGCACGGTACTAAGCACTTCAGTTGGTAATTCCATAGTTGCTATGGTAACAGATCTATGACATCATCTCACTTATAATTTGAGATGAGCATGGCATACAGTGTATGCCATGCTCCTCTTGAATTATGAGTGAGATGCTATCTTTATGTTGTTGAACATTTCATTCAAAAAATTTTTACTTGCAGGATAAACACAGTGATTATGACTTTGAGAACAGGCTGGCTGTGAGAGTGAACAATGCTCTAAAAGATCTAAAATCTCGTGCTTAAGACATATGGGCACAGCACCATGTTTTTCTGACATTTTCACAGGGGAGACAACTTTTGTCATGTTTGTTTCTCTGGGGGACTATTTCTTTTATAAAAAGGTCTACTCAAAATGGAAAGAATTTTTCTCAGATTCAGAGCTCTGGGTAAGAGGGAGTATTTTGTAATAATTTAGGGATATTTTTCCTTATTTTTCAATGAAACCATATGTTGTCACCCCTCACCTGAATCATCTCGTCAAAACGATTGAGATGAGGGGTCACAACATATGCTTTCATGCAGAATTAAAAAAAATAATCCCCAATTATCATCAAATACTCCCTTTTGCATAGAGCTCTGTAAATTCTTTATAACTTATGACGTGACCTCTATAGGAAAGGGAAGCAAATAAGGGAAGCAAATAAGAAACAGAAAGAATCATTGACCTTGAAACTGTACCAGGCCAAGAGACTAATCTCAGGTCTTGAGAATGTAAAAATCTCAAAACACAGTCTGTATTCAGTGCCCCAGAAGAGAAGAGGTAACAGGAATAATTCAGAGATAACATTCATTCCTTATTTTTTCATAAAAACATATGTTGTGACCCATCATTAGAACCATCTTGCTGAGATGGTTCTAATGAGGGGTCGCAACATATGTTTTTAAGGAGTAATAAGAAAAATTATCTCTGAATTATCCAGGTTGCCCCTGCTTATCTGGAGCTCTGTTAATTTGTGAAGTAGTCTCTTTTGAATTTCTGATAAATGACCAAAATATAGATCTCAAGCCTGGAAGTGGAAAGCCTTTTACTTAGAAATAAGACTTTTGTCTGTGATTAAAAGCGTCACCAGAAACTGAACTTTTATAGAATCTGTGCTGGCATTGTATGTTCAGAATATACCATATTCGACCTAATTAACGCACATGTCCCTATAAGCACACATCATGGTAATTGATGAGGCATATGACTTTAAGTGCATTTACTGGTTTATCCCTTTTCTGCTGATTTACAAGAGCTGAAAAATGCTACAGAATCTTTCATTTTTCATTTGCAAAGCTTCGCTATCTTTCTATGATCATATGCAGCTTTTCTATTATGATTATCCTTAAATTAGTTTCCTTCAATACATAATGATTCATTGAAATGTGTGCTTAAAAGAAAACTTACTACAAGTATTTGCCACCATTTTGAAAAAGTTAAGTGCACAGGGCGCTAAAAGGTCAATTATGGTATGCTTGGGTATTTATTGGATATAAAGGTCTGTATCAGATATCTAGATGGGTTGGCTTTTGAGAATAATTCTGAGAATATTTATTTTCACTTATCAAAACATTCAGCCGACTCTCCTTATCTCAAACACTGATATCTTAAAGTACCCTATCATATTAACCCTATTGCACTCAGAACAGACAAAACTCTATAGAGTTTTGGCTGTTCTGAGTGCAATATGGTTAAAGAATATGTTTGGAGACATTTTCTACATTTCTTAAATTTCAACTCCTGTTATTATCTCAGATTACCGGTATCTCAAAGTAAATTTTTTGGGACCCAAAAATTTGCTTCATGATATCAGTAGTTTGAGATGAACTTTGACTTTGACATATCAAGAGTAGACTGTGTTATAACCATAAGAACCATCTCGTGCAAGACTGCTCTGATTAGGGTAACATTTTATGAACAATATTGAAAATTGTCCCGAAATTGCCCTTGTTAACCCATCTTATCTGGAGCATTGCAGTTTATTGAAAAGTTCCTCAAATTGGGGTATGTGGTAAAGTTCAATGGCTGTGCTTGTATTCTCTGGAAACACAGGTAATACTTTGGCCTAAAAATGTATGTGAGTTGGTAAACAGTGTTGTGGTTTGTCTTTGATTTATTTATTTGAACCGAGACACAAGAAAACCAACAAAGTGGTTTTGCCCCCAGCTCAGACTCAGATCAGCCTGGGAATCCACCCTGTCTGCTCAGAGTCTTCGCTGTCCGCATGGAGGTAGCTTAGACCCGTAGCACATAGCAAGGAGTCTGATGAGACCAGGGGGCTTCCTAGGATGATCTAAGTCTGTACTGGGTGCACAACCACTTTGTTGGTTTTCTCGTGTCGCGGCTCATTTATTTATGATACAATTTTCTGTTTATTTGTGATTTTTGAATGCGTTACCTAAATATACACCAGTGCTTTTATATTGGTAATTTTTGTCACACCTGTTATATAAGTGTGATATAGGGGTCAAGTTTTCTTTCTGTTTGTGTGTCTGTCCTCCTGCTCACGAGAATATGACAACAATTACTTCCACCGTACCATTTATTAGTAACAGCGAGGTACTTTGTTGGTGTTGTAATTAGCGTCTCAGCTCAAATGTTTTGTTAGTACTATTGTGAAAACATGAGGCAGGTGCGACATAGCATTTTTCGGAGCTCTTTTGATACACTAGTGCTGTTTATGTCAGTGATTGTATTTGCTTGTGATATATAAAATCAAAAGTTGGAAAGAATCATTCTTTTTTTTTTTTTTCAATCTAATCTATATGTTTAAATGTGCTAGATTCAAGTGCTCAAGTGAAGAATATTTATAGGTTATTGAATTTATATTGTGAAATATTCGGCACGAGTTCATATGGCGAAGGACGCACGAGCTTGCGAGTGCGTCTCCGCCATATGAACGAGTGCCGAATATTTCACAATATAAATTCAATAACCTTTTTATTATATACCTTTGTTATTAGGCTGCTAGTTTCATCAGTGCTCCCTGCGCACGAAATCAAAGTATAATATCAGTATATCAACCACCACTTGTTTTAAATTTAAAATTACGTTATGCCGTTTAATGTCTTCATACACGCTAACATCTACGCCTGATGGCGCGAAAGTAGAAATGACGTGACGTTATCGGACGTGACGTCAGTAAACAAACGTTAACGTTTACAAGAACTGGGCGCCATTTTCGAGTCTTACTCTCAGCAGCTCTGACGAAAATCTCCGTTATTATCGCAGAATATTGATTAAAAGTGTGACGGGTCGAAGGTAAAATATATCTAATTGTCTTTTTTTGTAATTTATACACCGAAACCGACACAGGTGTCATTATTCTACTCGTTTTTGACATGCAGTCGACGACAAAATGGCCGCCAAACTTTTCTTCTTTCAAAACAAAAGTAGTTCTTGGGAACGTGACTCCTTAACTCCGTGCAATATGCACTTGACTCCGTGCAATATGCAGAAAATATTGCACGGTTACTCTAATGTAAAGTGAACGGAGAACTTTTTAGGTATATAATAAATTTAGATACTATGAAATCATGAAGCAGTACATTGTAAAAACTAAATATTTGGAGAGCTAGATGAACTACGGTTTTACGGCCCTTTCAACAATATTTTAGTCATACAGAACTGCTAGAAGTGTAGTAATGAAAGTCTTACTCAGTGGAACTCTGTTTTTATACCCCGCCACACGTTAGTGGCGGGGTATTATGTTTTCACGTTGGCCGTCCGTGTGTCCGGCCGTCCGTCCGTAGAACGTACGTCCGTCCGTCCGCACTTCGTTTCTGTTCGATAACTTAAGTATTTATCGACAGATTTCCTTCAGATTTCGCATATGCATTTGTACTGAGAATGTCTCACTTGGGATTGTTAATGGGCAAATTTCGTTAATTTCTGACAGAGTTATGGCACTTGTCAATGTGCAAAAAATGGTTTCTGGCCTCTAGTTCCTTTACTACTTGGAGTATCATGATGAAACTTCACAAACATGATCGAAGTAACAAAAGCTTTGAATGAGCACAGAAATTTTATCATTGGGTGTTATCTGCCCCTGCCCTGGGACTATATACATGTATAAAATCATTAAAAATTCCATATAAAATCAGAGTTTGAAGCAATTTTTCTGAAACTTTCAGCAAATGATCAGAATGATGAAAGCCTCAAGTGATCCTCAAATTTACCCCATGGGAGTTATCTCCCCCTGCCTCCCCGGCTATATACATGCATAAGTCTGGAAAAATCGGTGTGTGATAAAGGTTTGCAGTGGCAGGGTATCACGCAGTCGTTTGCGATGCTTTTATTCAAGATTGAAAAGATTTCCATCTGCAGTGGGATTTGTAGCATTGCAGGCAAGCCGTTAGCTCACTGAGATACCGGAGCTCCACTTTTGAGTGAGAAGTATCTACTGGAGTAGCTTCGGAGATGGAAGAGGCTCAAGAACCAAGAAGACTATTTTAGCAGGGACACAAGAAGTCCAACAAAGTGGTTGTGTGCCCAGTGCAGATTCAGATCAGCCTGGGCATCTGCCCAGTCTGATCAGACTCTTCGCTAAGCACTTTTGAAAAGTGTAGCTAAGGGTCTAAGCTGCCTCCATGCAGACAGCGAATACTCTGATCAGACTGGGTGGATGCCCAGGCTGATCTGAGTCTGCACTGGGCGCACAACCACTTTGTTGGTTTTCTCATGTCACAACTCAATTATTGCTGCCAGAGGTCCTCTTTTGAAAGGAAGGTAAACACTTATCAACTAAGAGTTGTGTCCCATGGAGGTTGTTTCTGTACTCTATAATTTTGTTTAGACCTTCCTTGATCAGCCAAATATATTGGATAGATATTCTGGGCCCAGCCATTCAGGGCATTGCTAGCTTAACTCTTAAGTCCCAGTGATGCAATTAGCAAAATTTGCAAACAGCGTAGATCCTGATGAGGCGGCTCAGAAGGAGCCCCCTCATCTAGATCTACACTGTTTACCCTCTAGTCTTTAAATCTCAATATAAAAAGTCTTGGACTAGGCATTTTTTTAACTTTTGCAGACGTAAATTTTGTCGTCTGCTTTTTGGTACTGAAAGAGTTAACAAAGGTGTTAGTCAAGGATTCATTAAGTCTTATAGTGCACATAAAATGTAGTGTGCTTTTGCAGCTTTTCACTTTTTCTTTGGCAAAAAATGGCAGCATTTTTGAGTACAGCATATTTCAATATTTAAGGCTTGTTAACTAACGACGTTGTTAGCTTTGAACAACTAGGCCCTTTTGTTTACATATTTATATCCTCAGTATATGAGTATGCTTAGGGTATGTCTTTTTCACCTTTCCATTGGTTCCTGCATTCATACATTTGCATCAAAGTTTGCATAAAGTTTGGTTTCGTTACATGAGGATCATTTGGGGGTGGGGGGTATACATGAGCCCCTGCTATATGGCTCTAGTTCTTAAAAGTGTACCTTGTGGGATCTCAAGAGAGCATGACTTTGAATATTGAAGATATGTTTGTATTTATACATGTAGAAACAAAATCATATGCAAAGTCAAGGGCTCAGAAACATTGTACAAGTGTAATATGGACCAAATTTTCATTTGAATTTAATTGCTACTTTCATTTTTCGCTGTGTTTGTATGTTTATTTGAGCCGGGACACAACAAAAGTAACAAAGTAGCTCGTGCACCCAGCAAAGATTCAGATCAGCCTGGGCATGAGCCTTGTCAGCTGCCCAGGCTGATCTGAGTCTTTACTGGGTGCACATGCCACTTTGTTGGTTTTGTCATTTTGCAGCTCATTTATGTTTATAATTTAAGGTGTGCGGTTACACCTCCATGTTTTTTTTTCCACCATTGTTGTAAAGGGAAACAACTTTTGTGACTTCCTGTTTGCTTCCACTTATTATGACAGTGATAGGTTAAAAGACAGCCAAAAATGTGTTATTGATAACTTGCCTTGCTTTGTAAGTCTGAATATATGAATTTGCGTAATGACCCTAGATATTCTGACAGACAGGTCTAAGCAAACATTGTAGACCAAGATCAAACTGCTCCTGAAGGAGCAGTTTGATCAGGGTCTACAAAGTTTGCCATTTACTAAGCATCATTTGGATGCATTCACCTGTGTAAATTTAAAGAGTAACTACACTTCAGGAACTGACTGAATCAGATCCCAAACCCTATCCCCAACATCAAAGGGAAAGATTGACAAAGACATCCCAACAAACAATAAATTACAAGTGATAAGCCGAGTCAGCAGCTCTTTCCCAAATAGATGGCAACTCAGCTATCTTTATTGAACTAAATAATTTAGACCAACAGACGGGTTACAACGGACTAAGCAAATTATATGAAAAACATTTAACAATTATTTTTACCTATTTTCTATTTTTATGATAGAAGGATTAAACTGAGAACACAATAAATTAAATAGCACCGAACATAAAACAAATGCAACCGCAACAAAAGTACCGCCTTGGGACGGTCAGTAATAACTACTCGGGGGTTTAAACCGGTTTTACTGGGCCCAATTTTCACCCTCACCCTCCGCTGCGGTGCACACAATTAGTTGGTAGTTCGGTTCGTATGGAGGTCCCCTAACTCATCAGAGAGTCATAAAACCCACTTTCTACAAATATTCAAACTATAATTGTCTGACTTTCGGGTGGCCAAAATTTTAGGGTCATTACGGTAAAATAAAATCAGATGAAGAAGGCATTCAATAAATATACTAATGCTACAATTACTTGAACTGACCATCTTTATCATGTCTTGTGGATTTGCCCAAATCTCCATATCACAGTGGATGCAAGCATTTGGTGTGATCATGATCTGGGTACATCCCCTCAATGTGATACAGATGTCTGAACAAGCTGCTATACAAATTGTGTATGCATTACACCTGGTTTAATTTTTTTAGCAGGAATATTGTGTTGTTTATTCTGTTTTTGAAATTTAGTGTCTGAGAGATTTTTTGTCGTTACCAATTACCTTATATTTCTCAGCGGTCAGCCTAGGGTTCTCAGTCGGGAGAAGTTTTGTGACATTTTCGAATTTTGGATTTTCTATATGTTTTATACATTTTGACTTCTCCCTTAGCTCAAAATAGGGAGAAGTCAGCTTTGGGAGACTATTTTCCCCACTTCTCCCTCTAGACTGACCCCTTGTTGTCTATGTTTATGTTTTAGCAATTATAGTTTGGTCTACTTATGATTTTACTCAAAACACTTTGATGGTTGTATATTGCTATTTATATTTCTTGGAGCATGCATGTATTAGTCACAAAGGTCCTCATAGGATGAAGTATTGAGGATACCGTATACACGATAATTTTTGCAGTGTTCTATTTTTCGCGGTATTTTGCGGTCGCTTAGAAATCCCGAATATTAAAATCTCGAAATAATTTCCTTTCTCTTACAAAGGATCATCAGTAGACTCAGCGCCCATATATTTTGTTTCTGTTTGCTTCGGTAAAGTCTGGTACTTTTCATTTGAGCCAGTTCTGCAGCTGCAGGTTAATGAAAGAACTGGCTCAAATGAAAATGAAGCAACTTTGCTTTTTGCGGTGCATGTTGCTAACCGCCCAAATTAAAGATCACGAAGATTAATGTTTATGTTTTTTGCCCCTAAACCGCAAAAATATGATCCCGCGAAAATTACCGCATATACGTTTATTTTTTATATTTTTCTCCCATGAAAACCTGTGCTGTGACCACTCTGATTACTGTTGAAGCATGCAGGGGAGTATTCTGCAGAATTCTTGATGAACATAATTTTATGTAGATTTATTGTCAATAGAGCTCTTTAACATGTTTTACTGTACGAGACTAAATGAGCGGCGACACAAGAAAACAGACAATGTGCTTGTGCGCCCAGGGAAGACTCATATCAGCCTGGGCATTTGCTCAGTCTGAACAGAGGAGCCACAGTGCGCTTAAAGGGTAGCTAAGGGTCTAAGCTACCTCAATGCAGACAGGGAAGACTCTGATCAGACTGCGCAGATGCCCAGGCTGATCTGAGCTTGTGCTAGGCACACAACCACTTTGTTGGTTTTGTCATGTTGGGGCTCAAATGCTGTATCAGTTTGGTAATATATTCATTGTAAAATTTAGAAATTTAGCCATAGCTTGTTGTCATAACATGCCTGGTAAGACGCAGTTCCATTCCCAGCTGGAAATACAGTCAACTCTCGATATCTCGAACACTGATATCTCAAAGTCCCTCTTATATCATAGATTATAGAATGGACACATTTCCTGTTTTTACATATATATATAGTTCAATTCTGGATATCTCAAACTACCAATATCTCGAAGAAAATTTTCTTGGACCAGAATTTTTCTTTGAGATATCAGCAGTTTGGGATGAATTTGGACTTTGAGATATCGAGAGTTGACTGTAAATTTAAAAAAAAAAGTCAGATTTTATGCAAGTGGCTGGCCAAAATATAAGAATGCTATCAGACTATCATTCATATCAAGTTATTACCCAGCAGGCACATGACGTTGTAATGATGTCGTGCGGACATTGATGCCACGTTATGACGTTGCATAAACCTCAGTATGACGTCATTTCTAAGTCTGTGCCCACTGGGTATAGTATGTGTACAAAAAATATTCAGCTTTATAGATGATAAACTGGCCCAGCGGTTATAAAACTTTTTTTCATGCTCAACTCAGCTGAGCATGAAAATTCAAACTCATACAAAGCTTGTGCATTTTGCAAAAATTTATATGGTTTCCAGTATTCTTTTTTCTCATAATTATAGCCCCACTTTGAAAAAAAGGGGCTATACTGAATTTGGTCTGTCTGTAATTCCGTAAGGTTTTTTTGGTGAAAATTTGTGTCACAGTTTTGTCAGGAAATATTGAAGCTTGAATCTTCAAACTTAGTATACATATGGACAATGAGTTGTTGTCTCGTGGGATTGAGAGTCAGGCTCATTGCTCTTATTCTTCCGTTCATTTGTCTATCTCTAGTTTCTCCTATTTAAATGCTTGAAACAGGCCTTGTTTTATATTTTGAAGTTTATTCAATATGAAAGTTCGAGCACAATCTCAGCTAAGTATAAAAAAAAGTTTGACAACCTCGGGGACTAGGGAAGTTCTCACAAAACTTCTGAAAGTGGCCAAAATGAAATTTCTGTTTGGCAACTTTCAGGGGTTGTGTGATAACTTCACCAAGTCTGTTAATATTAAGGAAAATTTGTGCAGAAATAGGCTTTACATACATAAATAGTGTTATAGTTTGGCTAAAAATTAACAGAAGCTCCACACACTGAATTAAATGACTTAAGAGTAATTATTTGTTTGGGAAAGTCTGAATTTTTTGTTGAAAGATTTTCAATTTGTAATGTCACTGAAAAAATTGACGGAGCATGGCATACACTGTATGCATACACTGTATGCCATGCTCCAGAACCAATGACATCATATATCTGTTTCCATAGCAACTAACAATTTCTATTAATATCTAAGTGACATCAAAGAGATGGTACTAAACACAATAGTTGGTAATTCCATAGTTGCTATGGTAACAGATCTATTGTGTCATCTCACTTTTAATTTAAGGGGAGCATGGCATACAATGTATGCCATGCTCCACTCAAATAATAAGTGAGATGCTACCTAAAATTCATACCATGGAAAAGTGTGATTTTCTCAAACCTATAATTCATTCTCGACTAACTTAATTTTCTGTTTCCAATGAATTTTGATTTCGTAGCGGGAATGGAATTGCTGGTTTTACAGGCATGCATAAGTTTGTGTGAACAGACAGTATTATCTTTTTTTCAGAATCTATTTATAATGGTTGTTTCAGTGATTTTTGTCTATATGTGTGTCTTTATTTTCTAGACTGGGTCCAGTTTTGTTGTGTCATATAATGGAATTTTATGTTTTCAATTCTTTACTCTTTTTGGATGGATGGAGGGATGGATGGATGACTTGTATTTTACATCCTTTTTAAAAGTATTTCAGTCATATCAGGATGATGGCCCGGTTTTTGATTCATTGATTGTTTTGGGTTTAACGGCCCTTTGAGACAGTATTTCAGTCTATATCTGGCCGTCTCAAAGAGAGGGAGAGAGAGGAGAAATGATAGACAAGAGAAAAATGTCCATACAACCCCGACCCACACCTACTGCAAGCACAGTAGGCCCTTGCCCTACAATGTTCCAAATCAGTAGGATGCCCCTGCACTGGAAGTTACACACAGCACCATCGCACCACCGGACCACCCCCCAGGATGATGGGAGGGTGATAATTAAAGGCAGTGTGTAGTAGAACACCATTTACGCCACGGAGGCCTGTTGGAGAGAGGGATAAATCAATAAAGAGAGAGAGAGAGGTATAAGTCATTTTTTTTATTCTACACCATTTTATACTCAATTTTAAGACCTGTGAAGAGTTTGTGATATCTTTATTTTGTATATTTCTGTGTAACAATCATATAACCAGTTTTAGGACTGTGCCAACTAGTACTGGTGCCATGCAAAGGAAAAGAAGCTACCGTAATCTGTGTAACTGTTGGGACACCTAAAATAATCAATTTTCCATTTGTTCCAAATGGAAAATTAATTATTTTAGGTGTCCCAAATTTTAGGCACATTACAATATTTTGCTAAAGGAAACAGAAATGGCTTAGACAGCAGAGCAGTCCGTGCTCCAGATAAGAAGGGGTTACAGGGATAATTTAGGGATAATTTTCCATATTTTCCATATTTCTTTATAAAAACATATCTTGTGACCCCTCATTGGAAGCGTCTCACTGAGACGGTTCTAATGAGTTGTCACAACATACGTTTTCATTGAGAAATAAGAAAAATTATCTTTGAATTATCCTCAATACCCCTTCTTACCTGGAACTCTGGGATTAGGGGGTAATTCTTATTTCTCAATGAAAACATATTGTGACCCCTCATTAGAACTGTTTTGGTGAGAAACAAATGATGTGACTCCTTCCTTAGAACAGTCTTTGTAAGACGGCTCTAAATAGGGGTCACAACATACGTTTTTGCGAAGAAAAATGAAAAAGTATCCCTCAGTTATCCCCTATTTATCAGCAACACTGTGGACAACTTTTGAAGCATGTTCTCTAATGTAAAATGGACAATTAAACATCTTGTTAACTAATGAAGTTGTTAATTTTGAACAAGTGGACCTTGATGTATTGGTTTGATTCTTTTTTTTTTTTTTTTTTTTGTCTCATCTGCAAATATACTGAACAAAAAAAGAACCATTTCATCAACATTTAAATCATTGTTTCCATCACTCAAATTTCAAAATTTTCCGAGGCTAACAGCTTGAACAAAGAAGTCACTGTTATGATATCCGTATTTTATTCACACAAGTTCATTTTAAAATGCAGGGTGGAAAATCAAAAGCTAGTTTTTCAGTGTATGTAACGTTTCTTTTTTGTTCAGTATAGAAATGATACAGGTATAACTTGTCCAGTGTCAGAGGAGGTGGCAATGTTGGCTTAGTGGCAAGTTTTATGGTTTAGCTCTGATTTGAGACAGTGCACGGACAGGCGAGACACAACAGCCTGTGGAATTCTTGTTCTTGTGGTATAAAAATTTGAGCCGCAACACGAGAAAACCAACAAAGTGGTTGTGCGCCAAGCGCAGACTTAGATCATCCTGAGCATCTGCCCAGTCCGATCAGACTCATCCCTAAGCACCTAAAGGGTAGCTAAGGGTCTGAGCTACCTCAATGTGGACAGCAAAGACTCTGATCAGACTGGGCGGATGCCCAGGCTGATATGAGTCTGCGCTGGGTGCATAGCATGTTGGTTTTCTCTTGTCGCGGCTCAAATGTGTTTTTTTTTTAATGACCCAGATACTTAGATTGTTATGTTTTTGTCAGAAAATATTGTGATTTATTCTTTGAACAGTTTTCATTGTATAGATTTTCCAATAAATATCAGAAATACTTTATTTCTCAATAATTACATTCCCTTTGATTTTCCTTAGACGAACCTATTTCGGAGAAACAGTAGTCATACTTCCATGAACAACAGTCTGTCACGGGACATTGTTGGTATGCAACATCACTTGTAAACAAACAACTTCTATTTGATGTCACGTCACCGTGACAGCCGTTTAACTTGATCGGCTTACCTGTTGGAGAGTGACAGCTTTTTGCCGTATATTTTACAAATGTTGGTGTTAAAAATCGAAAATGATATTCAAAATAACTTTAAATAAAACTTAATTATAATAGATGAATTTCATTTTTCCGATCTTCATGGAAGTATGAACACAATGGGTGATGTGCAAAGTTAACGTGAAAACCCTTCGTGCGCATCTTGCTTTCCACGTGACCCATTGTTTTCATACCTCCATGAACATCAGAAAAGTGAAATTTATCTCTTAATTATTGACTGTTGCTATACCATATTAACCCTATTGTACACCCCGGAGCTTTGAATTTTGTAAAAGGTGGGGGGCGGGGGGTGTTATTTAGGGTCTAAAAAGTAACAAATCAGCTACTCACCAAAGTGCTGTCAAAACAGTATTAAGGCTATTGTAACCATGCAAGACTATCAGCTGCACTTTGGTGTCACTGAAATACTATTCTAATGCATTTAAGAATGTAATGCGACGTCTGATAGGATAACGTCAAAATTTTGTGACGGTATATCCTGCGATATACTGTCGCAAAGCCGACGTCATTATGAAACGTCGCTTCTCATTGGCTGACGCTTGTTTTTACGTTGCTGAAAGCGCTTGTTTCGGATGCAAATTAGTACATTTTGAAATGTATAAATTTGAAAAAGTGCATTAGAATGGGGATAACTGTATTGAAAATTGTCGTTTTGGGAGGTAAATCGTCGGTTTTATGGTTGCAAATTGCATTTTACGGCTCCGCTGGCCTGTTGCCGTAAAATGTAATTTCCAACCATAAAACCGAGGGTTTAAGGCCATGATACACGGTAAACCAAGTAACATGTTCCTTGTAGCATGAAACTTTTGTTTCTAATTTCATGTGCTGATACGTGGCACAGCTTGAAACATATTCCTTCCCAGGTAATTACAGTGTGACTGGGACCCTGACCCTGTGACCTGACTTCTGATTGGCTGATGGAAGAAGGAACATACTACAAGTCGTATGGAATAGAGCAAGTTCTATCCCAAAATGTGTAGTATATTACACCAAAAAGTAGCATGATACAGAGTATTAGCACTGTATAGGCGGTAAATCTTGTAATATGTTTCAAGGAATATATTACCTGGTCTACCGTGTATCATGGGCTTTACCTCCCCAAATGACAATTTTGAGTACAGTTATCCCCTAAATGAGCCGCGACATGAGAAAACCAACAAAGTGGTTGTGAATACAGCGCAGACTCAGATCAGCCTGTGCATCCACCAGTCTGATGAGTCTTTGCAGTGCGCTTAAAGGGTAGCCAAGGGTCTAAGCTACACGCATGCAGACATCGAAGACTGATCAGACTGGGCAGATGCCCAGGCTGTTCTAAGTCTTTACTGGGCCTACAACCACTTTGTTGGATTTCTTGTGTCACGGCTCAGTCTTGATATTTGCCTAAAATACCTCGTGGTCTATGATAAGGTTAGCATGCCCCCATATATAAAGTACAATATCTGGGGATTATGTAAGTGGAATTTGTTAAGTCAATATAAATTATTTTCGGAAAAATAGAGAGGGGTTGTTCATTAGAGCATGCATTTAATAGGCTTAATGTAGTAGGTTTGCACTATTTGTCCATCCAGAGACAAATAAATCTGAATAACCAGTCAATGGAATTTCAGTAAACTTAAATACAAGGCTCGATAGAATTGTTCTCGGCCAAAGAGAGTTCTATTGAATCTACACATGTTTGCTTAACATGAATGTAATTATTTATGATTCACTAGCTTTATGTGAAAGTTTCAAATATTTCTGGCAAAAGGTTTCTTTTATACAATGCCTCTAACACAAAAGGGATGGCCTATTTTTAAAGTTACATTTAAAAGCTATGGTATATGTCTTGCATTACTTTGAAATAATATTCCTCACATTCTACAAGATTTAAATGGTTCTTGTTATAAAACATGAAACACTATGCCCCCAAACATATGCTTGTCTCTAAAGAAGGTTTATCTCATAATGTACATGTCATAAAGAGGTATAACTCAACCGAGTATTTATAAAACTGGCTACAAAGCCTATCAGACCATCTACACATTGGCCTGTAAATGTACGCAAAATATAAAGATCACCCATACAAAAAATAAAGGGAGCTTCCTACTGTAACTGCCTATAGACTGCCTAAGGGTCACTCAATAGGCTACCTATAGGCTGCCTATGGGAAAATTACCATGCAAATGTGGAGCTGCCTACTTTTATATGGAATAGACAAGAGCTGCCTACCCATTATATAGAGTAGGCAACCAGTAGCCTACTCTGCCTGCTGGTTAACTGCCTACTCTGCCTACTAGAGAGCTGCCTACTCTGGCTACTAGGGAGCTGCCTACTCTGCCTGCTGGTTAGCTGCCTACTCTGCCTACTAGAGAGCTGCCTACTCTGGCTACTAGAGAGCTGCCTACTCTGCCTACTATGGAGCTACCTACTCTGCCTACTGGGAAGCTGCCTACTCTGGCTACTAGGGAGCTGCCTACTCTGCCTACTAGAGAGCTGCCTACTCTGCCTACTAGGCAGCTGCCTACTCTGCCTACTAGGGAGCTGCCTACTCTGCCTACTAGGGAGCTGCCTACTCTGCCTACTAGGGAGCTGCCTACTCTGCCTACTAGGGAGCTACCTACTCTGCCTACTAGGGAGCTGCCTACTCTGCCTACTAGGGAGCTGCCTACTCCGCCTACTAGGGAGCTACCTACTCTGCCTACTAGGGAGCTGCCTACTCTGCCTACTAGGGAGCTGCCTACTCTGCCTACTAGGGAGCTGCCTACTCTGCCTACTAGGGAGCTGCCTACTCTGCCTACTAGGGAGCTACCTACTCTGCCTACTAGAGAGCTACCTACTCTGCCTACTAGGGAGCTGCCTACTCTGCCTACTAGGGAGCTGCCTACTCTGCCTACTAGGGAGCTGCCTACTCTGCCTACTAGGGAGCTGCCTACTCTGCCTACTAGGGAGCTACCTACTCTGCCTACTAGGGAGCTACCTACTCTGCCTACTAGGGAGCTGCCTACTCTGCCTACTAGGGAGCTGCCTACTCTGCCTACTAGGGAGCTGCCTACTCTGCCTACTAGGGAGCTGCCTACTCCGCCTACTAGGGAGCTGCCTACTCTGGCTACTAGGGAGCTGCCTACTCCGCCTACTAGGGAGCTGCCTACTCTGCCTACTAGGGAGCTGCCTACTCTGCCTACTAGGGAGCTGCCTACTCTGCCTACTATGGAGCTGCCTACTCCGCCTACTAGGGAGCTGCCTACTCTGCCTACTAGGGAGCTGCATACTCTGCCTACTAGGGAGCTGCCTACTCTGGCTACTAGGGAGCTGCCTACTCCGCCTACTAGGGAGCTGCCTACTCTGCCTACTAGGGAGCTGCCTACTCTGCCTACTAGGGAGCTGCCTACTCTGGCTACTAGGGAGCTGCCTACTCCGCCTACTAGAGAGCTTCCTATTCTGCCTTCTAGGGAGCTGCCTACTCCGCCTACTAGGGAGCTGCCTACTCTGCCTACTATGGAGCTACCTACTCTGCCTACTAGGGAGCTGCCTACTCTGCCTACTAGGGAGCTGCCTACTCTGCCTACTAGGGAGCTGCCTACTCTGCCTACTAGGGAGCTGCCTACTATACCTATTCTTGTGTTCAGAGGCTTCAGTTATTTACCCTGACAATATAAATTATGTAATGCCGTCTATTTTGTAGAGTTTACACAAATTCTTGATGTTCTTGGTTAAATGGAGAGAAGTTAGAGTGAGCTACTATATGTGTAATGGAAAAAATGGACTGAATATTTGTCATAATATCAATCACAGCAGAAACAAAGTTATTATGATTAAAGATAACAAGTCTCTCTATAAAGCCACATTCGTACTGTGTGAATAGTTGAAATAATTAATGTTCTGTCGTAGTCAATCACATATCAGAATGGCAATGGTTGCAACAACAACAAAGTTGTAATAAACTTCACAGTATATCCACAATAGCAGAAGTTTACTTACATAAAATCTTAATGTTCATAAATGCATGTCATTCCCAGAAACAATGACATATAAACAATCTGTATCTGTGCATTCACATACAGACCTTTCAGGCCCGGATCCATACCACTACGTACTGGTGGGGCTCTGTATAACTGGTGGGCCTGGGAGATGCCGGGATACATGTATATCTGTGTATGTGAGGGAGGGGGCTTGAAAATATGACGTAATTAGGGATAACTTTTATTAAAAAAATTGAAAAGTCATTTTTGCCTAGAAATACATGCTGTGATATCTCATTATAACCGCCTCGCTGAGGCGATTCTAATGAGATGTCACAACATATATTTAAATCTAACCACATGGACAGAGTACCTCAAACTGTCATCAGATACTTCTTATTATGCTGTCTCTGGGGAAAATGGCACAAAATGTTGAGCGACGTTATTAAAAGCATCACTGAATTTGAAAGTAACGTCGTTTGTTACGGCGTCCCAGTGGCGACAGAGCAGAAGCTGTCACGCTGAAACCCCATGATTATATAGAGGATGTAGCATGAGTGCTCATATATTATTGAATTTATCAAACGAGTTGGGGAAAAAGATAAGATGCGAGGCTGTGCCGAGCATCTTATCGGTTTTCCCCAACGAGTTTAATAAATTCAATAATACAGGAGCACGAATGCAAGATTCAATTTATAATGTGACATTACATCACATTTTATTAACAGATTTTGCACTAAAACGTCCCGATTTCGCCATTAGAAAGCGCGGCGTTTTTATGGACGTCAACGCATAATGTTTAAGAAATAGATCAGCTCTAACAGTGAATTGCTGAGTAATAGTTCACTGTTTGGAGGTCAGTTGTAAAGTAGATCATATCACGAGCGCGGAGCGCGAGTGATATATCTACTTACAAAAGACCGACAAACAGTGAATTATTACTCAACAATTCAATGCTAGAGCTGAACTATTTCGATTCTAACACTCAAAAACGCTGAAAAAGTATTCTTTTCATTCAAATTCTCCCAAACTTCCTGCAAGCGCGTTCATTCTCCCGCTAATATTCTTGACTGTATTTAAAATAAATGAACGTTTTTACGGCGATTTTGGAACGAAAATGAGACGTTACACCGTCTAACGTCTCAAAACGTCACAAAATTACGTCAGTATTGCCAGTGGACGTCAGCAATTAGACTCATGCGCTCCGAAACAGTGAATTGTTGCAGAATAAAACACGGAAACTTTCCATTGCTTCTAAAGGCGCCCTGTGTTAGAATACGCCGTAATTTGCGTATTAAATCCACTAGTGGATTATCGTTTTTAATGCATGGCCGCATTACACTCTCAGATGCGACGTCATATGATAAAGTAAGAAAATCATGATTCTGTTACAATAAACCTTTATATCGGACAAAAGAAGACACCCTGACACAGACATTAAGATTTCATCAAGAAAATGTTTCAGACTTGGAATTTCTCATTTAGTTTCAAACTAAACTTAGGCGGAGAAAACATGGCGGCGATCAGCTCTTACGAAGAGCCTGATTCCTGTTCGTAAGGAGCTTAATTATGAATTTACCGATAAACAGTAAGGTTTGCGCAAAAAAAAAAAATTAAGCCAAAAAGTGCTCAAACAGCAAAACCTTGATCTCTAGGGTCAAGTCGTGTATATTCGGACAGAAGGTTAATTCGAGCAGTGACATTGTTTCCTTTATATGTCCGTTGCTTGGAATTAAAACAAAAATAACTGCGCAAACAGTGAAAATCCATATGAGACGGCTCATTTTTAACCGCCTCATCTAGGTTTTAACTGTTTGCATTGGTATGTCCGAAGTTACCCGCTGTCCGAAGTTACCTGACTAGATCCGATCCTATGCATCCTTAAACAATGATTTTATTAGCAAGTAATCTAACGGGACTATGATCAGAAACTGATACAATTACATTCCACATCCCAACCACAACACTAGACTGGAAATAGTTGCACGAAGTAACAACACGAGTAGTATGACAAGCGAGCAGATTACAAAAAATAATCAGTTCTTTCCTACGTAGGTGGTCATAAAGCTATCTTAAACCAGGCATACATATGAGTTGCGACACGACAAAACCAACAATGTGGCTGTGCACCCAGCCCAGACTAAAATCAGCCTGGGCATCCGCCCAGTCTGATTTGAGTCTTCGCTGTCCGCACGGAGGTAGCTTAGACCCTAACCTACCCTTTGAGCACTTAACAAAGAGTCTGATCATAATGGGTGCCTGCCCAGGCTGATCTGAGTCTACACTGGGCGCACAACCACCTTGTTGGTTTTCTCGTGTCGCGGCTCATATATTGACATACAAAACGTCAAATGTAGCACAAGAATTTAACTGGCCTCATGTTGCTTCCTGATAGGTACAAGAACGGTACACAAATTCACTAAATATTATTGGCAAGAAAGAGTTCGGGAAACAGGCCACGCGCTGGTGAATAAGTTATATAATAATGACGGTGCCTGAGGTCTGTCAGTAAAAAAAATGCTTTGCAGAAATACATAAAAACAAAGAAGAGCAACTTACACCTTGTTCAAAATAGAACACATAAAATTCAAAACTTGCATTTCATTTTGGATATTTCTTTACATTAAACTTCACATCTCAGTTTTTTCATAGTTCTTTCCACGTTTTTTCTCTAACAGTTTCCGTCGATTGGTGTATAGCCAACCGGCTGTATAGATTGCTGGCTGCAATTATTCACTTTCATCATTTACCGGCCATCGTCGAAATAATCTAAATTAAGATGGGAAAATTGGACTAAAGCAGCCTTATATTTACTTCACTGAAAGCACCTGTAGCCGCCAACGATGACGACAAACTTTCATGTGGGCGGCTGTGATGTCAGCTGAATGATAATTCTCGGCATGTCCGTTGACATGTCGCGCTCTTTTAGTCACGTTTTAACACTACAGTAAATTTTACGCATTTATTCATTTAGAAGTGAATTCAATACATTTCTCACCTACTACTCTCTTGTTGACCCACTCCAGCAAGTGGTTTTTCGAAGTTTATACTTAAAGGATAAAGAAACAGCAAATTCCACTTACATGGTTCAGTTTACTACCATTTCTCGTAGTCAGATTTGTCCAGTAGAGTTTTTGAAATTCATTGGCATGCTCTCAAGCTTGGAAAGTAATCTCTTGCAATGTATTTTTTTCAGTTTCATAATGGCCGCCTCAAGATAACCATTATTGCTGTAGGGGTGGCATGTTTCTAGCACATTCTTGAAAATCACCATTTCATATAAAATTAACATGAAATCATTTCAGAAGAATTCATGCTTATATCTTATAGCAGTTATTTTCATAAGTAATATCTTTTTGGAAAACAAAAAGATGCATAAGTGTAGCTGACACTGCAAACAATCCTTTGCTGAAATGGTCATATTCCAAAACAGATCAGGTGATTAGTGATGACATCATTTCTGTTGTGATGTCACAATGGGTGGTTCCCAGCTTTATTAAAATTAAAATGAACCTCATCAAAGGCTGGAAACCAGAAGGAATATTTTTACTATTGGAAAACCCACCTCAAAACAAAAAATGATAAAAATAGACAAAAGAGGTCATGCAATATGCTGCAAGTCAGTATTTAGCTACGAGAAATGGTTTTGGGTATGTTAAGTTTTACCTAAAATTTTGATATTTAAGCATCTTTAAAGAAAAAAGTTCCACTAAAAACCACTTGCTGGAGTGCCTCAACAAGAGAGTAGTATAGTTTGTTCTATATTTAGCGGTGCTAGAAAATTCTGTCTTGCCCATGGGCTGGGACAGCTCACACGAGCTTGAATTCTTTGTATCAATACGCGCTTTTTGAAATCTCATGCGCCCGGCTTGGCGATTCTATACCTTATGCATTATTTTTCATAGGAACGAATTTCCACATCAATAAATACCAAGAAAGGCAGTTCATTCGTTATAATTTCATTATAATCTGTTTCTATGCCTTAAAGTCAGAAAAAGATCTGAAATTATAGTCGATGTTTCACCGTGACGAACATTGTCGAGGATGCCGCCATTTTGAAAACGTTACCCACTGACGTTTGAAATGACGTTGGCGTTACGTCACAATTAACTTCAGACACGCGCTTGCTGTAGTCGTCTTAATACATTTTTTCTTTAATATGAATTTCAATTAAAAATGCGGAATTGTCAAGGACCTACTTTTTACTTGTTGTTCACCTCAGAAGCCATGAGGCTGACACTTTTTATATGATGGCTGTACCAGTTTTCGGGGTATTAACATTTGCTCGCAACATAGAAACTGTGTGATAAACAAAAATCAAAAACTGATGGTAAGTGTGTACATAAAAATATGTGTTAAGTAATTTGTAACTTACATTTCATGTCCGCATGTCGCCATGTTTACATATTTGATCAACTCCACACAGATGCCCGACTGAATCTGCTCCCCGAAACTGCCCCAGTTTTCGGGGTATGTTACAGAAGTCGCCTTCAAAATGCATCAGCTGCAGATCCTAATGCTAACAACTGTTTTCATGAGAACTGCAATTCTTTAGGCTGTAGAAACGGTCTTTGAATTATCAGATAAAAAATTCATAATTGAATAAAACACCGTGTCATCTTCGTCGGTACTTCCATAAGCTTTACAGTGTTTCCAATATGGCCGCTTCCACGGTCACTAACGGCGACGTCATGAATGACGTCACAACTAACGTGCTGTCGCGCGTCAATTAGTGTATGATGAAACATACTGATTCAACTTTCTGTTTGCAAAAAAATAATCATCTTTAGAGGTCCCTGACAAGAAAGCGGTATAATCTATCATAATACCCCGAATTCTGGCGCACCCCGAAAACAGGTACATCGACCATACTACTTACACTCGTTCATGTCGCATGAAATAGGGTCAAGTTCACCGTTTGTTTGAAATAATTATCATTAGGCTATAGGTAAGAAAATAAACAAGGAAATCCTAGGGGTGTGTCGGAAATTCGGCAAGCCTCGATCCCGACACACCCCTATGCCCTCGAGTTGGGATTTCCCTGTCCGCATCGGAGACCAATGATAGATTTTATTTATCTCACACAAATAAAAGTGATATTGTCTACAGTAAAAAATAATGTATCATTTCACTAGTTACTGATTATTTTTCACTGTAGCAAACCGCAGCTGTTTCTGACAATTTTCGGCTTAATTTCTTTCCGAAAATTTCTCACACAAATAAAAGCGATATTGTCTACAGTAAAAAATATGGTATCATTTCAGTAGTTACTGATAATTTTTCACTATAGCAAACCGCAGCTGTTTCTGACAGTTTTTGGCTTAATTTCTTTCCGAAAAGGTGTGAAATGTAGCGTTCTTGTCTGATATTGTACTACGGAAGCTATTTCGTCAAATCAAGAAAGTGACGTCACACTCTGACGTCACTATTTGAGCTAAGTATCGCTAATTTGCACGCGACATCAATTAAACGGCAGCTGGAAGTGGCTTTCTTAAATCGCCGATTTCTTTTTATTCATTCATTAAAATGACATTATGAACCATTTTCTAGGTGCAAAATACGTACCCACTAAATGCGCTGAGACAAGCAAAATTAACGAGAAACGACTAAGAAAAAAGCTAATTTTGAAGCGGTCTGTTTACTTGAATTAACCTAAACAGAAAAAATAAAAAAGAAAATTTCCTTTTTTCGGTAAATACCAAAAATGTTTCAATTCGTGTATTGAAAATATCAGCTACGCACTCGTGAAATTGCTAATTTTCAACACATTCGATGAAATATATTTGATATTCACCTAAAAGAAAAGTAAATATTCTCTATGTATAACGTCTGTAGCGTAGACACACGGACAATATACATCTGGCAGAAAACTCGTTACGGTGTCAGATCGATAACTCTATACTACCTGTAAATTTTAGCCCTTGGCCACAAATGAGATTGCTTCCCTTTCCAGTGTCTTAATGGTCAATAGAGAGAACTTTGAAAATTTTCGACCAAGCTTCGAATCGATAGTTAGCAAAATTAGGCGATCAGGGAAGAAATTTCCTATTTAGCTATGTATGTAAAAATACATCTTCGTAATTAATGGAATTACAGCTTTCAGCTCATACGTTATAATAGAGTCGCAATTGTTAATTTATATATGTTATTAAGGACCAAAAACGAAGAGTCGCATAATTCGAATAAACTTTGTTAAGAAACTTAAGGTTTATAGAAAGAAAACTACGGGCTCTGATGGTCGAAACTTCTCATTGACCCATTTCTATAATTTTTATACCAGATCAAAGAGTCTGAAATGCTCTTTCGTGCTAGACGTTATAATTTAATGTCGGAAAATATATTAGATAAGAAAATGTAATTTATTCATGAGCTTCTATACATTTCCCTATTAAACTGAGGACCGTATACAGGTAACCGCTTAACTCCGGCCCTCTTGGAGATTATCGGAAAATCCCGTAACTATAACGAGAATTCTCCCCTTTGCTCATTTAGTCTTACATCTAACTATGCACAGTGCTATGGAAAGTATGTGATACATGTATAATTTCACATGGGGGATACAGCCCTTTTTCCCCTACTTGTATTTTGCGCACCAGTTACGTCGTTCAGGTTCATACCATGTTGAGTATGTTAAAAGCAAGTTAATTGTGAGGTATAATTATATTTTTCAAGTCGAAACCATCTGTACCTGTTTCAGTTATTAATTCAGATATCTGATCACATTGCATTTTAATATCTTTCGAACCATGTCTAGTGAAAATATTTTCTTGGCCCTTTACAGATGGCGCATGATGCCAGCAGAAAAATAAGGATCTTGGCGTCCCCTTACCAGCTTGTGCATGTGCAACAAATGTTCAAACTGATAAGGGGACACCCAGATCCTTACTAAACTTTGCATGTACCGGCAAGATTGCGCTTTTGTGCAAGCTGGTTTAAGCATTAGCTGTGTATCAGTCCCCCAAACATATTTATCACGACGCTGATCTAATATACTTTCGTAAATATGACTTTAATTGATGCAATTAACATCAAACACAAAGATTTAGGTGAAAACTACTTTATGATAATTGATTTTGTTATTCCAAACATCATTAAATGAACAGTTTATACTACTTTAGCGAAAAAGTAATAAAGAGTTTGCTTACATATGTTTAAGGTGGTGATAATCACTAATTTGGGGCGAAGACAAAAATCTGCATAATGTGCTGAAAATATAACAGATTTTCCTCAAACTCAGCAGATGCTTTTTCTGTTGTTTCTCACAATTTAGAATCTCAAAATACAGGACTGTTGATGTTAAAAAGGGTTTGTATAAGAAAAGATCAAAGAGTAATTTTCTGCACAAAAATCTAAAAATACTCATCATTTTCAATGTAACTATGTCTGAAGGTACTTTAATGAATTAAGAAGGGCGTCCTAGCAATTATTTTTCCAACTCTTTCTCTCATTATCAGACAGAGCAGTTAAATAAAGAAGTAGCCTTTGTTCATATTTAAAAAAAGAAAAGAAATTTAAGAAAAAAAAATAGACACACAGGTTAGACTATTTGTTCAAGGTTGAACAATTTCATTTACACACCTGTCTTGGTCACAGTAATGTAAGTGCTTATATTGCAGGTGTAATATAGGTATTCTTGCCTACCCTATATTAACTGAATGCATCCAGTGTACATGTACCTTACACATGGTTGAACATTTGAGAATAAGCTACAGTTTTTTCTTTTCTATCTTACAATTTGAGAAGGAGTTGGAACAAATATAATTGCTAGGATGCCCTTCGTAATGCAATAATGTATCTTCAGAGCTAAATACAGTTTCAATAACGATGATTTTTTTTTCAGATTTCTGCGCAGAAAATTACCCTTTGATCTTTCTTTATAAAAACCATTTTTAAATATCATGTCCCTCTATTTTGTATTCTAAAATATAGTGAACAACCAAAATAAGAAGTCCGCTAACTTTCAAGGAAATATTTTTTTTTATGGTTTTATTTAGATATTTGTATTTACCACAAATCACCACCTTAAATAATACATTCCATGTTCAGTTTGAACCAGCTGTACACTAGACTAGCAATTCAGGGGTTGCAGGCTTTGTCCCTTGTGCAACATCTTTGGAATGAAGCTTTAGACAGACGTCCACATTCCCGCATGGCATACGTGTTCTTGGGATGTTAAGCCTTTATAGCACGTGCGAACAGTAATTAGTCTTATCGATGGCTTCTTTTTAGGCCTCAACGAATATCAGGATAACGCAAGTTGATTCGTACAAGTAGGGACATGAAACCAGTGTTTAAAACATCATTAGCTTAACGAAGGGTAGAGTCGGGTAACTTCGGACAGCAGGTAAATTTGGACAGTGACATTGTTACCTTTATATGTCAGTTGTTTGGAATTAAAACAAAAATAACTGGGCAAACAGTGCAAATCCTGATGCTTAAAGGAACTTCATAGTGTAATTAAACCCCTCTGTATACTGTTCAATAGAATTTTATATGACCGTTCTTTACCGTCTCCTTGGAAAAAATCTCTTGTTTTACCTGTATACAAAAAATGATAAAACACTCGCCTCAAACTATAGACCCATATCCTTAATAAGTAGGAATGTTGCTAAAGTAATGGAAAGACTAGTTCTTAAAAAGATTCACAATTATCTATTATCAAACGATATTTTGTATAAGTACCAATCCGGGTTTCTTACTGGACATTCGACCACTTACCAGCTGGGTGATATTTTTCACCATATTTGTCAGTCTTTAGACGAGAAACAATATTCATGTATGGTCTTTTGTGACATATCTAAAGCATTTGACCGCGTATGGCATACAGGTCTTTTATTCAAACTTAAACAATATGGTATTGATGGCGCCCTCCTCGAATGGATGAATAGTTACTTATCGAATCGCCAACAAAGGGTTATTATAAACTCATCTTTCTCTTCCTTTCGAAGTGTAACTGCGGGTGTTCCTCAAGGCTCCGTACTTGGTCCATTGTTTTTCCTTATATACGTTAATGATATATCTGAACATCTTTTAAGTCTAACTAGGCGGCCGTAAAACGTCTCCCCGTACATCATCCATAGTGCAGATTATATTTTATTTATATCATTTGAGATCAGAGGATAGATTCTGAGAAATCTAAAATTAGTGATCGATTTAGACTATTATTCTAGATCATCGTCTTTTATATTATTTGGATCCTTTTGAAACTAATCAGTCTTTGAATCGACTGTCAAATTAAAATTAAGAAATTACAGTATGCTTTTTTCTGGTTTCGTCACCAGATATTGTCAGGGTCACTGACGAGGCTTTATTAGCCGAAACTACGTAGTCTGGCCCATGTTCCTACTTCTGTATGTATTCTCTGCTCTTGAAGGAACTTTTTAAGATTTTAATTTTACCTCACTGCAGCTGGTGTTGTGCCGTGTGGCGGCCGTAAAACGTCTCCCCGTACATCATCCATAGTGCAGATTATATTTTTTTTATATCATTTGAGATCAGAGGATAGATTCTGAGAAATCTAAAATTTGAGATCGATTTAGACTATTATTCTAGATCATCGTCTTTTATATTATTTGGATCCTTTTGAAACTAATCAGTCTTTGAATCGACTGTCAAATTAAAATTAAGAAATTACAGTATGCTTTTTTCTGGTTTCGTCACCAGATATTGTCAGGGTCACTGACGAGGCTTTATTAGCCGAAACTACGTAGTCTGGCCCATGTTCCTACTTCTGTATGTATTCTCTGCTCTTGAAGGAACTTTTTAAGATTTTAATTCTATATTTTTCTGCTTCAAACCTGGAAGACTTGGAAGTTGTCATAAATCATGATTTGACCATTATTACCCAATGGGCTAGGCGATGACTGGTGACATTTAATCCAAACAAAACTGAAGCGATGTTGTTCTCTTTCAGACTTTCCCAAATCGAAGTCACACACATGCTCTTTGTTAATACCCCAATAACTTTCGTGGACAATCATAAACACTTAGGAATAACTCTAAACAAGGGTCAATGGCATGACCACATACAAAACATTATTAAATCTGCGAATAAAGTTATATGTATCATGCGCAGGCTCAAGTTCACATTGTCGAGAGCCGCACTTAATCAAATATACTTTGCATACGTGAGACCTATCTTGGAATATTCATCTATAGTTTGGGATGGTTGTACTATCCAAGATCTCAATTCTCTCGAGAAACTCCAAAATGAAGCAGCGAGAATAGTTACCGGACTTACCCGCTCAGTTTCTTTAGATAATTTATTTCAAGAGTGTGGGTGGGCTCCACTTTCAGAAAGAAGAAAATTTCAAAAATTATGTTTTATGTACAAATGTAATAATAACTTGGTTCCTGATTATATATCTGATCTTATCCCACCATTAGTTCGTGATGTTTCTGTTTATCCCCTTAGAAATGCAAATGATTTTATGACTACCAGAACTCGTACTGAAACTTTCCGGAAAAGTTGTATCCCTTCTTCCATTGCATTGTGGAATAGCTTAGACAGTTCTGTAAGAGAGATTGGCTCCTTTGAAGGATTTAGAAACTCCTCGAAAACAACATTGTTTCCAAAAATAACTACCTCTTCAAGTAAGGTAAATAGATATCTATCTGTGATCCACTGCAGAATTCGTAACTGTTGTAGTAATCTAAATTATGATCTATTTCGAAATCATCTAAAAGTGTCACCACTATGTTCTTGTAATACCGATAATGAAACAGCCACTCATTACTTTTTTGAGTGTCCGCTTTTCAATAATCAGCGACCCATTCTCTTCAGAAGAACAAGACATTATCACCCTCTTAGTTTAAACGCACTTCTATATGGAAAAGATAACCTTAATAATTCTGATTATAATACGTTGTTGTTAGAGGTCCTAAGTTATATAAAAAATACGGGGCGTTTTAGATAATGTGATACCCTTTTAGATGCACGTTTTCTTTCTGAGCTGACGGAGGAGGCGGAACCAAGCATGTACTAAACCAACATGAAGCCGAATAATGGAGTGGGGTTCAATTGCAAAAACCTTTGATCGCTACTGGGACCACTTTGATCACTGCTGGGCACATTTTGATCGTTACCGGGAACGCTGCAGTTACAGATATAAAATAGTCAGAGTTATTTTTATTTTTGTATTTCTTATACCTTCAACTGCAAAGTAGCCGAGTTGAGGGGCATATTGATTTCGTATTGTCTGTCCGAATTTGCCTGTACTTCCATTTACTTGTTTGTCCGACCATTATGCATTTAACGGCTGTAGCACTCAATAATGGTTTAAGGCAGAATCTTGAAGTTTAATGTACATAAAGCTAAAGGTTTCTCATAGCTCCTATTATCTCGTGGCCGTTGGGATAAAGGGGGATAGAGCCCCGCTGTGACTCGGGCACAACACATGCAAGGAGGAGCCCATGCCTCTTCTTTCGCATCCTTTTTATTCACAGATTCGAAAAAGTTACCTATATACTGCGGGATTGACTGCCATCGGGCACACTAAGTGGAAATGACATCGTTCCGACGTCGATGCGACGTCGGTATGATGCCATTTCGACGTGCCTACTAGGCAGAGAGAGTTTTCCAGGCACCAGTTGACCCACAAGTCGCATTATCACCCCGATCACAGCACCGCCTCGACGCGAGAAAACCAATTAACAAAGTGGTTGTGTGACCAGCAAAGACTCGGACCCGCCCAGTCTGATCAGAGTCTATGTTGTCCGCGTGGATGTAGCTTAGACCCTCAGGTACGTTTGAAGCACTTAGTAAAGAGTCTGATCGGACTGGGCGGATGCTCAGGCTAATCTGAGTCTTCACTGGGCGCACAACCACTTTGTTAGTTTTCTCGTTTTGCGGCTCATAAGGAATGAACATTACGAGCGTAATATAAGTGGATCGTACTTTTTTTTACTTCCGGTAGTGTGATTGACGTGTTATGTCCCTTTTTTGTTTTTAGTTATTTATATCCCGACCGAAAGGTTCTGGGATATAGCGATGAACCTGGCGCCCGTCTGTCCGTCTATCCGTCCGTCTTCTGTTCGTCTATCCGTAAAAATGTTCTTGTAAGCCCCATATCTTAAATACCCTTTGGAATATTTTCATTAAACTCACAGTTATATAGAACAGGTCGTGATGATGTTTCGCGTATAAGAATGATAACTCTTGTCATACTATTTTCTTAGTTATCTCCCCTTTTATGCCTTTTTGGCAGATTCGTGTCCTCTCTGTTACTTGCATACCTTCTAAAATATTTTCATGATACTTCACAGATACATAACACAGGTGGTGACATGTTGCGAACAAGAATAATAACTCTTTCCTTCTTACTTTTTGAGTTATTTCCCCTCGATGGTTTTGGCTGTGATTTCGTGCCCACTCTATAATTTGGATATCCTTTAAAATATTCATAATACTTCACAAATATATTGCAACTCTTGCTTTCACACTTTTTGAGTTATTTCCTCCTTAATGGTTATGGCTGTGACTGTGTGTACACTCCATACCTTGATTACGCTTTAATATATTTTCATGATACTTTTAAGATATGTAGAACGGGTCATGACAATAAGTCGCGAATGACGGCTCTTGCTTTTTTAGATTTTTACTTATTTCCCCTTTCGGATCCATTTGGTGTTGGCGTCCGAGTCGGCGTTGGCACGAAAGCTTTTAACCACTATATCTTTGAATAAATGGTTTGAATTTTACCAAACTTGCATGGATGCATTATTTGGACAGGACGCCGTAAAGTGTTAGATATTCCAAGACGACGCCGTGATAATTTCTTATTTCCTCGATGTTTCTTGAACAAATGGATTTTCACCAAACTTTTCACCGACGTATACTGCATTATCCGCTATCTATATTAGTGCTACTCAAGTAATCTTTTTTGGGGGTTGTCTCGGTAGCGCAGTTGTTAGCTTTGACGAATGGTGCAGTGCTAGGCTGAGTTGCTGAGATCGTAAGTTCGAATCCCGCACGTGCCTATAAAAATAGTTTTCAGCATTTCCCGGCAAAGTTGATTTATTATATCTCTCTAAAACAATCTGAACTATAAATCTATATCAGTTTCGATCCTATGTAGCTCGAAGGTACTGTTGTGTGAAATTATATTTCTCTAACACTTAATATTCAGTATCTAATTTCACTTGTATCCTCTGAACCCGGTAGGCTTTCATTGGCGAACGGAAAAGTTGCAACGTATTGAGAAGAGCTCAATATACGACGTCTGCTGCATTATCCGCTACCCATATCAGTGCCACTCTAACAATCTTTTTTGGGGTTGTCTCAGTAGCGCAGTTGGTAGCGGTGACAGATGGTGCAATGCTAGGCGGTGTTGTCTAGGTCGTGAGTTCGAATCCCGCACGGGCCTAAAAAAATATTTTTCAGCATTTCTGCGACGAAATGAGGTTGCATCAACGTCAGTACAACGTCGTTTTGACGTTATGTGCCCGCCGGGACTTAACATTTTAGACTGAGCCAAGCAGGCACATTACGTTGAAATGACGACATACTGACATCGATGGGACGTCATCACGTCGCATCAACTTAAGACAATGTCATTATGACGTCATTTGCACGCTGGGAGGCCTGTTGGACAACGTGAGCACTGGCAGCTGTTTCATGTATATGTACCAAGCTGTACACATTATTTTACACCTTTGAGAAAATCCCCCCCCCCACATACACACACACCCCACACACACACACCACACACACACACACACCCAAAGCATATTTTTTGACCATATTCAGAATACGTATCCGAATCCGATTAAATTGGAATTGTCAAATATTTGGTATCTTACACTCTTCAGAATACGTAGAAAAGACTACCTGTCATTAAAATTCCAGTGTTCCCAGCAGCGATCACTAGTGTTTCAAGATGTTGTCTGTAGTTACAGTTGGTACTTTTTGAATATACATGTACCAGTATTACTAGTAGTGGTATTTGCTGTAAAGGATAGGACCGAAATCTCACTTACCATATGTTGTAATAGTTGCTATCTTACTTTCTAAACAATGCAAGTGTTCCCAGCAGCGATTAGTAGTGACTGTTGGTACTTTACACAAGATCAAACTTCTTAGTTGTGATAGTTACAGCCACAGACTCAGGCAGTGGCCAGAGTAATTATCAATAGTAAAATATGTTCTCATACTCTATACCAGAATGCCTTGAAGAGACTAATTGTCATAGGCAATCATGCTGGTGTTCCCAGTAGTGATCAGTAGTGAAGTCTGTACCTTGGACAGTATCACAATATATGTCTACATGGACAACTTATCTAGATAGGGATAGCAGTTGTTATTTTTTATCAGTAGTGTTTCGAAATGCGATCGTTAGTTACAATTGTTTATTATGTCTACACCAGAGTCATAATTAGTAATAGTTGTTGTCATAGTCAATGCCAGTTTTCCCAGTAATGATCAATAGCAATGAATGTTCTGGTACTCTATATCGGAACGCTTAGAAGAAACTAACTGTCATTGGCAATGCTAGTGTTCCCAGAAGTGATCAGTCATGACAGCTGGTATGGTAGGCAAGTCTAATAACCCAAGTAATGTTACTTATAGTTTGAGTACGAGCCAGTGTTCCCAGTATCGATCAATAGTAGCAACTGCTTTCATAGACTTTAAGAGTTCCCAGTAGTGATCAGTTATTGTAGTAAAAACTGTCATCACTTACTAGATAAGATGTCCATGTGGACATTTTCAACATAGGTAATTAACTGTTCCTAGTAGCGATCAATAGTAGCAGTTTCTTTCACAGACTTAAGCAGTTACCAGTAGTGATCAGAAGTTACAACTGCTATAACTTACTTGATAAGATGTTCATAAACAGATTTTCTATCAACGGCAATGTAACTGTTCCCAGTAGTGATCAATATTGCTTTGATTTTCGATCGGTCATTACAGTTGCTTTATAGACTATAAGAGAGTTAATTGTAGTGAAGGTTGTTGTCTTTGACAGTGGTAGTCATCCTAATAATGATCAGTAGTGATGGTTGCTAGTTTACTCTATATCGGATTTTACAGAAAAAAACCTGCTGTCATTGGCTATGCCAGTAATCCTAGTAGTGAATAGTAATGACATTTTGAACTCTTGACTATCTCAAGGACCAAATATATACTGTGGTTGTCTTCATAGCAGCGACGGATAGCTATAGTTGCTTTAATTCCTTTTTGATCAGTGTTCCCAGTAATGATCAGATTGGAAAACTGCTGTCACTCACTACATCAAATATTTATAAAGACATTTTCTGCCATGGCAATGTAACTGTTCCCAGTAATGATCAGTGATGTTTCGAAATGGGATCGTTAGTTACAGTTTCTTATTATGTCCATATCAGAGTTATAATAAGTAAAAGTTGTTGTCATAGGCATGCCAGTGTTCCCAGTAATGATCAAAAGTAATAAATGTTCTGACACTCAATATCAGAATACTTAGTAGAAACGTACTGTCATTGGCAATGCAAGTGTTCCCAGGAGTGATAAGTCGTGACAGTTGTTATGGCAGGCAAGTCCAATAACCCAAGTAATGATACCTACAGTTTGAATACGAGGTAGTCTTTCCAGTGTCGATCAATTGTAGCAATTGCTTACATAGATTTAATCAGAGTTCCCAGTAGTGATCAGAATTAACAACTGCTTCCGCTTACTAGAAAAGATGTCCATGTGGACATTTTTTATCATAGGCAATGTAACTGTTCCCAGTAGCGATCAATAGTAGCGCTTGCTTTCATAGACTTAAGCAGAGTTCCCAGTAGTGATCAGAAGTTACAACTGCTATCACTAACTTGATAAGCTGTTTATCTAGACAGTGTCTATCATAGGCAATGTAACTGTTCCCAGTAGTGGTCAATAGTATTTTAATATTCATCGCAATAATGATCAGTAGTAATAGTTGCCATTTTACTCCAGAAATGACTTGCTGTCATTGGCTATGCAATGTTCCCAGTAGTGATCAGTGATAACATTTTGAACTTCAGACTAGCTCAGAGAACCAAGTACATACTGCGGTTGTTTTCATAGTAGCGATAGATATCTTTAGTTGTTTTAATTCATTTAACCAGTGATACCAGTAGTGATGAGAAGTGAAAAAAGCTGTCAATTATTACATCAGATGTTCATGTAGACATTTTCTGTCATAGCTATGATTTTAGTGTTCCTAATAGTGAGAGTTTCATGTAGACATTTTTATCTTAGGTAATGGCAGCGTACCCAGTTATGATCAAAAGTGCTTAGTATCATGGACTATATCCGGCAGGTTCCCTAGTGTTGACGCGCACTGTTGTAGAATAAGCCAGTGTTCCCAGTAGTGATCAACAGTCAAAGTTGTTTTCTTAAACGATATCTTAGTGCTAGTACAACCTTCATGCCTGTGCACGTGTTCCCAGTAGTGATCAGTCGGGGCCGTTGAAATTTATGGTCTACAACAGGGTCCATAGTAGAAATAAAACTCTCATCCAGTGTGTCAGTGTTCCCAGTAGGATCAAAATACTATTGTTTTCAGGGATTTTATTAGACCTCTTAATATCGACTTGTCATCGTCCAAAGAGCCAGTGTTCCCAGTAGTGATCAATCGGGGTCGTTGAAATTAATGGACTACAACAGATTTCATAGTGAAAAAAACCCTCTCATCCAGAGTGGCAGTGTTCCCAGTAGTGATCAAAATACTATTGCTTTCAGGGACTTTATTAGACCTCTTAATATAGACTTACCATCATCTACAGAGCCAGTGGTCCCAGTAGTGATCAATAGTTAAAATTGTTGTCTTTGGCTATACAAGAGTTTTATGTAGAGACTTATTTTCAACCACAGGGTAAGTGCTCTCAGCAATGTTTAGTTCTTTTAGTTGCTATCAGAGGCGATCTGAGAGTTCGTTGTTTAGGTTATGTGTGATAGACAGTGTCAGTGTTCCTAGTAGCGATCAGTAGTTATGTTTGCTCCCATGGGCTTTTTCAAAGCGCATAGCAGATACTTACTGTGACTGACAGTGCCAGTGTTCCAAGTATGGATCATTTGTAATTTTTGCTATCATAGACCGTCTAAGGAATTTTTGTAGATGTTTCCAAATCATAGACTAAACCCGAGTTCACTCATTCACTCACTCCAAATTATAGACAATACAGTTTTCCCCCCAAAAGCGATCAGAAGTTATTGCTTATTTTATTGTTTGAAACAGATTTTCTTGTGGACATTGTCAAGCTTAAGTAATGACAGTGAACCCAGTTATGATCAATAATGCAATTGTCTATCATGGACTAAATCCGGCAAGTTTCCTATTGTTGATGTGTACTGTAACAGTTGAAAGAGCCAGTGTTCTCAGTAGCGATAAACAGTAAAGTTGCTTTCGTAGACTATATCCTAGTCCTTGTATAGCCATTATGCCTTAAGCAGTGCAAGTGTTCTCAGTAGTTTTCAGAAGTGGTCGTTGATATTCGTGGTCTATATCAGAGTTCATAGTAGAGAATAACTGTCATCCAGTGTGTAAGTGTTTCCCGTAGTGATCGATATACTGTTGCATAGTTGCATTTATCAAAGTTCCTGATACAGACTTACTGTCATCCACAGAGCCAGTGTTCCCAGTAGTGATTAGTACTCAAAATTGTTGTTATGGACTATACCAGAGTTTTTGAGGAGAATTATTGTCAACCACAGTGTAAGTGTTCTCAGCTATAGTTGCTATCACAGACGATCTGAGAGTTCGTTGTTTAGGTTACGTGTAATAGACAGCGTCAGTGTTCCCAGTAGCGACCAGTAGTTATGTTTGCCCCCCATGGACTTTTTCAAAGTTCATAGTAGAAACTGACTCTGTTATATTTGCAATCATAGACCATCAGAAATCTTCGAAGATGTTTCCAAATTATAGACAATAAAGTGTTCTCAGTAGCCATTAGAACTTATTTCTATTACATTGTCTGAAACAGAGATTCTTGTAGACATAGTCTAGCTTAGGTAATGGCAGTATATCAAGTTATAATCAAACTGTTTGCTTCCATGGACTTTTTCAAATTTCAAAGAAGATACTGTGATATACAGTGCCAGTGTTCCAAGGAGTGATCATTAGTTATATTTGAAATGATAGATCGAATCAGATTTCTTCGTATATTTTAGCAAATTATAAACCATACAGTATTCCCAGTAGCAGTCAGGAGTTATTGCTTGTATCACAGTTTCTAGCAGACATTGTCTATCACAGGTACTGGCAGTGTACTTAGTAGGGATGAAAATCGCAACTTACTACCATGGACTAAATCCAGCAAGTTCCTTAGTGTCAGTGCATACTATTGTAGAAAGAGCCAGTGTTCCCAGTAGTGATCAACAATTCTTTTTTCCTATCAAAGACTTTATGGGGTAGTTGGGTGGTACGATGGTGCTGGGTATAGCTTCCAGTGACGGGGCGTCCTACTGATTTGGAAAATAGTAAGGGCCTGCTGTGCTTGCAGTAGGTGCGGGTGTGGGATGTTTGGACATTTTTCTCTCGTCTGTCATTTCTCTCTTTTGTCTCCCTTTCTTTGAGAGACGGCCCGATATGGACTGAAATATTGTCTCAAAGGGCGTTAAACCCAAATTAACCAATCAACAATCAAAGACTATATCCTAATCCTAGTACCTTTTTATGCCGTACATAGTGCATGCACAGTTCCCAGTAGTGATCGGTAGTGGCCGTTTGTATTCATGGACTATTCAGATTTCGTAATAGAGGAAAAACTGTCATATACAGTGTCAGTGTTCCCAGTATTGATCAATATGCGGTTGCCTTCATTAACTATATCAGAGATCCTTATATAGACTCCCTGTAATCTACAGTGCCAGTGTTCCCAGTAGTGATCAAAAGTTGTTGTTATGGACTATATCAGAGTTCTTAGTAGGGACATATTGTCAGCCACAGTGTCAGTGTCCCAGCAGTGATCAGTTCTTATAGTTGTTATCACAAACTATATGAGAGCTGGCTGTATGGACTACATGTATTAGAATGTGTTCCCAGTATCGATCAGTACTTATGTTTGTTACCATAGACGTTTTTCAAAGTTCAAGGAAGATATTTACTGTGAAATACAGTGTCAGTGTTCTTAGTAGTGATCATTAGTTATATTTGAAATGATAGCCAGTAACTGAGTTCTTCGTGTATTTTTGCAAATTATAGACAATACATTGTTCCCAGTAGTGATCGGAAGTTATCACTAAATCATAGTCTGAAACAGAGTTTCTAGCAGACACTGTCTATCACAGGTACTTTCAGTGTACCCAGTAGTGATCAAAAGTGAATTTACTATCATAGAGTAAATCCGGCAAGTTCCTTAGTGTTAGTGCATACTGTTGTAGAAAGAGCCAGTGTTTCCAGCAGTGATCCACAGTTATTGTTATCATAGACTATAGCCCTACTACAACCGTAATGCCGTACACAAGTAAGAGTTGCCAGTAGTCATCGGTAATGATAATACATGTAACTGCTATTCATGGACTATATCAGAGTTCAAAGTAAAGTAGAGAATAAATGTAATTCAAAGTGTCAGTGTTCCCAGTAGTGATCAATATACGTTTGCTTTTATGAACTATATCAGAGATCCTAATATAGACTCATCTACAGTAACGGTGTTACCAGTAGTCATCAGTAGTTAAAGTTGTCATAGAGTGTATCAAGAATTCCTAGTAGCTATATTGTCAAACACAGTGTCAGTGTTCCCAGCTGTGATCAGTTCTTATAGTTGCTAGCACAGACTATATGAGAATTCGTTGTATAGAATTCGTTATGTAAAAGACAGTGTCAGTGTTCCCTTTAGCAGTCAGTAGTTATATTTGCTCCAATGGAGTTTTTCAAAGTTCATAATAGATACTTACTGTGATTTACAGTATCTACTATGAACTTAATCACAGTAAGTATCTACTCTGGACTTTGAATAACTCCATCGGAGCTTAATCTGTGTTAGACCGTGCTAGTGTTCCCAGTAATGGTGATTACTGAGTTATGTTTGCTCCCATGGACTATAACATAGTTTATAGAAGAAGTGTGCTGTCAAAGACAGTGCCACTTTCCCCAGTAGTTATGGGTATTGCAGCCTGCTATCAAGGACTTTATCATTGTTCCAAGTAGAGCCGAAATGTCAAAGCAAGTGCAAGTGTTCTCAGAAGGGATCAGTAGCTATTATATTTGCTCACATGGACTATATCAGAGGCAATAGTAGAGATATACTGTCAAAGACAGTGTCAGTTTTCCCAGCAGTGATTGGTATTGCTATCATGGACTATATATGATTTCCCAGTAGAGGCGAAATGTTTTAGAAGGTGCAAGTGTTCCCAGTAGTGATCAGTAGCGTTAGCTGCTATGATGGACTTAATCAGAGACCGTAGTGATGATATTAGAATCATTTTTTCAGTATCGACTAGTAGTTATAGTTGTTCTAACGGACTATATCAGATTTGCTAGTTGAGACCTATCATCTTAGTGCCAAAGTTCCCAGAAGCGACCAACAGTTATAATTTCTATCATGGACTGCCCTTGAATCTGTATATTACTCTGCTGGTCAGATTCCCCTGGTAACTTCACATAAGGCTATGATAGAGAGAAAATTATTATTTCCTGTAAGAGTTTCATTCCACTCTATTTTATTCCATATGAAAAAGTATGAATACTCTTCGGCATTAATATTTCTGTAAAACAACCCCTGAGTTATAAACTGGAGTAGTCCAAATTCAAACGGTAGAATAATCCATTACAGAAAATCAATAGGCCCAGGTCTAACTGTATTTAGTTTCTTGTTCTCAAAACCAGAGATAAAAAAATAATTTCCACCTAACTTTCAACTTTATCAGCCTGACCGTCAGTGTTTACTTCTTCAAATTGTTGCTTGCATGACAATCTTAACTGCTGCTGCTGGAAATGACTAAGTTTTAAAAACATAATTTTGTCAAACTTATTTATCAAATGCATGTTTAATTATTCTCATAATGTTCCTAAAGAGCCTCAGACATTACAGTAATATTGCTTACATACAAAAAAGGTTTTCCAAAATAACTAAGTTGAAGAGGCCGTAATTTTGTCAAAATTTAATCTACCAAATGCACATTGGACGGACACTGGGCGCCAGGTTTTGCAACTATTAGTATGTACCGCTTCAGCCATTTGGGGGGCGTCGTTACGAGAATTGAAACAAAACAGAACAGAACAGCACATCTTTATCTCCAGTGTAAACAAATCCTATCTTCCTCCATATTCGAAATGGGACAACTCCATTTGTCAAATTAGGTGACCATGTTTTATTATGTTAACATTCATATGAAATCTACGTCACTCTTAAAAAGGACGTAAAATCGCAAGTCACCCATCCAGCTATGAAGTACAAAAAGCTATAAAAGCAAAATTAATTTCATCTACATCAAAGTGTCACAAGCATATCTTCAGTAGGTACAAGTCATTTATTACCAGGTGGGGGTTACATTCATGGGGGGAGTGGGAGGGAGGGGATTACATTCAGGAGGGGGGGGGGGGGGGTCGGAATTTTCTTTTAGGTGATCTACTGAGGAGGGGGTATGGGGCGGAAATCATCAAGCCATGGAGCAGAAGGGGATGGGGATCAAATATTCATAGGCAGGGGTCAGATTTCTTCAATCAGCCTTGACTTCAACAAAACTGTCTTGGCTTAGGCAGCCCCCACCTCCCCTCCCCACAGACTCCGCATTACGCCTACATTTTCAGATTAGTTCTATTCTTTCAAATTTTCCTTCAAAACATTCACACAAAAATAGAAATACAAAATTGAAAAAAATGCCCGCTCATGCCCTGAAAAAAAAAACAAAAACATTTTCATTGTAGTTGTTGTTTTATTGCTTTACGTCCACGGTAAACAGCTGTGGTCATGTCGGGATGGGATGGTCAGATAATCTAACCACACCATTCCTGGGCAGGTTAAGACCTCCTACTAAAAATCAAGTATCTACTGCAACCAACGTCCTTCCAATGGCGATGGCAATTTGTTATTGTCAGATAAAATATTCCGCCGAAAAACTGATTTCTTTTGATTCAATTGTAACGGTATTAAAACCGCTCAGTTAAAGTCGCGGAAACAAGATTTGTGACATCAGAGCCTCGCTGTACTCTGTAAATCTCGCGCTGACAAAGTGACCGCCGCAGAAGTCGTTTAAATGTAGCTGACAGGGTCCGTTAAAGACAAATTTTGTGACAAGGATCAAAGTAGCCAACGTCTATGAAGAAATGACTTCGATTGTCTGTCTTTTTATTGTTTTGAGAACGGAACGTTTCTGAACCTGCTTCAATAAGCAATTATTGCAGTAGTGGATTGACGCGTAGTAGGTGGTTTACCAGTACTAAGTGCACATACTCTCGCCAGTAACTGAAAACTGCCCTTCTTAAATCAGCAGAGGGAGAAACGAAAGTATGTAGCTGGACCGGGTATCAAACCCGGGGCCTCTCGCTCTTGAGTCAGACGCGCTACCGATGGCGCTTCGCGGCCTGGCATTATTTTTCTATTGATTTGCTTTGCTAGTAAAACAGTATAAATGAATCTATGAAATCATACCAATCCGTAAAATTAATGCCTGCTTTTGCGTCATCAAATCTCAAGGTGCCGGTCATCAACCACACTGCTTTGGCTTCTGGGGGCTGTGTCCCCAGACCCCGTTTAATAGCATATACAGAAACAAGACCTGTCACAGGGACAGGATAGCTCGCCTGACAGCGCCTTGCCCATCACATAAAAAACTTAAACGTAAAACTTTAACATTTTGCTAACGCCGACGCTTACGCCGACGCCAACGCCGCCGCTGACGCCGATGCCGGGGGTAGTGCAATAGCTCTTCCTGAACTTCGTTCAGGCGACCTAAAAATGCGGAAAATATTAAATGGACCACTAAGCTGTATAATAATTAACTTAAAAAAAAAGAGAAAATGTTCATTGTCTGTCATAGATTTGGTCATTTGGACATCTATAATACTAAATAAACGAAGTAACGCATAAACTGCAAAATTGGTGGCATTTTCAAGCGTAATTTCTATACTGGTTCTTTCGCATATTGCTATCATTGACAATTTCGGTTAGCGTGTGTTTTAGTTAAGAAATAGATCAGCTCTAGCAGTGAATTGTTGAGTAATAGACTAGTTTAAATAGCGCCCGACTATCAACTATAACTATACTAAGAACTAAGGCCCATATTCACAAACTAAACTCAAACTCCACCTCGACTCGAACTTACCGGATAAATAGCTATAATTGCCTAACGGTCCAAGATTATCTCGAGGTGAGGTCGAGTCGTATTCACAGACATGAGTGTAGCTGGAGTCATCTCCAATAAGTAAGGTTTGGTCGAGGAACGGTGAAGCTCCCTCGACGGCGACTCGAGTTAAGTTTTGTTAATATTTCAGCGTTTTCATGGCTATGTTGTGACAATTTGAAGCAGCACGACTACCTAAAATGTTGTTATAGGCCAGAGGACTTCTGTGTAATACACTATCAACATATTTTGTTCTCTCTCTCTCCCTCTCTCCTTCTCTCTCTCTCTCTCTCTCTCTTTGTTTGTGACAAATTCATACTTATCAGTAAGGGTGCTGCGTTTCACAGACAGACAGGGTTTTGGCTTATGTCATATGTAATTTGAATCTCCTGACAGCCATAATGTTAAGAAAATATTAAGTCTATATTGAGACTTCTCCATGAGAGAGAGAGAGAGAGAGACCCCCGCCCCCTCCAACACACACACGGGGTCGGGTCGGGTGACGATGCTCGGTAATTTTCAGTGTCGGCGCATCCTACAATGTACAAGTGTTAGCAAGAGCATGATTCGTCCGCCTGTACGGAGAGATAATTTACGAACTTTAACGAGTGTCATATTAACCATGTACAGTCGGACAAACCGCGTTCTGTCTCACTTATAGCACGACACCCAATGTAGGCATTGCACGTTACGGGGTATCTCATGCTAAAGATTGGGTATCTGAGGATCATACTATAAATTTGGATAATAATAGGACATGGGCCAGCTGTGCTTGCAGCAGGTGTGGGATGAGTTTTTTTTTTACTTGTGTCTGTCTTATCTTCCTTTCCTTCTCCCTCTCTCTGGGATGCCGAGCTCGATATATACTGAAATACTGTCTTAGATATCCGTTACCCCCCCCCCCCCCCCCCAATTCCCCCCTCCCCCCCAAAAAAGAAAATGAAACAACTTCCCCCAAACCTGTCAAAAATAATTGATACCTTTCAATATTACTTTTAATAAGGAAACTCTGGCATTATTTACACATTTTAGGAGAAAGCTCCCATCCATCCGTCGTACACCTAATACTAGAAGAATTTCACTTATGGTTACCGAAATTCGAGCAATTAAAAGCCTTCGATGAAAATATGTTATCCGAAAATTCCATGGACGGAACCAAAAGACGGACTGACAGACGGACGAACGAACGGACAGACAGACTAACCGAAAAGAGCTGTCGCCTGACAGCATAGCTCGCCTGAATTGGTGCTTGCCCATCACACAGCCGCTATGGCGGTGTGGACTGCTATGCATAAAACTTCATGCAAGCATGTCCATAATGAAAACACATTTATAAACAAAAGCTATCTCAGACATAAGTCTTAAAATAAAATTAAAATAAAAAAAAAATGAAATGAAATTTCAAAGTCCATGAGCTTGAGGTAAAAAAAACTGATGGATGGGGGTGGGGGGTGGGGCTATGTGGACTGCTATGCATAAAACTTCATGCAAGCATGTCCATAATGAAAACACATTTATAAACAAAAGCGATCTCAGAAATAAGTCTCAATATAAAATTAAAATAAAAAAAATAAAATGAAATTTCAAAGTCCATGAGCTTGAGGTAAAAAAACTGACAGGTGGGGTGGGGGGGGGGCTAGGACGTATCAAAACCTTGAACCATTATCTAACATCAGTCCAAGTATTAGTATCAACTGAGTCCATCATCGTGGCACTGTGAAATTATGTCTTCATAAATATAAAACTTTAACCAAAATCTTTAAGACAAAATTCTAAGTCTTCATAAATATAAAACTTTAACCAAAATCTTTAAGACAAAATTCTAAGTCGATGACCTTGACTTCAAGGTCACCCTGTTGGGTAAGTATAAGGTGTTTTGTAAAAACTCAAAAAAGAGTCTAACATCAGTTCAAGTATAAACTAAATCTCTGCAAAGCATTATGAATCAGTATGCAATTACTTAACTTTAAAAAAGACAAAAATTTCTTAAGTCCCTGACCTTGACATCAAGATCACTGAGCGGGATTGGGGTAGTACTCTGTAGATCAGTGCAAATATAAAAAGAATTCATCTATGGGTTCAGGAGATATGTGTCTTAAAAAAACTTTAACCAAAACATCCAATCAATAAAAAGACAATATTCTAAGTCCATGACCTTGACATCAAGGTCACAGAGGTGGGTGGGGGTAGTACCTTCGAAAACATTAGACCAATATCTAACTTTAGTGCAAGTATCAAAGGAATCCATCCATGGGTTAAGGAGATATTGGGCTTTATAAAACTTTAACCAAAACATCCAGTCCAAAAAAGTACCAATTTTCTAAGTCCATGACCTTGACATCAAGGTCACGGAGTGGGGTGGGGGTGGTACCCTGTTAAACCTTAGACCAATATCTAACTACAGTGCAAGTATCAAAAGAATCCATCCATGGGTTAAGGAGATATAGGTCTTTAAAAAACTTTAACCAAAACATCCAATTCGAACGCCGACGCGGACGCGGACGCTGACGCTGACGCTGACGCCGACGCCGTGGTGACAACAATAGCTCTTCCTGAACTTTTCGTTCAGGCGAGCTAAAAACTATATAACCTCATAGCATACATCATATATTGGGGGTAAAATAATATAGAATCTACGAATAATGAAAACGCCCATTACAATATTTATTGTATTATCGAAGTCTGTCCATAACTAGCAACAACATCGTCCCCTTGTCACTATAAATGCCAAGTTTGGATAAAATCCGTAAAACGAAAAAAGGTTTATGAAGCGTACACAACGTGTGAAAGCGAGGGGGGGGGGGGTGGAATGGGGGTGGGGGAGAGTGGGGCAGCCGACTCTGCGCAAAATACCTCAATAATAAACTACGGAGCACTGCCAGGAGGTAGGGTCAAAAGAATAAATACGTGATACGAGAATAGGAATTCGATTAAAGTTTCAGCAAAACACTGGAGAAGGACGGGATCGAACCCATGACTGATGCTTAACATGCAGGTAGCTTAATCGCTACACCACAGACGCTTCCGCAAACACAGGAACGAAAACCGGACGGACGCTCAGACGTAAATCATTGTTCCTGCGGTATATTTAATTATAATTTTACAAATTATACAGTTAGTACGATCTAGTTCTTAACTGTCTATTAAGTCAGCCATGTCTCAAATTTGACATCATTACAGTTTATACGTTTTAGAAGGTCTGATCTGGGTCTACGATGTATTTTACATGGTTTGAGTCTAACTGGAGTGTAGCTGGAGTCTCCTCCACGAAGTCGAGGTGGAGTGGAGAACGTGAATACCAAATCTATACTTGAACTTCACTCACTCAAGGCTTCCTCGAGCGTCACTTCAACCGACCTCATTGGAGTTCGAGTCGAGGTGGAGTTTGAGTTTAGTTTGTGAATGGACTAGTACAACTAAGGCGACTAAGACTAAAGACTAAGCGCTATGCCAAAAACTAACGATGGCGGATTGTCTGACAAGTTTGCGAAAACGAAATTCCCGACTTCAGAAACCTTTGGTGGCATATATAAGGTCTTTAAGTTCGTGAACAAAGTTTTCCAGTTTCTTTCTTGAATAGTAATCAAATAATAAATCATAATCCCTTCTTTTCAAATAAAGCAAAAAAGGAAAACGAGCTAGATCCGCCACGCTTTGCTATTTATTTAACCGTGTCCAATCACGTGTATTTCACCGTTGCGCATAGTTGTACATCTTTACTAAAATGAGTTGTTGTTATTCATTTGTGTGATTGACATTTGGGTTGAAAATGGCTGAACAAGCCAGTGGAACAAGCATGAGTAGGATGAAAATTCGAGTGGAAAAGTCCTCCGAGGGCGAGAAAGCCTTGGAGTGTTTTCTACCTCTAGTGGGTTGACTGGGCGGTCGGGTCGGGCGATGGTGATGGGTAGCTTTCAGTACTGGTGCGTCCTACTTATTTGGATTATTTTGGGGCAGGGACCGGCAGTGCTTGCTATCTTGCAGTAGATACAGGAAGGGTTGTTTGGATTTTTTTTTCTCATCTGTCCTTTCTCCTTTCTCGCCTACTCTCTGGGAGACGGCTCGATATAGACTGAAATACTATCTCAAAGGGCCGTGAAAACCTAGACCAAACAACTAATTACCTCCCGCTGTCATTGTCGTAAACAAAGAAATATTTTTTTAAAAAAAAATCCTACAACTACATATAGTACCCTGGTGCAATGGTATGAGAGTCGGACCTGTATATGGGCTCCGGCTGAAAGCAAATATTTTTAAACATCTTAACGCGTTACAGCTCTTTATTTTCCTTCTCTCTCCTCCCCCCCCCCCCCTCCTCCCACCCCCCAAAAAAAGGAAAACGAAATTATCAATGGAATGGTTTCATTAGTTTTCGTCACCTCCAGAGCCTTCAATTTTTCTCATTGTTTTGCAAAATTTCGTAGCATGCGGGGCAAATCGGATATTTTGCCAATTCTAGTAAGCTCCTAACAGTGTAGAGCCTATATAAATATACTGCGATAGTGACCTAGCATACACATTTTTCCCCAATGCCTCCAACAACGGGTCCTTCCCAGCGGCCCCGCGGAACGAATCCATAATAGAACCGTCTGGGTGCCCGAGTCCGTCTGTCATCTGTGTCAAATTCAAAGATAGTGTGCACGTTGTTCCTGGGATCGGTATCCGACCTAGCCGCCCCAAAACGTGCCTGAGTACGATCGATTGATTGGGGCCTCGGTTTAAATTATTATCTGGAATAGAAGAAGAGCGAAACGTCGAAATTTATGACAAGAACGCTCATACGAACGGCTAAGCAATGCTTTGTGTAAAGCGCTCAATAGACTTACAAGACCAGCACCACTATCCGAGGTATAGGTCCAAATGCAACATAATTGCATGTAAAACACTTCGAAGAAAGCTTCAGAATAGAATAGAATGACGACATTAGGAGAATAAGTTGCAGAGTTCTAGATGCGAGTGGGCAATGGGTGACAATTTTTGTCAGATCTGCTAATAAACCCCTCATCCGAACCGCCTCAACGAGGCTGGATGAGGGACCACAAGCCTGTCAGTTCAGCTGCCGTCACACTGTGTCTGGGCAGGCTTAGACATACTAAGCGGTTAACCTGGTTACCAATACTGAGTGCACATACTTCCGCCAGTAAGAGACAACTACCCTTGCTGGCAGCCCGCTAGCGCAGTCGGCAGCGTGTCAGACTGCAGGTCAAGGGGTCCTGAGATCGATTCCCAGACAGGCCACATAACGCTCGTGGAGACTGATCATGAAATATTTTCTACGGTCATTCATTCCCTTCTGCTGATTCAAGGGCCTAAGACTATCGGGTGGCGGATTCACACAGGATATATTTTGATTTCTGATAACATAGGTAGCGTATGGTTTAATAAGTTTCACTTCATTTATGTGTCTTGTGTGGAGACAAAGTTGTAAAAACCCGAAGAATTCAGTGAATAATAATCAAATTTATGATCTAATTCTTTAAAACCAAACGATGATGAAAACTAAATCCGCCAATTAAGATAGTCAGTTACTCAAGCGCATCAAAAGCGTGCGCATTTCACCCTTGTGAACAGATATTCTGCGAAACTCTTCAAAGAATACTATACCATGAGTTGGTTGGTTGATTGTTTGGGGCTTCGTTTAAACATATTTTCTCTTTTTTGTTTAAGTATGTACTTTATTTCTCTTTTTTCGTATATATATAGTATATATAAATAAAGTAGGATTGACACGGAATTAAATTGTTATTTGGTTCTCCTCTTAAAGGGGCTAAACAACCTTTGAGACAGTATCTCAGTCTATATGGAGCCGTCTCACAAAGAAAAAGAAAAAGAAGATAACAGGGTTTAAATACGGTCAAAAAACACCCAGCCCACACCTGCTGCAAGTACAGCCGGTCCTTGCCACCCTGTTTTCCAAATTACATGTAGTAGGGCGCTCCGACTCTAAAACTTACTTGTCATTGTCACACGAATCGATGACCCCGATTTACGATTAGCAAAAGCAGATAGCTTTCCAGTGCGAAGCGTCTTCTATACGGACACCAATCTGTGTTAGTGGTATAACATATTTGCATTCATTTTGTTTGATTCCTATTCTTTATATCGGGCCATCGACTAGCGGCCTGGAACGAGATCTGGCAAGATAGCCTATTCCATGGCTGCATCCGCAGTTTGCAGTCGGTTTAAGCTGCAGTGTGCCAGTTTCAGACTGCTAAATATGCAAGTTTCAGCCTGCTAAACATTTTGTCTTATTAGGGCTCGTTTCGAGCAACTTGATATCTCAAAAGGCTGATTAAGTTTTTAGACGAGTAACTTGAATGTTTACTCTTTTGAAGTACTGATACGGGCCTCTGGGGCTTAAACATTGGGTATCCCACCGCTGTGTGTTCAAGCCTCGGTCGCGTACATGGAGAAAGCCAAGTTCTGCCCACGGAAGGTGAGGTGGTTTTTCGCCGGATGCTCCATTTTCATTCACCTCTGTTTAACCTCTTAACAGAAGTGAAATGTTCTTAAAGAGCCGCAAAACTCATGTCCTATCCTCTGTACAAATAGATACATTCTTTTATATTCTTTTGAAGCAATGAAAAAGACATGACGAGACTATCTTTGAACCCTCACAAAGACACTAGCACCGTGCATGGAATCGAAGGATTGTCTCCTACCCCGTATAATTATCTTCAACAGTTCTGACGTTTGATTAACGTAAAAGGGAAAGGTTTCCCATAGCTTATTAGCCGTAGGGGCATTGGGGGTTAGAGGCCCACTGTATCTTGGGCACTGCAAATGAAAGGCGGGGCCCATTCCTCTCCTTTCGCTTCCTTATCCTTCCCTATTTCGAAGCAGGTACCTATTTACTGCTGGGTTGACAGATAGTGTCTTTCAGCGAAACCAGGGCGCGATTTCGCACAGCGAAACCAGGGCGCGATTTCACGACCTTGTGGCGACTTTCTGCACCATAACCGAGTACCATGGCGCCCACGGTCACACAAGAGTCTACCGGGTGAGTCATTTGTAGGCATAAGAGAAATAACATATCAGGAAATATGTGTAAAACCAAAGCTGGGCTTGTAATAAGATGTGTATAGTTAGATCTTTTGGAAGCAAGGAATACACCAGAGAAATGAAAAGAGCAGACTCGGTCTAATTGAATCTGTTCATTACCAGTAATGAAATTTTCCCACCGGTCACTCTCCCTAGCACCGGCTTAAGCAGAACTCTATTTTCAACATGTTTCGAAACGAACTCAATGATCCCAAAGGAACAGAAAATATAAGCTTCCAATATGATGATGGACGCGGAGACGTTTTACGGCCGCCACACGACACAACACCAGCTGCAGTGACTATGAATGACCTTTAAACAGTTAGATATAGACGGACACTCGGCAGCGGGTGTGTGCAACTATGGCTACGTACAGCTGAGCCACCCGGGGAACGTCGTTACGAGAATTAAAACCACAACAACATAAGCAGTTACATCCTTTGGAAGCAAGGGATACACTAGAGCAATGAAAATAACAGACTCGGTATGTCCACAGTATGTCCACAATCATAACACTGTCCTTGACAATGGCAACGTGTAAAAGGCTGAGAAGGCAACACGAAAGGCAAACAGTCGAAGGGCGTTTTATTAAAAAAGTTGATAAGGTGATCTACCCCTTCACCCTGGAATGTGAGTCGGACGGATCAGGGGGTGGTTGGGTGATGCGATGGTGCTGGGTATAACTTCCAGTGCCGGGGCGTCCTACTGATTTGGATCATTGTAGGGCAAGGTCCTACTGTGCTTGCAGTAGGTGCGGGTGGGTGTTGTTTGGACATTTTTTCTCTCGTCTATCATTTCTCATCTTTCTCCCTCTCTCTGGGGGGCGGCCCGATATAGACTGAAATACTGTCTCAAAGGGCCGTTAAACCCAAATCAATCAATCAATCAATCAATCAATCGGACGGATCAGGATAATCTCCATAGTCCTGCTTGTGGTAAAACGTCTGAACACAAATCATTATGAAATTTGATTAATGTGACAATTCCATTTTAGATCATTTGAGATTATGAGTCCGAGGTGTTTGTGTTGCGTGACTTCTTTAACTTCAGTACTTCCCATTCTAAGACGAGGATGAAATTGGTTACTGTGTTTTCGTGATATTAAGAGGGATTCAGTTTTGTTTGGGTTAAAATCAACTAGCCAAGTCAGTCCCCAATCAAATATTTTTCCTAAGTCTGTATTTAACTGTGTAGCTGAAGATAGTGGATTCTCTACAATTATGTACAAACTAGTATCATCAGCAAAAAGCCTGATATTAGAATCTATATTTTGAACCAAGTCATTGATATAAATTAAAAAGAGAGTGGGACCTGAAATTGAACCCTGGGGGACACCTGCTGGGACTTTTTTCCAAGATGAGCAGAACCCTTTAATGCAGACACGTTGTTGCCTATTGTTTAAGTAGTTTGAAAACCAGTCAATGATATCATCTGAGATCCCTATGCATTACTGGTACTTATCAATTGAAAAAGGGTTCAAACGGCACATTTGGATGTATGAAAAAGGAAATTATGATTTATTTCGAAACAAACTTGCTCAGGTTAATTGGGACAATACGTTCTCTGTTGATAATATTAACACAATTGCCGACACAATAACAGAACATATAATGATAGCTGCTAAAGAAACTATCCCTAATAAAACTGTATTTATACGACCTAATGAACCAGAATGGATGAATTCAAATATAAAACGCCAAATAAGACAACGCAAACGGTTATTCAGACACGCTAAAAGAATTAACTCAGAGTACGCATGGCTTAAATTTCGAAGGAAACGTAATGAAGTAACAGAAAATATAAGACAAGCAAAAAGGGGCTATTTCGACAAATTAGCCATGGATCTGCAACGTCTGCCATCATCAAGCAGGTCATGGATTAAAACTGCATCCAAATTTTTGAAATATGATTCGGCACAACAAACTATTCCTACTTTAGAAACTGATAACGGATTAATCGAATCAGATCAAGATAAAACTGAAGTCTTAAATGATTTTTTTATTCAACAGTCTACCATAAATGATACAAATGCTACTCTCCCGCCCTTTGATTCTCCAGCTCACAGCACATTAAATAATATAAATATTACACAAACTGAGGTACTCAAGGCTATAAAATCTCTTGACGTTAACAAAGCATCTGGCCCAGACCTTATCAGTCCTAAATTACTAAAAGAAGGCATGAACCAATTAGTTTACCCTTTTACTAAATTATTTAACTTATCTCTTATATTAAAGATATACCCTGAGTCATGAAAAAAGGCAAACGTATCCGCAGTTTATAAAAAAGACAGCCCTACTATTCCAAATAACTATAGGCCCATATCCCTACTGAGTATCATAGGCAAACTAATGGAAAGGTGCGTACATAACCATGTACAGCAATATCTCTTGGAAAACAGTATCATTACCCCCTTTCAGTCCGGTTTTAGAAATGGGGACTCAACTACAAACCAACTTCTTTTTCTATATCATGAATTTTCTAAAGCTCTTGATGCAAATGAAAAAGCGTGGATAAGAATAGGATCATTACGTAGGAAAAAGTTCATCTTAGACAGGCGTACATTGAATAAATTATATACAACCTACATAAGACCCCTTTTAGAGTATGGAAATATAATATGGGACAATTGCACACTGACAAATAAAAGATACATAGACACATTGCAGGTTGAGGCTGCTCGAATCGTTACTGGTGGCACAAAATTATGTAGCATACATAGATTATATAGCGATACAGGTTGGGAAACGCTCCAGTTACGCAGAAACAAACACAAACTTTTTCAACTGTATAAAATTATTAATGGTCAAACTCCCGAATATCTTAGGTCCTTATTACCACCAAGAGTACAAGCACTGACAGGTTACGCACTTCGGAATAATAATGACTTTGCTATTCCAGTCTCGCGTACTGCAGTATTTACTAACTCCTTTTTACCATCAGCCCTTAGAGACTGGAATACCTTAGATCAAGAAGTAAGAAACGCTTCCTCCCTAAGTCTCTTTAAAACTAGAGTTAACTCTGCCAGTGCTGAAATAATTAAACCTCCGAGTTATTACAGTAATATTCAAACATCAAGAGAAGGACAAATTTACCATACAAGACTTAGACTTGAATGTAGCTCTTTAAACCAACAATTGTTTCTAAAAAATATGATTGATAGCCCTCTTTGTTCATGTGGGTTAACTGAAACTGCTTCCCATTTTCTGCTTTCTTGTGTAAATTACCACAACTTGAGGATTCGCTATTTCTCAAACTTGCCCCGACCACTGACTCTATCGATACTACTGAATGGAAATCCAGATGCGCCTCTAGATGTGAACGATAACATATTTAAACAAGTTCAGCAATTTATCTTAGCAAGTAAACGATTCTAAATTGTCATTTTGGACCCCTTGGAGTTTCACCATGAACACATTATTTTTGACTGACTTGTCGGGCGGATGTGTCTGCTTTACCCAGGCTCCACTATCGTAGTTCACTATTTCGCAGTCTGTCCGCTCATAATTTGGGTCCCCTCATGTCAACTGGCGACGGCTGTTGGACCTTACTAATGCCCGGGCTACGTGAGGGGCTGCCGTGATCCCGGAAGCCACCATACAGTGCTCTTATTCTCACTTCTTCTCTATCACTCTTCTATTTTTTTCTGTTTTATTCTTAATTCATGTTATTATTACAGTGTGTAAACACGTCAAATATGTATGTCTAATCATTGAACGCCAGCTGAACTTTTATAATCTTGTTAAGACGTATGGGCGTACCTCATAATTCTTGTGTTTTCATTTTTGAAGGGGTCAACATTAACGTGACTTCCTGTTTTTCCCCTGGATTATGCGACCCTTTCATTCTGCTCATGGATGGAGGGGCCTGCTCCGATGGGAGCGGAATCGGAAGAGTCTGCTCCTAGGGGAGCGGATCCTTCCCCTCACGAGTTGATACGTAGACAGAAAGCGGGTATTTTTGAAAATGAAAGAGTGCTTCCACTGAAAGGTATACCCGTAAACCATAAAGTAGTGCTTGTGCGTTCGATGACATTTTGTTTGTTTGGTATTTAGTCCTTAGCAAAAAAGGAGTAATAACGTTTAAATAATATGTTAGTCATGCTGTTACATTGCACGGAATATATAGTGTAAATTATATGAAGGAGGAAATGAACTATATAAGCAATATGCTTCCGTTCAGATCCTCAATGAATATTACATGTATATATCTTGTCAGTATATTTTGTATGAATAAAATATTGTTTAAACCAAATCATTATGAAAAACGCATCAACAATAACGTTTGGTGATAAAGTGTGGGTTGATTTGCATATATTGAGTAAAGTAGGGAGAGCTTGTTTTTGTAAAATGACAAATTGGTATAGAAAATATAATTTCCTACTCTGATTCCCTTTCGAGCGAACAAAAGCGGGAACCGTCCAAAAGGTAGAAGGGACATGTTTTTGTAAAACGTCAAATCGCTCTACAACATATAATTTTCGTTTTCTTGTTCCCGTCGAGCTGCGGGACAATGAGTGGGGCTCCACGCTTATACATTGTAATTCTACCATATTTCAAGTTTATGAATAATGACAGTAGATCATTTTTGTTGCCAATTTAAATGACCCACATCAGTCCTCAAACCTTTAAAGTGAACTCAAGGATGTTTTATTAGTTTAAAAATGGCTAATCAAGGTCATCTAAAGGACATTTTGTTCTATAAACATGAAAAACTTTATCACGAGGTATCGCTGCAAGCTTCTCACCATAGTTTCTTCATTGTAAATGACCGCGATCGGCCATCCATGATTTTCACATGAAAAGGGTATGAAAATTATTCGGGTCATTTTAGTATTTCATGTTCTTGAGCAAAATGGTAAAAATACAATGTACGAGAGTGGGACCCATTCACTGTGGCGCTTTTGTTTATATTGCATCACACAACCGGAAACCAGAAAAGGAAATTCATATTTTGTTGAGCGATTTGTAGTTTTTCAAAAACCTGTTTTCCATACTTTTTGCCAGCTATTTGGATCAATTTATGCACATCAACCTACATTTTATCATCAAACATAAAGGTTGAAAGGCTTTTCATAATGATTTGTGTTCGGACGTTTTTACACTGATAGGACTATGGAGACTTTAATGACGAGACTATTGTGAGAAGCTTGCAGCTATACCTCACGATAAAATATTTCATCCTGATAGAGCAATGGGGCCTTTAAATTCAAAATGTTTAATAAAGTGCGATATGAATTTCTTCTCAGAACTGTGAAACGTAAAGTAGTAAAAATGCGGTCAACGAAAGTGTAAAATTGATTGCCAAGAGGGCATTGTAAAGATCAGCATTCCAAGTCAACTTGTTATGTTTCTTCATTTTTCACCACGAATTAGTATAAACATATGATCCACATATGCCCCCAATTGTTGACATAGTAATCTAGAATATTTTTCTTCTTTCGTCCTGGACGATTTTTCTGACACCTCCTGATAATGAGGATATCTTTGAAGTCAGTCATCTATGGTACAGCTTCCTTTATACGAATGCTTTATGGCCTTAAGATGATGTTATTACTTAAGGAATGAATTTCATTTTTCTGGTGTTTATCGAAGTATAAAACTGCATTGGGTCGCGTGCAAAGTCTATGAACCCCTAAGGGGTTCATGAAAATTTTGCTAGCGACCCAATGCAGTTTTATAAAACGATAAACACCAGAAAAATTAAGTTCATTGCTTATATCTACATTCTTTTTTATCTGTTAATTATCGACGATTTTGCGTTAAGGGCTGCAGTTGGATCAGAAAAAAAAACATTTATACGCAGTTTGTCTACTTACAGAGGAACAGCGTCATAATATCGCCTACGTTTAATCAGATTGGAGAGAACCATAGTTTATTTTGACGTCACTTAACTCATGTAACGTCGCGAGAACCGATGTAGTTGTTGAAGTATAAACTACATTACGTTCTAATGGTTTATCATAGGGCTTTTCAATAAATGCACTGAAAATGTAAATACCAGTCAACACGCTCTTGTTGATATTCTTTCTGCCGTACTTCATTACGAACGGTGTTCACCGATAGTTTTAGTATAGTTGGATAGTCGATAGTTTGAGCTTATTTAAACTAGTCTAATAATTCACTGTTTGGAGGTCAGTTGTAAAGTTGATCATATCACGAGCGCGGAGCGCGAGTGATATATCTACTTACAACTGACCGACAAACAGTGAATTATTACTCAACAATTCAAAGCTGGAGCTGAACTATTTCGATTCTAACACTCAAAAACGCTGAAAAAGTATTCTTTTCATTCAGACTCTCCCAACCTTCCTGCCAGCGCGTTCATGCTCCCGCCAATATTCTTAACTGTATCTAAGGTAGTCGTACGTTTTTATGGCGATTTTAGAAAGAAAAAGAGACGTTACACCGTCTAACGTCTCAAAACGTCACAAAATTGCGTCAGTAGTTGCAGTGACGTCAGCAATTAGGCTCGCGCGCTCTGTAACAGTGAATTGTTGCAGAATAAAACACGGTAACTTTCCATTGCAACTATAGGCGCACTGTGTTAGAATTTCACGTAGATTTAAAGCATCTGGGAATTAAATTCGTCTTTCATTTTAAATTCTCCCAAGTATTTTTCTAGAAACTTCTACTATTGGTCGATTTTTTTTGTCAACAATGGGTGCGTTCGAGTGAAATTATCGTGTACTCAAATACACGTTTTAAATTAATCCGGTCGTTTCGGTTCTGCGTCGTTATATCGGCGCGCTGCTTAGCAAGTCCAAATTTAGCAGGTTCTAATGCAAAAATCCGACCCATGAACGTACGTCATTCCCCATGAATAACGATTTATTTTTGTGTTTTTGCTCATATGTCTAAACGGATGAAGAACTAAATGGTCATAGTCCCGACGGCCCTGGCTCGAAACGACCCATTTTCTTCCAGAACGATAGTCAATACGAGTAGCCAATCGAACTCGCCCATTGAAGAATAAAGCTCAACGCACATGGTCTTTCGAAAAGTTGGACGGACACACGGCGCCAAGTGTGTGCGGCTATGGTTACGTACCGCTGAGCCACTTGGGGAACGTCGTTAGGAGAATTCAAACTGAACTGAACTTTCGAAAAGACAAAAATTAAAAATGTCTAAGGTTAACACACATGCGCCAGGTAAGAAAGGGCATTTTTTCCAGCGAAGCAGACAAATCAATTTCAATGATTCAACGAAGCTAAATAAGCCTTTAGTCTTCAGAGGGCTTGAATATTTTCCCCCAAAACGTTCCAGGACCCATTTTTTCCAGAAAAAAAAATACCCAGGACAGGTCACATAACCAAGATGGCAAACATTTATTATGGTAAAAAAATTCAAAAATCTTCTCCCCCAGAACCACGCCGGGCCGCGTAGCGTAATCGGTAGGGCACCTGACTCATAAGTCAGAGGTCCTGGGTTCGAAACCCGGTCTGGCCACATACTTTCGTTTCTCCTTCCGCTGATTCAAAAAGGGCAGTTGTCAGTTACTGGCGAAAGTATGTGCACTTAGTACTGGTTAACCGCTTAGGAGGTCTAAGCCTGCCCAGGAATAGTGTGGTTAGGTTAACTGACCGTCCCGACATGACCTTAGCTGTTTACCGTGGACGTTAAGCATCAAATCAACCAATTCTCCCCCAGAACCACAAATTCTATGATCTTGAAACTTAGCATGTCGCATCAAGGACTCAAAAGCTCAACAAAATTTATATAAATGATGCCCCTGGGATGACCTTGATCTGTTTTACGGTAAGGTCAACTTTTGAGTCACTTAGGTTTTTCTGTAGGAAAAAGTGAAAAAAGTTGATTTTTTTATAAACAATGCAGTCTGCTACCTGAAAGTTTGTAGATGCAGACAACTAATTAGGTAAATGAAGCTTTAGTGAGTATTCATGGTAAAGGTCATATCTTCACCTGGGCCTAAGGCCATTTACATTGAAAAATTAAAACTCGTTTTTTTTTATATAAACTTGACCATCATGAAGTATTTCCGCGCTTGCGCGGGCTCTTTTCTAGTATAATAGTAAATATGGTCATTGTCATGTTAATTTAGGGTTGAAGGGATAAGGGGGAAAGGGCTCATTAGCTTTTTTAGCTCACCTGAGCCGTAGGCTCAAGGTGAGCTATTGTGATCACCCAGTGTCCGTCGTCTGTCGTGCGTCGTCCGTCGTGCGTCGTCCGTCGTCCGTCGTGCGTCGTGCGTCGTCAACAATTTGCTTTAAATGACATCTTCTCTGAAACCGCTAAGCCTAGGGCTTTGATATTTGGTATGAAGCATTGTCTAGTGGTCCTCTACCAAGTTTGTTCAAATGGTGGCCCTAGGGTCCTAAATGGCCCTGGGGCAGGGGGTCTTGGGTTCAAAACTAAAAAAAACCTTAAAAATCTTCTTCTCCAGAACTGCTTGAATCAGATGCTTGAAATTTGGTATGTAGCATTGCCTAGTGGTCCTCTACCAAGTTTGTTCAAATGGTGGCCCCAGGGTCCAAAATGGCCCTGGGGCAGGGGGTCTTGGGTTCGAAACTAAAAAATACTTAAAAAACTTCTTCTCCAGAACTGCTTGAATCAGATGCTTGAAATTTGGTATGAACAATTGCCTAGTGGTCCTCTACCAAGTTTGTTCAAATGGTGGCCCCAGGGTCCAAAATGGCCCTGGGGCAAGGGGTCTTGGGTTCGAAACTGAAAAATACTTTAAAATCTTCTTCTCCAGAACTGCTGGGCTCAGATGCTTGAAATTTGGTATGAAGCACTGCCTAGTGGTCCTCTACCAAGTTTGTTCAAATGGTGGCCCCAGGGTCCAAAATGGCCCTGGGGCAGGGGGTCTTGGGTTCGAAACTAAAAAATACTTAAAAATCTTCTTCACCAGAACTACTTGACTCACATGCTTGATATTTGGTATGAAGCATTGTCTAGTGGTCCTCTACCAAGTTTGTTCAAATGGTGGCCCTAGGGTCCTAAATGGCCCTGGGGCAGGGGTTCTTGGGTTCAAAACTAAAAAAAACCTTAAAAATCTTCTTCTCCAGAACTGCTTGAATCAGATGCTTGAAATTTGGTATGTAGCATTGCCTAGTGGTCCTCTACCAAGTTTGTTCAAATGATGGCCCCAGGGTCCAAAATGGCCCTGGGGCAGGGGGTCTTGGGTTCGAAACTAAAAAATACTTAAAAATCTTCTTCTCCAGAACTGCTTGAATCAGATGCTTGAAATTTGGTATGAACAATTGCCTAGTGGTCCTCTACCAAGTTTGTTCAAATGGTGGCCCCAGGGTCCAAAATGGCCCTGGGGCAAGGGGTCTTGGGATCGAAACTAAAAAATACTTTAAAATCTTCTTCTCCAGAACTGCTGGGCTCAGATGCTTGAAATTTGTTATGAAGCACTGCCTAGTGGTCCTCTACCAAGTTTGTTCAAATGGTGGCCCCAGGGTCAAACCAACCAATTGACTTACAGTCTGTCCAGACATTTGTTAAATCATGCATGGTATATGGCTTTGTGTATGCACCATGTGACTTCTGATATACTCTCATACAATTTTGAAAGGACTGTAGTATAACTTTTGTTGCAACTTTACATTTCTTTGATTTCGCTGACTAAAGATATTACTGCACCACAGTATTATGATAGGCATGGAACACAAATTTATAGGGCATAAGAACTGTGTCACTGTGCACTTGACTCAATGAAATCTATTGAATCAGTTATAAACAAATTTACATCTCTGTTACATCATTTTAGCAGTGTACAGTTTCGAATACATAATGCCATTTAAATGAAAAATATTTCTAATTGAATTTACCCACTAGCCAAAGTTATCTTATTGGGCAATAAAGCCCAATACCTATAGGTCCATTTGTTATACTGCATGTTTATCCTAAAACATTTTGCTGACTTGTGAACTAAAAATATTAGTCTATGATGTTTATTTGCGTTTACAAAATGTTTCCCATTAGCCATTTAACTGGCATTTGATTGGAGTGAGTGAGTGAGTGAACTCGGGTTTAACGTCCCACCAACAACGAGGTCATATGGAGACGGGACCTCGGTTTAAAGTCTCATCCGAAAGACCGGAGAAACGGGGGATCGAACTTGCGACCCCTGGATTGGTAGTCTGGAGTGTATATTTGATCGGAAGATGGATCATCATTATATTTATTTGTTGCATATTTCATGTAAATAAAGGATGAAAAACAAGTGAGCCACGACACGAGAAAACCAACAAAGTGGGATGTGCACCTAGGGAAGACTCAGATTAGCCCGGGCATCCGCCTAGCCTGATCAGAGTCTTCGCTGTCCGCATGGAGGTAGCTAACACCCTTAGCTGTCATATATGAGTGCTTAGTGCACAGGCTGATCCAAGTCTGTGCTGGGTACACAACCACTTTGTTGATTTTCTCTTGTCGTGGCTCAAGTAGTAATTTTGTTTGAAATGTGATTACCACATTGTGTAAGAGTGCTTGATCATAATATGCTCTGTACACAAAAAGTAATTGATATGGCATTCAAACGTGACTATAATGTTGACTGCAAAAGAAAAAGAAAGCTAACAGAGATGTTTTAACCAACATCATGCTAACTTATTAAGCAGCACTCTTCCCCAAGTTTCAGCCATGTATGTTGCATGATTTCAGTTTTTACCTTGGAATCAGAGGCAGTGTGGAAAACAGTATAGATCCTGTTCAGGTGGCTTCTCAGAAGCCAGTCGATCTGGATCTACACTGTTTTTAAAGCAAGGTATAGCTGGACCTAGCATTATGAGAGTTACATATATACTGGCTAAGATACTGTAAGATTGATTGACAATATTGCAATTTATCTGTAACACTTGTAAATAAAACATGTAATTTCTCATTCCCATTGTTTTTCTTTGATAACCATTCTGCTCAAATACATGAGAACCATTGGACTTAAAGTCTTTAAGTTCAAAGGAATATTAGCCTTATTCAGTAGATATGACCTATTTGTTGTGCTCTAATTTACATTAAGTTTTTTGGTTCAAGTATTGTTTAAAGTTGGTTTCTCAGGAGCTATGTGGACTAGAGACATGAAATTTGGGCTATTAATTTGTGCCTCAGGAGTAGAGAATGTTATAAAGGAGAGGCAGTTATAGGTTACTGCTTTGAAGCCAAATTTCCAATTCTTTTATCAGTTTCTGCCTTCTAGCTAAATTTCTACAACACATACAATTTGAGCAGTGACACCCTTAAACTCAGGTGAGCGATTTAGGGCCACTTGGCCCTCTTGTTGTCACATTTCTGTGGGGTTTGAAATAAAATTCTGGTGGGATTGGGGGCGGTGGGAGGGTCGTAAAAATTTCCTAAATCATATGAAAATGTACCAGAACCCCCACCTTATGTTTACAACCATGATGTGTACAAAGTTTGAAAACGATCCATTGAAAAGTGTGGGAAGAGTTGACTACACTAACTCTTTGCCCTATAATGTGACTAACGGATAGACAGACAGGCGGACTGATGGATAGTTGCAAATCTTAATGCCCCCCTGACTGTCGTCGCTGAAGTATAAAAAAGAAATATCTAAGGCTCAAGGATGATGTGTGTAAGGGACGAGTCCTTCATTATCAGATGGGGGAGGGGGTACATTTTCATATTATTCACCGAATTTTTCCGACCCCCTCCCCCCACACCGCCAATCAGTCTTACCAGATTAGTTTTCGACCCCAGCCCCCAGATAGGTGACATAAAAGTTTATGACCCCCCCCCCAACACACACACACACACGACGCCCCCACCCCCAGATAGGTGACAAAAAAGTTTATGACCTCCCCCTCCAATTACACCCACACACATCCAAGCTACCCTGCACACAAACACCATATTACCTATTTAATGTCAGACTGACCTCAATCAAAACCTGCATGAAACACATTTTCTTACTCTGACAGGTTAACTAATTATGCAAATTACTGGCCTGTTTAAAATTTGTCTGCTTTTTTCTTGCACTTTTCTTGGAACTACTTATGGTCATCCTGAATTCTGCTGTTGAATGCTCAATAAAACTGTTAATAATATTAACTGGGAGTGGAGTCTGGGGGCTGTGTCCCCATAAGCAACAGTAGTTTTGCTGATGACAAGACACCTGGCGAGTTGATACTATATTATAAACGCAGGCATTTAATTTAACTGAGAACAAAATCATCTGCTCGACATGATTTTATAGACAATTGTATACTGTCCAACTATACAGAAAAATTATGAAAATATATGTTTTTGAAACTGAAGCGGCCCAGATCTTTTGTGTCATGTCCATAAATGTTTGTTAGTTTTGCGTTTGAAAGAGCAGAGTGTGAAATTTTCAGAGTAATGGTAATGGGGAGGGGAAGGAGAATAATGGTAATGGGGGGGGGGGGGGGGGGGAGGGGAAGGAGGGAAGCTGAGACATTTTATACAAGAGCTTCGCATACGACGCATAATTGGCCCGTTTCAGTGTCATGAAAGAGTTACAGAATCATCAAGATTGTTTATAGAAGGATGGACAGACAGACAAACTGAGGGAACAACTCTGTATTTAATGACTGCAATGACAATGCTATTACATGAGGGCCATGAAGCCCTGAATCGCTCACCTGAGCAAAAAGGATAAAGGTTAAACTAGGGTCATCATTTGAACAAACCTGGTAGTTTGCAACCATTTCTAAATGGTTCTGAAGAAGAAGATTTTTGAATATTTGTTCTATGTACTGCTATGGTTCAAACCCAGGACTGCCTGCTCCGGGGCCATTTCGGACCCTGGGGCCATAATTTGAACAATCTTCGTAAAGGACCACTAGGCAATGCATCATACCAAATTTCAAGCATCTGCACTAAATGGTTCTGTAGAAGAAGATTTTTAAATATATTTTAATTTCGAGCCCAAAACCACCCGCTGCCCCAGGGCCTTTTTTGATCCCAGGGCCACCATTGACACAAACTTCGTAGGAATCCACTAGGTAATGCATCATACCAAATTTCAAGCATCTGAGCCAACTAAGCCAAGTGGTTCTGAAGAAGAAATTTTAGAATATTTTTCAATGCTTTTTTATGGTTCATACCCAGGACCACCTGGCGCTGGGCCAGTTTGGACACTGGGGCCATCATTTGAACATACTTGATAAAGGTCTATAAGGCAAAGCTACATATCAAATCTTAAGCATATGAGCCAAGTGGCTCTGAAGAGGAAAAATTTTGAATATTTTTCTATGTATATCTATGGTTCAAACCCAGGACCCCATGGGGCGGGGCAATTTCAGACCCTGGGGCCATCATTTCAACAAACTTGGTAAAGGACCACAATGCAATGCTACATACTAAATTTCAAGCATCTGAGCAAAGAAGTTCTGGAGAAGAAAATTTTGATTATTTTTCTGTGTATTTCTATGTTTCAAACCCAGGACTCCCTGCCCCGGGGCCAATTTGGACCCGGGACCACCATTTGAACAACCTTGGTAGAGGACCACTAGAAAGTGCTACATACCAAATGTCAAGCATCTAAGCCAAGTCGTTCTAAAGAAGACTTTTTTTATTTTTCTATGTATTTCTATGGTTCAAACCCAGGGCTTCCTGCCCCGGGGCCATTTTCGACCCTGGGGCCACCATTTGAACAAACTTTGTAGAGGACTACTAAGCAATGCCACATACCAAATTCCAAGCATCTGAGCCAAGTGGTTCTAGAGAAGAAGATTTTTGACTATTTTTCTATGTATTTGTATGGTTCTAACCCAGGACTCCCTGTCGCCGGACTATTTTGTATCCCAGGGCCACCATTTGAATAAAATTGGTAAAGGACCACTAGGCAATGCTACTTACTTAATTTCAAGCATCTGAGCATAGCAGTTCTAACACGGGTGGGAAACTCCATAAACAGAGCCAATGGCTCTGATAAGGAAAGGTTATGGCGGATTTTTCGGAGCACGTGCGGCTATGATTATATCGGTTGAAATTTGGACTAAGAAAAGGTGAATTTCGCATTCGTGGCATAAATTCGATTTTACGGCGTGGAATCTCAAAAAAAGGAGAATGTAGTTCAGTGCTCAGGTCTTTTAACTTCTTTTCTACGCTAAGGTAAGTTGTCATATGCGTACGGTTTTGTCTGAATCATTTGTGTCGTGGGGTGACAGAAGGATAATTTACGGATAGGCAGCTAACAACTGCGTTGAAATTCCTGTTGACATGATATAAACATGAGAGATTTGGTGGTCGAAGAGCGTCCACTGATTGTCTGATCCTTCCCCATTCGCAAAAAGTAAGAATTGAAAGCAAATAAGAGAAATTGAGAATAAATAAACCGAGGCTTTGATTATGTCGAGCGGCTCTGATTATATCGGCCGGCTCTGACGTAGGACGGCTTCTTTTGTAAGAGTCGGTTACTACTGAAGTAAATGTCTTGTAGTAGTGTTATTTACTGAAACTGTAGTCTGAATCACATTCAAGGACGTGTGTTTGATATTTATTTGGGTTCTAAAGGCTGACAAAATTAGTTGCAGTGTTTGACAGATGACTGATTTCTAAATATCATTAAGGCGAGAAAAAGGAGGTTTTTATAAGTGCATTTGATTTGAAGTTAATGGATGTTGTTGTCCATAGCAAACATTTTGTACTGCATTATATATCAGTGTAAAGGTTTCCCATAGCCTAGTGGCCGTAGAGGCATTGGGAATTAGAGGCCCACTGAAATAAAAGATGGAGCCCATCTCCGTCCTTCCGCTGCCTTACTAATCCCTGATTCTAAATAGGTCCTCATTTACTGTTGGGTTGACAGAGAGTTTTCCAGTCGTCGGATGGCCCTACCCGGGTTAGAACCCGCGACCTTCCGGCGATCTTTTGCATCATAGCCGTGTAACTCTAACCACTTGACTACGGCGCCTTTTGATTGTAGTAAATTCGTAGTTAACAACGCTGTGAAACACCCTTATACAAATATTATCTCGTCATTATTATTCATGTTGTTCCAATTCTCGTAACGTTGGTCTCCACGAGGATCAGCGGAACGAATCCATGGCTGCATCTCCTGGCACCGAGTCTGTCTATCCATTTGACATTATCAAGAATTCTTTTTATTTAAAAAAAATGTTGCAAAAATATGAACCCATGATGATGTGTAAAAATTTAACGTGCATTGTGTTCTGAAAGGACAGTGATGGAAAAGGGAGGTAGCACAAAAGCTTTAACTTTGGAGTCTTGCAACCTCGTTAACTTTCACATTTGATCGGTAAGCTTGTTTTACAATTTGTATATGTTGGTTTCATATATGCATTGTAATCGAATATGAAAGCTTTTATTTTTCCTGGAAAGAAAATGACTTTCCTTGATAACAATTCGTCCATGCAAAAATCCTAATTCTCAGTTACTGGTGAAAGTAAGTGCACTTAGTACTTGTTAGCCGCTTAGGAGGTGTAAGCCTGCCCAGGAATAGTGTGGTTTGGTTAACTGACCGTTCCGACATGGCCATACCTGTTTACCCTGGACGTTTCAAAAAATTACACAACTACAACTACAACACTGGTCGCCTATATAACCCATGGTAAAATCTAGAGATTTGTTGCGTGACTAATCACTGGGCGGACTAGCGTAACGTTATTGAACGCCATTCGGACGAAATTTTGATTCGTTTGATGATGTCATTTTTATTTCCATGGGGATAGACGGCGTAACTTCAGTAGTCACCGACTCTTACAAAAGAAGCCGTCCTACGTCAGAGCCGGCCGATATAATCAGAGCCACTCGACATAATCAGAGCCTCGGTTTATTTATTCTGAATTTCTCTTATTTGCTTTCAATTCTTACTTTTTGCGAATGGGGAATGATCAGACAATTAGTGCACACTCTTGGACCAACAAAACTCTCACGTTTATATCATTTCAACAGGAATTTCAACGCAATTGTTAGCTGCCTATCTGTAAATTAGCCTTCTGTCACCCCACGACACAAATGATTCAGACAAAACCGTACGCATATGACAACTTACCTTAGCGTTAAAAAGAAGTTAAAAGACCTGAGCATTGGACTACATTCTCCTTTTTTTGAGATTCCACGCCGTAAAAACGAATTTGTACCACAAATGCAAAATTAACCTTTTCTTAGTCCAAATTTCAACCGATATAATCATAGCCGCACGTGCTCCGGAAAACCGCCATAACCTTTCCTTATCAGAACCATTGGCTCTGATTATGGAGTTTCCCACCCGTGTCTAAAGGAGAAGATTTTTGAATATTTTTCTATGTATCTCTATGGTTCAAACCAAGGACTCCCTGTCCTGGGGCCATTTTGGACTCTGGGGCCACAATTTGAACAAATTTGGTAGAGGGCTACTAGGCAATGCTACATAGCAAATTTTAAGCATCTGTGCCAAGCAGTTCCGGAGAAGAAGATTTTTAAGTATGTTTTATTTTCGAACCCAAGACCCACTGCCCCAGGGCCATGTTGGACTCCAGAGACACTATTTGAACAAACTTGGCAGAGGTCTACTAGGCAATGCTTCATGCCAAATATCAAAGCCCTGTTTCAGAGAAGATGTCATTTAAAGCAAATTGTTCACGCCGCACGACGGATGAGGTACGACGGACGACGGACACTAGCTGATCACAATAGCTCCCCCTGAGCCTATGGCTCAGGTGAGCTAAAAACATGTAACACATCAAATACTATTAGCATACCAAAAATCAGCTTTCAGGATGAAGCAGCTCAGAAGCTGAGAAATGCAAAAGTCAAAAAAGGGAGAAAAGTGATAAACTAAGTAAATAAGAGTACCATTCTTAGTCATAAACATTCCCTTAACAGTATGCATATCACCATAAAGTTTTGTTAAACTATTTCAAACGGTTAACTTAAGGAGTTACATGCACAGAGTAAAACAGAAACTGATGCAAGGGCAGATAAATCAAAGGTAAGTAAAGCCAGAGTTATGATTCATGCTCATGATACATTGCCCCGTTATTATACAAAGTTTCATTAAAATATTTCAACAGGTTAAGGAGTTATGGTGAGAATGGGGGGAATGCGGCTTGCCTAAAAACTTATTAAAGGGAGGTTACTCCAAAATTAAGGAAAGGGGAACAGCCATTCTTATATGTGACACGCCGTCTTGTGATCATGCACACTGCTATATAGTTTCATCAGGATATTCCAATGGTTACTAAGTTATTGAATGCATAAGATTAGTATACAAGAAAAAAACCTACAATATCTAATCAAAGGGATGCTACTCCAAAATGAACAAAGGGAGTGCAACCATTGTCCCATCCTAATATATATGCCTACAAAATTTCATGAAGATATTTCAAACGGTTACTGAGATATGGCGCGCACAAGAATGTTGACGGACGGACAGACGGACAGCGCCATGCCATAATACGACCGTTTTTTTTTTTCAAAACGGGCGTATAAAGATGAGGGCTGATGGAAGGATTCTGAACCCCACCCCCTCCCCCCAATATGCTTAATAAAATATATGACCCCTCCTCCCCCTGCTCCAAGGCTTATTGATTTCCGACCACCGACCTCCAGTACATCACCTAAAAATTTGGACCCCCTCCCCCACTAAATGTACCCCCTCCCCCACCTGATAATAAATGATTCGTCCCTAACTACTGCGTGTCTCCTTGACAGAGTTAAGTGTATTTGTCCATTCTTATTTGTTTTTACTGAAAAAATGTAAATTCATATTTCGTGTGAGTGTTCTGAGCGGACATACATAATGTTCGATTTATTTTTATGGACATTTAAAGGGACCTGATTTTCTTTTTCATGATCACCCAGAAATCGGGGCTCGTTCCTGAATTTCGTTTTCGGTAACGGCAGGCTATAGGACTGGGTCTCCTTATTTTAATTCCGTTATACCATAAAATTCTAGGTATTGGGACAGATTGGTATGAGCGAACAGTACAGACCCGGATTAGGCTACTCCTAGATGAGCAGTCTGATCAGGGTCTACACTGTTTTTATTCCATCTGCATCATTTGGTTACCGCATTGAAAAAAAACAGGCTGTTCCATGTTTGAGACAATTACGGTGATTATTTTGGGTGTCAAAATATTTGAAATTTTATGGTAGTACTGATTGCTACTATGTAGAGGGAGTGGTGGTGATCAGGCTTGTTGTATTTTTCTGTTTGATATTGTTTGATATATGTTTCTGACTTGTATATGTTTTGTTAAGTGGGCCTTAAGGAAGAGTGGTGTGTAGCTTATTGTGTCACCCACTGAAAATAAAGTCTTTATTAGTAATAATAGGCCTATATTAGTAACCTTTCGTGAACTTTTAAATTTCCGTTGTTTGATTTGCGAATGAGAAAACTGAACAACCGTCAAAATGGCGAGTCCGATGATCGTAGGGGTGGGGGCGAGGGGATGCATGGTTACCCCTCTGGGCCATGGACTGTCTGCAAGGTAAGAGGTTTAAATATGCAATTATTCAGCGCCGGGTAATGCCACTAGTCACTAGGTTCACATTTGAGAACATTTCTCCACGGGCCAACTACGAAAGCAAGATGCCTGGCCATGAAATTGAATTTCTGGGTCTGCAGCAGGCCCAATTACTACAATATTTTCCAAGTCTTAAATCAAATAAACAACCCAAACAATTTTATTTCGCGAAAGGACACTAACATGCGACATAGGCACCTGATTACAGAAATTCAGAATCCAGCGTTATAAATAGTAAGTAATACTGAAGGCTTCTCACTCGCTAGTTTTGAATCAACGGAAGTGTGTCTGGTTCCTTGTTCCTCAAGCGACTATTAAACTGATTGTCGTTTTATGCTATTGACATGTGCAGACGTTTTGGTAAAGACGCACTGTTGTCAAAAAAGCGGTTGTAAACAAAAGAATCAATGCTGAAATCGTATTAAAATATTAAATTGAACATAAACCTTTCGACAGAAAGAAGAACTTAGTCAAATGAGCAACTTTGGTAAAACCTCGGAAACTATCTGCACACGTCAATAGCATAAAACGACAATCAGTTTAATAGTCGCTTGTGGAACCAGGAACCAGACACACTTCCGTTGATTCAAAACTAGCGAGTGAGAAGCCTTCAGTATTACTTACTATAACGCTGGATTCTGAATTTCTGTAATCAGGTGCCTATGACATGCGACAGTGACTGAGTCCAAATATATAAGATGGATAACTCTTACAATGATAACTACAGCTGCAGCTGTAACGTTCCAAGTAGTGACTAAAACGTGCCCACCAGCGACTGTTCCCAGTAGCGATCTGTTGCGTGTTACAATTAGACACTTATGGAATAATGTGGTGATGACGGCCTGTTTGTGTATATACTATGCCCAATAAATATAGCAATTTTCTGTATGTATCAGATCCACCATACACTCATTTGACCTATTCCGATGGATTCACCTATTCCGGTGTATCCTGTTTCTTTTTCTGCAACGAAACAAGCTAGAAGCGAAATGATTTTTAGGTAATTACTTTCAATATTTATTTGTCAAACCAACATATACTAAGGATCTCATTTATCAATCAAAGATACGGAAAACTGAGTTTAAAAGTGGCTGGTAATGCATATTTAACAAGAAAAATGACAGATGTTTTCAGGCCAACTGTGAAAATAGGGTCAGACAATATTTGTGTAAACAAATATGTCGTAAACCTATATGTCTGTCGATTGCTCATTTTACTAGCTATCTAAACCGATAAATATCAAAATGAAATAAAATCAGTTACTTAGGTTTATTGAAATTTTAATTTATTAGCTCATTTAGCCTATTCCGGCGGATAGTATATTTGGGGAATGTCTCTGAGTTCTAAAATCCATATTAGTGCTGCATTCACGTCATGCAATTTGAATATGCAAGTAAAACTCCATAAGGCTTTATTTTGAATTGTCATTTATCATAGAATCCTGGATAAAAATATCAAACATAGTACTTACGAGCACTGAATCACCGAAATAATTTTTCAGTGAAGCCGTGTGCAAAATCAGATGTTTTAAATAATCAATTATGTCAAATAAACATTTGTTTGCATAAAATCATCTTTCACCGAGCTAGTAATAATCCGACAGTTTACTTTTGGGGCGCCCCTCGTCGGTTCTTTCGATGTATTGTAAACAATTTACAGATCCACCGGAATAAAAGAAGGTGCGTCGAAATAGGATAAAAGACAACGTCTGGTTGTCGTCAGATTTACCTATCTTCCTCAAATAGTTTGTGAACCCAAACAAAGTGCCTCAAACAGGAGGCTTTTATTTATTTAATGACACAAATAAATTAAAAAATGACAGTGTATTTAGACTGTAGCGCACGGTCGACTAAAACATGCGTCGGAATAGGTCAAATGACTGTATTAGGAATTAATTGTCACTTTACTGCATAAAGATACAAAGGTCGATCATTTGAGAGTGGCTGGCAGGTAAAAGATTCAAGATGGTTCAATTGTAGCGTTTGAACTACCGTAACGTCAGTTTTTATGACCACTGTATCTGAAGTATATTTTTGATCATGAAAAAAAGTCAAACCATAATGAGGCGGCTGCTTTGCTGCTAAAATAAAGGAAAACACTCTAAAACATTTGATTATGCTACGCGTATGAGGTTTACAAAGTTCGGAAATTTGACGTTTTCCCTCGTTTTTACGTTATCATCTTAAAAAGTTGTTTCCAATCGGTATTTCTTGGATTCCTTTAGATTGTATGATTGTTTGGTGCCTACCAATATGATAACGTAAACAATTCAGAAAGAAAATTCTTCCCGGTTACTGAGCACAAGTCAAAAGTCTCAGACTTACGTCATCATTTTCTCACAGTTACGTTACACTCCAATGAAGAAACTACACAATTCAATGAAACATGGTGTGACATTTAATTTTAGCCTATTGGTTTTTCTCGGGTTTTGATTCTGCATTGAACTGAAGCACCCGTGAATCATTGCAAATTGGACCGAATTATAACGTTTTAACGTCAATGGCGCATGCTAAGCTTCGTCAGTTTTAAGCTTAACCATATCTTTTACACATTCAATAGCTTTGACAAGAAAACTGGGAATGAAAATAATGAGAAAGACCGTACAAAAAATCACATGCTTGCCATTTTTATGTTGCTTTTCAATGGGTTCGAATTTCGGCGAACGACCCCTTCCGCGCTTATCGCTTTCACTTAATATCGTTTTTAAAGATGGCTTCTGTAATCCCATAGTATCTTAAGCCCCAAATACGGTTCCCTTCGATGCATTTTCATTTCGCTAAATGTTGCACTTCAGTAATTAGTAAAATTGCAAAATACAAAAATTTGCTAAATATATTTTGCTTAGTATATCATTATTATAACTATTCACAGCTGGCACCTGGGGTCGAGATGGCGTCAAACTGACGTCGATGCGACGTCATAACGTCGAAACGGCGTCAATGCGACGTCTTTTCGACGTTAAGGGCCTGCTGGGTTATTATTATTATGGGCTATTATTACTACTATTAATTGTATTGTGACAGAGCAGTGGCGTCACCCCTAGAGCCTAGTTGTGTTGTTTGCTTCCCGGTGGTGGCAGTGATTTCCTGAACAGGAGGAGAGTTATCCCTAGGTTGTTCGGCCTCATGTTTTAATAATCATCATTATTATCTTCTTATTGTTTTTATTATCGTTATTATTATTATTATTATTTATGATTATTATTATCATTATTCTTTTGTTTTTCTTATACTTTTTTGCTTACTCATCTACATATTCTCTGTTTATATTATTACTAGAAAAGAGCCCGCGCAAGCGCGGAAATATTTCATGATGGTCAAGTTTATATAAAAAAAGCGAGTTTTAATTTTTCAATGTAAATGGCCTTAGGCCCAGGTGAAGATATGACCTTTACCATGAATACTCACTAAAGCTTCATTTACCTAATTGGTTGTCTGCATCTACAAACTTTCAGGTAGCAGACTGCATTGTTTCTAAAAAAAAATCAACTTTTTTCACTTTTTCCTATAGAAAAACCTAAGTGACTCAAAAGTTGACCTTACCGTAAAACAGATCAAGGTCATCCCAGAGTCATCATTTATATAAATTTTGTTTAGCTTTTGAGTCCTTGATGCGACATGCTACGTTTCAAGATCATAGGATTTGTAGTTCTTGGGGAGAATTGGTTGATTTGATGCTTAACGTCCTCGGTAAACAGCTAAGGTCATGTCGGGACGGTCAGTTAACCTAACCACACTATTCCTGGGCAGGCTTAGACCTCCTAAGCGGTTAACCAGTACTAAGTGCACATACTTTCGCCAGTAACTGACATCTGCTCTTCTTGAATCAGCGGAAGGAGAAACAAAAGTATGTGGCCAGACCGGGTTTCGAACCCAGGACCTCTGACTTATGAGTCAGATGCCCTGTCGATTGTGCTACGCGGCCCGGCGTGGTTCTGGGGGAGAAGATTTTTGAAATTTTTTACCATAATAAATGTTTGCCATCTTGGTTATGTGACCTGTCCTGGGTATTTTTTTTCTGGAAAAATTGGGTCTTGGAATGTTTTTGGGGAAAATATTTAAGCCCTCTGAAGACTAAAGGCTTATTTAGCTTCGTTGAACCATTGACATTGATTTGTCTGCTTCGCTGGAAAAAATGCCCTTTCTTACCTGGCGCATGTGTGTTAACCTTAGACATTTTTAATTTTTGTCTTTTCGAAAGTTCAGTTCAGTTTGAATTCTCCTAACGACGTTCCCCAAGTGGCTCAGCGGTACGTAACCATAGCCGCACACACTTGGCGCCGTGTGTCCGTCCAACTTTTCGAAAGACCATGTGCGTTGAGTTTTATTCTTCAATGGGCGAGATCGATTGGCTACTCGTATTGACTATTGTTCTGGAAGAAAATGGGTCGTTTCGAGCCAGGGCCGTCGGGACTATGACCATTTAGTTTTTCATCCGTTTAGACATATGAGCAAATTTACAAAAATAAATCGTTATTTATGGGGAATGACGTACGTTCATGGGTCGGATTTTTGTATTAGAACCTGCTAAATTTGGACTTGCTAAGCAGCGCGCCGATATAACGACGCAGAACCGAAACGACCGGATTAATTTAAAACGTGTATTCGAGTACACGATAATTTCACTCGAACGCACCCATTGTTGACAAAAAAAATTCGACCAATAGTCGAAGTTTCTAGAAAAATACTTGGGAGAATTTAAAAGGAAAGACGAATTTAATTCCCAAATTCTTTAAATCTACGTGAAACTAAAACACACGCTAACCGAAATTATCAATGATAGCAATATGCGAAAGAACCAGTATAGAAATTACGCTTGAAAATGCCACCAATTTTGCAGTTTATGCGTTACTTCGTTTATTTAGTATTATAGATGGTGCAGCCTAGTTGACGATTTGTATATACAGTTCTAAGGGAAGGGCTGTAACTAATGTTGGTAGAGCTTGTAGCCTAACCCTATTGTTAGTTCTAAGACAATAAAATATGTTTAAACTAAACTACCCAGAACTCTCATATTTTGACAAGTTCTAACAATCTCATCAAAAGCCGCCAGGCCAACTGAAAGGAAAGTTCATATATAGCCTTCAGGGGTTGAGGGAACGAAAATTTATTCAAATGGTCCCGGTTACATGACCAACATGGCCACCACGCCCATATATGATAAAACCTTTAAAAATCATCTTCTCCACAACAAGTTGACCGATGGTCTTGAAACTCGGTATGTATCATTGGGTACTCAAGTACTTTCAAGATTGTTCAAATTATGACTCTGGATTGACCTTGACCTTTTTTGCGGCAAGGTCAAATATGGGAAAATGCTAGAATATAAGATTTCATGGAAAGTTTTGAAGATTTTGGCCTAAAAATTGGTATATACAGTCATCTTAATGAGTACACGAAAATTTATGAGTACAAGAGGTCAAGGTCATTCTTTGACCTTTGACCCAGAACTCTCATATTTTGACAATTTCAAACATCTCCTCAAAAGCCACTGGGCCAATTGAAAGGAAATTTCATATAGAGCCTACAGGGGTTGAGGGAACGATTTTTTTTTCTAACGGTCCTGGTCACATGACCAACATGGCTGCCCTGTCCATATATGGTAAAAACCTTTACAAATCTTCTACCTCAGAACCAACTGACCAATGGCCTTGAGACTTGGTATGTAACATTGGGTACTCGAGTACTATCAAAAGTATTCGAATTATGGCCTTGGGTTGACCTTGACCTTTTTTTACGGCAAGTTCAAATATGGGAAAATGCTAGAACATAAGATTTTATGGAAAGGTTTAAAGATTTTGGCCTAAAATTGGTATTTAAAATTGTCTTAGCGGGGTCATGAAGAATAATAAGTGCAAAAGGTCAAGGTCATTCCTTGAACTTTGATCCAGATCTCTCATATTTCGACATTTTCAAACATTTCCTCAAAAGCCAAAGGGCCAATTGTAAACACATTTCATGTAGAGCCTCCAGGGGTTGATTGAATAAAAATTTGTTCAAACCGTCCAGGTCTCATGACTAACATGGCCGCCATACCCATTTATGGCATAAATCTTTAATATTTTTCTTGTCTAGAACCAATACATATATGGCCTTGAAACTTGGTAAGTAGCATGAAGTACTAGACTAGCACCAAGACTGTTCAAATGATGACCTTGGGTTTGGGCATGGTCAAATTTGGGAAAATGCTAGAACATAAGATTTCATGGAAAGTTTTGAAGATTTTGGCCTAAAATGGTATACAAGGTTGTCTTAAGGAGTACATGAAGATTTGTGAGTACAAGTGGTCATGGTCATTCTTTTTTTACTTTTGACCCAAGACTCATATTTTGATAATTTCAGACATGATAAGAAAAAGCCACCTGGCCAATTGCTAAGGTGAGCCATTTCGGGGCTCATGGCCCTCTTGTTATTGTTTGCAATGGTATGTCCGAATTTACCTGCTGTCCGAAGTTACCCGACTTTACCCTAGTCAGTGATTCGTATGATAATATTTTTTGCTGAATAAATGTTGGGAACATTCGCACTGCAAAATCTCGTGACACTTTTGGGCAAAAAAAAAAATGGTATTGTTTTTGTGTGCGATACGTTTGCAACTTTAGCGTCTTGTTAATTACAACGTCGTTAGTTTTGAACAAATGTGCTCTGATGGCTCGATAACAGAAGTATGATTATTTAACCATTGGCGTTCGCCGCGCACTCGTTGTTGATCAGTATACTGGATGGATGGATGGATAACTTGCGATTTTACGTCTTTTCCAACAGTACTTGTTATATCAGGACGATGACATGGTGATAATGAAAGGCTGTGTGCAACGGAACTCCGTTTACGGCTGAAAAGATTCTCGCATCAAGCATGGATCGAACCTGGGGCCGCTGGATCAGCTAGCGCTTAACCTACTGAGCTTGCGGGGCTCCTCAGTATACTGGTACAAAAAAACGTGAATACCTCGACTGGCGAGCGCTAACCCAGCAGGCATTGAACATTGAATCAATACTGAATCAATGTTGAGACTCAGTCTTGAATCAATGTTGAGTTAACCCTGAATTTGAAAATTGAATTAACCTTGAGGCCTTAATATTGATTCAACATTTGCCACTCAATTTAAAACAATGTAGAATTACACCTGGAATTTGAACCACCATGTTTTTACGACATAGTTTGAACGGGAGACAACATTCGTGACTTCCCGTGTGCTTACCTTCCAAAAGGACTCAACTCTCAAAGAAAAGAATTTGCTCCTAAGGTAGCGTATTCTGTCCTTATAGAATTGATTTCTTTTGAGAAAGGCGACAAGAGAAAATGACAGTCGCGTCTTAGGCCTATATCGAATTTTAATTAACGTATGCGAATTCTAGATAAAAGCCCCGTTTAGGGTTGAATAGGACAAAACCAAAATTTTTAGTTTTCTAGTCAAGCAATACATTATCAAAAACTTCAATCATTTGTGACTCACTAAATGAATTTCTTCTGAGCTTTAAACAAACAAGTCTTATGTCAGTGACGTCGTGAAAATGTGATGGTTTGACGTTTTTACGCAAAATTAATGGCTCTTAGATATCCAAGGTCCATAAAGCTGTGATATTCTTTTTGCCCAATCTCTACGCATTACGCGTGAATTGATGCAAACATTAATTTTTATTAGCTGTTGAAATTTGCTCTATATCACGTATAAAATAAAATAGAGAGAAAAAAAAAACACGCTCCGATCTCAAATTCTGATATGTTTTAATGAAATTTAAAGTTGGTATATTAATGAAATAAAATTACGAGTTCACCGTGTAAATATTTCTCAAAGTAGATTTTTTAGACTATACCCCTGTTCAGACAATGTCGACCTTTTTACATGTAGCGTCAAACTGAGATTGACTCTAACCGTGGTTTCGAACATAGATTTTAATTCCTATAAAACAATCCCGAATTATTCTAGAGAATCTATCAAAATGAAAAGCGAAAAAAAAAAAAAAAAAAAAAAAAAAAAAAGAAGTATCTCATTTCGTCTTCTAGATAGAAGAATTGAAACAGGTCTGGGGTTCATTTTTCCCGGTTCTACTTTTCGTAAGTAATTGACGTCATGAAATACGAGGTACGCGAGAGTACAACAAACGAGACGTCACGTTACGCAAAATAAATGTCGTGGCAAAAATGGAACCTTAAAGTGTTGAAACCTTCCTTCCTGGGAGACGGAATACGATATATTTTCCTGAAGGGATCATAACTGACGTCATAAGAAATGCACATTGTTCCATGACTAGCCTATCTTGCAAGATTAATATTTTTTTAGCAAAGCTGATACAATGAATTTCGTACTGGAATATTTTTAGTATAACAGATAATATAGGTATCCATCCAGAGCTTTTTGTATCCAGAGTAAGGAAAATATGAATTTGTCCTCCTATAGATATTTCCTCCACTTCTACTCGGTGTCTCTACCCTAACATCAATTGTCAAGGAATATTTTGAAGAAAATACCCGTGACTTAAAGTTTTGGAGTGAAGGTCATTGGGTGATCTATAAACCTAAAAATTAAGACATAATTTTCAAGAATCGGTCAACATTTTTAGGATTATGGCAGACTCATATACACTATTTCTTCGTAAATGGAGAATAAATCAAACGCCCCACAATAACATATTTAGACGCTATCGTTAGAAAAGAAATGTATTTGTTTCATACTCAAAGAGAAGTCATGTAGTTTTTTTTTCTGTTCAATTCCCATAACAATCCCACCTGGGCACACAACATGGACTCAACATTGAAACAAGCTTGATTCAACGTCATGACATTGAATCAAATTTGATCAAGGTTGCATTCCACCATTAATTTTCCATAGACGACAATATTAACATCTTGTCATTTTATTCAAAAACTGTACATACAAAGAAAAAAAGTCACTTGCTTCCCAACTCATACAGCCGCCACTTTGTATGGAATATGGCAACCACCAATTCGTACCGCAAAAATAGCATATTTTTCTACTAGGGCATCAGGTACAAAAATCAACCAAATCTCCTTCTAATAGAAACATTTATCAATTAAATATGCCTGTTTGTAACTATCTTTTTTTGGTCTTTTTTATACTGTAATAAATCTAATTGACGGGTGACGTCATCTCTGTTACAATGTTAACCTAATGCTCTCCCCGAAAAGGGCGGGGCAAGCCCTCATGATAATTTAGTGGACTGTACCCTTTAAGGTTGTGTGCCTGCTTGGATGCTCCCCAGAAGGCTCAAAGGAACAAATCCATAAGATGCAACTCCTGGCATGTATCATTAAATTTATTAAACGAGATGGGGAAAAATAAGATGCGAGGCTTTGTCGAGCATCTTATCGGGTTTTCCCAACGAGTTTAATAAATTCAGTAATTCAGGAGCACGAAATTTCTATTTATCATATGACACTAAAATCACATTTTATTAGCAAACTTTGCATTACAACGTCACCAGATGTCGCCATTAGAAAACGCGACGTTTTTATGGACGTCAACACTTAACGGTACGACATATTTTCATATTTAATCCACTAGTTGATAATCGGTTTAATGCATTGCTTTGTAACACTCTCAGATGTGACGTCATATGATAAAAAAAGTGTCTTCCTATCTAACATTCCGATTAGCAATTTTGTTTGTTCTTTTTTCAACTTTAACTAAAGAGTGAGAAGATGAGAGAGAGAGAGAGAGAGTGTGTGTGTGTGTGAGTGTGTGTGTGAGAGAGAGAGAGTTTCGTCTACAGAATGTTGTATGATTCTGATCATGCTATACGGAATGGCAGACTTTCTTGTTCAAGTTCTGAGAAATCTAAAATTTGAAATCGATTTAGACTTTTATTCTAGATCATCGTCTTTTATATTATTTGGATCCTTTTGAAGCTAATCACTCTTTGAATCGACTGTCCAATTAAAATTAAGAAAATACAGAATGCGTTTTCTGGTTTCGTCACCACATATTGTCAGGATTACTGACGAGGCTTTATTTGCCGAAACTACGTAGTCTGGCCCATGTTCCTACTTCTGTATGTATTCTCTGCTCTTGAAGGAACCTTTCAAGATTCTAATTTTGCTTTAAGGTGAATGGGTACACTGCCATTTTCATTTTCATTTTCCTTCTCAGTTGGGATCAATTCTTAGAGGAAAGAAGCTAGTCCTCTTGGAGCAAATTATTTCCCTTTGAAAACTGCTCCCATTTTGAAAGGGCTACGCTGCCAAGGGAAACAAATAGGAAGTCATAGTAGTTGTTTCCCTTCGCAAAACTGATGAAACAAAAACAAAACAAAAAAATGAATAAATAAAGAAAATAATGAATAATGATAATAATAAATAATAATAATAATAGATAATACTGGAGGTGACACATGCACCTTAATGTGTCGCGGCTACTGTTCCAACTGCACCCTACCCATTCAAATGTGACAATATACGATCTTCATCGGTATTAATACGTTTCAATACGCTCAATGTCAATTCATCATAAAATTATAAAGAAATGACTGAGGCCGAATAAGTTGACGGTAGTTATGGATTTTTGTAGGTATTCAAGATATATATAAATAATATATAAAATAAATATTTTTCATTATTCACCGGCATAGTTGATTTTATTTCTCTCTCTCTATCTATCTCTCTCTTTTCTCGCTCGCTCTCTCTCTCTCTCTCTCTCTCTCTCTCTCTCTCTCTTAGTTTCACTCCGATTTTCATGAATCATCAAGTTCCGAACACTTTTGAATTTTAGTGGGTGCTTTCCTTTAAAAGTAAAATGTATCGCTCTAACAACGAACTTAAATGGATCGATCATGACTGGCAAATTATCAGATCTCTTTATAATCAGCAGCATTATAGTGTAACTATCCGGGATCAACCTCCTCATCTGAAATCAACCGTTAAATGGTAATTTTTCGGGTGAGGTGTTCAATATTTGTGCTTCGATAGATTTGAGTATTTAAACCTTGCTCAAGAGGAGCTGCTAGCTCTTACTAAGATTTTAGCTATATGTCATTGAAAATGTCTTTTAAAGACCTTTTCACATTATTCAGCCAAACAGTTGTGCTTTTTTGAGTTGGTGTTCTTATTTCACAGGTAAATTTCACACTGCTTAATTTCATCAGGCACGACTTTCTTAGTTCATCTTTTCATCATACGATATATAGGCTTTTCGAAAGTTTTAAAGCGAAAATAGTATGAAATAGGCGCCACTTAAATTGTAACCAACCAATTTATGCAATAATGGCTGTGCAATTTAAAACACAAGCTAAGGTGTACACGGCTTTTTTTATCTTCTGCAATTTTTACATTACATATACAAATATCAGGTGTTTTGTTTTTAAACAGGTATATTGTTGTTTATTCTGCAATTTTGAGAACAACGGCAGCAAGATTAAAACTTTATAAAAAGTTGGCTTGACAGGCATGTAATGATGTAAAGTTAAAAAACTAATTCACGATTGCTTTTCACTTGCAATATTCAAAAAAAAAAAAAATGCACCAGAATGTCGAACAATATAGGAAATTTTAGATTTTTTTTATTTTGATTTCACTTCATGCAGTCATTCTGGCGTTGTTCAAAGTAGGTTCGGCTACAGGGAATACAGTCAAACCTCGATAATTCGAACTGACAGGGACCTCACTATTTCATTCGAATTATCCGTAGTTCGAATTTTCGAATTCGGCCTTTCCCGTTCATTTCCGTACATTTCCGGAATTCATTATAACGGATGTTTCTTTTTTGTCTATGCTTACTGACGTTCATCAATGAAAACAAAATAAGCTCGTAGAATAATTAACATTAGGACATACCGGAAACATCCACGATCGCGTGACCACCCCACGTGTTTAGCACATGTGCACTGTCCAAACATTTTCCCAGCTCTGTAAATCAACTTTTTATGACAATGCAACACCGGCAAAGATCCAATCCAGACTGAACGGAAACAGGCTAGCCGCTAATGGTGACTTGTTTCTATCTTGGACTTTACTGTACTTTCACTTTCCGTTTATGCTTCCGAGAACTGGGCTACTTTCGTTTTCAGAAAAACGACTCAACCGGTCATCTGAGCCTTGTCACGGAAAAGGTTCCTCAGCCATTCGGAGTCAATATATATTGGGAACAACGAATACTCAAACAAGCCTGTCAGTCTGCGCAGTGTAGCTAAAGATTCTGTTTAGTGCCGTGTGCTAACTGTATTTTCCGTGCGCAAACCGTACGAAACCAAAGTTCGAATGTGCATGCTAGTCCGAGTCTTTGCTGGTTACAAAAACCATTACATTTAGCCTTTAAATTTACAAACTTCAAACAAGATAATCCTCATCAATTATGCAATTAGACAGACACCTTTTGCTCAACAGAAATTAATGACTAAGCCATCAAAACGTTGGTGGTCGTGAAGTGATAATTACCTGTACAGGTGGCAGTGATGACCTGAGGCTGTAAATATTTATCTCATCGGACAATAGGTGTTATTTTCGGAGCATGAATTTTGATTTCGAACAATAGAGGGATAATTATAATGAATTTACTCCATCGGGACCTAATTTTTCTTTCGAAAAATCCGATTTTTCGAATAATCGAAATTCGAATTTGCGGAAGTGTTTTTGCATAGAATTAATGGGCTTACGATCGGGACCGTGTTTCATCTTCGAAAAATCCGGTAATTTCGAAAAATCGGCGTTCGAACTACCGAGATTCGACTGTATAATTGTCCTCCGATAAAAAACAACAACAACAACAAAAAAAAAAACAAAAAAAAAATAGCAGCTTTATTTAGCCTCAAAATGCCGACATGAGTATTTTCTCATTAAGAATGTACAGTAAAAATATGCCCAGGCTGATTTGAGTCTGCGCTGGGCGCATATACCACTCTGTTGATTTCTCGTGTCCCGGCTCATTTGTTAGTTCAGTTCAGTTCTATTCTCTTAAGTGGCTCAACGGTACGCAACCATAGTTGTACACACTTGGCACCGCGTGTCCGTCCAAACTCATTTGTCAGTTTGACTTCTGTCCTTATATAGGAGCGCCGGTAGCTCAGTAGGATAAGCGCTGGCCTGCTGATCTAGCGGTCCCGGATTCGCGACCCGATGGAGGCGGAAATCTCTTCAACCGTAAACGGAGTTCAATTGTACACAGCCTTTCATTGTCTCCCTCATATCGGCATCGTCCTTATATTACTGAAATACTGTTGAAAAGGACGATATTACTGAAATACTGTTAAAAAGGACGTAAAATCGCAAGTCATTCAGCCATATATCCATCTGTCGTTATAAATGGGATGATCAATTTTGTTTTAGTTAAGAGTGTTTGGTTCACTTTATTTTTATGCACTTTTTGATATGAAGGAGAAATACACATTTTTCTAATGCAAATAGTGTAGACCCTGATCAGACACCTCGTTTTAAGGCGTCTGATCTGAGCCTGCATGTTCGCCAGTGTCCATTTTATGAACCACTAGAAATTGCCGGTATGTCGAGAATACTATGAGCCGCGACACGAGAAATGGTTGTGCGCCCAGCGCAGACTCAGTTTAGCCTGGTCATCCGCCTAGTCTGAGCAGAGTCTTCTATAAGCTACCTCCGTGCGGACGGCGAAGACTCTGATCAGTCTGGGTGGATACCCAGGCTAATCTGAGTCTGCGCTGGGCGCACAACCACTTTGTTCCCTCAAATTAACATGTTGAGGTATCTAGATAAAAATAATAATAAAAACAATAATAATGAAAACAAAAACAAAAAGAAAAAACACACAAAAAACATGACCCATCCGGTGGTCTGTTGTTTCAGTTTGACACCCTAGCCGCAACTTCAATATGCAACAGATGCAAACACGGATATATTCATAATATTTCCTGTGTGCTTTATGTTTGAAATACTGTCTAAAGGTCTAAACGGACCGCGCATGTCCAGACCAACTTCTTGCGCACATTGCCAGTCTGGTTCTTAAGAGCACACGTAGTTTGCTTTTGAAATCTTATTTTAAAAGAGTTAATTTACGTAATCTGACCAGACTGCAAATGTGTGCAGCCTGGTCAAAGTACGCTCAGATCTAAATCGAAAGCTGTTTGCACTTTCCTTTTGTCAATTTTATTTTCACAGCAAAAGTGAAATAGCTACCTGAAAATGACGTCGCGATCCGGCGATAAACACAATGGTGCAGATGAGATTGTTATCAGTGGAATATCCTGCCGCTTGCCAGAGTCAGATAACATGCAGGAATTCCGTGATAATCTGATGAATGGCGTTGATATGGTTACAGAAGATGACAGACGCTGGAAACCAGGTACAGCCCATTTGAAACAGTTCGAAGACAATTTTTTTATCATGCATGTAACAGTCAAGGGTGTGACTGCTTGCAGTTACAAAATGTATACCTCATACCTCAGTACATTTAGTACCACCATAATAGTGCTACCGGAGTAAACATTGCTTTTAACTAATTTTAAGTCTTCGCATAAAGACAACAAATGTCATTTTGTTCATCTTCGGGGACTTTACAAAAGTACTAAAGACGACGTGTAAACGATTATTTTTCGTAGAACTCCATTACTGAATGCAAAATACCAAGTTTCAAGGCAATCAGTCGACTGGTTCTGGAGAAGCTGATTTTAAAGTATTTTACCATACATGGGTGTGGTCGCCATGTTGGTCATGTGACCTGGACCACCTGAACAAATTTTCATTTGCCCAACCCCTAACAGTCAAATTTCAAGCATATGAGCCATGTGATTTTGAAAAAGAAGATTTTTGAATATGTTTCTATATATACCTGAAAATCAACCACAAAATTTTGTATTTCTACATAGATTTTTTTTACACATTTTCCAATTAAATTCACATCTCTATCACATGAATGCACTTACATTCATTTCTGCAAATTGTTTAGTCTATAATATAGGAAATTTGAAACAAACTGGTAAAAAATGCAGTTATCTTGATAATAAGTTGTTTGTTTTATTTTTTTTTAAATGCAAGAACGATGAATCTTTAGGAAATACTCATAAAAAATTATATACTATCGATCAGGCATGCTTATGCATATTATTTCAGTAAAACTTACATTGCATGTTACAGAATAAGCAAAAAAAGTAATGCAAGAATTGAAAATTTTCAGGAATTCATTTCTGCTATCAATGTATAGTATCTACATAGAAAAATTGCTAACAAAGTTACTTCTGAACAACTGCGCACGTGTGGTGTTGTGTTATGTGGCAGCCGTAACAGATTCTCCGTATATCCGCAGATTATACATTGTCTGGTCCTTTGGACTAGTTCTTATATTAGTCAGTTTGAAAAGTCGTTTCATCGGATTTTCCTGGACCCAAACCCCTGGTCCTTTCGATAACAAAATTCCTCCTACCCGCCAAATTTGAATACTCCGATGGCTGGTGCGATGAAGCGATTCTTTGAGTCAAGTCACGGTTCCTCTCGTTTTGCAACTTATTAAGACAGATGCATTCACTGCTCCACCTTCGGACTGTTCCATGTCCACAAGTTATTGTTACTGAAAGGCTTCTGCGTCTTCCAATTACATGTATCCAGCAGCTGCTCAGCATAGAAGACGGTAACGCGGTTAGAAATATGTCAACTGAGAGTCGCAAAAAACACATGAAATGTACCAACTCATGGAAATTTAAACGTCAAGTAATGCTAACAGAGATGTTCGCTCATCACGTTCGACATTGCCATTTGTTCGGCAATGTGACACCTCCTTAGTAAATAATTGATCGGTGTTAATTTTGGACATGCGACTGTTAAGTGGCCAAACTGCATGTCAGTCCTCAGTCTTCTGTTAGTCTTTATGCACTTGATTGTCGATCTTTTAACGTGTGAGCCGCGAAACGACAAAACTAACAAAGTGGCATTTATAAGCGTCCAGCGAAGACTCAGATCAGTCTGGGCCTCCGCACAGTCTGATCAGAGTCTTCGTTGTACGCATGGAGTTAGCTTAGACTCTTAGTAATCCTTTAAGCGCACAGTTAAGACTCTGATCAGACTGGTTGGCTGCCCAGGCTGATCTGAGTCTTTGATGGGCGCACATACCAATTTGTTGGTTTTCTCGTGTCGCGGCTCATGCAGTCTTTTTCCGGGATGCACAAATACACATGTAGCACCGGCAAGGAGATAAAGCATATAGTCTCATTATTCATTTGTGAATTTTATCTGTGAGTGTGTTAACCTGTTTTTGCCAAGTGTCCCATAAAAGGGACATCGGCAAACAGTGCAGACCAAGATCAGCCGCCGCAATACGCAGCATCTGGTGAGAGTTTATACTGTTTATATAAGACAAATGCGTATTTCTCATTAGAATAAAATAAAACTGATAAAAATTAACTAAACCATACACCTAAACAGTTTATCTTATACTGTTTATATAAGACAAATGCGTATTTCTCATTAGAATAAAATAAAACTGATAAAAATTAACTAAACCATACACCTAAATTAACAAATGGACTCATCCAATTAATTAGAACAGAAGAGTCGGACAGGCAAAAATGGGTTAAGTGAAGTTATATGACAGGGTTTGCCAAAATACGGTTGATCTGTTAAATGAGCCGCGACACGCCAAAATCAACAGATTGGCATGTGCGGCCAGCAAAGCAAGCCTAACTTATCTTATCATACGAGTTGACACTAATCGATATTATCTGTGGCGAGAAATGCATTGGATTGAATAGGAAACCAATGGTTCACAGAAAATTGTAAAAATATTAATTAATACTGAATTTATATGCATACAGATTCATAATATTCAATTTAAGTGCTATCCTTTACACATTTTTTCATAATTTTACGTTAATATTAAATTGGGGGATTTTTAGGTTGAAAATGTGACCCTCTAAATGCAATACTTATATAGCAAACAGCACTGAAAATGCAGAGGGTATCCTTTTTTTATTCCCAATATCATTTTCAAATATAAAGTTGCATAAAATATGCATACGGATTCCATAGCTGCAATAAATTTTCTTTCTAATGTTATAATTTTTATTGGAAAAAAATGAAAATTAATTGGGGGATTTTAAGGGTTTTTACAAACTTAATTGTTTTAAATTGTCACAAATGCACCCGAATCTATTTTTAGAAATCGTAGACTAAGCGTGAAGCTATACCTGTCCGAGTTCCCCCTGGCTATTTTAGCTAAGTGTACACATTTTTATCAGATCTTTATAATTGATTTGCAATATTGCTATATCGACGCATGAATACTGACAATAAAATTTTGATAATTCATTTATAATCATTATTGCTAATCTGCAAGCGACGCTCTGGATCCCTGACCAGACTGCGAATTAATTGCTGTGTACCGATTCTTTCACTGTGTCTAACACACACACACACTACCAATATTAAATTTCCTAATTAACTATGCAGAAAGACATCATTTAATCAATTTGCAAAAACAAATGAGTACATTTTCTTCCTTGTGAAAGAAATATATTCACATTTCGTTTGCTTTCTCTGAAAAAAAAAAAAAAGAAAAAAAAAAGATTTGAAGAAAATTGTTCTTTATTTATTTGCACTTGAATATATGATTATATTTCTATGATTTAAACTTGTTTTTGCTGTCAATGTATTTTCTAAATGTGTCGTTGATGTCCTGTTTGTATTATTTATACTTTTTATCAAAATATACTCTTCAAATTATAAATTCTGGCGAAATATCTAACAACGGGAATATTTCACATAAAACAGCTAAATAGCGGCTTAAATGCATATAAATGAATAAATAAATAATATTGACACAGAAATGTACAGGCTAATCTAAGACGCACATTTTTTGTCCGTATTTTTAATTAATTGCAATTCACTGGAATAGATAGTAGTTTTAATAATTTACAGTTTGTCTCCCGATGATTGAAATAAGAAGTGGCGTCAATATTATCCTCTTTGCCAAAAAGGTGCCGAATTGAAAGAAATAAAATAGCGAAGCACTTCATTATTCAATAAAATCTAATTGACGTAACAAAATCTTTTTTATACTAAATATTCTGCTAATTTTACTGTCATAACTTTGTTTTTACAAAACACATTACTAGCTGCGCAGCCGGTTCCGTGTCTTCACAATATATCTACAGAACATCTTTTGAGCCAACATCGCATACTGAAAACTTAAAAGTATTGTGATCTGACTACAAAATATATCGCTGCCTGTTATTATACGTCTTGAAGATAGTACAATTTGATTATTGTAAATAAAGAGTACTTCCATTCAGTTCCTTTGAAAACTTAAAGGGTTGTCTAATGAGGACTATGATCAGTTTGCGCGAATTGAATAGGCACTTATCAGAGATTGCATAAACTGCAATATTATTTATTATAAAATTATTGTGTCACCTACTAATGGTTATGATCAGTTTGCGCGAATAAGCTTTTTCTATCTTCATATCATAACCGTTAAATGTATTTGTGTGCCAACAGCGCAGACCAAGACTAGTCTGGTGAGAAACGTTGTGTTGTAACTGCAAACAATCTGATCAGTCTGCTCCTCCTCTCAAACTGTTTCAGAACACCTTACTAGATAATGTAGTTTTGTTTACAGATTAGAGACCGATCAGTGTGCACAGTCTTTGTATTTATATTCTGATCATTTTGCGAACAAACAAACAAATAATCTGCAAATTAAATATTTGATCTTTATTTTTCTATCAGTCTATCTTTAACTGTTAGTGCAATACCCTTATTATTTATGACAGCTTGCTCCATGTAATCTCGGATTTTATGACCGATAATTGATATATCCAAATGTAATAAACGGCGTGACATTCACCATTCGCCATCAACAGATTATGACAGTCTTAACATCCTAAAGAAACGCAAAAAATCGTTGCTTGATTACAAAACTGTTATTGTATTTTATTTATCCTTCTTTTAAATAATAGTGTTTTTTTTTATTTGAATATGCTATGTTTGAACAGGAAAAGAATAAAAATAATCAGCCTGCACATCAGCTATTTCTGATCTATTTTCGCATCTGCTCAAGTTGTACATCAACAGTTTATAAGCTATTCAGATAAGCCTGCACAAACTGATAAGACAAGAGTTGTTGATTAGTTTGCGCGGTCGCAATGTCTTATAACTATCGGAATCGGAATTATTCCAAAATTCCAAAGAATATCATTCACCAAGACCTGTGATCATAAGCCTATGCTGATGCGCAAACTGATCAGACTTATCAGCAAAGAACCGGATAAGCGTAGCAAAATACACAGTCTGATCCGAACCATCACTGTTCGCATAAACAAGTATGATTCCCGATAAGAGATTAGTTTGAGTAAATTGATAAACGCTAATCCGGACTGGTACAGTACTGTAATTATCTTAAAAGTATGGAGCAGTTGAATTTATCACGCATTATAGAGGAATTGGCCGAAGGGCAAATTTTGCAGACTCAGAACAAGCTGATTTTCAGAAACAGTCTAATCGGAGTCAACGCTATTTGCTGATGTAATTCTGCCAAAATATAAGGGGTGTTTGTGGTAAGATAAATATATATTTCTTTATCATGCGGAAGAGATTTTTACATGAAAAAAAATAAATAAATGAAGAGCATGTAATTATTATTATTTTTTGTTGTTGTTGTTGACTTGAACCCATAACTGCATAGTGGCCTCTTTCTGTTTATAAGAATTTCCTGTAGTCACTGCAAACAGTGACGGACTCGATGAGACGCCGCATTCTGCAGCGTCTGATCAAGGTCTGCATTGTTTTCTGATGTCACTTTACAGGGAGCCAGGCATTTTTGGGTTAAAAAGAAGGATGGAAAAGTGCATTATGAACAACATGATCAGCGTATACATGGATATTATAGTTTTTAATTATATCCGTTAGTCTTGTTCACTTCTACAACAAAAGCATAAATCAGACTTCATTAGAATACAGAAAGTTTTTATTACGCCAATCTTGTTTCATATACGCTGGTCGATGTTTTTCTCAAAGCACCGAGATTCAAGTATCAGAAGAAATGATTTCGTATGTTACAGATTACAAATATTTAGGTATCTATTTTGCCAAAAACGGCTCATTTACACTTGCAAAGAAACAGGTTGCTGAACAAGCAAATAAGGCGCTCTTCTCACTGCTAAAGAAAATTAAAAACCTTGACTTACCTAATGATCTTCAGATAGATATTTTTAACAAAACAATAAAACCAATCTTGCTTTACGGTTCTGAAATCTGGGGCTTTGGAAATTGTGATGTAATAGAACGCGTTCATTTAAAATTTCTTAAATATATATTTAAGTTGAAAAAATCGACACCGTCTCATATGATATATGGAGAATTAGGCATACTGCCAATTACAACTGAAATACAGTCCCGGGTAATAACATATTGGAGTAAATTAATAGAAAACGTTGAAAAACCTAAATTATCATCTATTATTTATATGGTTTTACACGCGATGCACGAAAATAACCATCTTACGTCAGCATGGATGGATAACGTAAAGCAGCTATTGTGTTCACTTGGTTTCTCAGGTATATGGTACTCGCAAAGTTTTCTTAACTCTAAATGGCTCATTAAGGCAGCAAAACAAAAGATAAAAGATATATATTTGCAAACTTGGTACTCCACTGTAAGTATCTCTTCCGGAAGTAACAATTATAAATTATCTAAAGATAAATTCGAAAAGAGTCCTTACTTAGATTTATTACCACAGTACTTAGGTAGACGATTACTCGCGTTCAGAACCCGAAATCATAAATTTCCTATTGAGACAGGTCGATGGAGTGGACAACCAGTGACGGATCGAAAATGTGTCTTTTGTACTCGCGATATAGGAGATGAATATCATTATTTACTTGCTTGTGAAAAATTTAAAGAAGAACGAAAAGCGCACCTACACCCGTACTACTATGTCCGCCCAAATGTTCTTAAATATAATAAGTTAATGAATACGAAACACGAACCCCACTTGAAAAGGTTAAGCCAATTTGTCGATATAATTCTGAAAATGCCGAATAATAACAGCTAATTTTCTTTTTTCTTTTTTACAAAATGATATATACATTGCCTATGCCACCAGCATTTCACAGTTCAAAAGATGGTTTAGAGTATTGTAAATAATCACATATAGTACATGTGTAGCGATATGGCCCGATCAGATGGACGTCTTCAACACGTGTCTACATGTTTAATGATCGATTCCTTTTCTAAGAAATATACATATGTTATAAAAAGTCCTTCAAGTTATACGCACAAAAAACAAAACAAAACAAAATAATAATAAAATAAATCCATAAGACTTGTAGATGTAAGCGTTGACAGCAGTCTAGGTAAGGGATATGACCCCATCAGCTGTTCGTCCTACGCATGCATTTACAAGACTTCTAAAGATTCCCTAAGTGCAATTACTTTACTTCCGGGGTTATAGATATGATGTATATCAAATCTGCATAAATTTGGAAGGAGTTATGGGACGACCTTTCCACTCTGGACATATATTATATTCAGGTGGTAGTAAAAAATTTTAAAGTTTGTATGTTCCAGTACATCGTCCTCCCATAAGACGTAAGCCAAAAGTCAGTTAGCTATATAATTTGCCGATTAAAACTTGAAGCACTTTCATCCACTCTCCACATAAGTTACTTTCAGCCGAACACGTGATGAAAATGTCTTGTTCACCACTATGCCATGTCTTGTATATGCTTTATATACTGCTCCTTTTGTTGTTTACACATTGTAAACCTAAGTGTAATAAAGAATTTGAATTTGAATTTGTATGTGGCGATGATATAAGCAAATTAGTCAAGGCTCTGTTACTTCTAGTAACATTGGCCTTTAATTCGCTATCGGAAAGGTGATAAACCATAGGTAAAATCGATTAGCTGCACACACAGTGGGCCAATAAATCGAGTCAAGTAAGGTAATCCCTGCGATTACCTGTACAAATAGTCAATTTGGGTTGTCTTTCCAAAATTATCGGATTTATCGGATTTTCCAAATGAATGAATAAGTTGGACTTGGACTCCGATCAGCCTGGGCATTCGCCCAGTCTGATCAGAGTCTTAGCAGTGCGATCTAAGGGTAGCTAAGGGTCTAAGCTACCTACATGCTGACAGCAAAGACTCTGTCCAGACTCGGTGGATATCCAGGCTGATCTGAGTCTTTCCTGGGCGCACATGCCACTTTGTCGGTTTTGTCGTGTCTTGGCTCAGATATTTTTATACGCCCATTTGAAAAACGGGACGTATATTGTTATGGCGCTGGCGTCCGTCCGTCCGTTTGTCCGTCCGTCCGGCGTAAACTTTTCGTTTCCGGATAACTCCTCCTACAGTTTACATCCGATCGAGCTGAAACTTGGTATATAGTAAGACTATGAGGTGGACTAGCGCATATCGTTTCGAGGTTACGCTCCAATGATTTTTAGCGGAGTTACAGCCCTTTACTTAGAATTTTTGGGGTGTTCGTTTCCGGATAACTCCTCCTATAGTTTTCATCCAATTAAGCTGAAACTTTGTAAACAGTAAGACTACGATGTGGAGTAGCGCATATTATACGGAAATTTTGCTCCGATGATTTTAGCGGAGTTACAGGCCTTTGAAAAAACTCGTCTATGGCAGTTTGTATGGCAATTCTTTAGCATTCCATAACTTGGTTACTCTTTGGAATATCATGATGAAACTTTATAACAATGTATATGAGGTTAAGACAACGTGTCTCATACAAGAATGGTTACTCCCCTTGACTTAGATTTTGAGTTAATTCCCTTTGATTATTTTGTCAGACTTTATTTGTACACCTCATATCAAACTAACCCTTTGGACTATTGTGATGAAACTTGATAGTGATGTATATTAGGTTGACACAATATGTCACATATAAGAACGATTGCCTCCTCTTACTTATTTTTTGGAGTAACCTCCCTTTGAATATTTTCTTGGGCTATTCTTATGCAAGCGATAAGAGGCAACCGTATTGAGGCTGAGGCTGTGTGTCTCATATAAGAACAATTGCTCCTCCTTCCTTATTTATGGAGTAACATCCCTTTGATTAATTTCTACGGCTATTCTTGGGCAAGTCATTACTAGGTAACCATATGGAATATCTTGACGAAACTTTGTAGGAATGTGTATTAGGCTAATAGAATAATAATTGCTTCCCCTTCCTTATGTTTTTTTAGTTACATCTCTTTGATTACTTTTTTAAGGCTTTTCTTTTGAGAACTCTAATGTTTGGAATGTCTTGATAAACTTGATAGCAATGTAGACAAGGATGAAACGGTGCAAAAAAAACCATTCAGAACGGGCGTATATTGCCCCGCTTGCAGAGCTCTTGTTGTAATTGTTTCAGGAATTTTCGGTCTCCCAAAACGGACTGGAAAGATTAAAGACCTATCCAAGTTCGATGCTGCTTTTTTTGGTATTCATCCAAAGCCGACCAGTTATATGGATCCCCAGCATCGTATGTTATTGGAAGTTGCATATGAAGCAATTGTTGATGCAGGTTTGTATTTGGAAAAAATCGGGATTTAGGAGATATAACGGGGGCGTCATCGGTTAGGAATGCGAGGGTATTTTCCCACTTGGTTTGCAAAAAGTCGATAGCCACCAAAACCTTTTTGAATGTTTACAGCTTACAAATACAATATATAGTTAAGGACAAAAATTCTGCAGGGCTGTTCCTTTAACATCCGTGCAAAACTTTAGTCCTTTAATATATTTGGAAAGTTTAAGGATTTTTTTGACATTAGCTTCACGGCTTTTTCAATATTTTATCTATGGCGAGTTGATCGTTAAGCAAGGGATGGCAAAAACGGGACACATCGAAGAAAAACAATCTGGATTTTCATAAGCATAATTGGGCTTTCTCACTTGTGCGACGGCCAATACTCGGGCCCCACAGCCGTGAGAGATCTAATGTTCAAGGGTCAGCGCTCTTACTACTATGCCACGGAGGCCCATTTAAAGGAATATACGGAAGGTGGTGATTAGATAATGAAACAAAAACAACAACAACAAAAAAAAAAAAAAAAAAAAAAAAAACAAGCTTGTTTCTCATTAGATAGGTGTTGGAACAATTCTAGATATATAACTCAGAAATGGCAAACATTTGACACATACTCAAGTTTAAATCCGCTATTTAGGAAAGAGTTGCCATGGCAACGAGCCCTTAAGCTTGTTGTAGTTTTCTCTCTAAAATTTGACAAATTTTCGTGTATATATTCCCGGTATACAAATAAGATTGAATTAACGGCTCTGATTGTGTGTTGGGTAGATGCAAGTCTCAGAAACCAAGAAAAAAATATAATAATTGTTCATAGCTTACTCTCTTATCTGCCAGAAATACAAGCCGTAAAATACCATTGATAAACCAAAATATGACATTGTTCGTTGCCGGATTTTAACCCTGAAACACATCATTTCGCGTTTGCAGACACAGTCAGGGTATAGTCTAATAGCAGAATGAACAAAAGTTGTCCTGTACAAACAAATGAGCATTAAATTCAGCATTGTACTTATCATTTTAAAGTAAAACATCAGAAATCCGAAACATCCAATGTCACAACTTTATCACATTCGATTAGTATATGTGTTATTGTTAGGCCTGCTCTAAACTTTTGGGACACGTTCACTATATCCTCAATCCTTCTCTGTCATCGATGCTTCCTAACTGAGCCACAACGAGACAAAACTACAAAGTAGTATGTGCGCCCACCGAAGACTCAGATGCCTGAGCATCCATTCAGTCTGATCAGAGTCTTTGCTGTCCGCATGGAGCTAGCTTAGATCATAAGCTTATCTTTAAGCGCACAACAAAGACGCTGATCAGACTGGGCGGATGCCCAGGCTGATTGGATTCTTTGCTGGGCGCACATGCCCCTTTGTTAATTTTAAATCGTCGTGGCTCAAATAATAAGCAAAACACAAAAATGACGCCAAAATATTCAAGTGCCGTACCTTGGCTGTACTTAACATCATATTTGCTAAGGTAGGATGATGAACATTCAATCTCTAACATGAATGTGAAAGCTCATAAGCGAATCGACGTCTCACTGTTACTTTGGTGAAATTTACGAGTCGACAAATTTGTTTTTCAGTTTTAATGAAAACTCCTCGTACGTCTAACAAACGCAACATTTCAATAGTACTGGATCCACACAGATTGTGTTTAAACGCCGGTGTTAATGGACAATGTCAACTGCAGTATGCGATGTTTGTCGGTTCCCGCCCGTGTTAAACAAACATGTCGTCGACTCTAGACTGCAACGTTTATTAGTGCCCGCCGGTGTTAAACGAACTTTTAAACTGCAAAGGGCCTGTTTGTTAAACTAACATTGTAACTGCAGAATGTGATGTTTGATTGGTGTCCGCCGGTGTTCAACGAAAAAGACAACAAGACAACTGCAGAATGCAATGTTATCGGTTCCCGCCCATTTTCAACGAACAGGTCAACTGCAGTATGCGATGTTTGTCGGTTCCCGCCCGTGTTCAACGAACTGGTCAACTGCAGATACGATGTTTGTTGGTTCCCGCCCGTGATAAACAAATATGCCAACTTCGGAATGCGAGGTTTGTTGGTGCCCGTCCGTGCTAAACAAACATGTTAACTGTAGACAACAACGTTTGTTGGTGCCTGCCTTCTTGAACGAACATTTCAGATGCAGAATACGATGTTTGTTGGTGCCCGCTGGTGTTAAACGAACTTTTCAACTGCACAGGGCTATATTTGTTGGTGCTCGCCGGTGTTAATCTAAAATTGTAACTGCAGAATGCGAGGTTTGATGGTGCCCGCAGTTGTTAAACGAACAAGTCAGCTAGAATGCTACATGTATGTTTATTTGGTGCCCGCAGTGTTCAACGAACACGATATCGGCAGAATGTGATGTTTATTGGTTCCCTTTGGTTTTAACTGAGAATGCAATATCTGTTGTCGCCCGCTGGTGTCAAATGAACACGGCAGCTGCAGAATGTGATTTTCTCCTTCCCCGATGATGATAAACCAACATGTCAACTGCTGAATGCTTAGTCTGTCTGTGCCCGCCGGTGTTAATGGAACATATCAACTGCAGTATACGATGTCTGTATGGTGTCCACCGGTGTTAAACGAAACTTGTCAACTGCAAAGGGCAATGTTTATTGGTGCCCGCCGGTGTAAAACTGACGTGATTGTTACTGCAGAATGTGTTGTTTGTTGGAGCCTGCCGGTCTTAAACGAACATGTCAACTGCTGAATATGAAGTTGGTGGAGCCCACTGGTGTAAACGAATAAGTCAACTGCAGAATTCTATGTTTGTTGGTGCCCGCCCATGTTAATAGGATCATGACAACTGCAGAATGTGATGTATATTGCTGCCCACCCGTGTTCAACGAACATGTCAGTTACAGTATGCGGTGTTGGTTAATGCCCGCCGGTGTTCGTCGAAGATGGCAACTGCAGTATGCAATATTTGTTGATGGCCGCCAATGTGAAACGAACATATCAGCTAGAAAATGTGTTGTTTGTTGTTGCCAACGCGTGTTAAACGAACATGTCAAATGCAGCATGCAATCCTTGCTTTATGTATGCATTGGTGCCCGCCGGTGTTAAACGAACCAGTCCACTGCAGAATACCATGTTTGTTGGTGTCCGCCCGTGTTGACCGAAGATAGTATATGCAACTGCAGAATGCGAGTTTTGATGTTGCCCGCAGGTGTTAAACAAACAGTTCAACTGTAGAATGCAATGTTTCTTGGTGCCCGCGGTGTTCAACTAACATGATTTCGGCAGAGTGTGATGTTTGTTTGTTCCCGACGGTTTTTACCCGAACGGTTCAACTGAGAATGCAATATTTTTGGTGCTTGTCGGAGTTAAACGAACATGGCAACTGTGAAATGTCCGTTGTGGAGATAAGACAATTAATAAACTATATTTACGATTACATATTTAATATTGATGCTTACTAAAGCATATCTAAATACTAACTGATCATTGCATGCAGCGCGTGTACTCTACAGAAAGTAGTTCCAATTCATATTTGGCAATAAAGGCGGAGCTATGCAAATTGATGTTAATACATTACATTTCCCCTTGACATAGATTAAATCTCTTGGGTGGTAAAATAACAAATTATTACGAATCAGCAACTGTCACTTTAAAACATAAGTAACACATATTAGAGTTTAATCTGTAAACAATATCTGTCAGCTAATTTCACTCAATGTGGCGGTACAGCCAGCTTGTCTCTGTTTTACTTCAACTTGTTGATAATTCACATTCCACAGAGTTATTCAATTACACTAGGGTGTGTATTTTCTCAATGAAATTCCATCAACGTGTGAATGTAAGTTACTGGACTTTGCAAAACGAAACGTATTCATTTTTAAACCTAGGAAAATATTTGAATTAATCCTGCATGCAATTTAAGAATAAAACAAAGCAAACTACACATTTTAAAACGATATAAAAGACATATAATGAATTAAAATGTAAGCAGTTATTAATTTCTATTTCCATGTCTTTTTTATGTTGTTGATAGTACAGGTCTGAAAATAAACGGCACCTTAATTTAATTAAGACATTCAGATCCGATGGTAGAAATATGAATAGTAATCCAAATAATGAATTTTCACTATGAATTAAATCCAATTATGATCATATTATTAATCCAAGAATTCTGAATTTGTATATATCCAATAGAAGCATAATAATAATCCAAATGAGAATGAGAATATTTTGCTATTTCTGAGATTATGATATTACATGTATAACTGTACTACACAAAACTACTTAGCACACACACTATAAATCATTCACAGACATAATCCTTAAGGTACGCAGATTGTCTACGGTTTCTTGTTGACCTGCGCGGCATGTCGGTATCTTCACTGTTCTGACCATTTGTACATTCAGCATCCGGTTTCTCCTTAATTAGCGAATCCTCGGTTTCATCTGTCCCTGGCAAATCTGGGGGATTGAAGACAGATTTGAAATGTGAAGAGTTTCTGGTAACTTCTCTGTCTTCCCTTTTAGCCGTTAACATACTCCCTTTTTTCTTGATGATTTCGTATGGCCTTGTGTCAGAAGGAGTAGTGAACTTGTTTGTTTTGTCCTGTTGCACTAGAACAGTATCTCCATTTCGTAATTTTGAGGGTTTAGCATTTCTTCGAATTTCAGCATAGTCCTTCATTTTCTTTTTAGCTTTCTTGTCGCAAATTTTGGCTTTTGCATGATTGTTTCTTGCCTTAGTTTTCATAGGTAAGCCAGGTATTTTAATGTTAATTGCCCTTCCGTAGAACAAAACACAGGGAGGCTGTTTTGTTGAGGGGTGTATTGTCGCGCGATAATTTCTCAGAAACGCATACAAGTCCTGTCTCCAACACGTATTTTGCGTATGAGATGCTCGATTAGCTTTACCTAGCGACCTCATGAACCGTTCACACTGAGCATTACTTTCAGGTCGTCTTGGTGTAATTTTACGATGGTGGAACCCAAGATAATCTGCAAACTGTGTAAACGAATGCGACGACATAGGCGGTCCATTGTCTGATTTTAACGATTTCGGCACACCATATTCCGAAAATATCTTGTCTAGTACTGGAATTACTGTCTTTGCATTAATTGAGCTCAGAATTTCGACAATAGGAAATCTTGAATATTCATCCATAAAAACCATTACATATTTTCCGTCCGGCCATGGCCCAGAAAAGTCTAAGCTTACTTCATCAAAAACATTGTCAGGCATTTTGCTCATTTGTAGAGGTTCAGGTATGTGACTTGGAGTTGCAGCTAAGCATGGAATACAACTTTTGCATGTCTCCTCAACAAGTTTGTCAATATTTGGAAAATATACCTTTTCCCGAAGTAATTGCTTTGTACGTACAATGCCTTGGTGGCCTTCATGCGCAATCGAAATTACTTTCTTTTGAAGTGATTTGGGGATGACCAGTCTTGTTTCATGTAGTAATAAGTCACCATTTTCGTGTTTGAATACCGTAAGTTCATTTTTACACCTTGCTAGTGTGTCAATTGTGCTGTTTTCACCATAACAGTTAGTCCAAGCTCCTGTGTTAACATTTTGAATCACCTTTTGCAAGTCAGTGTCCTTTGAGGTTTCAAGTGCGATTTCTTTCAGAGTCATAGCTTTCGGCACATCGTGACTGACAATAAATGCAACATATTCCTCTGCTATTTTTGATGACTGACATTCTCCGGAGGATGACTTACTAGGGTGACGACTGATATAGTCACTCATGTTTAAGTGTCCCGGCTTGAAGCTTACATCGAAATCATATGCTTGTAGCCTCAAGCACCAACGTTCGAGTCTCATTGGAGGTTTTGATTTCGGGTTTCCGTAAATGTTTTCCAGTGCTTTTGCATCGCTGATTAATGTAAACTTGTGTCCGAACAAATAAATATGCCAGTGTTCGATAGCCCATACTATGGCTAAATTTTCTTTCTCTGTTTGGGAATAGCGTTTTTCAGTTTCTGTGAGCGACTTACTCGCGTAGCACACAACTTTTCCTTCTTGTAGCATTATTCCAGCTAAACCAACTGGGCTAGCATCCACGATAATTTCGGTTTTGCAGTTCGGATCGAAATAAGTCATGACTGTATCACTGCTTAAAGCTGACTTCAACCGATCGAATGCATCTTGTTGCACCTGACTCCACTGCCATGTTGCTTTCTTTTTCAGTAAAGCACGGAGCGGTTCAGTAATGGTGGAATAGTGTGGAATAAATCTAGAAACATAGTTTGTCATGGCAAGGTAGCTTCTTACCCCTGATACATTTGTGGGTGGAGGCGCATTTTTGATTACCTCGCACTTCTTAGGATCGGCGGACATCCCATTTTCCCCGAATACATATCCAAAGAACTCTAGTTTCCGTTTGTTAAACTCACATTTCCCTTTGTTTAAGGTTCAGTTTTTGTCCTGAAGCCTTTTCAACACTGCTTCTAATTGTTCATCATGTTCATTTTGATTGCGTCCGTACACTATAATATCATCACTGATGTTGCGTACTTCTTCCAAACCTTCTAAAGCGGTACTTATTGTGTATTGAAATATTTCTGCAGCACTGTTTATTCCAAAATTCAAGCGTTTGTATCTACGTAGTCCCACATGTGTTGTAAACGTCGTGACGTTACGTGACTTTCCTGGAGCTAACATAAGCTGATGGTAGCCATTTCGTAAGTCGAGTTTGCTAAAAACACGTGCACCATTCAAGTCTACAATGACGTCGTCAATTGTAGGAAGAATATGTCGAGTGCGTTTAATTGCTTGATTTGGCAGTCTCATGTCAACACAAATTCTGATTTCATTTGTTTTGCTTTTGGGCTTGGGCGCGACTACAATCGGCGATACCCAATCTGTTGGTCCGTCTACACGTTCAATAATGTCCAAATCCTCGAGTCGTTGTAATTCAGTTTCAACTTGTTTACGAAGGTGGAACGGAATTCTCCTATGCGGTTGTGTTACCGGCTGTATGTTGGGGTCAATGTATAACTCTATTTCCGTGTTTGCCATTTTTCCTATGCCACTGAAAATTTTAGAATATTTCTGGCACAAATGGTCCACCTTACTAGTTTCTAGCGACCGTATTTCTGGAATAACCTGTAGATCGACTGTTGTCATATATGAAAGCAAATTTCAACTTTTGCCTTACGTAACATAGAAAGGTGCTTTGGTCATTTTACTTTCCATCTCCACAGTAGCTTGAAATTTTCCCAGCAATGACACTTTTTTATTTGCCCCATATGCATAAACTTTTGTGTCTGATTTTGAAAGGTTAGGCTTATATTTCATTGATTTGTATGTACATTCGTCTATGACATTGATAGAGCTTCCGGTGTCCACTAAAACATTTATTGGATTGTCATTCACCTTAATTTTGATTTTTGGGCGTGACATCATAGAGTTCACATCTGATAAGCCAAATAAATAACTGCCAGTCTCATCATCGCAACTACTGCTGTCATCGTGTTTATCAACATTGTGTACAGTTTTTGATTTTATTTGTCTTTTCTTTGATCTACAAACGATCTCAAAATGGTTTTTCCTGTGACAAAAATTGCAAAGTTTACCTTCTGCTGGACATTTTGAATTTGTGTGGGGATAATCCTTTCCACAATTTCTGCACTTAGTATTCCTGTGTTTTTCTATTTTCACAAATTGTTGTTGTTGTTTTCGCGGTTTATACCTCTTTCTGCTTACTGCATTTGTCTCGGCAGTGCTATTTTCTATTTGTGAAGCCTGAGATTCCGAAAGTTCTAATGCTCTTGCAGCCTTGATCAGATTGTCCAGTGACAATTCTTCCCGTAAAGCCTTACGTCTCAGCCTCGTGGAACAACAACCTTGTATTATTTGAGATTTTATCTCTTTGTCATAGTCAGTGAACTCACTAGTTTCGCAAAGTTTCCTCAGTCGGGTGTGAAAAGTGTCAATTTTCTCACTTGTTTCCTGCTTCGCCTGTCTGAATTTATATACTTCAAATTCGGTGCATTTCTTCGGCGCAAAGTAGCCATTTAATTTGTCCAGGGCTGTAGCGTAATCATCGCTAGTGTCCGACAACGTGTCAAAGATTTCATTGACCTCCTCACCTGCATAGTGAAGAAGTAATGCACGTTTTCGCTTGTCCTCCTTTATATCAAGACCAACAAGCAGGTTTTCCAACCGAGCGCACCACTTTTTCCAACGAGTGTCCGCTGCAGAGTCTCGAACACTGAAGCTAGGAAATACCGGTAATCCTTGTGCCATAGTTTTAATAATGAAACATCAGTTTTACTAATGAAACATTTAATGTTACAGATTTTAAATCCAGCGAAGTTGATTAAACTTCTTAATTCCGACTTTTATGTGTTCTCTTGGAATGTTTATTTATTATTCCATAGTTTTTATCAACTAATCCATTTTACTTTTAATCCTCGTCGCCATTGTAATGTCCGTTGTGGAGATAAGACAATTAATAAACTATATTTACGATTACATATTTTATATTGATGCTTACTAAACTAAATCTAAATACTAACTGATCATTGCATGCAGCGCGTGTACTCTACAGAAAGTAGTTCCAATTCATATTTGGCAATAAAGGCGGAGCTATGCAAATTGATGTTAATACATTATAAACTGCAGGATGTGATGTTTGTTCTTTCCCGTCCGTGATAAACGAACGTGTCAACAGCTGAATGTTATGAATTTTTGGTGCCCGCCTATGTTGAACGAACGAGTTTACGATGTCCGCGTTATGCCCACCGATGTAAAACAAACATGGCAACTGCAGTATACGATGTCTGCATGGTGCCCACCGGTGTTGAACGAACATAGCAGCCGCAGTATGCGATGTTTGTGAGATGCGGCAGGTGTTAAACGAAAATGATAACTGCAGAATGTCATGTTTGTTGGTGTCTGCCGCTGTTAACAAAGCACGGCAAATGATGAAGGCATTGTCTGTTGGTGCCCGCTGGTGTAAATGAACATTGTAACTGCAAAATGCAATGTACATTGGTGCAATCCCCCCCCCCCCGCCCCACCCAACACTGTTCTAAACAAACGTGTAAACTGAAGAATGCGATGTTTGTCGGTGTTAAAGGAACATGGAAACTGCAAATTAGGATACTTGTTGGTGCCCGACGGCGTTAAAGGAACATGGAAACTGCAAAATGTGATGTTTGAAGGTGCCCGCCGCTGTTACACGAGCAAGTCAGCAAGTCAATTGTAGAATGTAATATGTGTTGGTGCTCGCCACTGGGAAATGAACAAGACAACTGATGAATGTGATGTCGTGGGTACCCACCGGTGTTAAAGGAACATGTTAACTGCAATATGCGATGTTTGTTGGTGCCCTCCGGTATTATTCACACATGAATACTCTAATACGCGATGTTTGTTGGTGCACGTCGGTTTGATACAAACATGAATACTGCAGTATGCGATGCCGGTGTTAAACGAACATGTATAGTGCAGTTTACGATGTTTATTAATGCACGCTCCTGTTAAATGAACATGTCAACTGCAGAAGGCGATGTTTGTTGGCTTCCGCCGCTGATTAACGAATAAGTGAACTGCAATATGCGACGTTTGTTGGTGCCCAGCGGTTTTAAACGAACACATCAGCTGCAGTACGCGATGTATATTGGAAACTGTCGATGTTAACGAACATGTAAACTACATTATACGATGAGTGATGGTGCCCGCCGCTATTAAACGAACATGTCAACAGCAGTATGCGATATTTCTGATATTTCTTTGATGTTTTTCGCAGTCCGTCGGTATCAACCAAACATGTAAACAGCAGTATATGATGTGTGTTGGTTCCCGCCGATGTTAAACGAACTTTGCATGGTTTGTTGGTGTACGCCCGTCTTATGCGAGGTTTGTTGGTGCTCATATGTGTTCAATGAACACGGCAACTACAGAATGCAATGTTTAATGGTTACTGTCGATATTAAACGTAGATGACAGTTACATACTTTGATTTTTGCCGGTGCCTGCCGGTGTTAAGATAAGTTGACAATAGCAAAATATAATGTTTGAAACATTTTCCGATTTTCCTTAATATGTCTGAAAACTGCCATTTTGGGTGTAAAGTAAAAAGATAGGCAATGCTCAGAAATTAATACAATCAAATCCTACATTCTGCTCTCAAAACCTTAAGACAGGTTCTGAAATTATTGACTGTTCACGAATGTGTATCGTAAAGATCTGCTGTAGGTGTCAATCCAAATACCATCAGAGGATCAAATACTGGAGTTTTTGTCGGAGCCCAGACATGTGAGTCGATGTATATTTGGAACGACAGTCACAGTGAAGGAAAGTCAGGTTACACCTTACCAGGCACTGCTTTGTCTATGCTGGCTACCAGATTGTCCTTCATCTTCGACTTGAAAGGTCAGTGCCAACTTTTATAAGCTAGATCGATTTCGATTGTATGTAGACGTCTCAATATTTCACTCGTTAGGATTAAAAATGATAGTTTACTAACAAAAAACTTGGCAGTTTTTATTTTTATTATTGCATACATATTGGTGTCACAAGCTATTTATAGGCATGTTTAAGAGAACACAAAACCATGCATTAACAAGGCATTTCACGTGCTATGATGACAGCCTTCGAGACGTTTAATATGCAAGTTGCATGGCAATACTCTGTCAGTATAGAAACAAGCAACAAGATTCCAATTGCAAAGACTTGCACGGAAGAGTTATACAAATTCGGATATGGTAAAAATGAAAGTGGAGATGAGTGAAAGCTTTGTTGAACATGATTATGACTGTTGAACTGCTACTAAAGTTTGGACAAAATTTCACGGCAGCTGACCATGGCCTGAAACGAGGATTTTTATAGGCCGAAAAATAGTATTGTAGTTGAATTTATGTAATAAAAGCGTTCAAACATTTTTTACAATGCATTATCGATTGCAAGGTCCCTCGGGAGATGTTGAAAACCTCGGTCTTTGGCTTCGGTTTCAATCAAACATTTCCCTCGGGACTTGCAAACGATAAAGCATAAAAAAAACATGTTTGATCCCTATAATGTTGACCAATGTGAATAAGTCTCAATATTTCATTGAATAGCATTAAAATGATGATAAACTATAGGCATCAAACGAATGATAATTTTTAATTATTAATGCTAACCAATGAAATAGTAGGACTTCTAAAGGAAATTCGAAATCGATGATTTTCGCAAAAACAGTAAAATAGATTTTTGATTGTCATTATTTATAAAAATGAACTTCTTTTAATGTTATTGGAGTTAAATCATATTGGGCCACCGTTCGTTCAGGAATCAAGAAGATCAATGCTTCCTATACCGTCCTCGATAACATAGAAACTATCAAATATCTCGGTTTAATCATTACCCATGATTTGAAATGGGACACACATGTCAGCAATGTTTGCACAAAGGCTAATACTAGGATCATTAGTTTCCTTCGACGTAACTTGGTGGCATGTCCACAGGATGTTAAAGAGTCAGCATACAAAGGACTGGTGCGTCCAGTCCTGGAGTATGTAGTTCAGTTTGGGACCTACACAAACTTTACTTCTTAAGATGAACTTGAGAAGGTGCAGAAAAAGGCAGCTAAATTTGTAACAGGAAATTACACATATGAAACTGGGAGTATGACTGGCATTCTGGAAAAAAAAAACATGAATGGAAGAAGGAAATATATAGATTCATACTGCATTACAAAGATTTGAAGGGTGCAGCCAGTATACCCATGAATGACCTTGTTCCCCCAAGCAGGTGTACCAGGAATCATCATTCACTGGCATTCAAATCCCATTGGCTGGGACTGATATATACAAGTTCAGTTTTTCTCCAGAGTGTTAGAAGTTGGACTTCTCTTGAAGATTCCCTTATTTCTGCAGCTGAATGTGCGGACGTTTCAGGTACTAAGTTAGCTTGTAAGGGCTAGGGACTAGCTTTCCTGATCACAGGCCCTGGTGAGTGATTGTCCTTGGACGTATCACTAGTATACAATTCTGATTCTGATTCTGAAATTTTCGCCTGAATTATTTTATTATTTAATCAAGATTTTATACAGCAGCTGGTATTTGTGCCGTGTGGCGGCCGTAAAACGTTTCCCCGTACATCGTTATAGTGCAGATTATATTTTTGGTACTTTGGGATCATTGAATTCATTTGAGTAATTTTGAAAAGAGTAAGTTCCGCTTAAGCCGGTGCTAGAGGCGTGGCTGGTGTCGCACATGTCATTTCTAGTCATGAACAGACTCAATTAAACTGAGTCTGCTATTTTCTATTCTTTGGTGGGTTCCTTGCTTCCAAAAGATCTTACTTTTCAGAACATATTTTCCCTGACGCAGGATTCTGCATCATTTACTCCCAAAATCAGTCCTGGGACTCCAAGAAAAATCATGTGCAGAGTCCTCTTGGACTCTCAGTCTATGAGCTGAATATGGTCATGGTGCACCCACAGGGGGAGTTTTTCAGACATATATGTTTTGTTAGCCAAAACCCTAAACTAACAAGTAGGCCTAATCTATTCAACCTAAGGAATCTACACTGAACAGCGAACGAAGATGCTTTTCTCCTCTCAGGTCTGATGAGTCTTCTTTTCTTATCTGCAGGGCCGAGTTACTCCATTGACACAGCTTGTTCTTCTACAATGTATGCCTTTTCCAACGCTCTACAGAGTATAAGGAACGGGGAGTGCGATGCCGCAATTGTTGGGGGCGTAGCTGTTGATATTTTGCCAGATACAGCTATGACGTTTACAATGCTTGGAATGACGTCACCAGATGGAAAGTGCAAACATTTAGACAATGACGGTAAGGTCCTGTGTTTCATTTAAGGTGATGATGATCACTGATTTGTGGTGAATACAAAAATCTGCATAAAATGCAATAAAATACAATAGATGTTCCCCAAAACGTAGTATATGCCTTCTTTATATTGTTTCTCACAATTTAGAATCCCAAAATGCTTGACTTTTTTATCTAAAAGGTAAGATCAAAGTGTAGGCCCTAATTTCCTACCCAAAATCTAAGAGATAAGATCGTTGTTGAAAACGTTTTTAGTTCTGAAGGTACTTCAACGCAAATAGAAGAGCGTCCAAGCAATTCTTTTTTTTTCCAACTCTTTAAAACATTAGCAGGTTGAGCAGATAAAAGAAAAGTAGCCTATACACAAAGCTTTGTCAAAATTATAAAGAAAACATAGGAGAGTCTCCTTTTTCAATGCTTAACAATTTTACTTAACCACCTGTCTTGGTCACAATTATGTAGTTTTTAACCCGACTTTGCAAAAACAAAAATGGGCTTATGGAAAAATATTCACCTGGCGTTCAGTTCGATTCTTAAATAACCGCAAGGGCAATAGTCTTCAAACTTTCTCCACATATACATCTGGGATAGATATACTGAAAGCAGTAATGCCATAAAAAACCTTTTTTCGTTCTTTCGGTTAATTATTTTCGTTGCTGTGGCAACTGGCTTTCAGTCGGAAAGTCAAAAATTTGCTTTTATTGTCTTAGCATTGCAGATACTGACAGTACTTTTACACAGGGTATAAACCAGTCCGCCAATTTTCACTTTCTGCAGAGACTGTCCTTCATATTTGGCTTCCGCCAAGATTGTCTTCGAGCTCTTGCTTCCTGCAGGGACTACCGTCCTGGAAAAATGGATTCCTGCCGCGTGACGAGAGCATCGGCAGGAAGCAGAATCACGCGGTCAGTCTCTGCAGGAAGCCATTTATCATATACATGTACAAAAGTCTCAGCAGAACACAAGAGATCGCGGAAAGTCTCGGCGGAAGCCAATAATCATGGAAAGTCTCTGGAGGAAGCGAAAATGTGCGGACTGGTTTATGCCCTGTGTTTTACAGATATGTGTTTTCTAGCAAGTCCCCTGTGCGATAGATGGTTATTATTCTGACTAAAAATATGCTTGGTTGTCATCGCAACAGAAATTCTGCTCAGGTTGCTAAGTCCTGCTTTTGTCTTTATAGATTACCTAGGGCTCATAAATTATATATACATAAAAGAGGACTCTGATCAGACTACGCTCTTTGCAGATGGAGCCGACGTTTTTCCTGGTCCAAGATGCCGAAAGGTACCTTTTCACAGGAGAACATTAATTACATGGCCATAATTTTAGATTTAAACATTGAGTCGCGATACGACAACACCAACAAAGTGGCATGTGCGCCGAGCGTAGACCCAGATCAACCTTAGAATTTCCGCAGTCTGATCAGAGGCCTCGCTGTCCGCATTAAGCGAATGCCCGGGCTGATCTGAGTCTTTACTGGGCGCACGTGCCACTTTGTTTGTTTTGTCGGGTCGCGGCTCAATTATTGTCTAGCGTACAGCGATGACTCAATCTGACTGCGATGTTTATGTTGAGCAGTTTTTTTTTTTTTTTTGTGTTTGCACATTGTCTTGGCTCTTTGTTCGATTATATCACTCTTTTCATATTATTTTTTTTTCAGCCAATGGCTATGTGCGAAGTGAGGGAATCACAGCAGTTTATCTTCAGAAAAAGAAAGAGGCCAAGAGAATTTACTGTTCTGCAGTACATGCTAAGACGAATAGTGATGGTCATAAATCAGAAGGTATGTAACAGAGAACCAGGACTACCATATAAGAACTGAGAGGCTTAAAATCAATGTTTCTCATCCAAAAACACACATGCATGCCTGTTCCGCCTGCTCTGCGGTTCTACGCTAACTTTTCAATTCCACCACTTTGCCGAGCTACTGTGACGCTTTATCCCCTCACCCCCCCCCCCCCCAAAAAAAAATAAATAAATAAATAAATAAATAAATAAAATAAACTACACAGCCACAGGTTTTCGAGTCATTTAAAACAATGGAAAACAATGGGAGAACCTTTCTCACTGAAAATTTAGTTCTAAGGATACAAGGACATTTAGTACAAATTGGTCGCATGCTTTAATACATAAACGGGAGTTTCAACTGCCAAGTTTAGCTACCATGGAATTAAGAGGGAAAATCAATATCAGGGGAAAGAACCTCACTGGGCACACAACCTTGAATCAACCTTGATTCGACGTCATGACGTTGAATCAAGGGTGATTCAAGGTGTGTGCCTGCTGGGACACTATTTAGTTACCTAATCTGGTGATTTCCAATTAGCCTGTAGAGTAAGTACGCTTACCCTGTAGAGTTAGTATGCTGGCTTATCTGTTGACGGTCCAATTTTAGGTTCAATATTAGGTTCCTAAGCTCATGTGGAACAATATTGTCCCAACGCCTTACCTGTATTCGATTTAATCGCCAAATGTATACATATGAATATGAGACATGAAATATTTGTATCTTCATTTAATAATATGACCAAGAGCAAAACAGTGCCTTCTTGAAAAAGCAACCGAGAGCATAAAAGTGCCTTCATTTGAGTGGGATTACTTATCGTAAAAATTCAGGAAAACCATAAGGTGCCGTAAACGATTATTGATTATAGAAAACAAGCATGACGAATTAAATTTTAATCATTTTTTGTTTCATAGCTGCCATCAAACATTCCTTTTACTTTTACTGACCTCAAAACCGAAGTTTAAAAAAGCTTACTTTACATTTCAATTTAGCACTGGAAGTGACGTCATAAGAAATGCACATTATTCCATGATTAGCATATCTTATGTTTTAGTGAAGCCGATATAATGACTTTTATACTGGAAAATTTTCAGTATAACAAATATTGTAAGTATCAATTCAGAGTAGTTTGTATCCAGAGTCAGGGATATATGAATTTGTCTTCACATAGATATTGCATTCACTGCTAGTCAGTGTCCCTACCCTAACTACAATTGTTAATGCATAGTTTGAAGAAAAAAAACAGTGACTGGAATTTTTAAGTGAAGGTCATTGGGTGAATTGTAAATTTCAAGAATCGGTCAACATTTCTAGGAATTGCAGACTCATTTACACTATTTCTGAAATGCCCCTCGTAATTTAAAAATTATATTTCAATTGTTTCTAGGAATACATGTTCCCTCAGCAGTAGTTCAGAAACAACTGTTAACAGACACATACAAAAAAGCAGAAATCAACCCGTTGGACGTGACCTACATCGAAGCCCATGGGACAGGAACACCGATTGGCGATCCAAAGGAGGCAAAGGCTGTATGTGAAGCCATGTGTGAAGACAGAAATGGACCGTTGATGATAGGATCAGTAAAGTCAAACATGGGACACTGTGAAAGTGCCAGTGGTAGGTGTAATTTAAGTTAGATAAAGGATCTTACATGAGTGCTAATGTATTATTGAATTTATTGAACGAGTTGGGGAAAAAGACAAGATGCGAGGCTATGCCGAGCATCTTTTAGGTTTTCCCCAACGAGTTTAATAATTCAATTAAACAGGAGCACGAATGCAAAATCCTATTTATCATTATGACACTAAAATGGCATTTTATTAGCAAATTATGCTCTAAAATGTCACGAATTCGCCATTAGAAAATACGACGTTCATATAGGCGGCAACGCATGACGATACGACACATAATTTGCACATTTAATCCACTAGTTGATTATCGTGTTTAATGCATGGCTTTATTACACTCTCAGTTGCGACGTCATGTGATACAAATCTGTATATTTTGTAAATGGAACAATCTGATTATTGTCAGATTGATTGGTTTCGTATACCTTTATCAAAAAGCAGACTTTGTATATCACTTGACTTCCAGTTTTCGCTTTGTGACCGAGATGCCGTTGAACGTGAAATCCATCTTCGGCCGAATCATTCCAAGGCAAGAGCGGCGGTGCTGTAAGCAGTATGCTAGTGCGTACTTATTTGTTTTCAAACAGACAATATTTCACAATACATCTGCTTGTGTATTTGCATACTAAAGTCTTGAAACTTGTGGGGACGCCTGCGCTCCCTCCGGTAGGCGTTTCTTACCTGATGTCTACAGCTACTGCGCCTCGCGGAACGCGTCAGTAAGTCACGTGGCTACGATTGGGTTTCACATTGCTTGCTGAGACCTGTCCATCGCATTTTTCTTTCAAACTTTTGGGGGTGTAGCGACACTGAAGAAGTTAAATACAGAAACGCACATCTGTCGCACTAAATTTGCTATAGTTACGTTTATATGTAATATTTCCGCACAAATTGCATACAGGTAGGACGATATTAACTATCTCCGGGCAAACTTCGAGGCTATCGCCAAACCAGTAATCAGCGTTTTAGTGCTGGATATGGTACTTTGGTAGTCTAGCCAATCTTGGATATTGATCTTAAATGATATTTTAAAAGGAGCAAGAGGAGTGGCCAGTGTACCATTCAGGTAAAAGTGTCATCTATGTCGATCGTGTCATCCAAAACGTAAATCTTAGCAGTGTTTGTCTTCCATATTATTTGACTAATTTGGCATATTACAGTTCTCACTGTATCAGACAGTCTCTTTCCTGATGCCTGAGGTAAGGTGGCTTGGTGGGGGACGCATATTTTTGTTTGCGCCGCGAAAAAACAAAACCAACAAAGTGGCATGTGCGCCCAGCGAAGACTTAGATCAACCTGGGCATCCGCCCAGTCTGATCAGAGTCTTTAATATGCGCTGAAAGGGTAGCTAAGGGTCTAAGCTACATGCATGTGGACAGCGAAGACTCTGATCAGACTGGGAAAATGTCCAGGCTAATCTTAGTCTTCGCTGGGCGCACATGCCGCTTTGTTTGTTTTCGTTTCGCGTCTCTAATGTGTGCTCGGAAGGCGGTGTTCGATTAACAAATAATATGTTACAAGAAAAACAAAACGCATTTTTATTTGGAAAAAACATAGGGCCATCACGACATGATGCATTACCGAATGTCATATAGTTACACATGGATTAATAAGATTCCAAGTGACACTTTGAAATATTTAACATCCTTTAAAAATGATTAGAGCTCGTAATACTGTTGGAAACTGGTATTCCCAGTCTTGATTTAAGCCAACCTCCGAGGTGATAATAATGCCCTCACTTTTCGAAGACAGTGCAGGTATATTATATTCAGTTTCGTCATTTCGGCATTCAATCTCCATTCAGTCCATCCGTCAGTCACAACTGCAATAGCTTCACGATAGATTAATCGGTAGCAAATGTGAATGGGTACTATTTTGAAGCGCAAACACATTTAAGACTAACGACCAAATTCCAAGGGGACACCCGGGGGATGGAATCAGAAATATTGCAATGCAATTTCTTTCTAACTAATGCAAACTAAATTTGCTATAGGCATTTAGAGATGAATATGGATTTCGTCATAGTATATCTTGGCGTCCTTGGGCAGGTACAGTACTTTGCGTGTTGCGTTGTAGGAACACACACGACGTTACTTTAAATTAACGCCTTTTAAAGGGAAATCGCCTCAATGTTCGTGCGCATACATTTTGACGCAGCGTCATTATTTCCTGCTATGGTTATAATGACGTCGTTTGCCGTAACGCTAAAACGTTTACGTCACTTTCGAAGACAACATGGGCTATTTGACGAAACAAACGTTTAAGATTTTTTTGCGACAGAAACATGGTACATAAATAATACTCGTCAAAAACAAAACAAAAAACGACAAAAAAGGGGCTGAAGAATTTTATACGGAAAAGAGAGCGCCAATTTTTAGGGGGTAGTGTGTAAATTTTTAGTAATTACTAGAAAAGAGCCCGCGCAAGCGCGGAAATATTTCATGATGATCAAGTTTATATAAAAAAAAAAGCGAGTTTTATTTTTTCAATGTAAATGGCCTTAGGCCCAGGTGAAGATATGACCTTTACCATGAATACTCACTAAAGCTTCATTTACCTAATTAGTTGTCTGCATCTACAAACTTTCAGGTAGCAGACTGCATTGTTTCTAAAAACAATCAACTTTTTTCACTTTTTCCTATAGAAAAACCTACGTGACTCAAAAGTTAACCTTGCCGTAAAACAGATCAAGGTCATCCCAGGGTCATCATTTATATAAATTTTGTTGAGCTTTTGAGTCCTTGATGCGACATGCTATGTTTCAAGATCATAGGATTTGTGGTTCTGGGGGAGAATTGGTTGATTTGATGCTTAACGTCCACGGTAAACAGCTAAGGTCATGTCGGGACGGTCAGTTAACCTAACCACACTATTCCTGGGCAGGCTTAGACCTCCTAAGCGGTTAACCAGTACTAAGTGCACATACTTTCGCCAGTAACTGACAACTGCCCTTCTTGAATCAGCGGAAGGAGAAACGAAAGTATGTGGCCAGACCGGGTTTCGAACCCAGGACCTCTGACTTATGAGTCAGGTGCCCTACCGATTGCGCTACGCGGCCCGGCGTGGTTCTGGGGGAGAAGATTTTTGAAATTTTTTACCATAATAAATGTTTGCCATCTTGGTTATGTGACCTGTCCTGGGTATTTTTTTTTCTGGAAAAATTGGGTCCTGAAACGTTTTGGGAGGAAAATATTCAAGCCCTCTGAAGACAAAAGGCTTATTTAGCTTCGTTGAATCATTGAAATTGATTTGTCTGCTTCGCTGGAAAAAATGTCCTTTCTTACCTGGCGCATGTGTGTTAACCTTAGACATTTTTAATTTTTGTCTTTTCGAAAGTTCAGTTCAGTTTGAATTCTCCTAACGACGTTCCCCAAGTGGCTCAGCGGTACGTAACCATAGCCGCACACATGGCGCCGTGTGTCCGTCCAACTTTTCGAAAGACCATGTGCGTTGAGCTTTATTCTTCAATGGGCGAGTTCGATTGGCTACTCGTATTGACTATCGTTCTGGAAGAAAATGGGTCGTTTCGAGCCAGGGCCCTCGGGACTATGACCATTTAGTTCTTCATTCGTTTAGACATATGAGCAAAAATACAAAAATAAATCGTTATTTATGGGGAATGGCGTACGTTCATGGGTCGAATTTTCGCATTAGAACCTGCTAAATTTGGAATTGCTAAGCAGCGCGCCGATATAACGACGCAGAACCGAAACGACCGGATTAATTTAAAACGTGTATTCGAGTACACGATAATTTCACTCGAACGCACCCATTGTTGAATAGTCGAAGTTTCTAGAAAAATACTTGGGAGAATTTAAAATGAAAGACGAATTTGATTCCCAAATTCTTTAAATCTACGTGAAACTAAAACACACGCTAACCGAAATTATCAATGATAGCAATATGCGAAAGAACCAGTATAGAAATTACGCTTGAAAATGCCACCACTTTTGCAGTTTATGCGTTACTTCGTTTATTTAGTATTATAGATTTGTCAGGTAAAGAGAGGCTGTGAAAACTGCAAGTGCGTTTTGAATCTCGTAATTACGTAATGGAAGTATAAATACAAATACGGACTTATAGTACCCTTGGCTTGGGTCATGAAATACCCATGCAGACAGTGAAAGCGGAGATCAGACTGAGCAAATGCACATGCTGATCTAAGCTTTTATTGTTAGCTCATGTCGTCAAGGTAATTATGTTTTTTTCTTTTTTTTAAATAGTTGCATCTAAGATTTAACGCACAGTGACATAAGACGATCAGCCATATTGTTCTCGTAAGAAACAAATTCTACAACGGCGAGGCGGCGACACTCTTATTTTTCACTAATCGCCCAGGATTCATAGATTGTCGATGCGAGCAGGGAAAAGTATCAAAATGCGCATCCTCGGAAATTGGTCTCAGCACTAAATGATAAATTGAAATCATGCACCACGGACCAAGCTTTGCGTATGTTTCTGTGAAAATACATGTCGGGCAGTGGCCGGGTCCAATAAATTGAATGTTCGCACATAAACTTGTTTATCATATATAAATGTGATATAATCTAGACCAAGAAAAAAGTTCGAAATTCTATGAGAAATAACAATGAACATGCTGCCTAGTTTCAGTCTTTGGAATTTCTCTCATTAATGTGTGGTCTGCATACAAGAAAATTTTGAAGGCGACAATGTGATATAGACTATATGTTCAAGACATAAGACCATTGCTGAAATTGAATAGAGAATTATATTGCATTGCTATAAACAAGCATCGAAAGTGAATAGCGTTATCCGTATGGCCGTTGATGGCGCCAAATGGAAAGCGACGTCAACGCATGAAACATTGACGTCAATGCGCTTACATGAAAACCGCACGAAATAAAAGTGGTTTTCCTTCCATAACTCGAATATTTGGTCGATTACCTATATTTTTTATTTGCTTATATGCACGTGGTAGATCATGCCTGTACTATATCAAAAGTATTTAAAAATTCAGTTGAGGAACTTTTTATATTGAAGAAATTCCACGTTTTTTTTCCAATAATGGGAAATGGCGGGAAACTTAAAACTGAAAATTAACTTATATAATGAAACATACAAAGATGACAATTTTGATGGTCAAACAAAGAGACAAGAAAGAGGAGTTAATTGATCTTTATTTCGAAACGATCGGCAATCTATTTTCTCGGATAAAGTGTTCGTAATAGACATAGTCATGTTTCAAACAGGCACATAGATGGCGCGGCATTATCTCAAAAAGTAGTCTGGTGGCCCCATTTTTTATTTCATTTTTTCACTCAGCATATAATATTCTACCACTATGTGAAGTTTCAATAAAATTTCAATTGCAGTCTTTATAGGGTGATTTCTCTTTAAATCAATATACATGTACATTAGAATGTCTCTGTTTGCTTCAGTGCTTGTATCTAAATATAAAAAAAATATGAACACATATTTTAATAATTGAGGGCACGGAGGAGGTTGGAAACATCTTATGAGTTTTTTGGCCTTTTGCGGCTTTTACCGGGGGATCGGTTGTCAGACTCTATGATGGCCCCGACCTAAAGCTATATATTTCAGTTGGTTGGGACCGGAGCCTTTTTGTCTGTTGCTTGGTCCACCGGGGCTCAACTGGTGACCTTCTTTTGCTTCAGATTTCTAGTGGGGTTGTTTGGCAGGACAGGGATCTCCACCTGTCAGACGGCCCGTTGTATCTGTTGAGTCCTCGTCTTTGCTTCTTCATGGTGTTAAAATTTGATTTATGTGTTTACCGTGATGATTCATTGACGAGTTAGAGGGTTATCATGCGAACCGAACAACCAACTAAATGTTTTGTACCACTTCAGAAACTGAGGGTGAGGTTGGGCCTGTAAAATCGATTTAAGCCCCCCCAGTAATTCATTACTGACCGTTCCAAGGCGGTAGTTCTGTTGTGGTTCTTTGTTGCCTGTTTTTGGTGTCAGAGTTTCTGTGATGTTTTACCTTATGTATGTTATTATTATTTTTGGTTCGGTTTGGGTTGCTGAGTGGCCACCTTTTGGGAACAAGCTGCTCACTCGGTTGGCCATATGTTCTCTGTATCTTGATTATTTGTAATCGTAGTTGTTTCCAACTATGGTTTGAGAGCTGGATTTGGATTTTGATTGTTTCAGTTCCTGGTCTTTGCATACTTTTTACTTTTTGCTACATCGGAAATCTCTTTCCTGATGCCCTTGTCTGTTGCATTTTTCGAGACGCAGGGGTTGAGGTGCTTCGATGGGAGACGCCTGCGCTCGCGAGTTAATACGTACATGTAGGCGTCTCTTACCTGGTGTCTGCAGCTAATGTGTCCCGCGGAATGCGACGGTAAGAGTGGCTCGGAGAGGGATGTCGTTGCCTGCCGAGACCTGTCCATCATCTCTTTTCTTTCAATGTTTGGGGTTTTGCGGCACTGAAAAAGTAAAATATCGAAACGCGCGTCTGTCGTACTAAATATGATATAGATACGTTTATATTGAAAAAATCAGTTTCCATTTTTCTCAAAGAATCTCAAATTCCATAGATTTTTTTTCTGTCGGCATTTAGGGATATACAGTATATAAAACCTGTTCACGTTCTTTTTACTATTTTAAGCTCAGCAGGCTATCACAACCCATCAGTAAATAGTACAATAATGTTCAAATACAAGTATAAACATGTACGTGCATCAACGGACACGTAGCTACACTAAGATCATTAGTTATGGGTGGCGTCTTGCAAAGCGTTGTCTCCCTCAACTCCTCATCTTCGTTTTATTACAGTTTTTATCTGCGATTGGCTATGTTTCTCGTGATTATTCATCAATAATTTAGACATTCACGAAGACCGAACTGTTAACAAAAGATTTTGAACCATTGCAGAATCTAAGAGCGAGGGTCTGATCAGTAAAGTCGGTGAAGGCCCTCTTTTCCCCACCAGTAGGTCATTAGTGACCGTTCCAAGGCAATACTTCTGTTATGGTTCCTGCCTGTTACTTAAGAAATAGATCAGGTCTAGCAGTGAATTGTTGAGTAATAATTCTCTGTTTGGAGGTCAGTTGTAAAGTAGATCATATCACGAGCGCGGAGCGCGAGTGATATATCTACTTACAACTGACCGACAAACAGTGAATTATTACTCAACAATTCACTGCTAGAGCTGAACTATTTCGATTCTAACACTCAAAAACGCTGAAAAATTATTATTTTCATTCAAATTCTCCAAACCACCTTGCCAGCGCGTTCATGTTCCCGCTAATTTTCTAAACTGTATCTACTATAAATGTACAATTTTTATGGCGCTTTTAGAAAGAAAATGCGACGTTTCACCGTCTAACGTCTCAAAACGTCACAAAATTACGTCAGTATTGCCAGTGACGTCAGCAGTTAGACTCACGCGCTCCTGAACAGTGAATTGTTGCAGAATAAAACACGGAAACTTTCCATTGCTTCTATAGGCGCACTGTGTTAGAATTGTTCTTATTATCAACGTTGGTGCCGCTTTTGTTCACCTGTTATGTAAATGGTGTTTCTAGTTGGAGTGGCTGAATGACAATATATCTGGATAAGAGCTGTTCATTCGGTTTAATGTACATGCGTTTTGTGAACTGCTGCCAGTTTATGAATATACTTCTTTCTCTCTTTGGTTTTGAAGGCAGGTTATGGGATATAATTGGATTAGTTCCTGATCAATGCCTGTCTTTTTACTTCCACCGGTGTGTTTTAGCACGGTGTGTCTATCGACCCGCGGGAGAGGTAGACAGTCTTTGCAGACTTAATTATACTTTCTACTACTTCTGTATGTATTCTCTGCTCTTGTCGGAACTTTTTTAGATTTTAATTTTACCTCACTGCAGCTGGTGTTGTGCCGTGTGGAGGCCGTAAAAGTCTCCCCGTACATCATCTATAGTGCATATTATATTTTAATTACATCCTTTGAGATCAGAGGATAGATTCTGAGAAATCTAAAATTTTCGATCGATGAAGACTATTATTCTAGATCATCGTCTTTTATATTATTTGGATCCTTTTGAAACTACTCAGTCTTTGAATCGACTGCCCAATTAAAATTAAGAATTACAGTATGCTTTTTTTTCTTGTTTCATCACCAGATATTGTCAGGGTCACTGACGAGGCTTTATTAGCCGAAACTATGTAGTCTGGCCCATGTTACTACTTCTGTATGTATTCTCTGCTCTTTAAGGAACTTTTTTAGATTTTAATTTCACAAATGCACATTGCCACTTTCACTAAATTATGTTTCAATCTCTGCTTTTGCTTTTGTACACATGAGTAGATGTGCACAAACATTTAGAAACTTTATAACCTACTGCCCCTCCCCCATATATTTTGCATATACATACTCTGTCCCCAGACGTGGAGGAAGAATTTGGCAACCTTAAAGTTTTATATTAAATGAGCCGCGACACGAAAAAAAAAACCCAACAAAGTGGTTGTGAGTAAAGCATCCGCCCAGTCTAATCAAACTCTTCCCTAATCGCTTACAGGGTAGCTATGGGTTTCAGCTACCTCCGCATGGACAGGAAAGACTCTGATCAGACTGGGCAGATGCCCATGTTGATCTGAAATTGCGCTGGGAGGATAACCACTTTGTTGGGGTTATACACCACCTCGAGCCCCTCTCGGGCTTAAATTTAATACACTGTTGTTGAATATTTTCAATTTATCAAACGCAAAATTATTTGTTTTGTCATAGTGCGGATATATCGCCGTCGTATGCAATTTTTTTTCGAAAGCGGAAGTGTCTCATTCAAAGCTGAAGTAATTGAGTCTATATCAAGCCACATCCCAGACAGAGCTAGAGAGATAGACAAGAGTACCAACCCATCTCTTACATGCTTTCTAATTCTTGGTAGTCAATATTTGTCAGTGGACCTCAGTAAACCATTTCGTTTAAACACCAAAAATTCTAGGCAGAAAGAAACAAAGGTAAATAAAAACGAGAGGGGCTTGAGGTGGTGTACACATTACTCCACCATAACTCAGATTTCCTGATAGCCTTAAGACTAAATTAAACCCTTTGTGAATATGAAACATCTGAGTGAAACTTAAATTTGAATGATCACAGGGACTTTAAATCATGAATGAGAGTAGAAGTAGAACCTGGCAAAGTATCAAACAATACAATCCTTTGTTGTATTTTTTTCTTTTTTCCTTTGTTTGTTTATATGTTGTATTGTTTTTATGTTGTTGTTATAGAGGCCAACTGGTAGACTGGCTACTGCAGACAAAGGTACACTCTCTTTAAACATTGTATAAATAAATTGTATAAATAAATCTGTTGGGATTTCTTAAAGGTGGTGCATCCCTCGCAAAAGTTATCATTGCTATGGAGGAAAAGGTTATACCTGCCAATCTCCATTTCAACACAGCTAACGCAAACATACCAGAGTTGCAAGATGGCAAGTTGCAAGTTGTCAACCGAAACACTGAATGGAAAGGTGGATATGTTGGTGTGAACTCTTTTGGATTTGGTGGAGCCAATGCACACGTGATTCTGAAATCTAACGATGAAACAGTCATTGAAGCCGATTATAGGGAGACTCCCCGTCTATTTGTATATGGGTCCAGGACAAAAGAGGGTGTAGAACACATACTAAAGGCGGTCGAAAAAAATTCAAACAATCTTTATTTTCACAATCTGTTGAACGAAACTGCCTGTATGCCCGTAGAGACTCATCCATACAGAGGCTATACAGTGCTTAACAGTGGATCCACAGAAGACAATGTCAAGGTTAGACACATACATTTGCTACTGCAAGTATTTGAAAAGCGGTAAAGTTGTTATCTGTTGATTGCAAAATGATATCTGACAACGATTGTGTAAAAGGTCCCCTACGATTGTTTTCTTTGGCGAAAATGAGCCGCGACACGAGAAAAAAACAGCAAAGTGATTGTGCGCCCAGCGCATACTCAGATCAGCTCGGGCTTCCACCCTGTATGATCAGACTCGTCGCTTAGCGCTTTTTAAGGGAAGCTAAGGGTCTAAGCTACCTCAAGCAGACAGCAAAGACTCTGATCAGACTGGGCGGATGCCCAGGCTGATCTGTGTCTGCGCTGGGCGCACATCCACTTCGTTAGATTTCTCGTGTCGTGGCTCAAATGTACTTCCATGTTGCTAGGTAAAAAGGGGGGACATGATCATATGCAAGACACTCAGCTGTGGTACTCACCTTACAGACACAATAAGTTGATGACAGTTGATTGGATTGGATTTGATGCTTGACGTCCACGCTAAACAACTATGGTCCTGTCGGGACGGCCAGTTAACCTAGTCACACTATTCCTGGGCAGGCTTAGACCTCCTAAGCGCTTAACCAGTACCAAGTGCACATACTTTCGCCAGTAACTGACAACTGCCCTTCTTGAATAAGCGGAAGGAGAAACGAAAGTATGTGGCCAGACCGGGTTTCGAACCCAGGACCTCTGACTTATGAGTCAAGTGCCCTACCGATTGCGCTACGCGGCGCGGCTGATAACTGAATTTCTGAAAATTAAATCCTTAGGAGCATGTAACCAATGTACATGTATATAAAATCCTTAAATATAACTCCTGCCATGTTCAGTCACCAGTTCCAATTACCATGGCTGCTTCGCAACTCCTGTTACTTGACATCCAGATTTGATCGCCTTATTTAGCCCGTCATTTACTCTTTCAGTTCGACTGGACTGTTAATCAAGAAACCTCATAGGATCCTACATCTTAGGGAATAAGTCAGAGGTCTAGACAATATCTCTTAGAGCTTCCTATTTGTTCTAATAGTTATTCTCAGCTGTACGACGTATAGTTTGTTGTCCTGATGGCGAGTAGGGTAGAGTCGGGTAACTTCGGACAGCGGTTAAATTCGGATATACCAATGAAATCGGTGAAAATCCAGATGAGACGGCTCACTGTTTGCCCAGCTAATTTTGTTTTAATTCCAAACAACAGACATATACAAGAAGCAATGTCCAAGAAGAATTTACCTGACTTGATTCTACGCAAGTTCATCTTTTGCCGTTTCATCCAAAAGTATAAGAAACACTGTTCTAGTTGACACTGCATTAAGGTAGCGGGCTGTTCTTTAAGATATGGGTTTGCCTAGTATATGTTTCCCCGCCAAATCTACAAAGAGGAATATTTTTCTGACTTTCCGCTTGTTTCCGGAGGAAACAAAGCACTTTCGGCATAGGTAAACGCTTGAATGAATGACATTTCTTTTAAGGAGTATTTTAAGAGTTGACCCCCGTTGAAAAGGGAGGAAAATAATGAAACTGACGGGGTTGATTCCCATGCAATTTATTTTATCACCTTTATATAATGTACAGAACGATGAGAATTAGATAGTTTATCTTATACTGAGCAGTGAATTCAATGCATATCTGGAACAAAAAACGTGATATTGTCAACAGTAAAAAATATCGTATCAATTGACTTGTGACATACGATTTATATGTTTTCACTATAGCAAACCGCGGCTGTTTTTGACAACTTTGGGCTTAATTTCCTTCCGAAAAGGTCTGAAATGTAGCATTCTTGTCTAACATTATGCTTCGGACGTTAGCACGTCAAATCATGCAAATGACGGCACACTTTGACGTTACTTTTTTGAGCTGGAGTATCGCTTATTTGCACGCGACGTCACTCCGACGACAGCTGCAACTGGCTTTCTTAAATCGCCTATTTCTTTCATTCATCCATTAAATGCATATTATAAATTATTTTCTAGGTGTAAACCATGTTTACACCCAATATGGTTTACGTCCAATATTTATACCCACTTAACGCGCTGAACCAAGCAAATTTAACAAGAAATGACCAGAAAAAAGGTATTTGTGATGTGGCCTGTTTTAAAAATAAAAAGAAAATTTACCTTTTTTGATAAATACCAAAAATATTTCATCTAATGTCATGAAAATATCAGCTAATTCACTCGTGCTACGCACTCGTGAAATTGCTGATATTTTCAACACATTCGATGAAATGAATTTGGTATTCAGCTCAAAAAAGTAAATATCCTCTAAATACTCATTCTACTCATCTTGCAGGTAGCACGTCCAGGCAAAACACCTGTCTGGTTTGTGTTCTCAGGCATGGGCTCTCAGTGGAAAGGTATGGGCAAGGACATGATGGAAATTGGTGTGTTCCGAGAGTCAATAATGAAATTAAACGCAATACTGAAGCCTTATAGCGTTGATCTGTGTGACTGTCTGATGAATGAGAAAGAAGATATGTTTACAGACGTCGTCAACACTTTTGTAGGAATAATTGCAATGCAGGTATGAACATTTTATCATATACTTTCACTAGCATTGCCCTAGATACTAGATATTTGGCCCACCCATTATAGCCCTGTCAGAAAGCGCTGTCCAGCCCTGTTGTCCAAAAGTCAGATGTAGGGCCGAGATCACCTCACGTGCCGGGCGGGACAGAAATATCTCAGCCCTTGTATCGGCCCTCAATTTTGGCGCTAACGTCAAGTATTGCCGCTGACGTCATCAAAACAATTCAGCGAGCTAAAAGACGTCTGCCGCCATGTTTTATTGCCGCACGTCGACTGGCTGAAAGTGGACACGCAGAGGCTTCGTAGTTTGTTCTAAAACCCGAAAACCATTCTCGGTAAGTTTTATTTTGTAATCTGAGCCATTTACGATTAAAATACCAAACACTGATGGTGTGTTTTCTTCATTTTGTGCTTAGTTGTACTTCCAGCTGAAAGAAAAATGGCGGCACGGCTCACCATCCATGATTTTCCGAATCGAACATCTTCATGTTTTTTTCAGCCAATAAAAAGAAAGAAAAAAACAGACAAATTTTAATGGAACAAAAATGTTGCAGTATTTCTTAAAAAAGTTCAATTTCTATAAGAAAGTATATGATAAAAAGATTATCACACGGTTGTTTTGATCCCATCCCTGATCTCAGCCCTCGGACCGTATTAGCCCTCGCCCTTCGGGCTCGGGCCGATACGGTCAACTCGGGCTGAGATCAGGGCTGGGATCAAAACAACCGTGTAATAATCTCTATCATAGTGAAGAAACTGCGTACTAGCACTTCTACAGGTGTGAGCCAATTTGACATATACGAGTAATAAGGGAAAGATTCATTATCACTTAATAACTTCTTTTTTTCTTAACATATTTTTACATCACAAACGGTATCAGAAAGTAAAATTCTTCATCTTTAATACTGTGTTTTAATTTTGATTCTAGCACAAGTACAAAATGGTCTTTTTTGGGGTGATTTTCTAGAGGTACATGATTAATTAAAACAAATAACAAAATCTCCGTAAAACCAGTAGGGCACATGAATTCAACGACTTATTTCGAATCAAATTGATACAAAATGTTATGCATCACAAATAGATCAGATGAGAAGAAAGAGTATATTTTCATCTGGTATAAATTTTATTAGTCTAGGTAAATGATAAAATGGTCTTTTTTCAATATTTGTTAAAATTTTAGTTGATTATTTTTTTGCCGGTGATTTACGTGCGTTTCCGTAAAATGCGACGCTAGGACACGACTCCGGCTTTCAGGTAATAGCTCCAGGCGGAGATTACCACGATAAGGTATGATAGAATGTTGCAGAAATGAATTTTCAAGTGAATGAATTATTCAAAATGTAGATTTATCCAGTACTGTGCCTAAAGTTTGCTTTAACTGAAAGATAAACGTAAATTTATTTAGTTTTTATTTTATTTTTCTGGTCCAGAGCTGCGCTACAGAACCATTTTGGTTTCTGATGTTAGAACAAAAACGAAATCGTGCTAGTGAAATACAATTAAAATTGATGCCGATATTCTTTGGTCTTATTAGCAATCATAAGAAGAGCATAGGTCGGCTAACTTAAATTGGCGAAATAATTGGTATCTCTGGTGCCGAATTGAAAGACACAATATAAATTATCTTATGATTGTATGATGCCAATAAGTAATGTCGGTATGCTTAGAAATTAAGCTTTTGCTCAATTGTTGCTCATTTATGTAATTATTAATGTGAGGCAAACAAAAATCCACACTATCTGCATATTCAATATGCAGTTGACTCTAAACCCCAAACAAAACTTAGATTACAAATTACTAAATGAGGGTGAATTCCGGAAACTAAAGAAGAAAACCTGTGGTCCACGATGAGAGTTACAATGACGAGAGGCTGATGGAAGGACGATAGTGACAGGTTGTGTAATGGAACCCCATTACGTCTGAGAGGGTTTCCGCCTTCGGAAATCGAACTTGGGACCGCTAGATCAGCGGGCAGCGTTTAGCCTACTGAGCTACAGGGGCTCCTCGAACTTTGGCGATCTCTAGCGATTTAATGCCTATAATTTTGTTAGTAGGAAACAGAACACTTTATTTTTCTACAGTATTTAAGTTATGTTTATTTGCTGATTTTTTATATCTTAAAGAAAGTAAATTACTTAATTTACAAAGACGGTCTACATGCATGTTTTTTTTTATTCATTTGTTTCATTCTTCTATTTAATGCATTATACAAATCCGAAAACCAATGGAAATGTTATTATTGTATCAAGTTTGATCTCTCTTGTTTATTATTATTTTAAAATTGATCCAGTTTCATCAATTTCATTTTATTTCAGTTCAAATATTACTCAATGTCAATTAAATAAATGTGTGAATATACACTATTACTGACACGGCACGCGTATAATTGTGAGGCAATATTATATTGAGTCGCGACACGAAAAAAAATCAAGAAAGTGGCATATGCGCATAGCAATGACTAAGATCAGCCTAGGCGTTCGCCGAGTCTGGTCAAAGTCTTTGCTGGTGGCATGGAGATAGCTTAGCTACCCTTAAAGTACACAGCGAAGACTCTGATCAGACATGCCATATGCCCAGGCTGATCTGAGTCTTCACGTTGTGCATACGACACTTTGTGGGTTTTGTCGTATCGCGGTTCGACTGGATTAGCGAAACGTAAGAATGTATGAAATATATATGCCGCGACTCGCCAAAACTAACACGGTGGCATGTGCACTTCGCGTAGATTCAGCAGTCCGAGCAGAGTCTTCCCTTTCCGAGTAAAAGGAGCTGAGAGTCTAAGCCCTCTCCATGCTGACAGCGAAGACTACGATCAGCCTGGACACCCGCCCTGGACATGCGCTTACAAGATAGCATAGGTCTTAACTATCCCTTTGCGGACAGCGAAGACTGGTTAGATTGGGTGGATGCCGAGGCTGATCTGAGTCTTTGCTGGGCGTACATTCGGCTTTGTTCGTTTTGTCATGTCGTGGAAAAAAATTTTGTTCTCTTTAACGATAAAATAAATGAATAATGTTTACTCACTCATCAAATTATAGGTTTTTATCATCATGAAATTTTAAACTTATTTTCACAAGACTTTATTATTATTATTATTATTTTTTTAATCAAAATTTTGTGCAATCAATAATATTTTTGCTTGACTGTTCTAACAAAACCCTCAGTTATAAAATTGTGGCATACAATTTATTTATTTATTGTTCTTGATAGTGTTGAACTTAAATTCTATGTTTGAATCAAACATATATTGTGTCTTTTATGTTTGAGAGAGAGAGAGAGAGAGAATTTGGTCACGTAAAATTTTGATAATCATTGCATCAAGAGACTAAATGACATGAACTGTTAGTAAATAACCAAAAGAACCTCTTTTTCCCCTTATTGGCTGCAAAAATCATTTTGGATTTCTGGAGCGTGACAATTCCTTTTAAGAACCAAACATCTTTGAATAATAATAATAATAATAATAATAATAATAATATAATTCTTCTTCTTCTTCTTCTTCTTCTTCTTCTTCTTCTTCTTCTTCTTCTTATTATTATTATTATTATTATTATTATTATTATTATAAAATATCATCATCATGTGTTCTGACAGCATCATGCAAAGGAAATCCAAAAGGTTTAATTACATTACCATAATTATTTTATGCATGAGTCTGACTATTCTAAGAGACTCATGAAATGTGATCAATATTCAATTAAAGTCATAAAGATAGATATTTTATCATGATCGAGATAAGAATATTAGCCTCAGGAAATACCTTGACACCTGCGATTATCGCATACTGTCGTTAAGTTTCGGAGATCAACCGAAAGATCTCTGGAGATCTATCTGTCTAAGACGGAACTCAATAACCTAGATGACGAAGTACGAGTATTCTGCCAGATGGTATCACACATCTTAACTGCATTTAGCACTTAACCGTTAAAACGCGAGAAACTAAAATTGTTGAATTGGCAAACAGTGTAGATCCATATGAGGTGGCTCATCATGAGCCACCTCATCTGAATATACACTGTTTGCCCTCTAGTGCTCGAATTCTCAATATGATATCATTTGGACGAAACGTTTTTTGAAATTCTGCAGACTTAAGATTTTGTCGTATGCTTTTTGGCGCATTAAGGGTTAAACAGCCATAAATGAGACTAAATATATATATGCAACCACAAATCCAAATGAGAAAATCAAATGAGCCGCGTCATCTGATTCTATACTATTTGCCTCCTTTTATTTGAATTCTTAATATCATTGGATATGATACTTCTTTTTTTTTAATTTGCCGACGTAAATTTTGTCGTCTGCTTTTTGGCGCCTTAAGGGTCAAATGATAACTTAACTGCGTATCCATAACCAAGCATATACCCGTGTATACTATAAGATTGGCATAGACATGTGAATTTCTTAGTAACATTCTTAGGAAATAATTGATTCAGAAATACCAAATCAATCCCCTTGCTCTGATACACCCCATGTCTCTTTTCCGGAAATAATGTTATTTTAACCTGCATGAATTCCTGTTTGCTTCTCTGGATAAGATAGCGCTTTGAAATGGAGTCTACTCTTAACGGAAGAAACTTGCTCCTAGAGGAGCAATTTTTAGTAGCATTTTTTCCGTTCAGATTTGACCCCTACAGAGAAGATAGGCAAAACTAGTAGAGTTGTTTCCTCTTACAATATACCCATCAACTGTTTATTGCTTATTAGAGGTATTTTGGTAGTTAGAGACGAAAGTGGTCAAAGTACCCAAATCATAAGTCCGAAGTCGTAAGTCATTTTAACTTGGACAATTCCGGAATATTCTTGATACACATACATGGACCGCAAAATAGAGGTGTGATCAGGTGCTCGCGAGTAGTAAGCATCGCCTTCCTTTTATAATATACTCGTCATATCAATGTAACAGTGGAAAAAGTCAGTGAAAATGAAAGTCCAGTATTTGAAAGCTTAACTAAGCTTCGGCTGAGGCCATCAAATCCGAAATTAGTTAAGTAACGGCCACGTTGTTGGGATCAACGAGGTCATGCAGTATCCCATAAAAGTTTGTAACTGTCGATACAGGCTTTACTTTATGATAAACCTGTGTCTTTATAAAAGGACCTGGTATGATAAGGGCTGTTTTTGGCTCCCATTCAAATTCTCTTAAGATTACCTTGTTTCTATTGCTTATCCTTTGTGTGTACAGGAACAGACAGAAATAATATGTTTCAGCTATGTTTATTATCAGAATAACAGGATTTCTGACATGCCTATGTTGTTTCAATAATATGAAGGAAAATTGCAAGAAAAATTGAGTTTAATAGATTTTGCTTTAAAGAAATAAGTCATTTACAATAGCTTTTGAAAGCTCTTGATAATAGGCTTTTGATGAAATGCTTATACGTTAACTAACACTGCTAATTACCTGTGAACTGCACAAGGCCTCTCGAGGTACCCCATCCACTCAAGTTTGCAAGACCAGAGACGCTAACCAAAAATTTTAACGGATCAAAATAAAATGTGTACCAAGTTGTTTCTGGTGTTCTAACTAAGAAAATGAATACCCACAACATATGTTTATTTCGTCTATGAGCGGAGATACGGACGTTTTTATGGTGAGAAAACCGGGAAAATGTTCCAGATGTTGCCAGTTTGGTAACAAAAGTTAAAAATAAACATAGAGCCCGATCTCCAGCACATTTAATATTTTCATGGCATGTAAATGTATTAAAATTTTGTCTGTATACAAAATATAAAATATGCTGGAGGCCGGGCTGATATATTTTGAAAGCCGCGAAGGCTACCAAATTCGTCATTTTCGTCAGAATTCACTGGGGTATGGGTATGTTCAAGATAAAAAATACAAATATTTTGTGCAAGAACTGGTTATTTTTGTGATTGCTGATACGTTCAAGGTTTGAACTTTCCTATGAATACATTTTTATTATCTAAACAGAACTTTTGAAAATTGAGATTTCTGGGGGCCTTATCATACCAGGTCCTTTTAGCCGAATGCGTTTCGATTTTTATTGTTGGTTTTAGTTCATAACTCAAAATTTGATGGCAAAATGCAAACTGATTTTAATACTACCTGGCAGGCAATTCTAAGTTCTCCCCTTTTTAGCTCACCTGTCAAGGTGAGCTTATAGTATAGCCATGGTCCGTCGTCCGTCGTCGGCGTCGGCGTCGGCGTCGTCGGCGTCGTCGGCGTCGTCGTCGTCCACACTTTTAAACACCAATATCTCCTACACCAGCAGGCCAATCTTGATCAAATTTTATGTGTAGCATTGTTGGGGTGGGGGATTGACTGCATAAGGTTTCAGGGCAGATTGGGTTGGAACTCTGGTTGCCATGGCAACATATAGCTCCCATAGACTTATAATGGGAAAAACTTCAAAAATCTTCTTCTCTGAAACCATGAGGCCCAGAGCTTACATATGAAGTATGTACCAATGTCTAGTGGTCCCCTACATAAATCCTGCCAACCATGCCCCTGGGGCCCAAATTGGCCACGCCCCGGGGGTCATTAGCTCCCATAGACTTACAATGGGAAAATCTTAAAAAAATCTTCTTCTCTGAAACCATGGGGCCCAGAGCTTACATATTTAGTATGTACTAATGTCTAGTGGTGCCGTACATAAATCCTGCCAACCATGCTCATGGGGCCCAAATTGGCCACGCCCCGGGGGGTATTAGCTCCCATAGACTTACAATGGGAAAATCTGAAAAAATCTTCTTCTCTGAAACCATGAGGCCCAGAGCTTACATATTTAGTGTGTACCAATGTCTAGTGGTCCCCTACATAAATCCTGCCAACCATGCCCCTGGGGCCCAAATTGGACACGCCCCGGGAGTCATTAGCCCCCATAGACTTACAATGGGAAAATCTTAAAAAATCTTCTTCTCTGAAACCATGGGGCCCAGAGCTTACATATTTAGTGTGTACCAATGTCTAGTGGTCCCCTACATAAATCCTGCCAACCATGCCCCTGGGGCCAAAATTGGCTACGCCCCGGGGGTCATTAGCTCCCATAGACTTACAATGGGAAAATCTTAAAAAATCTTCTTCTCTGAGACAATGAGGCCCAGAACTTACATATTTAGTATGTACCAATGTCTAGTGGTCCCCTACATAAATCCTGCCAACCATGCTCCTTGGGCCCAAATTGGCAACGCCCAGGGGGTCATTAGCTCCCATAGACTTACAATGGGGCCAAGAGCTTATGTATTTAGTATGTTGCAGTGTATGGTGTCCTCTACATAAATCCTGCCAATCAAAACCCTGGGGTCCAAACTTGCCACACCTCATGGGGTCATCGAATCCTATAGAATTGCAGCCTGTTTATTAACCTACCTGAGCTGGAAGCTTACATTTTAGTACTCAGGTGAGCGGTCGTTGCCCTTGGGCTACTTGTTTAAAATGTTGCTTTAATTCTGCTCAAAATTGAACATACTGCAGGCCCAATGTCGCGTTGCCAGGCAGATTGACCCGGATAACTTCATATTATAAAATCGTAATTATATTTCAAACTGGAGGCGCGGAAATCCTTCCAACCGTAAAACGGGGTTCCATTACACAAAGCTTTTCATTATCACCCATCCATTGTCCTGATATGACTGAAAAACTGTTAAAAGGACGTAAAAGTGCAAATCATCCATCCATCCCACTATATACTAATCGCAACACTGACCCTGTCAAATATGTTTCATTTTGTTTATGCGCTAACTAGAACAACAAATATAACTATTTACAGATTGCATTGGTAGACGTTTTAAGATGTGTAGGAATAACCCCCGACGGAATTGTGGGACACTCTGTTGGCGAGGTGGCCTGTGGCTATGCTGATGGCTGTCTTACAGCAGAGGAAGCCGTTCTGACGGCCTACTGGAGAGGCATGTGTATCAAAAATGCAAATCTTCCCCCAGGAAGCATGGCGGCAATCGGTAAATATCTGTAAGACAAAACTGAGCCGCTACACGACAAAACCAACAAAATGGCATGTGCACCCAGCGAAGATACTGATCAGCCTGGACATCCACTCAGTTTGATCAGAGTCTTTGTTGTACGCTTTAAGGGAAGCTAAGGGTCTTAGCTTCCTCCAAGCCTACAGCGAATACTCTGATCAGACTGTGCGGATAATTAGGCTGATCTGAGTCTTCGCTGGGCGCACATGACACTTTGCTGGTTTTGTTGTGTCGCGGTTCAAATAAGAATTGTTACAATGTATGAAGAAAATTGCCGAATAACATATGCTATAGGTCCAGATTCAAACTAGATTTCTCAGCCTTTTAAGAGTCATTTATTAAGTTTCTTAGACCCAATATTTATTGATGGAAACAGGTCTCTAAACTGACTTTGCAGAAGTCAGGCTGACGTGGCAGTTTGAGATCTTCACGCCTGTCATGAGAAGGGACATTCACCAGGTTTGTCCGTTAACTTTTTGTGTCTAAGCCTTGGGAAAAATTTCTTGAAACCTGAGTCAGATGTTCATCCTTTCAAGATAATGTGCAAACAAGAAAAAATCTTTAAAAAAGATAAACGGTGCAGATTAAATGGAAATGTGTTTTGTAATATGTCTCCAGGTGAAGAGTTTACAATAACTTACATGAATATGATTCAAGTGAGCCATGTCGTTAGGCACTCCCAACCGTACTTTTGACACCGGGTGGCGACAAAGACCTATCTCAAGAGTGAGCTTTCCAATTCGGAATTCCAAAATGGACCGCGGTCAATCTTGAAATTAGCCCGATTTCAAAACAGTTACCAATATGATGCACTGTTTGTTTGTGTGTATTAAACCGAAAGTAAAAAATCGGAAGTATATCTACAACGAAAAAAAGAAGAAAATTTTGAATATCTGCGTCTGTTTTCGATAAAAATCGATTTCAAATTTACAAATAAGAGAAACATTTTGAATTAATATCTGACAGAGCGCTAGTTTTCATGCTGTGCAGTACGATGGGAAAACACGAAGTTTAAATATTCATCGACCTTTGATATTATTGGCTAAATTTTGACATACGCGTTATTTGACCAATGGAATCGTGTGAAATGTGGAACAATACCGAACTTATACGCGGCTGCGCCACAAAAAAACTCACATTTGAACAGGGTCGGACAAAGGTCAACGTCTCACTAAGAGGTCAAAGTCCTGAAGGTAAAATTACGTGTGCACTCTATATCTTTAAAACCAGTAGAAGAGATTTCTTCTTGAAAGTTTAAACATCTGTCGATATGCAGGGGAAAATATTAACCTTCTCTCGAATTTAATGGAAGTGTGCCCTTTGCACATTTCTTATAATGATACCAAATATTTCTCCAAATCTTGAAAACCGTTCATAATTTCTTCACCGACGGTTTTCAGAAATACAAAGCTGAAGAGAAAAGGAACTATCCAATGTTATGATTTTTTCATGTCCCCTAGCTAATACCTCTCTTTCGTAAGATAACAGAGCGCTGCAGTCTTTTCTTCGAGAAAATTGAGCTGCAACACGGCAAAACCAACAAAGTGGCATGTGAGCACAGCGAAGATCAGATCAGCCCGGGCGTCCGCCCAGCCTTATCAGAGTGTGTACTGTCCGCATTGAGCTAGCTTAGACCCTAAGCTACCCTTTAAGCGCACAGTGAATACTCTGATAAGACACGGCGGATGCCAAAGCTGACCTAAGTGTTCGCTGGGCGCACATGCCACTTTCTTGGTTCTGTCGGATCGCGGCTCAATTTTCTACGTAGGCCTCTCTTAAGCCTCGGTCCCACAGAGCTTGCGACTGCGATGCGACCGTTTAGCGACTGATTTTGTTTGCGACTGACCTGCGACCTCTGCGACCATTGCAACTGCTTTTCCTCTTCAAATGTGGTCGCCGATCAGTCGCCGATCAGTCGCCGTAGGATCGGCGACAGCTTTCGCATGTAGTCGGCGATCGATCGACGACCTCACTGCAACTGGTCGCCGTAGGATCGGCGACAGGATTGCAACTAGTTTAGAATTATCGGCGTCCAGTCGGCGACCAATCGACGACATTTCGGCGACTGGTTTCAATTGAACGGCGACTGGTCGGAGACTGACTGGAGACCGTTCTGCGATCAAGAAAAAAAAAAAAGAAAAAAAAAAAAAAGAAAAAAAGGAAATATGGTGACAAGAATAAAATCATTTCAGTGAAAGTTGTCAAAATAACACAGCTACAGATTAAGTTGCTTGCTTGCAACGAAAGAACCGGAATGCGCCTGTATTGTCTGTGATGGTGTACAGGCGATTAAGACGGAGGAGGTGAACACAGTACTGGATAAGACCTTGGTTTCAAAAAGGCCGCAGTTTATTGAGACATTGAGATTCCTCCTTTGACTGTTGAGATTCCTCATCTGGAGCGGGCGTCCGAACTTCGGGAGTCATTTCTGCTGTCTGTTTTGGCGCCGATGTTTTTTATCTTTTATTTTTATTTTCTTTATTTTTTTTTTATTTGGGGGTCGGGGGGAGGGGGGGCTTCCTCTATGTACCATGATGCGAACACTTTGAACCCTGTTAATAAAATGATGCCAGGATGCGAAGACAACTTTTCGTTTTAAAGCTAGCACTGTTAAGCTTGATCTATTGGCGCACGCTGCAACCTGTCGGCAACCTGTCGGCGGTCGTTCGGCGCACGCTGCAATCTGTCGGGGACCAGCCGCCGATCGGTCGCCGATAAGTCGCCGTCTCACCAGTGGTCAGTCGCCGATCGGTCGCCGATCAGTCGCCAAACAGTCGCCGACAGACCGACGATAGGTCGCAGCAAGGTTGCAACATTTCAGAGCCAAAGTGTTGATGAAACCGATTGGCGACCGATCGGCGACTGGTCGGCCACTAAAATAATACAATAGGCAACTTCCAGAAAACCATTGCAACCAGTCGTCGATCAAAATCAGTCGCGGCTAGTCTTTTGTGCATGCTCAAAAAACTGGCTGCGATTAATTTTGATCGGCGACTGCTCGGCGACTGCTCGGCGACCGCTCGGCGACCTTGTTGCGACCATTATAAAACCTCTCCGCGACCTCTGCAACCTCTCTGTGACTGTCAGTTTTTTAGTCGCGGATAGGTCGCGGCGCGGTCGCAAGCTCTGTGGGACCGGAGCTTTACTTTATGTCTGCGGATACTCTCTCTCGCGTACCGCGTCAGTACGTGTGGCTTAGAACCCACTGGGCACACAACGTCAAAATAACCTCATGTCAACGTCGGTGCGACGTCATGTCGAAACGACGTCATTTTGACGTAATGTGCCTGCTGGGAAGGAGATGTCCATTGTCTGTCGAGACTGGTCAATCATTTTTTTTTATTTCAAAGTTTCGGGGTTTAGCGGCACTGAAGAAGTTTAATACAGAAATGCCTTTTTATCGCATTAAACATGCTAAATAAATGAAAGGTAGATGTGTTTATCAGAAATGAAATAATTGTAGGTTATTCGTCTAATCATTATTGTAGCTTTGCACTTCCAGTCAACATTTGCACTTTTTATCAGGTTTAACATGGCAGGATGCCCTTAGTCAATGCCCTCCTGGAGTTGTACCAGCCTGTCACAACGCTGAAGATTCTGTTACTGTCTCCGGACCAGCCGATGAAGTGAACAACTTTGTTGAGGAACTCAAAGAGAAGGACGTATTTGCGAAGGAAGTCAATAGTAACGGAGTAGCATTCCATTCTTACTTCATGAAAGGTGTTGCTGAAGACTTGAAAAACATTTTGGATAAGGTACTATCCCTTGATTAAATATTCTGTAAATAAAATATGCAATATAAGACGCGCGGAAAAATCTTGCGAATACATAAATGTTCATACACAATACATGAGCCGGATACAAGAAAAAGTATTCGTGCAGCCTGATCAGAATTTTACTTGAATATTTAGGTGACTTAGTTTTTAACTTTAGGAAAACAGCTGGGAAATCTAATTTCGGCACGAAGTCACCAAAATTGTAAATCGTTACAATAGGGTAAGCTATATAACATAGAGATAGGCTGCGACACGAGAAAACCAACAAAGTGGCATCTGCGCCCAGCGAGGACTCAGATCGGCCTAACATAAAAAGAAAGAAATTTGTAAAAATAGATGTTAGCTGTTTTTCGTATAATGTGTTCTTTTGTTTAGATTAAACTTGTTTTATTGCCTTTATATACAATGGGGTTGGGCTACAAGTTCTAACAAGATTAGTTACAATCCTACCTCTAACGTATAAGGGGAGGGATGTAATTAATATGTTCTTATTGTCAGGGTCGGTGCTTTCGTTAGTCTGTTGTGTGGATGGTTGTTGATTTTGTTGGATTGAACAATTAAGTGTCTGATAAACCAAGAAAGGACAAAGGGCGAGGGTTTGGTATACCATAAACAGGTTAAGCCCCCAGTAATTTCATTCCTGGACGTCCCAAGAAATCAGTTCTGTTTTAGTTTTCCTTGGTTGTTCAATGTAATGTTTGTTACTATGCTTGTTATTGATATATTGTTGGTGATGTTAAGGCTAGCCGCGTGACACCCTACATGGGAAATTACAATTCACATGGCTGCCGCAGTTGATGTCTCTGGTGTCGACTACTTTTGTGTTGTCTTTTTCCCACGTGATGTCTTGTGTGGGATCTGGGATTGAATTGCGTCAGTTCCTGAGGATTTTCCTTCTTACTTTTATATATAAAAAAACATAAAAATATCCTCTTGTCTAAATGCACTGGGTCCAGAGCCTTGATATTTGATATTTAGCTCCACCTAGTAGTCCTCTACCAAGTATGTTCAAATTACGCCCCTGGGGCAAAAATGGTCAAGTAGTAAACATACATGTAAGCTTATCAAGGGAAAACATTAAAAAATCATCTTGTCTAAAAGGCTGAGAGCCTTGATACTTGGTACGTAGCATTATCTAATCGTGCTCTGACAAGATTATTGCTTTGTTTGTTTTCGAATATTTTTTGTGATGCTTAGGCTAGCACTAACATAAAAATGAGAAAATAGGTAAAATAGATGTTTCATGTTTTTACGTATAATATGTTCTTATTGTCAGTCGTTGTTGTGTTATTGTTTAACGTCCACGGTAAACACCTATTGTCATGTTGGGACGGTCAGTTAACCTAACCACACTATTCCTGGGCAGTCTGAGACCTCCTAAGCGGTTAACCAGTACTAAGTGCACTTACATTCACCAATAACTCTTATTGTCAGGGTTGGTGGTTTCGTTGGTCTGTTGTCTGACTGATGTTTTTGTTGGGTTGAACAACTAAGTGTCTGATGAACCAAAGCAGAACCATGGGCGAGGGTTTGCCGACCATAAGCCGCTAAAGCCCCCACCCCATACCCCTAGTAATTTTACTAATGGACGTTTCAAGGCAGCACTTCTGTTTTATTTTTTCTTGGTTGTGTAATATGTTGTTTATTGCTATGTTTGTTATTGATATATTGTTTGTGATGTTAAGGCTAGCCGCATGACCACCTACATGGGAAATTGCCATTCACATGGCTGCCGCTGGTGATGTATTTGGTAATGACTAATTTCGTGTTGTCTTTTTTCCCCACGTGGTGTCTTGTGTGGGATCTGGGATTGAATTGTGTCAGTTCCTGAGAATTTTCCTTCATACTTTTATAAAGTGAAAACATGAAATATCCTCTTGTTTAAGTGTACTGGGCACAGAGCCTTGGTATTTGATATTTGGTATAACCTGTAGTCCTCCACCAAGTTTGTTCAAATTACGCCCCGTAGGGCAAAAATGAGCCAACCCCGAGAGGCAAGTAGTTAACATAAACTTATATAGGGAAAACATTAAAAAAATCGTCCTGTTCCCTGAGCATTGCTACTTGGTATGTAGCATTATGTTGTAGTGCGTGGTGCTCTGACAAGATTTGTTAAAAGTATCCTCCTGAGGTCAAAACTCGACCAAACCTTGGGGTCACATGGTTTACATATACTTGTTTGGATAACGTATAAAAAAGAATCTTCCTTTCCGAAACCGGAAGAGCTTCGATATTTGAGCCGCGACACGAGAAAAACCAACAAAGTGGTTGCGCGCACAGTGCAGACTCAGATCAGCGTGGGCATCCGCTCAGTCTGATCAGACTCTTTGCTAAGCGCGCAAAAGGTAGCTAAGGGTCAAAGCTACCTTCTTGCGGACAGCGAAGACTCTGATCAGACCGGGCGGATGCCCAGGCTTTCCTGAGTCATTGCTGGGAGCACTATCACTTTGTTGATTATATCGTGTCGCCGCTCAATTAGTACGAAACATAATCTTATGTTCTTCCTCCAAGATTGTTCAGAATGTGCCACTAGGTTCAAAATTGGCCCCGCCCCAAAGTTCACATGTTTAACATCCCCATCCCGAAGCCATATATGGTATTGTACCTTATGATAAAACGCACCCATTGGCATTGACAATGGGTGCTCAGCAAGCATACCCTACCCCTTCCCCTTCATATAAAGCTTATGGGTACACCAGGGGTATGGCCCAACCTATCACTTCATATAAGGCTTAATATATTGGAAACTGTTTAGATCCCCATCCCTAAACCATATATATTATTGTTTCTTATGTAAAGAACCATTCATTGACATTGACAGTGGGTTTACAAGTCGTGTGTCCTACCCTTCTACCTCGTTTAATGCTTTATACCTTAGAATCTGTTCATATCCCCACCACTTAATCATATGTATTATTAATATTGATGATAAGATCTATGCATTGACATTGCCAGTTGGTGCCCGGGGTTATCACGCATCTCCTCTCCTTCGTTTAAGGCTTAATATACTCGAAACCGTTTAGATCCTCACCCCAAAATAATGTATATTGTTGTTCCTTATGATAAGGCGCATTCACTGACATTGACAGCCGGAGCCCGGGGTCATACTCATCCTGCTCCTGTGTAATATCTTGGAAAATGTCCATTGTCCACACCAAAACCATATATATGATTACTCATTATGATCAAAGCGCATTTAACGTTGACAATGGGTGCCCCGGGTCGTGTCTCGCCATTTCCCCTTCTTATGTGCTTAATATCTTGCTTTGGAATCATAACTCTACTTTCAGTTTTGTCGGAATTGTGCGCCTTTGTATATTTCGTATGGTAACTTCATATTAGCTTCATGTCGGCTCCATATCTTTTAACCCGTTTAAGATTTCTTCATGAAAACATGATTGTACAAATACAAATCACAGTCGGTCGATGTGCAGAGAAAAAGAACCATAACCCTACTTTCAGTTTTGACGGAATTTGCCCCGTTGTTTTTATCATATAGTATTTTGTAATGTAATTTTGTATTAGCTCCATATCTCCAGGACCGATTGAAAGATTTGTTTTTTGAATTTTGGGTCAAATGTTTGCCTTGGCAGGGCAATGCACAGAACTGATATTTTAACATTTGCCGACAAAGGTCACGATCACACTTAGAGGTTGAAGTTCAAAAGGTAACATTTCATGTCCGCTCTAAATCTCTACGGCCGTTTAAGATTTCTTCATGAAAGTGTGTAGAAATATAAAGCATCATCAGACGATGTACAGAGAGAAAGAGCCATAACCTTACTTTAAGTTTTGATAGAATTGTGCCTCTTTGTATTTTTGTAAATTAATTTCATATTAGCTTCGTGGCCGATCCATATCTATTAAACCGTTTAGGATTTCCTCATGAAAGTTTGCATAAATGAAAAGCACTATCAGACGATCTGTAGACCAAAACAGCCATTATCCTACTTTCAGTTTTGGCGGGATTATACCACTTAGTATTTTTCGTATAGTAATTTTGTGCACCTTCATGTCCACTTCATGTCTTTTAAAACGTTAACGATGTCTTCACGAAAGTGTGTACAAATATAAAACACCATCACACAATGAGTTTTAGTTTTCAGTTTTGATGGAAGCATCCCCCTTTGTATATTTCTTGCAACGATCTCATGCCTGCTCCCTAACTTTTACACTGTATAAGAGTTTGCTTTACTTTGAAAAAAACATAAGGAACTATCAGATTTTGCTTCAAGTTGTGACTGAGTTATGACCTTTTGTATAACTATTCTTGTGATATTATATCTGCCTGACTATTGAATAGTTCACTTACTGACAAATTTAAAGAGTAACTACACTTCAGGAACTGACTGAATCAGATCCCAAACCCTATCCCCAACATCAAGTTCTGTCATCTCTTGTTTCCTTTATTTCTTTTAACTCCAACGTGTGTATATTGCCTCACTCAGCGGAGCTCTTGTTGAGCAATGTTGGTACCAGCATGTAAATTAAAGGCGTAGCTAACTATACACAAATCCACAGAGGCGTATTGAAATTTTGTCAAACAGACAAAATTTGAACACGCACCTGCAACTGCCGATAATATGACAGTGCGAATTAACATATGCTTAATCCCTAGACTTACCATCAAAGGTTGGCGGAAATTGATAACTGACTTTTCTATGTCGATAGTTATGGCTTTTTATGGCTTGGGAAGAACCTTGCACGTTATGTCCAGTTATATACAAGTTTCTACAGCAGTTGATATTAAGATCAGTGTTAATTGCCAAACCTCCTTTCTGTGCTTGTTTATAAATGAGTTTATGAACGGACTGCCGACGGAAGTGCACATCGTAAATAGAGCATTTAACATGTTCAAGACGAGCTTTGGGCTCATTAAAGAGACTTCTTTATCAGGATATATTCTTTTTCTACCCTTTTATTTCATCTTACAGGAAGGACAAAGATTTGAAAGCTGCTATGAGGTCATTTGACAACAGTTTAGATTCCAATGACGTGCCATTGGTCGTACGCTGACGCTCGCGTCTGAAGGACTAAGCGGCGTTTTGATTGTGTCTTCTGTAAAATTAAAATCTTAAAGAGTTCCTTCAAGAGCAGAAAACACATTCAAAAGAAGTAATATGTGCCAGACCCGTAGGTTCGGCTAATAAAGCCTCATCAGTGACACTGACAATATCTGGTGACCAAACCAGAGAAAAAGCATACTTTAATTTCTTAATTTTAAAATGGGCAGTCGATTCTTCAACAGATAAGTATCGAAAAGATTCCAAATATTATAAAGTGCGATGATCCTGGATAAGCGCTATAATAGTGAAGTGTGACGGACGGCGCGTACAACATAGATGAAGAGTCTAAACCAATCTAAATTTTCAGATTTCTCAGAATATAACTGAAAGAAAATATCATCTGCACCATACACCTTTCCTAGAATTCAGACTCTTTTTGATTTTTGTCCCTTGCAACGCCTATGACGTCATCTATAGGTCGGCTATTGTATTTCATTGTGTAACCAAATAAACTTAAGGAAAAGAAAGAAAATAGTGGAAGATGTTCAGACCATATTACAATAAGATACAAAACGAACGATTAGCTGATTATAAAGCAGACACACGCTAAAAATGACAACAAAGTGTGCTGACATGGACTTCGTTTGTGTAATCACCGAATCGCGCGCATTGTCCCAATAAACAAACACCTATGATTGCGTAATACCTGGACACGTGTTCCGAAGGCCCTACCGCGAACTGGAAGCGATCAAATAAATAATACCGAAGTATGTAAGAGACGGAAAAAATAATACTTCAAATTAGGGTTCAAACTTATGGAAAACTGTCTGGATGCTGATGCTTTTAGATCGGTCTATCGGAAAAAAACCATAAATATCAGCGCTATAATCTGTCCGGTACTACTGCGAAATTACTATCTGAATGCTGACATTTTACCTGTCGGTAAAATGGAAACAACATAACAGATTTACGAAACTTATTTATACAATATGTAACTCATTTATATTGAACAAACGTGAATGTATTTGCGGGGTGTTAAATGAAAGGGGTCATGAAAATCATGAGCGACTTGTCAGGATTCTCAATATGATATCAAAAAAATAAATAAATAAAAAAATAAATAAAAGATGTCACATGACAACAGGAAATTATACTTTAATTTGGTCTTTCAATGTATTTTTTTGCAATTTATATTTTCAAAACGTCTGCTTTATGTGTGCTTGCGGTGGTACTGAATTATGTGGAGTGCCCCTATAGATGACGTCACTGTCTACTTGGGTAGATAACTCGTGCGCGATTTTATCGATTTATAGGAAAGGTGTATAGATGATGTACGGGGAGACGTTTTACGGCCGCAACACAGCACAACACTAGCTGCAAGGAGGTAAAATTAAAATCCGAAAGAGTTTTCTCAGAATATAACCTTTGACCTCAAAGGACGAAAATAGAATATAATCTGCACTATAGATGCTGTACGAGGAGACGTTTTACGGACGCCACTAAGCAAATTAGTCGACAGTCTTTGGCTTCTTCCTATGCAAACTGGATTTACCTTGGTTTTTCGACTCATCGAACACACTGGCCTTTTAAACATTGTCCAAAATATGTTTCAAGTTCCTAAATACGATTTCAGATTCGTTCACGCGGGGGTAAAAAATAATCCATCATGCTCTAGCTTTTGTGGGATAGGTAGATTCACCCTTGGGTAAGGTTTTCTAGTGGGCATGTTTGGCATAATTACTTTGGTAAATCCTAGCAATACACAAGTATTCTTCCGCTCGGGTTTACCATAGTAATTATGCTGAACGTGCCCAGTCAGACATGGCTACTGAGAATTGAGTCATTTGTTTCTTCCTTTATTTTAGGTGATCACACCCAAGGCAAGAACAAGTCGCTGGGTTAGCTCATCATTTCTAAAGTCAGAGTGGTTGTCAGATATGGCGAAAATGTCGTCTGCTGACTACTATGTGCACAATCTAATAAATCCGGTACTGTTCCATGAAGCCATAAGCCAAGTCCCGGATGATGTTGTTGCCATTGAAATATCACCACACAGTCTTCTGCTTCCAGTACTAAAGAGGTCGCTGGGTACGACAAGTTGCAGTTTGGGACTAATGAAAAGAAACAGTTCAGATAACATCAAGCAATGCTTATCCAACCTAGGAACGTAAGTTTATAATGTAGAGCGATTCAATAGTCCAAACTCATATAACCCCTATAAACATTGACAACTCCGAAGTATTTAGATACACAGACATGGACCCCCTAAAAGGAAATGTGATCAGGTCTCGCGAGAAGTAAACATCACCTGCTTATTGTAATACACCCGTCTATATATCTGATAAAAAGGTCTGTGAAAATGAAAGCCCGGCGACTGAAAGCAATACCATGTTTTGGCCGTCGCCATCAGGTCGAAATTATGTTTATAAACGCCCACATTGTAGGGATGAACGAGTAAACTGACCGTCACATTAAGAGACATTTTAAACCATGTGCTTACAGAAATCGTTTAAATAGCTGAAACACTTTTTACAAACAGATACTCTATTATAATCTAATTGTTAACTCGAACAGAAGAGACGCGGATCTGACGACTGGTTTTAATCCTCACAGTGAGCATATGCCCAAAGGTACCGTTCCACGCGAGGCTGATCATATTGAAAACATTTAGCGGCAACATGTATAATTACACAAGACCAGCAGTGCTCCAAATAGCATCCGTATCTCCATATATTCCGTTACGGATAACTTTTTCCGGTAGTCTGTACCACCTGGATTAATTTCCATAGACGCTTTCATTATAATATTTAAAAAAAGACAGAGCTTCGTTGAGCGTCGCAGTCACAGAGAAATAGTATTCCAGTGGTTCGAAATTAGTCTCCCTAATGTATGGACTGGGTTGCTTGCCCTGACAAAATACAGGGATAGGTAACGGGTAACGCTGTAGTTGACGTATCATGCCTATATTTAGCTCACAGCGCTGGGATATACACTTGAGCTTGTTGACTCTTAGATGAGTCACTGCCCCGAATATTTATGTAGTTTGCTTCAGCATGTATTTGAATACTAATATGAAGTTACATGTGACTGATATTACTGATGTTACTGATACCTTTTCCATAAATAAAATCAGTTTTATTAAGTTTTCTTCGTTTCAGTTTAAATGTTTCACGCAGGCGCAAAGCTGAGAGTAGGAAACTCTACTCAAGATGGTCGTACCCAATACTTGTCTTAAAACTTGAAGCCCTCTAAGGAAGGGAACTAGTCTACCGTAATGTATGGAAATATATTAAATGTAAACCAGTCGATTGCAAATTGAAAATAGAAAGCATGGTTTCGAGCAATGACAAGCAGGCCTAGATTCTACGATTTTTTAGCTTAAAGACAAACATGCGAAAAATCATTAATGCATGTACGAGATTTAAATGCTATTATCTTAGCTGCGGTTAACACCGCACTAAGAAAAGGAGGAAAACATGCTGGTTGGTAGAAATGTGCAGTTCCTGAGCCAAGTTCGTACCTGTCTAGCACTTAAAATTGGAATTTTAAAACAAACACAAGAGGCATAGAACATGTTCGGAACAACTTGATGTGTCTGGTGAGACATGTTCAAAGCAATTTTAATTTTCTGGATCATGTGTCACAATGTCAAAGAATCAACGCGACCTTTATTGTTGAACAATTTTCATGTACTCATTTAACTGACTGTAGTTTCAACTTTTGCACAAAAATTTTCTACAGGTGTTTAAGCATTTTCCCATATAAATGCTCCAGAAAGCAAATTTGACATTGCCGTAAAAAATTTAGACCAACACAACGTTATCATTTGAACTATCTTGATAGTACTTGGGTCTCCACTGCTAAATATCGAGTCTCAAGATCATCCGTCAATCGGTTTTGGAGAAGAAGATTTATAAAGTTTTTTTAACCGATATGGGCATGGGGACAAAGTTGGTCGCGTGATCAAAACTGTTTAGATAAATTTACAGTCCGGCAAGCACTGGAGGCTCTATATGAAATTTGATTACAATTGGCTTTGTGACTTTTGAGGAGATGTTTGAAATGGTCGAATTATAGGAGACCTAAGTCAAAGGTCAAATAATGACTTTGATCTTATGTGTTTAAGATAAGTGTATATACCAATTTTAAGGCCAAATCTTGTATATTTTCCATAAATTCTTGTGTTTTAGCATTTTTCCAAGCATATTAAAGCATCTGAAAGCAAATTTAACAAAGGGCAAGGTCAACACAAGGTTATAATTTAAGAATGCTGATATAATTTGTGTACCTAATGCTTCATACCAAGTTTCAAGGCCATCGGTCTACTGCTTCTGAAGCAGAAGAATTTTCAAGGCTTTTGTCAAATATGGGCATAGCAGCCATGTTGGTCATGTGACCTGTACTGTTTGAACAAATTTTCTTTCGCTCAAATGCAAATTTCCAAGTGGCTTATGAGATGTTTGAAATTGTCAAATTATGAGAAAGACCTGGGTCAAATGTCAAACAACGACCTTTACCTCTGGTACCCACAAGACAGTTGAACTTTTATTGCATTTTATCCACATCATTTATCAGTCGTTACCATGGCAACGGACATACATGTACTTTAATTTTGTATAGTTTAGTTTTTTTTTCAAAAGGATGTAAGATATCAAGTCTGAAGTAACTCAAAGGCCACATTTGGCAATAAGAGCAGACTGCTACTTGACTGGTACATCCGTTATAGACGGGCGGGTAGATCCTTATTTTCGGACCAGCATTTACAAAATCATGTAGTTTTTTCAGAAAGAAAATGTTTTAATTCTCTATATGTCAACATATTATTTTAATTTTCTTGACTAGGATATGTAATGCCAATAGCGAAATAACTTTTAATTTAGTTTTATAATATTCTAGATTTTACAGATGGCAGGCAAATTTGAGACACTTTTTCTTGTATAGACAATATACACCTCATAGCTTTTTTTGTCACCCGACGTAGGCGGAGGGGGACTATAGAAATGACCCTCGTCCGTCCGTGTGTGCGTCCGTCCGTCCGTCCTTCCGTCCGTCCTTCCGTCCGTCCGTCCGTCCGAAATCTTGTCCCCGCAACTCCTTCTACGCCTTTCATCGGATTGATTTGAAATTTTACAGATTGTATTCTTATGATATGAAGATGTGCATGTGGTTTTCGATTTTTGTTTCGGCCATTTTTGATGGAGTTACAGCCCTTGCTGACTCAGACCCTCCGAAATCTTGTCCCCGCAACTCCTCCTACATCTTTCATCGGATTGATTTGAAATTTTACAGATTGTATTCTTACGATATGAAGATGTGCATGTGGTTTTTTATTTTTGTTTCAGCCATTTTTAATGGAGTTATGGCCCTTGCTGACTTAGACCTTGTCCCCGCAACTCCTGCAACATCTTGTATCAGATTGACTTGAAATTGTGCAGAATGTTTCATCATGATCTGAAGATGTGCATGTGATTTTGGAATTTCAGTTGTCCAATTTTTTACAAAGTTATGGCCCTTTGTCGGTTTTTGGCATTTTTCCAACTTTTGAACCTTTTGACCGAGAGAGCTGAAATTTGGTATGCTATTAGCATTTTTTAAATTGATTATTCTGATTGTTGTTAGGATGTGCTAAATTATAAGTGACAGAGTTATTCCCCTTTCATAGGTAATAGACATATACTTAAAGGTAAAGGGATAACTCCAGAACTATTTATATTAATGGGCTGAATTTTAATAAATGCATTGTTCATTTTTCATCAGATTCATATAAGCAGGGTTGTGGCTCTTGTTATTTTGTTACTGGGTATACAGTCTTGATGTGTTGGTCATTTTGACACATATATGCCCTGTTCTGAACTTAAGTATTTTATATTTATAAAGAGGCCCAGTAATTGGGTATATGTCTTTGCTTATGTTCAGTTATCATTTGCTTACCAGGTTCTGTAATATATATATTTTCTGTTTTTGGCCATACATTTACTCTGAAACTGAACAAAGGGCTGAAGTTTGTGACACATTTCAAACGTCGGGTGACACTTGGCCGATGGCCTTTTATTGTTTTTATTATGTTTCTGTTGTACCATTGCCTCGGTGAGTAAAGAATTAGACATTTCTACCTTTGAGATTTAAAGATATTCAAAATTCAAAATTAAAGATTTAAAATTAAAGATTTAAAAATTGCCAATTTTATCATTCTGGTTTTTAAATGTCTGAAATGGAAACTTTTACCTAACTTCAGGGGTCGGTAGGGAAAAAAACTGGCAACAGACATATTCAATATCGGTTTGAGGGCTGGATTTGGATTTTGATTGTTTCAGTTCCTGGTCTTTGCATACTTTTTACTTCCATTGTAGCAAGATAAGGTCATATATCTATCATAAATAACTGGTTTGTTTTGATTGAACAAATCAATTTAGTTACAAAGGTCTAAACATTCTTTAAAATCAATGGCTTGCCAATAAAATGTTGGCCCAATAAGACCAGTTTTGCATAACTGCCGTTGTCATGGTAACGAGACTTTACTGAGAGGTATTTATGCTTGATGCATGCCAGTTCCGGCCTCTGTGGGACCCACTTTGATGTTTACAGCGATGTCTCTTGTAACTCGAAATGTCTGTACAAGGCACATATAAGGGTAATTGCATCATTGGGTCACTATTCGGCATATGCAGACTAGTAGTCCTTGGGGGAAAGATTTTATCCGCACCACAATCATGAAGGCTAGTTATAGTTTTACTTACGTAGCTCAATGTTATTTCAGGTGTTTCCAGATGGGCATCAAATTGGATCCTCTTAAACTGTCAACATCGGTCCCATTTCCAGTTCCTAGCGGTACACCAATGATATCACCGCTCATTAAATGGGATCATTCACAAAATTGGGAAGTCCCGAAATACCAAGTCAGTAAGAAAGGAAAAAGCTTTGATATTGACTTGACGTCGAAAGATTCCAGGGAGTACTACTATCTCGAGCACAAGATAAACGGTCGAAATATGCTGCCGGGCGCCTCATTAATTTTTATGGTTTGGCAAGCGCTGGCAGAACGTGAGGGAAAAGAATGGAATGAAATGCCAGTTATGTTTAAAGATTTTGCCTTACACAGGGCAACATATCTAAAAGTGAACGGTATGTTTTTTTTTGTTTTTTTTTATTTTCTATATCAAACCGGAAAGGCGAATTCTATAATATGCTTGTTACAATGTGCGAATAGCAAAGCTGCATATCTGCGCAGACTGAAAAGTTAAAAAGATAAGCATTATCAGGCATTGATAAATCGGATTTAATTTAAATTATATAGACACACTTTAGGTATTCCTGTAGGTACTCTCTTGAAGCTGATCTGTTTTTATTCTGTTATGAGAGGGATTTCATGCTGTCTCTTTCAGAAGATACCGAATCTGAAGTCACTGAAGCTGTCAGTTCTACTTCTCGATATCTTGATGACCTATTGAATATTGGCAATTACTTCTTTGATAGCATGGTTAATCAGGTTTACCCTTCTGAACTTCAGTTAAATAAGACCAGCGTCTCAGATACCGATGCCTCATGTTTGGATCTACATTTATCTATATATGGATTTGTTACGACTAAAATTTATGATAAACAATCATGATTTTGATTTTGATATTGTTTATTTTCCATTTTTACTTTTTACGCGGTAATGTTCCTCGTTCTACATCTTTCTCAGCTTATTCGTTTTGCTCGAGTGTCCAGTCACGTTGATGGCTTAAATATTTATAATAAAGTTTTGACAGCAAAACATCTCAAGATATCATAAAATTCGTACTAAAGCCTTTTCAAAATTTTATAGATAGGATTTCGACTTGGTGTCTAAATGTAATGTCGGATTGAAAACACTTCTTGTACAAGGCCTTTCAGAACCTGAATTTTATCGCGATTTGGTTCCAAGGCGGTTCTTCTGTTGTGGTTCCTATGTTTTATTTGTTGTTATTTCCGCTTGTCTATGTTCTCTAGCATTCTGATCACCTAAATAGCACCCAATCCGCATTCTGTTTTGTTTTGTAGTTTAAAATATAAAACAGGTAAAAAGTAGATGTTACTGCTGTTTTTAAGTAGGGTAGCTAAATGTCCACCTGTTTGGGAAACACTGCTCATTCGGTTAACATGCATGTTTTTCGTAAAATTTTGTTATGTTTTGTGTATGTGCTTCTTTTCCTTTTGTTTTTAATAGCGGAAGGTGGGATTTGATTGTGTTAAATCCTGATCATTGCCTATTTTTTTTTTTTTTTTTGGCGTATAAATTTTAATTCAGAAAAATACATGCAATTGGAAAAAAACGATTTTATCTTTTAAAAAAAATATGAGTCGATATAAAAAGGTTAGTTATAATAAAGTAAAATCTTAAAAGTTCCTTCAAGAGCAGAGAATACATACAGAAGTAGAAGTATGGGCCAGACTACGTAGTTTCGGCTAATAAAGCCTCGTCAGTGACCCTGACAAAATCTGGTGACGAAACCAGAAAAGGCATACTATAATTTCTTAATTCTAAATATCTCATCACAGAGGTCGAGAACATCTCTGGTGACCCAGGGCTTTTTTCCTGCGACGTTCCTTCCCAAGTATCTCACTGGCTGCCTCAGTCACTAAAGTATTGTGGTAATCATGGTATCCATGTCCATGTCATAATCCCTCAGACCAATGATTGGTGCAAATGTCCCACCTATTGTTGCTTGAAAACCGAAACCTTACATAATAGTACACAGACGGTTGGCACCTGAAGCCCACTCCGGGACGTCTTGGATCGAGCCCACCGTGGTTTAACTCATAGGTTTCTTCTGCTCCGGAATTTCAGTGTTGCTATTTCTGTGAGTCCTCATGCTTGCTTTGTTTTAGTTTTAATTTAGATTTTTAATGTCTCAGAGATAGTACACAATTGGGCTAGGGATCTTCCACGCAAACAACTAAGTGTTTGATGAACCTTTGTTTGAAACAAACTAGAACAAACGGCGAGGGTTGGTCGACGGCAAACCGGTTAAGCCATCCACCTCCATCCAAACCAGAAATTTAATTATGGTTGCCACAAGGCGGCACTTCTGTTTTGGTTCTTATTCGTTGTTTCATGTGTTTTTTGTTGTTTGATTGTTATTGATAAATTGTGTTTGATGTTAAGGCTAGTCCTTAATAAAAAATAGAAAATAGGTTAAATAGTTGTTTACTAATTCTCGTAAAAGTGTTCTGATTGTCAAAATTGATGCTGTCATTGGTCTGTTGTATGGATGGTAATTGTTTTGGTTGGGTTGAACAACTAAGAGTCTGGTTAACCAAGGCAGAACCAAGGGCGAAGGTTGGTTAAGCCCCTACCTTTGTAATTACATTGCTGACCGTCCCAAGGCAGCACTTCTGTGGTTGTTTTATGTGTTTTTTTGCTGCTATGTCTGTTATTGATACATTGTTAAACTAAGTGATGTTAAGGCTAGCCCGGTGACCACCTACATGGGAAATGGCGGTTCAATTCGCTGCCGCTGGTGATATCTTTGGTTATAACTAATTTTGTATTGCCATTTTCCGTATATGTCTTCGATTGGATCTGGGATTTAAGTGAGTCAGTTCCTGAGAATTTGTCTACTTACATTTCCCATAAACCCCGTCAGAACAAAAAGGGAAACCAGTATGTTCATCAATAGACAGCGATTCATAAAATACACGCCATATACATTTCATGTAAAGCTCTTTCCCTGACAGGGGGTCATTCAGATACAGTAACTAAAAATTGCAACTCACATCATTTACAAACAAAAGTATCAATATGGAAAACAAGAACATGTAACGGTTAAGAGCACAACAGAAGTAACGCCTTGGAAATACTCTGGGAGTAGGGAGGGGGCTTAAACAGGTTTTGCAGGATGCCTTGCCTCGCTCTTGCCTCTAGTTTCTGCATTGGTTTAGCTTGACCAGAAAATATCCACTCACACAATAGATAAACAAAAGAATTAATATGGACAACAAGAACAAGAAACAATGAGGAACCACAACAGAAGTACCAACCTAGAATGGTTAGTAATAAATTACTTGCGGGACTTAAATGAATTTATTTGCTAAGTTGCTAAAAAAGTCAGGTTCCGATAGTTTTTAGCAGCTGTCATACACTTCTGTAAGTATAAGTAATTGATATTAATCCAAGTTTAAAATATACATAAACATTCTTTGTGACTTTGAAGTCACACAAAAGACTTTATTTAACGGGCTGCTCCTCCCCTACACCCATTTCTTTTTTTTCCTCTTCTGATTTTTCTTTCTTTTTTGTTTGTTTAAGATTGTCACACAAAGACTTGTTGGTCTTACGTTTCTTTGTGTTGTTGTTCCAGACTCACCCAACAGCTAAACGCAGATGAGCCAGAGTGGCTAATTCAATTATTTACGAGAAATGAAATCCGTGTGAAACAAAAATTCTGAAGTGAGAACGTCAGCATAAAGGAAGTGTACAGAACTGTTTCTGCAATAGCTTCATACAAAGTTTTGTCAAGGCGCATGGATACACTTCTATGTTGTTGTTTTTTTCTGCCAGAAATTTTACAAAGAGAAACGATTTTGTAACTTTCTGTTCACTTGTGGAGGCGACAAAAGCCTCTCGAAAACTTTTAAAGGAAAGAAATGTCCTGCCTGCTGGGGGAGCACATTCCTTTTAAAAGGTTTAATCCGCATTTAGTAGGGAAAAAGAAAAGAAATTGATAGAGCTCCTGTCTCTTGCAGTAAAAACATTCATCTTGACACTCCAAAACGGCTTTACTCACCATTCCGGGAATAGCTGGGAAGGAAAATTGGTGAATTTTAAACTATAGATTTGAACTGTATTCATTTCTTGCTAAATAAATTCTTCGGTTAACGTGCATGTTTTTCGTAAACCTTTGTGATGTTTTGTGTGTGTGCTTCTTTCCCTTTTGTTTTTAATAGCGGAAGGTGGGATTTGATTGTGTTAAATCCTGATCATTGCCTACGTTTTTACTTTTGGCGTATAAATTTTAATTCAGAAAAATACATGCAATTGAAAAAAAAAACGATTTTATCTTTCTTAAAAAAATTATGATTCGATATAAAAAGGTTAGTTATAATAAAGATATTTTGCGACAAAGGGCATGCTTGGTGATTAATCTTGGATTGCCTGACGGTGGTCGGACCTCAGACTTCATGAAGGCACCAACCTAAACCTTCTATATTCTATTCTATTCTATCCCATAACCTTACTAGGTCGTTTGGGCAACCCACAGATGACTTCGAAACAATCCCTTTCCAACTTGTCCTGTCTTCAGCTGCCCTAGTTGAGCTGGCAAAATCCATCCCTGTCCACCCCTTAATATTGTCTTCCCACCACTTTTTCTGTCTGCCTCTTCTTCTTTTTCCGTTCACTGTGCCCTGTAGAATCGACTTTGCTAAACCAGAAGACCTTGAGACGTGGCCAAACCACCTTAGTTTCCGTTTCTTGACCATCGTCAGGAGTTCATCATATTCTTCAATGGCTGCTTGGATCTTCCTGCGAACCTCCTTATTGGTTATATGGTCCTTGCACGAAATGTTCAGTAACCTTCGGTAGCATCTCATCTCAAAGGCCTGCGTTCTTTTCTCTAACTCTGCTGTCAAGGTCCACGATTCACTGACATACAGAAATATGGAAATGACAAGGGAGCGCATAAGTTTTACCTTCGATCCAAGAGATATGTTGTTATCTCTCCGAATTGGTTTCAGCTTGGTAAGAGCTGAAGTGGCTTGTGCAATCCTTGAGAGAATCGCCTGTTCTAAAGCCATCATCTGAGATAACTGCTCCAAGGTATTTAAGGCTTGTTACGGTACCCAGCTTCTGTCCTTTTACCTTGATCTCCCTCTGGATGCAATCTGCGCTGATTGTCATCAGTTTGCTCTTCTCAGCACTGATCTCCATCTTAAACCTTGTGCAGGTTTGGTCGAGACTTTCAACCTGAGTTTCTGGTTCCTGCTCTTCCTCAGTTAGAGCGTCTATGTCATCGGCAAACCGCAGATTGGTAATGCTTCTGCCGCATGTGCTAAACTTTCGTCATGTTCTTCCAGAGCACCAGACATGATCAGTTCGAGGAAAAAATGTTGAAGAGGGTGGGTGACAGAAGACATTCTTGTCTTACTCTAACTGTTATTCTGAACCATTCTCCTGTGCTGCCATTTATCAGGACTGTACTTCTAGCCTTATCGTATAGCTGCTCAGTGGTGCGAACTAGATTTGCACTGATATTGTACTTCTGCATGGTGGCCCATAGGGCTGCGTGACATACCCTGTCAAAGGCTTTTTTGAAATCAATGAAGACATGGTTCGGATTCTGCTGATGTTGGAGATACTTTTCACACAGGAGTCTAAGGTTGAAGATCTGTTCTGTGGTGCTCCTTCCTGCTCGGAACCCAGCTTGTTCCTCAGCGATTATGTCCTCGACTTGTGGTTTAAGCCTGTTCAAGAAGACTTTCAGCATGACTTTGCTTGAATGACTGATGTGGCTTATGGTTCTGTAGTTCTGGCAGAGCTGTAGGTTGCCTTTTTAGGGAGCGTAATAATCAGCGACTGAGTCCATGGGGTAGGCCATTCTCCTGTTCTCCAGATCCTGTTACAGATATCTGTTAAAACATCAATCATGGTCTCCCCGCCAGCTTGAACAAGTTCTGCTGGTATATCATCAACTCCGGCAGATTTCCCCTTATTTAGTGCTGCTACTGCCATCTCGACTTCTTCACGAAGGATCGGTCGTTGGTCTACTTCTGGGGGCTGATTGCAGTCCAGAACCGCATTGTTACCGTAAGTCTCATGGTTGTATAGTTCTGAGCAATATTCTGCCCATCTGCTGAGAATCTCTTGTTCCTCTGTAAGGCATTTCCCAGACTTGTCCTGGATACTTGTGGATCTACCCTGTTTCTCTGAAGTAAGATCCTTCACCAGCTGGGATGCTTTCTTGTTGTTGTTTTTATTCAGGCAAGTTTCGATCTCCTCGCACTGACCAGCTATCCAGTCCTCCTTCGCTTTCTTCACTGCCTTCTGAATCCTCTTGTTTGCTTCCCTGTATTCTTCTGCTCATCCTGCTTTATACCTCTTCTTCTTCAAATTACTCCTCTCATCACAGAGGTCGAGAACGACTCTGGTGACCCAGGGCTTTTTCCTGCGACGTTCCGTCCCAAGTATCTCACTGGCTGCCTCAGTCACTTATGTATTGTGGTAATCATGGTATCCATGTCCATGTCATAATCCCTCAGACCAATGATTGGTGCAAATGTCCCACCTATTGTTGCTTGAAAAAACCGAAACCCACTCCGGGACGTCTTGGATCGAGCCCACCGTGGTTTAGCTCATAGGTTTCTTCTTCTCCGGAATTTCAGTGTTGCTATTTCTGTGAGTCCTCATGCTTGCTTTGTCGTAGTTTTAATTTAGATTTTTAATGTCTCAGAGATAGTACACAATTGGGCTAGGGATCTTCCACGCAAACAACTAAGTGTTTGATGAACCTTTGTTTGAAACAAACTAGAACAAAAGGCGAGGGTTGGTCGACGGCAAACCGGTTAAGCCATCCACCTCCGTCCAAACCAGAAATTTAATTATGGTTGCCCCAAGGCGGCACTTCTGTTTCGTTCTTATTCGTTGTTTCATGTGTTTTTTGTTGTTTGATTGTTATTGATAAATTGTGTTTGATGTTAAGGCTAGTCCTTAATAAAAATAGAAAATAGGTTAAATAGTTGTTTACTAATTCTCGTAAAAGTGTTCTTATTGTCAAAATTGATGCTGTCATTGGTCTGTTGTATGGATGGTAATTGTTTTGGTTGGGTTGAACAACTAAGTGTCTGGTTAACCAAGGCAGAACCAAGGGCGAAGGTTGGTTAAGCCCCTACCTTTGTAATTTCATTGCTGACCGTCCCAAGGCAGCACTTCTATGGTTGTTTTATGTGTTTTTTTTTCTGCTATGTCTGTTATTGATACATTGTTAAACTAAGTGATGTTAAGGCTAGCCCGGTGACCACCTACATGGGAAATGGCGGTTCAATTGGCTGCCGCTGGTGATATCTTTGGTTATAAATAATTTTGTATTGCCATTTTTTCCGTATATGTCTTCGTTTGGATCTTGGATTTAAGTGAGTCAGTTCCTGAGAATTTGTCTACTTACATTTCCCATAAACCCCGTCAGAACAAAAAGGGGAAACCAGCATGTTCATAAATTGACAGCAATTCATGAAATACACGCAATATACATTTTACGTAAAGGTCTTTTCCTGACAGGGGGTCATTCAGCTACCGTAACTAAAAAGTTGCAACTCACATGATTTACAAACAAAAGTATCAGAAGAACATGTAACGGTTAAGAGCACAACAGAAGTAACGCCTTGGAAATACTCTGGGAGTAGGGAGGGAGCTTAAAAGGTTTTGCAGAATGCCTTGCCTCGCTCTTGCCTCTAGTTCTGCATTGGTTTAGCTTGACCAGAAAATTGCCACTCACACAATAGATAAACTAAATATTAAGATGCCTGTAATAACTGTCATGTTGAATGAAAACTGAGCCGCAGGACAGCAATGTCTACAAACTCAAATAAACCAGATAAAACCCAGATCAGCCTGCGCGACCATGCAATCTGACTAGAGCTCCCATAGGTTGTAAGAAGGATTTAGGCTTCCCAAGTAGCCACAGCAGAGTGCATATTAAAGGGAAATCAGACAGTACAGATGCGCAGGCTGATTAGAGTTATAAATTGGCACACAGGTAAAGATTATAGAAAACACTGTCCCGGGGTCAAATAGGCATAAGTTATTAAAATAACACTTTGGAATTCATGCCTTTTGGAGCAACCGTACCAAGTATGTGCATCCAAGACGTTTCCTTTAACAGTCTTTTCCAATTATTTGAAACTTTTTCAATAGGCATAAGCGAAAAATCGTGAATGGTATGTCCTGGAGAATTGAAATGTTCTGAAACATTGGTAAGCATATCTGGAAAATGCATAATATCAAATTTATGACTATTCATGCGATTAGCACATTTCTGGTGGGTCTGTCCAACATACTGAGCTTTACATTTCTTACATGTTATCATATATATTACATCAGTGGAAATGCATGAAAGGTTTTGCTTTAGTTTATGCACACATGATGTAGTAGTACTCGTAAATCAGTCAGACTCATGAATAGTTGAACAGTGTGAACAACGGCGTCTATCACATTTGGTTACATTGTAAGAAGCCACAGATTTTACTCATTTTTGAGTGAACTAGCATGTCATGAATATTAGCTGTTCTTTTGTAAGCAACTATTGGCTTAGATTCATAAAAATAATGTACACTTTTATTTGCTGATATTTTAAGTAAACCCCAATACTGGTTAATAATTTTGCCTATGTTAGGAAGAGAGGGGTTGTATGTACAGACAAAGGGGATAATATCTTGACTTTCAGAAGGTTTTGATTCTAAAGCTTCATCAGTAGTCAAAGTTGATGCTTTTTGAATAGCTTCAGATAAAATATCAGCAGGGTAGTTACGCATTTGAAAATAAGTTTTCAGTTTTTCTAGACTTTGTTTGAAACAATCATTACTAGAAGTGATGCGACGATACCGTTTAGCCTGAGACAGAGGATGGCAGGATGAGAACTCGATATACTGATGAACATTGGTGGCCTTTTCATGTACACTAGTTCTCAAGATCCCAGCATCAGATTTTTCAATTTTGACATCTAGAAAAACGGCATCCATTTTTGAGTAACTGTATGTAAATTTTATGGTTTCATGACACTGATTGAGTTTCTCAAGAAATCTTTATAATTGCTCCTCACTGTCATTCCAGATCATGAAAACATCATCCAAAAATCGTAACCACAAAAAGGTTGCAAGTCACAAGAGTCCAGAAATTCCTTCTCAAATTTTCCCATGAAAAGTGAAGCATATGAAGGGGCCATACGCGTCCCCATAGCAGTGCCTAGTTTTTGAAGGTAGGGATTTCCATTAAATTGAAAATGGTTTTTAGTTACAACCAGCTCAATTAAATCAGAAATGCACTGGATGGACTTTTCTGATTTACAACCAGTTTTCATGAAATACTGACATGCTTCAATATCCTCTTTATGCGGAATGTTACTGTATAAAGAACTGACATCCACAGTAACGAGGAAGCTATCCTTAGATAAATGAGGAAGCTGTCTTATTTTGTTTATGAAGTCAGTAGTGTCTTTGATATATGAAGGTAAGGATTCCATATGTGACTTTAAGGTGCTATCAATAAAAGCAGACACGTTCTCAGTCAAAGAACCACAGGCTGACACAGGTTTACAAATATGTGCCTTGAGAAAGGTTGTAATAACCGAAACTAGTCGGGAATAAAATAAACAGAACTATTTGGAGTTTGATCTCTTTTACGAAACTAAACTACAATAGATAAACAAAAGAATTAATATGGACAACAAGAACAAGAAACAATGAGGAACCACAACAGAAGTACCAACCTAGAATGGTTAGTAATAAATTACTTGCGGGACTTAAATAAATTTATTTGCTACGTTGCTAAAAAGTCAGGTTCCGATAGTTTTTGGCAGCTGTCATACACTTCTGTAAGTATAAGTGATTGATATTAATCCCAGTTTAAAATATACATAAACATACTTTATGACTTTGAAGTCACACAAAAGACTTTATTTAACGGGCTGCGTCCCCCTACACCCATTTCTTGTTTTCCTCATCTGATTTTTCTTTCATTTTTGTTTGTTTAAGATTGTCACACAAAGACTTGTTGGTCTCACGTTTCTTTGTGTTCTTGTTCCAGACTCACCCAACAGCTTAACGCAGATAAACCAGAGTGGCTAATTCAAATATTTAAGAAAAATGAAATCCGTGTGAAACAAAAATTCTGAAGTGAGACCGTCAGCATAAAGGAAGTGTACAGAACTGTTTCTGCAATAACTTCATACAAAGTTTTGTCAAGGCGCATGGATACACTCCTATGTTGTTGTTTTTTTTTTTCTGCCAGAAATTTTACAAAGAGAAACGATTTTGTAACTTCCTGTTCACTTGTGAAGGCGACAAAAGCCTCTCGAAAACTTTTAAAGGAAAGAAATGTCCTGCCTGCTGGGGGAGCACATTCCTTTTAAAAGGTTTAATCCGCATTTAGTAGGGAAAAAGAAAAGAAATTGGTAGAGCTGCTGTCTCTTGCAGTAAAAACATTCATCTTGACACTCCAAAACGGCTTTACTCACCATTCCGGGAATAGCTGGGAAGAAAAATTGGTGAATTTTAAACTATAGATTTGAACTGTATTCATTTCTTTACAGATAAACTTCACTTTGATGTGGAATTGATTCAAGGAACTGACAGTTTCCAGGTTACAGAGAATGACATGGTTGTAGCCAGTGGAACAGTGTCAGTACCAGATCAAAAACAAACCTCAGCAATTTTCAGAAACAAAGAAGTTGCAGAGAATCTAGTTATTCCAACAGACCTTACAACAGAAGATATATATAAAGTTTTCCGATTGGAGTGGTATGAATACGGCCCAAGTTTTCAAGGAATTCTGGGGACAGATTTGAACGGTAAGACTAAATTTATAAATACTTATAGGCAATATAGGGGTCAAACATGTTTTTCATGCATTAACGTTTGCCAGGTCCCGAGAGAGATGTTGACAACCGAGGCCGAAGGTCGAGGTTTTCAACATCTCCGAGGGACCTGGCAAAACGTTAATGCATTGGTTATTGCATAAATTCAAGGAAATATTCGTTAAAATTAGCGAAAAAGTATGGCACTATTTTTTTCATCGCTTTTGCCAACGCGTTAGTGCATCTTTTATCAGTATCCGTCTTTCTGGCCGGTAAGCATCAAGATATCAAAAATGGCTGCCCTAATCCTCTTCAACCTCAGCATTTCAGAAAAGTGTCCAACGTGGTGGTTGCAAATTCATCAACAAAAAGCAGATACCTTGATCAAAGCAATAGTTTCCATGCAAAACAAGCCTGTTCCATTCATGTACCGTCCTGCAGTTCTTGATTTGCTGAAAGCTTGAGATACACATTTTCTTTAACACGTATTAACTCTCCATTTGTCATGGTAAGAATGTAGACAATATCGCTTTGAAACCTGCGCCAGTACTTGATGACGTAATAAGAGTACAAAACATGATGACGTCATAAGAATACATAGGTGGCACACACCATTCTTTGAAATCTAACCGAAAGGGGGGAGGCAAGGTTGCATTGCAAAATTAGTTTAATGGCAGAGTCACGAGAATATTGAAAGTTGCGTACCCGTGCAACAACAGCGCGTCGAATCCCTTGTTGATACACGGCTTTTCGCCGGTTGCTACAAGGCTGTTAATACCACACGGCACTGCTTTTTTGCAATAACACCTTATTAAGACTAGCTTACACAAACAATCAATGATCTAGCGGATCAGTAACACGTTTATGAAATCTAGAGAAATGGATAAAAATTTATTATCATAAGGCAAATAGAAAATAATACTTTTCTAAAAGGACCTTTGAAAGAAGCATTGTTTTCACTTAAGCCCGCTGGAGGTGACAAGGCTGATAAATAGTTAATATCAACAGCAATATCACAATATGACGAATGAGAAGTTTAATCAGGGTCTCCGAGGATCCTGAAATCACCCCGCAAATATTTACCGTAATAACTCTAAAGATTAGGATACGATTGAGTAAACCAAGCAGACCCATATTAAAGTGCTCTCAAAGAAGCAGTCTCGTTTTGGGATCAGACTGCTGCCACAGGAGCAGCCTGGTCAGGGCATACAATGTTTGTCATTCCAGCTATATCTTTTGGACGTATAACAGCATTGTAAAACACAAACGGTTCCATTTTAGGACAGCTAGGGTAATCATTTCAGATGTTCCAATTTTTAGAATTTTTACTGTAATAACCAGCTTAAGTATGAGCGTATAGGCCTCCTCACACATAGGCGAACATTCGCCGACGTCAACTTGCGCGAACTGGCTAAAAGGACTTCAGCTACATTCGTTCTCAGTAGTATATGTACTTGGTACATTTTTGGCGGTGTTCATTTGGATGCGTTTGTAAGCTTTTGCGTCCGTTGAGATTACTTTTGTCCGTCGGAAAATTTTTAGCATGTTGATAAATTTGTGGCGAATAAAAGTTTTGTCTATCATTCATTTTTGTGCAGACATATGCCTGTACTTTGTATATAAGTATTTATGAATCTTAACGCGAAAAACATTACATATCTTTGTTTCTTCAAATTGGATCATAGAAAAATTACCGCGCGCTTCTGTTCGCAACACGGCAATTGCTCTATGCAATAAAAAAGTAACTTATTTTACAGTTTCCGTTTATAGGATACATATATTCATGTATGTACATGTTAGTTATAGCGGTAAGAATCGAGCATTATTCAAGGCGAAACCACCTTCAGAACATTTTGACATTACGTCAAGAGTTAGGCAGCATATGTAGGTATTTTCGGCCGTTTGGTAACATTTCATTTGCCATAGTTTTGAGCTAAATTTCGGGCAAAAAGTTCATACGTAATATTTGTAAAATAGTTTTATATCAATCAGCAGTCACAGAGCAAAACAGACAAATATTGTATTAGTTCGTATTGCAAATAGCTGCTATACAAAGAATTAGTAGCGCTGGCTTCCTGTGGTAGAAATAATGGGTTTGAAACCCATCGCTGGCGGATAATTCACACCGTAAATGTGTTAGATTGCACATATCAAATTAGTATTGTACCAGCGTCTTGAAAATATGGAATATGGTTTTAACGTCCGTAAGTGTGTTAGATTGCACATATCAAATTAGTATTGTACCAGCGTCTCGATCTGGTTGTGTTTAAATCGTAAGTGTGTTAGATGGCTCATATCAAATTAGTATTTTACCAGCGTCTCGATCTGGTTGTGTTTAAATATGGAATATGGTTTTTACGTCCCTTTCAAACACATTTCACTTATGTCAAGGCGAAGCTCGGGTGAAACCCGGAGCTCCTGGGGAAAACCACCTAACCTTCCATAAGCAGAAATGGGCTTTCTCATTTGTGCGCCGGCCAAGGCTCGAACTAACAGCGGTGAAAGACCTGCTGTTCGGTTGGCGCTCTTATGCATGCGGCCACGGAAACCCATGTCTCGATATGGCTGAAAATGTTGAAAGGGGTGTTAAACTCAATATCATATATCATCCTTCGACTGTAAGAAAAAGGCAAACAGATTTAAAAAAGAAAAAAAAAAAAAAAAAAAAAAAAAGAAACGAGATGATGAAGGAAAAGAGTAAAATGCTTTAAAATGAAAACATTAATGATAAAATAATTATGATAAGATGTTCAAGAAGATTGTTTTGCGCCACAGTATTATCATTTTTCTGAGTTCCGATATTAAACTAGCATTTTATCACTTGTTTTCAGAGCGAATTACAGCTGGCCCGTCTGGACATATTTTTGTCATGCCACCATAAGTCTTCTAATGCTGCAATATAAACCTGTCAGTAATATAATTCATATTAAATCCGGCACTGAATGAACTATTTCAGTTGTTAACTCAGTTCCAATGGCGATGGCAGATCAGACAGAATGACTTGCAACGTGTGATTCTAAAGTAAAATACATCAGTATAGTTTTCTCCAAATGAGAGATGTTTAAATGCATTTAGGGTAGACGATGACTAGACAGCTCGTCCCAAAATCTATTCATGATACAGCAGAAGACGAAATAGAAATAAAAAATGCGAACGCACTAAATATTTACGTATTTTGATTTTATTAAGGATAAAATTCATGAAAGAAAAGAAAAAGAAGAAAAAAAAAAAAGGATTCAGATACCCGCCGCGTCGCTAAATCTAAACTGACGGGACATGCAGACTGCGCATGTCATGCCTAGACCAGCCTGCTTACATGCAGGTCAGGTCAGGGCATGCGCTTTCTTGTTTAGCATAACTTTGAAATTTTGAACAGTGGCAAGATCCCGTAAATCTGAGTTTGTATGCGTGTCTGGACACGCAAACGCAAGGCATAACACCTCGCATGTGCCACATGCTTAAATATAACAAAGAAGTACACGCTTACCCCTGTGCGAGGGAAAACATAAAAAACTCGGGGAAAATCCCCCAAGCAACAGCAGCCTGGTCAGGAGCTATCTAGTTACCAGATAATTGGCAAACATTGCAGACCCAGATCAGATTGTTTGTGTTTTTTAGCTCACCTGAGCCGAAGGTTCCGGTGGAGCTTATAGGATAGGTACGCTCCGTCGTCCGTCGTAGTCGTCCGTCCGTTTTCCGTCGTTCCGTCCGCAACTTTCCACGCCACTTGAATCTAAGTGTGAATTGGACAGGTAAATTGGTAAGGGCAATAACCTTCATACTTTTGCAGTTTTCCGATAAGGTCAGCAGAGTATTTCCCCATACTCCCGGTTTGCTGTAATCCAGGTAACGGGAACAGGTAGATTTAGCTATACAATATATAGCTGGCATCTGCTCTTTTAATTTATTAATATGATTTCAACTCAGATGTTCCTTTTACTTACTTGTTATTCTGTATATTCTGAAGTTTCTGGTTATATCTCTTTTATAGTATTTCATTTAAAATGGCATTAGAACTACCGGGAAAATGTGCATTATGAGCTGCAAGCAATGAACGTATAAAAAAGCGTTTTCTTTCTTTTTACGAATATGCACAATGCTTATTGTCATTTAATACGGCCCCGGAAGCTCAAATGGTCAAAAGCTAGCCTTCTAAGCTAGCGGTTTGGGTTCGAATCTCGCTTGAGTCGGAACTCTTTCAAACAAAACCTTAAAACAGATTTCTATGCAAACAGCATTCCACTGTAACCTTTCCATCAGCTCGATATGACTGATATACTATTGAAAAGGCCTGGAAAACCACAAGTCATCCGTCCATTCTGTAATCATGATAGCTTCCGCTTTAGCAAGGATAGATTTTAAAAAAGGTTGTCATTTACGGTATTGAATTTGTTTAATTATTTATTACGCATAGCTCGAGACTGTAGCAATTTTCTCGAGTATACTGAGGGCCCCCGGTAGCTCAATGGGTTGAGCGCTGGCCTGTTGATCTAACGATCCAGGAGCGCCATTGCACACAACCTTTGATTATTGCCCACCGTGCTGATATAACTGAAAAACTGTTGAAAGGGACGTAAAGCGAAGTCAAGACACTCTATTTGACACCTTTTCCAACGAGTATTGTGTATTTGCCGTCGAGTGAAAAGATACCTTTGATATGGCAAACAGGGAAGACGCGGATGAGCCAGCACATCCGTGCATTCTAAACAAGCTTTCGCTTTTCGAATTCACAACTATGAATCATGGGAATCTTAAAAATGGAAAGGCAAATGCTTAGAACAATCATGCTGAGTGTAGTTCGCACACAGCGTAGTTCCCTTTTCACGGAACGTCACTCACCAATCAATAATTTGCCCTGTTTGTTCCAAATATTTGTTTCACGCCAGAAATCATTTGTTTTAAGACCTTGCCCGAAGGCGAAAACGGTTGCATGAATACATGTACATTTCAACTGAATTCCGAGGTGAAGCAAATATTGTGACAAAATGAGAGTAAAGAAACGTATCAACAGAAACTATTTCTCTGAATCAATTCAATGCATAAACATCACACTATTAAAAGTAACTAGCATCTCAATGTGAACAGCGAAGTTTCTGATTAGACCAAGCATCCTATTGCTGAAGTCTAATCAGAGTCTTTGTTATTAACATGAAAACATACAACATATCATCTGATGAGAATAGCAAAAACTCTGATCAGTCCACGCATCTTAGTGCTGAAGTCTAATCAGAGTCAGCGCTATTAACATGAAAACATACAACATATCATCTTATATGAATAGAAATACTCTGATCAGACCATGCATCCCAGTGCTGAAGTCTAATCAGTGTCAGCGCTATTAACATGAAAACATACAACATATCATCTAATGTGAATTGCAAAAACTCTGATCAGACCACGCATCTTAGTGCTGAAGTCTAATCAGAGTTTGTGCTATTAACATGAAAACATGCAACATATAATCTAATATGAATAGAAAGACTCTGATCAGACCATGCATTCTAGTGCTGAAGTCTAATCAGAATATGCGCTGTTAACATTAAAAAATCAACATAACCTCTCGTGTGAACAGCGAAGAGTCTAAACAGACCACGCATCTTAGTGCTGAAGTCTAATCAGAGTCTGCGCTATTAACATGAAAACATTCTACAATGTGAATAGCAAAGATTCTGATCAGACCACGCATCTTTGTGCTGAAGTCTAATCAGAGTCAGCGCTATTAACATGAAAACATACAACATATCATCTAATTTGCATAGCAAAAACTCTGATCAGACAACGCATCCTAGTGTATGCGCTATTAACATGAAAACATTCAATATAACTTCTTATGTGAGTAGCAACATAACCTCTCATGTGAACAGCGAACATTCTAAACAGACCAAACATCTTAGTGCTGAAGTCTAATAAGAGTCTGCGCTACTAACATGAAGCATTTTAACGTGAATAGCAAAGACTCTGATCAGACCACGCACCCCAGTGCTGAAGTCTAATCAGTGTCTGCGCTACTAACATGAAGCATTCTAACGTGAATAGCAAAGACTCTGAGCAGACCACGCACCCCAGTGCTGAAGTCTAATCAGTGTCTGCGCTACTAACATGAAGCATTCTAACGTGAATAGCAAAGACTCTGATCAGACCACGCACCCCAGTGCTGAAGTCTAATCAGAGTCTGCGCTACTAACATGAAGCATTCTAACGTGAATAGCAAAGACTCTGATCAGACCACGCACCCCAGTGCTGAAGTCTAATCAGAGTCTGCGCTGTTAACATGAAAACATACAATATAACTTCTTATATGTAATAAATTATGAAAATTCCCATAGATAATATGCTGTATCTTCTAATTTATCTTTTTTTCTTTCTGTCATTTTGAATAAAACGATAAAAGGGTAAAATGCAAATAAATGCTAATAATGATTAATGATTTTGACTAACGCATATCATTGGATTTAATGTTCTTTTTACAAACATTATTATCCAAGCTAATTAAAGATTGCATATCAAAGTGGCTCATTGAGAAGTTTGTATGGAGAAGAAAATTGACAAACAATATTTTTACATTGTTGGAAGTCCAGCAACACTTTACTCAAGGTCGGTTCTGAGCATGGAGAAAACTGTCCTCTCGCACATAAAGTAAGAGACGTCTCAGACCAGCCTGCACTGAAACATAGCCAGATCGGACTATTATTGGCCGTTTGCACGTATAATGTACTGGTCCTGAAGAATCCAGGCGCAATGCGAAATCACTGGATAGACCGCACGGATGCACGGACTGGTTCGACTCTTCATTGTTCGCAGCCTATATCTTGACGCGGAATAATTGCAGGTCGCGTCTGGTGTTAGGGATCAGTTTTATGACCCTTCCTGTAGTCGTTAAGATTACTCGGTGCTAATAGGGCCAATAGACAATGTCATACAGATTGTTGTATAAAAATTCAGAAATGTGTATTGTAGTAATATGTGATATATGGTAGTTTTACGAATACTGCGGCGTCTTCTCTTTTTTTTCCGCTGTTTGCGAAGCAGTGTCGTAAGGCGCGTTACAGTATGTGGCCTATAAGAGACTGTAAAATGCCATTCCATTTTTTATCTTTTGAAGCAAATTTACAATGGAATAACTTCTTTGGCGACGACGCGATGTGCGTAACTTCTCCCCAGTGTCAAGAATTTTGTCATTTTACGAGGTCTGAGACTTAATGCCATGACTGCAGTTGTGTTTGAAGGATTCAATATTTCTCTTTTTATCGTTACACTTTGTTTGGGTTAAAGTAACTTTGAGTTAAAGTTGACACCTTTCAAGCTGCCCGACGTAATTATTGTCTCATCAGGCTAATTGGTCATCAAACAAAACGCATCTGTCCTTTTTCGTGATTTAAAATGTGTACTTTAATTGTTGGTTCCACTTTTATTATTCTGTTGATTGGCAGCGTGAAAGTTTGTTATTCCATAAATTGCCCTTTTTAGTACTTATAATTCCTTAATTGGCATCCTTTCAATCTACATTTGTTTGCCGATATTTGTGATAAATGATTGATACGCTTATTAATAATATCCATTTTTAGCTGTACATATATAATTTTAAACTTTTGAATTTGTGAAATATTAATAATTTTATCATGTTTTTGTTATTCTATGTACTTAGACAATATAAATATGCTAATCTAATTTGAGGGAAATCCATCAATCCATCCATCCATCCATCCATCCAATAAATTAATAGCTCTTTAAGATTTTAATTTTATTTACAGAAGGTTATACATATTCAGTTAAACACCATTCTTCCATCTGTCCATGTGTGCGCCTATATTATATAACGTAGTAGGTTAAGTCCCTTTGTTTTTTGTACAGGTTGTCGTTACTGGCAAACCATATGCAAAAATTATAGGGTACTCATCAAAAAGTAAAAAATGACCGCGGTAATTTCCAATATATTTTAATAAAAATTATATCACCGTAATTCTTAATAAATGTATTTTTCAGAATGAACACGGAAAATTGCCAATTTTAAAGAAAAAGGCGAAATATTTAAGGAAGACCTTCGATCACCCTAGTGTAAAAATTATAATTTACTATATAATCTATACATTTTGAGGGTTGCCATCTTTAACCAAAAAATGACCGCGGTGATTTTTATGCGAGAATTATGAAAAATATACCAAAATATTCGCAAGAGAATAAGGTTTTCGAAATGGACACGGAAAATGGATATAACTGACAATATTAATTACATCGGTCCGGAAAGAAAATTTCCCCATAGACGTCTGTGTATTTTTCATTACCTGTCAAATACATGTCTATCGCTTATCGATTTTACAGGTGGCGTGGAAAGTTATCCATGGTTGTCTCTCCGCAATTTCAAACATCTTCTCCTCTGAAAGCACTGAACACATAAGAACCAAATTTCATATGTAGCTCCAGGGGACTTAGGAACGAAAAGTTGTTCAAACGGTCCCGGTCAAATGACCAACATGGCCGCCATACCCATATATGGTAAATACCTACTAGAAAAATCTTCTTCTCCAGAACCAATACGCCGATGGCCTGAAAACATGGCGTGTAACATTGGGTGCGCAAGTACTACCAATATAATCTCCATACGAACCGAACTACCAACTAATTGTGTGCACCGCGGCGGAGGGTGAGGGTGAAGGTTTGGGCCCAGTAAAAACCGTTTAACACCCCCTCCCCCCCCCCCCCCCCCCCAGTAGTTATTACTGACCGTCCCAAGGCGGTACTTTTGTTGCGGCTGCATTTGTTTTATGTTCGGTGCTGTTTAATTTATTGTGTTCTCATTTTAACCCTTCTATAATAAAAATAGAAAATAGGTAAAAATAACTGTTATATGTTTTCCGTGTGGTATGTTTGGTATATTGTAACCCTTCTGTTGGTCTGGTTTGTTTAGTTCAATAAAGATAGCTGAGTTACCCCACCTATTTGGAAAAGAGCTGCTGACTCGGCTTACCACTTGTAATTTGTTGTTTGTTGAGATGTCTTTGTCAATTTTCCTTTTGATGTTAGGGATAGGGTTTGGGATCTGATTCTGTCAGTTCCTGAAGTGTAGTTACTCTTTAAATTTGTTCAAATTATGACCTTGGGTTGACTTTGACCTTTTGTACAGTAAGGTCAAATTTGCTTCCTTGAGCTTTTATATGGCAAAAGATATCTTGGAAACTGATGAAGATTTTGGGCTACAAATTGGTATATACAGTCACCTTGATGATTACATGAAGATTTATGAGTATGAGAAGTCAAGGTCATTCTTTGACCATTGACCGGGTCTCTCATATTTTGGTAATTTCGCACATCTCCTCAAAAGTCACTTGGCCAATTATAACCAAATATCATATTTCAAATTTCACGAGCATCCAGGGGTTGATGAAACCAAAATATATTCAAACGGTCCAGGTCAAATGACCAACATGGCCGCCACGCCCATAAATGGTAAAATGCATAATGACCTTCTCCTCCAAAACCAATAGTCGGATGGCCAAGAAACTTGGTATGTAGCATAAGGTACTCGAGTACTACCAAGGTTATTCTAATAATGACCTTGTGTTGACCTTGACCTTTTTGTGGCAAGATAAAATATTGGGAAATGCTAGAACATAAGATTTCATGGAAAACTTTGGCCTAAAAATTGATATTTACAGTCGTCTTAATGAGATAATGAAGAACTGTGAGTACAAAAGATCAAGGTCATACTTTGACCTTTGAACCTGATCTTTTATATTTTGACATTTTCAAAATTTTCCTCAAAAGCCAAAGGGCCAGTTGTTAACAAGTTTCATATAGAGCCTCCAGTGGTTGATGGAACAAAAATTTGTTCCAACGGTCCGGTCGCATGACCAACATGGCCGCCACGGCCATATATGGTCAAAGGCCAAAAAATCTTTTTCTCCAGTACCAATGGACCAATGGCCTTGAAACTTGGTATGTAGCTTAAGGTATTCAAGGACTACCAAAGTTGCTCAAATGATGACCTTGGGTTGACCTTGACCTTTTTTTGTCGGCAAGGTCACATATGGGAAAAATGCTAGAACATAAGGTATTATGGAATGTTTTGAAGATTTAAGCGTAATAATTGGTATATACAGTCATTTTAATGAGTACATGAAGATTTATGAGTACAAGAGGTCAGGGTCATTCTTTGACCTTTGACCCAGGTCTCTCATATTTTAACATTTTCAAACATTTCCTCAAAAGCCACTTTGCCAATTGTTAACACATTTCATATAGAGCCTCCATGGGTTGACTGAACTAAAATTTGTTCAAACGGTCCAGGTCACTTGACCAACATGGCCACCATACCCATTTATGGTATAAACCTTATATATTTTCTTCACCAGAACCAATACACCTATGACCTCGAAACTTGGTAAGTAGCATTGAGTACGAGAGTACTACCAAGATTGTTCAAATGATGACCTTGGGTTAACCTTGACCTGTTTTGCGGCATCGTCAAATATTGGAAAATGCTAGAACATAAAAATTCATGGAATGGTAGTTAAGGTGAGGTGGGAGTAATTCAGCGGCGCCGTGTGGCAGTTTCTGTCGCAACCTTACGTAATGATGTCAAACGTTCCGTCTGAAAAAAAAACAAGATGGCGTCAACATCATCCACTTCTGTGATTACATGTACAACATGGTCTGATACAAAATGCAAAGAGGCTGAACGCTGGGTGAAATGAAAAGGAAATAGAAAATGTCGTAGAGAAGAAACTGCAAAAATATAGCTAGTTACTACTAGCGGGAAAGCTTTTCTCTGGCGGTTTCTCATCAGTTTGAAAGATGGAGTTTGCAACTGTTGTTGCAATAATTTTATTACAAATTCAATAGGAAACCACGTCTTGAAATTGAAATGAGAAGTCAGATCACTGTCTATACTTCGACCACGTATTTTAGATTTCCGCCTCCATCGATTCTCGAATTCGGGACCGCTAGATCATCAGGCCAGCGCTTAACCTACTGAGCTACGGGGCTACGCTGCTGATCACACTGGGCGCATTCCCAGGCTGATCTGAGGCTTCGCTAGGTTCACATTACTAATAGCAATTACAAATTATTTGTAGAAGGCATTACTATGCATAGTTATCAGGTATATAATTGGGATCATTTTAGAGACTGCTTATCGCACCATAATAGATGCTAACTGGGACCAGTTTAGAGGCTAATAAGGACCAAAATAGAGGACAGGACCGGTATAGATGCGGGACCACTTTAGATGATGTACACATGTGGAAGCCCACCCAAAAGTTGTAGCTTCAGAGAATTTCTTAACTCAGGCGCCCATAAATTGTATGGAAGGGCATAATGGCAATGTTTTCGATTGCCTTTTTTATCATTATTAAAGAAAAGTTAGCCAAGATGGCTAATGCATCGAGAGAAACTGTACATGTACTACATCCGCTTTCCCGGAAATGACAATCATGAGTGACGAAAGTTCGAGACAAATTTTGCCGGGATCCTAAAATAAGCGACGGTTGATGCGTGGCGCGAAAAGTAAAGTAACGTTAACGTCACAATGCGCGACCCTAAAATTTCAGTCTAAAGAGACGGCACGCAGGGCATTCAATGTACTTTAGCTCAAAAGTTAAGTCGGCGGCCTACTAATTTTATGGCTTTTATGTAAACGCCTATCATTTGGTCATACTGTGTTAGTTTTTAAAGACACAAACGTGTTTTGTTTTCTCAGAATGAAGGCTTTTATCCAAAAGAAACGTGCAAAAAAGTGCGTTTTCCATAGAACGCCATTATAACGTCGTGTCGAAAATGAGGAAAAAATGACGTTTTCGAGGTCGGATATCTTGAAAACGACAACGGCGTTTGGCATAAAAATGTTATATATGGTTGTCATAATGAGTACGTGAAGATTTATGAGTACAAGATGTCATGGTCATTCTTTGACTTTTGGCCCAAGAATCATATTTTGACAATTTCAGACATAAGAAAAAGCCACGTTGCCAATTGTTCTGGTAAGCGATTCAGGACCTCATGGTCCTCTAGTTTTCTCTGTGACCACATATGCAATTCCTAACCGTAAGATTTCACGATGTAGCTCCTTATATTTACCGTCTGATATATACACTTTTTTGGCTAGGTAACCAAGGGGTTTTGAAATGGACAGGCGACTGGGTGACTTTTATTGATGGTGTGATTCAACTTGGCATCCTTAACGGACATGGTCTCCTTCTGCCCAAAAGATTCTCAACTATTGTTATAGATCCTTTTCGTCAGCGACAGAGCATAGTAAACCTTGATGGCGGTCTGCAAGGTAAGATCACAGAGGTTAATCTACTTTTACAATATGTTATAATTGTAGCTCTAGGAGCGGCTGTAGTTTAGTGTATAACACTCCATACTACCAATCCAGGGGTCGCAAGATCGATCCCCCGCTTCTGCGGTCTTTCGGATGAGAATTAAACCGAGGTCTTGTCTCCATATGACCTCGTTGTTTGTGGGACGTTAAACCCGTATTCCCCAACTCATTCGGCCGCTTATATTATAAAAAGAAACATAGCGGAAGGAACTATTATGGGACATGTAAAACTCAGATTGGCCCCTGTGGGTAGGTTGACGAGTTAAAGCTCGTTCAGAGCTCTCCGCGCTATATTAGCATCCTCATCTTTATCGTTTGTATTTTGTGTTGTAACACTGGTTTTCCCCAACTACATAAAGTCATCAACTCGAAATATTTTGACAGCGCCATTACGGTTTTCACTAAGACTTCCTTTACATGCACTTGTGTGCGATAGGTAGGTAAAATCTCCTCCAATGCTTTACATAGCTTATTAGAACAGAGGATTTGACAGTAATGATTTGATCTCGTGGATAGTATTTGCTTGATCTATACCAATAAATGTATCGGATTCATTTCCTGGTCAACATCATTTAGCCTTGTGAAAGAAAATTAGTAGTTCCTATTTTGCTTTAAAACAACCCCAAAAATCTTTATCGTAAACCTTTAATTATTCAGATAGCACTACCAATAAATATATTGGATTCTTTTTATAACTGAACCTTCTTTATACCACATCTTCAAGCATTCAAATCGGCTATTAGACAATTCAATTATGCTTCAAAACAAAACGAAAAAGAAACAAAAATAAATAATGATATAAAATAAAAACAAATCTTACTCGTGATAATTATTTTATGACTCTTGGACTTTTAATTTGGTTATGCCAATCTGGTATGCAATGGTCAAACACAGTATACAATTTTAATCTGAGAATTGAATTGAAGAGATGTTCAATCTCTTCCGTGTATTTCAAGACATCAACAATTATGCTGGTGCTAAATATGCATATGTTCACACCTATCTTCATTCCCATGTGCCTGTAAGAAGATACGTAAAATTTACTATACATCCAGTGCTTGGTTATAGCGCAGGATTTATGTTGATGACTGGAAAAAATAATCAGTTGAATTCTGCAATGGGTTCAACTAGACATAACCAGCTTCGGGAGAAAATGTACCATGTAGATTGTGGAAGACGCAAACAGCAAAGAAGCAGATCTGTCTTAGATATTTGCGCGGGAAGCAAACTTTCAGATCTGACTTCTTAAGATACGAGGGCAGTTCAATAAAATTGTAGAACTCGAGGTTTAACTCACAGATTGGAAGATGGTTTCAACATTATCTTTCAATATAATCCCCCTTTACTTCAATGCATTAGGCCCACTTTTCTGTTAGGCAGTCTATGCCTTTGAAACAAAAGTAGTCTGTTTGGTTCTCAAACGAAGCCTCTGTAGAAGCCTTGAGCTCATCATCGTCCTGAAATCTCGTTCCACGCAAGTGTGAATTCAAATTTCGAAACAGATAATAATCACTTGGGGCCATGTCTGGACTGTATGGCGGGAGGTTTAACTGCACGAACTTGCACTCACGAATAGCCGCTTGTGCAACTTTGGACTTCACCCTTTGCTGACGATCTTGCATGTTCAGGTTTCTGGGTAACCACCTGGCAGATACTTTTGACATGTCTAAATGTTCATGGATTATAGTGTAAATACTTCCATCAGAAATACCACATTCTGAAGCAAATTCAGCAACTTCGATTCGGCGATCGATTAGCACAAGTCTCTCAACACGGTCGATCATCTCCTGGCTGATGACATCAGCAGGGCGACCTGGCCTTGGGTCATCTTCTTAGGAGTCTCACCCACGTTTAAATTCTGCTGACCACTTTGCTACTGTGGTATACTTTGGGCTACTATCACCATATCAGCCATGCATTTCTTTCGCGTTTGCACCCTCCTTAGTAAGGAACTTTATGACTGCTCCGAATTCCATATTTTGACTTTCCATTTTTGCCTATGGGTATAAGTTTTCAAACAAAAAGTAAAAGCAAAAATTTACATGTTGACTAAACGGCTGTAATCATTCAATTGACAAAGGTTTACATTGCACAAAAATGAAAATAGAAATCTTGAATTGTATAGAAAAAATACCGAGTTCTACGAACTTATTGAACTCCCCTCGTATATACATCGACACAAACCAGATAACTTGTGTCCCAGGCCTGTGGTTCAACAAATGCGTTTGGATTAAAGTGTCTCACTCAAATCCACAGGCATCTATTTTCGTCTATTTTTCTCTTGTTTACAACAAGACTGGTCATGTCTCAACAGCAACAAAAAGTTGACCTAATCCCAGAATAGGGACACCTAAAAGTCCAAACAATGCGATCATGGCTTTCGTCGACCATCTGCCGTGCAGGCAGACACTGCGAATGTAAAAAAAAACGATTTGCGAAAGCCCGAATTAAATATTTTTTTTTGAGTTTTAACTGTTCTGAAATGCCAGGTGTTACAGACAAATTGTTGGTATTCCGATGGGTACAAATTGTGCTCCTCTTGTGGCCGATTTGTTTTTATTTTGTTATGAAAGAGATTTCATGACTTCTCTTTCTGTTGATAATCAAGCTGATATCATTGAGGCATTTAACTCAACCTCTAGATATTTAGACGATCTTCTGAATATTGATAATCCTTATTTTGAAAGCATGGTTAACCAAATTTACCCACCTGAACTTAAATTGAATAAAGCTAATACTTCAGATACCGAGGCCCCCCTTTTTGGATTTACATCTATCTATTTCTAACGGTTTTGTATCTTCTAAAATTTATGATAAACGTGATGACTTTGACTTTGATATAGTTAATTTTCCATTTTTGGATGGTGACGTTCCACGTCGTCCCTCTTATGGAGTGTATATTTCTCAACTCATAAGATTTGCTAGAGTGTGTAGTCATGTAGATGACTTTAATGCTCGTAATAAATGTTTAACTGCTAAACTTCTTCAACAGGGCTATCGGTATCATAAGCTTAGAAAGGCTTTTTCTAAATTCTATCGCAGACACCATGAATTGGTTTCAAAATTTGATGTCGGATTAAAATTTCTTTTACACCAAGGCCTATCGGAACCAGAATTTTATGGTGACTTAGTATACAAATTCAAAAAGATTAAGGGTAGGACTGATTTTTCTGATCAATTCCGAAAAATAATAATACGTCACAAATGTATTGGCTATAATTTAAATGTTATGCGACAGTCTGCATGCTTAGTGATTAACCCAATCACGGTTGATAACTTTGCTGCACTCTTTAATTGCACACCGGGGGATCGGTCGTCAGACTCTATGATGGCCCCGACCTAAAGCTATATATTTTAGTTGGTTGGGACCGGAGCCTTTTTGTCTGTTGCTTGGTCCACCGGGGCTCAACTGGTGACCTTCTTTTGCTTCAGATTTCCAGTGGGGTCGTTTGGCAGGACATGGATCTCCACCTGTCAGACGGCCCGTTGTATCTGTTGAGTCCTCGTCTTTGCTTCTTCATGGTGTTGAAATTTGATTTATGTGTTTACCGTGATGATTCATTGACGAGTTAGAGGATTATCATGCGAACCGAACAACCAACTAAATGTTTTGTACCACTTCAGAAACTGAGGGTGAGGTTGGGCCTGTAAAATCGATTTAAGCCCCCCAGTAATTCATTACTGACCGTTCCAAGGCGGTAGTTCTGTTGTGGTTCTCTGTTGCCTGTTTTTGGTGTCAGAGTTTCTGTGATGTTTTACCTTATGTATGTTCTTATTATTTTTGGTTCGGTTTGGGTTGCTGAGTGGCCACCTTTTGGGAACAAGCTGCTCACTCGGTTGGCCATATGTTCTCTGTATCTTGATTATTTGTAATCTTAGTTGTTTCCAACTATGGTTTGAGGGCTGGATTTGGATTTTGATTGTTTCAGTTCCTGGTCTTTGCATACTTTTTACTTTTAGTGATTAACCCAATCACGGTTGATAGCTTTGCTGCACTCTTTAATTGCACACCGGGGGATCGGTCGTCAGACTCTATGATGGCCCCGACCTAAAGCTATATATTTTAGTTGGTTGGGACCGGAGCCTTTTTGTCTGTTGCTTGGTCCACCGGGGCTGAACTGGTGACCTTCTTTTGCTTCAGATTTCCAGTGGGGTTGTTTGGCAGGACAGGGATCTCCACCTGTCAGACGGCCCGTTGTATCTGTTGAGTCCTCGTCTTTGCTTCTTCATGGTGTTGAAATTTGATTTATGTGTTTACCGTGATGATTCATTGACGAGTTAGAGGGTTATCATGCGAACCGAACAACCAACTAAATGTTTTGTACCACTTCAGAAACTGAGGGTGAGGTTGGGCCTGTAAAATCGATTTAAGCCCCCCAGTAATTCATTACTGACCGTTCCAAGGCGGTAGTTCTGTTGTGGTTCTTTGTTGCCTGTTTTTGGTGTCAGAGTTTCTGTGATGTTTTACCTTATGTATGTTATTATTATGTTTGGTTCGGTTTGGGTTGCTGAGTGGCCACCTTTTGGGAACAAGCTGCTCACTCGGTTGGCCATATGTTCTCTGTATCTTGATTATTTGTAATCTTAGTTGTTTCCAACTATGGTTTGAGGGCTGGATTTGGATTTTGATTGTTTCAGTTCCTGGTCTTTGCATACTATTTACTTTTAGGAGTTATCCTGAGCAGATTTGCGTTTTTCTCCTTACGTATCGTCCTAAGGTGAAATAGAACAAACAAGAATTTCAGTTTTCATGTAAAAATGATTTTCAAATAAGAAATTCAGCCTTATCTAAACCATGAAAAGATTTTCTTTTTAGTGAGAAACAAATTCTTCTGTGTCCATGACATTATGACAAAAGTATTGGTCTGAAGTTTATTATGCAAATTTAATACCGCTCAAATATGTAAACCCACCGTTTAGTATGTTTTACTCTCCCTTAAGGTCTAGGAATAAATTTCATACCAAATATTTGCCGTTACGACGTCTTAAAAGTTAATATATATGTACGTTACTCTTTTTGCATTACGTGTTGATTTACTCAAACAAAGTCTTTCATATGCAGTTGACTATTAGAAGATTTGACATCAAGGAAAAAATCGAGAAAACTCGTCTCCGAAAAAAAAGTTATGGAATTTTGGTGTTTAAAGGAAAGTATTTGTAGGAAATTTTCGAAATAATATTAAGTTTTCACAGAATAATTTAAACATTGTACATTAGTTTTATCTGTTCTGTAAAATTAATTTCGTTGCTTTCGACTTCAAAGGGCAATGATTCCTGTAAGCGTTGTCCGACATTTCTTTAGTTTTAAGTAAAACATTAGTCATCTGTTTTAGAGAATCCAACTTCTGAAAAATGAAAATACTGAAGTAATGACTCAGTCCGCCTTTTAGGAAAAACGGTTCCCCTAGTAATATATAACTGACCTTCCAAGGTGGTACTTCTGTTGTGGATCCTCAATGTTACATGTTATATCCACGTATGTATGGTCTCGAGCAATGTGGTCGACTTAATACCTGTGAGTCTTACAGGCAAACGCCCGTAAAAATAACGGTAAAAGGACTGTCACTGATGGGATATAATAATCAGATAAAGACTTCCAATGGACAAGAATATTTCCCTTTGATATTGACTCATCAATTTCCTAAAGTCACAGTTTATTAAAATATAGAAATTGAGATATGCTTTTCGGGAGATTTTTTTCACTTTTTACGCGGACAGAATGCAAATTTTAACAAAAAGCAGGTGAAATGTTTGCGTCAATTTACATGTTACGCGAAGATATTGGGTTGAAATTATAACACAGCATTATGGACCTCTTGGTGACACGTGCTTTCGTATGATTTTTTTCAGTATCTAAATGGCTGCAAGATCATTTAAATCAAAAAGTGCTATTTATTTAGCATTAAGAACTATTTTCACAACGTCATTGAAATAGGAAATATTTGTTTCATGTTAACAAATTCATTTGAAATTCACAAAAGACTAAATATTCGGATGGTATATTGTGTAATAAAAAACTAAAAAATTTTATTCAGTCATTATCCAACTGTATTGTATTTTGTAGGTACAGCATGCTTTCGAGACGACGAAATTGAAACTAGGGAGGCAGGAGGTGTATATTTTCAGGACATCATTATTACAGCAGTACGACGAAAACCTGAAAGGGAACCTATTCACGAAGCTTATTCTTTCATTTCATACAATCAGCAGGTCAAGTTGGAGAATGACGAAGTTGGGAACTACACAGAAAATGTTTCTGGTCTTGCCAGGTGTATCATGTCAACGCTGTTAAAGCACGGACTTCCCTTTGATGATAAGCTACAACCGTCAATCACAATGGAACAAGACACTTGCTACAGGTACGAAGATGAAAACAGAGAACAAACGCATAGGAATTCGGACCACGGACAGCATAATTATTTACAATTCCTGAAGAATATAAACGCTGTTGTCAAGGATAAGGATTTTAAATCGGAGATAATAAACATTATTAACAAACAATTGACAGACGAAAGATCGGACTTGCTTCTTGGAAACCTGCTGCAAACAAAGTATCTAAATCAATGTATAGATATAGTAACTGAAAATATACTCTCTGTAAATCTAGGAGTCGTGGGTATTGGAAATGTAGGTATGACTGAGACAGTCAATGAATTGCTCAACGCTCAGCCATTCTTCCACCCCTCCTGCACTATTGTATCAGATGTTTCACTGGCTAACGACGTAGAACAAGAACTTAAACATCATGATGCAATTGTATGGACACCTGATAGCAGTATTCCGGATGTGTTAAAGAGAAGTAATTTGGTCGTTGTTAGCCATGCTCTACGGAAATATAGAAATCTTAGCAAGGCGCTGACAGGCCTGTCTGAGCTCTTAGACGACGATGGATATCTACTTATACAGGAGGTAACGACCAATTTTCATATTGCGGTACTTCAAGACAATACCTGGCAGAGCAGCGAGCCATACTTTGATGACTTGGAAAGAAGAACATGCAGTATTTATTGCGATGCAAGTACCTGGAAGCAACATTTTGCTGAAAAAGGATTTATTGTTGTACAAGAGATATCTGACAATCTCTTATCATCTTTATTCCTTCTCAAAAAAAGGGTACAGAGTTCAACTGAGAATCCAATAGTGCTGACTGTTACAGAAAATAATTTTGGATGGATTGAGGAGCTACAGTTGAAGCTGAAGAAAATACACACACATGAAAAAGGAGACAGGATATGGCTAAAAGCGGATGATAATGTTTGTGGCATTCTGGGCTTAGTGAATTGCCTTCGAAAAGAGCCAGGAGGAGATAGAATCAGGTAAATAATCTGGGGGTTGCCGAAACAATATTAGAATGTGTGAGTTTAGTCAGCGCAGTCTAAACCAGACAAGTGTTCTCTGTTTTTTTTATATGTATTATCAAAGATCAATATAGTATGCATACCAGGTGCAGAGATTCTGATAATAATGTTCGACTTTGCAAGCAAATGAGCATTTGGTAGTCGCACATAGTCCGAAATACATATTGCTGGTCATTTTCAAAAGTTTGGACATGGGTTGCGAAATAAACTACTTGAATGTTTGAACCTCAGATCTGGGTGGATATGGTTAAACAGCATGTCACTGATTTCTAGTTTGTTCTTGACTCTTTGTTTAATTTGGTATATACGGAGGTGTTTGTTCAAGTAGAACTTAGTTTCGGATCAGTGAATAACAGAATAGGAAGGATAAATAACTTGCGATTTTACAGTTGCATAGAACATTTGCTCGAATATTTCCAGCTGTAGACATATTTTTACCATTATTCTGAAATATATAATGGCCCGTCCAGGTCTCATGTTCAGTTATTTTTCAGCTACTGATGAATTTGAAGCAGTTTGGAAATATCATGAATATGAGCCGCGACGTGAGAAAACCAACAAAGTAATTGTGCGCCCAGCTCAAGACTCGGATCAGCATGGGCGTCCCCCAGTCTGATCAGAGTCTTCGCTGTCCGCATGGAGGTAACTTAGACCCTTAGATACCCTTTTAGCGCTTCACGAAGATTCTGAACAGACCAGGCAGATGCCCAGACTGATCTGAGTCTGCGCCGGGCGCACAGCCACATTGTTGGTTTTCTCGTGTCGCGGCTCATATAAAGAATGATTCTTTATGTCATACAGAATCATCAGATTGGTAAAAATACACACCGTTAATGGAGGACACATTGGTTTGATTGCAGAGCATAAACTCGCACAAAGATGTCAATGTCTTAGCTTATTATCACTTTAAGCTTAATCTATTTCAATTTGCAGAAGCACTTAAATATCTAAGGTACTTTATACACCAGGTCCTGCATAAATAAGATAGGGATTAAAATGTGTTAGTAGTGTTCTTGTCTATTCAGGGCGGATTCAGGCATTTTGAATAGGGGATTCAAAGCAGCTGAGGGGTTCGATTTGCGCAGTTTGACCAATTTGTCCTGAAATTCCCTTGGAAAACGAAATAAGTTGAGCTGAATAGGGGTTCGTTTGAACTCCCCGAACCTCCTCTGGATCCCCTGTTTCAGTTTCTAAGTCATTTTATTTTAAACACTTTAACCACAGGAGCTAATCAATTCCCTGCACAGAACAAACAATAACAAGTATCAAGAGTGTCAGAGATTACTCCTGTTCTACTCATCTCTCTCCTGTCTTTTATACAAAATTCCAAACCTCTATTTTCATTAATATACGTTATATCACTTATTATTAATAAAGACTACATCTTCCGAACTTTGCCATAAAAGGAGAGTTTATTGTCACCTAGAGCTCATTCAAGGATGCGAAATTAAGTCAACTCTATGACGTTCGTTGAACTGACCGAAAATTTACATATTTATGAAAGAAGTAAGACCCATGTATTAGGGGCAAATTTTAACTATTTACTATAAATTCAATTTCTAGGATATTGAAATCAAACTATATTAAAACACTGCTAGGATCAGATTATAGAATATTTGTGGAAATATGGTGTCTTGCAGGAAGGTTTACACTGATTTTAAGTCAGCGCTATGGCGTTTTGCAACTGGCAAAGATATAATTGACTCTATGTCAGAAGAGGACAGTATTGATGGACCACAAACCGGTTAAGCACCCCCAGTAATTTCATTACTGGCCGGCCACACCCCGCCTCTCCAGTAATTTCATTACTGGCCGGCCCAAGGCGGCAGTTCTGTTCTGGTTCTTCTTGGTTGCTTTATGTGTTGTTAATGGCTATGTCTTTTATTATGTCCCCCCCCCCCCCCCACCATGGGGGCCATATTGTTTTTGGTGTGGATCCCGTCGGCGTCAGCGTCAGCGTCGGCGTAGCTTCTTGTCTGCACTCTATCTCCTGAAGGGATGCATGGATTTTGACTAAATTTGCACAGATACATCATTGGGTGGGGGAAAAGTGATTAGAATTTGGTGATCTCGACCTTATTTTCAAGGTCATAAATCAAAGAGTGATGTAAAATAGCTTGTCTGCACCATATCTCCTGAAAGCATTGGCGGGTTATTACTAAACTGGCACAGATATATTATTGGGAAATGGCAAAGAACTGATAAGGGTTTGGTGACCTTAACCCAATTTTCAAGGTCACAGGAGGTCAAGGAATTTTGTAAAATGGCTTGTTTGCACCATATCTACTGAATGGATGCACAGATTTAAACCAAACTTGCACAGCTATATTATTGGAAAATGGCAAAGAACTAATTATATTTTGGTGACCTTGATGGTATTTTCCAGGTCACAGGAGGTCATAGAGCGTTGAAAAATGGCTTGTCTGAACCATATCTCCTGAATGAATGAATGGATTTGAACCAAACTGCCACAGATACATCACTGGGAGATGGAAAAGAAGCAATCAATTTTTTATGACCTTGACCTTTTTTCAAGGTCGCAGACGGTGACATTGACCCTATTTCAAGTTCATAGGAGGTCTCTACTTGGCAGCATTTAGAGAAAATGATACTGCTGGGAAAGCGCTGGTGGGTGGGAGGAACATCTGTTTTTGTCAAAAACTATTTCTAGTTGATCTATTGTTTGTGATGTTAAGGCTAGCCCGATGACCACCTACAATGGAAATGGATGATCAAATGGCAGCCATCGGTGTTGTCTTTGGTAGTTACTAATTTTGTGTCTTTTTCCCACATGATGTCTTGGGTTGGATCTGGCATTGAATTGTGTCAGTTCCTGAGAATTTTCCTTCTTACAATTTCAAAACTGCTTGGAGAAGGGTAATAAATGGTCTTGATCCTTAGTAAACAGAGAAATTGATATTGATACCTCTCTAACCCATCCTTAATTATGAAATCAGAATAGAATAACAAGCTGAACTTTCTAAGAGCAAATAACGTCATTGCCTTTCATCTCAAGAGTGCGTTTTAATATAATCATGATCGAAATATTCAAACTGATTTAAACTGAGAATTTAAGAAGCAGCAAGTTTAAACGTAACACACACCCTTTTATACTGGATAATTTTTTGAAATAATTATTAGATAAAACAAACAAATATTTATAACGGTATTATATATTATATCACGAGTAAAAAAACCTCTAACATATTGAGAAGTAGCCTGGCTCCCAGGCTAAATGGTTATATGTATTCAAATAGTACAAGTGTTAATGTGGCTCTTTTATTCTAATGGCCAACCATTTATATATTTAATTTGTTGTGTTTCTCTGATAAATCTACAATAATGTTATGTAAAATTTATTCCTGGCTGAGTTATTTCTCTTCTTGGCTTGTAAAATATAAAACATATCGACTGGAGACAGTCTTATTGAGTGAAAACAACCAAACCAAAAGAAACGATCTTAACATTTGACTTAATATTAATTTTGCAATACTGTTGTCCATGCGCAAGTTGCAATTTCTATTCACATCACTAAATGAGTCTCTTACTAGAAAACCAACTTATGGCATGTCTTTCACTCCATTTTAGTCAGTATGTTACAACAATTCTATGTCCTTTACAAGCCCCCCCCCCCCCCACCCCCTGTCTCTGACAGTTCAGTTGAAATGAAATTCATCTTCACCCTCATATGTCACCCTCACTCCAGCTAGTATAAATACCAGCTCCAGCCCCTTCTCGCAATCAAAACAACATTAGTCACCACCAAAGACATCACCAGCAGCAGTCATGTGAACAGCCACTTTCCATGTCGATGATCACCGGGCTAGCATTAACATCACAAACAATATATCAATTACAGACATAGCAACAAACAACACATAAAACGACCACGATGAACCAAAACAGAAGTGCCGCCCTAAGGCCAGTAATGAAATTACTTGGGGTCTTAACTGGTTTGTGGTCCATAAATACTGTAATGTAAATGTTACTCGGTTCCTTAATTACCACTTAGTTATGGCTCCTAACGAAAACATTTGGATATAATTTTAAACGCTTGGCAAAAGCTCATATAGTAGTCAGAACATTCATACAAAAATTGCAAACGAACCTCCATGGTAAAGTGAAACATCTTTAAGTTTCTTGACATTTTGATACAGGAGGCAAAACAATATTCGAAAAGTTACATCCCCTGAACATGTATCCATTTACCTTTATCCGCTGAGAGAGGGGGTTTTACTCGCCGCCTTCCTCCTTAACCGAGTCTCACTAACCACTCAACCACGGCGCCTCTCATAATAATGTAGATTTGGAATTTTCATGTTGAAGCTTGGCGACAGTGAATAAGTAACATGTTTCTAACCTGGCGAAATAAGTGTTGAGCAAAACAAGTCATTGGCGGATTATTGTCCTCTATGAATGAATCCTCATGTAATGATACGAGCGATTACAACACAATGAGACGACACAAAAGGACAGCGCCAACAGTGTTGGACTTGGAGCTAAACGTTTCCAGGAAGATTTATGGTTAAGTTATACATATGAAAGGATGTGGTCAACAAAACAAATATTTTCTGCTTCGTTCAGGAGGTCCAGTTTTTTTCGTATTTCGTAAAAAGAAAGCAATTTTCTACATTTTTAGACATTTAACCCGTCCTCCAATATATGTAGATCTACATTACGAACATATGTATGATATTTGTATTGCGTTTATTCTTTCCTTTTAGGGATGTGGGTTTTCTTAAAAAATATCACATTCTACGGAATTCTTTCATATCTATTATTTTGACATGTTTTAATAAAATTGGTTTAAAGGTGATTTCGAATTAGTATTATGGTGATCAATATTCCGTTTAAATATAATGAAACAATGATCCTTAATTACCTCTTTTTTATGGCTCCTGGCGAAAAAAAATGGATTTAATTTCAACCGCCGGGCAAAAAGCTCAGACAGTACTCAGAACATTCCAACAAAAATTGCAAACGAACCTCGATGGTAAAGTGAAACATCTATAAGTTTAATGACAGACTGTTCATTGGTTAGATTGTTATATATGGCTCAATTTATAGATTTTGAAATTATTCAAGGGGAATAACTCATCCATTACTCAAGCCATTTAGCGAACATTGTATTGAGTTAATGAAATTTGAATCAACAGTTATTAAATCAATCCAAGGGCAGCTAGTCATGCGTTACGAGGGTCATTCTGAAAAAAAATGCATGGTCACTTACTAACTGTGGTGATATTAAATTATTCTAAGTTTCATGAAAGAAGCCATTCAGATAAAGCTTGCTTGTGCTCCACTGCACTTTGATACCATAAACTGTTTTTCTTTCAAGTTTAATTAAATTCTGCCCATCGGTTACTAGAAAATCCCCGAATAGGCGTACAGAAGAAGTGCGTATGGAAAGACGGATAGAGGTAAAGAAGGACGGTAGACAACGTCAAATCTACATGCTTCCGGCAGGTGATAGTGAACTCTATTAGTATTTTGCGAAATGCTTTCAAGGCATTTTTATATTTCTTGAAGGTGTGTTTTCAACATGGATGACTATAAGACAATAGACAACAAAACAATGAAAACTCTAATGGAGAAAGATCTTGTTATGAATGTTTATTTGAACGGAGAGTGGGGATCATATAGACACACGACCTTAAAGTCAGGTAATATTGTGTTATTTATTGTGTAACTGTTTTAAGCTCACCTGTACATGAAATACTCTAGTGAGCTATTCTTATAGGGAGGACTCGGTGTCCGTTGTCCGTCCGTCGTCTGTTAACATTTGACATCTCCTCCTCAACTACTATGCTGATTTAGGCTAAACTTCACATTAATGATCATTGGATGGTAATGACTTAAAATTGTAATAAAAATGAAATCCAAGCAAAACTCTGGTTTCCATGGCAATGAATATATGTGAAATCTGAAGAATTTTTTAAACACATCTTCTTGCCAAAATACTACTGACTGGATTTTCACGAAACTTTGCATGAATGTTCCTTGGGTGACCCATTGTGAAAATTGTTAAAGCGTCAACTTGTTGATTCCTTAACAAAGCTATAAGCTGGGCTAATGTTTCTTATATGTCTACCTGGAAAACTTTAAAAATCCTCTCAAAAACTACTTGCTGGAATGTTCCTTTGGTCACCTTCTGTGAAACTTGTTTAAGTATTGTTGCTTCATTAAAAAATGACCGCTATGAACGGGGCTCATTTTCCTTGTATGTCTAAGCAGAAAACTTCAAAAATCTTCTTGCCGGGCCGCGTAGCGCAATCGGTAGAGCACCTGACTCATAAGTCAGAGGTCCTGGGTTCGATACCCGATCCGGCCACATACCTTTGTTTCTCCTTCCGCTGATTCAAGAAGGACAGTTGTCAGCTACTGGCGAAAGTATGTGCACTTAGTATTGGTTAACCGCTTAGGAGGTCTAAGCCTGCCCAGGAATAGTGTGATAAGGTTAACTGAACGTCCCGACATTACCCCATTGTTTACCGTGGACGTAAACCAACAAATCGATCAAAAATCTTCTTTTCAAAACCTATTTGTTAGATTTTCATACCACTATGCATGATTGTTGTTTGTGTGACCCTGTGTGAAACTTCTTCGGGCTATGTTGATTCATTCAAAAGCATGACCTTAATGGACGGTGCTAATTTTCCCTATAGGTGTTTGTAGAAAACTTTAAAAATCTTCCTGTTTTTGTAATTATGTTGGTCCCATCAAGATAGTGTTATGTAACTATAAAAGCTATTATGCAGCTGTCAACCGCTACTCCCACCCCTGGCTGATACAACTATAAAAGCCATGATGTCACTGTCGAGCACAAGGACCCCTTGTACACCTACATGTTCAATTCAAAATGCATTCTAATCCAAACTGTACACTGTATAAGCGGCAAGTGAACAACGGAAACACTTCTAATACATGTAGTAGACCCAGATTGAAACTTACCGTAAGAAAGTTTATCAAGTGGTAGTCTTTATAACAGCTGCTTTTTGGTGGGACTTTCGAGTGTTGATTTTGAATAGCACTTTTAACAGCCAATAAGGCATTAACTACCACTTATTCGAAGAGCTTTTCCGACGATAATATTGTCACGAATGATGAAATATGGAGACTCATCCTCAATGGAGACTCATCCTCATAAAATCATCCAGGAGGCTGAAGGGAACGAATGCAGAACTCGCATTTCCTGGCATCGAGTTTGTCTATGTCCCCCCTGATTCGTAGATAAAATGTTGATTTTTGTTATAGTATTGATAAAAGTTCAAAGTCAAGTGGTTAAGATGATGCCAATCGAGCCATGATTAGTCTGCTGTCATATTGTAATTATATCTACTCCCGAAGGGATGGGAGACATATTGTTTTTGCCCTGGTCGTCTGTCCGTCTGTCTGTCCGTCCGTTTGTCACAAATTGTGTTCGCTCAATAGCTCTGAAACCGATTATGATAATTTCAAATATAAATTATTATCAGACAATGTGCAGGAAACAACAACAATAACTCCACCTACATTATTTACGGAATTATGTCCCTTTGAAAACTAAAGCATGAAAATTGTGTCCGCTCCATAACTCTGAACCTATATGAGATATTTTCGCGAAACTTGATACAAATATAAAGCATTATCAGACGAAGGGTGGGGATCATGCAGAGAAGAAAAAACGTAACGCCACCTGCATTTATAATGGAATTATGCCCCTATGAAAATTTTAGTATGGAAATCCTGTGCGCTCCATAACTCCAAAACTACACCAGATATTTTCAGGAAACCTGGTACAATTATAAAGCATTATCAGACAACGGGCAGAGAAATCAGACAATGTGCAGAGAACAAGAACTGTAACTCCACCTGCACTTTTTTATTGCAGAGTTATGCCCGTTTTTAAATTTTAGTATGGAAATCATGTCCGCACCATATCTCTGAAATTATGCAAGGTATTTTCCCGAAACTTGATACACATATAGAGAATCATCAGGTGATGTGCAGAGTACAAGAACTGTAACTCCACTTACATCGTTTACGGAATAATGCCCCTTTGTAATTCAGAGTATGAAAATCGTGTCATCTTCATAATTCTCAAACTATATGAGATGTTTTTGCGAACTTGGTACAAATATAAAGCATCACGAGAAGATGCAGAAAAATTAAGATCTGTCACTGCATTAACATTTTTACCGAACTATGCCCTTTTGTAAATGTTTAGCATAGAAATTTTGTCCATTCAATAATTCCAAAACCATATGAGATATTTTTGCGAAACTTGGTACAAATATAAAGCATAATCAGATGATGTGCAGAGAATAGGAACCTTGAGTCCACTTACATTTCTGTCGAATAATGCCCCTTTGTATATGTTAGTATGGGAAGAGTGCCCGCTCCATAATCATGAAATAACATGAGATTTTTGCAGAACTTGGTAAAAATATTGAGCATCATCAGACAATGTGCAGGGAAAGGAACCGTAACGTTACCCACTTTTTTATGGAATTATGCCCCTTTGCAATTTTTAGTACGGAAATCATGACCTTCTTATAACTTAAAAACCGCAAAAGATATTTTCATGAAACTCTGTACAAATAGAAAGCATAAACAGAAGATGTGCAGAGAACAAGATACATAACTCCGCTTATACACATTATGCCCCTTTGTAATTTTAAGTACGGAAATGGAATGGGACATTGGCTGTATAATTTGTTAACCATAAAAGATATTTTTCATGAAACTTTATACAACTGTAAATCATCATTAGAGGATGTGCAGAAAACAAGAGCCATAACTCCATCTGCATTTTTGATGGAATAATGCCCTTTGTATTTTTTAGTATTTAAGTGTTTCTGCTCTTTAATTTTAAAACTGTAAAATATATTTTTATGACTCTTTATACTAGTATAAGGCATCATCAGATGATTTGCAGAGAATAAGTTCCATAACTCCATTTAATGTGTTTTTATGAGATTATGCCCCCATATACACTTCAATTTAGAATTTTTGTGCGCTCCATAACTCAAAAACAATATAATTTTTTTTAACTGAACTGGCTGGGTATAAATATATAGCATTTTTAGACGACGTTCTGAAAACAAGAACTGTAACTCCATTTACTTCTTTGATGGAATTATGCACTTTTGTAATTTTGTCCCTTGTAATTTCTTGTATGGACTATAACTTTAAACCTTGGCAGATATTTTCCCAAAATTTAGTAAAAATATTAAGCATTGTCCATTGATGTTCAGAGAATATAAACCATAACTTTACCCGAATTTTTGACGAGGGAAAAGGAGGAAGAGGGAGACATCTGTATTTGTTTAAAAAAAAACATCTAGTTGCATTTGTAGTTCTCAACCTTTTTCAAAGATGTGAAAAGACGAATCGTGAAAATGTTTGCAGTCTACATTTAGTATCTTTGAAAAATATTCATTACATGAATTACTTTGAGAGGGCTATGCGAACCTATAGACCCGGTGTATTTCTATATTTTAGTTGACCCAGTCCCTAGTGAATACGCTTACGTCAACATTCAGAATCGCGGCGACCTGTCCAGCCTCAGTTGGTTTCAGTCTCCTTTGAGATATCACAACCTTGGAGACACAGACAACGGTCAGCTTTGCGATGTCCATTACGCTTCACTTAATTTTCGAGATGTCATGCTAGCCACTGGCAAAATTGCAGCTCAGTCCATTCCTGGGGAGTTCCGTGAAAGTGATTGTTTACTTGGTATGGAGTTCTCTGGAACAGATGAAAAACATAACAGGGTTATGGGACTTGTTTCGCATCAGGTACCTGTATTTGCGTTTGTGTTTATAAACTGATCAACAAATGTTTAGTAGAAATATTATACAGACTTATTTTATCATGTTCGGGTGATCGTAGCAAAGCGTATATATAAAAATCATGTTTGACATGACCTCTACCAGGTTGCAGCCATGGATTTATGCTTACCTGCTACTACTCTCATTGAACAAGAAATAGTCTAGTAAAGGAACAGATTTAAAAAAACAAACAAAAACAAACACACTCACAAAAAACACTCTAATTTTTTTAGAAGCGTAAACTGGAGAAAAGAAGCTTGCCATTTTTGTCCATTCTTCTTTTTTTATTTATTTTTTTTCAAACTGGGCTTTAAATATTTTAAGAACAATTGATGACAATTTAAATGTGACTGACTAGCAAACTTTTGAAAAGGAAAAAATCGACGTCACTGATATTGCCTGTAGACAAAGTGATCTGATTTCCTACCTGTTTTGCAGCAGTCAGAAATTATTGTTTTGATGTTTTTAAATGCAAACACAGAGACAAGAAACCACTCTCACGAAAGGCTGCTTAATTGTTTTACTTCGAGTAGCTTTGATTTGATCACATGTTTACATTAAATTTGAGCTGTTGGCATAGTTTTGCGCTATACATCGTAAAACTTCTGGTTTAATAATGCTTTCAGAGTCATTCATTAATTAGGCTTATTCTTCATATTCAACGGTATGAGCGTTTACACAGTCTTTGAGGTAACTGTTCAATCTTAACGTCGGCTTCCTTGGTTGAGACCCATAACCGTCATGATAAACCTCAGCTTGGTTTCCATAGAAGTTGTCTTGTGCACATTACAGCTCCCGGGTCCTAAAGTAAAGTCAGCTTCTTCTGATGAAATCAAATCGAAAGATTTTAAAGCGATAGACAAAGAATATTTTGACGATTTCTTTCATTAAGTAGATTGTCCACAACTTGTGCATTTTTGTAGGGTAAGTCGGTTAAAGTCGGACAACAGGTTAATTCGGCCAGTGACATTGTTTCCCTTATATGTCGGTTGTATGGAATTAAAACAAAAGTAACTTGGCAAATCGTAAAAATTCTGATGAGACAGCTCAGCATGAGCCGTCTCATCATAAACCGTTTCATCTGGATTTTCACTGTTTGCAATGGTATGTCCGACTTTACCCGCCGTCCGAAGTAACCCGACTCTACCCGAACAGACTTCATAGATGACCAAAAAGAATGCTTACGGCAGGAACGACGCCGGTTGGGTTTTTTCAAGATAGGCTCTCCGCTGATCCCCATGTAACATCTTTCAGGGAGTATCTGTCGGCATCATTACTTACCTTGATCTTCTGTAATCTTTCGAGATAATTTTGGCCGTGTGTTTTTATTTTTGAAACTTTTGTTATTTTAGGGGATAGCGACAAAAGTGAAAGTTGGGAAGAACAATATTTGGCCTATTCCTGAAGGCTGGTCTCTCGAAGAGGGGGCAACGGTTCCTGTTGTGTACTTTACTGCCTATTATGCTCTAGTTGTCAGGGCTCGTATTCATGCCAAAAACTCGGTTCTGATTCATGCCGGAAGCGGTGGCGTAGGCCAGGCTGCAATTACTCTAGCGCTGCATTATGGCTGTAAAGTGTTTACAACTGTAGGATCAAAAGAAAAGCGAGACTACCTTAAAGAGAGATTTTCTGAATTGGACGAGAAGAATATCTTCAGTTCGAGAGATACAGCTTTCGAGAGTGGGATACGAAAAGCAACAGCGGGAAGAGGTATTATATTCTAACCGCAGTAGGTCTCAGTACATAAACATATAGATGACCCTACATGAGTGGTCCTTTCATATAAAATCTATGAAACGAGCCTTCGGCAAATTTTATAAATTGAAGGCTCGTTTCATATATTTCATATATAATGACCACGAGTGTAAGATTCTGTTTATCATATGACCCTTTAAAATTGGATTTAACGCCCAAAAACTGAACATTATTTAACCCTTTTGCTGCTAAATATATGGTGAAAAGTTCCTCTCAGTGCCAAATATTTTTTTCATATTTTGCTATCACAGCGTTCAGCTATTAAATCATATATTTCTCATAAATTAACGATGGTATGAAGCTCAAACTTTGAGCACAACCAGTTTAATTGTGTTCCAACAGTTAGCAATAATATTATTTCTAATTTCTTGAATTTTACGGCCTATTTAACAAACGATAAGTGATCAGGAGCAGATATATGTATTCTAGAGGCTAAACCGTATTTTTCTAAAGAATACAACTTTGAAAAAATAGCAACTTTATTACAAATTCTATTGAAACATTGTATTTAAAGCTCTCCATGTCTTAGAATATGATTTCTCAATAGGAGGCATTGTTCTTGGGTCATGTCTATATTCTAGCACCTGTTATATTAGAAAGTCACAAAATGCGTGCTTGAAATAGCATTTCACGTATCTCGTTTTACAGTTTTCTAACATATTTGAACCTCAACACATATTTTGTATGATGCTAAGATACTACGGCAATGTGTATAAAATTGTCAATGTACTCATTTCAGTCCAAGAGTTTCATACAAAGGTGCTACTTTACCCCCCCCCCCCCCCCCCCCCCAGAAAGCAGCGCTAAGTTCGGAAATTCAGATGTGGGCCTAAATGTCATGATACCTCAGCATATATATGTCATGATACCTCAGCATATATTACACTAGAGACAACAAAACTTTGTAAACAATAGTTTATTTACTTACATTATCCACAGCCTTCAGTGCCATTTAACCATATATCTTCAACATCTGCTCCCTTAGGCAACCAAGATTTAGCTTCAGACGCCATTTTGAATGGCAAAACACATCATTTTCCCTTTTTGAAAAAACATTTTCGCTGTCAATCTACTTTTGTTTTTTGTTCATTGTTTGGTGTGTTTACACACCGCATATGACCTTTGGATTGATTTCCAGTGTTTTGTGAAATTCACCACAATGTGAAACTTACTTATGGTTGGTTAAAAACAAGTACTAGCTTTGTCGACGCAAGTCGCCTATGGCAGTCGGCCAGGCAGTCGACTCCAGTCGCCAACTGCATTGTTGACATTGACGTTGTCAATGACGTTACATGTACGGGCAAAATGTTATTACACGTGTGGTCATATGATTTTTATGACACGATGTTATCCACTGAAAAACAGTGACGTCATATGATATAAGAATTTATTTATTTCGAGAGATAGATTTTCATAATCAAATGACGCAGTAGAAATAGGTATATACTGCCTACTATTATAAAGCTGACTTGCTTTTTTTCCGGAGCAAAATAACATTTGTTAGATTAAAGCTATGATATTTTAAGCCTTTAATAGACTCGTAACCCAGTTAGATTCTGAGCGATATAACATTGGAAAACATCGAATGTGCACAAAGATCAAAATAAGTTCTGAAAAAATTATCACACTTGGAAACAAGGAGCAGAAATAGGAACTAAAACACAGACTAGATTCATTGAGTCCCTGCATGAGCAGTAACATAACTTGCAAGGCTGCTCAGATTTTGCCGGCTTAGGTGCAACTCTGTTTTCAAATTTACCGCAATGAGCTCTATGATTCCAAAGGACCAGCAAATATAGTCCGCACTATGATGCTGTAGGAGCAGATGTTCCTTGACTGCAACACGGCACTTACATTAGCTGTAGTAAAGATGAATACTATAAATTTATCTGTGGGAAAAACACTTAAGACAAGCTAGAAAGAAAAAAGAAGCCTTCGTTTCATTTAGCATTATTATGGACAAGTATGAAAGCTTGCATTGACTGCCCACGCGTCCTGGCTGGAAATGGTTTTAGCGATGCTCTGTTGCCAGATTTACAGAAGTGGGCTGGATGATCACACGGGGCCAGGAAATATACTTCGCACTTTGATAAAACAAGATGCTCAGATCATTTAAGTATCATTGTTGTGTGGTATATTGACCTTCATACTCAGTGTGTGCACAGTTATAGAGTATCGGTGTGCCAACAGGCACTGCTTACCAAACTCGTAAATAAGTATGTTGCTCTGCAACTGATGTAAAATTAAGTCATGTTTCAAATTATTTAATGAAACCAGTTAGAGCTTCATAAGGGCCCAGTCTCACTGTCACGATTTGAGGGCTAAGGTGTACCACGTTTCCCGCCCTTCGTTTGGCAAAGAAATGAGCCCCTTTTTGTAGGTATCTAGGTGTTACTACGTTTTTAGTACGTTTCCAATACGTTTAATTACGATTTAATTCGTATTACCGGGTTATCAAATGGCTAAGTACCACGCTTTCAGAAGGGATGAGAACAGTTTCCCTACCTACTACGACTCTCTACGTTTTACTACGGAATTAGTCTACTAGGTAATGACCGGGATAACTACCTGGTCAAAGTGACGTTTCAGTACGTATCGCAAAACATACAAACCATAATAAAATGCAGAATTAAACGTCACAAAACGTTCTAAGACGTGGTAAAGCGTATATAATACGTACCAGTACGTAGAAGACCTTCACGTATGGCTACGTATTTAAACATTTCATCTACGTTCTTGTACATTTAGACCGTTCTTGTACATTTAGACTACTCTCCAGACGCTTTGACTATGCATACAGTAGGAATTTCGAAATGCTACGTTTGAGCTGATTTTTTAAAACAAACGTAGCTAGGCCACGTATGTAGCTGTTTATATCCGTATATAATATGTATTCACTACGTTTTAATTTACATATTCCCGTTTTGTACGTTTTAAATAGGTAGAAAAACCTAGTCCTCAATACGTAACAGTGAGACTGAGACTTAGAGGACCTCTAGGTTATTCTTGTTACGTTTTTTGTACGTATTTAATGCGTTTCGGCTACACTTTAGTATGTTTTGACCACGTTCTATTACGTGTTGTACTTTATACTACGTATACGCTACGCATATCAAAATGCCATGTTTGAGTCAAAAAGTCTAAATCAAACGTATTAAGGCCATGTATTTAGCTATATCTATATACGTATTCACTACGTTTTACAACGTATACTGCCGTTTTGCATCGTTTGAAAACGTAGTAAAACCTAGCCCTTAATACGTGACAGTGAGACTGTGTTTTGCTTCCTTTGGAAACGATTCTCTTTCACACGGGGGTCTATTTTTCATAGAAAAATGAGCCTCGGCACGAGAGAATCAAGTAGTTGTGCGCCAAGCCAAGACGCAGTCCGTCCAGTCTGAGTCTTCGCTAACTGCAGGGAGGTAGCTTAGACTCTTAGCTACACTTTAAGTGCTTAGCGAAGGATCTGTTCAGACTGGGCGGGTGCTAATGCTGATCTGATGCTGGGCCTACAGCCACTTTGTTGGGTTTTTCGTGTTTCGACTCATATTTTAGTAGAAGAGCAAATTCTTTCAAGAATTTACCGCCACTGAGAGGGGAAGCAAAGTGTTGATGATAGAGATTTGTACCCTGACTGAGAGTCCTATACTGATGCAGGTCTGGGAATATAATTCAAAACTTATAACTACATGACTTTTCATATTTAATTTACCAAGGATGGCCGGAAGAATGTGCATCTTTATCTAATACGAATCACCAATGACCAAACCCATCTTTTGCGTGCAGTTTTTCATTAAACAGCTCGAGGGGTCTACGTTTGAAATTACGACCCTGGGAAGGAAGGATATACAGGGTGTTTCATAATATCGATACACTTTCAAATTATTATTTGAAATTACGACTCTGGGAGGGATATACAGCGTGTTTCATAATATCAATACACTTTCAAATTATTATCTCTTCTCTAATATGACAGCTATCAATACACTGTTAACAACAAAATGATCAACAGACAACACCATTTTACATGCAACGAAACCAGCGGAAACCGCTGTTTCATGACGTAAACGTTTCCTATCTTGTTACGTTGCACGTAAAATGATGATGTCGCTTGGCCATTTTGATGTAAAGAGTGTAATAATATCTATAGTATTAGAGTAGAGAAGAAGTAATAATTTGAATGTGTATCAGAATTATGAAACACCCTGTACCTATCATACATGGACTGGCTCATAATGGATTGTTTTCTCTCCCACTCTTAGCAAATTTTTCTCCTCAAATCGGATTAAATTTCAAGATAAAAAAATAACTCTCTATGAAGTCATTGTAAGTGAATTCTGGGCAGCCCTGTGTATGTTAATGACGTCTGAAAATACGTGTAACAGTTAGTAGGAAATTCTTAGGAATTGACACAATTCAATTCCAGAAAATTCTCAGGAACTGACACAATGCAATCCCAGAAAATTCTCAGGAACTGAAACAATTCAATTCCAGATCCCACCCAAGACACCATGTGGTAAAGAGGCAACACAAACTTAGTAAAGACATCACCAGTGGCAGCCATGTGAACAACCATTTCCCATGTAGGTGGTCAACGGGCTAGCCTTACCATCAAAACAACAGTAGATTAGTTAGAGATATAGCGACAAAAACAACATAAAAACCCCATGAGGAAACAAAACAGAAACTCCGCTTTTGTAGGCCAGTAATGTATTTGTGAAGGGGGCGGGGAGCTTACCGGTTTGTGGTCAACCAACCATCGTCTGTTGCTCTGCTTTGGTTCCTCACATATTTAGTTGTTTAATCCAACAAAAAAACCACCGCCCACAGAACAGACTTACAAAAAGCACCAACCCTGTCAATAAGAACAAATTATATACGAAAACCATTAAACATAAACACCCAGTTTGCATCGTTAAAATAGCTGCAAAATACGATCTAAAAGAAAACTGCAGCTGAGCCTTTTACATCGCGAGCGCCATGTTGCTTAAGATTTGCATTTTAGCATGAAGTTACGTCACTAAAAGAAAGTAGCGTCACAAATCTCTGATCTGCTGTTAAACCTCGTCCTAGTTGATTGCATGTCAATCTTCTTCATTTAAAATGAAAAAAAAAAAATAGTTTAAAAATTGAATAATGTCTGTTGATAACGAAAGAATGATGTTACAAAAGAAAGATATAAGTTTCTCATGTAAGCCGAAATTCTATTCTGACTTTGTGCAAGTGGAAGAAATATGAAGCTCAAAAGTCGATCAACAGAAAACTCGGAAAGTGTCCAAGGTTGCCAATGATTTAACTACCTGTAGGGACCAGAAGTATTTCTTGTTCCTTTTTTATGCAGGTGTGGATATTGTTCTAAACTCACTAGCAGATGAAAAGCTACAATCGAGTGTGAAAGTACTCGCTGAACATGGACACTTTCTTGAGATTGGCAAATTTGACCTCGCCAAAAATAGCTCGCTTGGTAAGTTCTAACAATACTCGAAATCGATATGTCTATTAATACTTCCTAGGAGAGGCCAAATATAGGCGTAGCCTACGTCCCATCCTATGACACGTATACACTTCTCAAGATATTTGAAGGAGCACCTAATGATTTTTCCATAGACGACAGTGAAGCGCATTCCCGTTTGGAGAGTCATTTACTTTCTATCGAAGAAGACCCTGAATTTCCAATCAATTTTCCAATTTTTAAAGAAGATCCAAGTTACTGACAGCACAAATTTTGACGAAATATCTATGCTGTCACTCTCTATGGAATGTTTTGCTTGTATAAAAAAAGAATTATCGTAAAAACTTGTAATTTTTCAAACACATGAAAATCATGAAATTCGACCTCAAAAATAATACTACCTTCTATAAGGAGAAGAACCAAACAAGCGCATGCTTTCGTTCTAATCCTATTCAACATGCATATTTGATCTATGCACACTTTAGATTTGTTGAAATAAATAGCTTTAAATTTTGTTTATGAACCTGAATGTCTTACAAGGTGACCCGCTTGAAAGCCTCAGATTTAACTCGAGTTTATGAGATTATATAGACTTTTAAAAATGCCTCAATTTCAGAAAGTTAGAAATTTTCCAGAATTCGTTCGATGGGACTGATAAGGGCATCATTTGTATTGAATTTCCTGTATTAAACTTTGATCCTTCTTCAAAATGATGTAAAAGAACTGGAAATTCTCAGCCACTGGCGGTCGAATTTATGGGCCGTTGAACAGGGTATATATTTTAGTAATATCTATGTGAAAATATCAAATGCTCCTTTATTTTGAGTAGTGTACATATGCTTTCAAGGAATTCGTAATACATAAATAAATAAATAAATAAATAGAAATAATACTTTCGCAGCTCCGTATTCTTAGATGTCTCTTTTTCAACCATTCAAACGATTGTCTCGTTAAATAAACAAAATAAGAAATTCTTCTATACTGAGAGACTTTAGAAACTCACCAATTTTTGTATATATTAGAAAAATGAAGTTTTGTTTCATACAGCCATCAACTATTGTAATTTTGTTTTATTCCAATTTTAACCGGGAACACAAGCTTTCAAAATGAATGCAAAATTTGGCTTTAGAATATTCCTAAAGGGAGATAAATTCGCATTAATCCAATGATGATTGAAGCGTGATTTTCAGTTTGCTGCAATTTCGTTACTGCTGATCAGATTTCAATGACATAAAAATCAGAGTTTATTGATTGTTCATGCTTTGTGCTCTGTTTTTTTGTCGGTTACATTTCTTTTTTTTTCAACGTCATTTTGCATAGATTCAAACGTTTTGCACAAAACCGGAAGTGAAGGTAACGGACAACATTTGAATATTCAAATTTGCTTGGAACTGGTACATTAAGACATACTCTCATAACCTTGGTAGGTATACCATCAATTGGTCGGCTTTAAAGTCGGGTATCTTCCAATTTTGAACTGTACCCTATTTTTTTAAAAAAAAATCCAATTTTCAAACATCGATAAAACACTTTTTCAAGGATCTTTGCCATTTTTTATCGATTTTACAGTGTGTGGTATTCATTCAGATACATTAATATTAAAATTTGACAAAATGTGAATTCGTTGAAATTTTATGCCAAAAGTAACCAAAGTAAACAGTATGCAAAGACCAGGAACTGAAACAATCAAAATCCAAATCCAGCCCTCAAACCATAGTTTACATTTTTCTCGAAATGTCTAAGCATGGTTTCACACTCTCTGTAAGCGTTTGCAGACTTAAAGAACTCAACCATGCTAACTCGCACGAGTGCTCAATTTTTCCAATATTGCAAACTCTGGGTAAAATAACATGATATACAATGGTGCGTTTTTAAATTCCCTCAGTACATTATTGCGAGAAAGAGTTTGACAACAGCAGGCACTAGATAAAGTATGTTAGGGGTTAACGGGTGAAGATAAAAATAGTTGTATCATAATGCCACGTTAGAGACGATTTTGGGAAATTTTAAGATGCATGGGTACACCTCTATGTTTTCTGTCATGTTTACAAGGCGAAAATAAGACTTGTGGTTTCCTGTTTGCTTCCATAGAGGATAAAACCGTTCCGGAGGAGCAAGATTTTTCCTTTAAGAATTGGCAACTACAGAAACGAACGGTAAAATCATTTCAAAGACCTACATCCCGTAAATATGTATCCATGCACTTTAATACACTGACATAGAGGGTTGTTCACGGCGCCTGTCTCCTTAACCGAGGCGCTCTAATAATAGAGATTCGGAATTTTCATGTAACATGTTTCTATCGATAAAGGAGTGTTGGACAATGCAAGTCCTTTGCCGATTATTGTCCTCTGTAAATGAATCCTCATGTAATGAGTCGAGAAATTCTAACCCAATTAGACAATACTTATAGACAGTGCCAATAGTGTTAGACTTGGCTCTAAATGTTTGCGGGAAGATTAAAGTTTGAGTACCTTATACACATGAAAGGATGTGGTGAACAAAACAGATATTTTCTGCTTCGTACAGGGGATCCATTTTTTTCGCATTTTTTAAAAATAAAGCGATTGTCTACATTTTTGCATGTTTTTACATTGTCACATAAACCCATATTTTAATAGCGTTACATGCAAAGTTAACCTAGCGTTACCTGGTTTGTTATCACTGGTGTTACTAAGACTGTAGTATTAGTGTTACCTGTAGTGATTACTATTCACTAGTGTGACTGTCTAATGAATGAAAGGCTTATCATTATATTGTTGCCAGTGAAAGAGAATACATTGTACATGTATTTTGTGATCTTATAGTGGATAGTTTGAAATCAACTGTATGTTATTTTATTATTTTTCTTGTTTTTATCTTTTATTCCAAAAGTAAAGAATTCTGAAGAGTGTCACTACATATAAGAGCAGTTTGGTGAATTATCCCTTGAGAGTATAATCATTCACTTTATTACTTCATATGTTATTGTAAGACTCAGGTCCTGCAGTTTTTTGCTAAAATAGAGTTATTAATCTGTTCATACAGTTTAGTACAGGTCTACATTTAGATGGATATGCATAATAACTGGTAATTTAGTAAAGCAGTGACTGTATGCCTTTAAACTAGTAATGACATATCATATTCTGCTTCTTTTCTATCAAATCTATTCCACAAGACCGTTGCTTAGTGCACGTGCATTTTTTTGCAGGTGGCTTTTTAACCTGTCTAACAGTTTAACACACTGGTCATCCAAATAATGCTGGAACTGGCTCAGCTATAAAATACCCATGTTATGACTCCACTATCATACTGTATGATCAGCCTGCGCAACATAAATGTGGAATATGGCTATTCTGTGTGAATTATCAGCCTGTGTGGTCTATTTATAGACACCTAATCACCTGTGTGGTTAATCAGCCTGTGTGGCATCTGTGTGGTACATTAGCCTGTGTGACATTCATACATGATTCATCTATATGGATCATTGACAAATATACTTTACCTGTGTGGTTCACAAGCCTGTGTGGCATTAACATGAACATTTAGCTGTATATTCCACAAGCATGTGCAGTATATGACTCGCTATTAGTATGGAGTATAATCTTCTACAGCCCAATCGGTGATATATTTCGGCTCTATTATCTTTAGTCAAGGACTTCAACAGAATACAAGCTGTATGGTGGCTCATATTTTCCATCAGGATGAATCTGATTGTGATGGTGTTTCATCTTACTGATCAAGAACTTATAAGTGAACAGTGACGTTTGTAGAGGTTGATAGTGACTTCTTCTATATATAGTATACATACGTATATATCTTGTGTGTTTATCCAGAATGTCAAAGTCGGGTTATGCTCAGTGAGATAATTCTATTCCTAAAAGAATCCTGCATCACGATTATTGTTGATCGTGGCATACATGTTTAACCCGTCCTCTAATATATGTAGATCTACATTACGAATAAATGTCTGTGATTTGTATTGCGTTTATTATTTCATTTTAGGGATGTCGGTTTTCTTAAAAAATATCACATTCCACGGAATTCTGACAGATGCCTTGTTTGAAGAGGGCAATAAAGACATGATAATGGCATCCAAATGTTTATCGGAGGGCATCAAGACAGGAGTAGTCAAACCGTTAAAAACAACAGTATTTAACACAGATCAGGTGGAAGATGCATTCAGATATATGGCACAGGGAAAGCATATCGGCAAAGTCTTGATAAAGGTAATTTTGGGGGTTGTTTCCTTGGTAAATGAAGTATTAAGTTTGACATTACATAGCATATACAGCGTTAGAATGCTGATTTTTGATCTTTATATTCCAAGTTCAAAGTTCAGTCAATATGTTTGCAAAATAGGTTGCTACGTGAAAAAAGGTGGACTATTTGTTAAATCCGTTTGCAAACTGCAAATCCCAGACCACCTTGAGTTGCTTGTACCGGTTTCATGGAGTCTTAAAAAGTCTAGACAACCTGGCCCAACATCGAATTGAGGCCGCTTGATCTTAAATCGAACACTTTTCCACCTAGCTATAAAAGCAGGTTTGTACTGTAAGAAGTACCCAACCTTTGATCCTATTATTATTTCTTTAATTGTTTTAATTTGTAACTATTTTTTTTTCTTTTTCTTTTCAGTAGGCACTCTGTAGCGGAAAAAATCATGAAAAAGTAGATACATTTGAAATGTTAATAAATTCATCTTTATTTTTTTTCTGAAAACATTGTTCTACGAAAGGCAGGGGCGCTGCTGGCTCAATGTTTATGCCTAAAAGGTAGCAAAGATAAATAGTGTGGGACTTTCAAAACTGCCGGACAGCCTTCAGCCAAAATCCTTTGACCGTGCAACAATAATAGAATTTAGTTTCCTTCTAATTGCATACCAATAACTAAAAGATATTTAAAACATTTCGTGTTAAACCTTGAATTCGCCTACCTGAAATGACTTAACTGAAATAGTCAAGGTTTCCTTAAAAACGATAATCAGGTGCGGGGAGAAGGTAGAGGTGGAGGGGGTCGCAACAAGTGTTGATAAAACATTTAAATTTGTCGTAAGTGTTTCCTTCTTGTCTGCAGGTCGGTGATCACAATAGGCCGGTCTGTCTTCCTGCGTTACCAAGAACTTACTTCGATCCTGTAAAGACATATGTGATTACTGGGGGTCTTGGTGGATTTGGATTAGAGCTAACTTTCTGGATGATAGAAAGAGGAGCACGAAGAATCATACTCACATCGAGGTCTGGAAAAATAAAGACAGGGTACCAGGCAAGACAGTTGAAGATGTTTCATGACCTTGGAGCTAAGGTCAGCATTTCGTCAGCGAATGTATGTGACTTTCAGGAAACGGAAACTCTTCTTCAGAATACAGATACGCCGATAGGCGGGATATTTCATCTTGCTGTTGTAAGTAGGGATTAATTTTGATTGATTTTCTGGCCTAAGATATATAACCGTTTTCTGTACTGTCACAAAAAACGGACAACGCATGCAGTTTAACGATACAGCATTAAGCATTGCCATGGGGATAGGTAAAGTGAAATTATGAGGCCCAATACCAATTTTAGCTCGTCAGAGCCAAAGCTTCCGGCGATATTATTATACCCTCGGTATACGAACTATATAGGGGCATATAGGTTTTTTGTTTTTCTTTTTATATGTTTCTGTCACAGATTTCTGAGGAACCATAACAGTAAGGCTATTTGAAATTTGGTACGGACCTTGGCAATGACTAGTTGTATTGTGTGAGAGAACATCAACTTCTTCCTACTTATCATTCCCCTTGTTTGTTCATTTGTTTTCTTTCTCTTCAATTAAATGAAACTTCTTTAGCATTAACTTCTTTAATGTTTAGCAAAACCTTATAAAGAACACACAACCTAAGAACAGCGGTCTAAATGACTCTCAAGCATTTAAACTTTATCTTAGGCTCATATTAGCGCAGGCACTGATAGCAATATTTAAACAAAACTACGAGTAAAGTCAAGGCGGGCCAGCAAAAGCAACAGCATCAGACACGACCTACTGATAACATGTTTGAACGTCGGCCGCTATTGATTCTCAGACCCGACTAAATGTCGTGTTATAAAGTAGAAATGACCTTTTTTACCTTAATTGGGTAAAGTTGTCGCATGTGAGAAAGAGGCGTCGTGGTCGAGTCGTTAGAGCGACTCGGTTATAGAGAAGGTGGTCGCCTGCTCGAACCTGGGTGTGGCCAGTCAAACGGTAAACGGGTATCTTCTTCGAATCAGGGAAGGATAAGATAGCGAAAGGAGAGCGGTTTCACTGATTCGAGTACAGGTGCTTTGCATTAATTTTATACCTAGGCAATTTTTTCATAAGCCATAGCATACCCCAAAACGCCTTCTAGATTCGGCTGAAAGTCTTTTTTGTAAAAAATCTTACACTTTGAAATAAATAAAAGGACACTGCTTAGGATTCCAGAATAGTTCATTGTATAGATATATTGCTGAGAAGAGATTTTGTAACATATCAAAGTTATCTTAACTATATTGACAAGTGCTGTAATGCTTCCATGTAGTTAAAGTCGATTTTGCGGTGTACATGAATATGATAATGAAAAACTGAGATCGACATTTCAATAACAAATACTTAAACATGTTATATTTAATGAGACCCCTGAAAAAATTTCTTCATGCATGAAAATATTTACTCTTAAAAAGGGCCAGAGGAGACCTTCTTCAGAGCCAAATAGTAAAGATTCTGATGTTAAGACCGCTAGCCCTGCTTAAGACATCTAATAAATAGAATGCCTGTTTTATCCCATTTTTGAGCTATTGAAAGAATGCTTTTTACGGTATTTTGACACTGACAACTGGAAGGCAGGACAGAAGAGACAGGTGGACACAGTATACCTATGCCGGTGTGTCATACGTCATACTACATCCCTATTTGCTGTATTACAGGCTTTGAAACTGAGGTGCTAGCTTTTATTCTTTCATAAATTTATCATTTTTCATCCTGTTAATTTTAGCAAAGCACAAAAATTAGTTTTTAGAAATGTAGAACCTTTCATAAAAATATATAAAATGTCTAGTTTTTCCTATCTTTTATCCAAGCAGTATACCTACTACAAAACATTTGTTCACACCTTTTCGCAGTAACGAAAAAGGATAAATGAAATCACATGTTCAATCTTGTTAAATGATTAAGACGGGAGATGCAACAAGCAAACAAATCGAAATTTAAACTTTTTTAAAGCAAAACTTGAGTCAATTACCCACCCCTCTCTTCCGTCACGTTCCATTTCCAATTATCAGTGACTAACCGCAAGCAAAATGCTATGAAAAGTATGTTTGCAAAATAGGTTGCAGATGGGAAAATAGAGATATTCTGTTTATTAAATTTCTAAAGCAAGCTTAGCTGTTTCTAGCACTGGACCAATGCTAATTTTCTGAAAGACGGTCCCGCCTTGCTCCGTTTAAGGATAAATATTTGCTTGCAGAAAAGAAATTTATGCAAATATTCATCATATGTAACATGCTTAAATATCTGTTATTGAAATGTCGATCTGCATTCACATTCCTGTACACCACGAAAACGACAAAAACTACGCGGAAGCGTTTCAGCACTTGTCAATATAAATAAGATAACTTTAATAGGTTGCAAAATAGCTTCTCCGCAATATTCAATATAGCAAACTTTTCTGGAATCCTAAGCAGTATCCCTTTATTTATTCTTACGATAAGTGTAAGATGTTTTAACAACAAAGACTTTCAGCCGAATCTAGAATGCAGTTTGGGGTATGCTAAGACTTATGAAAAAATTGCATAGGTATAAAATTAATGCAAAGATCCTGTATATGGCTTTCTGTTTCATGGAGTAGATATTCGATTTTCGACCAATGAGGGCCCATCAGTTTTAGGCTGAGTAATTGACGTTTTCTATTAATTTTTAGGTTTTGAGAGATAGCCTTTTTGAGAATCAGACCATGGACAGTTTCAAATCAGTTTGTAACCCAAAAGTAAATGGAGTCAAGAACCTGGATCAGCTTACAAGGCGTCTGTGCAAGAACACTTTGGATTGGTTTATTGTCTTTTCATCCATTGCCAGTGGGCGTGGCAATATAGGACAGTCCAATTACGGGTTGGCCAACTCGGCTATGGAAAGGATTTGCGAACAGAGAGTTCGTGACGGATTGCCAGGTAAGGACTGATTAGACTAAACATTTATACAATGTCGCGGCTTGTGTTGGCTGTTTAATTTTACCAAGCACGACAGTGCATTACGCATGAGCCTGAATATGTTTTAGAAATTAGATGTGAACCACATGTGTCTTTTCCCTCATTCGTCATATTTTAGTTAGTAGTTATTTTTTCCTTCACATTGACATTGATAAGTAGTTCCTTTCATTTGTTTGTTCACGCTACAGTGCGTAGCTCAGTAGGTTAATCACAGACTCACTGACCTAGAAGTCTCAGACCCGCTTGTTGCTGAAATCTTTCCAACAGTTAACGGGGTTTTATTACACACAGTCTGTCACTATCACCATCCAATCGTCCTGATTTGACTGAAATTCTGCTACAAAAGCACATGAAATATCATCATCCAGCCACACATTTCTTCACACTAACATTGATGAGGCCCTGGAAGGGGATTCCGGGCATCCCATACCCTATTCAGAAATGTTAAACTACATTGTTTTTTTTATCAAGTATGTCTGAATCTAGAATCCATTCTATCCCAATATCCATAAGATTTTATTCATTTACTTCAAAAGTAGTCTGTATCAATTAACATTATTTCGTGTTATACTCTTGTATCTTTAATAACTCTTCCAGAGTCTTTATGATTCTTAATCTTTCTTTCGTCATATATGACTGGAGTCGCATGAAAAGGGACCTTAGACCATTTACGTACGCCAATTTTCTTAGCCAACTGAGCAGGGTCGTTGAATTCCCCAGGGTCAAGATATTTCAAATGCGAAAAAGGAAGACTCTGATCACACTGCATGGCAACACAGACTAAGTTTAATCTCCTCTGTTCGCACGTGCCTCAAGGTACTGTTACATGTGACGCGAGTAATATCATTTATAGATTCCCGTAAGACCTTTTGTTGACTGTAGTCTTTACTGGATCTTTTCATTTTACTAGCGAAGACATAGTCATGGGAATGTGGGATTTCAAAAATCTAATGTCATCATTATTTTACCAGGAACATTTGTGGGATAATTTACCATAGAAAAAAGAGCACAATTATGTAAACATGTTTTGCTTGTGATCATTGCATCGTATAACTGATTGGTACTAAACCGTATTAACTTATATAATTTGAATTCGCAGAGTAAGAGAAATGTTTCAATAATATGATTCTCTTTGCATAAATATGAATCAGTATAACTATGTTAACAACATCAGTTAGAAGGCTCCAGCCACATATTTAGACGCAATAAATAATTTAAGGCATACAGATTTAACATGGAAATAATGAAATATATTTTCAGTAAAGTTCGTATAAACTATTTAAACGAGTAACCATCTTAATAAGTTTTTGCTTTACATAACAGTTGAAGTATCTTCATCTATTTGTAGGCTTGGCAATACAATGGGGTCCCATAGGAGACGTTGGGGTTTTCATAGATACTGTGGGCGGAAATGAAACTGTTTTGAGTGGAACGATGCCTCAACGCCTACTGTCCTGTCTCCAGACTCTAGATGTCCTCTTACACCAACAAGAACCAGTCGTGAGCAGCTTCGTGCTAGCAGAGAAAGATCAAAATGATCACCGGAAGACAACCGACACCTTATTGCAGACAATATGCAAAATTATGGGTGAGACAGTAGGATTTTTAATAGGAGCCAGAAATTCTTCTACAATCACAATCTCTTGTGTATCTTGATTGGGTTTTTACATAAATTAATATCTTACAGAGTTCCGGCAAGAGCAGAGAACACATTCAGAAGAAGGAACATGGGCCAGACTACGTATAAAGCCTTATAGGTCGCTTGCAAATCGTGGAGGGCATAAAAACGATTTAATTTTATTACTGCTAAACAAATTTTCATGAACCTTTCTACATGTTAAAACTATCCCTAATCTTTGAGGTTTTACGCTTGATTGGTGCAGTTTGTTTTGAAAAGCCAGCTATTTTAACTGTACATCCCTTATATGCACATTTACTCCTATTTAGGGGAAACACTTAAGAAAAACCTTTTCAAGTGATTGGCTGAAGCCTCTTATTTTCCAAGTAATGAGTGAACACAATTCAGACCACATGGTTTGTGTGAATGAATAATAGTATTAGTATAGTAAATGTAGGATCAACAATGCCTGTTGTACCATTATGGTTACATCTTGTGTAAGAATGGCATGAAACTGAGAGGAAAAATGAAAATGATTAATAGAGTATTTTGTTTTCAAACGTAATTAAAAAAATGGAATTTCCTAGCATGAGTTCGTATAAGTAACAGATTATGGTAGCAAAAGTTTCCTGAAAATATATCTAGTAGCAATGAAATTATATCGCTTTGTTTGCTCTCCACTGTTTCGCAAACGACCTATACACCGCGCCAGGAATATGAAAGGGTTATTGTGCTAATGTTGGTGAATAATATTCCGAGCTAGGGTAGTACGTGCGAGAGCTTGTGAGTTTCCGTATAGAGGTAACATAACGAGTGAAAATATTCACCAGCATAAGTACAATTAACCTTTTAATGCCCCGGCCATGCAATGGCGGAAGGTCATACAGAGTTAGCCTGTCCATGTGTGTGTGCGTTTGTGAATGTCAGAATCGTATCTTTTGTCATAACTTTTCCTTAACTACGAGACAGAGTTTGTACTAACTTTAGCGGTGCTGGAAAATTCTGTCTTGCCTAAGGGCTGGGACAGCTCACACAAGCTTAAATTCTGTCAGTACTCGCTCAATGAAATGCGATACTCCCGGCTAGGCGATTCTATACGTTATGCATTATTTTTGGAGGAATGAATTTCCTCAATTATTATAGAATCCCGAAAAACGTATTTCATTCCTTATAATTTCATCAGTTTTTGTTTCTATGACTTAAAGTAAAAAAAGGAACATCAACAATAGTCAATCTTTCACACAAACACTGTCGAGGATGCCGCCATCATTTTGAAGTCATTACCAACTGACTTTTGAAGTAACGTTGACGTGACGTCACAATTAACGTCATACACGCACTCGCTGTAGCCTTCTCCAAACACCTTTTGTTCTGAAATATGAATTTCAATTAGAAATTCTAAAATGTAGGTTTGTCAAGGACCTACTCGAAAGAGCAAGTTACATATAAATACAACGTCAACAGGATACCTACATATGCTGTTAAACGATCATTCGTTCAGAAACTGCGCTGAGAATAGGATGCTGTAATTATTCCTAATTTCACACTTTTTATACGACTTCTGTCTGAATGATTGTATGTAGTGATTGCTTTAACCGTGCTCAAAATGCTGTTAAGCGATTCTTAATTATTTTTTCACTCCAGAAGTCATGTGGCTGGCTCGGCTGTACTACACTTACGCCTGTACACATTCGCATGAAATAATAGTTCCCCGGTCAGTTTGAAATAATTATTATCGTAGGTAAGAAAACTCACCAAGCATTGGTCTCCGATGCGCACAGGGAATTTCCAACCCTCGGGCACAAGGGGTGTGTCGGAAACTCGGGATGCCTCATTTCCGACACACCCCGTATGCCCTTTGGTCGGGATTCCCTGTCTGCATCGGAGGCCAATGATAGATTCTATTTGTGCTGCATGGTGGGAATTTAAATGTTCTCGACACAAATGATCATCAGGACAAGAATGGTTTTGCATGGAAAAAACCATGTTGCTAGCTGAAAGGTCAAGGCCACACTGCGTACTTTAATTTTGTACATAGGGTATAGTGAAATCTTGTTCGTGTCCGGCCCCTAATGTTTTCCTGCATGGTAGGATTTCATGATTATATGGCATAAATAAGTATCATGACAAGACAAAGTGTCTTGTGGAAGAACCATGTCGACAGCCTCAACCTCAAGGTCACAGACTGTCTGCATTTAATCTTTGTGCATAGGCTTTAGTGTTCGAATCCGGCCATAACTTTGTCCCGCAAGCTGTGATTTCAAAATGTTTTGGCATAAGTTCTTATAATGGCAAATAGATGTATAGCATGCAAGAACCATGTCGCTACTTTGAAGTCCAAGGCTATACTGGGCATAGGCTTTAGTGAAACATGTTAGTGTCCGGCCCATAGCTTTGTCCAGCATGTTGGGATTTCAAAATTATTTCGCCTAAATAATTATCATGACAAGATTATGTATCGTGTGCAAGAACCATGTTGATAGCTGAAAGCTCAAGGTCTCAGTCCGCACTCAAACTTTGTCCTATGGACAAATTTCTAGTATTATATAGCTTTAAAATTGTGTATCATGTCAAATGGATTGTATTTTTAAAATTGTGTTCTTTTTCTGAGCTACAAATCCATCCCTAATAACCTACATCTTCAGCAAGTGGACGTATTTTCGAAATTTCACCATTTCGATTGGTCCAGTGTTCGGAATTTTCCCATAAATCTTGTAAATTTCAAAATCTTCGAAAAGCTACTGGGTGCATCAAATTTGGCGATGAAGGACAATCTTACTACATGGAAGTCAGCTTCTGACATTCAGTTGATTTTGCAAACAGGTTGACTAAATATGCTGCAACCTATATTGTGATGTATTTAGTGAAAGTATATGCGAATTCTACAACATTTTATGGAGTCACTTTCATGTTGAAATATTGCCCTTTCTAGAATGCGTTTGATGCATGCAGTCTTTTTCTCGAAAGTTATCAACATAAAGAGATTTGTTGGTCTATTCCGAAAAGATGCATGTCCGAATAGGTGTTATTTGATCAATTAGTGACGCGTCGGATGACGTAGGTTGTTGCCCTTGGAATCAAATGATGATCTACTCAGTTGCAAACTCGTTTGTGGAGGACGTCATCAAAAGCTACGAGATATAACTGTTTTATGGGAAGGCATCCTATCATAATTAGTGTTCATATTTATTATTAGTATTGTTATATATATATGATCGGTAATCGAAGACTGGCGAAAACCGGAGCTCCCGGGGAAAAAATCACCTAACTTTTCGTAAGCACTGCATGACTTTGTAGTTGTGGCATGCCTTTTTAAATACGTGATAACTAATGCATGTCTTGAGATGAAAGTTAAATTATGTGAATGTGTTTCCTTACCTTGGCGCATTAGTTTTTCTACAAGAGTCTTACGCCCGTATTCTAGAATGTCACTCCAGCTACACTCATTGAGTTTATCCTGAATATTGCTCAAATTTCAATGGGATAATCCTCCCCCTGGCTACAAAGTTGAGTCACTCACAGGTGAGTGAGGTCTTAGAATACAGCCATTATTTTAACTAACCTCCTTTGAAGGTGTACCGGTATACATGTACTTTAAGTTTGAATGACATAAATTGTACTAATTTGCGGATATAAGTAGGGACTTTTACCATTGCAACTAGGGGTAAAGTTTTGGGATTTTTCGTTGGAGACGATGGAGGTGATGTAAAGAGCAAAAATGAACCACAGAGATGCAAAAGTAAAGGCATGGTATTAAAAGAAATGGGTAAAACTCCATGTGACCGCCATTTTTACAAAGGCGGAGAGTTTTCGAGATTTCATGTTTATTTCCCTTAAGGACGGAAACATTCAAATAGGGAATCCACTCTTGAATAGAAGAATTCACTCATGCAGGGACAATTGTTTCCCTGTACGAGTTGACCCCCATTAAAGAAGAAGGAAACAAATCAAAAAAACAAGAAGGCAAATTACTTCTGATCCCTCGAAATGTAGCCATTTACTTTAAGTTCTTGTGTTGTTCACTTGTGCTGCGTATCTTATCATAGAAACAGTTTAATCAAGGTCTGAAGTGTTTAATATTCCACAGCAGTTTTAACATGTCGTTACATACTGAAATCATCGAGCCTACTCTAAGACAATATCAGATTCAATCGCTGCCCACAGTCGACGTTAAAGACCGACGGGAGGCAGTGGTCAATAAAATTTTCGAGGACCGCATAGAGCGTTAAAAATAATAACAAAAAGTGTGATTAATATCATTTTACCCCGAGTTGATCTGTTCTTAACCCCATAAATTCTGTTTATTGTTCACTTTCCATCAAATGATTTGTTTTCGTTTACCCTTTCGCTCCTGTATACAGCAAAGGTGAGATCAAAAACGTATACATTTTCCTGTCGGTCCTTTTTAGTTTTGTGGTGCGACACGACAAAACAAACAAAGTGGCATGTGCACCCAGCGAAGACTCATTTCAGCCTGGGCCTTTGCCCAGTCAGATAAGAATTTCATCTAACCGCATGACGCTAAGTTAGACCCATAAAGCACACAGCCTAGACTCTGAACATATTTAGCAGTTGCGACGGCTGGTCTGAGTCTTTGCTGGGCGATCATGCCACTTTGGTGTAGTGGTGTCGCGGCACAAATGTAACACTCATATAACACTTGACCAACAAAGAAATGTAAAACCTTTGTAAACTTGCATTTTCCTTATGAAGGAACGCAGACAGACAGACAGAAAGGAGTATGTATCAAAATTGTGTGCAAGGGCACTCTTCGGCTTCGTGTGTAAGACTATCAACTAGAATAACGGTGTGACAATTTTCTATTCCTGTTTATCTGCAGGCATAACAGAACAAACTGCAAACGTTAACAAAAGCTTTGGAGATCTTGGTATGGACTCGTTGATTAACGTAGAAATCAAAGTGGTTTTGGACAACGACTACAATATCAACCTGAGCTCAAAAGAGATAGAAGAACTTACGTTAAGCAAGTTAAAGCTTCTGGCAGATGGAAAGGTCAACCATGACAATGAAGCGAATACTGACGCAAGAAAGGCTGATAAAATGATGGCACACTTAGTAAAAACTTACCTAGAGGCATCCCGACCAACAAAAACCATCACAAAACTAAATAATATCGATGAGGGTTTGCCACTGTTTATCGTGCACGACCTTTCGGGTAAGTTACCATATTTGTTAGGTGGTTCTATTACTAGAATGACCCTTAACTTCTAAGTCAGTCTTACGAAAGTCAGCTATGAGATGGGTGTTCTTTTCTCAAACAGTCCAAAAAAATCTAGATCTATGTTGTCAGGCGGATCAAGGTTTTATGGAAATTGTGTTTGGGAGGGAAAGTCCCTGTCTTATAACAGTGTAAAATACGTTACATGTTTTTTGCTGTGGCGGTAGTGGGTTAATACTGTCGTGACCCTAAATAATTCAGATTATCCTAAGTGTTTGTATTATGATTGTTATTGCATTTTTAATAGTTCCAATGAAACGTATGGTGTTGTCAAATGATTCCCACAATATAATTGTTTAAGGAGGACATTGACCTTTACACAAAAATTGAAGATATGAACTTTCTTCTAAAATAACGAGAACGGGTTGCTTATAAAAATGTTTAGGCGACAGGATAGATAATGTCTGAGGCTATCTGGACGAAGAATATTTCATTCGAAATTCAACTGTAAAACTCATTTCTTTCAAGTAAATGACACAGACATTTTGTGTATCATACATCCACATAAAGGTAAAACGTTCAATGTAATATGCTTACGAATAGACATAGACTTAAGGTAAAAAAAAGAGAAAAAATAATCAGTTCTTGGTCCTTGTACGAGATGTTTACTAACCTTCGGTAGTATCTCATCTCAAAGGCTGGTAGTCTCGCCTCTTTATCTGCTGCCAAGACCCGCAATTTACCAGCATACAGGAGAATAAATTATATGACACGGAAATGGATTTCTTTGATTCAAGAGGTTTGTTGTCTCTCCAAGTTGGCATCAGCTTAATTAGAGATACAGTGCTTTGTACAATTTTTGCCATCATCTGAGACAATTGCTCCAAGGTATTTCAATTAAAATCCTAAAGTGTTCTTTCGAGAGCAGAGAAGACATTCGAAATTAGGAACAGGGGTCATGCTTCGAAGTTTCGGCTATTCAAGCCTCTTCAGTGACCCTGACAATATCTGGCGATGAAAACCAGAGTAAATAAATATTTTTATTTCTTAATTTTAATAAGGCAGTCAGTTGAAAGACTGATGAGTGTCAAAATAAATCCAAATGATTTAAAAACGATGAGCTAGACAATGAGTCTAAATCAATCAACACTTTCTGATTTCTAAGAATACATCTTCTGATCACAAAGGCCAAAAATAAAATATAAAACATAATCTGCACTATAGATGATGTACGGGGAGACGTTTTATGGATGAAAGACGGCACATAACCAGCTGCAGTAAAGTCAACTTAAAGTGTTAAAGAGTTCCTTCGAGAGCAGAGAACACATTCGAAAGAAGGAACATAGATCATTCTTGGAAGTTTCGGCTACTCGCAGTTGACGTCTTCTTGAATGACTTCCACCCCTAACTGATTCATTCGGTTGGGAGACTCATGGCGGTTGGAGCGTCTTGTTTCCTCACAACGAGTCGCTGATTTACCCAGTGTCTAATAATATAAATAACCAAGCTCTAGGACAAAGATGATTGGACCTGTCCCTACATATAATGGCCCTTTTTATGTAGCTTTTATACCAAGCCAAGCGGGGATCTCTTGGGTCTGGTCTTACTGGTAACACTTGACTGTTAACTTCAGCTTTGAGTTCTACCCGGTCGTTGACGTATTTCAGGAAGAGTTCCGTCCGATGAAGCTGTGCTTCCAAGTTTCATTAACATGCTTTGTTTAGAGACCTGGCAATGCACGCCTAGGTGGAACGCCAACTAAGGATGAGGGTTCCACGTGCCCTTTAAGTTTTGAATAGGGACTAGAACGTCTAAGATAGGTAACCTTCCCAGGCTGATGAGTTCCATCTAACCACACACAACAAGTCGTACTGGATTACATTGTATCAGGTTTGCTTGACCTGACCTGGTGTTGTTTTACATAAGGCTTAATTTGTTGCTTTTTATTTGACCCAAGGGTAATAATTCATGCAGCACTAATTTCATTTAAGATTGGTTACTCGTAGCTCATTCTAAAACCATTCAAATGACACGTAAAATACAATTCTGGGTAATAGTGAAAAATATACATTTTTAGGTTTATGAAACTCTTTTTCTGGTTACTTGTATGAGCTTCGTGTTATAAATACAAAAAGCTTCCTACGGCGCTATTTGCCCGTAACATCTGGCACAGGGCCATATAAAATCATGAAAAAAATTATAAATAAATCAGAGTTTAGGTATATCTTGATGATATGTCATAGAAATATTAAGAATAACATAATCTTTCTGCTTTAACCAGGTTTTTGTCCATCAAAGTTATCTGCTCCTGCCCAGGCCCTGTATTCATGTATGAAACGATGAACAATCTACATAAATTCAGAGTCGAAAGGGATTGTTCTGACACTCACAACACATAATCAAAGTAATATAAACCTCATGTCATGATCAAAATTTTATCCCAGGATTATCTGCCCCTGACTGATGGCTATTCAATTTTTAAAAGTCAGGAAAACATCTATTTATAATCAGAATTGAAAGGGATTTTATGAATATACAACGAACGGTCAAAGCAATGCAGGCATCTCTGATGGTTCAAAGTGTAACCAAAGGGGATTATCTGTCCCTGTTCTGGAGCTATTGACCTCTTTATAATCATGAAAAATATATATATAAAAGCTAAAAGAAAGGATACGGAGTGAGTACGATGCTTTAATTACTTCACGATTTGCGGTTATTCTGTTGTTGTTTTAATTATAATAATTGTCATTTAAATCATGGTAATGTCTAATCCTGGTGTTCATATTTAGTAAACTGTTTTATACCAGAAAGTAAGTAGGTAATTTTTTAGGAACTGACGAATTTCAATCCAAGGTCCCAACCAAGAAACCTTGTGGGAAAAAAGACAACACAAAATTAGTCACCACCAAAGACACCATCAGTAACTTTAATATGAAAAGCCATTTCCCCATATACATTGTCACTGGGCTAGTCTTAACATCACTAACGAATCAATAACAGACATGGCAACAAACGACACATAACACAAACAAGAAGAACCGCCTTGGGACGTCCAGTAATGAACTTACTGAGATGGGAAAATGCTAAACTGGTGTTTGGTTCATCATATATTTAGTCGTTCTATCCTTACAAATCAAAGTTTATCAGCGAATAGTTTTACAATATTTTGCGTCAAAAATAACCATCAAAATAACGTTACAGTATTCCTTATTTCTTTTACAGGTACAACTAATCATCTGGATCATGTAGTATCACAATTGAAAGTTCCCGTATACGGTTTGATGCGCACCGCTGATTTACCAGAGACTAATTTGGCAGAAACTGCAGCATATCATGCTAAGGTAATAAGCAGCTGCCTTCTTTATAAGAAATCCTTGACTAAATAAACTTCCATCATGGAATGTCTTGAAACTGGAGAAGTATCTTCTGATACACTGACTGTTCCATTTTCTACTATCAAAATTTTGCCCAATTTTACTAATTTCCCTGGAATCATATTATGATTAAATATTTTGTATCCTATCTTCGTAGCCTTCTCATAAATAATATATTTCAACTTGAGAAGTTTATCAGGATGGTCTTGGGTCAGAAGATGTAAAGCTTCCATCTTATTATGATGTGCTGCATACAGTAATAACAGGTTTTCCATGATGATTATCTGACATATGCAGAAAAGATACAGAAATTGTTTTATCTTTACAGCATTGCACTGAAACGACAAAGGATTAAGCTAACTGTTTGAGACTGTAAGTGGGCGGAGCTATTGTGTAATTATTATTTATTGATAACAATTAATTAGAAAGTGAAAAGCTGCTGGTCATTCAGATGATAAGTCTGTCAGTCATTTTCAAGGTAAATGTCTTTGGTCTAAACAGTATTTTATTCAGTTAAGCTACATACATATATACAAATACAAGTCATTTCAATGTAGAATCTGACGGTAAGCGCAATGCTTGTATAATAGTCATCTCCTATGTATAACAGACATCTCCTAAAGGTCCTTACACAAACAGCAACCAATCAGATAATTTGTTGGAGTCTTATGACCTATTTGAGATGTTTACTCTTTGATGTTCAGAGTAATACTTATGTCAAAGGCCGACCAGTGGCTCGGTAGCTCAGTTGGCAGAGTGCTCGCACGGTAAGCGAGAGACCCTGGGTTCGAGTCCCGGTCGGGCCACGATTCCCCCCCCCCCTCCTGTGACATTTGGTGGTTCAGTGTGGGTTCACGGCTAGAGCTGCGAACATCAAAAAGTGCATGTCTCGTTGGTTACTCCGTGCTACCGTGTAGATTCGGGGACAAATCTAATTAAGCAGGGAGAAAATACCAAAGGCCGATCAAGTGGCTCGGTAGCTCAGTTGGCAGAGTGCTCACACGGTTAGCGAGAGGCCCTGGGTTCGAGTCCCGGTCTGGCCACGATTTTGTCCTCCCCTGTGACACTAAGATGAGCTAATTTTGCTTTTTATAGTCTCGGTGGACTATAAAATGCAGAATTAAGTGGCTAATCTCAGTATTTCTCCAGACACCTAAAGGTAAACATCTCCGATAGCTAGAATATATATATATATATATAACTGATCAGGGTTGTTGTTGGTCGTGTATGGGAATTTACCTTGGAAACGACAGACAACTTACTGGGGTTAATTTTCGTCGAATTTTCGGCCTCTAAAAACTTAAACCAAAGCATCCAATCGGGATGCCGACGCAGACCCGGACGCTGACGCGGACGCCAGGATGACAACAATAGCTCTTCCTGAACTTGCGTTCAGGCGAGCTAAAAAGGTAAAGAAATCTTAAACGGTTCAAGTGACGTCGGATATTGCGGCGTATCGATTTGCAATGACGACGTGTTCTTATAATACGGTCTAAAAGTTTCGATATAGTGTACATATAGAAGATTTTTAAATAATAAGAAAGGCTGCAATTAAAAAGGTTCTCGATATCTTTTACAATAGTAAACTGATGGACGTCAACATTAGCAATTTGCGTCGACCATGTGTTAACTACATTTGACACTAAGTTGACTTAAGATTTGGAAAACAAAAGCATTTAAGCTGAAATTAAGTAATGTTTATTTTGAACAATTTGGCTATTAAAATAAGTTTTAGACAGTTTTATATATATGCCTGGATATAAAGACAAAAGAAAATCATTTAATAAAAGGAAATAAATCAAATATGCTCTTGTGTTGGAAAGTCTTGTATGTATTGAGTGGATTGCAATGCACAATCCCCAAGCAAAGATAAGATCTAGGTGGCGTAGGTTGGGATATATCTCACAGGATAGAAATTAGTGATCTTAAGTATTAACGACTATTGACTAATATATTAGTCTGTATTTATTTAGGTGATATTATGCGCTCATTGTACTACCTGTTACATTGTTTATTGTTTATATATGCATTGCATGTATGCACATATATGTGCTCAAGGGCTACATAGCCTATGGCACTTGAATAAACATTATTCTTCTTCACAATATAGACAGAAATGTAACTTCTGTAGAACTTCTTGCCTCTAACAAATATGGAGTGAGAAAAATGTTAGACCTAGCATACAAAGTACTAACAGGCTGCAATATTCACACAGTTCAGCCATTATAAGAAGTACTTGAATAAAGCAACGGTGGCTCATTACGGAGAGCAGTGTAGAGGCAGTACAGCATAGGCATCTTTCACCATACTTTAAGGCTCAGGTTGAGGCGAATTGCTGTTACAGTCAAACTTGCTTATGTGGTCACCTCCATTAAGGGGCCATCTGTATTAGCAGCCACCTCATCTTGGACTCTTAAACCAAACTACAGTGCAAATGAACCTGTGTTAAGGAGTCACTTGTTTTAAGCAGCCAATTTTCATTTGTGTGACTCCTTAAGACAGGTTTGACTGTACTTTGACTTTTTCTTTTAAATTTCAGGACGATACAGTAGTCTGAAGTCCAAAACTGTGATACATCGTTTAACGAAAAGCAGTACAGTTGATGGAATGTATCACATAAAAAGCAGTTCATCATAACAAAAAGCAGTATATTAAACGGCGCCCTGTTCTTTTCACGTGATAAATACCAGTATATTTACAAAACATCAGTATACATGATGTAAAATTATGTGATCATTCAAAATAACATAATAAATCGAGAGAAAACATAAATATTTGAGACAACAAATTAAAGCACATGGCCCATGCAGATGTCTTCAGATTGTTGCTTAAATACCGCACTCACAGATTAGTTACAGATTAGTCAAAGTACAAAACAGATTATTCACTGATACTACTTGCTCGATGTTAATTATTTCAATTTTGAAATAATTAGACAAGACATATAGCAGCTAACCGTCACAACGAAGCGCGTGACCACCATTTTCCTTTACAATTAAGTAGTACGGTTACCAAAGCAGCATCTGTCGCAGTACAGTTAGGTCACCTGATTACATAGCGTCGATAAAGTTTATAAATACTTATATATTGTCATTTGTATAAGTTTTCAAAAACAATATCTATACCAACTAATACACCCTAGTTATTACGGATCTAAACGACGGATACACCACTCATTCCAATCTTGCTCTTGCGGGAAAATGAACGCGTTTCACGGTTGAGCACCTTTTCTGCGTTTATGCAGGACAATAGGCCGTATTTATTCGGTTATAAGACGGATTCTTTTCTTCCTAAACCATCCAGAAAATCTAGACCCGTTAAATAAGAAAAAAACTCAAGACTTTTGGGCTTGTTTTAGAAGGGAAAATCTATCTCATAACATTATATCACAAGACTAATTTCCATATTTGCGGCGATTTTGGAAGGATAACCACCGTTTTATAACCGAATAAATATGGTATATCGCCAAATAACCCTGCTAACCATTCTATACAGTGTACACGGTGTCTAGCCACATATGACTGTATGTGTGCATTTCGATTTCTTTCAGCACCTATACTCAAGAAAGTGGGACAAACAGTGGTGTCTGCCACTACCTTAAACATTAAATTTATAAACTTGTTTCGAACACATGGAACGACTTACATGCTTGTACCTAATACTGAATGACCCTCCCCCCCCACCCCCCCACCCCCCCCCCCCCCCCGCTTTTTGCTTTTTGCATGTCATAATTAAAGATGTTAATATGTACTTTTAATTCTATGTAGACTTTTGGCGTGGAGCAAATACGCCTTTGCCTGGAAACGGTTGCTTTTTTCGAGTCCTTTCGAATGGCAATTAATGGGTGTACGTTTAAACCCATTTTTGTTAACTCGTGACCGTTTTTGTCATTGAGTTTTGTGTATTCTAAGAGTCCAGGCATAAACAGTGCATTCCAGCCATTCTGATGAGGCTAACAAGGTTTTTATTGTCGAGCCCGTTTGCGGTGAGCGAGACATAATTGTTACAATGTCAGTTCGGTGTATGTCCATGCGTGCGTTCGTATGTACGTGCGTGCGTCCGTCCGGATTTGTCCGAGCCATATTTTCTACATTCATGGATGGATTTCAAAATAATTTGGCTCATTTGTTCTCCTTTATGAGTAGAAGTGCTATTTGAAACATTTTTATGTAGGTTCAAGGTCAAGGTCACAATTGAAGGTCAAATGATAAAATGGCCATAAATTGAGCTTGTCCGAGCCATAACTTCTACATTTAGGGATGGATTTCAAAATTATTTGGCACAATTGTTCTGCTTGATAAGTAGAAGTGCCGTTTGAAACATTTGTTCAGGTAGGTCCAGGGTTAAGGTCACACTTGAAGGTCAAATGATAAAATGGCCATCAATTGAGCTTGTCCGAGCCATTACTTCTACATTTATGAATGGATTTCAATTGAATTTGGCACAATTGTTCTCCTTGATGTTTAAAAGTGCCATTCGGAAAATTTATTTAGGTAGGTCCAAGGTCAAGGTCCCACTTGAAGGTCAAATTATAAAATTGCCATAATGTGAGCTTGTCTCAGCCATAACTTCAACATTTACGAATTGATTTCAAAATAATTTGGCACAATTGTTTTCCTAGAAGTGCCATTTGGAACATTTGTTCAAGTAGGTCCAAAGTCAAGGTCAATGATAAAATGGTCATAAATTGAGCTTGTCCGAGCCATTACTTCCACATTTACGGATGGATTTCAAAAGAATTTGGCACTATTGTTTTTCTTGATGAGTGGAAGTGTCAAGTGACATATGTGTTTTGGTAGGTCCAAGGTCAAGGTCACACTTGAAGGTCAGATATTGTAATTGTCATAAATTGAGCTCGTCTGGGTCATCACTTCTACTTATTTTCCTTTGTGAAAATTTGAAAAAAAGAAGAAAATGCTGGCTAAGCATGATGTTGTTTGGCTTCTTTCTAGAGTGAAGCAGTTACTTAGTCTTGACATACTTATAGGCCCCTATAGCAAACAGCGGGCTCGACCAGTTGTCCCTGGAGAACCTTCTAGTTTCACCACATAGGTCATATTTAGTCACCCTAGCAGGTTATGTATATATATATATATATAGAATAGAATAGAACTCATATGACGTTACGTCATAAACTGTTGCTAAGAGCTAACACCGCCATTTTTAATTTCACTTTACTGAAGAGTTGTTTAACGAAACGCGTTTGTTTATGTGACAATTAAAGTTAAAAAATGAGCATGTGAGGTCGTTTTATACTTCGTTTATATATATATATAAACATGTATATATATTATTATCTATTCAATTCAAATTCTGTTTCGGCGCGTCCTTTGTATTCCGAAAACCGTATTTTTCACATATATTTTAAGAGTCAAGCCAGGCTCACCGAGTAAAACCTATTGCATGTCGTTTAAGGGAGGGAGACAACCCCAGCTGGTCAGTGAACAACTATGGGCACTCTAATTGAATATGTTTTGTGGAAAACAAGTTTCCCGTTTCAAGAAATTATTTTATGGGACGTATTACAGGGACAGTAGTTCTGAGCAGTACAAGAATTGAGTCAGCAAGAAGCTGATTCACTCTTAAAAAGAGAAAATTTTCTTATTCATTCACAAATGTACACATGAACGGCCATTTGGCCGCTGCAAAAGATTGAAAACACCGGAGTAATTTTCAGTTTTTGAATTTTTCATAATATGATTTCATGATGCAACAAAATACTCTTTTAACTCTTTTAATATTTATCTGTTTTTAATCTGAATTTGATATGTGCAGATATGCGCTAAATATTTTCCATTGATTGTTATGTGCCATTAAAATGAAACACTGATGCATTATGGTCTATTTTGGGCAATAAATAGACGCTCGAGCAGTCCCGTATAATACAGAAATGTGTCAAATGTGTCACAAACATTCATTTACATTTAACAGCAGTTCTTTTAGAAAACAATCGTTCCGACAGACTTGAGGATAAGAAATTATTTTTTTAAATTAATTATTGTATGTGTGTCTTTATTCTCTGCCCTAGACTTAATAATGTGCTCTCTCCGTTTTTTTAAATTGAATTAGTTTTTTTGGAAAATTTGGTAGAAGTTACAGGTCCGCAGAAATAAATTGTCTCATTCGCAATCTCTATGGTGCTAGAAATGATATTCTAGTACGGTTTAGTTGTCTATAAGTGTTATTTAACTGTTATTATCATCAGATGTGATATTTTCTTGGTGGGAAGACTAAAAAAGTCTTGCGGTAATTTACAATTATTAATGTGTCGTAAAATACAAATTTGATACTTTCTTCACTTGCTTATTATTATGACTTTGTCATATAACAACATAACAAACATAAATCATTTTAAATACATGTGTCTTGAAATATTCTTCTCGGAAAGACTGGTGAGATTTCAAGTTTTTCTATGCAAAGCAGTACCGCTGATATAAAAAGCAAACAGGCTGGCAAATTGTAACGCAAACACTTCTCTATGGTTATACATAAACTTGTTCATATGCAATGGCGCATTTAGTCATTTATCTTAGTACATGTATCACTATCACATTTTAAGATCGTTTTTTTACAAGGCAGTACAAAAGACAAGAATAGCAAAGTAAGCGTTCCAGAAGCTCAATTAAATGAAAGTGGTCAAAGTACCCAAAATCATGTCCGAGCTCGTAGGTAATTTAAACAAAGAAATTCCGGAATATTTTAGACATACAAACATAAACTCCAATACAGAGGTGTGATCAGGTGCCCATGGATAGTAAGCAATACCTGCCTATTATGGTACACCCGCCATATCTATGTATCTATAGAAATGTCAGTGAAGATGAAAGTCCGGTATATGAAAGCTTAACAAAGCTTCGCCTGAGGCCATCTAATCGGAAATTAGTTTAGAAACGGCCACATTGTAGGGATCAACAAGATCATGGGGTCTCCCATAAAATTTGCTTCATGATAACCCTGCTTCAACAGTTTATGAGTGAGTAGCTAGTTTTGATATTTGAAACAGACCCTAGCATAGCGGACTAGCTGAGAAACATGAACTCCGTATGCAGGTGCCGAATATACAGACATTTTGAAGTCTTAAAGTTAAAAACAGGAGTTGTCCATGAGGGTTTCAACTCTATAACTTTATGTTTTGCAGGAACAGTTGTCTTTTATGTTAGTTTAGTACAATGCAATAGTATTGCTTCTTTTTGGTATGTGAAGAGCATTTTGCTTTTTCAGAATAAAAGTGAAGATTTCTATAGCTTAACATTGTCCTAATAAAATCACTTGTGTCTAGGATAGATTATACTCTTATACTTCTAGCAGTTGCTTCAAATCTTTTGGTATATACAACTCGTAGAATATTGAAAAGAAGTGTTAGTCCCTTCACATTAGTGAAACTTTCAAATACCTTACTTTCTTTTTCTCTGACTTTCCCTACTGATACATAGATATGACGGGTGTATTATAATAGGAAGGTGATGCTTACTACTCGCGAGCACCTGATCACACCTCGATTTCGGGGTCCATATCTGTGTATCCCAAATATTCCGGATTTGTCAGTGTTAAAAGGACTTACGAGTTCGGGCTTATTGTTAAGGTACTTTGACCACTTTCATTGTCTCTCGTTATCTGAATTCACTTGATATTTACATTGCAAAACTTTAAAACTAGCTACGTTAGATACAAAGTTGTGAAATGACAGTAAGCGATCTCTATAAGACTTGTTTACTTTTCGATATTTCAATTACCCAAAAGTCTCACTTTTACTTTAGAATCAGTATCAGATAGAGTGTATTTAAGACTGTGTTTATGACAGGTCAAGGCTTTAGTTTTGCAAAACAGGTAAAATGGTCGGTAAAAATGTATCAAGCACGTGACACCTTGCTGTTTCCCACCCAAAAGTTGCAATAAAAATATTATCAGTTTTGATGTGTATTTATAGCCTGAATTCGTAAAGTGCTAAAATTTGAATGAATGAAATTATTAACAACGTAGAATAGGATTAGGCGGGTGATCATAAGCCACTTAATCCGGATTTACTGTCTGTCCTCTTTGAATTTACATTATGATATAGCTTGGACGAAACAATTTTTGTTTAAAATTGCATACAATGATTTGTCGGCTGCCTTTTTAGCGCTTTAGGGACGTCAGCTCTCATCAGATGGTGGTTTGTGCTGGTGGTATGTGTGTGTGTGTGTCGGGGGTGGGGGTACATTCGGGAGTGGGAGTCAGAATTTGTTTTGATGATCTAGTGTAGGGGAGAGGGATTGGGTTTAAAATGAATAACCTATGGATCAGCATGGTCATGTAGTTAGTAAGGCATAATTAAGTGGGGTCAGGATTCTGCAATAAGTCTTCATTTAAAAAAATGACTCAGCTTCTGGGGGCCTAGGCCCGCTTTCTCGACCCCCTTACACCTTACTCTAACAGTTTCTGATGAATTCGTTTCTTTCAAAACTGACTCCAGCTGAAGTGATTTGAGTCATAAAAGCATTTACGAAAAAAAAATCATATCCAAAATGTTTTCATTGGATGATTTGCAAGTTCGACCGTATAAAAAACTGTATAAAATTATGCCGATCAGTAAATTTAATGCATGCCTTTGTGACATCGGCAAAACTGAGACAAATGAGTTCCCCTCCCCACTACCTTAATCTTATTTGCATATTTTGAGAGCGTTCAGCATCAGATTTCTGGGCGTACCTGTGCGATAAAAAAATGCAGAAAAACAATAAACGGACCAATATTCTATATAATCAATCAACTTGAAAATAAGGAAAAAAATTCTTTGTGTTTTAAAGGTTTGATTGGGGTTAGTCTAACATAATATAAATAATATGGTCATTATCGTGTGTGTAAAGAATTGTGAGTGTGTGTATGTAGGAGAGGGGGGAGGAGGCCGAAAGCGGGTTCATATACTTTTTTGTCACCTATCAAGGGGCTGGATAGAAAATTCTGGTGAGGCAGGGAGGATCGTAAAAAGTTTGAATTATATGAAATCTGTATCCCCTAACCTGATAATATATGACTCGTCCCTTAAGGAGTATTTCCATTTTGTTCTAATGTAGGCTATTAGCTCAATGCACGCTAACGGAGAGGCTTTTCACTTGGCTGGATACTCGTTTGGAGGTGTTGTGGCCCAGGAAATGGCGTTAAGATTGCAGGACAGTCATTCACCGCCTTCATCTCTAATTTTATTGGACGGCTCAAGCAGCATGCTGCATATACCCGGTGACATTCTTACAAATGAAGATTTGAAATTGCACCTTGCGGCTGTCGGAGTCGATGTAGATGTGAGTATGAAAGTTCCTATTAAAGTCTCAAAAGTCCTACAATTACAAATCAGTAAAAAAGCGGTTCAACATTAAAATGGTGATTGTCAATGATTTGGGGCAAAGAAAAAAATCTGCATAAAATGCTGAAAATACAACAGATCTTTCCAAAACTTAGCAGGTGCCTTTTTTTTGTTGTTTCTCACAATGCAAAATCCCAAAATGCAGGACTTGTTGATGTTAAAATTGATTTATATAAGAAAAAGATCAAATGGTAATTTTATGCGAATAAATCTAAAAAATGACAATAATTATTGAAAATGTAGCTAGGTCTGAACATAAATTAAAGTATTTTAAAGAGCGTCCTAGCAATTATTTTTCCCATTTTTGCTGCACGTTATCAGACTGTGCAGATAAAAAAAGGGTGTGGCCTATGTCCAAATATTTGTCTTAAAATATACAGTAGAGTGTATTTCCAAGGTTGAATAATTTCAATACACGCCTGTCTTGGTCATTTTAATGTAATATTTATACTGTTAGTATGATATAGGTATAACTGACCTACCTGTATTAATGAATGCAATCACTATACATGCACTTAAATACATGGGCAGACTTTTGAGGAAAAAAAACTGTTTTTATCTGGTCTACCTTATTATTTGAGAAAGAGTTGGAACAAATAATTGCTAGGACGCTCTTTTTAATGGATCAAAGTATCTTCAGAGCCAAGTAAATTTTCAACAACGGATTTTATTTTTCAGATTTCTGCGCAGAAAATTACCCTTTGATCTTTTCATATAAAAACACTTTTTTTAACAGCATGTCCCTCTATTTTGTATTCTAAACTGTAGAGAACAACAAAAGTAAGAAGTCTGCTAACTTTCAGGGAGATACGATAATTGTTTTATGGTTTTATTGAGATTTTTGTATATACCACAAATCACCACCTTAAGGTTTAATGACAAAATGTGGATTGATGTGCATACATTGACTTGCTAAAAGTAGTGGGAACATGTTTTTTTTTGTAAATGACACATTGCTCCATAAAAGACGATTTTCGTTATTTGTTCTCCGTCGGGGGATGCAATAAAAGTGAATTGGGCCGCATACCTGTACATTGCATCTGTAGATTTCATTCAAGTTTATGATATCGACAGTAGGTCACTTTATTAAAGTGTATTCAGTTCACCATTTACAATGATGAAATTATTGTGAGAACCTTGTAGCGGTACCTCACGATTAACAGAAAAAACATGATTTTTACCACCGATAGAGCAATAGAATCTTTATAGAATTAAAATCAATATCAACGACTTATATAAGACTTTGTAAAAACGCGAATACATTTCCATCTTGAAAGTTACTCATTTATTCCTGATGGACCCTTCTTTCCTATTAATCGGAAGGGTCCATTTTCAGTTATTGGGTGTCTGGTTTGTTTCTTTTTTATCATTTTTATTTTTACTTCTATGAGAAATACCCAATTATCTCATTCTAATAGGCCGCTGCGTTCTGCGTTATCTGATCTGGATCTGCACTGTTTGCCAGTGTCTCGTCCAAGGGAATCGAGGCACTAATGGGTTAGAATTAGAATGAGAGAAAAAATGAAAGTAATAATAATAATTTTACTGTAAAATGAGTATATCATTCAGTATTTATTCATATTTTTTTTACAAAAGGAGAATATTCAACTAACACTTCTTAAGCCATTAATGCCTAGCGTATAGTTCCAGTATTATAGTTGACGAATGACTTGCTTTGATTTCATTTAATCTTCAGAAATTCAAAAATGTCATCGAACACCGTTGGATTCAATCAGACGCCGCATTGCGTCTCTATGAGCCTCTAGGTTGAATTAGGCATTAACTGGTGAATAAAGCTAAGTTTGTTAAGTTAGTACGGGACAAATTATTTTCGTATAGTCTATCTAAAATGTATTTGGGTGTACTTACCTAATATCGGTATGGAAAAAAATCAAAGATTGAAAACATAAATAAAATTTAAAACAAGATTGTCTTAAAGCCAGATTTGTGAATTCATTGAGTGATATTCTAATCTATTTTGCAGTTTATCATGGACATAAGAACAAGACCTGGGGAAGAAAAGGAGGTATGACTTTATAAAATATTTCAGCCTTTAATTGGGTTATAGAGCTGTTAACTATAGAAGGCAGAACATTTTTCGATTCTTTATGGGCGCAACAATTCAAGAAACGCAACCCAGTAATTATAATAACCAGGACAGGTTTAAACTCTTAAATAAGTTCGACATTAAGCTATATTGTATATTTCATCTTCGAATTACCTACCCTTGAGTTCTAAAACAGCCCGTATTAGACAATTTGCCAGGCATATCCCATCTATGTTTAATTGCAACTTTATGAAACTCACACAGAATCAGGACAGTTATAAATTCTCGGATGCGTTCGAATTTGGACCAGATCGAAATATTCATTTCAGAGTTACTTGCCCTTGAATACCGAAAAAACATTCCCATAGACTTTAAATGGGGAAATGTTGTCCCGAGCAAAGCACTTTTATTTTTCGTGGGAACTTGATTAAATTTGCATAAAACAAGGACAGGCGTTAACTCTTAAATCAGCTCCAAATGCGGCTTTATTGTTAATTTTGCATTGGAGTTGTCCTTGAGTGTTTTAAAAAAGCCTTGCTTTGCCTTATGCCGGGCAAAGCGACACCTTGCTTCATTTTAATGGAAACTCTTGCCGATAGCTAGGAAAATTACTTGCCCTTGAATGCTGACAAAACATATTTGAACTTGTCCTAGACATAGCCCATTTTTGTTTGACTGCAACTTTAAGAAAATTGCAGATTATCAGAACAGGCATTAAATCTTGAATAAGTTTCGAATTTTGGCCGTATCGGAATATTTATATCGGAGTAACTTGCCCTTAAAGATCGATAATTTATTTTCCCACACCCTTACGAGAGGCATTTCAGAAATAATTTAAATGATCTCTGGGTATCCTACAATTTGACACTTAACAGTGTTTCTAATTATCGTTGGAAATGTAAATTCATGCGCAATAGACTAGCATGCCTTAAAAGAATTTCCATATCACTGTTGCATGACAGCACGTAGTTTTACATCATAAGGGTATGCATACTGGAAATTGTATTTTTAATAGAAAACTTGTTGTGTTCTTTCGTTGTTTGATCAATGAGACAATGGCATATGTAATTGGCAACCCGTTGTGGTGGTCTGTATTTTTCAAAAAAAGAAAGTTAAACAACTGTCATATCCAAATTCTATACAAGTAACATTATACACGAGCTATTTGATCGGCTAATAGTATGCGATTATACATGCAAATTTAATACACAAGCACTTCATATAAAATTGTAATAACTTACTAATAAACATACGTTTTCAACATATGACAGAAGTTTTCTTTGATGATTTGAATAGTCTATCATGTTTTGTTACAATTGACATCATATAACTGATGAAACTGGATGAGACATGTGCAAACGCCCCGATGGATGAAACGTACACGTATTCTCAAAAGTAGAATTCATGCATAGTACTTGAAAGTCGGACCATTTAATATAACATATTGACATTGAAATAGATGGGTGGGTGTGGCGAATTGTTGTAAAAATCAGGTAAACATCTGATAAAAGAGCATAATTTGAGGCATGAGATTATTTATCAAACAAAAGAGAGGCATGCCGATTTGATTTTCTTTTATTGTTTGGTTCATATATGCCATCGCTTTCACAACAAAGGTTTGCACATTTTTTTATGCTGTTCAGTTTTGCATAGGAAGAGACGACATGCACATTGTTCAATGGTTAGCCTATCTCGAAAGGCAACTCTTAATTTAGGACAACTGATAAAATGACTATCGGACTCGGATATTTCATTGTGTTTGATAAGGCTGTTAGAAATCCACGCCTGCTTGTTTTCAGAGTTAACGAAGTAAGAAAAGTCTTATTATAATAACTTAAATATGTCGTCTGTTTGAATCCATTCAGTGTCTGTACCCAAACAACAATTGCCAAGGTATATTTTAAAGAAAATGCAGCGTCTCAAACTTTTATTGGTGAAGATCTTTTGGTGATAGTGCACCTACAAATTAAGACATAAATATAAGAAAAAGTGCGGCATTCGCAGTAACGTCTGACTCATTTAAAGTACATCTGTAATATCCTTCGTACAAACAGGAATGGTGTTTTCCCAGACTTAGCAACTCTATCTTTCATGGGAACATGATCAGACTTGCTGATAACCAGGACAGGCATGGATGAGTTCGAAATCTAGCCATACTGTACATTTCGCCTTAGAGATACTTGCCCTTGCGTGCTTAGGTTGTCCATATTTAACTTTGTCCTGGGCATTGCAACTTTATTCTTTGTAGAAACTTGCTGATAACTGGGACCCTCATAAAATCTTGGACAGCTTCGAAATTCGACAAATTTATTGTACAATTCGTCTAGAAGGTACCTGCTCTTGAGTGCTACAAGGGCCTTTTTAGCTCACCTGAGCCGAAAGCTCACAAGGTGAGCTTATAGTATAGGCTTGGTCCGTCGTCCGTCGTCCGTCCCTGCGTCGTACGTCCACACTTTTAAACATTAATATCTGCTAAAGTGGCTGGCCAATCTTGATCAAATTTTTTGTGTAGCATGGTTGGGGTAGGGGGTTGATTAGATATAGTTTTGATACTGATTGGATTTGGATTTTGATTGTTTCAGTTCCTGGTCTTTGCATACTTTTTACTTTTGATACTGATTGGTTTAAAACTGTGGTTACCATGGCAACAGAAAGGTCCCATAGACTTATAATGGGGAAAATGTTGTCCGGGCCCTAGCGTCTTCATTTTTGATCGCAACTTCTTTAAACTTGCAGGTATCAAGGACAGTCAAAACATCTCGGACCAGTTTGAATTTGAGCCAGGTTGGATCATTTTTTTTAGCGTTACTTGCCCTTGAGCGATAAAATATTTTCCCATAGACTTACAATGGAGAAAATGTTGTCCGGGCCCTAGCTTCTTCATTTTTGATCGCAACTACTTCAAACTTGCAGATATCCAGGACAGTCAAAAGATCTCGGACCAGTTCGAATTTGGGCCAGGTTGGATCATTTTTTTAGAGTAACTTGCCCTTGAGCGATAAAATATTTTTCCCATTGACTTGCAATGGAGAAAATGTTGTCCGGGCCCTAGCTTCTTCATTTTTGATTGCAACTTCTTCAAACTTGCAGGTATCCAGGACAGTCAAAACATCTCAGACCAGTTTGAATTTGGGCCAGGTTGGATCATTCATTTTAGAGTTACTTGCCCTTTAGCGATAAAATACTTTCCCATAGGCTTACCATGGAGAAAATATTGTCCGGGCCCTAGCTTCTTCATTTTTGATTGCAACTTCTTCAAACTTGCTGGTATCCAGGACAGTCAAAACATCTCGGAACAGTTCGAATTTGGGCCAGGTTGGATCATTCATTTCAGAGTTACTTGCCCTTGAGCGATTAATATTTTTCCATAGACTTATAATGGGGATTATGTTTTCCGGGCCCTAGCTTCTTCATTTATGATCGCAAATCCTTCAAACTTGCAGGTATTCCAGACAGCCAAAACATCTCGGACCAGTTCGATTTTGGGCTAGGTTGGATCATTTTTTTAGAGTTACTTGCCCTTGAAAGATAAAATATTTTCCCTTAGACTTATAATGGGGAAAACATTGTCTGGGCCATATTTCCTTTAATTTTTGATCGCAGCTCCTTGAAACTTGCAGGTATTCAGGATAGCCAAAACATCTCGGACCAGTTCGAATGTGGGCCAGGTTGGATTATTATCCCCTCGCACAACGAAGTTGTAGAGAGGATATAGGGTCTGTCCCGTATGTACCTTTGTATGTATGCACGTATGTTCACCTTTTGTCATCGCTCTAGCTACCTCATTTATAATTTTGATATAAGTTCACACAAATATTGGATATGACATTACCTCGAACGAGTTTGCATTTCAGCATGATGGGGTCAAGGTCAAGGTCACAGTGGCTATTTTTAGAAAAACTTTGTTATCACTCTAGCGCCTTCATTTGTGGACCGATTTCGATTTAACTTCACACAAGTAATAATTATGGCAATATCTTAGACAAGTTTGCATTTCAGCGTTCTGGGGTCAAGGTCAAGGTCACAGTGGCTATTTTCAGAAAAAACATTGTCATTGCATTAGCGCCTTCATTTATGGACCAAATTCGATTTAATTTTTCACAAGTGATTGGTATTACAATATCTTGGACAAGTTTGCATTTCAGCGTTCTGAGGTCAAGGTCAAGGTCACAGTGGCTATTTTAAGAAAACTTTGTCATCGCTCTAGCGCCTTCATTTATGGGCCGATTTTGATTAAAATTTCACAGAAATGTTTAGTATGACAATATCTTGAATAAGTTTGCGTTTCAGCATCCTAAGGTCAATGTCAAAGTCACATCAATTTGGCTATTTTTAGAAAAACTCTGTCATCATTTTAGTGCCTTCATTTATGGAAAGATTTCGATTGTACTTCACAAAAGTGATTAGTATGATAATATCTTGGACAAGAACGCGTTTTAGCGTTCTGGGGTCAAGGTGAAGGACACAGTGGCTATTTTTAGAAAAACTTTGTCATCGCTGTAGCATCTTCATTTAAGGACCAAATTTGATTTAATTTCTCACAAGTGATTGGTATTACAATATCTTGGACAAGTTCGCGTTTCAGCATTCTGAGGTCAAGGTCAAGGTCAAGGTCACAGTGGCTGTTTTTAGAAAAACCCTATCATTCCTCTAGCTCTTTCATTTATGGACCGATTTGGATTAAAACTTCACACAAATGTTTAGTATGACAGTATCTAGAACAAGCTCGCATTTCAGCGTCCTAAGATCAATGTTAAGGTCACAGTGGCTATTAATAGAAAAACTTTTTCATCGCTTTAGTGCTTTCATTTATGGACCATTTTCGATTTAACCTCACACAAGTGATAAGTATAGCAATATCTTGGACAAGTTTGCGTTTCAGCATTCTGGGGTCAAGTTCAAGGTCACAGCGGCTATTTTTAGAAAAACTTTGTCATCGCTCAAGTGCCTTCATTTATGGACAGATTTTTTATGCCCCCGTGACGATAGTGAGGGGGAATTAAGATTTGCCCGTCTGCCGTCTGACCATCTGTCCATCCTTTTGTCATACTTTGTGGTATAGAGTTTGTGTAATCAACTTCTACAGTTTTGAATGGATCTTTTTCTAACTTTGCATGCATGTTGTGGACATATTTGACAGTTTCAAACTATCAGGTTTGTTCAGTTGACGATCCTCATTTTACCTTTGACCTTTTACTCAGGTGAGCGGCTCAGGGCGTCATGGCCCTCTTGTTTGATTTTCTGCCAGGTGTAGCCCATGTTTTGTTTCATTGTTCCTTTATTAAATTTACCGATAATCAGGGCGTGCAAAAAACTTTTAGATGAGTTCGCATTTGGACCAGATCAGAATAGTCACTTAAGAGTTACTTGTAGTTGTTGAAAATAAGAAGGAAATCTTGTTACCACGATATCTAAAAAGTAATTGAGCTAAGAATTTGACCTAGGATCATAATTATTTGTACTCGAGTTTGGAACGCGATGTAGATGAACTGATAAATTTTGGGCATATTATCACAAACACAGTTTCTAGTTTACTTTGTCTCAGGTATAGCGACTTTAGTTTTTTATCGACACTTCATCAAACTTGTCTAAGACCGGAAGAGGAATATACCAGTTTGAAATTTGACCAAATTGTTCAATTTGCCTGAGAGTTACTTACCCCGAAGCGATTAAATGACCCATATTTGACCTTGTCTTGGGCATAATGCACGCAAGAAATCAGGTGATCGATAGTTGCCCATAGGACGATTTTTTTCTGGAAGTCTAAAAACTACCTTCTACAATAATCAAATTTACGGCTACGATTCTTCAATACTCTAACCAGGCCCGGATAGCGCAGTGGCTAGAGCACTCGCTTTCCACCTCTGCGGCCCGGCGTCGTCATCAGGGAGGGTAGTGGTCGTCCGTCCGAGGTCGGTGGTTTTCTCCGGATATTCCGGTTTCCTCCGGGTAGCGCAATCGGTAGGGCACCTGACTCGTAAGTCAGAGGTCCTGGGTTCGAATCCCGGTCTGGCCACATACTTTCGTTTCTCCTTCCGCTGATTCAAGAAGGGCAGTTGTCAGTTACTGGCGAAAGTATGTGCACTTAGTACTGGTTAACCGCTTAGGAGGTCTAAGCCTGCCCAGGAATAGTGTGGTTAGGTTAACTGACCGTCCCGACATGACCTTAGTTGTTTACCGTGGACGTTAAGCATCAAATCAACCAAATCAACCAAATCCGGTTTCCTCCACCAGTATAGGACAACAAACGCGCCAACATCCGTGCCATCGAGAATATTCAAATAAGTTTGCGTCAGCTTTTAGTGCAACCGATGTAAAATAAATAAAGTTTACAAATAATCTAACCATCTTGCACGGGATTTTCTGAGCATTGACTGATCGCTTTTTACATCTTATAGATAGTGCGAACTAGTCTGCTAGGGTGTTCAGGTATCATATTAAACCATCAATCTGTGTTTTACATCTTCGGGAAATGCCTTATACACTCAGTTTATTCGAAATCCTCAACAGTCGATGCCCGCAATTTTTGTATACATAACAGCAGAAAAAGCGAATTCTCTCAAAAAAAAGTCACAGTTATAGTTTTAGTGAGAAATACATTATCCCACATTTATCTAAAGTCATATGAAGGGAAACTTACAGATTGTGCACTTTTCAGATATTTGGTGAAAAAATTAAAAGGGTCCAGTCTGTACTGAAGGAAATGGAATTTGATGTTGCCGCTGAGGACTTCAAGAAAATTTCGATGTACCTGACGGCTGTGAACGCAATGGGCGAGTATCAACCAGACAAGATATATAAAGGGGATGTCACTCTTATAGCGGCAGAAGAAAGTATGCAATTGTTTGAACAAAAGCCTGAATCAGCAGTGGGAAAGGTACGTATTGCAGTCCTCGAATTAAGATAGGGGATTTAAGAATAACTCAGATAATTCTTTCTGACATCTGATCAAAACCATAGGTGGGGACCCTCATTTGAACCGTCTCGACAAGACGGTTCTAATGAGGGTCACAGCAAACGTTTTTATTGAGAAGTATGGAATATGATCCCTCAATTATCTCTGTTACACGTTCATATCCGGAGCTCTGTTGCTAGGGTCAAGTCAGGTAAATTCGGACAGCAGGCGAATTCGGACAGTGACATTGTTTCCTTTATATGTCAGTTGTTTGGAATCTAAACAAAATTTACTGGACAAATAGTTATAATCCTGATGAGACGGCTCATTATAAACCGTCTAATCTGGATTTTCACTGTTTGCAATGGTATGTCCAAAATTCCCCACTGTTCGAAGTATTCATATAGAACTCACTGTGTCGACATCAATTAGGCAGTTCTGGCTCTTCAGATGCTTTTGAAAATGTTTTTTCCAGTCTTGAATGTAGTCCATTTTCATAGCACGCAGCAACAATTTTATTTGGAATGGTCCTAATGTTTGTTCAATCAGCTTTTAAATAACTTTAAGTATCCCGACTCGACGCTACGAGGGTTGATACAGAAGAAATGTCACTGCAGCTATAAAATCATGTAGAATAAAAAGAAAGAACAAACATTCTGACCCATGAACTTTAATCTATTTTCATTATGGTCTGAAAATGTCATAAAAATATACTGCACAGTTATCGAGATATCGAGATAGACCGAAGGCCGCACCGCACGTCAATGACGTTGTTGACGTACCAGTCAAAGTTTCGATATGAGCCGCGACATGAGAAAACAAACAAAGTGGTTTGCGTCCATCGCAAACTTAAACTAGAAATGGTGTTTGTGAAACACTATGCCCCAAACCATATGCTTGCCATTAAAGGTTCCAAACTTTAGAATGTTTAAGTCTGAAAAGGCTTTAAAGAGTCTGCAAAGAGCTGCTGAAAAGAGCCTGAAAAGTCTGAAAAGAGCTGCTGACTCGGCTTATCACTTGTAATTTATTGTTTGTTGGGATGTCTTTGTCAATCTTTCCCTTTGATGTTGGGGATAGGGCTTGGGATCTGATTCAGACAATTCCTGAAGTGTAGTTACTCTTTAAATTTACCTTACCTTTACTAAAATATTTATAATGCACCTCAAATACTCTTAAACCAAAAATCAGCGTTTTAGATCAAGCAATTTAGAAGTTGGAAAAATGTCAAATTCAAACAAGGGCTATAACTACATGAAAATTTACGGAATTTCCCCGAAACTTAATCAGGTATTCTAATCGTCATATCTGATCAGTATACCAAATATATAGGCCATAACTAAAATACTTTTTAGATATGTTGCTAACAAGATATTGATCTCATGTTTTTGAAGGGGCATAATTCCAAAAAGTGGCATAACTTGGAAAAAGCAATATGTGTCAGTTATTTTTTCATAAGGAACCCATAAATAAAATATCTGAACCTTATGCATAGTAGTTCTAGAATCCAGTAGCTGCATAAGTACTGAACATCAGGGGAAATAACTCCGTAATTAATATAAGCAGAGTTACCTAACCTGATCGATAGTATTTTACTCATTAAGGACTACCACTATACCAAACAAGTAGCCCAAAGGGCAACAATTGCTCACCTGAGAGACATTGTAAACCTATAGGGATATTTAAGACGCTCAAGGGCAGCTAACTCCACAGTCAGTGGTCCAATCAGGCTGAAAATTAAACTCATCCAAAACATTATGTATGCCCTAATTTAATATATGCAAGTTTAAAAAGTATCCGATCAAGAGCACAATAGACAGAGCTGTCAAGGGCAGCTAACTTCGTAGCGGTTGGCCTGATCTGACGAAAATTTGAACTTGTTTAAGATATTATGCATTTCCTCATTACCTGCAAGTTTGAAAAGGATCGGATAAGTAGAAACTAAGAAAAAGTGGCGACATTGATTTTTTGGATGCTCAGGGCACTCCATAGTCAGTGGTGGGATCTAGCCGAAGTGCTAACAAATCCAAGCTTTTATGCATATCCTCATTACCTGCAAGTATGAAGAGGATCCGATGAAAAATGAAAATGTGATGACGTTGTTTTCTCCATTATAAGACTATGGGATTTTTTCAAACGCTCAAGGGCGGCTAACTCTGTAGTCTGTGCTCGAATCCGGCCAAATTTCGAACTCATCCAAGCTCTTATGTATGTCATCATTACCTGCAAGTATGATAAGGATCTAATCAAAAACCTTGATTGCAGCACCCTGAAAGTCAAACTTGCTCGAGATATTGTCATGCCCTACATTTGTGTGAATTTATTTTAAAATCCGTTGAGAAATGTAGGTGCTAGAGCAATGACAAAGTTTTTCTAAAAAAAGCCACAGTGACCTTGACCTTGGGCACAGCACCCTGAAAGTCGAACTTGCTCGAGATATTGTCATGCCCTACATTTGTGTGAATTTATGTTAAAATCCGTTGAGAAATGTAGGTGCTAGAGCCATGACAAAGTTTTTCTAAAAATAGCCACAGTGACCTTGACCTTGGGCACAGCACCCTGGAAGTCTAACTTGTTCGAGATATTGTCATGCCCTATATTTGTGTGAAGTTGATTTAAAATCCGTTGAGAAATGTAGGCGCTAGAGCGATGACCAAGTTTTTCTAAAAATAGCCACAGTGACCTTGACCTTGGGTGCAGCACCCTGAAAGTCGAACTTGCTCGAGATATTGTCATGCCCTCCATTTGTGTGAAGGTATTTTAAAATCCATTGAGAAATGTAGGTGCTAGAGCGTTGACAAAGTTTTTCTAAAAATAGCCACAGTGACCTTGACCTTGGGCGCAGCATCCTGAAAGTCGAACTTGCTCGAGATATTGTCATGCACTACATTTGTGTGAAGTTATTTTAAAATCCATTGAGAAATGTAGGTGCTAGAGCGCTGACAAAGTTTTTCTAAAAATAGCCACAGTGACCTTGACCTTGGGCGCAGCATCCTGAAAGTCAAACTTGCTCGAGATATTGTCATGCCCTACATTTGTGTGAAGTTATTTTAAAATCCATTAAGAAATGTAGGCAATAGAGCGATGACAAAGTTTTTCTAAAAATAGCCACAGTGACCTTGACCTTGGGCCCACAGCATCTTGAAAGTCAAACTTGCTCGAGATATTGTCATGCCCTACATTTGTGTGAAGTTATTTTAAAATCCATTGTGAAATGTAGGTGCTAGAGCGCTGACAAAGATTTTCTAAAAATAGCCACAGTGACCTTGACCTTGGGCGCAGCATCCTGAAAGTCGAACTTGCTCGAGATATTGTCATGCCCTACATTTGTGTGAAGTTATTTTAAAATCCATAAAGAAATGTAGGCAATAGAGCGATGACAAAGTTTTTTCTAAAAATAGCCACAGTGACCTTGACCTTGGGCCCAGCATCCTGAAAGTCGAACTTGCTCGAGATATTGTCATGCCCTACATTTGTGTGAAGTTATTTCAAAATCCGTCGAGAAATGTAGGCAATAGAGCGATGACAAAGTTTTTCTAAAAATATGTGATGACGTTGTTTTCTCCATTATAACACTATGTGATTTTTTTCAAACGCTCAAGGGCAGCTAACTCCGTAGTCTGTGCTCGACTCCGGCCAAATTTCGAACTCATCCAAGCTCTTATGTATGTCATCATTACCTGCAAGTATGATAAGGATCTAAGCAAAAACAGTTGAGAAAACGTGATGACGCCATTTTCCCCATTATAACCCTTTGGGATTTTTTTCAAACGCTCAAGGGCAGCTAACTCCGTAGTCTGTGCTCGAATCCAACCAAATTTCGAACTCATCCAACCCCATGTGTATGTCATCATTACCTGCAAGTATGATAAGGATCTAATCAAAAACAGTCGAGAAAACGTGATGACGCCGTTTTCCCCATTATAACCCTATGGGGGCTATCTGTTGCCATGGAAACCAGAGTTCTGAGCTGATCGGCACCAAAACCTTATGCAGCCTTTCCCCCACCCAAATGATGCTTCAGATAAAATTTGAATGCCATTGGCCCACTGGTCTCTGAGATATTTATGTTTGAAAGTGTTGACGCACGCACGCACGCACCCACGCACCCACCCACCCACGCACGGACGGACGACGGCTCGACTCCCATCCTATAAGCTCACCTCTGAGCCTTCGGCTCAGGTGAGCTAAAAAACAGCTTTCAAGCTCTAGTTCAAAAGTTGGGAAAATGTCAAATTCAAACAAGGGTCATAACTCCATCAAACTTTTACGGAATTCTCCCCAAAGTTAATCAGGTAATTAACACCTCTTACCAAATCAGTATATCAAATATCAAGGCCATAGCTTAAATACTTTTTGGGGATATCTTGCTAACAAGATGGTCGTCTCATTTTTCTAAAAGCGACATAACTCCAAGAAGGGGCATAACTGGGAAAAGAAAAAATATGTGTTACCTAATTTTCCATGAGGAACCCATATATGAAATTTCAAAACCCCAGCCAGCAGGGTTCCAAAGTTGCAGCAAGCATGAAAAAGTGTAACGCACACACAAACACACGGACAAGCCAAAAGCAATATGCCCCACCAACTTTTTCAAAGTTGGGGGCATAATCAGCCTGGGCATCCGCCCAGTCCGATCAGACTCTTAGCTAAGCGCTTAAATGGTAGCTTCGGGTCTAGGCTTCCTCCAAGCGGACAAAGAGGACTCTGATCAGACTGGGCGGATGCCCAGGCTGATCTGAGTCTGCACTTTTTAAATTCATTGAGACAAACTTTGATTTGAAACCCGGAACTTATTTCTTCAAAACTTATTTGATGACAGGAAAACAAATATTCAAAACAGCTTATTTAATATTTTGTGCGAATTGATAAATGTTGAGATCATTAAATGATAATTCCGAGCTGTATGATTGAAAGTACAAGTCTAGATAGTTACGTCGGAACTTTGATGTGTTGAAAAAAAAGAAGAAGAGCGTATAAGAAATAAAACAATAAGTACGTTTAAAAAACATCTAAAAATGGGGGTGGGGGGCAAAGGTTTGAAAGCTATAGATAATTAATATAAGTTTGTGTTGATTTACATATGACATACATGTATTTCAGTTCAGTTCAGTTCGATTCTCCTAACGACGTTCCCCAAGTGGCTCAGCGGTACGTAACCATAGTTACATACACTTGGCGCCGTGTGTCCGTCCAACACATATATGTATTACAGGAATACTGATTTTGTATGCGTTATAAATTATCGTTATGATTATAATTCAGTCTGCCAGTTAGCGTTGAATAATTTGAACTCATAATATAATAATAAATCTACTTATTATTAATTTTATTTATACACACTATTCGATTATTATCAAATACCCTTTTGATATATGCTGCTGGATCTGAAGGTTGCCCCACGCGTGTGAAGTAACGCGAAATCTCGGCAAGTCACGGTCCGTGAGAAAGGGAGATAACAATATGAAAAAGGTCTTTTGCCTTTGAACATTATGTTCATGAAATTACCGTGTATCTAACTTGCGGCGCGATGGCGACGGTGGTGTACTTTAAACGTCTAAATAACTGGAAGGGGAAAAGATTTTAACTTTATATTTATTCTGTTAATCAGACTTGAATATCAATGTAGCTTAATATATGTTTTATAATAATAACACGATTAGTTAACGCGCAATGGGCACAGTGACATTACTTCTGGATCAAGCCTTGTATACGAGGATGCTTTTGATTTCATGTTCTTCTGGCGAGATCAGAAAATGCTATGCTTTAGGTATAGCGATGATTGCCGTGCAAGACCACGTGTTCGAGTCGAACCTGCAAACAGGGTATCAACATATCTAATATGGTGCTATTTTTATCATGAATTTATTTTGATAGTCGCTTTAACCCTTTTGACTTGTGGCCTTGTCCATCCTCATCATTAGGATTATTCCATTTTTAGCTTTAGGGGTGTTGGTGAATACTTTTAGTTTTTTATATGTAATTTGGAAAGAAATTCATATAAGCAAACAGTATAAAAGTAAAAAGTATGCAAAGACCAGGAACTGAAACAATCAAAATCCAAATCCAGCCCTCAAACCATAGTTGGAAACAACTAAGATTACAAATAATCAAGATACAGAGAACATATGGCCACCCGAGTGAGCAGCTTGTTCCCAAAAGGTGGCCACTCAGCAACCCAAACCGAACCAAAAATAATAAGAACATACATAAGGTAAAACATCACAGAAACTCTGACACCAAAAACAGGCAACAGAGAACCACAACAGAACTACTATTAAGGGACATGAATAATGAGAAATGATTGCAAACAACCCCTGAGGATTGGAAGAATAAGCCCTTCAGGGCTTGATCAGACAACGCCAAGTCTGAGCTGGATCTGCATTTTTTGCATATGTCCCTAAAACGAGTATTTTGCAGTCTTGAAAGGGACAGGCATTTCTTTCTGAACTTGACTAAACATAACATCACGTCTTGACGATTCAGCAACTTATAAGGTGTATGGTAACCTGTTTGTTGTATATTTACCTTTTCTTCATAGACCAGTTGATGTTTTATTTGGCATGATGCTATGGCTCGTTTGGCGGTAAAAGGTAGAGATTTACTGGGCTCTCGGTTGTACCTACTACCCGGTAAATTGTGCACGCTGATTGGAGAACACATGCCTTAGTTAGTATTTCACCAGACGCCATTCTGTATCAAAGGCTAAATTGAATGATGCTAAATGCGCCAAAACAAAAAAAAATAAATAGATAAAAAATAAATCAATAAAGTGCATTCTGTTTGATTTAAAGTATTGGATGTTGCTTAATATTATGACTCTGAATGTACATGTACATATATGGGACCCTAGTCTAAGAACATAAACTTTGCTCCTCAGACTACTGTTATCTGTTGCACTTGGTTTCTTAAATCCTTCTGTTACTCTAACAGAGGTACTGAAAATATCAAGTATCAACTAAAACACCCCACCGAAACTCCAGATAACAGGGGGGGGGGGGGGGGGGGGGGGGGGAGGGGGTGATTGAGGATGATTCAAGCATGTGTTTTCTTATTTTTGAATGAAAACTCGGCGAGACAGTTCTAATGAGGGGGTCAATACATATGTTTTATGCGGAAATATGGAAAATTATCCAAAAATTATTCCTGTTACCCCATATTATCTGCAGCACTGCCCTACATACCAAATACTATTCATTTACCAAAAATCAGCCTCAAAGACTAAGCAGTCTAGAAATGCAAAGGTTGAACAAGGGAGATAGCTCAGTCGGTAGCGAGGTTTACCTATAAATCGCAGAGTGGCTACATACCTCTGCCGCGTAGGTTCAAACCTGACGCTGGTAAGTATGAATGGTTTGCTGTTCCCTTCAGGGTCGCGGTGGGTTCACAGAGTATTTCCCAGCCCCTATGCAGCTGAGAACTACTTCTTGCTTTCTTCCACCGAACAGTCCTCTGATATAATGATAGGATATAATCGAATCGGAGTAAAGAGAAAAACAGGAAAAAACAACATACAACAGGAAAGCCCGATATGCCACTTCTGCCCTCGACAGATATCGCTTCGACAATACACGCCGCTAAAACATACCATACGACCCATTAATCACGGAGTAGACGGGAACCCTTGCGATGACAGCAAATTAAGAATTCAAACCCTTGGCACAATTCCTGTCATGATCTATCGCCTTAATGACACACACTTTCCTATGGCATTCAAACGGCTAAGGCGTTACCGAACAAACAAGATTGCTCACGGACAGAATGACAGACAGACGAAAAGAGACACTAACCCTATAATTAAACTCATTTTGGAAAACTCTTCACATCAAATATCACCAGGACATCAAGGCACTGTGAACGACGATATTTATGATTTCAAGGTATTTTCACTGAGTTTTCAAAAGAATCATACTCTAAGATGCAAGAAAAGCGATAGGGATAATACGTGATTCTTTTTCATTGCAGTTACATTTATATAGCAATAGTGGCGTGCATGTGTTTTCATTGCATTTACATTTACATAGCGACAGGGATCATATATGCTTTTATCATTGCATTGACTTTTACCGGGTCCCTCGGAAGACTCTTGAATACTCGGCTAAAGCCCCGTGTTCAAACAACCGGCCATGTTAATGCATGAAACAAAACATTTATGATCCCTATATTCCAAATACGTGCTCCATAATGGTAAAACATATATATGAGCTAAGACACGACAAAACCAACAAAGTGTAATGTGTATCCAGCGAAGGCTTAACCAGCCTTGACAGTCACCCAGTCCGATTAGAGTCTGTGCTATGCGCTTAAGGAGTCGCTAAGAGTCTAGACTACCTGCATGCCAACTGCTAAGTCTCTGGACAAATTAGGCGGATGCCCAGGCTGATCTGAATCTTCACTGGGAGCACATGCCACTTTGTTGGTTTGTCATGCTGCTGCTCAATGTTTGTCCACCAACCATTTTTGTAGAAAAACATTTGATCCGCGACACGACAAAACCAACAAAGTGGTTGTGCGCCCAGCGCCGAGTCAGATCAGCCTGGGCATCCGCCCAGTCTGATCAAAGTCTTCACTGTCCGCATGGAGATATCTGGCACCCTTAGCTGTCCTCCAAGCGCTTAGCAAATAGTCTGATAAGACTTGTTGGATGCCCAGCTTGATCTGAGTCTTCGCTGGGCGCACAACCACTTTGTTGGATTTCTCGTGTCGCTGCTCATGTGTGACTCCATGTTTGCTTTCTGTACGACGAAATCCTTCAAAAACGGGATGTGTCCGTGAATGACAGTTTTGAGAGTTAACCCCAATTGGGAAGGGCGGTGAAAATGAAACGACAAGGTTGCTTCCACTGTGTGTGTACCCGTTTACCTTAAGATAATATCGGCTACATTATCAATACATTCTTTGTTGCAGTATACATCTGGACAGATAACAGTAAAATCTGTTTTCGGAAATCACTTTTCCTTCATCCGAGACGAATCAGGAGATGAAGTAGCAGATATAATAAATAGAGTCCTGCTGCCAGAATACAAAAACAAAGAGATGTGATTTAGCCAAAGACGATCCCACTAGGGATACTGTCAAAGGAAGTCAAAGGGGGAACTCCATTTGGTACAACAGGTCGAATCAACATTGAATCAACTTGATTCCACGTCATGACGTTGGATTTAAGTTGATTCAATGTTGGTTCAACGTTATGTGCCTGCTGTGACAATTTTTCATCATTTTCAAAATGGTTGCTTTGTACAAAGAAATGGTGTGTTGAATTTAAACTGGCAATGTGCCATCATTCTGACACATTTTACATAGAAATTTTGAGAAAATTATCCTCTTTCTGCTGTGTACATATCACTTTCCTTAAATATTTGGCTGTTAATATCTGAAAAATTTTAACTGCCTATTTTTCAAAGACGGATGAATTTGTTTCTTCGTTGAATTAGGTAAGTTGGTTTAAACAATATTTATTTAAGAAACTATATCATTATTACACATTACAATATATATTATGGTGCAGGATCTGACGGTAAGCGAAACGCTTGTGAAAATCAGCTCCTGGGATATAATTTACGAGATGAGAATGGCTTAGGCTCAAGTTTGTCAACCAATAATTCAAACAATAAGGATGGAAACTAGACATATCAAAGTTAAACAACAAGAGAAACAGACAGAAATACAGTCTAGTGAAGTGAAGTAAGATGCTGATTTTTCGTGTATTCTTATATTACTTGTATAATTGTATCAGTACTCATTGAATTTTATATATGGTCTTGTTTGATGCAGAGAAAAGGATCAGAGTACTGTAGAACGGTGATCAGTTTTGCAATCAAAAGCAAGTTAGTCAAGAAGGATGTTTCATTGCAGATATAGTTCAGAATTTAGTGATCACGATATCAAATGAAAGTGTGCGAAAATATGTATCATTCTACAGTAACAGTGATAATAAATATAGACTAAAAGAAACAAACAGAAGATTAGTATTTTGACAAAGAATCATGCCTACAAGAAAACTGTAACTAAGGGAGGGTTTCTACCAATGTGAATTTCCGTCGGAACCTGCCAAAGCAATGATTCCCTCATTTCATCGATATGTATTACTAGAGGCATAAGAGGTTTAAAAATGGTATTGATAAAAGTCAATTTGATAAACAGGGGGTCTTAATGAATCTCCTTGAAGAACACAATATTTTGGACTGTGGGCTGCTTAGAAACTTATTTCACAAAGGTTATTCAGATCTTGTATTTCATGTTTTTTGTACTGACATGAAACAAACACTAAATAAGATTAACTTCAATACCGATTGTGTATATGTGCATTACTCAGATAACTTTTGGTGTTTGTTTCACCTGAGAAAATAGCCTAGCTAGGTGGCTAGATTTTCTATGTTTTTAAAAGCAAGTCATATATGCACTCTTTATGTATGCAAATATTTATGGAAATTTCTCAACTCCTGAAATTGTTTTTAGTTTGATAATTAGTGATGACAGGACTTCTTGGGCATAATTTCATTGTTAACTGTCTGGTTTTGAAGTTAATATTTCAATCTGTCCATTTTAAATAGCATGTTGATAACATAATATTTTCTGGAGCATTTACAGGGGTCATGTAATTGCTTTTTAAATCCTCTAAAAACTTTATTATATTGTCAGTATACTGCCTGGAACAGCACCTAACGAAAAACTATGGCTTGTTTATACTTTAATTTTGAGTGGTTGCACTGTTTCAATTTTTGATAGCTGGCTCTTGTTTCTAAAGGATTAACTTTGTGTTTATAGAGGATCTTACATGAGTGCTCATGTATCATTGAATTTATTAAACGAGTTGGGGAAAAAATAAGATGCGAGGCTCTGCCGAGCATCTTATCGTTTTCACCAACGAGTTTAATAAATTCAATAATAAAGGAGCACGAATGCAAGATTCTGTTTATCATATGACACTAAAATCGCATTTTATTAGCACATTTTGCACTAAAACGTCACGATTTCGCCATTAGAAACGTTACGACGTAATTTGCATATTTAATCCACTAGTGGATTTTCGTTTTTAATGCATGGCTTTATTACACTCTCGGATGCGACGTCAGATGATAAAAATGTTTATCATTTGATAGCTAAAGTTAGAGCTTGAATATTAATTATATAAAAAAAACGGATATCGTGTTTAACATATTTCAATGAATCAAATGTTTATTGTAAATGTTTCATTCACATCACATATGGAATCTCCGTCCTCTTTCATATATGCTGTCGTGTATGTCCCCAAAAGAGGAGGATTAAACAAAAGTGATAACTATGTGTTAAAACTGATTCGTTTAGAGCAGTCCACCTCATAAACGCCCTGCGAACATCAATCAAAAATGGATTTAGTCGAGTTTCACATGTTCGAAGAAGAATCATAATGATCAGTGTATATTGTGTATTCACAACACAATAGAATCCCCGTCCTTTGTCAAATATGCTTCCTCATCAACAGCTGTTTTATGACAGTCCATTTCATTAACTGACTGCGAACAGCCATCAAAATGAATATACCCAAATTACTTTATTTTTTGAAAGATGTTTTTTCTTGTTTTTAATTATTTTTTTTTCTAAAATATAAGATTTATTTTACAATCCAAATAAGCAGTAACATTTGTTCTATGCATTATACAAAGAAACTTATAAGAAAGTGATTCCATGAGGGTGGTGTTTAGTTGTTGTGCAACTCTTGGTTTATGGCAGGGTGTTTCTCAAGGCTACCAATTCAGACCGTTAATATCTAAAAGCTGTTTAGTTAGGTATTCATGACTCTTTTAGATTGTTTGACACAATACACCTATTTCAAAAAAGTTTGCAAATAAGCATATTTAATACTCACATACAGATGGTTTCCAGTGGTATTTGATATTTTAAAAATACAATTTATCTCTTTATTGTGACTGGAGAAACCTTTTTCCGATTTCAAAGTTTCATGAATCTTCTATCATATGAAGAAGACGCATAACGCTTGTTTTAACTGCAAATGTCAGCCAGACACCTTGAGAACATACTGTCTTTTTATTTGACTGAGCCAATTTAATCTTATTTGGCTAGATATTTTATTAATTTTTCTGTTAAGTCAAAGAATTATCAGTAATATTTACAAATACAATTATGGTATCAGAATTATGATTTTGTATTCTTTATCATATCTATAGAGATAAGCTCTGTTTTTCTAAATACTTACAAGTGAACTTTGTATAGGGTAGCCCAAAATGCCACGCAAGGTGTACTTCCAGGAGACCTTTTCAGACCCTGTTAGTTTATATAACACCAAAATAACATTGTCATTACTCTGATGTAAATAGGTATGACATAAAAGGTCTAATGAAAATTCGAGCGTGAGATGACTTGAAACCTCCATATTCCCTTTTTGATAGAGGTAAATTAAATATTCGCTCACCAAAATATGTTCATTATTCGGTTTTCCTTAAATATTGTATTTGTTTTTGGTAAATAAGCTTAAAGTATAGTAAGCACTTCAGTTTCAGATAGTATATAATAAACTAGTATATAAAATTGAAGCAGTTTAGCCTTATTTTTAGATTTAAATATCTTATTACCGTATTGACTATATACAGTTTTAAGCGGTAGATTGTTTCCCCTATTCCTTTTCTCAACATGCTACTCAGATATGCAACAAATTTCAAAAGAAATTCCCGCGTATATGGAAAGTATATTTATGAGCAATTTTCATAGTAAAAGGCCTGATTCGACAAGCCGTTTTAAGTCCCCATTCAAACTCCATTAAAATTGTATGGCTTCTCTTGCTTATCATTCTGGGTAAATTGGGTCTTAAACATATAAAATGTTTCATCCCCGTGAATGCTCAGATTCTCATGCTTTGTGACATGCCTGTGTTATTTCAATTATATTTAAGAAAACTGCGAGAAAAGGTATTGTCCAACACTTTTCCTTTAAGGTGATATTTATACAGTTTTAGACAACACTTGTTACTATGAATGGCTGTCCATGTACCCAACGCGATCCTGTGACCTGTTAAGGTACCTACGCCAACTTTTTTTATTTTCTCAGATTGGTCATCATCAAATATTTCCGTGTGTTCTAACTAAGAACATGTTTACCACAGAATGTCTTTTTTGTCTATGAGCGGACAGGCATTTTATGCCGAAATTTTTAAGTTTAAATCAGATGTCATCCCATGAAAAACTAAAAGATAGGCAATGAAATCCGATCCCACATTCCGCCATGAAAACCAATAGGGATAGAAGCACACACACACACGGAAAAATTGACACAAATTCACGAAAGACAAGCACGGTAAACCGAATGAGCAGCTCTTTCCCAAACGTCAAACAGGTGGTCATTCAGCTACTCTTAGCATCAGAAAACATCAACATCTATTTTATCTATTTTATTTTAACTTACAAAACAAAACAAACATAAAAGGCAGATTGGGTAGCTAAAAGGTGACCAAACCGTCAAAGAATATAGACAAGTAGACATAGCAAACTGTAGCATCAAGGAACCACAACAGAAGTACCGCCTTGGAATGGTCAGCAAAAGATAACTGCGGGGCTTAAACATGTTTTACCGGACCCAAACCTTGCCCTTAATTTCCGCAATGGTTCAACGCAACCAAAAACCCACGTACCTTACAACAGACTAAACAAATTATAGGGAAAACATTGAACAACTATTTTTACCTATTCTATTTTTTTCTTAATAAAACATAACGGGAAGCAAAGTGGGCAGCTATGCAGGTGACCACTTTGCTAGCAGACAATATACGAATTGACTAAGACACAAGAAGGTGAAGAGCCACAGCAGAAGTACCGCCTTGGCACGGTCAGCAATAAGTCACTGTGTGTGTGTGTGTGTGTGTGTGTGTGTGTGTGTGTGTTTGGGGGGTGGGGGTGGGGTGCTTAAACAGGCTTTTCTGGGCTCATACTTCGTCCCCTGCTTCTGCAGTGGTTCGAAAAATTTGATTGGTCCGCATACAGGTTTCCTAATTTTAAGAGTAACTACACTTCAGGAACTGACTGGATCAGATCCCAAACCCTATCCCCTACATCAAAGGGAAAATTGATAAAGACATCCCAACAAACAATAAATTACAAGTGATAAGCCAAGTCAGCAGCTCTTTCCCAAATAGGTGGCAACTCAGATATCTTTATTGAACTAAATAATTTAAACCAACCGAAGGGTTACAACAGACTAAGCAAAATTCCTAACTCATCAATGAATCATCACCGGAAACAAGGAAATCGCGTATAGGACCTATGATGAATCAGAGATGAAGACTCGATGGAAATAACGCGACACCAGGAGACCCCTGGGTAGTCAAACAACATCACTGAAATACCGGTACAAAAGAAAAAACATCAGTAAGACCCCGAATAACCAAGCAACAGACAAGGCAAACTCCGTCCCCAACCAACTTAACTAAGTAGCTTTATATCGGGCCCATTATTGAGTCTGATACCTGACCAACCGGCGTGAAATTAAAAAGAGAAGCAAGTTATTAACCATGACTGGGTTAACTACTAAATATGCAGACTGTAGCATTACATTTATGTTATATCCAGTACGTTTGTAACGAACGAAAATTTTCTGAACTGATCAGAAAAATCATAGTTACCTATATTTTTTTAGCCCACCTGAGCACGAAGTGCTCAGGGTGAGCTTTTGGGATACCCTGATGTCCGTCGTCCGTCGTACGTGTGGACGTCCGTACAGACGTCCGTACGGACGTCCGTCAACTTTTGCTTGTGTACACTCTAGAGGGCACAGTTTTGAACCAATCTTTATGAAACTTTGTCAGAATGTTAGTCTTTATAAAATCTCGGCCAAGTTCGAAACTGGGTCACGTCCGGTCAAAAACTAGGTCACTAGGTCAAATCTTAGAAAAACCTTGTGTACGCTCTAGAAGGCACAGTTTTCATCCAAAGTTCATGAAACTTTGTCAGAATGTTAATCTGCATAATATCTAGGACAAGTTTGAAACTGGGTCATGTCGGGTCAAAAACTAGGTCACTAGGTCAAATCATTGAAAAACCTTGGGTACGCTCTAGAGGACACAGTTTTCATCCAATCTTTCTGAAACTTTGTCAGAATGTTTATCTTTATAAACTCTAGGTCAAATTCGAAACTGGGTCATGTCGGGTCAAAAACTAGGTCACTAGGTCAAATTTTAGAGAAACCTTGTGTACGCTCTAGAAGGCACAATTTTCATCCAAAGTTCATGAAACTTTGTCAGAATGTTTATCCTCATAATATCTAGGAAAAGTTTGAAACTAGGTCATGTCAGGTCAAAATCTAGGTCACTACATCAAATCATAGAAAAACATTGTGTACGCTCAAGAGGACACAGTTTTGATCCAATCTTTATGCAACTTTGTGAGAATGTTTATCTCCTTAAATTCTAGTCCAGATTTGAAACTGGGTCATGTCGGGTCAAAAATTAGGTCATTAGTTCAAATCTTAGAAAAACCTTGTGTAGACTCTAGAAGGCACAGTTTTGATCCAAAGCTCATGAAACTTTGTCAGAATGTTTATCCGCATAATATCTAGTATAAGTTTGAAACTAGGTCATGTGGGGTCAAAAACTAGGTCACTAGGTCAAATCATAGAAAAAACTTGTGTACGCTCTAGAGGACACAGTTTTGATCCAATCTTTCTGAAACTTTGTCAGAATATTTATCTCCATAAACTCTAGGCCAAGTTTGAAACTGGGTCATGTCGGGTCAAAAACTAGGTCACTAGGTCAAATCTTAGAAAAACCTTGTGTACGCTCTAGAAGGCACAGTTTTCATCCAAAGTTCATGAAACTTTGACAGAATGTTTATCCTCATAATATCTAGGAAAAGTTTGAAACTGGGTCATGTCGGATCAAAAACTAGGTCACTGGGTCAAATCATAGAAAAACATTGTGTACGCTCTAGAAGGCACAGTTTTCATCCAAAGTTCATGAAACTTTGTCAGAATGTTTTTGCTCATTATATCTAGGACAAGTTCGAAACTAGGTCATGTCAGGTTAAAAACTAGGTCACTAGGTCAAATCATAGAAAACATTGTGTACGCTCTAGAGGACACAGTTTTGATCCAATCTTTATGAAACTTTGTCAGAATTTTTATCTCCTTAAATTCTAGTCCAAGTTTGAAATTTGGTCATGTTGGTTCAAAAACTAGGTCATTAGGTCAAATCTTAGAAAAACCTTGTGTAGACTCTAGAAGGCACAGTTTTGATCCAAAGTTCATGAAACTTTTCAAAATGTTTATCCTTATAATATCTAGGACAAATTTGAAACTGGGTCATGTCGGGTCAAAAACTAGGTCACTAGGTCAAATCATAGAAAAACCTTGTGTACGCTCTAGAGGACACAGTTTTGATCCAATCTTTCTGAAACTTTGTCAGAATGTTTATCTCCATAAACTCTAGGCCAAGTTCGAAAGTAGGCCATGTCGGATCAAAAACTAGGTCACTAGATCAAATCTTAGAAAAACCTTGTGTACGCACTAGAAGGCATAGTTTTGATCCAATCTTCATGAAACTACAGTCGAATCTCGGTAGTTCGAACGCCGATTTTTCGAAAATACCGGATTTCAAAAACTAGGTCACTAGATCAAATCTTAGAAAAAACTTTGTGTACACCCTTGAGGGCACAGTTTTGATCCAATCTTCATGAATTTTTGTCAGAATGTTTATCTCCATAAAATTTAGGTAAAGTTTGGAACTGGGTCATGTCAGATCAAAATTAAGGTCACAGGGTAAGTTCTTAGAAAAAAGTAAAAAGTTTGCAAAGACCAGGAACTGAAACAATCAAAATCCAAATACAGCCCTCAAACCATAGTTGGAAACAACTAAGATTACAAATAATCAAGATACAGAGAACATATGGCCAACCGAGTGAGCAGCTTGTTCCCAAAAGGTGGCCACTCAGCAACCCAAACCGAACCAAAAATAATAATAACATACATAAGGTAAAACATAACAGAAACTCTGACACCAAAAACAGGCAACAGAGAACCACCTTGTGTACACTTTAGAGGGCACAGTTTTGATTCAATCTACATGAAATTTTGTCAGAATGTTTATCTCCATAAAATCTAGGCTAAGATTGAAAATGGGTATTGTCTGATCAAAAACTATGTCACTAGGTCAAATCTTAGAAAAACCTTGTGTTCACTGTATAGAGCACAGTTTTTGTCGAGCCCGCTTGCGGTGAGCGAGACATAGTTGTTACAATTTCAGTTCGGTGTATGTCCGTGCGTTAGTGTGTGCGTGCGTCCGTCCGTCCGGATTTGTCCGGGCCATAACTTCTACATTTATTGATGGAGTTCAAAATAATTTGGCACATTTGTTCTCCTTGATGAGTAGAAGTGCCCTTTGAAACATTTGATCAGGTAGGTCCAAGGTCAAGGTCACACTTGAAGGTCAAATGATGAAATGGCCATAAATTGAGCTGGCCCGAGCCATACCTTCTACATTTACTGATGGATTTCAAAATAATTTGGCACAATTGTACTCCTTGATGAGTAGAAGTGCTATTTGAAACATTTGATCAGGTAGGTCCAAGGTCAAAGTCACACTTGAAGGTCAAATGATAAAATGGCCATAAATTGAGCTTGTCCGAGCCATAACTTCTACATTTACTGATGGATTTCAAAATAATTTGGCACAATTGTTCTCCTCGATGAGTAGAAGTGCCATTTGAAACATTTGTTCAGGTAGGTCCAAGGTCAAGGTCACACTTGAAGGTCAAATGATAAAATGGCCATAAATTGGGCTTGTCCGAGCCATTACTTCTACATTTGTTGATGGATTTCAAATTAATTTGGCCTCTGAAACCACTGGGCAGACTGACCTCAAATTTCATATGGAGCTTGCACATGGGTCAAAGGATTGAAAGTTCTTTAAATGATCTTGGTCACATGACCAAGGTGGCCGCCATTCCCATGTATGGTAAAAACTCATATAAATCTTCACCAGGGCCAGTGAACTGATTAATGCTCAGGTGAGCGATTCAGGGCCACCATGGCCCTCTTGTTTAATTATATGTATACGAAGTCACCATAAAATTCTGGTTCCGATAGGCCCTGTTGCAAAATACTGTTTCAATCCTACCTTGAATTATGAAATCAATTCATAGTGTCGGCGATAGAATTTTGAAAAAGCTTTTCGAAGTTTATGATACTAATAGCCCTGCTGGAGAAGCTTAGCAGTTACAATTTTATTACGGGCATTGAAGTAAGTCACATGACAGAAACTCTAGCACACCGAATAAGTTGAGAAGTGTAACCTCGAGGAACGGGGAACTTCACCACCCAAAAATGGAAAATTCACTATGTCAAAATCAAAATCATCGCGTTTATCATTAATTTTGGTTGAAACAAATCCTTTGAAAATATATAAATGTATATACAGAATGGGGCTTTTGTATTGGCTGCATTAGCTTTGTTTAACTGCAGCTCAGGTGCATAATTTTTATTCACCATGCCTTCAAAGTAGGGAATGTCAATATTTAAAAGATCACCTACATATCTAGATGTAGAGTTAAAAGCTTCAATAATTTCAGATTGTTTATCATTAGAAAGAGAAGCATGAAATCTCTTTCATAGCAAAATAAAAAATATCCGCTACAAGAGGAGCACAATTAGTATCCATCGGAATACCTATAATGTTTCTGTATAGCTTAGTACCAAATCTAATGTAAATATTATCTAAAATATATTTCAAGGCGTCACACATATTTTGACATGGCCAAAGTTTATAAAGGTTTCTTTCGTTACAGGCAAGGAAAGGCGAACCTTTGGAACGTCCAATTAATTAAATCTATAAGCTTATCCTTGGCTCTACACAGCTGAAACTTGTACATAAAGTTGACGTTTTTATCCCCCGACCGAAAGGTTCGGGGGATATAGCGATGAGCCTGGCGTCCGTCCGTCCGTCCGTCCGTCCGTCCGTCCGTCTGTCCGTCCGTCCGTCCGTCCGTTAACACTTTCTTGTCCGCTCTATATCTTGAATACCCTTTGGAATATTTTCATGATACTTCACAGTTATGTAGAACAGGTCATGACGATGTGTCGCGTACAAGAATGGTAACTCTTGCTATTGTACTTTTTGAATTATCTCCCCTTTGGTGATTTTTTGGCAGATTCGTGTCCGCTCTGTAACTTGAATATCCTTTGGAATATTTTCATGATACTTCACAGAAATGTAGAACAGGTCATGACGATGTGTCGCGAACAAGAATGACAACTCTTGCATTCTTACTTTTTGAGTTATTTCCCCTTGATAGTTTTAGGTGTGATTTTTTGGCAGATTCGTGTCCGCTCTATAACTAGAATACCCTTTGGAATATTTTCATGATACTTCACAGATATGTAGAACAGGTCATGACGGTGTGTCGCGAAAAAGAATGACAACTCTTGCTTTCTTACTTTTTGAGTTATTCCCCCTTGATCATTTTAGGTATGATTTCGTGTCCGCTCTATAACTTGAATACCTTTTGGAATATTTTCATGATACTTCACAGATATGTAGAACAGGTCATGACAATGTGTCGCGAACAAGAATGACAACTCCTGCTTTCTTACTTTTTGAGTTATTCCCCCTTGATGGTTTTAGGTCTGATTTCGTGTCCGCTCTATAACTTGAATACCTTTTGGAATATTTTCATGATACTTCACAGATATGTGGAACAGGTCATGATGATGTGACGGGAATAAGAATGACAACTCTTGCTTTCTTACTTTTGGAGTTATTTCCCTTTGATGATTTTAGGTGTCCATTCCATAGCTTGAATACCTTTTGAAATATTTTCATGATACTTCACAGATTTGCAGAACAGGTCATGACAATTTGTCTCATACACGAATGATAACTCTTGCTTTTAGACTTAGTGAATTATTTCCCTTTGGTAGTTTAAGCTGCTGTTTGAGTCTCTGCTCCATAACTGTATAACCCTGGCCAGCTCCAGAATTTGAATAACCGTGTACCTTTAGAATATTGATGATCATGCTGTGATATCTTATCAGTGTTCCTAACTCCCTCTTACCCCTCCACATTCCTGTGAACCCTCCCGCACCCCCCCCCCCCCCCCCCCCCCCAAAAAAAAAAGAAAAAAAAATAAAAAAATCCAGATTTGGATTCTTTGTCCAAATTCACTTACTAGAGAGCTCAAAATTAGATTTGTAGGGCTTGTACTTTAGTTGTTATTCACACATTTTGAAAGTTGAATGTATCGTATGCTATACATTTGTGTATATGGTGGCTGTTTGAGATATTACCTCTTTTTAGCAGTCAAGCATACTGTTTTAGTCTGAGTGTTAGATAATCATGCATCTGTTAACAGTTAATGTCAATCAGAAGCATAAAAGAATGACAATATATTACTAATATGTGTTTTGAAGTGCACCTTTTTTACCAAGGCCCATGGGGGTCTTCGGTCGGGGGATTTGCCATCTCCTCTGATGGCTATTTTTAAATTGCAGTATTATGCTGAAACTGAGCTGTGTGCATTTAATGCATAAGGTATTTTTGAGTCTGAATGCAACGACTTCATAATTTCCAGCCCTTCAACCGGAGACAGTTCGATCGTACTTTGTTAGGACCATGGATGCCATGGCTTCTGATCGATGTGGCTCACATTTTAAGTATTTTAGTGACCACAATCAAATAACATAATGCTACTAAGATGGTTGATGGTTGGGAACAGTACGCATTCGTTATGTAATATTAAAATTTTGAACTTGCTTCTCGTTTAAATTTTAGCCTGGTAATAGGCTTGATATGCTCACAAAAACAGAACACGCTTGCTTTTGGCTATTCCGACCCCTATCTGATCTTAGACAAAACCTGCTTTTCCGAAAACCCTTGGTCAAGCTTTACAATGGGGCGGGGGGGGGGGGGGGCGGGGGTGAACTATCTAAGCAGGCACATGACGTCTTAATGACGTCGCACCTACGTCGATGCGACGTGTTGCCATAGCATCGGCGTCATTATGACGTCATTTCAACGTCATGTGCCCGCTGGAATCAGATTTATCAATAAAAACCCGAAGCACACCAACGGATTAAGCATAAATCCCCATGATGTAGGTTTGGCAGCTCAGCCTGTCAATCCAGGCGGTCATACATGTAATGGAAATTACCGATGACATTGCAACAATTAAATACCAGCCTGCGTTCCACTTTTGTATTCGTTCTTCCTGCTTATTTTCAGGGCTCTGGATAAGGTGTTGTTTTTTTTTTTGAAAATATATCTGAGTTATTTTTTCTTGTTTTCCAATGAATGATAGTATAACCCTTTTTAGAGCCGTCCCGGTGAGACGGTTCTAATGAGGGGGTTGAAACATGTTTCTATTCAGAAATTCGAATAGTATCACTGTTACCCCTTCTCATCTGGCATCTGGATCACTGATAATTTTCAATGCCAGAGATATTTGTGATTATGCCATATAGGGGTATCTTGTTAAGTTTATTTTTATCATGCTTGTTTTATTGTAGGGAAAACTATCCATTATCTCATGCAAATAATGTCGACCCTGATCAGGCACGCGTTTCGTGGAATCCGGTCTGGGTCTGCGCTGATTGCCACTTTACCTTTCAATGGGACACTAGGCATATATGCGTTAATTATATCACTGATTAGTCATACGTCACGTGGTCTTTGCAAGAAATAACCGATGGGGCTTGGATTCGTTTATAAAGCCCACCTCTAACAGACAAAAAGATTTTTATATAATCTAAGATGTACTAATTTCCATTGGTGCGCATGATTAATACCTCTCGGCATGCTTGATATCTACAGGCCAGGGTTTTTCCTCTTTGACACTACTTTCAAAGATTAGATTTCCTGGGGCCGAGTGCACAAAACAAACGTAACCTTACGCTCGAAGTACGTCTGTCGCAAAAATGTCGAAGAATTTTAATTCGTGTGCACAACCGAGGCGTGTCGTAAACTAAGTCGTAAAATAGCTTCAAAACTCACAAATTGCCTCGTGCAATTGGATTAAAATTTTGTCGTAGTACAGGCTTAGTTGCGCTGACGTTCGTAAGCTACGCCGGCGTAGTTTACGCCTCCTTTGTGCATTCGGCCCCTGGATTTTTTTACAGACGTAAGTCCGCAATATTTATGCCCCCCCACCAAAGGTGAGTGGGGGCGGGGGGTGGGGAAATATTTTTTCAGTGGGGATCCCGTCGGCGTCAGCGTCGGCGTAGGCGTGACAGTTTCTTGTATGCGCGATATCTCTTGAACCAATGGATGAATTTTCACCAAACTAGCATGAATATATAATTTTGGACAAACTTAAAAGCCGATTAGATTTTTATGACCTTGACCTCATTTTCAAGATCACTGGAGGACTTAGATGAAATTTCTTGTATGCGCGATATATCTTGAACCAATGGATGGAATGTCACCGAACTTGCATGGATATATCATTGGGACAAATTTAAAGGCTGATAAGATTTTGGTGACTTTGACCTCATTTTCAAGGTCACTGGAGGACTAAGATGATATTTTTTTGTATCCATACTATCTCCTGAACCAATGGATGGAATTTCACCAAATTTGCATGGATACATCATTGGGACAAGTTTATGAGCTGATTAGATTTTGGTGAGCTTGACCTTATTTCCAAGGTCACTGGAGGACTTAGATGACAACTTATTGTACCCACAATATCTCAAGAATAGATGGAATTTCACCAAACTTTTTTGGATACATAATTGGGACAAGTTTATGAGCTGTTTAGATTTTAATGACCTTGACCATATTTTAAAGGTCACTGGAGGACTAAGATGACAATTTATTGTACCCACAATATCTCTCGAACCAATAGATGGAATTTCACCAAACTTGCATGGATACATTATCGGGACAAGTTTAAGAGCTGATCAGATTTTGATGACTTTGACTTCATTTTCAAGGTCACTGGAGGCTTTAAATGACAATTTCTTATACCCACAATGTTCCCTAAACTAATGGATGGAATTTTACCAAACTTTCATGGATACATCATTCGACAAGTTTACGAGCTATTTAGATTTTGGTGACCTTGGCCTTATTTTAAAGGTCACCGGAGGACTTAAATGACAGTTTTTTGTACCCATGATGTCTCTTGAACCAACTGGGATTTTACCAAACTTGCATGGATACATTACCAGGACTAGCTTAAGAGCTGATCAGATTTTGGTGACCTTGACCTCATTTTCAAGATAACTAGGGTTAGGTATAAATTTTACTAAAGAGTCTACTTTGTTTTAATTACCTTGACCCCATTTTCAAGGTCAAAGCTAAACTTACAAATGCTTATTTTTTGTCTTAAGTGAGTTATGCCTTGAACCAACTGACGGATATTCATCAGGCTTGCATGAATATGTCCTTTGACAGGTTTAAGACATGTTTAGCAGTTGGTGACCATGACCCATTTTTCAAGGACATAGTTTTATATGTAGGATATGTTTATGTGAGTGGATGGATTTTCTCCAAACTTGCAAAAATATTTTATTTGTACAGGCTTTTTATTCATAAGAGGGGATGGGAAATGTGCTAGTGGGGGGACATCAGTTTTTCTCTGAAAAACATTTCCAGTTGACTCTGTTATCTAATCGTTCTTTAGATCCGAGAACTAGTGACGTTTTCATTCCAATCTTACATGACCCAAAACTGGATGCAAATGTTAATGACGTTATATAGATTAGAAACAGAGGTGACAAGGCAACACGCGATTTGACGTATCGTAATGTCTATTCTATTGCCCAGATAGGCAGTTCGGTAGTTTGTCGAATATTGTTCACTATTGAATCATAAGATATGATGCGATGTCAACTAGAGAAAAACAATATTGATCTACGCTTACTTGTCGGTCAATATTGGTATACTCTAGTTGACATCACATCATGTGCAATGCTATAACAGTCAATAAGAATATAGACAAGACGAGGGTGTGCATTACTGAACGTAATGATACAATTTTTTGGCCTACTTCGCCGCACTCAAATGTTTCGAAATATTTCGATTTTATCTCCAGTGTTAAGCAAAGTTATGGAAAAATAACTTTATGGACGGTCTTGTCAATTCTTTCTAGTTGGAGTGATTCCAAACTAGTATTCTGTAAGGAATCACTGCTGATAAATGCAAATTTATACAGTAACTACACTTCAGGAACTGACTGAATCAGATCCCAAACCCTGTCCACAACATCAAAGGGAAAGATTGACAAAAACATCCCAACAAACAATAAATTACAAGTGATAAGCCGAGTCAGCAGCTCTTTCCCAAATAGGTGGCAACTCAGGTATCTTTACTGAACTTAATAATTTTGACCAACAGAACGGATACAACAGACTAAGCAAATTATATGAAAAACATTTAAACACTTATTTTTACCTATTTTCTGATTTTATTATAGAAGATTTAAAATGAGAACACAATAAATTAAACAGCACCGAACAGAAATCAAATGCAACCGCAACGAAAGTACCGCCTTGGGAAATGCAAACGGCAAATACAATTGCTTCCTTTGTTTATTTCAATTCATGTCTCTTTAGCCTATTGCGGCGGATAAGTATTTTGCCTTCACAGAAACTTATTTCTAAGGCGCCTAGTGGCATTCTCGTCCTTCTAATTCTAACACAGAACGCCTATAGAAACAATGGAAAGTTTCCGTGTTTTAGTCTGCAAAAATTCAGTGTTTCCGGGAGCGCGTGGGTCTAATTGCTGACGTCACTAGCATTTGCTGACGTTATTTTGTGACGTTTTGAGACATTGGATGATGTAACGTCTTTTTTTCTAAAATCGCCATAAAAACGTTTAAACGTTTACATTTATCTTAGATACAAGAAAGATTATTAGCGGGAGCATGAACGCACTGGCAGGAAGGTTGAGCGAATATGAAGAAAAAGAATACTCTTTTTGCGTTTCTGAGAGCTAGAATTGAAATAGCGCAACTCTAGCATTGAATTGTTGAGTAATAATACACTGTTTTGAGGTCGGTTGTATGGTAGATCATATCACGAGCGCCCCTCCGCACTCATGATATGATCTACTTTACAACTGACCTCAGTGAACTATTACTCAACAATTCACTGCTAGAGCTGATATATTGCGTCAGTAAAAGACCATCTGATGGTAATATTTGGAAACAATGATATCCTTTGATCACTTAATATTTCATGCAACAAGGTTAAGCATTATCTTTTTGGACTACTAAATGACTCAATTGTTTTTTTAAATTAGTGCTATTTATGATTTGTTGTTTCGAATAAGCTTGATATCAAACTGCTGTCTTTTGCACGAACTTGTCTTCCACGCGGGCTAGTAATAACGTACATGTTACAGTTTACCATTTCGGAGCCCGACTTGTTACATTCCCGGTGTTGCAAATAATATACTGTTGCACCGAAACTGTAAAAGTTCGCCAGAATAGGCTAAAATACCACCTTAGTTTATCGAAACATTTCTCAAATAAATTTTGCACGAAAACAACATGCCTTAGAGAAGAGGCTTTTAGACTTTTTAAAGTACAGAAAAATCAAATAATAACTGAGGATTTATAGTGTACCATACGGTCGATTAAAAGTGCATCAAAACCGATCACACGACTGTATTATCTCTCCAATCTGATGACTGGGCAAGCCTGGGAAGAATCTCACTGTTAGATCAATGTGTTCCATGGGTATTTCCCGCAGCTTTTTACTTCTGATACTGAACATAATTAATAAATGGGTGTCTGTCCGGATAGAAATCGACCTTATGACACCCCGCGTGTCATAAGGTTGAGTTGAATCCTGACAAGCTAATGTCTTTAGTAGCCCTTTTAGCATTTTGTGCTTTCAACTGGTTTTGTTTTTGAATATAAACTATCCAAGTACACAAACAGGCACAAAGGACTAGAATTTTTGAAAATCCAGTATGATGTTACCCCACCCATCCGCTCTATTATGGCATTTTTAGAGTATGCAAGCTCATTATATGATCAAATTTATAGCAGACCAAAGAAATGTACTGTTAAATCATTGCAAGCAAATGCACAGTACCCTGCGCAATATTTCGTGAAATTGGAGATAATCAGGCAAACACTGTTGCCATAGCAACAAGATTTTGGGAATTGAAATGTTGCCTTTATTCGTGGCTTTCAGAAAGGAACAACGATATTTAGATAATTCTATCAATTATGATTCTGATACTGCTGTATAAGAAGGAAAACTGCCAAGTACTCAGTTATCATCAGACCTTAAATAATGAGTTTTTGGTGAAGTCTTCTTCAAACATAAGAAACGCTCAGTGTTCCTTCACATGGAACTCATGACCTTTTTTCTCAATCATGATATCCCTTAATATGCTTTAAAGTAGTTGCTAAATTCAATTAAAAACACTTCTTCAGTAGCATAAATATGTTTCAAAAACCCGGTGAGATGCATTTCTTGCTGTGTAATTGGTCTGGACAACCTCCATGTAACAAAGGCCTAAATTTTTGTGAACAGTAAAGTTAATGGTGACGTCAGCGAAAGTATATACCACGTCACTGAGTGCTAATAATGTCTCCAGTTGCCATTGTTGTTCACAATCAACACACGTGTTTGGAAAGTAATAAAATGTATTTTAAGGACTCGGTTTGGAATAAAAGGTCAGTTAGATTGACTGTTCGGCTATATGATGTAATATAATTTTAAATGACAGTGGAATGTGAATGTTCATAATTATGCTTCTCCTTGGCCTCTCACGGATCAGCCGATTGAGTCACATAATGGCATAATATGTATATTATATTAAACATTTTTTTCCAGTAAGGACAGGCAATTCAACTTCGGAACCTTTTTTATTTTGCTCGATGCACGAATCAGTTTGTTATTGTTGTTATTGAGTCAGTTCTCGTAACGATGATCTTGAAGGGGCCGAACCGCTTTTTTCGCGAAACGTAAATAAATATAATATGTAGCGTGTTCGATTAACAACTCAGTTCTAAGCGTCGGTCGAAAGACAACTGAAAAAGACATGTTTACAATTTTAAAAACAAAAATAAATAAGAGTTGTTATCTAAAATAGCGTCATTTCGACTTCTACGCTCTTTTTTGCCAGAAAGTGTTTTGAAACCATTTTTAGTTTCCTGCTACCAAGGTCGCATTCCCGGTTTCCGAATAGTAATTAAAAGTTACCGATTGTCTCCCTTGGTGAAAAAAGACTTACGGTTATTGATGTCAGTAGCGACCTTAAATCATGTTTGCAGTTAATACATAACAGTACTACAGATAAAAATGCATAATACAGATAATTTAGGGTAACTGTTTGCATATTTCTTTGTAAAATCATGTAATTGCTCTCATAACAACCGTTTCGGCGAGTCGGTTCTAATAAGGGGTGCCAACAGCTGGGTCGTTGTAACGAAGTAAAGTGACCCCCATAGAATGACGACCCCCGGTCATTATTCTTTAAAGAATAGTGACTCCCCGGTCATAATATTATGACTTCCCGGTCATAATATTATGACCCCCATACACGAAATAAATCGACCCCTCGCGAAGAATTGTGACCCCCATAGAATAACGACCCCGGTCATTATTCTTTAAAAAAAAGTGCCATCCCGCAGGTCATAATATTATTGTCCCTCTACGCAAAGTTAAGTGGCAATTAGCGAAAAGGAAAAGAACGTCACCCCCGTTTCCCCCTCCCCCTAAAACACACACACACACACACACACACACACACACACACACACACACACCGCCTTCCCCACAACCACCCCGTACAAAATGATAAACAAATACAGGACATAAACAAATACATGAAATAAACAAATAAAGAAATATAAAAAATAAAGTCATACTTGGAATAAAAAAATAAAGTCATTCCGAGTATAGTGTACGCTCCTATGGCTGATACGTTTACATTAACCCATTTAAACCTAGCATAGAGGCTAACGTTCAGACCAAGATCAGACGCAACAGAAATGTTCATCCGATCGTAAAATTTACAGCAATTTCTATAAAATGAAAAACGAGAGGGCCATTAGGTACTAAATCGCTCACCAGAGTAAAAAAAAAAGGTCAAAGATCAAATTAGTGCCATCGATTGAACAAACCTACTATATGAATCCCAAAATGCTGGATATCATATTTTCAATATCATTACATTTTGGGAAGAAGATGAATTTTAAAGGTTTATAACACATGGGCATAACGGACATCTCGGCCATGTGACAGGAACCGTTGAAACAAACTGTTGTTTCCCTGACTCATGGAGGTTTCATGTGACATTTTGCTTCAATCAGCTCAGTCGTTTCGTTTAACAGAGATGTCTGAAGCTGTTGAAATACGATCAAAGAATGGCCTTGATCTTTGGTACTAAAATTCTTCAAATACTCATTTAGTTGATTGGCTATTCCAAGGACAATGCAATTTCATCATCTACTGCAAGTTTTATTATTAGTAATACTTGTAGATGTTGTTGTTGCTACTGCAACTGCTTCTGCTGTCGTAGCAATTGTAGTGCTTACACATTTCATGAAGAAAATTTGTTTTCGTGCTACTCAAGGAAATTTGACAAAATATTCAACCCGGAAAAAGACCATACACATGTCATTACGATTAGTTTGGGAATAAGTATCATTCTTCTAAATGTACTTTTCTTTAGAAACTAATGACCAGGTGGGGTTCTTAAAAAAAGTGACGATAAGGTGACGGGGGTCGTTATTCCAGGCAGTCACAATTCTTCGTTAGAAGTGGTTAAATTTTGCGTGGGGAGGATTAGTGTGTTTGGGGATTTATTGTGTGTGTGTGTGTGTGTGTGTGTGTGTGTGTGTGTGTGTGTGTTGGGGGGGGGGGGGGTTGGGTGCGTCATGAGATTATAATGTTATGACCGCAGAATCATAATATTATGACAGGGTGGGGGTCACTATTCTTTAAAGAATAATGACCGGGGATCGTTATTCTGTGGGGAAATTTCCTTGAGTAGCGCGAAAACAAAATTTCTTCATGAAATTTGTAAGCACTACTACTGCAGCGATAGCAGAAGCAGCTGCATTAGATACAACAACATCAACAAGTATTACTAATAACAACACTTGCAGTAGATAATAGTCAATTTGTGGTCAATTAGGTGGGGATTATCATTTTATAGCTATCATCAACGGGTAAACGGGTGTCAGTATTTTCTACAAACGGAGTCACTTTTTCTATAGAATAATGACAGGGGATCGTTATTCTATGGGTTCCCCATAGAATAACGACCCCCCCCGGTCATTATTCTTTAAAGAATAGTGACCTCCTACCCCGTCATAATATTATGATTCCGCGGTCATGACATAATATAATAACGCCCCCACTCTTTCCTTCAACACACACACACACACACACACACACACACACACATCCTTCCCAACAACATCATCAAGTATTACTAGATGATAAAACTTGCAGAAGTTAATAGTCAGTTAGTGGTCGATTAGGTGGGAATTGATATTTTATAGGTATCATCAAGGGGATAAACGGGAGTCAGTATGTTTTAGAAAGGGAGTCACTTTTTCTATGGAATAATGACCGGGAGTCGTTATTCTATGGGTTCCCTAAAGAATAACGACTCCGGTCATTATTCTTTAAAACTAGTGACACCCCCCCCCCCCACCCTGTCATAATATTTTGACTTCCCGGTCATAACATTATAATATTGTGACACCACCTGCCCCCTCCTCACACACACACCCTTCCCACGCGAAGATAAATAACTCCTCACGAAGAATTGTGACCACCTAGAATAACGACCACCGTCACTTTTTTCTCAAAAAGCTGCCCCTGGCGATTAAATTCAAAGAAAAGTATCCTGGTCATAATATTATGACTCCTCTACGCGAATTGAAATGACAATGCGCGAAGAAATTGCTCATTGAGGGATCAAAAATGATTTTTTCGGTTTACTTCAAAATTTCCTTTCAAAAGGTGTTGCTCTGAATTCCCTATAAATAACACTTTCTTCAATTTTAAGCAGATAGAGTAAGACTTTTGGTGTTATTATAATTGAATGTATCGAAAATAAGCAAAGTTTTATAGATATACTACCACCAACCTGATATTTTTTCAAAATCAACAGCAAAATCTCTGTATGGTACATAAGTCCAGCTGTGAATACTAAAATCTTATATTACATTAACACCATGAGTCAAACTATCACACTGTCATTTATCTTAATTTGTGATATTGACTTTAATTTTTGAGGTTGGAACCTTTATCTAGCATGCGATTCATTGTCTTTTGAAATCCATTTTAAAATCCATCATCAAACAAGAGAGTTGTAACAGAACCGGACACAACATTCTATATGCCATAATGATTAATGAAGAGTCCATTGCTTCATGGGGAGTCATAATATTATGACCGAGGTGGGGATGGGGGTCACTATTCTTTAAAGAAAAAAGACCGGGGGTCACTATTTTATAGATATCATTAGGGGGGTGGGGTCGTTATTTTTCAAAGGGAGTTAGTATTTTATAGAAAAAGGGTCACTTTTTCTGAAGAATAATGACCGGGGGGTCGTTATTCTATGGGGGTCAGTTTACTTCGTTACACCGGGCCGCGTAGCGCAATCGGTAGGGCACCTGACTCATAAATCAGAGGTCCTGGGTTCGAAACCGGGTCTAACCTGATACTTTCGTTTCTCCTTCCGCTGATTCAAGAAGGGCAGTTGTCAGTTACTGGCGAAAGTATGTTCACTGAGTACTGGTTAACCGCTTAGGAGGTCCAAGCCTGCCCAGGAATACAGTGGTTAGGTTGAGTGACCGTCCCGATATGACCTTAGCTGTTCACCGTGGACGTTAAGCATCAAATCAACCAACCAATCAAAAAAGCCAACAGCTGTTTTCAGTGAGAAAGAAAATCATTTATATCTCGGAATTATCCACAAAACAAACCTTATCTGGAGCTCTGAATAATATGTCCAATTGTTTAAGCACTTTCGTTAAAATGTAAAGATAACGACTGGTTTGTATAAATGCCCATACCTAAGCGTGGATATAACGTAATTGTATATATTTAATTATGAAGTAATATTTTTATCTTTCTGTTTTAAGAGGAATGGGGAGGGGAGCAGCACTTCTTTACTTTTATGCCTTTGCCTCCTTTGCCATTGGAGGTCCACTCTTAAGGGAAAATGCCCCTCTAGATACAAATTCTTTCCTTTAAGAGTAGACCCCGTTTTGAAAGGGCTTTGTCCTCCAGGGAGGCAATCATTATAGAAATGATTTTATTTTTGTGGATTTTATTGATGTGTATACGCCGGCAAATCACTCAAAAACTGAATAAAGCCCGAAGGGCTTTATGTTAAGTTTGAATGTGATTCGCCTGCGTTTACACATCCATAAAATCAAACAAAAATAAAATTCATTTCTTTTCATTCCAACTCTGCCTTCTTTTTCTCAAAATTGTCAGCTATAGTGAGTATCTTAGAAATCGCCGACAAGAAAATAGTTCCAAGTAGTTTCCGATTTTTGGTTCAAAGGGTTTGTCGAGGTATAAACGCCGTTTTCTGGTTGCTCTTGAACAATCAATTGCGATTAATTAGTATTTGGAAATTGATTTGGAATAATAGAGTCGTGAACGCTGATTGCCTTTGAATAGATGGCGAACTACAGGAATATGAACCCAACCCATACATCTTATGTATTGACATTATATACAAATTGAAACACAAACAAGCTCTCTTCTTCGATATAGAGAAACACGGACAGATTTGGTAAGCAGATGGTGGATCTTACGAATTCGTTACGTTGAACCCCCTAAGGAACATCGCTATGGGAATTGGACGCGTAAAAGCTTTTGAGCGGACGCCATAAATAGTAAATTGCACTTACGAGTTCAAAGTCTTGGATTATCAGATAAGATACTTTGCATAAAAATACCAGGACATGTAATAATAAAATTTCTTTATGTTACCCACATCAACGAATGATCAGGAGCGTCGAAACGATTTTGACATTGGGGAGGCGGATTTTTTTTATATTTTCTCCCCCCCCCCCCCCCCCCAAACACACACACACACACACACTGCTCTGTCTTCCTCCTACCTCCACTAACCCTTTAACATAAAAAACGACGTATGAATTTGAAGATTAACAGTTTAAACTTTGTATCCAAGTTCTGGAAACTTGGTGTTGAGATGCTTATTTTGTCTAGGGTTTGAGGTTATAAAACTTGAGTATAATCTCAAATTCAAAATAAAGCACACTGATTCCGAACATGTGCTCCGAAGCAGCCAATCAGTGTACTTTAATCACTGGTTGGCTGCTTCCGAGCATGTGCTCGGAAGCAGCCAATCAGTGTGCTTTATTTTGAGTTTGAGAATGTACTCAAGTTTTATAACCTCGGGGCAAGTTTTCCGTTTCACTTCACGTTTTGAACATTAAATCTGTGCCAAACACACTTCTTTTGCAGAATGTTATTGCTCAGCTCGCCAGAGTGCCGGTCGTAGCCCTTGTGGCCACTGCCTCACTAACTACCACTTGGGCAATTTAAAACGCAACACTGGGCCAGTCAGGCATCAGTGCTGTCAGAAGTCAGTGAAAATTAATCTGTCGTGACTGGGGTTCGAACCCGTGATCCCCAGATCTGTAGGGAATATCGGATACACTTAGAATCTAGGTGAGCTAGCTCGAAGTAAATGAAGAATCTGATGGATGGATGGCTTGCGATTTAACGTCCTTTTTATTACTGTGTCAGTCATTTTAGGGGTGGATCATAATAAAAGTCTGTTGGCAATGGAACCCTTTTTACGATTGAAAAGATCTCCGCTTACAGCGGGGGTCGAACACGAGACCGCTTAATCAGCAGGCCAGAGCATAACCACTGAGCTACCGGGACTGCTAAAGAATCTGAGTATATGTTTGAACAGACTCATTGTTTCATGCAGCACGATTCAGTACTCAGTTGGGTGGCGTCGTGCGACAAGGTATCTTATCATTTAAGTATTGATGATATTTAAATCAATCTGAGCATAAGATCAGACTGACCAGAGCCTTTACTTTTCACAATTAAGATGCTCCAGGATTCATACATGGTATAAGCGAAAAGAGAAGAGTCTGGTCAGGCAGCACAGATGCGCAGGTTGATCTGCATGACTCGTATTCGCACATGTTTTAAGATATATTTTCACATGATTTAATTGCATTTGGTCTTGACATCTGACTTGCCCTTCTCATAATTTGAACAATTTGCCATGTATAATCTCGATAATCAGAATGTGATAATCGGGTGCGAAAGTGTGTCTTCTTTAACACCCGTTTACATCTTTCAACGTTAATCCTTTACGCCTGCGAGTATTTTTAAAACGTGAACTAGCATGACACCTGTTGTGACTTGGCAAAATTGCGATGCGTAAGGTGTGATAAGGCCATTTTCTTTAATTTTCCTCCCTTCTTTCATTCTTAAGCAAGGCAGAATCATATTCTTGCCGAAAATATTGGGGCGGCGGTCGCCTCCCCTGCCGCCCTTGTTCCGACAGCCATGATGATAAAAAGAAAAAAAATATGACGTAGCAGCACTACGTGCACGATAGATGGAAACTCTCCTTTTCCCTTACCCGCTTTAGTCTTTCTTTCTTGTTTTGTTACACTCTTATGCTTTTATTGCCACTATGTGGTCTTATGTTCGTCATCTGTTTTTGTACTTAACATTTGTATACCCTTACGTCGTATGCCACCCGAAAGTTGCCTGAGATATTTATACAAAATAAAGTTCTGTTCTGTTCCATTATTGTATGCTTCAATATAGGGGAGTCATGACCTTACTATAGCCCCCCGAAAAATGTCTCCAATAACATTGCTATGACGTAGATTGTCACCTTTGACATATTTGAATATCAATGAATATACCCAAACGAGTGCAATTTTCAATCTTGAATTTTTGTCTCTCCACTCAATTGAGATTAACGCTAAAAGAGGATTAGCTTCTCTATGAAGGTGCACTCCTAAAGAGAAGGATTTGCTCCTCTATGGAGGTTAACTCCTAAAGAGAAGGCATTGCCCCTCTAACGACACGATAACTGTGGTGCGTATTTTTTTTAGGTTAAGTATACATTTGTTCACCTAGTATTGCGAATCGCAAACATTGAAGAAATACATAGGAGCATCCGTTTTTTATATTTTAAGGGAATTATCACGATTAACAAATGATTCACAATGATCCAATAAGTTACAGTTCAAAGCGAATCTCAGAATTACTTGAATAACCAATACATAAGATTATAAACTATTCATATGGTTTCTAAAACGCCAAGTTGTGTGACTTTTCCCCAGTGCATACTGAATTGTCCGAATTTACCCGCTGTCCAAAGTTACTCGACTCGACCCTACTGAATGACACAAGGGAGAATGTGTTCCTTGTACGAGGGGCATTTCAGAAATAGTGTAAATGAGTCTGCAATTCCTAGGAATGCTGACCGAGTTTTAAAATTTATGTTTTAACTTTTAGGTTTACATATCACCCAAAGATCTTCACTCAGAAAATTTCAGTCACTGGTATTTTCTTCAAATTATGCCTTGGCAATTGTTGTTAGGGTAGGGACACTGAGTACGAGGGGGATTTCAGAAATAATGTAAATGATCTCCGGGTAGTCTATTGGCTGATAATAAGCAATGGTGTTATATATTATTGGAAAGGTAAATTCAAGTGCTTTAGAATGGTATGTATTAAAAGAATTTCTAAGTCACTCATGCATGACAGCTAGTGCTTATACGTCATAAGGGTGTGGATACCGGAAACTTCATATTTTCACCGAAAGTTTACTGTGTTCTATTTCTGTTTGCTCCATGATAACATGAAGTATTTTAATAAAGAAACACGTAATACTAGCCTTTAAATGTAAGATTAGAACGTTATAGAGAAAGTATTTCCAGATTCTACACCAGTAACAGAATAAAAGAGATTTTTTTCTCTGCTATGTGGTTATAAATGCATAGTTATTGTAAATGCATTATACCAATAAATTATGATTTTCGACTTATTCACATCACATTTCAACAAAATGACAGACACTTTACGATTGAAATGATTAGGTCACTATATTTTGTTATAACTGGCATGAACTCATTGATGAAACTGGATGATACGTGTGCAAACTCCACGCCGGAAGTTGCAAAGTAGCAGAAATTCATGTAAAATACAAAACAATAAAATGAAATTATCTTCTAATAAAAAGACACAGGCTAAATATATTTAACTTTGTTTAACCTAAAAAATTAGAAAGACATATTGAAAGCATAATTAATAGACAAAGGCTTGAAAAACTCGTTATATTATATGACATACTGACATTGAAATATGTGCGTGGGTGGGGAAACTTATCGTAAAAAATCAGGTAGGCCACTGACAAAAGCGCATAAGGTGCCATAAAAGATATATTTATAACAGAAAACAAGCAAAACGAATTAAATTTTACTTCGCTGTCTACATTTAGGGTATCCATCAACGCAAAATACTCCTTCGGCAAGCAATGTGGAGCTCCTATTCAAACTTTTTTTGTTTTCTTTGTTCTCAAGCTCATAAAGATACATCTAAGTTTTGTCGCCTGTCATTACTGTACTTAGACGCTTTGATCTTTGTCTTAGAACATGATAAGAAGCTGCGAAGCTTTACTAAAACGCTCATGTTTCAGCTCTGCAATCAACAAGTGGAGTACCCATCAAGTACAAACCTGTTTGTTCCAAACTGGGGTGGTTGGGTCGGACGATGGTGCTCGGTAACTTTCAATGCCGGGACGTCCTACTAATTTGAATCATAGTAGGACAAGAGCCTACTGTGCTTGCAGTAGGAGTGGGTGGAGGTTGTTTGGACATTTATACCCTCGTCTATCATTTCTTTCTTCTTTCTCCTTTTCTCTGGGAGACGGCCCGACATAGACTAAAACACTGTCTCAAAGGGCCGTTAAACCCTAAACAACCAACCAACTTTTAAAACGGTAAAGGCAGTCGACGATCTCAAGGCAGATATATATCAACTTTACCTTCTACTGTACGCCGAATAACTCTCTTTATGGTCGCAGCCTCTTTTTCAGATGAAATTGCCGCTGGTCTGCCTGGACGGGACATACATTTAATATTCTCCCTTTGCTCGCCAATAGCTAACACACCATACAATGGTATAGCACATTCCCTATACTTACGATCTAAGTCAGCGTTTATATCCATGTATTTTCCGCGAATCTTACATGCCCTTTGCTCCTCGGGGCTAGTATTTTCACGGTTTGTTGCGATTTCGGTCACTATGATCGAATGGACGGACGGATGGATGGCCTGCGATTTTACGTCCTTTTCAACAATATACAGTCATATGATGACACTGAAATGGTGTGTGCAATGGAACCCTGTTTACTATAGGAAAGCTTTCGCCTCATGCGAGCCTCGAATCCGTGTCCGCTAGAACTAGGTCGGTGCTGACCCAACTGATCTACCGGGCTCTTATGGAAATTGATTAATCCATTTGCTGCACGTGAACTTATTTAAGTACTTACATGCATCGATAGGGAGAGGATGTTGTTTAACATGCATGAAGGTAGCAGTATTCGGATGTTATAGGACCACTGCCACTATTTCTCAAAGGTGTCTCGTTTATCAGGTTTTTGAATTATTCTTCGCATTGTTCATAAGAGGAAGACGAGAACTAGAAATATTCGAATATTGGCCCGAACTACAGTATTAGCAAACGGTTCAAAAGGTTGTCTGTATATATTAAGATCAAGAAACATCTTTAAAAAAGATAATTGTCGAAGATGAAATTTGTTTTTAAAGAACAACTTTTTAGTCATGTCAGGACGGATCCACCGCTTAATGGGTATTATCAGTACTTTTGTAAAGTAAATGTGTCTTGTTCAAGAACAAAACATGAATTCCCGAGTGAGGATTATCGTGATCAGCCTTGGTGGAGTTCGATTACAACTATTGTCTGGCGATAGTATGTCATGGAAGAAGCGGGTCAACTCGGCCTGCTTTCTGTAAGCCTGGGGCTTCACGGCTCCTGGGTCAACTCGGCCGCCATTCAACTCGTCCGGGTCAATTCGGCCTGCTGTCATTTGCATCCTCGAGGCCTCGCCCCAACCTATGAAGATGGGCTGCGCCAGGAATGAACGGAAACACAATAAACGAATAGTGTTTGTTGGGTTGTTGATTTAATAAGAAGTCCTTCAAAATGGTGGACAAAACATGAATTAATATAAATGTCAACCCAATAGTCCCTCAACGGATAACTGCAGCTGCAGCTAGACTATGGTAACGGGACGTTCCGGGCCTACAATAATACAATGGCGCTGGGATAGCCGGACCAAGGTGCAGGGCAATTATATTCTAATTGTTTCCATAGTGCCGGAGTTTAAGATTGGGGTCCTTTACCCTGTGAGATTATCTGTAGTATAAGGTCGAAATAAGAGCAAGGTTGTTACCATCAGCTAATCATCACAGGTCTCTAAAATGTAAAAATTCCGTTTCTGTAGGTGGGGGTTGTGGATACAAATGACTGGCGCATAGATATATAACCATGCGGCACCATGGCCAAAACTGATGTTTTCCTTACTCATTTTCATACAACTTCGATATCCTAGTTTATTTGCCACAAGTAAGATTTAATGGCATGACGGACTGCAAAAATACCGGTACCTCACCAGGACCTAGCTGTAACCGGGGGAACACTTATTAAAAGTCTATTTCTTAGCTTTTTCTGCCTCATATTTTCATGTTTTTCCCTGACTTCGTTTGGCCCAATTGCTAAGGGAGTGAACTCGTGAGTTTGTGAGTGAGTGAGCGTGTGTGCAATTGAGCGAATGCGTATCAAGATAAGCCCGCATCGAAATAATTCCTTATCTAGAAAATTTTATCGCCGATGCAATGAATTGGTTTCAAAGCTCAATGTCAGGTTAAAATCACTTTCACATGAAGGCCTATCGGAACCAAAATTTTATGATGACTTGGTATTCAAATTCAAAAAGATAAGGGGTATGTCTGATTTTATGTTCAGCTTCGAAAAAGTAGTTTTTTGTTCTCATTGTATTTTGTTCAGTGCTAGCACTAACCATCAAAATCAGGAAGTCATAGGACTTCCGAGGTTTGTCATTTGTAAGTCATGCTGAAGGATAGACTTGGTTTCTTCCAGGATGTCCATATTTATATTGCTTTCTCCTTCATTAATGGGTGAAATACCATTATTACAACAAATTTAACTCATTATTTAAGTCAATATTCACTTTATAAATGGTAAGTTATGATAAAAATTGGAAGTCACTGACTTCCTGGCATTCAGTTTTAGACGTCACAGACCCCAGACTTCTACTAGTGGAAGCACTGTTTGTTTCTTTGTAATTTTAGTTAGAAATACATCAGTTGTTAAAGAAGTCTGATTTCTGGCGCGGCAGAGCGGAAGCGCGGTGCGGTTATGGCTTTCCTACTAGACCTTTAAATACACGATTGGAAAACTCGAATGCGCCTGATCTACAGCTGCTCAAACAAACGGGTCATGAAATTTGCAAATACACTTTTCGTCATTCGTTATCATTGAATAAAACACGTCTATCCGCAAATAACGGCGATTAAATTAAAAAGGAAACGAAGCCAAAATAAAGTTTATACTCATAAAACGTCATTTTAAAACTGTTTCTTTTTACAAATGGTAGATTGTGTTTATTATCCCCCATACAATAAAAACCCGGATGCAGGTCATGCATGCTCTGATATGTCTACGACAAAAAGGTTCAGAGGCAAAACGCTTCTGGAAACAACTTGGGAACACAAGAACCTAAAGTGTTTCCAAGATTGTCGAGATATCAAAATTAAGAGATAATACCATTATACCTTGGCTTCGTTTTGTTGTATTATCTACATCTCTTTATAGCTGCTTAAAGTGAACCTTGTAAAAGAGCTTAATCCCTTGAGGTGTGATACTGTCGTAGAAGCCTGGCCGTTTCCTGCGTAGACAGTGTGACGACATACGAGTAGTTTATAATACAACAAGTATAGCTTTCACAACGTTTAGCAAGCATTGATTGTTGATACTTATCAAATACACCACTACAACCACAAACATCTAAAATAAAACTTTTTCTTATATCTCAAATTTCCATATCATACCGGTATCAGTCCTTCGCCTATAAAGCTGCTCAAAAATAAACATTCCATATACAACAAAAAAGTGCTTATCTCTACAGAAATGATAAAGGTTACAATAACCATTATTTTGATACCATAAGTGAGTGAGTGAGTTTACTCTGGTTTAACGTCCCACCAACAACTAGGTCATACAAAGACGGGACCTCGGTTTAAAGTCGCATCCAAAAGACCGGAGAAGCGGAGTATTGATCTTGCGATCCCTTGATTGGTAGTTCAGCACGTTATCAACTACACTACCGCATTGCCCTTGAACCATAAATGTAAATGTAACTGATAATGAAGACTATAGAGAAAAATATGCAAAAATTAAGCCAAATTGGACTAAAATGGCTGAGTCAAAAATGTATGTTCTCATAATTGTCCACATGTTATATGCAAATGAAATGAATTTTGAAACCGGCAAATAGTTTTTCTGTCAATGAATTCGAGATAGTCTGCACTAAAAATGTAAAAAAAAATCATTGGATACCATCTAAATATGCTTACTTGCAAACGTCCTTGATATTCTTATTTTTTTGTCAAAGGATTAAAAAAGTCATGGATCGCTATCTATTTAGTTTTTAGACATTAAATGTCTTAATATTTTGTCTTGGGGAAAAACCCTGATATGAACCAAGAATTGTCCATGTCTTAGAGCTAAACACATAAACTACAAACCTACCCCATGCTCAGCTCTATCTTAATCAAATTTAATACTTTCCTTTGTATTATGCGCAATCATTTAGAATATGGTACTTTCTATTTCGATAACAAAATTCGTCTCATATTTTAGAAACAATGCTCGTGCAATGAAATGCAAAATATAAACTACTGATTTGGGTATATTCAGTTTTGATAAATGTTCGCAGTCAGTTAATGACGTGAACTGCCCTTAACATATCTGTTTGTAACATAGGGTTGTTACTTTCGCAAAACCTTCTGACTAGTAAGCATATATAACAGAGGACGGCAATTCTATATGTGTCGGGAATTGAACATTATATTTCTTTCAAACATTTTAAACTTGACTTAAATCATATTTGATGAATGTTCGCAGTCAATCAATGAAGTGGAGTGCCCTAAATAAATCTGTGTGTAACACACGATTGCTACTTTTGCTTAATCCTCCACTAATAGGGACTGAAAAGGAAGCACGTATGGTCTTCAACTTAAAGCATATTTTACTTTTCTGTAAATTTGGTAATCTGAAGCAAGCGCCAGCTATTGATTAGCACAAAGTAGGTCTTATTCAGCTCCTTTTTCGACCGTATCAGAGAGGTGTATTGCTGAATATGAGACTGGGTATCAGTCTGTATGTATGGCAGAGGTCGGGGATTCTAATATATATTGTAAATGTAACAATTACATTGAACATCACGATTCTTTAAAACCATGCTGAACATGATACCCGTATTTAAATAATTCAATTATAAATAAAAAAAAATAATATACAAGTACGTACACCGGTCTTAGTGTGTTTCTGTAAGTATCTTCTTCAGTGTCGCCAAACTCCGTTAAGATTCATACTGTAATGTTAGTCTTAGTTTTAGAGGAGTTTAGAAATTTTACCTGATATACGGTAATAAGGCTACTTTAAATCAGTACTTAAGTAAAGAGCCTAATGCCAAATTAGCCAGAACAAACACTGAAGCACTGACTAACTGGGTTGATGATCTCCCCGGGAACAAACTGTCACCAGGAGCAGTATCGACCCAGTGGCTTTAATATAAACGTTTAATAAATACCAATGTTAGTGCGACAGACACACGTTTCTATATCCAACTACTAATTACTATTTAAATGGACAGATTGCAAAGTTACGTTGAAACTAGAAAGTTTACATTAAAATTCGGGATGCCTCAAAATGTCCTGCAAATGACTAATCGTTCCACAAAACAACAACAACAACAAAAAAATACCGGTTGCAAATTTTCAGTTCAATTCTTTATTCTCTCTAAGTTGCATAAGTATATAGCAAAATTACATCAATAAGAAGTACATACATTTACAATATGCAATTAAGTATTGGTAGCATGGCGACAGAAATACAGTTTGCATGTACAAAGATCAACCAAATAAATAACCACTAACTGATTGCATTTAAAAGGGGAATACAACGTATGTACATAGGTCATTCTAATGCACTTAAAAATATAACACAAATATAAGCGACTTCTGATTGGATAACGTCAATTGTTTGCGACAGTATATTTGGCGACATACTGTCGCAAACTCGACGTTATTATAAAACGTCTGTTCTCATTAGTAATCAAGGGCAGGAGTCTAGACCATATTTTTGAGTCAAAAATCGTTTGATGACGTCACAGATATACCAATTTCAGACTATCGGGATTCCTGTGAGTGCAACGTCACAGCTGTTTTAGATTATTGGCAAATCCCATGTCAGTATGGCTATTTTCAAAACGCAAACTAAAACAAAACTCGTTTAAATATAGACATTGCCCCTCAGATATTATTATGCAATTATCACAACTCTCTCATTTAGAGTCTAGACCAGACGCTGGGGTAAAAAGTGTTTAAGGTGGAATAGGACAAAACCCAAACTTTCAGTTTTCGTGTAAAAAGAACAACGATCAAGAAGCTCAGCACTTTCTAAATTACAAGATGACTTTCTTTTAAGTGTGAAACAAACGGTTCTTTTTCTATGACGTCATGAAAATGTGAGGTTTGACGTGTTTTTACGCAAAATAAATAGCGCTGGTATATATATGATTTTCGCATTTGTTTTGCTGTCTGTAAAGCTATGGCAATAAATTTCATACCAAAGTGCGAGCCGTCAAGACGCCTTTAAAGATATGTTATTACTTGTTTCAATTAATTCCGCATTTTGTGCTGATTTAGGCAAATATGACCTTTCATTAGCTATCGAAAATTGTTTAATTTTACATAAACGCTTAAATAGAGAAAAAACGTCTCCGAAAAATATATCTGAAATTTTTATATGTTTTGATGAAATATGTTGACATGCAATTTTTTAAATAATATTAAATTTTCACCATGCAAACTTTCACAAAGTACATTTGTTTAACTATACCCCCTGTTCCGATGACGTCGTTTCTTTCAACGTCAACGAGAGATTATTCCTAAGAATATTTTCCAATTAACGTTCTGTTTCTAGTGAAACATTTATGATCTCTTCTAGAGGATATAGCCTCACGAAAAACGAAAAAACTGAATTAATATCTTATTCCGTCTTCCAGGGAGGAAGATTTCAGTGCATCAGGGGTTCATTTTTACCATGATATCTATTTTGCGTAACGTGACGTCCCGTTAATTGAACTCTTACGAACCGCATATTTCGCGACGTCAGTTACTGCTGAAAACAGCAAAACCGGGAAAATGAACCCCTGACTTGTTTGAACTCTTCTGTCTAGCAAGCGGAATGAGATATTTCTTCGATTTTTTCGTTTTTCATTTTCATAGGTTTTCTAGGATAACTCGACATTGCTTTATCTGAATTTAAAGATATGTCGGAAACCGCTCTTAGCGCCCAATTTAGTTTGACGTTAAAAAATCGACGTTATTTGAACAGGGGGTATGGTTTGAAAAATCTACTTTGAGAAATATTTACACGGTAAAATTTAAATATTCTTTCATTAATATTCCAACTTAACATTTCATTAAAACACATCAAAATTTGAGATATATTTTTCGGAGACGTTTTTTCTCTATTTAAATTTTTACGTGAAAAAGGCGAAATTTCAACAGCTTATGAAAATAAATGTTTGCGTCAATTTACTCGTAATGCCTAGACATTGCGCAGAAAGTATAGCACAGCTTCATGGAACTCTTGATGGCACGTAATTTGGTATGGAATTTATTTCAATACCTCAACGGACTGCAGAGCAATGTCGATTAATGCGGATATCTGAGAGCTATAAATTTTGCGTAAAAAGCGTCAAACCATTACATTTTCACGACGTCATTGAAATAGGAATTGGTTATTTCACATTCAAAAGAAAGTCATTTAGTGAGTCACAAATAATTGAAGTTTTTGATGATATAATGTTTGACTAGAAAACTGAAAAGTCCGGTTTTGTCCTATTCCACCTTAAGCGTAATTGCATCTTGGCAGCTTTTTTCTAGATAAAGGAATATCACTTGTTGGTTTCTGGTATTTGTTTAGCGGAGCTTTATTTTATTTTGGCACTTCATTGTTCTTTTATATAACTTGTTTTTGGTGCAAATATTTTATTTGTTTTGATTTATTTATATAATTTTAACTGATAACAAAATCAAAATGTAAAGTCCTTAAGTCATAGTGAAAATCAGCACTTTTACGTGCTCAAGTTACGTTTACAAAAGTTGATCATTCAATGCTGAGGGTAAGAGAAATATACCATGTTGCTGCCCAAAATTTAATACGGAATATTAAATTTATTTCATTTCAATAAAGGAATAATATTTTCACATGCCGTGTGAGTATATATATACTATTGCTAACACCTTATATATATATCTAATTTCACTTGTATCCTGTGGATCCGGCAGGTTTTCATTGGCGAACGGAATAGATGCGACGCATTGGGAAGAACTCATATATGACGTTTAATGATTATCCGCTACCTATATCAATGCTACTCGAAAACTCTTTTTTGGGGATTGTCTCAGTGACGCAGTGCTAGCGGTGACGGATACTGCAGTGCTAGGCGGAGTTGTCGGGGTCGTGAGTTCGAATCTTCGCCGGGCTTAACATTTACCGGCAAAGTTGATTTATAATATCATTCTATATCAATCGTCACTATAAATATGTATCAGTTTCGATCCTAGGCTATGCAGCTCGAAAGTACTGTTGTATGAAATTATATTTCTCTAACACCTTATATTTATCTAATTACGTTTGTATCCTGTGGATCCGGCAGGCTTACATTGACGAACGGAATAGATGCGACGCATTGGGAAGAACTCATACACGACGTGTACTGCATTATCATAATGGCTTGTGAAAAGAGATTTTACCAATGGCAGGACATTGGAGTCCAGAAATTTGAAAATTACAAAAATCGACAGTTATTGGCAAATACTTGCACTAAAGGAAAGGCAATTCTTTTCCTTGATGGAGAAAGGTTGTGGTTTTCCGCAGAAATTGGTAGGTGCAAAATACACAAACATCTAAAAATTTCAAATAAAGTAATATGGCTTAGCACAGGCATGTAATGGACTCCGAAACCATATAGCATCTTAAAGTGTGTCATTTGATTATTTAATGTGTGCCACAACCTTTAGTTAATCTATTAATGAAAAATTGTAAGTTGCCAATTAGTTTCATTAGAACTGGTATGGAATGACCCCACCCACTTTTAAGACGTAATGTACACAAAACCAAAGCTCCGTTTGACTTACACTTACTGTAGATGAACGCCGCCTATATATGACTAATTGTTCACAAAATATTATTCATTTATGGCAACTGGTCCTTTTCATAATTTTTTGCTTACATAAAGAGGATATATGTGGCTTTAAACGCAACCGAAATCTAGACCCCTATAAAAAGTAACAAAATTTTGTATACGACTTAATACTTTCAGTTGAGCTCACCCTGTTTCTGAGGCTATTTTTTCAGTTGAAGAAAATGTTATCTGAGGCAAGAACATATAGAGCATTGGTATTAAAATTAAAGTTTTGAACGTTTGTTTCATTTCAGTACAGACATGAAACTCAACCTGTGGATTACTTCATTTCTAAGTTCTTCATTTCTGAGTAATCTACAGCCTTAAACAAGGTGTGCTTCAAAGAGATCCTAGAGAACCCCTGTTTAGCAAATTAAATTTTAATTATCATTTCTATCCCTCCTGTGTCTCTAGTATTAACTGCCTATGGTACGAGGAAACTCAATGCGTGGGCAGGTTCCTCTAACAATTTTACATTGGCGGAGGCCTCCCTTGGTCATAATTTGTGTAAAGGAATGATTTTTGGCAAACTGGTAATCGATCGTAGGTTCCTTTTAGTCTCTATCTATTTCTAATGAAACTTTAGAAGCAGTTTTTTTCGCACATTTATTCGATTTTATGTTTCCTAAGTTCTGTATTATGTTTGTAATGAAACATCCTTCTTGAGTAAAATATCAACTTGCTTTTGATTTGCAAATCTGATTCCTGTACTACAGTAATCTGATATTTTCTTCTATACGAAGCTGTCCATTTAATTTATATCTGAAGAAAAATGCTATTAAGTTTAACATGTTTCTTATAAGCTACTGAATATAATTATACGATTACTTTTAGAATATTTGAAACGAGGCGGCGTCCTTCGCTTCTTCCTTTCATTTACTTCTTCTGTGCCTATGCTGTATTCATGTTGGTATATCTGTTATTGGTTAATTTTGTGAATGTCCAGTTTTCATCATTGGTGTTTAGAATATATGTTTACAAACATGTGACTCGGCGAATCTCATGTCCTAAATTATGTCGTATTTCAGGAGATAACTTTAATATAGGCGTTTCGTTTATCGTCAGATCATGAACCATATTATATATCATGTATTATATACTGAACAGCAAAAGAAATGCCCTCAATGCATACGCCAATTCATTTGAAGGTATAGGTATATGTTTTTATTTAGACATTTTAAGTTGCTTTGTTAAAGGTGGACAGATAGTGAATAACTGTGTTGTTTAATTTGTTAAAACAAAACAGAGTTGCTTTTCATGCTGAAATCGTTCAACTATAGAGTATATACAGCTATGACATACATTTACAATGTCTACCGTAAATATCCTAAGTTTTCGGGCAGATAGGTCTGTACAAACAGTGGGAACCAAGATCAAACTGTTCCTTAGGAACCAGAATGATCGAGGTCTTCACAGTTTACATTCCATCTGAGTATTTCTATAGGTAGTATCTATGGTAGAACCGGAAGGACAGGAAAATAAATAATAAAGCAAGGACCGGCTATGCTTGCAACAGGTGCAGAACTTCGGCAATCTATACCTTTTAACACCCTGTATTTCTTGAAAAGAAAGAAAGGGTTCATACGAAAAATAAAAATGAATTAACAACAGTAAAATAAAAAGAGACGTTGTTTCGAGGCACTCCAAAACGTTTGGTGCTATTAGACTTCCCAATTTGTTCTTTGTTTAATTGCAAGGGAGATGATTTTTTTTGACGAAGGTTCAACTTCAAACTGCTGTCATGTTCCAGATGAATTTTTCCAAAACCACACACTACAGCCGCGTTTAAGAACAAAACTTGTTTTGCTACAAAGACAACTCTTACAATTTCAACGTTTCACGATAAATGGAGGTAACTCTTTAATCTAGCTATGATTTTGCAAGAATCTAAGTGTATATTGTTGTTAGACAACAGTAGGATTTTCTGCAAAACGTGATTTAAAATTGTAAATTAGCTGACAGAAGAAAATCGAACTTAAAATTGTAAGCGTGCCTTTTGATGTTCAGTATATATTGTACTGTCTAGGTATTATATATACTGAAGGACTTTAGAAACGCACCATTTTACATCCTCTGTTACTTCCACGTGGCTGATTTGATGATTTTTCTTAATCATATTATATGTTCACACGCAATGAGCTATTGATTGCAATAAATTGGCTTTGCTCATGCTGTTTATTCTGACGTTACCATGACGTTAGTGTTTTTCAACAATTGGCATCTTGCAGATGGGAGTTTAATTCGATTTGAAAATAAACAACTTAAACTGGTAGCCAGATGTCTTAACTAATGGGAAAACACAAAAAGTTTCGGAAATTACCGTTTATTTACACTCCAAGTCGCAGCGTTTCTTTGCTGACGACAGCCAAAATTTTTCAAACAGTAATTACAGGTTCATGGCGTTCGATAATGACACGATTCTCTTGTTTCCTATGCAACACGTTCAGGACTACCTGATGAGACTAGAAGATTTCGATTATTCACGTTCCTTAGGTTATAAACGGCCAATTACGTTAAAAAGTAAAGACGTGACGTAGACGAAATGAACGTTGGCAGTGGCCTAAAACTTCATGATTTGATTTTGTCTTGCCTACTGCATTTGAAAACTGATATTGGTTTGAAAACTTTTTTTCGCTCATAATGTAAGGTATTGTTACTCTGTGATTTTTTAAATTGGGCTTGCCTCAGAATTCTCGCGATATCTCGAAAACCATAAGTCTCAGCTTTTTTATTTTTTTATTGACTGAAAGCCATCTGAAAGCACTTCTTAATTCTGTTTTCACAGCATGAAAATGCTGGGCCTGTAACAAGATATTGCCATTTTAGTAAGTGGTGCGTTTCCAAATTTCTCTCAGTACTTTGTATTGAATATTGGTTAAACCAGTATCGATCATTTAGCAAATGGAACAAATTCTTCCATCTTTGGAAAATATGCAATTTAAAATTTTAAGAGCATAACAGCCAAATATTTAAGGAAAGTGATATGTACACAGCAGAAAGAGGAGAATTGTCTCAAAATTTCAATGTAAAATGTGTCAGGATATTGGAACAGTCCCTCTTTGAATTCAGCACATCATTTCTTTGTTTAAGGCAGCCATTTTTAAAATGATGAACAATTGTCCGAACAGGCACACAAAGTTGGATAAACATTTAATCAACTTTAAGACAACGTCATGACTTTGAATCAAGTTGATTCGACGTTGTGTCTCCAGTGGAGTTTCCCTTTTGACTTCCGTTGACACTATGCATTTATCGGGACCGTCTGTTTCTAAATTATATCTCTTTATTCTTGTCTTCTTGCAGCAGGACTCTCTTTATTATATCTGCTACTTCATCTCCTGATTCGTCTTGGATGGATGAAAAGTGATGTCCTAAAACGAATTTTACTGTAACCTGCCCCGATGTATACTGAAACAAAGAATGTATTGTAAATTTAGTCATTATTAGTTTAAGGTAAACGGGTATACCTACAATGGAAGCAACTATGTCATTTCATTTTCACCGCCCTTCTCTATGGCGTTATAGAAAACAGTAATTGAAAACAGTATTTTAAAAGTTTTACAAATGGTTCCCTGGAAAAATGACTGGTGCACAAATATGTATATTTGTACAATAATTATACACATATATATAGCAAAAATAAAAACAAATAATAATAAAAAAAAGGAATTTGGCGAGTTTTATTTTTCTGCTTTTTCTTGGGTTTAGATAAATCAAACCTTTGATATATATCTATGTATTGCTTTGAACATTTTTATCATCTACACTTATTTTCCACTTGACTGAACTTGTATAATGTTTGTATGCTACATCAACATATTTTGCACGTGCGCAGCTGTGCATTAGTAACTTAGCTAGCAAATTGTTATGTAGACACTCTAAACTGATTGCAAAATTAAACTCTTGCATAAATTTTAATTATTGCACTACTACCACAATACTTTACTTATCTGAATATTAGAAGAATTCTGAAATGCGATTCTGTGTACTGATGTTAACGTCGTTAGGTATGTTGGAAGTTCGATTTTAGTCGCTAGATAACCTTAAGTCTCAAAAGAATCTTTTTCTGACAGCCAGAGACATTCAGTTGTTGCATGAAAGCAACCAAAAACAGAATATTGACCTGAACATGCAGTGCCTTTATTCAACCCTACATCATAATCAGACATCAACGTCACAGTTGAAATAATAGTTGTGTTAACAGTTTCATTTATGATAATGCTGTTAAGATAAAAATGGTTCATCTCTTTTTAATTAAAATTTGTTTATTTTTTCAATTTTGCCTTTATCTGAAAAATGACCACTGTCTTTTGTAAAACAAGTTTAGCGTTTCCAATTATTCAAGTGCCCCAATGCTTCACCAGAATTGAAATGAAAGAATATTTGATCAATTTCAATGCAAAAAAAACAAAAAATGAATAAAAATCGGCGTGAACCTGAGGCTTTCAAAATTGTTGGTGTTCCAAAAGCAGCAGCAGGCCAATAACCGTCAAGTTTCTATTTTTCCTGAGTATATATATGTTTGACCATTGGGGAGGAATACAGGGATCATTCATGTCAATGCAAATGAAAAAAAAAATCTGTGTGAACCTGAGGCTTCCAAAAATGTTGGTGTTCCAAAAGCAGCAGCAAGCCATCAACCGTCAAGTTTCTATTTTTCCCGAGTATATTTATGTTTGATCATTCGGAAGGAATATACGGCTCGTTCAAGTTTCTCATGCATTGATATAGCCGGGTGCCGAGAAGACGTTTTAAGCACGAGGCTTTAGTCGAGTGTTCATAAATTTTTACACACGATAAATGTAAATGCAAGGAAAACAATATGTCATATTTGTATTTATTGCTATTCTTCCATCTTACAGTAAGATTCCATTGGAACTAGAAATTGTGTTTGTGAAACACTATGCCCCTAACCATATGCTTGCTTCTAAAGGTGTCAAACTTTAGAATGTCTAAGTCTGAAAAGGAGTTACCTAATCTTTATTAAAATATCAAACACATCAAGAACTACTGTTAAACAAAAAATCAGCTTCCTAGATCAAGTAATTCAGAAGTTGGAAAAATGACAAATTTAAACAAGGGACAAAACTCCATAAATATTAACAGAATTGTCCAAAAAGTTAATCAGGTAATCTACTCCTCATACCCAATCAGCATACCAAATATCAAGGCCATAGCTCAAATACTTTTAATACCACCATAATTAATGAATGCAGAGTTACCTAACCTGTACTAAAGTATCAAACTCATAAATGACTACTACTATTTCACAAATCAGCTTCCTAGCTCAAGCGATTCAAAAGTTGGAAAAATGCCAAATTCAACCAAGGGCCATAACTCCATCAAAACTTTACGGAATTCTCCCAAAAGTTGATCAGGTAATCTACTCCTCATACCCAACCAGTATATTAAATATCAAGGCCATAACTAAAATACTTTTTTAGTTATCTTGCAAACAAGCTAGTTATCTCATTTATTTAAAGGGGCATAACTCCCAAACGGGGGCATAACTGGGATAAGAAAAAATACGGGTCAGCTAATTTTCCACAAGGAATCCATATATGAAATTTCAAAACCCTATGCCTAGTGGTTCTTGAACTCAGTAGCTGCATAAGTACTGAACATCAGGGGAAGTAACTCAGTAAATAATGAATCCAGAGTTACCTTACTTGTACAAAAGTATTTAGCACATCAAGAACTACTATTATATTAACAATCAGCTTCCTAGCTCAAGCGGTTCAAAAGTTGGAAAAAATGCCAAATTCAAATAAGGGCCATAACTCCATCAATATTTTACGGAATCGTCTCAAAAGTTAATCAGGTAATTTACTTCTCATATCCAATCAGTATACCAAATATCAAGGCTATAGCGCAAATACCTTTTGAGATATCTTGCTAACAAGATAGTACCTCATTTTTCTAAAAAGGGGAGAACTCCAAAAAGGGGACATAACTGGGAAAAGAAAAAAAATACGGATAAGCTAATTTTCCACAATGAATCAATATATGAAATTTCAAACCCTATTCCTAGTGGTTCTTGAACTCAGTAGCTGCATAAGTACTGAACATCAGGGGAAGTAACTCAGTACATAATGATGACAGAGTTACCTAACTTGTACTAAAGTATTTAACACACCAAGAACTACTACTTTACCAAAAATCAGCTTCCCAGCTAAAGCGGTTCAAAAATTGGAAAAATGCCAAATTCAAACAAGGGCTCTAACTCCATCAATATTTTAAGGAATTGTCTCAAAAGTTAATCAGGTAATCTACTCCTCATACCCATTCAGTATACAAAATATCAAGGCCATAGCTCAAATTCTTTTTGAGATATCTTGCTAACACGACATTTATCTCATTTTTCTAAAAGGGGCTTAACTACAAAAAGAGGCATAACTGCGAATAGAAAAAAATATGTGTCAGCTAATTTTCCATGAGGAATCCATATATGAAATTTTAAGCCCCTATTTTGCTGGGTTCGAAAGTTACAGCAATCATGAAAAGTGTGACGCACACACACACACACACACACACACACACACACACACACGGACGGACAAGCCAAAAGCAATATGCCCCACCAACTTTTTCAAAGTTGGGGGCATAAAAACTGTGTCCATTAATTAAAGACTAACAGGAGATGGCTTCTATATAAGCGTTACGTTAATCAGGTAATCTACTCCTCATACCCAATCAGTTTACCAAATATCAAGGCCATAGCTCAAATACTTTTTGAGATATCTTGCTAACACGATATTGATCTCATTTTTCTAAAGGGGCATAACTCAAAAAAGGGGCATAACTGCGAATAGAAAAAAATTACGCGTCAGCTAATTTTCCATGAGGAATCCATATATGAAATTTCAATCTCCTATTTTGCAGGGTTCTAAAGTTACAGCAATCATGAAAAGTGTGACGCACACACACACACACGGACGGACAAGCCAAAAGCAATATGCCCCACCAACTGTTTCAAAGTTGGGGCATAAAAACTGTGTCCATTAATTAAAGACTAACAGGAGATGGCTTCTATATAAGCGTTACCACAGTATATAAGTCACCAAATCGGAAGCGACAATTGACTGTACACCCGAAAATCATTAGTGCGACATAAACAACTTGTCAGGTGAAACGGTCAAAAGCAAATTTGTTCTTTTAGATGCGGTTTTCGACATCGGGGAGAGAATTGGATGTACTTCACCTGTAGCATTGATAGTTTGACATATCACCACTCAATCTCTGTGTAAAAATCAAGTTTTCCTGCTAAATCACTAGTTTTGCTTTATTTTCTGTCGATCGACACGGGCAATCGGGGCTAAAAAGACTAGAATTATGGCATCATTTCTGTTAAAACCAACATAAAATCATCGCTACATCTTTATCCTGTGATATCCAATAGCTGAATCCATCGAAACATTACTTTAAACAAATATTTTGCCTCCTGAATCGTACACGTTCGTCTCATTCGACTGTCCGACTAGTGACAAAACCAAAAAATGGTGTTGAACGACTAGCGACAATTTTCTTGTAAGTCTTATTGGAGATGTCTTTGTTACTGAACCATCCACTTCCCTGGAAAAGGAACCCCCATTTTTATCGGCCTTTATGCAGAATGCACACCCCCCCACACGGCAGATCACAGGGTTTTACCCTAAGACCATATGCATTACAATGCACTCTAGACACCGGTATTCTAGACATTGCACCAGCATATCCATGGTTACACAGGTCGATGTTTCACTATCCACCTGACCAACTGCCCTTGTGGGTCTTAAAACCGTAATAGCCAAGTTAGACAACAGTGATCTGTACGTAACGTAAAGGGCCTACCCAACAACAGTACCTGCATTGTCTAGTAAGCCGTATATTGCCAGCAGCTCTTTAAGCGTAGTAAGATTTTTTTTCTGTTCAGAGCCAGGACAAAACTGCCATATGCCACCATTTTTCTTTCCCCCTTTGGAGCTGAAATTCTGCTCCTATGGTCAAAACTTTGATGATATTGCATCAAAACTTTCCTGAAGCTTTGTCATGGCTGCTTCAAGAGCTGAGATTCTTGATGAACTTTACTCATCGGAACTCTGTCTCTTGAACAACCATCTCAAAAACTTCATCCTGTTTCCGTTTATTGGATTTTCCATAAACGGACTGATGTAGGTGTTGATACCACCTTATACTATTGATGGCTTGCTCTATTGTAGCAGGCTTATCCATTCTAACACGAACCCAGCTTCTCTGTCGAGTAGACCTTCACATAATCTAACGACAGCCTGCTTGCTAGAATACTGCTCTGGCAACATCTTAAATGCCTTAGTTGCCAGTGTCAATATCCTATCAGCCCAGTCTTCAAGTAATTCCCCTGGTTCCTGGGTTGCCTGCCGAAACCTTGCCTGAGCAGTTTCCGCCAATTCCTTGACACCAAAACGTTTTTCTAATTGACTCATTAGACGTCGATACGTCAAATGCTCGTTTCTTTCCATCAAGATGGCATAGAAATCTGCTGCTTTATCAGTCAAGCACCAGCATAAACAATTTAAACATTCACTAGAAGTCCATTCACATGCAGTGGCATACCGAGTGAACTTCTGTTTGAATGCCAGCCAATTTGTTTTCCCGTCATAACTGAGATTTTTAGGCAATAATCTCAGAATTTCAGCACCACTCTTTTTCTTAGACTTCTTATGATGAGAACGGTGCTTTGTACGGATGTTAAACTCATCAGACAGGTGATCCCTTAATAGAGGTGACCACATGAGCAGGTTTGGCTGTATGTTTCTCATCTGTAGTCAGCTGTATTAAAAAAAATGTTACAGCCATAACTTCCATGTTTAAAGAATTCAAAGAAATTGTCTTGAAAGAGGGTTAAAATGGCAAAATTTATAATTGCGTAACCAGCATTGTAACTTTTGTTGCTATGGTAACTGTATGATGCGTTCTCTTCAGATTTTAATACCTTATATTTGTCAACTAAGGATCAAACTATTGAATACAAGTTATTACAATTTCATCCCTATGACCAGGGTCTTAAGAAACAGTCTTGAACTTTGGCGAAAATGACAAAATTTAGAAATTCGTTGACAGGCACAGTACTTTTGTTGCTATGGCAACTGTACCTTATGTTTTTTCTTCAGATTTAACTGTTACATATTTGTCAACCTAATTTCACAATATAAGTAAACGGTGTTATTATTGAATCCATGTTTTCAGAATATTAGTAAATTGACTTGAATTATGTTGAAAATGCAAAAATTAGATTTTTTTTTCTCAGCCATAGTTCTTCTGTTGCTATGGCAACTAAATGCTATTTATTTTTTCAAGTTTTACTATTATATATTTGCCGACTTTAGCTTATCATACAAAATAAAAGTTATTACCATTACATCAACGTTTATGTAATTAGAGGAATACGTATTGAAAGATGATGAAAATTGCAAAATTTGGAAATTTAGTGACAGGCGGTGCACTACCGTTGCTATGACAACAGCGTTTTATCCTTTTCAGAATATTTACTCATTGTAATCTTTTCATTAAGGGACAGTTATAAAAATCTGATTCATTCCAGTTATCTGTACATCATCTAAAGCTGAAAAACTGGTTGCCTTCAAACGTAAGTGTAGCAGTTTTTCAAATTTTTGAAACCCCACTTTGATTTATGTTGTCATGGCAACCGGGTTTATGAATTTTCCAAAAGTTTTATTCTTTATTCAAGTTGATGGGTAGTTGTTCTAATTCTGTCATAATACCATTTAGCTATATCTGTCTTTAGAAGTTGAAATAAATTGGCCTTGAATCACATGAAAATGGCAGATCTGGCTTTTCAGTCTTAGTGGTATGGCTTTTGTTGTCATGGCAACAGTGCCTGCAGTCCATAGGCATGATTTCACTTCCGAATGTTACAAGCTAATTCAGTTGTCTCTGGTGTTTGTTTCTCCATGCTAATTGCTATTTATTAGAAATTACTTGTTAAATTTGAGCAAATTCAGAGTAATATCTGAGCAATTTTGGCCACAAATTAGATACCGTTGCTATGGCAACGGAAATTAAAATTTATGAAATCTGTATTGTTTGTTCATCATTGTCTTCCTGTAAAACAAACATCATGTAGATCTGCTGACCTTCATGTGGAGTCACCTGCCTGATTTTTATCTGAACCAGCACTTAAATAATAATAATAATAAAAGAGTAGCAGATAGGCCGGCTCCCTCTTCCCCAAGCGAGTTGACCAAAATGCTAAAACAAACACAGAAACGAGGACAAAGAGTAAAAGAAGATTTGTAAGTATAAAACACCCCCGTGGTATAAATAGAGGATCTTACATGAGTGCTCATGTATTATTGAATTTATTAAACGAGTTGGGGAAAAAGATAAGATGCGAGGCTATGCCGAGCATCTTATCGCTTTTCCCAACGAGTTTAATAATACAGGAGCACGAATGCAAGATTCTATTTATCATATGACACTAAATCGCATTTTATTAGCAAAATTTGCACTAAAACGTCGTGATTTCGACATTAGAAAACGCGACGTTTTAATGGACGTCAACGTATAACGTTACGATGTAATTTGCATATTTAATCCACTAGTGGATTATCGTTTTTAATGCATGGCTTTATAACCCTCTCAGACGCGACGTCATATGATAAACCACAAAGCTACATAGCATACATAGCATTAAGAAGAACGTCAGGACTGCCGCCTTAGAACAGCCAGTAGCATATACTAACGGAGGTGGTGGTGGTGTGGGGGGGGGCCGGGGGGGGGGGTTAAAATATTTTTACAGCCGATAAACTCCACCTATGATAAAACAAAGAAATGTACTCTTTGCTAATGTACTATTGAACTCCAATGTGAGTATTTGTTGAAAAATGGTGGGCCAAGCTAAACAAGCCAAAGACAATTTTCAACCCCCCACCCACTCATTAAAGCTTCATGAAGAGGCCGTCATTGAGTCTGTATGTTATTAATTACAGATAAAGGATGTTTTATGAAAGGGTATCTTTTGGAGATAATCTTTTGCTGTTTCACACAGGTGAATGTGTTTAGATAAGATAAATATTCTAAAACTGAACTTTTGATCATAAAAGTACTATAGTATAGATATTGTAATCACAGGTGAGACAATTTTACCATCTACTGTAGGTATAACAAGAAAAACTATAACATGAAATGTCATGTTATATTGGGCGTTTGATTTGACTTCTCAGTTTATGCAGGTTTATAGAAGTAATGTCGCAATGATTGTTGAAATGAAACTTGAATCTCATTGCAGACTGATGAGGCTTCTTCCGTGTTGTTTTCGACCCCAACAAATTATCTTACTTCGATATAGCCACGCAAAAAACTTAAGTTTTTGGATGTATTAATTTTGTTAAAAATGACCACAGTAACATATCTTTGATCAGAAGATTTGTAAGCTAGTGCAGAATACTAGGCTAACACAATTTTTGACTAAAGACTTGCATTTTAAGAAAAATAAATAAAACTGAGTAACCTTTTGTTCATTTTCTCTATTTTCTCTATATACTAATATTAAAGAATGATGCATGGCCATGTAAATCAGAACAATATTGACCGCGTTTAATGTAGACTAAAAGATATGCAAAAAGACCTCAGTGCAGCTAAATTGAACTATATGGACCTAACACCTTTAATTCAAAATAAAAATGCAAGGAAGGCAATAAAAATCGAAAAGTATCGATGTCCTACGATAGCCCAATTACCTCTCTTATTTCACAATTCTGAATTTCGAATTCTGATTTCCAAAATTCGTAGTACAAACTGAGTGATAAATTAAGATGAATGAGATTTATGTTAGTTGAAATGCAAATAACAATTGGTTTTAGGCCCGATTTCACGTCACAGTTATAACTCGTATTAACCAGTCCGTGGTCTATTTTACCGTAAGGCGCGATGTAATATTTTGGTGTTCCGAATGCTAATCCATGTACTAAGTTTAACGTGAAATCGGGCCTTAGTATATAAAAATCTGAATTAAATAATTTCACTAGAAAAAACAATGAACTATGTGAATATGCTGATCATTGTCGCGTGCAAAGGGACCTTCTATATCTAGTATAGGTATATAAGATATCATATAAGAATCTTATATACTATATAAGATATCTAGTATAGGTATATGAGATGTCTGATTTGACTTTTCCATAAGACGCAACACAATATATGTTATCTGATATAGCATTTAAGATGTCTTGTATCACATATAAGATATCCTGTTTTGTAAATCAGATATCGATATCAGATATGCTATCTTATATAGGATGTGAGATATCTTATTTAAATATATAACATATCTGATATATCAGATATCTGATTTATTATATAAGATATCTTACATGCTATAAAAGATATCTAATATATAAGATATCTGATATATTATATAAGATATCTTATATGAAAAATTAAATAAGATGATAACTCATATCCTATATAAGATATCTTATTTTCTATATAAGATATATCCTGTATCAGATATCTTAAAGAGGATATAAGATTTCTTATATGTTATATATCTTATATGTTATATTAGATATCTTAACTGGAATATTAGATATCTAATATACTATATAAGATATCTACTATGCATTATGATTAGTAAAATTGCTTGCCATAGATATCACTATACAGATTTGGATATATATCAAAAAGTAAAGTGGATATGATTTTTCGATATCTCAAATTCGATTTTTGTTTGATATCACTTATTTGATTTGGCGATATCAGTAATCTGAGTTTGTGATATCACTAATTCGTACAAAATCGAATTTGTGATATCACAATGTCGACTTTGTGATACCACTATTTCAAGTATGTGATATCACATGTGGTATCACATTATTTTCTGATTTCACTAACTATTATGTGCTATCACTGACTCACCTGAGTGTCATAAACCATGTGTTATATTATGTTTACTAAATCGATTTAGTGAAATCACAAAATCGTTTCTGTAATATCGATTTCTTGATATCACTAGTTAGGAACGAATTACTGACCACAAACTCGATAGATATAGTGATATCATAAAATCGATTAAGTGATATCACAAAATCGAATGTGACATCACTAAATAGATGTTGTGATATACAAAAGCGAATTAGTGATATCACAAAGTAGCTGTGATTTTGTGTCATCACAAAATCAATTTTGTGATATCACTTTTTCTATTTTGCGGTATCACTAATTGGATTTTGTGATATCACTCAATCGTACATATTTTGTGGTATCACTTTTTCGATTTTATGGTATCTAGAAACATGTCAATGAACATCAGTCTGATTTTTACCGGCTTAAATACATTCACTGCACTACCTAGAACCATTTGGTTGAACATTTGTCTAATACCTACCCACTCAGATACATTCATCTCACCACCTGGAAACACATCGATGAAAACCAGTCAAATAACTATACCGCACTCCCTCTAAACATGTCAATTAATAATTAATATATGTCTGATACGTACTTGCTCAGATACACTAACCGCACTGCTAGCCGCAATGCCTACAAACATTTTGAAGAACACTTGTCTGATAGCAGCCTGCTCAAACACAATCACCCCACTACCTAGAAACATATTGATGAACACCGGTCTGGTTCCTACTTGGTTAGACATGATCACTTCACTACCAAGAAAAATTTTGATGTACACCGGTCTGAATTTTACCTCTTTAGACAATTCACTGCACTACTTAAAAACATGTCAATGACTGGTGTTCATCAACATGTTTCTAGGTAGTACACTGAGTTTGTCAAAGCAGGTAGGAATCAGTCAATTAATATATGTCTGATACGTACTTGCTCAGATACACCCACCGCACTTCCTTGAAACATTTTGAAGAACACTTGTCCGATACCGACCTGCTCCAACACAATCACTCCGCTATCTTAAAACATGTCGAAGAAGAATGGTTTGATTCCTACTTGCTTAGACATGATCACTTCACTACCAAGAAACATGTCGAACACCAGTTTAATTTTAACTCTTTAGACAATTCACTGCACTACTTAGAAACATGTCGATGACTGGTGTTCATCAACATGTTACTAGGTAGTGCGCTGAGTTTGTCAAAGCAGGTAGGAATCTGTCAGTTAATATATGTCTGATATGTACTTGCTCAGATACACTCACCGCACTACCTAGAAACATTCTGAAGAACACTTATCTGATCCTGACATGCTCGGACACAATCAGCCCACTACCTAGAAACATGTCAATGAACACCGGTCTGATTCCTACCTGCTTATACATAATCACCGCATTACCTAGAAACATGTCAATGAACACCAGTCTGATTTTACCCTCTTTAGACAATTCACTGCACTACCTAAAACATGTCGATGACTGGTGTTCATCGACATGTTTCTAGGTAATGCGGTGAAATTGTCTAAGCAGGTAGGAAACAGACCGATGTTCATCAACATGTTTTAAGGTAGGATGGTGAAGTTATTAGACCGGTGTTCATCAGATTGTTTCTAAGTAGTGGGGTCAGTGTGTCTGAGAAGATAGATTTCAGACAAGTGTTCATCCAAATAGTTCTAGTTAATGCAATGAGGTGTCAAAGCAGTTAAGATAAGGAATCAGACCGGTGTTCATTGACATGTTTCTAGGTAGTGCGGTGAGTGTGTCTGAGCAGACCGGTATTCATCGATAAGTTTCTGGGTAATACAGGATGCATCTCTAAGCAGGTAGGAATCAGACCGGTGTTCATAGGTGTTATGCCGGTGTTAAGTGAGTCTGTCTCTGAACTCACCAATATACCCCAAAACAACTCTTTCAACATCAGGATGAGTCAAAAGTGTAGCTAGTTTGGCCAGATGAGACCTTTATATAATATTTACCTTGTACCCCATCCTGTTAGTAATGAAGTTTTGAACCAAGTGTGGATGGATTGCAACTTAATAGTTTCATACTGAAAGAGCTTTTACTCTTGTTTCAAACGGTACAATATAGTAACTATGCCTGTAAATATGAATACAATATTAGGTATACTTTTCTAATAATATATTAAACAAAAGACAAACTAATGTAACTGTCTGGATTATCCTCCTCGGACTTAGCTCAAACCGCAGTATTGGTGACATTTACTTCTGCTTACACTGACAAATCCTTGCGTTTCGTTTTTTTTTAGGCTGAGAAATCTGTTTGAATTTCAATAAATTCACGAACTAAACATTAATGTTAAAGCCAGTGAGAATCACGAGTGTACAGTCTTATGTATCGGATTTTGTATTCAGATTCGTTCTTTCGTTTTGATACGGTGATCTCTCGATGAAATCTAAATGAATATGGGTCGAAACGTCCTGAGACGAATCGTCCCGGGTTTTTGGCCTGTTTGGGACGAACCATCCTGGGACGAAACGTCCCTGGCGAGAAACGTCCCGATACGGTCTCGAATATCTAGGTCACGGCTTAAATTTTGTTATGCGAGCTCAAATTCAACAATTAAATTCATCTTTCATGGACTGAATTATTATTTTCAATCATTAATAATTTAGCGGTATCAAGGTCGATTGAATATTGAGATAACGTTGTTCAAATTTCGTAACGATGTTCACTTGGAAAATACAGAGATATTTCATCAGCTAGGTGGTCGACCGAAGTACTCTTCCAATCGGAATACACATACGCTCAAATAATCATCCACTGTGCATATTAGTCTAGAAATATCTGTTAAATTTATGTATTACATGGAGATACTCAGGTCTTAAACTTCTTATATACGTTGACAAAATACCCAACTACTTTGTACATAATCATTCCGCGATGTAAACCGGCCAGAAGAAATATTGGTTCCAAGTCTACTTACATTTAAATGAAGAGGGGAACCTAACATTAACTGGGTCAATATTGACGTAAGAACTCGTAACGTCAATTTCTGAATTCAATGGGACTCATTAACTACTAGTTAGACTAACTCTATAATTGAACTTCTAGGCTTAGAAACTATACATGACTTCTGTTTTTCTTAACTTCTACGCCCAGAAAAAAATTACCTAAAGAGAGAATTATTCTAGAAGTCCTGAAATTTCACTAATTTCTGGTGCAAGAACAATTTAAGGTAACTATACAAACTCGTTTCTTGAAACATTAGAGGGGATTTTAAATAACATTCCATATAAATAGTTGGAGATCTTGGATTATTCAGGATGGCTGTTACGTTCAGAACTCTGGTCATACTTAAGCTGGTGTTGATGCTACCCAGTTCTTCAATGTCCTTTTTACTCTTGAAGAGCAAAGACTTAAAGCTTGAAGTCTTTAAAGGTAGGTTCCTGTACCTTGGAAGGCATCATAATTTTGATGATCTTTCATCCAAGTTGTTGGAAAGCACTTATAAAAGGGAATTAATAAGTTTCACTTAAAGGTGTAAATAAAAAAATATTAGAAAAGTTGTTTTGCAAGGGATTCCCTAACTCTGCTTCGCACACCAGTTAGTGCTATTTTTAGTTCGCGCCAAAAATAGATAAAGGCAGCTGACGTCATGCTGCGTTGCATTTTGGGATAGTTTTAATCCATTAGCCATGCCAGGACCTCTAGGAGAGCTCACGGCAAGGGAAAATTGACCTTTGGAGAATGGCATCAGAAATCGCGCACTTATAGACATGATAAAGATAGTTATTTTTAGAACTGGAATACCAACGAAAGAAAATAAACCAAAAGGGAAAACGACTATTTTCTTCAACATCTGACGAGTTTCTAAGTGGCAACAAATTCAGAAAAATAAGAGAATTCAATACTGCTCAGAAAAAGACGAAATTATTTTGTGGACATAATTGTTATCGCTAGTCCAGGAACCTACCTTTAACAGCACAGCTTACGAAGGGGCGACGGTATGTTCGGGGGCGCTACAAGCCGGGAACAATCCAAATTATTACCGTTACCTACAGCTATGGGGCGATAACTTGTATGTTGGAGCCATGAATTGTCTTCTTAGATTTAACAAAGATGATTTAACACATGAAGCCAGCAAAAACTTTCCTATAGATTCGGGTGCGCATTGGCGATGTACAGTGCAGGGAAAGAAAGATATCCCCGACTGTCAGAATCACATCCGAGCCGTGATGCCAGATATGAACAACAGTAGAAACTGGTTTGTTTGCGGTACTGGAAGCTATTCACCAACAAAATATATTCTTTATGATGAAAGTTTGAATGACACTTTATCTGAGGAAGATGGACTAAACGTATGCCCCTTTGATCCTTTAGACAATGTAACGTCAATATATGTTGAACATGGCAACCCGGAAAATAGATCAGCTTATTATTTTGGATTGTATGGAGATTTTATCAAGAACTATCCAGTAATTTCCAGACCGTCATATACAGTGGGCAGTACATCATATCCAGAACTTTTGCCACTTAAGGGAGATATCACCTGGCTTTATGAACCCCAATATGTGGGTTCCTTTAATGTAGACAGCGCCGAAAAGGGCAATCAGGTCTTCTTCTTCTTTCGAGAAATTGCCGAGGAATACACAACAAACAACATGAAAATAGTTTCAAGAGTGGCTAAAGTTTGTAAAAATGATCGAGGTGGGAGATCTATTGATGGGGATAAGAGGAAGGAGTGGCTTTCTTACCAGAAAGCGAGGCTCAACTGTTCTTTGGGGGACAGTGAGCCTTATTATTTTGATGATATTTATGATGTGTACGAAGCGGGAGACCTATTTTATGCTTTATTTTACATACCTGGGACCGACTTTAACTCTTCTGCAATCTGTGTCTACAGCAAAGCAGATATATTCAGTGTGTTTGAAGGCAGTTTTAGACGACAGGTCAACAAAGTTTGGGAACTGTACCCCCTAATGATCATCCTGATCCTAGATTAGATAATTGCAAGATCCATGATGACAATCCCTCAGCGTTCAACGGTCAGGTTTCACAATACCGGCTGATGGAAAAAAGTGTAAATCCCTTGTTTGGAAAGCCGGTATTTTATAAGAAAGGCATTCAGTTTGTAAAATTGGTTGTCCTTGATGATAAAAATGGGTCTGGAAGCAATATTTTTGTTGCATCAGATGTTGGAAAGATCTACAATATATTTGTATACATCAACACAGGTTTAGGTTGGAAGAAACCACGGCTCAATGCTATTTTAAACCCACTGGAGGATTCAAATCCCATCTGGAGTATGAAGTTATTGGATAAGAATTTGTACCTGGGAACCGATTATTATGTGGCAAAAGTTGACTTGGTTTTGTGTGGCCGCCACAAGAAGAGAGATAACTGTGTACTCGAAATTAACTGTTACTGGTGCAGGACCACCAGTTTGTGTCAGACAGATCCTGGAAGCTGTGGAAATTATACCAGTTATAGAGAGTTGTATGACAATAAAGTGGGTGAACCTGATCTAGACGAGTCTTTAGTAACGGACGCAGAACGAAATTACATTAAAGAAGTTAAAGCTATAAAAGGTCTCTATGTAAAATTGGATATATCTTATGAGCTTCAGCGTAGTGGGCCTACAATATGGAAGAAAGATGATCAGGAAATTGATTTTTCAGAAAATGAAAGGCTGTTTCTATCATCTGATGGTACGCTTATCATACTAAATATATCGTTAACAGATACAGGAGTTTTTACAGCATATGATACAGTCTATGACCTTTACAAAAAAGTTGCCACATATAATGTACAAGTTAAAGACAGTGTGACGAATGGTAGCGCGGCTGTGGAGGTTGATCGGTGCCGGGAATCAGTTCTGACTTTTATCAAGTTGTTGGACGGACCAATCAAAAGAGTTCAGTCAGCATGCGCGGATATAAAAGGCGTCACTGGCCCACTTCGACTCGAACTAAAGTTCCTACCATAGTAGTATTTTTGGGCATGCGCACTCGCATTACCAGTCGAACGCCAAAGTTGCTTGAATAGTAGATTGTCATGGAAACGGAAATAAATACTGTGCATTTCATTGCCTTTTCCATGCATGTCGTCTTTAAAAACGATAATTTTATAGATTAAATGATAAAATGTGCCCTAAAATAATAGAAAAGAAACAACACAGTAAAACAAATACTTGTTGTACACCCACAAAACGCGAGGGTCTTCAGCGGCCGCCATCTTGCAACTAGAGTAACGGCGGTCCAGACCTCGGTTGATCTATAGTAAGTTCATGACGTCATTTTAGTAGCTACCATCGCACTTTGATTGGAACTTCAATTAACATAGTAGCTACTACAGTTCGAGTTGAAGTGGGTCAATAATTGAGCATTGGTCCAGAATTGAAACAGAACAGAACAGAAATTTTAGTTAGATGCTGGGCCACTTGTGAAACGTCGTTACGAGAATTACAACAACAACAATTTTAGTCAGTGGCCGTTTGACAGTCGGCTAAGTAGCATCACTACTGAAGAGTAGTGATTGTTTAGGACGAATTCGGTAAACGTTGGGCCGAATTATAAGTACGCGAACCCAATTTCTCTATAGATGCTCTGTGCCGTAAAGAGAAGAGTCAAATACCGTATCCATTCTAATGAACGCCCCTGTTCTAATAAACGCCTCTTTTCCAAAATAAAAGGTGTCATATTAATTTGCAGGAATTTCTGTTTGTTTCTCTGGATAAGGTTGCTCTTTGAAATAGGATCAACTCTTAAAGGAAAGAATTTGCTTCTACTGAAAAGGGAGACAAAAATAGTGGTGTTGCTTCCTTGTGAAAGTATACCCATTCACCTTAAAAATGTTATTAGTAGTTCTTGGGCAGTTGCTGATTTATAACTCTTTAGGTTCTAAATAACGCTCGGCGCGAAATAGCCCTTTTGGTGCTGATGTGCCGTAAATTCCATATCACTCACTCTAAATAACGCATTGCCCGCATTACGTAAAATGTTACGCCTGCGGCCCGTCAAATAGAGTCAATACTATATATAAATAATTGCCAGCCCCCGAACGGTTATAAAACTGTTGTCATGTTCAACTCAGCTGAGCTGAAATTTTCTCTGCTGATAAATATGAAAATGCCAACTAATGTTGGCATTTTCATATTCATTTCATATTCATAAGCAGAGAAAATTTCATACTCAGCTAAACTGAGCAAGAAAGCAGATGTACTTATCAGCAATTCGCTACTTATTAGCGGGTAAAATTTCGTGCTCAGCTGAGTTGAGCATGAAAAAATTTTTTATAACCTCGGTGCCAGGATCCCAACATGTCTGATTTGTCTTGGGTGTGTTTTGAGGCATTGGTCTCTATAGACCTGAGGCTAGGTTTCGAGAACAATGTGTTTCGAGACCTTGGATCAGGTCTGAGAAACGATGCCGAACAGCTGGTCAGTGTCAAACTACCCACTGTCAAGCGGCATATTAACCCATTGATGCGTAGTGGACTCTTCTATCTGTATATATTGGACGAATCCATTTGTTATTTAAGGTTTGTCAGGTTTAATTTATTTTTTTTTTAATTTGAGGAAAAATACACATTTATTGTATGCAAAAAGTGTAGACCTTGATCAGATGCCGCGTTTGCGGCGTTTGATCTGGGTCTGCACTGTTTGCCTATATCCCAATTTTGGGGCGCTAGGCATTAATGGGTTAATTTTCAGTTCTAACGTGTCCTCTGGGAATCTGTTTTAGTCCGTTTGCTCCCAAATTCAAACGCCATTCCAATATTTTCTCAAAAACTAGTAAGAGGTAGAAGCTTTTCAAATTGCTCATTTTTAATTTTGTTCCTATACATAACAAAATCATAGTTTTGTAGAAATGAAAGGCTTTGGATAAAAATAAAAGGTTTCTTTACAAAAAGGACCTAAAATATGTCGTTTTCGCCTCTTACTTACAAGGGAGTTAGAATTCTCGCTTACTTTTACGTACGAAATATGTTCTATAAAAGGGTTATCCTTTGGAAGCAAGGATCACACCAAAGAACTAAAAACTGTCGAGTGTACAAGTTTTCTGGGCCAGACTAGCTAGTTTCGGCCAATTAGGCCTCATCAGTGACCCTCAAATATTTTTAAAGTTCTACAATGGAATCAATGATCCCAAAGGACTAGAAAATAAAATCTACACTATGATGAAGGGCAGGGAGACTTTTTACGGTGACCACACAGTCCCAATCACCAGCTGTAGTGAAGTTCAATATGTTCTATAAAAGGGTTATCCTTTGGAAGCAAAGATCACACCAAAGAAAGTATGTGACCAAAGCTTGCTATCCTTAGAACAAAATTTGCATCATTAATTGACATTTTATTTTGGCTGTTCTAACAAGCATACGACACCCTATAGCGAAGCTGCTCAGTTTTTGCATTACAGATTAAGAAAAATATTTTACAAAAGCATTCAAAAATTTGTATTTTTTTATTCTTATTCTTCTTCTTCTTCGTTTTCTCATATTCGAAATTTGGTGATTGTTGCTCTGTAGAATGGCTGTTTAAAATCTATAACTCAAATTCGCTCTAAAGGTTTCAAAATATGGAGGGGCTTACAACTTTTCGATCGCTTCTCGTAACTTTCAGTTTTATCATAAAGGCAATAGAGCTATGGAAAATTTATTGTTTATTTTATAAGCGACCCACGTTATGTACAACAGTAAAACGTAAAATTTCAGGACGAGATATTTCCACCCTATCTATGGTTTATCAAACTATATACCGGGTAATGTGTGTCATATTTTTGTATTTCTGCAATTTAAAAATGGACTAACTCTTAATTGGCAGTCGAAAGGTTATATCCCATTGGGCCCATAGTACTGAAACAACATTGATTGAACGTTGATTCAACGTTCAATCAATGTTAGTTCAATGCTGTGTGGTTGCTGCCTGGTGTAGCCATACGAAAATATTCCATGTATGACGCCACTGATACTCCGTCCGTAATTAGTTTTATTTTTTCTTGTTTCTCGTTCACCATTGTTCACGGTATACAGCTATGGTCATGTCGAGACGGTTAGTTAACCTAACCACACTATTTCTGGGCAGGCTTAGACCTCTTAAGCGGTTAACCAGTACCGAGTGCACATACTTTTGCCAGTAACTGACAACTGCCCTTCTTGAATCAGCAGAAGGAGAAACGAAATTAAGTGGCCGGACCGGGGTTTGAACCCCGCCCGGACCTCTGGCTCTTGGGTCAGACGCACTACCGGCTGCGTGCGGCCCGGCTACTCCCTCCGTAAGAGACAATGTCTGACTGCCCCTCCAGCAGCTTGTCCGAGACTGAGCATTACAGTTAAACCTGGAGCCCAGGGTTCGAAAGAAGGACCATTGCTTTGAAACGTGTCTGGTTTCCCGTTTGGTTTGCGCCCATTTGCTGAAAATAATTGAGCTGCGACACGACAAAACCAACAATGTGGTTGTACGCCCAGCGCAGACTCAGATCAGCCTGGGCATCCGCCCAGTCTGATCAGAGTCTTCGCTGTCCGCCTGGCGGTAGCTAAGACCCTTACCTACCCTTTGAGCTCTAAACAAATAGTCTGGTCAAACTGGGCGGATGTCCAGACTGATCTGAGTCTGCACTTGGTGCACAATCACTTTGTTGGTGTTCTCGTGTCGCGGCTCAATTATGTAATTCTGATAAAACAGCAGTTTTACAAGATTATTGCATGATATGATTAGCCAAGTCTAGTGTATCTGATAACCTTGCAAGCAACTATCTCTGTGCGCCTGATCCTGTTTTCAGCTGCACTTAGGCTAGTAGTGCTGGCAAAGTCCATCCCTGTCCACTCTTTAACTCATTCTATTCGGGATACCCCTAAAGGGGCAAACGTGGGACTGATCTGAGATCCAAACTGTTTGCTGCCATGACATCATTTCTACAAGAGTCAGTTAGACCAATATTGTCAAAATATTCTTGATTTTTTATGCAGATGACAATTTTAGCGACGACAAAAAATACTCAGAATGCAATGGGTTAACATTGTTTTCTTACCTCTCCTTTTTTTTGGCTTCATACTGTGCCCTGTAGGTGGATCTTAACTAAACCACACCTCCTTGAAATCGGGCAAACCCACCATAGTATCCGTTTCTTGACCATGGTCAGGGGTTCGTCATGTTCTCCAGTGGCTGCTTGGATCTTTCTGCACTGTAAAATCTCCGTAGATTTTACGGCAGAATAGCTGGCAACCAGCTGCCAGTCCTTTCCCGTTATTTTTACTGGCGTCTGCCCGTAGAACATTTTTGGAAATCACTATATGACAGGGGAAAGCTAACTGGTCGCACTCGAAAATACTCGAATATGGTGTTGAAGGGGTGCATGACCTATACAACACCTGTTATGTTCTATTCTACTCTGCGTGATAATACATGCAATTTTTTTTTACTGAATCCCGTAAAAATAACGGTAGAATAACTGGCAGCTGGTTGCCAGTTATTCTACCGTAAAATCTACGATTTTTTTACAGTGTGGGAAAATTCCATAAGTTACCGAGAGTCTCTAACCATTCCACCATGGTGCCTACAGACCACGGCATCAAGGTTACTCAGGCCGGAGTAGTTTCTGTCAGCTCATCTAAATAACACGTGAGGGGAGCGGTGGAGATATTGAGCATCGGTTCGTGTGTCTCCATCTTTCAATTATGAATACGACGGTATTTCCCCGGCCACCTGTCCATCCCCACCACTCCAATACCCTTTGAGACTTGTATGATTTAGTGAGAGGAAGATAGCCAGTATGTGTTGTAGCGGGATAGATGACCAGAAATTGATATCTCCACTCCACGTAGTCGAGGTTTTATATGTAATTACAAAAAACACCTAGACATGTGTCCAAAGTACACAGATGCCCCTGCCCAATGGTCTTTGCTGATCAGGCTGTTTCATTCGCCACGCACCCTAGCTCCGCCCACTCAACACAAGGGACTGACCCTTATGATTAAGAAGTCAAATTACAACTTGTATTGTAATGCTGAGTTATACACAACAAAATGCTTTAGGTCCTACCCCATAGCCCCCACCCTATCCAACCCAGTGATCTGAACACTTCACTTAAGGGACTGACCCTCAAGCCATAAAACATATACCTTGATAAAACCGACAAACATTTTCATCATCTCTGACACTATATACTTGTTCGAGTTTTTTTCTTGTGATTGGGGTCTGACAGGGAGGCCTCCTATTGCCTATTGCAAATAGCATATACATGAAATTAGTAAAGAGCTAGTCTGCGTTTTTACAAAACCAAATGCTACTGGTCAATTTCCTTTGTTTCGGGTAATAGTTTTTGCTTTTTCCGAGTAATTTGGGATGCAACAGGGAGAAGTACTTTTTTTCCATTTCTGTAAATAATGACATTTAATAGGTCTTTGACTTAAAAAATGGAGCACCAAATGTGGTAGCAAGTGCTTGAATGAAGTTAGATTCAGAAGCTAGACTACTAAGTAAGTTAGGAGCGGCTGTACATAGTTTAGTGGATAACACTCCGGACTACCAATCCAGGAGTCGCAAGATCGATCCCCCGCTTCTCCGGTCTTTCGGATGAGACTTTAAACCGAGGTCCCGTCTCCATATGACCTCGTTGTTGGTGGGACGTTAAACCCGAGTTCACTCACTCACTCACTAAGTCAGTTGTTCCCTTTGGCAATACAAGGCCGAATGTATGCCACAATCTGGACATTGTTTGGACATTGAGGGTCGGGTCCTAGTGCCCCTGACGGACAGATACCAACTCAGTCTAATGGTGACAAAAGGTGGTTCCTAGTACTAATTTTCACACCACCTTTACTCAGTATTAAGTCGGTCTAACGACACCTCCATACCCTTTGCAGATATCTCATGTTTAATTGGTCATAGTTATTTTGGTTTTGAAGTAAGCATATAAAATAGCCGAAGAACAGAACATGTGCAATATCAAAATGTATCTACTAGCAACTGTGACCTTGACCCTACAATCCTGAAATACGAACTCGTTGAAGGCATTGCCATACCCAATACTTGTATGAAAATATACGAAATCATTAAATAGATATTTTTGTCACATCCTGTAGCCTCGCTCCTAGCAGACTCAGTGGCCTGACTGCTCCATACAATGGACGGACCCTTGTGACTATGATTCATTTATTTAATATATAATCAATAAATATTTTCAACTTTCCAGCATCTACACCTACCTGAGTTATGATCAACAAACGTCTTAAACATGTTTCCTTTGGCCCCACCGCATAATCCCATCCCTGGCCTGATGCAAATGCCAAACAATGATTTCGTATAAACTATTTCATCTGTGATCATTATGCCCAATTTCTAACTTTCCAGAGCAAGTAATGGTAATCGATTTATGATTTTATTCCCATTTTGCATGTGTTCAATATGACCTGTTATACATTGTGACCCCTGGCCCCACCCAAGAGCAAGTCCCAGGGGCATCTCTACCATGAAGTCAAACATGTTAGTCTGGGTAAGCATCACAAATTTATCGAAGTAATGAGCTCCAAGAGAAACGCAGATGTGTTCAATATGACCTGTCATACATTGTGACCCCTGGCTCCACCTTATAGATTGTGACCCCCGGTCTCACCTAAGGGCAAGCCGCTGGGGCAACTGTACCACGAAGTCAAAGGTGGTTGTCGGGGTAAGTATAATACCAAATTTAAACTTTGTAGCATAAAAGGTCTCAAAGGTGTGAGCTACAAGAGAAACGCGGACTTGACGGTGGATGTAAACTTGAATCTCATCTTTAACATTTGTTAGACTCTGGTTTGGCGAAAAGCAGTATGCCCCACTCCTGCTTTTGGCAGGCGGGGGCATAAAAAGTCTGTCCAACAACGCAACAATTGACTGTCTCCCTCAACCCCACCCCCTCTCCCTCAATTCCTTTTACTAGTTATAAACGGATTGGGAAGATACACAGGCCGCTTTCCCTGACGCATTAGTACAACAAGTCAGTGAGGGTATGGGGTAACACCATAAGTCTATGCGCCAAACACGAGATATCATAACGAGCTATCTGGATAACACTATAAGTCTATGTGCCAAACACGATAGGTCATAATGAGCTATCTGGATAACACTATAAGTCTATGTGCCAAATACGGGGGGCTCAACCAGCTATCTGGATAACACCATAAGTCTATGCGCCAAATACGAGAGGTCATAACCAGCTATCTGGATAACGTCTATGTGCAAAATACGGGGAGCATAACGAGCTATCTGGATAACATCATAAGTCTATGCGCCAACTAAGAGAGCGGTCATAATGAGCTATCTGAATAACACCGTTAGTCTGCGCGACAAATACGAGATGTCATAACTAACTTTCTTGATAACACCATAAGTCTGTGCGCAAACTACGAGAATGCATCATGAGCTATCTGGAAAACATCAATAGTCTATGAGTCAAATACGAGAGGTGATAACTAACTATCTGGATAACACCAAACGTCTATGCGCCAAATACGAGAGGTCATCAAGAGCTACCTGGATAACACCGTTAGTCTATGCGCCAAATAGTCAGAGTCATAAGTAGCTATTGTTTATCTATCTCACGAATGAGATTCACTACGCCTTTTCGATAGTTTGTTTGGATAGACCATGGGTGGATGGATGACTTGTGATTTTACATCCTTTTTAACAGCATTTCAGTCATATGTGGACGTTGTGAGGGCGATATTTAAAGGCTGTGTGCAATGGAACCATGTTTCAGACAGTATTTCACTCAATGTCGGACCGTCTCCCAGAGAGAGAAATGATAGACGAGAGAAAAAAATCCAAACAACCCCCGACAGCACCTAATGCAAGCACAGGTTGCCCTTGTCCTACTTTTATCCAAATAAGCACTGAAAGGTATAACTTGCACTACCGCTTCGGCCAATAACCCCTTAAAGATAGATGAGCCGCGACACGACAAAAACAACAAAGTGGTTGTGCACCCAGCGCAGACTCAGATCAGCCTGGGCATCCGCCCAGTCTGGTCAGAGTCTTCGCTGTCCGCATGGAGGTAGATTAGACTCAACTTACCCTTTTAGCGCTTAGCGAAGCGTCTTATCAGACTAGGCGGATGCTCGGTTGATCCGAGTCTGTACGGGGCACACAATCACTTTGTTGGTTTTCTCGTGTCGCGGCTCAAATAAGAAATAAAAGATGAATAAGAAATAAACACAAATATTCTATATTTCAATTTGATTAAACATTATTTCTTGACCAAAATACAACACTGTACATAGAACAATTGTAAGTGCGAGGTCGCAGGCCATGTTATTAAGGTAGATTATATTATTCTTGCTGTATGTGTGGTGAGGGCGGAGAGGGGTGGGTGCAGAGGAGTAGGCTGCATATTCTTCTTCTTCTTCTTCTCTTATTTTTTTTTCTTTGTGAAAAAAGATGATTATCATCACAGCATGCGGGCCAACAACCACAAAACGTGATACTGGTAACCTGTTTTTGACGAAAAGGACGAGCGGCTAAGTTTTCAAAAGTGGATATTTTGCCGCACAGGGCCCAGTTGATCAAAGCATCGTTAGCCTAACGAGCTCGTTAAGAGGTCAACTCGTTAAGTGTTTTACAACTTCATTACCAAATATAATGATATTTTTGTTGAAAAAATCTGAGAAGCTTCTCACATTTTTTCAGCCAAAAATATTGGTGTATTTGAGATATTAACTTTTGAAATTTTAACGTCTCGTTAACTTTTTGAACAACCGGGCCCAGTACTTTCAGTACTTTGATTACGTTTGATTTCACCCATATGATATGACATTTTAACAGGGTGCTGTGATGATAAAAGCGATATTTTTTAAACTTACCGCATTTCCCTTAGGTATTGGAATAGAGAGATTCCTGCGCAAATAGTCTATACCAGTCTCAAACTGTTCTTCTAGAGCAGTCTGATCAGGATCAGCAGTCCATGCCTTTCTGTCAGGAAATTAAAAAGTCGAGTTATATTAGCACCCAGAAACTCAGTGTTAAAATAAGTACTTGGAGCAGTGCCCCTATGTTAGGAGAAGGAAAGGTAGCAAAATGTTACGGGATTATCTTTTACTCGCCTAGTCGTGAGAAAAAGTGTATTTGGGATAGCCGAGCTAAGCATGCATAGACCAGCCTGCGCAAATGCGCAGTCTGTTCAGGGCATGCGCAGCTCGTTAGCTGAAAACATGGTCCAGTTATTGTCTGGACAACGCACGGATGATCTGTCCAGACCGCTCGTGTACGCAAGTTAGCCTGCGCATGCGAAATTTGCATTTTTTTCTCACACTGTAGCACAAAAGAAACGCCACATTCAATTTATTTACTGAAGCCGCGACACGACAAAACCAACAATATGGTTGTGCGCCCAGCGCAGACTCAGATCTGCCTGGGCATTCGCCCAGTCTGATCAGAGTCTTCGCTGTCCGCATGGAGGTGGCTTAGACCCTTAGCTACCATTTGAGCTCTTAACGAAGAGTCTTATCAAACTGAGCAGATGCCAAGGCTGATCTGAGTCTGCGCTGGGCGCACAACCACATTGTTGGTTTTGTCGTGTCGCGGCTCAAAATTTTATTTATTTATTGTTTTATTTTATTTTAATTTTTTGTTTGTTGTGTGCCGTTTTTCTAACATCGTTGCACAAAACAAATGCCACTTTTAGTTTTGTTGTCAAAATTTTCTTTGACTACTCCATGCGAGAAAACCACGTTTGAAAAAATAGTAATAATAATGTAACATAATTATCAAGATTGCTATAACGTCAAATAACATTATAATTTGTCGGTCATTGATAACGGAGAATTAAATTATTTGAAGATGAAATATAGGTTTCAGAAAATCATTTTTCCATTGTGTGAATTTCAGGTAGTATCTCACTTATATGTAGAAAGATGCATGATATACACTATATGCCATGCTCTTTTCGAATTATAAGTGAGATGATGCCATAAATCTGTTACCATGGCAACAATGGTATTACCAACTCTTGTGCTTCGTACCTTGGCTGAATCATGAACGTCTCGATGACGTCACTCAGACATCAATATGAGCTCTTAGTTGCTACGGTAACAGATACATGACATCATTGGTTCCGGAGCATGGCAAGCAGTGGTTGCCATGCCCCGCCAGTTTTTCAATGACATTACAAATTGAAATTCTTCAACAGAAGCTTCAGATTTTCTCAAACAAATAATTATTCTCAAGTTATTCAATTCTGTGTTTGATATGCCATGTTTTCAGTGTTATAATTTTATGATGAATGGGAACATATAGATGTTTATCCGCCATTTTTTTTATCAAAGAGAAACAGTTTTTGTGAATCCGGACGGGGAGCCCCTAAAAATATGCAATCTCTTAAGGAAAGAGAATTCGCTCCTCTACTTTAAGTGTTGAGTCACACTGAAAACCAACAAAGTGGCTGTGCGCCCAGCGCAGACTCAAATCAGCCTGGGCATCCGCCCAGTCTGATCAGAGACTTCGCTGTCCGCAAAGAGGTAGCTTAGACTCTTAAAACTACCCTTTGAGCGCTTAGCAAAGACTCTGATCGGACTGGGAGGATGCACTGGCTGATCTGAGTCTGCGCTGGGTGCATAACCACTTTGTTGGTTGTCTCGTGTCACGGCTCAAATGAGAATGGCGAAGACACAACCACAGAAACTGAAAGCATTTATCTTTTATTTATCAGTATATGTGGTAAAGTCGATAAAGACAATAAAAAAGGTTTAAAACAATATGAGTTCGGAAGACGACAAATTAATTGAGGAATTTAATAAGAAATTTCCTTACAAGGTATTTTATTTGTTTGTATACTGTTACACTTGAAACTCAGCAATGTCGATATAACAAGGTTGTGACAAAATGGTAAAATAGAAACTGAAGAAAATAAATAATAGATGCTCTTCTGACTGCATTTTACTTCCGCTTAATGAAACGATTATGCTACCAAACCCTTCAAAGTTAAATGAAATTAGCATAAATTTATCCTCATACTGAAACATTTGTTCATAGACAGAAACAGAACAACTCTCTCTCTCTCTCTCTCTCTCTCTCTCGCTCTCTCTCTCTCTCTCTCAATGCGAAGGCTTAACACGAAACGGTATGTCTCCGTCCATTTTTCTGCTTGGCGATCTGCCTCTCTCTCTCTCTGTCTGTTTCTCTCCCTCTCTCTGGGTCTTTTATTGTGCCACTAGTGACCTCATGCCCTCTCTCCGTCCTTCTGTCTGCTCTCCCTCTCCCTCCCTCTCTCTCTCTCTCTCTCTCTCTCTCTCTCTCTCTGTGAGAAGGATTGTTTCGGTTTCAATTACCAGGGCAGTTGGGTATGGTGGTTGGGCGATGGTGCAGGATATAACTTCCAGTGTCGGGGCGTCCTACTTATTAGGATAAAAGTAGGGAAGGGCCTACTGGGCTTGCAGTAGGTGCGGGCGGTGTTGTTTGAAAATTGTTACTTTCGTCTATCATTTCTCTTTTCTTTCTCCCTCTCTGTCGGAGACGGCCCGATATAGACTGAAATACTGTCTCAAAGAGCCGTTAAACCCAAAACAACCATCCCACCAACCAACCAACCAACCAGGGCAGTTAAAGAAGAGAAGTTGATTAAATTCTAATGAGAGACTGAGTATGTTGACCTCAGAGGTACAAATCTCTGAGCAAACAGTGGCGATCCAGCCCAGAATGCTCCTTTTATATGATTGGAGCTTGTGCTGTTTGTCGCTTCCTAGAAAAACAATTGACACACCGCTTGATAAGAAAGATATGCTTTAAGGTTCATGAGTGCACGTTCATGATTTTCCACCATTTTTACATCTCGTTAACAACTTTTCATTCAGAGCTCCAGATAAGAGAGGGTTTTGAGGCTCATTCAAAGATAAATTTTCTTATTTCTCAATAAAAGCATTATGTTTTGACACCTAATTAGAACCGACTCGCCGAGTCGGTTCTAATGAGGGTCACACCTAATGTTATTTTGAAGAATTGTGGAAAATTATCCCTAAATTACCCCTGCTACCCCTTTTTATCTGGAGCACTGTTTTTATTGTTTTGTTATGTTTTTCTTTTTTGCCCCCGCCCCGAACCCCTCCCCTTCCTCTCCATGCCCTTATAAGATGGGTCTATTCTTAAACAAAAATTACGGAAGTATTTTTTTCCTTTTTAAGATTTGATCCTCATTTAGACAGGAGGCAAAAAAAAATGAAAATAAAAATAAAATGAAATGAAATGGCAGATTTGCTTTCCCTGAGAGGTTACCCAATCGCTTTAACCCATTCCATTTGGGATACCCCTTTAGGGAAAGGCAAACAGTTTGGATCCAGATCAGGCTTGAGATCCAAACTCTTTACCGCTTAGACATCATTTCTACAAGAGTAAGTGACCTCTTAAAGCTTTATCGAAATGAATAAGTGGGTGCCTGTATGTTGGGATATCGAAGGACACAAGCATATAACTCTCGAAGTTGGGATTTGTCGAATGACACAAGAAAGTAACTCCCGAAGATGGGGTAAACGAAGGACACAAGCTTTTATAGTGGGGAATATTATTTCCGAGGTTGGAACATTGATGCACACGAGCTTGCGATCAGTGTCCTTCCAAACTATCCGAACGAGATCACCCATAATAATTGAGTCGTGACACGAGAAAACCAACAAAGTGGTAGTGCGCCAAGCTCATACTCGCACTAGTATGGAACGCCTTTACTGCCTCATTGTGTCTGCTTTAGTACTATTATGTGAACACTTCATTCTGCTCTGAGCTTTCATCATTATGTTGGATCCAGTTGATATTATGTAATGCATACGTACCGTTATATCATGGGCAAACATCGTGGTATCCTGCGACTTCATTATGATGTCGGGTGCACATGATATTATGCTACGTATACAAACCATTATGTAATAGTCAGACATCATTGTATCCTGTGTTTTCATAATCATATTTGGTGAAGATGACATTATATTATGTAAACACACCATTATGTCAGGGACAAACGTCCTTGTATCCTGTAATTTCACCATTATGTTGGGAGAACATACTATGTTTTGTATACATATCATTATATCACGAACAAAATCACCGTATTCTACGATTTCTACATTATGATTGATGCATAAGATATTTTGTTGTAATTACATACCATTATACCACAGACAAACGCCATTGTATCATGTGATTTCATCATTATTAGATGCACATGACATGATGTTACGCGAACATACCATTATTTCAAGAGCAAACGTATTTTTGTCGAATGCTAAGTCTATTATATAGTGTACAAATTCATTTTCATTCTTTGAGCATACAGATTCTATTATATGCTATTATAACTAGTCTCTTTAGCGGTATTCAGTTTCTATATTTTACGGTGCGATATGCCTATCGCGTCTAAGCGACATTTTATTCTGCCGCTTCGTCGTTGTATCCTAGGCGGACTTTTAAATTCGATCGATTTTGAAAGGTAACACCGGACAGTTAGAGTGCTTAAACAAGGTAGCTTATTTTTAAAAGAAGCTAAAGTGAGGACCGCAGCTTTAATCTGAGTCGGATTTGAATTTGGTTGTTTTGGTTTTAACGGCTCTTTGAGACAGTATTTTAGTCTATATCGAGCTGTCTCCCAGAAAGAGGGAAAACGAAAAGGGATAGGATAGGGGAGAGAAAAATATCCAGACAGGCCACACCCACACCTTCAGATCTTCTAGCATAGTTGGCCCTTGCCCTACTGCATAGGACGCCACGGCACTGAAAGTTACCCAGCACCATCGTCCGACCACAACCACCCCAAGAGTCGCGTTTGAATTGTGCTCGAATAAATCAGGGTTTTATCGAAATGGTAATGAAAACTATCATTAATTAAGTGGTTTCATTTGACGTCTCATTAGAATCGCCTTAATGGAGTGGTTCTGAAGATATACAGATACACAGGTTGAGGAATAATATATCTGCTAATCCATTGGGACTCGCTCAGTCTGAAAATAGTGTCAATTTTCAATATCTTGAGTCAAATAAGACCTAAAAGTAATACCTTTTTCTCCGGAATTTCTGAAAGCACTGTGCCAGGGTGTATATGTGGTGTGTTTGGGACAGAGGAGGGGGTGGGGATATTGCTTCATATGCGAAAAAAGTTGAGCACTTCTCACGGGTATGGGCAAAAAGTATAGCTTCTATTATAGATTCATGGGGTAAGAAAAGAATCCGAAGTTTATGACATAATTTTTGTCTGCGCACTTATTTCAGTTCGCGACGAACAATATGCCTATATATTTCTGATATCGTTTAGAAAACGTTAATTATTGATCAGTAAAAGTAATCCAGTGTAGCCACCATGGTGTGCTTTATAATACCTAGCTACCTTAAAATCCGAACAAAAATAACACTAAGATTCGTTCCCAGTGGCTGCCTAAAGATTGATAAAAGGGAAAAATAATTTAACTCAGAATTGCCTCACCTTCACCAATATTTTTATACACGGATGACTATTATCATACTGAAAATCAACTTCCCGATAAGTTGGAAAATGACATACACAAACAAGGGGCAGAACAGACAATTTTTAATGGAATATGCCCAAAAGTTACTCAACCCTAATACATCCTACCCCAAAATTGTATTCAAAATACCATCACCCCAGCTCATACAGTTCTTGAGAAATCATGGTAAGATTTTGGTTTATTTTCGACAAAGGGGAGCTAACTGTAAAGTGAATCAGAAGTTGGAAGAATGAAAAATTCAAACAAGGACACTGACTTATTTATTTTGGAATTGTATTTTAAAGTTTATCGATTCTGGAACGTTTTACATCCTATCTGTGTACTAAATATCATCACCCTAGCTCATATACTTCTTGAGATATTGTGGGAGCAAGATTTCTTTTTAATGTTTGACAATCTGTGAAAGTACAAGTTCGTAGTAGGAGGAAAACTATTTGTCTGGTCAATTTTTTTATCTATTCTATATGAAATTTCAAACCCCTACTTTTAGTGGTTCTTGAGCCCAGTAACCGCAAAATTGTTGACTAAAAGGGGCTATTATTCTGTAACTATTGGATTTAGAGTTATCTGACCTTATAAAATATTTAATACATCATGGACCTCTGCAAAATATCAAAAAGTCTGCTTTCTAGGTCAAGCGGATCAGAAGTTGGATAAATGCAAAATTCAAACAAGGGGCAAATAGACGAATGGACGAACAGACAAGGCAAAACTAACATGCCTGTTATATACAATACAATGACACGTGAACACAACATAAAGACGTAAGACCATAATATAATGGTGTGTGGACATAACCTAATGTCAACAGCACTCACCAAAATGACGTATGGCTAGGATGTAATCACGAATCGACACAATGAAAAGAAATTTGTAGACAACACAATGGCGTGTTAACAAAACATAAAGGCGTAAGACCATAATACAACGGTGTGTGTACATATCAAAATAACAACTGCCCCCGACATAATGAAGTATGACCAGGATATAACGATTAACCGACACAATGAAAAGGCTTTTATACACAACAAAATGACATGTGAATACAAAATAAAGGCATAAGACCATAATGCAACGGTGTGTGTAGATAACATAATAAAAACTGCACCCAACATAAGACGTATGGCCAGGATATAATGACGACCCCACACAATGAAAAGAGATTTGTATACAACACAATGACATCTGTACCCAACATCAAGACATAAGAGCATAATACAATGGTGTGTGTACATATCATAATAACAACTGCACCCAACAAAATGACGTATAGCCAGGATATAATGATGAACCGACACAATGAAAAGACATTTCTATACAGCACAATGACATGTGTGCCCAACATAAAGGCATAAGACCATAATACAATGGTGCGTGTACCTAACACAATAACAACTGCACCCAACATAATGACGTGTGGCCAGGAAATAATGATGAACCGACACAATAAAAACTCATCTGTATACAACATAATGACATGTGAACACAACACACAGTTGTATGCGCATGATATATTGGTATCTGCGGATATCATAATAACATTTGCACCCAACATAATAATATTTGACCAGGATATAATGATGGGCTGACACGATAACACTAAAACAGATACATGGAGGCAGTAAAGGCGTTCCATACACTAGCCAGGGCAGCCGCCTAGTCTGGTCAGACTTTTCGCTAATCGCTTAAAGGGTAGCTAAGGGTCTAAACTACCTCCATGCGGACAGCGATGTTGGGTGGATGCCCAGGCTGATCTGAGTCTACGCTGGGCGCACAACCACTTTTTTTGGTTTTCTCGTGTCGCGGCTCATTATTATGTGTATAACATAAGACATAACGTAAAAGTTCTAAAAATTGGTGCACCTTAGGTATTTACCGTCCTTGCCCTGAAAATGGAACAGTTTGGTTTTACAGTGCTGCAATGCATACAAAATACGCAGTTGGAATGGCAAAAGGTGCATATTCCCCAGGAGTAGTCTGGTCTGGGTTTGCAATGATTTCTGGGATGTCTGTCCCAGTCCTTAGACTTTTTACAGTAGGGTCGAGTTCGGTAACTTCGGACAACGGGTAAATTCGGACATACCATTGCAAACAGTGACAATTCAGATGAAACGGCTCTTAATGAGCCGTCTCATCAGGATTTTCACTGTTTTGTCAAGTTGATTTTGTTTTAATTCCAAACAACTGACATATAGGAAACAATGTAACTGTCCGAATTAACCTGCTGTCCGAATTTACCTGACTTGACCCAAGATTTTTTGTCTATATTTCAGGTTGAGCTGCACGTTCATCTTGACGGGGCAGTCCGGCCCGAAACCATTTTAGAAATAGCAGCGTAAGTTGCGTGTAGGGTAAAGTCGGGTAAATTCGGACAGCGGATAAATTCGGACAGTGACATTGTTTCCTCTATATGTCAGTTGTTTGGAATTAAAACAAAATTAACTGGGTAAACAGTGAAAATTCAGATGAGACTGCTCATTATCGGCCGTCCCATTGGATTTTCATTGTTTGCAATGGGATGTCCGAATTAACTCGCTGTCCGAAGTTACCCGACTTTACCCTAATTTGCACTGTAAAATTTCCGTAGATTTTATGGTAAAATACCTGACATCTGGCTGCCAATTTTGATACCGTTATTTTTACGGGCGTCTACCTGTATGACCAGAACACTACTTGTTTTATTCTACCCTTCTCTTCTAATGTTTACGGACACGCGTAAAAATTTCGGGAAATGGACTGGCAGGTGGTTGCCAGTTATTTAACCGTCAAATCAACGGAAACTTTTTACAGTGTGTGTATAAAAAGGCTGGGAGTACTACAAATATATTTTTGGAATAAACTTTATTTATTTTTATTTATTTATTTATCTTTGTGGATTTGATGGATATGTAAACGCCGGCGAATCACCATGATAGACCTTCCCCGTCATTTCCCTATAAAAATAAAAACTCGAAAATAAGATGACTCTTTTTTAAAGTGCCAATTACAACAGAGAAACATTATTCTGTCACTTGTGAGTCAGGATACACTAAGTTGCAACAAAGATGCATCATTTTGTCACAACTGGGCCCCGAATTATAGACCTGTGCAGTGGATAGTATCAATAACAATTGTGTAAGTAGTATAGGATGCCACTCTGGCCTCATCCCGTCCGACGGTATGAGGCCAGAGCGGCATCCTATACTACTTGTGTAGTTTCTTTTGAATCTGAGTAGGATTATTTTCTTCAACAGCGAGAGGGGCGTGCTTGAAAACCTGCCTCACAAAACAGTCGAACAGTTTACAAAAGATGTGGTACACAGAGTGCCTAGTAGTCTAGAGGAGGTCCTATTGTCCTTCAGCTATTTCATGCCTATAATTACGTAAGTATGATGTCATCTTTGCCGTAAAGACGTTTCTCTCACTTTATCTTGAGGTCAACAGGGGAAGCAACTCTTGCTATTTCTAAGCTTGCCCCAGGGGAATTTACTCAAGGTCAACAACTCTTGTCATTTTATATCTGCCTTCCTTTTCAACAGGATCAACTATTACAGGAAAGAATTTGCTCCTCCTCTAGGAGCAAATTCTTTCCTTCAAGAGTAGATCCTATTTTGGAAGGACTCCGTCGTCCGGGGAAGCAAATTAAGTCACAAAGATCGTTTCCATTATAAACATTGCAGAAAAAATGGAGGTATTTCCGATTGTAAGTTTCCTGTTCCTATTGTCTTCTTCCCCACTTTTTTTATCTGAACAACACGGTTAAATTACCTTCGTTCATATTTGTTGTGTGAACATTTATTGCATTTGATGTCCATAAAATTAGTTTTGGTACAAATTTTCAAAAAATATCCGGTGTGGGAAAATTCGTAATACAGTTGACTCTCGTTGTCACAAACACTGATATCTCAAAGTACCCTCTTATAATTAAAGAATATAGTTAAGACGTGTTTTTCCTATTATTCTTTACAGTTCAACACCTGTTATCTCAAACAACGGATTACGCAAAGTAACTTTTCTGGCCCAAATTTCTTGGGCCAGAAAATTTACTTTAAGATATCAGCTGTTTGAGTAGAACTTTGACTTTAAGATATCGCGAGTTCAGTGTATTTAGTTTAAATTAGTTATTGTCTGACTAGCTCCATGGTCTTGGTTGATGAGTGGCACACCAAACACTTATGGTCCCGGGATGGCGATGACCATAATGATTATATCAACACAATCTCGGGAATAGCTTGTGCCAGTTCCTAGAACTGGAATTTGATTCATTATTGTATTTGAGCCGCAACACGAGAAAACAAACAAAATGTCATGTGCGCCCAGTGGAGACTCGGATCAGCCTGGGCATCGGCCCAGGCTGATCAGAGCCTTTGCTGTGCGCTTAAATGGTACCTAAGTGAAGCTAGCTCCATGCGGACAGCGAAGTGGGCGGATGCCCAGGCTGATTTGAGTCTTCGCTGGGCGCACATGCCACTTTCCTATGTTTAGTTTCTCGTGTCTTCTGTTTCAGGGGTAGCAGCTCAGCATTAACTAGAGTTGCTTATGAATTTTGCGAAGATTCAGCAAAGCACAATATAAAATACACAGAGGTGCGTTATTGTCCCCATCTCTTCTCAGACTCGGTAGACGATCCTGAAAATGCCAAAATTAAAGGGGATTTCACTCCTAGAGACGCCGTGGTGGCGATCAATGAAGGACTTGCTAGAGGAATGAAAGACTTTGGGATAAAAGTGTATACCATTTTGTGTTGTATGACGCACAGACCTGGTAAGATCATGACTAATTTTGTTAATTTCATCTGATGGAATTCGGTAACGTGGTTTGAGTTTATAGCTACGTTAAGTTTTAAAAGCCCCTGGCGCTTTCTAAGACAATTTGAGCCACGACATGAGAAAACCAACAATGTGGCTGTGCGCCCATCGCAGACTCAGATCAGCCTGGGTATCCGCACAGTCTGACCAGACGGTCCAGAGTCTTCGCTGTCCGTATGAAGGTAGCAAAGACTCTTAGCTTCCCTTTCAGCGCTTTGCGAAGAGTCTGATCAGACTGGGTGGATGCCCAGGCTGATCTGAGTATGCGCTGGGCACACAGCCACATTGTTGGTTTTCTCGTGTCGCGGCTCATTTGTCTTTTACAGTTTCTCTTTGTTATATTGCTATAAATGGGTATAATTTCAAGGGAAGCAATTCTGCTATTTTCATTTTACCACCCTTTGTGATAGGGGGTCAACTCTTAAATGAAAGTGAGTGAGTGAGTGAACTCGGGTTTAACGTCCCATCAACAACGAGGTCATATGGATACGGGACCTCGGTTTAAAGTCTCATCCGAAAGACTGGAGAAGCGGGGGGTTGATCGTGCGACCCCTGGATTGGTAGTCCGGAGTGTTATCCATTTAAATGAAAGAATTTGCTTCAATTGTAGTGTCACAGAGTATAGGCTCAGTATGCCATACACTTGTACTGCCTTGCGGTACAAGCCGGCTTTCATAGCGACGTGATAGAGTGTTCGCATTTAGATCAAAGGGTCCCTGGATTGATCCTCGGCCGGGGCGTTGAGATTTTTAAGAGTCCGTGACAGGAGTAAAATTTCAGAACATTTTTCGTCCAAACTGTATCGTATTGAGAAGTCAAAGACTAGAGGGCAAACAGTGTAGATACAGATTATCGTCATCTGAATCAATGTTGTTTGCAGATACAACTTTTTTTCATTTTTTATTTTATTTTGGCGCTTTCGGTGCTTTTATTATTATCATCATTATTATTACTCCACGTTTTACATGACATAGATCCCATCAGGCACATGACGTCGTAATGACGTTGCACTGACGTCATGTGCCCGCTGACTAGTTTTCAACTGCAACTGTAAGCAAGTGTCCGAAAGGGCTACATGTCTGAAGAGGAATGGGTACACATTAAAGGAAAACTCTCTAAAATGTGTTTATATTTGTCTCATTTTGACCACTGTCGCTAAATCACGCGACTCCACTGTCGCTAAATCACGCGACTTTTTGATGCCATTTACGGACTTTCTGTATGTAAACAAGTACAACCGGAGTCTGTATTTTTCCTGATATTTTTCTTATAAAACACACTGACATTGTATAAAGTCCAGAGTTCTGGGCTTAACTTCGGCAATTTGATGGTGCATGCTAGGAAACACATGTTGTTTAGTAAGGTACAAATGCTCGCCCAAAACTGTTTTCTTCGATCTTCTGGGATTTTGAGAGAGCATTTTGTCTTCACCAAGCGAGACGTGCCTTCAATGCTAGCAGTATCGAGTAGCGGAAATTAAGCCCTGTACTATGCAATTTACCCAATATCATTGTGTTAGATCTGTGATAAGAAAACTAGTTTACGTACAAAAGTCTGTGAACGGTATCAAAAAGTCACGTGGGTTAGCTACACTGTTGACAATATGGACCAGCTCTTAAAGAAAATAATTTTTCAAGCAGATTCTTCGCTTTATGAGTAGACCCCGTTTGGTAGGGCTTCATCTTACTGGGGCCGTATTTATAAAACGACTTGAGTGGTTGCTATGCTGTTGCTAAGGCTAAATTTCTTTGAAGGAGATTCCCTTCAACTATGAAATTTGCTCTGGAAGAACAGCCTGAAAAAGACTGTTCCTCCAGAGCACATCTCATAGTTGTAGAGAACCTCCTTTGTACAGATTAAGCCTTAGCAACAGCATAGCAACGACTTAAGTAGTTTTATAAATACGACCCCTGGCTGTTTCCCCTTTGTAAAAATGGCGGAAAACATGAAGCTGTAGGCATGGTCCGTAAGAATCCTTTTCTAGTCCTTTACTTTCAGATTGGTCGAAGGAAGTTCTAGAGCTATGTAAAGAATTTAAAAACGAAGGCATAGTTGGCATTGATTTGGCGGGTCAAGAATTTCACCCCGGGGCAGACCCTGACGATTGCGAACACAAGAAAGCATTTGCGGTAAGTTGCAGCGTTAATGACAATATATCCCAATAGTTAAAAGATTGGCAATGATACAATCAAATACCACATCCCGCCCTCTAAACCAAAAGGGAAAGAAACACACACACAAATTGACACAAGTTTACGAAAGACATGCACGGTAAATTGAATGAACAGCTCTTTCCAAAAACAGGTGGTCATGCAGCTACCCTAATTGAAAACAGCACCAAGATATATTTTAGCTCGCCTGAACGGAATTCAGGAAGAGCTATTGTACTACCCCCGGCGTCGGCGTTGGCGTCGGCGGCGACGTCGGCGTTAGCAAAATGTTAAAGTTTTACGTTAAAGTTTTTAGGTGATGGGCAAGGCGCTGTCAAGCGAGCTATCCTGTCCCGCTGACAGGTATTGTTACTTATTTTCTATTTTGAATTACAAAACAAGACAGAACAGAAAGTAGAATGGGGAGCTATTCAGGTGACCATATTGCTGGCACATTTTATTCTATTCTGTTCTATTCCATTACCTTGTAAGGTCGTTGGGGCACCACAGATGACTTCGAAACGATCCCTTTCCACCTTGTTCTGTTTTCAGCTGCCCTATTTGAGCTTGCAAAGTCCATTCCTGTCCATTCTTTAATATTGTCTTCCCACCTCTTCTTCGGTCTACCTCTTCTTCTTTTTCCTTTCACTGTGCCTTTTAGGATCGTCTTTGCTAAACCAGAAGACCTTGAGGCATGGCAACACCACTAAGTGGACATAACAGCATGTAACATTGAGGTACCACAATAAAAGTACATGTACCGCCTTGGAACGATCAGCAATAGACTACTGGAGGGCTTAACTAGTATTACTAGATCCAAACCCTCGCCGTTTGCTTGCTCAGAGATTCGACCCAACAGGCACACAACGTTGAATCAACATAGAATCTACGTTGATTCAACGTCATGACGTTGAATCAACGTAGATTCAATGTTGATTAAATGGCGTGTGCCCAGTGAGGAAACATTAAATTAGCTGTTTGGTCCAACTAGCCAGCCAGAGTCTCGAACTTGCTCCACAGTTCATCTGAGGAAGATCTACTGAAAGCAGTGATGCATAATTAGCCATATTTAATGTAACCTATATTTCACGGTTGATTGAACATTGAAAAAATATTTACCTGTTGTGTTTAGCTCAGTTTTCTGGTAATCTAAAGGGCTAGAGTCTTACATCTGGGGAATGTTTAAAGCTTGTCAACTCAGCAATAAAATAGGTACCTTTTCGAATCAGGGAAGGTTAAAGACAGCTAAAAAAGAGGGATTGTCTTCTCTTATATGCTGTGCCCAAAATATATTTGGCCTCTAAAACCGTCACAAGTCTACGAGAAACCTTTTCCCTCATATCAGAGCGCCGTGCAAGAGCAAGTTTCGACAAAGCTGTTTCTCCGTAAAGGGTACGTACAATTTTCAATAAGTGACACAGATTTTTTAATTATATTTTTATTATTACAATTGGTGTCAATTTATTTTGCTTTATTTTATTCGTTTATTTATTTATTTATTTACTTTTTTATTTTAATTTTCATTTTTTTATTTATATATTTTTTCATATTACAAGAAACGAAAACTATTTAGATTTCTTAATCTATAATATGAGCAGCCGCCACCGGTCTCAATCCAATATCGTAGACAGTGTACATCCTCTTTTCAAAGAAATACCACTAAAGAAGAAGAATCCCAGCAGGCACAAAGTCATGACGATGTAATGACGTCGTACTGACGTAGATGCGACGTGATAACATCGCATCTACGTCAGTTTGACGTCATTCCGACGCCACGTGCCCGATGAGATGTTAAAAGTAGAATGTAAAATAAGAAGAATATGACGGCGTATCGATACATTTTCAGGGGAAGCAACTCTGTCATTTTCATTTGTACCTCCTTTCTCAGTGGGGCTCATCTCTGAGAGGAATGCTCCTGTGGGAGCAAATTCTGTCCTTTAAGCGTAGATTCCATTTTGTTAGAGCTTTGTCATCCAGAGAAGCAGGAAGTCGCAAAAGTTCCCTCTTTAGAAAATGGTAAACATGGAAATGTGCCAAATGACCTTTTTTGTCATTTTGCACATTTCCTTGTTTACCATTTTATGATCTTTTTGGTCATTTGGCACATTTCCTTGTTTACCATATTATGACTTTGTGTTGTCATTTTGCACATTTCCTTGTTTACAATTTTATGACCTTTTTTGGTCATTTGGCACATTTCCTTGTTTACCATTTCATGATATAGTTTTTTGGTCATTTGGCACATTTCCTTGTTTACCATTTTATGATATATATATATATATATATATATATATATATATATATATATATATATATATATATATATATATATATATATATTTTTTTTTTTGGGGGGGGGTCATTTGGCACACTTTCTTGTTTACCATTTTATGACATTTTTTGTCATTTGGCACATTTCCTTGTTTACCATCTTATGTCCTTTTTTGGTCATTTGCCACATTTCCTTATTTACCATTTCTGTTAAAGAAAGTGTTTGCACCAAAGTTATTCATTTGATCGCAGTCTGAAATGAGAAGCAGTGCGAATTCTTCAGGCTGAGAGTTGTTTCCCTTGCATATTTATATCTTTACCTTAATTTTTGTATACCCTAGGAGGCAAAACTTTATGGAATAAACAGGACAGTGCACGCTGGAGAGGTTGGAACATACGCAGCCGTAACAGATGTAAGTAAAATGAGCCGCGACACAAGAAAACCAACAAAGGAGTTGTGCGCCCAGCGCAGCCTCAGATCAGCCTGGGCATCCGCCCAGTCTGATCAGAGACTTCGCTTTCTGCACGGAGGTAGCTTAGACCCTTAGCTACCCTTTAAGTGCTCATTGAAGAATCTGCTCAGATTGGGCGGATGCCCAGGCTGATCTGAGTCTGTGCTGGGCGCATAACTACTTTGTTTGTTTTCTCCTGTTTCGGCTCATTAAATATTATGAAGTAAACATGGATAGTCATTTAACAACAGTCCTAGGTCATTTCGGGCAGTGGTTGGCGTGTTCTCGGCACCGCATCTCTTTTCATTTTAGAGTAGATACCTTTAAAAGAGCTAAATGTAATCCAGAAAAGCAAACAGCACTACACAATAGTTATTTCCCTATGTAAAAATGGCGGAAAGCATGCAGGGGTATCCATACATCTTAAGGTTCGGGAAAAATAAAACTTTCGCGAATATTTTCTAATTATCGGTAAAACTTTCGCGAATATTTCCTAATTTACGGTAATACTTTCGCGGATATTTTCCTAATGTACGGTATTTTGCAAATACCGTTAATTAGAAAATGTTCCGGCGAAAGGGCGCATGATAATCTCCGGTATTCCCGGTATCCATGTCCCGGTATTCATGGGGGGGGTACATGGGTTTGGCAGGGTATAGATTCAACACTACCGCACAGAATTTCATAAAATTGGTGTCATTTGAAAGGCAATTCACCAATCTATAATATGAAATAAAATTTTGTTCAAATTTATTTTATTTTCTTCTATTTATTTGCAACTAAAGTCCCGGTATCCGGATTTTGTTGTCCCGGTATCCATGGGGTAGGCATGTTTAACTTCAAATAAAATCCAAACTACTGGACCGAATTTAGCATAGTAAATATCAGATAAAAGATAATGTTTTAGTCTAAACACTACATTTAAAGTTTGTAAATTTAGCTATGTTATTTTGCAGAAATAATGTTTCAAAGTCCCGGTATCGGTATTTTTTGTCCCGGTATCCATGTGGTAGCTATCATTTGCCTTATATAAAACCTAAACTACTGAACCGAATTTCAAAAGTAGAATATCAGTGTACAGGCAATGTTTATATCTTAAAGAAACATTAGAATTTTACAAAATTTACCAGTTTATTTGGTAGCAATAATGCTTCAAAGTCCCGGTATCCGCTCTTTTCATTCCCGGTATCCATTGGTATGATGTATGTGACGTGAAATAAGATCATAATTTCCGAGTTAAAATTAATTAAAATTGCATTAACAGAACTATTTTTGTAATAAATAAAGGTTAAGATAGATTCAACGTGCTTCAGCAGCCGTATACCACCAACATCCTGATATTCGGATAATGGTAGGGCACGGACCGACCGTGTTTGCAGCAGGTGCGGGATGGTGGTTATTTAGACTTTTTTGTACTCTCATCTATCTGGTCCATTCTTTTTCTTTCTCCCTCTGTCTAGGAGACGGTATGATATAGACTGATTGTCTCAAAGAGCCGTTATATCCAAAACAATTTAACGTGCTTCAACAGTGTATCAACAAATGGACTGGCATGACTTGTATCATGAATGGTAATCATTGGATATATTGAATGGAAACTGCGAACAGGAGACCTTCATCGGCTAGCGTTTTCATGAGAACCCTCTATTTTCCAGACAACCAAAAGCCAAGAAACTGACCAGCATGAGTGGATACGCAAGCTGATCAGAATCCCAATCTTAATGCAATCCATGTTAGGTAGAGCATAAAAATATTATGTTTACAGTTGTCGAACAAGGATAATTTCATAGGGTAGGCAGTTCGGTTTTTTTTTATTCCTGCAAAACGTAAAAGCAGCCCAAATACTACATAACATGTTAAAATATCATATTAATTATCCATATTACATACGAAGAAAACAGCATCCTACAAGATGAACGAACCTAATTTACCCACAAATGGAGCACCCATGAAGTGCTAGTGGAAAGGCAAGCAGTGTAGACCCAGGTCAGACTGCTCTCCAGGAGCAGTCTGATCTGGATCTGCACTGTTCAGCCCAGACCTGTTTGTCTTACTATTTACGTTGATCGCCATGACATTCGCTGTTCATAAAAAAAAAACTTGTCAGATAAATTATACGGTAATTAAATAATATGTAAATAAAATATATGGACAAAAATCGTTCTGAGAGCCAAAAAAAAAAAAAACGTCCGCAACTTTCTACGCCACCTGGAGTAATGTGTGGATTCTGTTGGATATTTGCACTAGCATAGAAAATAAGGGTGCTGATCGAAAATGTAAAAATGACCGCACTGTTTTACTTCCTATTTCAATAAAAAATATATCAGTGAAATGCTGAATAATTGTAGTTTTCGGAATGAACACGGAAAATTTTCATTTTATGAAAAAAAGAGACATATGCGGGTAAAAACTTTGATCAACGCAGTAAAAAGGTCATGATTTACTATATATTCTATACATTTTGAGGGTAGTCAACTTAAACTAAAAAATGACCGCGGTATTTCTTATGCAATCTTTTCAAAAATTATATCAGGCTGTTCGCAAATTAATGCGGTTTTTGAAATGAACACGGAAAAATGGATTTGAATATAAGGAAAAATAAAATAAGAAGAAAAAGATGACTTGCCCATATCTCGTAGTGTATTTCATTACCAACTCGATTCGCGAATATCGATTATCGATTTTTAAACAGTGGCGTGGAAAGTTATCCATGAAAAAAAAAAAAAATCTGGAATAGCCTATCATAGAACAATGGAATATAATTTGATACTGTTATTGATATAGTCACGATCATGCTGAATTAATATGGTATATACTACAGTATTATATGAGAGTCTTACAACATTAAATTCAAACACATTTTACTATCATAATTTATTCCAATTTAGTATCATAACATATGCAACTGCGGCATATACATGATGCCGAAAACGTTGACTATTTTCAAAACATTATATAAAATATTTTTTTAGTATGTTTTTTTTTTCCTAATTCAAAATTTGTCTTCATTTTTCTTTCTCCACTGCCTTAAAATGGAGTTGTAAAACTGTGAAATACTCAATTATACATGTCATGAGGCATGGCGACTCACGCCGATGGTTAACGAGGCGTGAAACGAGCAGCTTTAATATGAAGAGACATGGGAAAACGTTTTTTTTTTTCTTCTTCTTCATCTACTCAATTTTGGTAATACCATCTTAAATCTATTAAAAACGATAATACAGACCCATGGATCAAAAATTGCTTGAAGTATTAGTAGGTTTGTGTCGATTCAGCGCTGTGTGCCGTCAAACTACCAAAAAAGATAAATGATCAAGTACGGTCAGAACTTTGGGTTTTAAAAAACGCCGAAAAACTTGTTTGAATTTTTTTTTCTAAAAATTTCCAAGTTCTGTGATGACTATATATCGTTTACCCTGAATGTGTGCTCTCATAGGAAAAACATATACCTGTTCGATTTGTGTGTGTGTGTGTGTGTGTGTGTGTGTGTGGGTGGGTGGGTGGGTGGGTGGGTGTGTGGGTGTGTGTTGTAGTGGGATATGTGTTCGTGTGTGGGCGGGAGGGCTGTTGGGAGTGGGGGGTATGTTGTCCTTGAGGTTGATAAATTATTGTTTTGGATATAACGGCTGTTTGAGACAATTTTCAGTCTATATCATACCGTCTCCTAGACAGAGGGAGAAAGAAAAAGAATGAACCGGATAGATGAGAGAATAAAAAAAAATCTAAACAACCACCATCCCGCACCTGCTGCAAGCACGGTCGGTCTGTGCCTTACCATTATCCGAATATCAGGATGTTGGTGGTATACGGCTGCTGAGGCACGTTGAATCTATTTGAACCTTTATTTATTACAAAAATAGTTCTGTTAATGCAATTTTAATTAATTTTAACTCGGAAATTATGATCTCATTTCACGTCACATACAGCATACCAATGGATACCGGGAATGAAAAGAGCGGATACCGGGACTTTGAAGCATTATTGCTACCAAATAAACTGGTAAATTTTAAAAAATTCTAATGTTTCATTAAGATAAAAACATTGTCTGTACATTGATATTTAACTTTTGAAATTCGGTTCAGTAGTTTATGTTTAATATGAGGCAAATAATAGCTACCACATGGATACCGGGACAAAAAATACCGATACCGGGACTTTGAAACATTATTTCTGTAAAATAACACAGCTTAATTTACAAACTTTAAATGTAGTGTTTAGACTTAAACATTATCTTTTATCTGATATTTAATTTGCTAAATTCGGTCCAGTAGTTTGAATTTTATTTGAAGTTAAACATGCCTACCCCATGGATACCGGGACAACAAAATCCGGATACCGGGACTTTAGTTGCAAATAAATAGAAGAAAATAAAATAAATATGAACTAAATTTATTTCATATTATAGATTGGTGTATTGCCTTTCAAATGACACCAATTTTATGAAATTCTGTGCAGTAATTTTGAATCTATGCCCTGTCAAACCCATGTACCCCCATGAACATCGGGACATGGATACCGGGAATACCGGAGATTATCACCCGCCCGGCGAAAGTTTTATTTTTATTCTAGGCCCTGGATCACATGATGGCTGACAGGATAGGGCACGGCTACCATGCTATAGATGACGAAGCGACCTACCGTAGAGTAATCAAAGATCAGATTCATTTAGAAACATGTCCAATTTCAAGCATCATAACAAAGTCTTTAGACCCAGATATACAGAAACACCCACTTAAAACGTGAGTTGGAAAATTAGGTATTAAAATGGCAGGGAATAATTGCATTTACAAAAATGGAATTATTCCCGCCATTTTTGAATACCTAAAATTATTCCCACCATTTTGAATACTTAAAATTATTCCCGTCATTCTTTAAAACCTAAAGGTATTCAAAATGGCGGAAATAATTTCATTTACAAAACTGCAAAACATCCCTCCATTTTTTGATACAATGCAATTATTCCAGCCATTTTTGAATACCTAAAGAATAGAGATTTGATTCTAAGACTAGTTTCCATCCATAGCTGCATATTACTTAGTATTCAATAATGCATTCAATTCACTCGTTCTAGCTCGCCAATACCAAAGTATACGGCAGTAACAAAGGAGCTCTTGGTGTCACCCCGGCGTCATCGTCCGCGTCCGAATTGGATGCTTTGGTTTAAAGGTGTCGCAAAGTTTTTTTTCCGTGTTTAGGTCAAAGCGCTGTCTGGTGAGCTATCTTGTATGCAACCAGGCAGGCGTACCTGCCAATAAGCAAATACGCAGGTGCGTATTGAAATTTGACAAAATTTCATCACGCACCAGCGTATTTGCATTCTGAAATCTTGTAAATTGGTCAGGATTTCAATAAAAAAAAATACCAACTGACATGACTATATGAAATATTTGACGGGATATAAACCCCTTGATTTCCTCTCAATGATTCTATAAACCTGAATGTGCATATCATGCAATTGCGTGTGGTACGCCCCTGACAGGTCTTATTGAAATTACTATTCTCTTGGTTTAAATTTTTTGTTGTTGTTTTTTATGCTTCTGCGACATGGAAAGGGTTTGACGACTGGTGTAAATGCCTAGATAAATTACCTTTTTCTTTATTAGGTTCGTCCGGGATGGTGTAAATTTCTCTGTCAATACTGACGATCCGATGGTGCTAGGCAATAATATGACAGACGATTATCGGACTGTTAAAGAAATGGGTCTCAGTGATAACGATATAATCAATGGGGTAAGTGAAATGAGCCGCGACACAAGAAAACAAACAATGTGGTTGTGCGCACAGCGCAGACTCAGATCAATCTGGGCATCCGCCCAGTCTGATCAGATTTTTCCCTAAGCGTTTAAAGGGTAGCTAAGGGTCTAAGCTACCTCCATGTGGACAGCGAAGACTCTGATCAGACTGGGCGGATGCCCAGACTGATCTTAGTATGCGCTGGCCGCACATCCACATTGTTGGTTTGTAGTGTCGTGGCTCAAATGGTCATTACAGCCCTGGCTCGCGAAACGAAATAAACTGTCATTCATTGCCGCTGCTTGTGCAAATATAAACAATATAGGGTACGGGAAATAACTCTTTCCGTTCTCAATAAGGCAAAGATGAAACGGTTTTGTGAAATTTGCAGGCATGTACTTTGTCGTCTGCTTATCTTGCGCTACACAGTAAGGTCCATAACACTGATTTTACTTTTTCGTGCTTGACGTAAGGTTTTCAAAACTCATTTTACTTTTTTGTGCTTTACTCTTAAGTTTTAAATACTGATTTCACTTTTTGACGCTTTACTGTAAGTTTTTTTTTTTTGTTTTTTTTTTTAAATACTGATTTCACTTTTTGACGCTTTTCTGTAAGATTTCTTTTTTTAAAAAAAAATACTGATTTCACTTTTTGACGCTTTACTGTAAGTTTTTTTTTAAAAGAAAATAATGATTCCACTTTTTGACGCTTTACTGTAAGATTTTTTTTTTTTTAAAAAAAATACTGAATTCACTTTTTGACGCTTTAATGTAAGATTTCTTTTTGTTTTGTTTTTTTAAAAAATACTGATTTCACTTTTTGACGCTTTACTGTAAGTTTTTTTTTTCTAAAGTAAATAATGATTCCACTTTTTGACACTTTACTGTAAGATTTTTTTTTTTAAAAATACTGATTTCACTTTTTGACGCTTTACTGTAAGGTTTTTTTTTTTTTAGAAAATACTGATTTCACTTTTTGACGCTTTACTGTAAGGTTTTTTTTTCTTTTTTTTTTTAAAGTACCGATTTCACTTTTTGACGCTTTACAGTAAGATTTTTTTTAAAAAAATAATGATTTCACTTTTTGACGCTTTACTGCAAGGTTTTTTTTTTTTTTTTTAAAAATACTGATTTCACTTTTTGACGCTTTACTGGAAGGTTTTTTTTTTTTTTTTTTTCAAAAATGCTGATTTCACTTTTTGACGCTTTACTGTAAGGTTGTTTTTTTTTAAATACTGATTTCACTTTTTGACGCTTTACTGGAAGGTTTTTTTTTTTTTTTTTTTTTTTTTCAAAAATGCTGATTTCACTTTTTGACGCTTTACTGTAAGGTTTTTTTTTTTTTTTAAATATTGATTTCACTTTTTGACGCTTTACTGTAAGTTTTATTTATTTATTTTTTTTTAAATACTGATTTCATTTTTTGACGCTTTACTGTAAGTTTTTTTGTTGTTTTTTTTAATACTGATTTCACTTTTTGACGCTTTTCTGTAAGATTTCTTTTTTTTAAAAAAAAAAATACTGATTTCACTCTTTGACGCTTTACTGTAAGTTTTTTTTTTAAAGAAAATAATGATTCCACTTTTTGACACTTTACTGTAAGATTTTTTTAAAAAAAAAATACTGATTTCACTTTTGACGCTTTACTGTAAGATTTCTTTTTTTTAATAAAAATACTGATTTCACTTTTTGACGCTTTACTGTAAGGTTTTTTTTTTTCTAAAGAAAATAATGATTCCACTTTTTGACGCTTTACTGTAAGATTTTTTTTTTTTTAAAAATACTGATTTCACTTTTTGACGCTTTACTGTAAGATTTTTTTAAAAAAAACTACTTATTTCATTTTTTGACGCTTTACTGTAAGTTTTTTTTTTTAAAAAAAATACTGATTTCACTTTTTGACGCTTTACTGTAAGATTTTTTTTAAAAAAAACTACTGATTTCACTTTTTGACGCTTTACTGTAAGATTTTTTAAAAAAAACTACCGATTTCACTTTTTGACGCTTTACTGTAAGATTTTTTTTTTAAAAAATACTGATTTCACTTTTTGACGCTTTACTGCAAGGTTTTTTTTTTTTTTTTTTAAAAATACTGATTTCACTTTTTGACGCTTTACTGTAAGGTTGTTTTTTGTTGTTTGTTTTTTTTCAAAAATACTGATTTCACTTTTTGACGCTTTACTGTAAGTTTTTTTTTTTTTTAAATACTGATTTCATTTTTTGACGCTTTACTGTAAGTTTTTTTTTTTAAAATACTGATTTCATTTTTTGACGCTTTACTGTAAGGTTTTAAGTTCTGATTTCACTTTTTGGCGCTATACATAAATATCACTTTTTGCGCCTTATACATTTATCTCTCGTCATCTCAAACACTGATGTCTCATATACCGTCCTTAAAGAATATAGCTTGGACACATTTCCTATTTTTCTTTACATTTCAACTCCTGTCACCTCATACTACTTGTATCTCAAAGTAAATTTTCTGGGCCCAAAAAATTTACTTTGAGGTATCAGTAGGATGAGATTAACATCGACTTTGAGATGTCGAGAGCTGACCGTAGTCAGGTTTATTATACTGATTTGACACTATTTTCAGATATTTAATGCAGCAAGATCCTGTTTTGCACCTAAGGAGGTGAAAAGACAAATTCTAACCGATCTCAACAACGTCTATGGTGAACATTAGTTTTATCTTCGTGAACTTTATAAAGGGAATTATCTGATGACAAATCTTGTTTTTTATATATATTATTATTATTTTTTAATTTTACTACATATATACAAAATATGTTGTGACTCCTCATTAGAACTGCCTTTCTACTTTGAGACAGTTTTAATGAAATATATTTTGTGATCCCCCATTAGAACCGTCTATCCAATGTAGTTTTAATGAGGGGTCACGACGTTTACAAAACATGTTGTGACCCCTCATTAGAACCGCCTTTCCAAGGCGGTTTTAATGAGGAGTCAAGGATTACCCGGTATTTCTTGTATGGGAATAACCAGAATCATTACAAAGTTACCATTATTATATTATCAAAGAACTATCGTAGGACAGATCTCTTGTCTAGTCTCATGACTCTGGTCTCAGAACAGCAGATCTCATAGGTCTCATTAAAGACTTGCGTACATGTAAAGTGTAAATGTTGTTAAAATTAAATGGATATGCTTCAAACAGAGTTTAGTTTTGTTCAGGCAGAATTTGACTGCCTTCACAATGATGGCTTCTCTTAAAGTCTCCATAGTCCTATCAGCGGTAAAAACGCCTAAACTCAAACCATTGTAAAAAGCTGTTCAACCTTCACGTTTGTTACTAAAATGTGGGTTGGTGTGCATATATTGAGTCATATTACTGGCAAAAAGTAGAGGAAACAAGTTTTTGAAAAATAACAATTCGCTACACAAAATACAGTTTCCTGTTCTGGTTTCCCGTCTAGCAATGCTATATAAACATAGGCGGGTTAGTGATTGGGACTCCACATTGTACATTGTATTTTTACCATTTTATGAAATCGAAAGTAGGTCATTTTAGTTGCCAACTAAAATGACCCAAATAAGTTTTCAAATCCCTTTTATGTGAAACTGAAGGATGTTTCATTATTTTAAAGCTGGCTAATCCCGGTCATTTACAATGACGAAACTATAGTGAGAAGCTTGCAGCGATACCTCATGATAAAAATTTTCATGCTGATAGAGCAATGGGGCCTTTAAGGAAGTAAAACGAAAAAAAACTAACAAATTACAGTTAAGTCTCTGTATGAATACTTGTGGACCAGAGGCCTAGAGAATATCTATCTATCTAACTAGCTAGCTAGCTGTACTGCAGCACTCCCTCGCCATGCCATGATTACGTGCAGGATGATAGCGCGCCGTGAAGGAAAAAGTGAGAGGAATAGATGAGACTTAAAAGTGCAAAAAAAGAGGTGAAGAAAGATAAAAGGGTTACAACTGGTTACAAAAGTGAGATACTTAGATCAGGTTAAAAACAGGTTTGTTGTATTTCTGGCATTGGTGGTCAAGTGACCTGACTGCCACACTGAACTGAGTCAGTGTAGGCACAGGCGCTTGAAGTTCTATGCTAAAAAAAACCCTCAAAACCCTTTATACTTGACGCAGTCTATAGGTCATTTCGTAAGAAATGGCCAGGTATGCAAGCAAAAATGCCTCGATTTTTTGGACTGCTAAAACTGCCAGTTAGAAACACCCCAACAAAAGCAAACTTCTTACCTGTAAACATCGTTTCAAAATGTATCTATAAACATGATAAATTTGTTCTGTTATGGTTAATGCGGTGCTGTAATCCTGAATTCAAAAGTTGCCAGAAAATACAGACGCCATTACGGTGTCCAGCTTCCGGTTTACTGTGCTTCGCCAAAGTTGAGCATGTGCTTGTCCGCTTTGAAATTCACACATCAACGAAATCATTCAATGACTCTTTTAGATATGACCAATGTCGTTGTATATCACCGTTTCCATGTATTTACAATATCAGGTTTGTTCTAATTTCGATCAAAAAGTTTCTAACGAGTGAAAACTTGAAACAAACGTGATGAAAATGACGTCATGACGTTCGTGTCAACAACGTCAAAACTACGCAGTAACGTTGGCGTAAAATTCTCATATGTTGACTGAGACCTACATGTACTGACTTTCCGAACAACAAAGATGCAGATTAGCTTGCACATCGGTACAGTCTGATCGTTGATTTCGTTGTTTGATGATAGGACAGAGTAGGAAGCTGTTCATTTAAGAAGATCGTTATCCGCAGAATCACCTCATTTTTCCCGTAATAGAACCTGATGACGTTGCTGTGCGACGTTGATACACCGGAAATTGGAGACCGTAATGGAGTCGAACACATACTTGCACACCTGGCCATTTCTTCAAAATGGCTCATAGCCTAGATGTTTAGCGGCATTGAAATATGTTTCATAGCATAGAACTTCAAGCGCCTGTGGTGTAGGCAGCAAAACAACATCAGCTGCTAGTCTATTCCATTGCACAACAGCCAGGGGGAAGAAGAATATTTATAGAAATTTGCTTGCGTGTGAATTTGCAGTAGCGCGAGGGGTGGCTGTGACGTGTCATTCTTGTAGGATCTGTAAAATACGATGGGAGAGGTACAGCAACAATATTGTGAATAATTTTGTATACATGCAAAGGCGAGCGTCTGCTCTTCTCTGCTCCAGAGACCTCCAACCAAGGCTAGACTGTCATAGCAATAACACTGTCATAGGGTGAATAATTATTCAAACTCCAGCGGATAGCTCTACGCTGTATCATTTCGATTTTGTAAATATTTGATTGTGTATGTGGACTCCACACTGTAGAGGAATATTCTAGCCGAGGGCGCACTATGGTTTTGTATGCCACTTTGTGGACACCAGCATGTTTTGCTTTTATGTTACGTTTGATAAAGCCGAGTGATTTATTGGCATTTGAGCAAATTCTATTGATGTGGCTGTTAAAGTTGAGATTGGTGGACAAGTCGGCACCAAGATACCTGGCAGAAGAGACACTTTCCAAAACCTGGTTATGCATTATGTATGGGGTCTTTGTAGGAGTTCTTGCCCTTGTAATGTGCAAAACTTGGCACTTACTATGATTGAACTCCATACCCCAGTGATGTTCCCATGCTGGAGTTTATCGAGGTCCTTCTGGAGGAAAGCTGTGTCTTCAGGGTGGTTTATGGTCAGTTATACTGCAGTGTCGTCTGCAAACAGGCGTACTTGCAACTGCACATTATCGCAAGTACTGCACATTATCGGGTTGGTTGGTTGTTTTAGGCTTAACGGCCCTTTGAGATAGTATTTCAGTCTATATCGGGCCGTCTCCCAAAGAGAGGGAGAAAGAAGAGAGAAATGATAGACGAGAGAAAAAAGAAGTCCAAACAACCCCCACCCGCACCTACTCAGTGCAAGCACAGTAAGCCCTTGCCCTACTACTATTCAAATAAGTAGGACGCCCCGACACTGGAAGTTACACACAGCACCTTCGCACCATCCGACCACCCCCTCGAAAGTCCAACGTGCAGCAGTATAAATAAAGAAGAGAATATTATTTTTATATTGAGATTTTATCTAACAGAATTTTATAAAGGGAAAAAAGTCAAACACGAAGCAATATTATTTTCTCTGCTTTATTTTCATTTGCTTGTACAAAAATAAATTTTGGTAAAACAAGGAGGATTTAAAAGAATTTTGCACAATATATACAAATACTCGTAAAGAGTATAAAATGATATGATATCACGTGTATATGAATTATGTATATGAAGCAGTCGCCTAGCAGGCACTCGACATTGAAACAACATTGAATCAATGTTGATTCGAAGTTGCAGCAACATTGTGTGCCCACTGGTCGGTGAGAAAACATGCTCTAAAACATGACCGAACAATGAGAATGTTATGTGAAATGATAAAATTGAGCAAACCTTTCTTTGTTTAAATGAACTTTAAAATCAAAACAGAATGCCTCCCCATCTTTAAAAGTACAATAGTACGTCTTGGTAAATGAGCGAGTCTGGTTTTTACAACATGCCATAATAGTTCCTCCTTCTCAGCGGCCATTGTCGCCACTCTCGCAAGCTCGTTATGACCGCTTGTATTTGATTCTTAGATTTTAGGGTATAATCAAGCTATGGGAATAGATGGTTGACAAATCTTCGACGAATAGCATCCGAACTTTTCCGTATGAAATTTCCCAGCTTTACTCGAATGAAATATGACAAAACAGAGCGGAAAATGCCGCGTGTTTGCGACAATGCATTGTCGCAAACACGCGTCACTTGCCGCACCGATTTGTGACATTTCTCCTAGGAAAGCTGGGACATTTTCATTCGGATGATTTCGGCAGCTATTCTTTCAGACTTTGTCCGCCATCTTCATCAAGAACTGGATAATACCCATAAGTCCGTGCGCAAAATACAAGGTCATAACGAGCTACCGTTTATCTCTCGCGAGAATGCCTCCTGCCAGTTTACAATATGCTACATATTGCACAGCCCCCCCCCCACCCCCACACCCCCCACCCCGCCGACTGATATTTAAGAATTTGCAGTGGAGGTACTACTATCATGACAGAGTACAACTGGCAACTGTGACAGGAATCACAACAGGCACACACCTTTAAATCAACATCGTCATCACACTGAATCAAGGCTGATTCAATGTTGGTTCAAAATTGTGTGCCCACGGGGATTGTTCGGTGTTCCCACAAATAAAATACTTTAAAAGCTCATAAAATGCCATATGAAACAGATTTGAGACCAACTATGACAATCTAAAATGTAACTGAAAAATGAATCATAAATCTGAATCTGAATTATAAAAATGACGTACAACACCAGTCTAAAGTATTAAAAAACATGGTGCTGAATGCCGCTTGTTAAGTAACAGTTAAATAAATAATGTACAGTTATACTATAAATTAACACAGAAATCACATTAAAATATAGTTAGATAAATATAGCACTAATGCTTGGGATCTTTCGCTATCAAATTGCAAACAGTCATCATTGTCATCATTTATGTTCTCTACATATTAGTCCTTAAAAGTCAGTTCCTGGAGTGTAGTTACTCTTTAAATTTGCACCGTATCACCATTTAAGGCTGGCATCAATCTTTTTCGTAAAATGATCAATGGTAGTATCGCATACAGTAAACACTGACTATACCGTACACTAATTAAAACACTGGCCGAATCGTACACTAAGCTCCGACCAACTGTACCCTAAACTCTGAACACACTGTACACACTTAACGGAACAGCTCATTAATGTTCCCCGTACACGTCTACAAGCTCTGCTAGAATTTGTTTCTTTTCCTCTTCTGTGGCAAAACTTGACCTCGCTGCATTGAAAATCTGAAACAGACAGACGCTTATAAATTTACGCACTGATTCCTTATACTGAGGAATACCACTCGGCCAATCCCGTGAATCAGACTCAAATGTTTCTTTGGCATTGGCAAAAGCCACATTTCAGATCAGCATTTACAACAGTTTTCGTCTGCCACACTGCTGAGCCTTGGGATCCAAAGACTGACATTAAAACAGCAGTCCAGATAAGGGACGATTTCAATTTAATGCCAAAAAACATTTGATGTGAACCCCACCCCCACACCAGCACCCCCGCCCCTCTCCTCATATAAAACCCTAATGTAGAAATTGTAGCCCAAGTGATTTTAGGAAACCGATAAACATCTTCCATGCTTTTAACATCATGGTTCTGCTGACATGTCACGTCTGTTCAAAGAAGGTAAGAAGATATTAGAACCATTTTTCAAGATGGCGACATGAAGCAAATGTCGGCTGCAGGTCTCATCCGATGATTCGAGTATTTTGAAACTGAAGTTTGGATAAAATCCTACTTTAGAAATTACCCAAACTATCCCATATTTCATTATATTCATGGGTGCGTTTCTGGCATAATTCTAATTTCTCCATTGTACCCCCTCACAAGAACTTGCTGTTTGTGGCTCCTCATTAGATTCGCCTCACGAAGGCGGGTTCTATTTGAGGGGAACAACTTGACTATAAGTTCAGATGCTAATGTAAATACCCTATCAGTGCTCCAAATAAGAGAGGGTATTGAGGATAATTCAAAGATAATTTTTCTTATTTCTCAATGAAAACTTATGTTGTGACCCCTCATTAGAACCGTCTCGGTGAGACGGTTCTAATGAGGGGTCACAGCATATGTTTTCATTGAGGAAAAAGACCCCTCACACCATGTTTTCGTCGCCGAGACAATTCTAATGAGAGGTCACAGCATATGTTTTCGTTGAGAAATAAGACCCCCACACCATATTTTCATTGAGAAATAAGACCCCCATTAGAACCGTCTCGGCGAGACGGTTCTGATGAGGGGTCACAACATATGTTTAACAGAGAAAATAAAAAAAGTATCCACAATTTTTTCCAGTTACCCCTTCTTATCTGGAGCACAATGCCGTATACCTACCCCCTTCACAATATCAATCCTAGTCAGACCCATATCCATAGCTTTCTGGTAATCATTCGCAATGGTGCAACCAGTTACTATGGGTGCATCCGTACTTATGGAGAAATTCGAACCATCTCTCACAAATCTATAAAAATATAAGGAAAAAAATACTTAAAAGTTATAATAGTAAAAAAAAAAATCTTACCCCTATTATAATGTCTTTGTTGCTCAATCCCATCCTCTTAGAAACGTGGTAGTCGTCTGTAAGGGTGTTGCCAAGGACAACAGGGTCATCTGTGTTTATGGAAAAATTTACCCCATCTTTCACAAATCTAAAAATAAAAATAAAATGACTTGTCTTGAATATTTCGATTTTATTTTGTTTTTGATATGAATCTGTTCACAATTCTCGAGAAATGAAGTTTTTCTTAAGTTGATCTCCATAATCACCACATCTATGAAGACTTTTAAAAAACTATATTATGCATACACTGGCAATGATCAGAAGGTTAAATAGTATGATTGCGACAACGTAAATTAACGTTAATATAAATTGGGGTTGAATTGCATTGCTTTTTCGGAATACAAATATAATTTTCTTGATGCAGTCATTATTTTGTTGAATGTTGTGATTGTGGTGATAAGCAGCTTTAATGTATATCTGAACTTTGTAAAATACGGATCAACCCGAATTTTCAACCAACCAAATCCATGCTACATGTACACATAAGAGCATGAAAATTTACAAAGGAAAAAAATAAAGAAAAAGAAAAAAAAAAAGAGAAAAAAAGAAGAAAACTGAAACATATTTTTCAGAGAGTGTAAATAAATTGGATGTACATTCGTTTAGCTTTGCAATATTTGACAGTGACAACAGATGCTCCAGATACCGATTCTTAATCATACTGCATGCCCCCCAGGCACATGACGTCAAAATGACGCCGTATCAACGTCGATGTCTCATTTAGACATTGTGTGGCTGCTGGGTAGATTCTTGAGAATAATCAAAATTCAGCTCAAACTGGATACATACAATAAATAAAAATGAAAACTACAAAACCAAAAATCCGTAAATGAGCTGCGACACGAGACAACCAACAAAGCGGTTGTGCACCCGGTGCAGACTCAGATCAGGCTGGACATCCGCCCAGTCTGATCAGACTCTTCGCTAAGCGCTTACAGCGTAGTTAAGGGTCTAAGCTACCTCCGTGCGGACAGCGAAGACTCTGGTCAGACTGGGCTGATACCCAGGCTGATCTGAGTCTGCGCTGGGCGCACAGCCACATTGTTGGTTTCGTTGTGTCACGGCTCTTTTTGATTTTATTGAGAAATATAAGAAATATCCCTGAGTCCTGTTTCCCCTTCCAATCTGCAGCTGTGTGGAAAACAAGGGCAAACTTACACTTTTAGTGGGTGTTTCTGGATGTCCTTATCACAGGCTTGTGTTAAAATACTGGAAATTGGGCAGGTTTCTAAATGGACCTTTTCTCTTATTACTCTCTGATACGTCTCTTCATCGTCGTAGGCATGGTAACCATGGCCTAGTCTTTCTGCCTCCATGTGGTCCAAGGCCTGAAAATTGAATTTATTTATGTAATATAACTTTCATAACAGCATATGCACATGTGAGTCAAAGGACTGGACGTTGGCTAAGCCTATATTTGTCCTCTCCTAGCATACACATATCAGTCAAAGAATTGAATGTAGGTTGCTACGGGCCAACTCTCCTACCTTCCATTTTCTATACTAGTAGATTTGCGCATAGCTTCGTTATATATTCAATCTCTCACAACTGCGTCATGGAGTTAACTTTTTGGCTCAGTGGTTAGAAGCAGTCTGATCTGGGTCTGCACTGTTTGCTCCATTCTACCTATCCCAATATTTAGATATTTTACGGAAAACTGAGCTGCACCTGATACCCAGGAGACCGAAGTAAATAATTATTTGATATAGATATGCAATTCATAGTTAAATCTCGATATCTCGAACACTGATATCTCAAAGTACTTCTGATATCAAGTACTTCTGATAGCTTGGATAAATTCCATATTTTCATTTAAATTTCAAGTCCTGTTACCTCAAACTACTGATATCTCAAAGTAAATTTTCTGGTACCAGAAAATTTACTTTGAGATATCAGTCGTTTTGGATGAGCTTCGACTTTGAGATATCGAGAGCTGACTGTATATTTCAGTCAACTTACATCTTTCACGGCTTCGAATGTTCCTATCTCACCAGCATGTACAGTTCGGTGTATCCCACATATACGAGCCTCCTGTAAAGGGTTCCAAAGAAATACCTTCAGTATTACAATATAATACAATACAATACAATGCAATGCAATACAGTGTAGTGCAATACAATACACTATAACACAATACAATACAATACGTGCTCCGGATAAGAAGGGGTAACAGGGATAATTTAGTGATATTTATCCATATTGCTCCATGAAAACCTATGTTTGACCACTCTTTAGAACCGTCTCGCCGAGACGGTTCTAAAGAGTGGTCAGAACATAGGTTTTCATTGGGGAAAAAAAGAAAAATGATCTCAGCCTAATTTTAAAAAAACACCTTATCTGGGGCTTTATTACTGTATAGAAAAATACAATACAAATCAATAAAATACAATACATTAATACAGTAAAACTCAACTGAACTGGTGTATATTTCGTATAAAAATCAGAGTAAATAACTGACGGTAAATGAATAAGCTTTCAGGGGACACAACTCACCATTTTCTTTTTTTTTTGCCTCCCTTTTCAATGGGGGTTAACTTTTAAATGAAGAATCTGTTTATCTGGGAGCGAATTCTTTCTTTTAAGACACGTCTCATTTCGGAAGGGCTTCATTGTAAATGGAAGCAAACAGGAAATCCACAAAAGTTACTTTCCCTTGTAAAAATGGCAAAAAACATGGTAGTATATTCTTTCCCCTAAATAATGCAAAGAAAATTGCTAAACTGCCCATATTTCTTACCACTCCAATTCATGAAAATCAGCATTAAGGTGAACAGGTACACTTTCAAGGGAAGCAACTCAGCCATTTTAATTTTTGCCTCCCTTATTAATAGGGGTCAACCGTTAAAGGAAAGAATTTGCTCCTCTAGGAGCAAATTCTTTTCTTTAAGAGTAGACCCCTTTTTGTAATCGGTAAAATGAAAGTCACTAAAGTCGTCTCCCTTTGGAGATTAGGGGAAAAACAAGGTGGTGTACACATACACCTTAAATGAAAAAAAAAATCCCAGTTTACAGCATTATCCCAAATCCATAAACTCTTTCTTCAGGGCAATTAATTCTTGCGATAAATGTTTAATAAAGAGCAGGTGTTTAATAAAAGGGGCCTGTCTGACTAATCAAAAGCAGCAAAATACTCACAGCAAAAACTCTCTTGTGTGCACAGTCGTCAGGGTGTACTCCAGGGTGAAATTCTTGGCCCGCCAAGTCAATCCCCACTACCCCTTCGCCTTTAAACTCTTTGCATAATTCTAATACTTCTTTCGACCAGTCTGAAAGATCAGAATACAATTTTAGAAATAATCAATGAATAAAAAAAAATATTTTAAGTAAACTCTGTTCGAGAGTTGCCACATGGCTCATATTCATTTAGCCACTATAAGTCCAGTCAACTCAAATTAACATCTACACATATTAAATTTTGACATGCGTCGATCGAACGTTTAACACTCCGAATTCTAATCCAGTATCCTGACTATCCTCCTATGTTAAGAGCCGGGTCTGAATCCCAAAGAAATAAACTATAAATGAGCCGCGTCTCGACATAACCAACAAAGTGGCATGTGCTCCCAGCAAGACTAAGATTCAGCCTGGGCTTCCGCTCAGTCTGATCAGAGTCTTCGCTGTCCGCATGGAGCTAGCGTAGACCCTTAGCTACCCTTTAAGCGCTCGGCAAAGCGTCTGATCAGACTGGGATGATGCTCAGGCTGATCTGAGTCTCGCTGGGCGCACGTCACATTGTTGGTTTTGTCGTGTCGCGGCTCAAATACCTGGAGCCGTCTTACTAACACCAACCTTTGTCTTACCATTTTGTGATATCATTAATTTGATTTTGTGATATCAGTCATAAAAACCAAATTAGAGATATCATAAACTCGATTTCCGATATCAAAAATCATAAATATTGTGTCATATCGCTATGATTCGACCTTGTGATATCGCCGGTTCTTGATGATTTTGTGATATCACCCAATCTAAAAGGTAGATGTAATATCACAATGCAGAATGTGTGATATCATGAAATAATCCAAACTGCACTATTTACTCAGACCTACGTAGCTGTCCCAATACTTAGAATTTTAAGGTATCATACTAGACCCCTTACCTGGTCTGTGTGTCATGCAGCACAAGATTGTGTTAACTTTGATCCCAAAATCTTTCATTCCCTTCGCTAGCCCTTTGTTGACGGCGACGACGGCGTCTCGTGGCGTGAATCTCCCGACGACGACGGCGAATTCTGGATCATCGCCGGTATTTGCGAATAAATGCGGGCTGTATCTCACTTCTGTGTATTTGATATTTTGCCTGGCGCAGTCTTCGCACAGTTCATAAGCAATCCTTTTCAGAGCTGCTTTGCTTCCTCTATAAATATAAATTAGCGTAAGTATCGTAAATATTAAACGTCAAGAAAAAAAAGTTTAAACAGCTTAGATCCACATGCAAACAGCGTAGATCCACATGAGGCGGCTCACAATGAGCAGCCTCATCTGGATCTACGCTGTTTGCCCTTTAATCTTTGAATTCCGAACATGATCTATGATCTAGCTTGGACGAAACAGGTTTTTTTTTTTTTTTAGTTTTTTCTTCTACTCAGCTGTTTTCTTTCCAGTTCTCTTTACTTTTTTTTCTTTCTCTCAGTTTCTTTTTTTTCTCTTGTCATTTTTTTTCTCTTTTCTTGCTTTTTTCTTTTGTATTCTTTTTCTTTTTTTTTTTTTTTGGTGGTGGTGGAAATGGGTGTGTGGGTGGGTGTGGGTGGGTGTGTGTGGGGGGGGGGGGGGGGGGGCTTTAAGGGTTATACCAAGCACCTACGAGAAACCTAAAATACGGGGTTACAAGTGCATATAGCGAACTTTTAATTAATCTATATTTTTATTGCAAAATCTGTAAAAAAGGCCTTTTATAAAAATATTATTTTTAGGATATATACCACTAGGAGGCCTTCCATAATCATCCAATATATTTTGACATTTTAGAAGACGACAGATCTGATAATGTGACGTAATACTTACGTAATAATGGGCATAAAATAGCTGAATGAGAGTAACAGTCGCTCTAGACTGCAAGGTTCTTTTAAGACCACGTCACTGTTTAACTCCTCAACGTTCTTGTGTGGTAGGCTCTCAAGCATTCCCCTCTCCCTGAAAATCAAAATCACAAACTGAACGCCGATTCAGGAGAAGAGTAAACTTGAAAAAAAGAACAGTCTGGGCAGACGCTTTTGCTGATCTGAGTATTGGCTGCTCACATCTATCTTTCTATGATTTTTTTTTTCATTTATCTATTTTGTTATTTCAATATTACTGCTAGACTATGGCCTTTAATACTAAACTCTGGTCTGGTCCAGTGTATCTCGTAACATTGTGCTGCAGATTGTCCAGCGGGCACATGCCGTCGAAATGACGTCGTACGGACGTCGATCATCGACGTCCGTACGACGTCGTTTCAACGTCATGTGCCTGCTTAATTCAGCTATCAGAAAATACCTATGTAATTTTGCACAGAGTCGGACTCTATTTCATTGATGGAAGAATGAACTGACAAGTTTTCGTCCTTTCCAACAGTATTCAGTCATATAAGTAAAATAAAATGCTAAGGACATAGTTTTTGAATCTAATTAATTATTAAAACAGCCTCAAAATGTTTAAAGGAGAATAAAGAAATTTTTTCCGGAAGGCGGTTGGGGAAATTCATAGCTCCCGGAAAAATACAACTGACCTTCCGCCTTCCGTAAGCGGAACTTGAACTTCTCACTTACGCCGGTCGAGGACTCTTAACCACTAGGTCATGGAAGCATGTCAGTTCCTCACTGTCGCATACAAGTCACTAGGGGTAACATAGGGAAGGGGCCTATTGATACTTACGTTGCTATTTCTAAGACTGTTTCCGGTCGTACAGCGCCATCTAGATGTAGATGCAACTCTATCTGAAATTATAGATGGAAAACAGCTCTACACTGATGTTATAGTGGTGTCGGACGTGCAAGTGCCTTCATTCCATTGGGCACACAATGCTTAATCAACATTGAATCAACGTTGATTTAACGTCTTGACGTTGAAACAGCGCTGATTCAAATTCTGATTCAAAACAACGGCACTACTTAGAACCCATGGTGGCCCACTCTCGGACCGTAGGGATATGGGGACTTATGAATCACTGCTGCATTATTATAAAGGACAAGTTAATTATTGGCGCATCGATCTTTAATTTTTTTTAAATATACGACATGCAGATCTATGTTATATATTTTATAGCTATTGCTTTCCAGGGTCTATTTTTTTAATTGTAGTGGCATGAGAAATAATATTTGCTTAAGCTGCTTAATTATACACCCAGGAGTCAATTTTCAACATATCCGTGGAGGCATGATTATCTTTCAAAAAAGTCAGAATTTAATGTATTACACAGTCACACACTAACCCCGACCCGAAAGACCAGCTGGTATTATTGACCAACTTGGGTGATATTCATACCCATACATGCTTGCAACTGATCTTTAGTGTATTTGTGGGTGTGCACAAATGCACGCACGACAAATAAAATCGTGACTTGTCTTCCACTATGCGCAGGCGTGGCGATTATGTAAATTATGTTGTTTTTGTTTGTTAGTCAGTAATTAAGCTTATGGCTGATACATTCTACGCGTGTCTGTAACACATGTTAGTGCCTATAGAAATCTTTGACGCTCCTAAACAACACGCATGACTAATCTCTAGTGCCAGATAATGATAAGGTTAGAATTCGTTTTTTAGAAGATTTCTGTTCATTTTGTATTCAAAGGATACGTTGTGGCCCTCATAAGAACCGCCTCGCCGAGGCGAGGCGACTCTTTAGAGAACCACAACATATGTGTTCCGTAGCAATATATAAAAAATAGAAAGACAAACAGAACCAGCCATCATACATCGTAATATTTTTGAAAACCTTTGAACAGATTAAGGATATATCGAAAAACGAAGATCTTGATCAGAATGCAAAATAAACATGCTGTTCCTACATGTTCACTTTTGCGAAACGAATAGGCATTTTTTCCAGCGGAATAGTCAAGCATTTCCGAAAAACAAGGCATTTATCCGTCGAAAAAGGACCATGGAATAAGGCATTTACTCTGTGAGGCTGCCCATAGATAGCTGCAACAGGTATCGATACAGTTTGCCATCTGATACCTACTAATCTATTCTTTGTTAAAACAAATCTATGTTTGCTATGAAATATCTTTCTTTGACGTAAATACGTTACGTGCTTCGAAAATTAATATATTTCGCACACTGACTGTTTACAAACATTTCACCCCGCACAACCGGCTTAACTGGACTACCGCTGCAACGGCAATCGTGTCAGATATGCGTAACGTGCATTATTTTAATCATTATTAAAGTATGGCTAGATTCTCATGCTCATTTTATTTACACAAAACTTTGCAAAACTGGTCAGCATGACCAAAAATAGTCATGTGTTAAAGTTTTACACATGTTCCAGAGCTCTAGATAAGGGGGTGGGGGGGTGCTTGATGATAACTTAAAAGATAATTTTTCTTATTTCTCACTGAAACCATAATTATATTGTGACCCCTCATCTAAATCGTCTCGACTACCCCTCATCTGAACCGTTTCGACGAGAGACGGTTCAGATGAAGGGTCACAACATATGTTTTATGCAGAGTAAACAAAAAATACTCCTAACTATCACCAAATACTCCCTCTTATCTAGAGCTCTGATGTTCTTTGCTTCACTATTTCAATACAAAATAAGGCATCAGAAGTTTAATTAAATACTGGTGACTGATTGTCTTCCTGGCAAATGATTTTCTTTAGACATATCACCAGTAAACCTGATTCTGAAATACCAACACAACTAATAAGCATCAGCCCCGTATCTAGGGGGTGGGCTTTGGGGCTTAAGCCCCGCCAGCTGGGGCTCTGCGTCCAGTATAATGCAGAAATGTGGGTAATAAGGAGCACCTGATGATAATTAATGATGATATCTATAAGGTTAGCTTGAAATATATGCTGTGACATCTCACTGGAATCGCCTCGCCAAGGCGATTCCAAAAAGACGCCATAGCACATATTTAAAAGTAAGCATGATATTATCTTGATTTTTCATCGAATACTCTATTTCATCTGGAACCCTGATTATGGCCTCTTTCTTTGGGCCTAAGCCCAACCAGTTGTCTAAATCTGGGCCTGAGCATGCGTGGAGCGCAGCAATACAACCAAACCTGTTCATATACATCAAGATATGCATCTCTGCAGGTTCTTATCAACCTCTATACGTTTATGAGTTGCTAAATAACAACAATAATAGGTAAACCAACGTTCTTCTGGAAGCTTATACTTGTTTGGCTTTAAGAGACTAGTCCTTGGTCAAATGAGGTCAGTATTTAATCTACATTTATTCAATATCATGAACCTGACCTCATTGCATAAACAATCAAGGATTTGAGCCAACGTGGCCAAAACTATAAGTCAAGAGGGGCATTCAAAATGTCACGAGACATTTCCAGCACTGTTAGGGACGAGTCATTTATTATCAGGTGGGGGGGCCGGGTACATTTTCATATGGTTCACCAAAATTTTTCCGACCCCCCCCCCAGTCTCACCAGAATTATTTTACCGACCCCCCCCCCCCCGATAGGTGACAAAACTTTTTATGACCCCCCCCCCCCCTATTCCCAGTGCCCTTCACACACACGCACATACCATATTACCTATATTATGTCAGACTGACCTCAATCAAAACCCAGCTGGATGAAACACAAAGAACATTTTCTTATTCTAACAGGTTAATTACATGTAATCATGGTCTGTTTAAACTTTGTCTGCATTTCTTGCACTTTTTCTTCTGCTAATGGCCATCCAGAAATCTGTTGTTGAATGCTTAGTAATTATAACTGTAAATACTATTAATTAGGCTTGTGGGTGGTGGGGGTCTGGGGCCACACTGGTTTTGCTGATGAAAAGGCACAAGGAGAGCTGATATCACAAATGCAGGCATTAACTTTAATTGAGCACAAAGTCATCTACCTGACATGACTTTATAGACATTTTATACTGTTCTAGCAAATCAATATAAAGATCTGTTTTTGGATGTGAAGCTGTCCAAGTTTTTTGTGTCATTTCCATAAAGACTTTTAAGTTTAAGTTTTGAGTTTGAAAGAACAGATTCTGAAATTTTAAGAGTAATGGGGGGTCTGGGGGCAAAGCCCCCCAGAAGCTGAGACATTTATAAAAATGAAGACTGATGGAAGAATTCTGACCCCCCCCCCCCCCAATATGGCAAATAAAATATATGACCCCCCCTGCTCCAAGGCTTTTTTATTTCCGACCCCCCCCCCCCCCCCCCAGTACATCACCAAAAAAAATTCTGACCCCCCTAAATGTACCCCCCCCCCCCCCCACCTGATAAAAAATGACTTGTCCCTTACACAACATGATCGAGAAAATCATAGATCAGCTTTAAAGCTATGGTTTTCGAAACTGACTCAGTCACTCTTTTCTTGAATGCAACCCTTTATAATAGCACTATAAAAACAAAAACAACTCAATCTGCAACAAGGGTAGATCCAGATGAAGCAGCTCATAAGAAGCCATCTCACCTCAGTCTACAGTGTGTGCCCTCTAATGTTTGAATTCTCAATATGGTATGGCTTAATCGAAACATTTTTAGTGTGTAATTTTGCAGCTGTAAAATTTGTCGTCTGTTTTTTTTTTGTTTTTTTGTTTTTGTTTTAGCGCTATAAGGGCTGATGATAAGCATTGTCCTTTTCAGTTTATATTACCCTCATTTAAAACATTTCCTACATAAAGGGTCGACCGACCAGAGAAAAATATGCCTCTACGATACTTTTTTATTTCTCAATTAAACATGAAACGACATAAGCTCGGTATTCATAAGCTATTGAAAGTGTCCGTTGAAAAGAGCATTGACAAATGAGCCATGACACGAAAAAACAACAATGTGGTTGTGCGCCCAGCGCAGACTCAGATCAGTCTGGGCATCCGCCCAGTCTGAGCAGAGTCTTCGATTAGCGCTTAAAGGGTAGCCAAGGGTGTAAGCTAGCTTTTTGCGGACAGCAAAGACTCTGATCAGACGGGGCGGATGCCCAGGCTGATCTGAGTCTGCACTGCGCGCACAACCATCTTGTTGGTTTTGTCGTGTCTCGGCTCAAATAATATAACCTGGGTTTGCTGCAGAGTTTATCAATAGAATTTAAAGGTAGGTTCCTGTACTTTGGAATGCATCATAATTTTGATGATCGTTCATCCAAGTTGTTGGAAAGCACTTATAAAAGGGAATGAATAAGTTTCACTAAAAAGTGTAAATCAAAAAAGTATTAGAAAAGTTGTTTTGCAAGGGATTTCCTAACTCTGCTTCGCACACCAGCTAGCGCTATTTTTAGTTCGCGCCAAAAATAGATAACATGGCTGACATCATGCTGCATTGCATTTTGGGATAGTTTTAACCCATCCGCCATGCCAGGACCTCTAGGAGAGCTCACGGCAAGCGAAAATTGACCTTTGGAGAATGGCATCAGAAATCGCCCACTTATAGACATAATAAACATAGTTATTTTTAGAACTGGAATTCCAACGAAAGAAAATAAACCAAAAGGGAAAACGACTATTTTCTTCAACATCTGACGAGTTTCTCAGTAGCAACAAATTCAGAAAAATAAGAGAATTCAATACTGCTCAGAAAAAGACGAAATTATTTTGTGGACATAATTGTTATCGCTAGTCCAGGAACCTACCTTTAACCCGTTAATGTCTAGCGTCCCATAAAGTGACCTATATTATATAGGTCACAGTCCAGACGCAGATCAGATGCCGCAGAATGCGGCATATGATCAGGGTCCACACTATTTGCAAAAGACAAATGAGCCGCGACACGAGAAAACCAACAATGTGGTCGTCCGCCCAGCGCAGACTCAGATCAACCTGGGCATTCACCCAGTCTGATCAGACTCTTTGCTAAGCGCTTAAAGGGTAGCTGAGGGACTAAGCTACCTTCATGCGGAACGCGAAGACTCTGATCAGACTGGGCGGATGCCCAGGCTGATCTGAGTCTGCGCTGGACGCACGACCACATTGTTGGTTTTGTCACGTCGCGGCTCAAATTTGCTTGTATGTTCTATGCGGGAGTCCTTGTAGCAAGAACTGTATCACTTTTTGCTTAACAAAGGATGGGGTGCAAAGACATTGCTGCCAGATGTGCTGGAGGTTTATTTATTTATTATAATGGCTTAAATGTTCGTGTCTGCTCTTAATAATCATATGCTTTGCTCTTAATAATCTTAATTATGTTTTACGTAAATGTTATTATATGTTTTGCATGATAATAAGCTGTAGCTTTAAATATGCTACATGGAACATTATAATTTGATCTTAATATGCCTGACTACTGCCGTGTCTGTTAAGTCGGTGAATAGCTATTCATAGCTAATATTAATCTGTTTGTAACCCTCCCACTATAAATAAAGTTTGTATTGTATTGTATTTCTAAGGAAACACATAAACTGAACCTACATCCCTTAAATGACATATGGACCCATCCATTTGATAAGGACAGAATAGCACACTGAGCATAAATGGGTTAAAATCGCTTTTAAGTTAAAATAACTCTACCTTGTAAGGAAACATTTTATTATACTCCTCCACTAAGTTTTTGTTCTCTGTGCTCATAATCTTCATTTTTGCAGATTTTCACTTTTCAATTTATTCAATGTTATAATTCACCGTTTGGAGTAGTATGCACTCAGTGTAAATATTGCAGGTATGAATGAAGTGCCGTTATTTATATGTTAACTGGTAAACCACGGTGTTTTACAGCGAGTTGCAAAATATCGTTTGATTTCTTACGAAACGCACACCGGATAATCTGAAAAATGAATAGCCCATTTTTTCTGTGAAAGAATCTTATTTAGGATAGGCTGTCTGACAAGTCGAAGAGCAGCACACTATAAGAGAAAATACGCAATGGCCTTCCCAGATCCCCCGCCCGAAGGTAATTTTTTATTGACCGTTCCACGGCAGTGCTACAGTCGTTTGACCGGTTTTGACGCACTTTTAATCGACTGTGTGGTACACTATAATTTTTCAGTTATTCTTTGATTTCTCTGTACCAGTATATATCTAAAAGCCTCTTCTTTAAGGCATATTGTTTTCGTGCAGAAATTATTTAAGAGTCCCGGAGAAAAGTTACGATAACCTAACGTGGTCTTTAGCCTATTCCGGTAGACATTTTCAGTTTCGGCGGACCAGTATAGTATTAACCATACTGTGAACGAACGTACCTTGGGCTCCGAAACGGTCAACTCTTTGATTATTACTAGCCCTGTGAAAGATACTTTTATGCAAAAACGGGGCTTTTTGATATCACGATTATTCGAACAAGTTATAGATAGCTCTATATTGAAAAAATAATTCAATCATTCAGTGATTCGAAACGTAACACTTAACGTTGTTGCCATGAATTCAGTGACCAAGGGATACCATCATTTCCAAATAAGACTATCAAGTCGTCTTTCACTTTAAATTTATTTCGAATACACTAACTGGCATGACAAGAATGCCACTGGGTACCTTGGAAACAAAATTCCATGAGAGCAAAATATTTATCCACCGGAATAGGCTAAATAGGCTAATGAGTCATAAAGTAAAATAAACAAAGCAAACAATTTCATTAGCCTTCGGCATTTATCAGCAGAGATTCCCTATAGAATGAAGAATCGACATATAAAGTTTACATTTTCACCACATATCTGTTTACACACAGATATTGTCCTGGCCGTTTTTCACAACTGGTCTGAAAACGTGTCTATATTGTCTCGTTAAATTGCAATGTTTACCAGATTCAAATACAGTTTTGGATACCTTCATTACAGAAACGAATCTATTACTAGATATGACTTTGACCAATAAATGTTGACAAAATTGTCCATAAATACATTTTGCCAACACATTGTTTGCCGCCGGATATAAAATCGAAATATTTCCAAGCAGGCGAGTGTGTCGGAATAGGTCAAACAACTCTTCTCCGTTTGGCTTCGCCAGTGTGTTGGTTTTATCGAGGCCACCTACCCACGCCTGCTTAACTATGTTTTCAAGGATGTTACGAAACGAAAAAAGAGCTGTTACGAAACGAAAAGAGAGCCATGTTTACCAAACGACCGGGTCATCATGAAGTATGGATGTACTCATTTACCTAATACGTCTCGGCATGCCTTTGTTACTCTAATGATACAAGACGATAATTCATTTCTCAGAAATTCATTCTTTGTCAGTTCACACGTCACACCCAAACACGCGCCACATCTAAGGGGAATAAAAAAAAATTCGGCATGGCTTTAGTAATTGTTGTTGCTGTTCGACTTTGCGCTTTTATCACCCACAAATTAATGTACTTGCAATGCTATGACTACACCGATAATCTTTTATCAAGCTGCAACTGATTCTTTGGTGCGGATTCCCTTTGTTCTGTTATTGTGTATTGGTTGGTTTGTCCGTGCTGTAGCACTAATATGATGAGTGCACAGATAATAACATAAGCCGCGGCATGACAAAACCAACAAAATGGCATGTGCAGTCGCCAAGTCTGATTAGAGTTTTCGTTATGGGCTTAAAGAGTAGCTACGGATCCAAGCTACCTCCATAAGGACAGCAAAGACTCTCAGACTGCTGATCAGACTGGGTGGATGCCCAGGCTGATATGAGTCTTAGCTGGGCGCACATGCCACTTTGTCGATTTTGTCGTGTCGCGGTTCATGCTATTATGTAATCTATCTCTGTAGTCCATATGAACAAAGGTACCATGATTATGCAATATTTAATGTTCATACCAGAAAGAACTGTAAAATATTTTACATCTATATTTGTTAATATGAGTTGTATGCAAGTGCCGAAAATAGTCTTCGAACTGACGAAGGCTATGCTATGTCACACTATCGAACTTCTTAGATTTACGTGCTTGTCAAGAGCATGCTTAATAAAACTTTCAAGATACACTATGTTGCCTCTTTGGTCTCTCTTTTTTATTAAATGTTGTTCAAATAAATTGTTTGATTCAATAGTCAAGGTAGACTTCAAATGTTTAGCATCAAACTTGGTGGCTGCATTGTGATTCCTAAAAAATGCGGGAACTTATGCTGAAAATATCATAATTATGGAAGGCTTAACAATTTTTGTGTGAATATCACCAAAAACTTTTTTTTTACTGGAAAGGTACTATTATTTATAGCCCTCTTTTAGAGAGGTGCCAGGTGCAGGTCGTGCATTGCTTACTTATCAACAACTTGTCAAGAAATATTTGAGATAAAAAAGGGATCGATTCTATCGTCATCAAATGTTTCTTATCTTACTTGAATTGCAATTAAGCATATTTGAGTGGGGTGTTACACAATCAAATAATTGGACTGAACATAAAATAACTTCGGCAGTGTCAAGTAGCTTTAATTTCTTTGACAAGCTGTTGATAAGAATACTATTTACGACTTGTACCTTCAACACCAGTGGTAAGCGGGGAAATTCTCTTATGAGGGCTATGAATATGGTAGTTTTTATAGTAAAAACGATGGTAGTTCTCGTGGTAAAAACGCCTTTGTCTGATATTCACACAAACCCTGTTGTTTTAAGCCAGCCATAATTAGAATATTTTAAGCTTTCCAGCCGATTTGATGAATACCGATTCACTCATCAAGTTTGATGCTAGACGTTGAACGTATGTCTTGAATATTGAATTAAACATTTCATTTGAACAACAATGAATACAGAAAATTTTATCAAAGAAGCAACATAGTATATCTAGAATGTTTGCTCAAGCATTTTCTTGACAGGCACGTAAATCGGAAACCTTTGATCAAGGAAGTTTGATCATGAGTGCAACATAGCCTTTACATTATCCATCTTCTTGGATAAACTGTTATTGATTTACGTGCTTGCCAAGAAAATGCTTATCAAACATTCAAGAAAGACTATGTAGTTTCTCTTATCAGTTTTATTTTTATTGTTGTTCAAATAAAATGTTTGATTCAATATGCAAGGTAATCAGATAGGCAGTGATCAGGAATTAATCCAGTCAAATCCCACATCCCGCTCCCGGGGTACCAAACAACACCACTGAAATACCAGAGCAAAAGCAAACCATCAGCTGAAACCAGTATTTGATCAAACAAGTTCGATTGTATAACATAGCCTTGAGGATTGAGTTAAGGTAGCTGGATACTAATTAACACTGTTTTTATTTGTTGAAACAGAACAGAGTTATTGTTCATGATGAAAACGGTAAACTTTGGAGAATATACAATTATAACATAAACTCATAGATTACATGTATTTTTCTTGAATTTTTTTCATGAAATTCAATTTTCTTTCATTTTGTAAAAAATGTGAAAAAAAATACTTATTATCAAGATAACTGAAATCTTTTACCAGTTTGTTTCACATATACTCGTATATAATAGATGATAAGACTTGCAGAAATAAAAGTACAATCATATGCTAGAGATATGAGTTTAGAGTGAAAATGTGTAAAAAAAAAGTAGAAATACAATTTTTTTTTATTTTTTTTATCTTTTTTAGAAAACAAAACGGTGATTTTTGTCTTATCCAAATGTTTTATAGCTCTTTGGTTTATTTAGCTGGTATAACGGTTTGAATGCCCCGCCAATTTCTCTCTATAGTATCCTTCTGTCTTAAGTAAATAAATGAATGAATTGAAATAATATTGACGATTATAACAACCAGAACAATAATAATGAAAGCATCATCACTGAGACGATATTAATCATTGAGGTACTCTTTTGTGAGCTTGACCTATATTTACTTATATGATGACTTTATCATTTTTGCGTCAGTCCTACAACTTACATTCATGTCATCGCTAGCGTTTACGGCATTTTCTCAGTAACTGAAAGGCCCTCAATCAAACAAGGCTGGAAATACTTCCCTACTGAAGACAGACATTAAGCATTAACTTAAATTTCACGGCATAATCATTTTTATTTCTTCCAGACTGACATTTAATTCAATCCCCCACTGTATTCGGGCCTAGGAAAAAATAGATTTCATCCTTTATATGTTTACTAGCACTATGGCTCAACTTTGATCTGTGTAAAAATATCCACGTTAAAATTATTTTTCAACTCTTGAAATGAAATCAATTTTCAGCCTGCTCAGGTAAAACATTATAATGTGGTTGTTGTAATCAAATATTTCGTGATGTAACTCGGGCCGTAATATAAGATTATTTTTTTAGATTCTTAGGTCAGGTATCACACCCGAAAGTAAAATATATGACCGATCTACTTAACGTGGGTATTAGTTTTGTTTAAACAATGTTTATTCAATATAAAGTACACAGTTACTAAATGGTACAATACATTATATGGCACAGGATCTGACAGTAAGCGAAACGTATACCGTATGAAAGTCATCTGAGACACGACGTGCTTTATGAAAAATGCTGAGTCACATTTTGTATGTCAATAATTTAAACAACAAGCGTTAAAAACATACACAAAGATGACAACAACTTTTTTACATAATAATAAAACTTCTTTACTTCTAGAAAAAATATCTTCATAAAATTGCATATTTTCTTTAACAAACAACACGTCGTAGGTCGTATAATAATGCAAATCGTTTGGTAAATATCTGTTCCTTTGCATTGAGTACCTAGGAAGAGTAACAGAGAAATGTGCAGCACCCTCAAACCCACCGCATGAGCATGAGGGAATAGAAACAATGGTTTTGCGATGAAGGTGAGAGCCACATTCAGTTTCTAGATCTCGTTTGACGAACCTACCTTATCCGTATACCTGCTGGGGGACGCTTGAGATGCAAAAGAGGTGTCCTGTTTAACGTGTTCAGCAGGTAAATCATTCCACGCTCGAAAAGTGATATATAAATATATTTGAAGATTTAATTAAAGTACAAATTGGTATCAAAATTCTTGGGATTAGATTGCGGGGTACAATGTATTTGGTGTTTAGGGGAAACACTATTACTGAGATAGGTGTAAGTCCGTTCATCGTTTTATAAAATATTACCACTTATGTTCTTTTCATCGTCAGTACTCGATATATAATGTCACAAAAAAAAAGGAATTATTTTCCATTTACTTAGTTATATCTTGTTTGTTAACTTAAACCGAGTGTTCTCAGAAGGATAAATATACATGCGCATGAACAGGCTGCTTAATATGTGCTCACTGGGTGTCATGTGCCATCCACGCTCCTTTTCGAGTTAGCGACCTTGTCAGAACTAATTTTTTGTCTGGCGCGTTTTACGGGTTTTAGTTTAAACTTTATATATTTGTACAAATTTCTCATATACATACAAATACATTTCATGGACACAAACTATGTATACAAAAGGGGTTCAGAAGAAAGTCACGGGTTTTAATTTAAGCCCACTAGTTTTGCGGTCGAGCTGATGAAAAATAAGCTTTATAGCGCAGTTTCTGAAGAAAACGACGGTAATATGTTCGAATTTTATTGTTAAATACACAGAAAGCCGACAGAATTCCGTTTGACAGTTAACAGCTCCTCAAGTAGAACAAAAGTTGCGGGAAGCTTATAATATTGAGCCGCAACACGACAAAATCAACAAAGTGGTTATGCGCCCGCCCAGCGCAGACTCAGATCAGCCTGGGCATTCGCCCAGTCTGATTAGAGTCTTCTCTGTCCGCATGGAGGTAGCTTAGACCCTTACCTGCCCATTAAGTGCTTAGCGAAGAGTCTGATCAGACTTTGCGACTGTCCAGGCTGTTCCGAGTCTGCGCTTGGCGCACAGCCACTTTGTTGGTTTTCTCGTGTCGCGGCTCAATTAAAGTTGCGGGAAGCTTATATCATTTTGGCATAAAGTCAGTACTTATGACTCTATTTCTATGTATGCGAAGCTGCAACTTCCATATAGATAAAAGTGCATGTCGTTAACATACAGCTGAATCTGCTGTTTTCGATATTGTGCTTTTATTTGTTGTTTCTCTTGACAGACTTAAACCTTCAAAGTAGGTAACTCGACCACAGGGTAGAAATTCGTCTGTACTGAATTTACTGTAGGCTATGACCGATTTGTTGAACTACAGAAAGGCCAATGTCCCTGAAACAGGCACAGGAACACAACCAAACATTCCACGCTCATATGAAAGTGGCTGTAATTTTTTCCCAGGTACTCGGTTAATTGGTTGCCGTAAAAATTAAAAATGTTGGGACATCGAAAACTATTACCTGTAATGTCCGAAAATCGAATAGTTTGGTATCACAATACAGCAATGGATCCAAAATGGGCTGTAAAGACAAAAACAGTGTAGACCTGATCAGACTGCTCCTTGGGAGCAGTCTGATCAAGTCTGCATAGTTTGCTAAGACCTATCTGTCCCAAACCTTAGAATTTTACGGGTTTACTGCACCGCGTGTGATGACGCAATTTTCGTACCTTTTCGTATCGACTTCAGTGTTTTGTCAATATGTTTGGAAATACCGTGAGCTCACCGCTGTCATTTTTTTCTTGCATTGTTGGCAGGATAAAAGCGCTTTTCATAAGCCACTCCTTCGAGTCTGGATTTCAGATCATTTGGAAAGAACTGGGCCTAGGACCTCAAGTAAAAACTGTCACATAGAATTTTATGTATATATTGCATCATACAGTTTTGAAGGATTATTTTTTTATCTTAAAGGGACAAAATTTAATCGTTAGTTGTATTCCATTTGTTTTCATAACTAATTCAGAGTCTCTGTTATCATAGTAACAATTAAAACAATAAAATATGGAAATATTTTAAGCCATTTTTTATTCTGAAAAAAAAGAGAGTAAGTTTTCCATTCTGTAGACCCTCAGGAAGTTTATTTATTTATTAATTTTTTATTTACTTTTTTTCAGTTCAGTTCAATTCTTTTATCGACCATACTTTTTTTTTACTCTGAAAAAAGTATTGGACGGACACATGGCGCCAAGAGTGTGCAACTATGGTTACGTACCGTTGAGCCACTTGGGTAACGTCGATAAGAGAATTGAACTGAACTGAACTGAAAAAAGTAAATAAAAATTTAATAAATAAACTTCCTGAGGGTCCACAGAATGGAAAACTTATCCGAATACATGTACATAGATTTTACTACTTATTTGTGTCTGCATTAGAGCACACACATAGTACAGTTAACTCTCGTTATCTCGAACACTGAGATCTCAAGAGTACCCTTTTATATGAAAGAAGACAGTATAGTTTTAACACATTGCCTACTTTTTCTTTACATTTCAACTCCTCAGTTATCTCAAGCTACTGGTATCGCGAAGCAAATTTTCTGGAGCCATAAAATTTTCATTGAGATATCAGTAGTTTGAGCTGAACTTCAACTTCGAGATATCGAGAGTTGACTATATTGTTCTAAAGATTAGATTTAAGTGATAGATTCAAAGTATGTGCGAACTGAGCAAGACTCGACCGGACTGCTCATATTCATACATATAAACAGACTTGTATAGACACTGAAATAAATGACGGCACCTTTATCAATAATAAAATAAATAAATGAATAAATAAATGTATTTGTGTAGACACTGAAATGAATTCTAGCACCTTTATCAATCAGTCAATAAAATAAATGATAAAAGTAAATAATTTTAAATGAATAAAAACAATAATTATAAATAAAATAATAATAATAAGTAAAATACTAAAAAAATCTAGCCAATGGAAAATCAAAACTTGGTAGGTTAAGAAAAGCGACCAGTTGGTAGAGATGGCCAGATGTCGAGAAAGCAAAAACAAGAATTATTCATCTATGGGGAGGACATTTAAACATAATTCCAAGCTGTTGAAAAAAAGTGCTGGCAAATTGTTTGTTTTTCCCGCAAGGCAACAGGGCAACCGCATTAATCTTTTTTTTTTCTTTTGCCGAATCCTGTAACATATCTGATGTGTGTCATGTTTGTGTTTGTTTATTTCACAAAAAACAGGTTGCAACTTATTCGATCTTTTTCTGGGGAATTGTGTCATTGAATTATGTCACGACAAATACGTACTCTAAACATGTGAAATGAAAGATGGTCTCTCTTGAAAAAAATGTAATTTTTGCTGAGGAATTGTCTCCCTTTTTAAAGTCCATAGGCCTGAACTAGCAATATGTGCTCGTCTGACACGACAAAAAATGCCGTTATAGACTTGATGCATTAGCCTATCATTTTTGACGTTGAATCAAGGATGATTCACTGTTGTGTGTCTGCTGGGTGTTTGCCACAATAATAGGCACTCTTTTGGCACACAACGTTGAATCAACACTGAATCAACCTTGATTCAGCGTTATGATGTTGAATCAAGGACGATTTACTGTTGTGTGCCTGCTGGGTGTTTGCCACAGTAACAGGCACTCTTTTCTAAACGTTGTCTCCCTCCCCTAAAGAAAACTGGCTGCCAGGACCTTTACCGTAAAAAGAATGGGATAGTACCACAAGTTTTGATATGGAAACTGACTGCATTTTATAAAAACCTTGCTTCAAATCCACATTTGATTTCCCACTGGGCTTACAACATTGAATCAACCTTGAATTAGCCTTGATTCAACGTCATGACGTTGAATCAAGCTTGAATCGAAGTTGATTCAAAGTTGTGTGCCTTCTGGGCTCTTTATAATCAGTGGTCAATAAAAGAACAAATGCGGAATTAAAGCAAGGTTTTTACACAATACAGCCAGTTACCATCTTAAAAAGTTACGCCTTTTACAGTAAAGTTCCTGGCAACCAATTGCCAGGTCTTTTATCGTAAAATCTACATGATTCTTTTATAGTGTAAAGCATTTTTATTATTCGAAAAAGGGATGTGCCTATACCGTACTATTCTCTTAAATTTTACGCCCTTTTTATTATTACAAAACCGTTTCAATGAAATATTTTCACTGTAACATCGAAATGATCCATTCATATATTTGATAGTAGATAGTAAGAGATTTTTTTGTGAAAAGCAATTTTAAACCAAGAAATAAAATTAGTTTTGCGGAAACGCGGACCGCGATCGAAATCGCCTTATTGGATGGAATTAATTTGCTCTGACGTCACTAGCGCGTTCACGAATCAGAAAAATACCTTGGTATCGTCATCTGCCATAAGGCGTGGTTTTGATTTTCCTATTGGATGACGATAGTGTTCATCTACATTTTCAATTTCGCTATTATATTTTAATTAAAAAAAAAAACAATCCTTAAACTGTTTAGTTCGGTTGGATTCTCCTAACGACGTTCCCCAAGTGGCTCAGCGGTATGTAACCATAGTTGCACGCACTTGGCGCCGTGTGTCCGTCCAAATCCTTAAGGGACGAGTCATTTATTATTAGGTGGGGGGGGCCGGGTACATTTTCATATGGTTCACCAAAATTTTTCCGACCCCCCCCCCCCCCCAGTCTCAGCAAAATTATTTTTCCGACCCCCCCAGATAGGTGACAAAAAATTTTATGACCCCCCCCCAAACCCTCCACACACACACACACACACACACACACACACACACACACACACACACACACACACACACACACCATATTACCTATTTTATGTCAGACTGACCTCAATCAAAATCTGTATGAAACACAAAGTCTAACAGGTTAATTAACCATGGTCTGTTTAAACTTTGTCATTATTTCTTGCACTTTCTTTTGTGCTTATGGCCATCCAGAAACCTTTTTGTCGAATGGTTAATACGGTAATACTAATTGGGCCACTGTGGGATGGGACCAGTTTTGCTGATGAAAAGGCACCTGGAGAGCTGATATCACAAGTGCAGGCATTAAATTTAATTGAGAACAAAATCATCTACTTGACATGATGCTATATAGACACTTTAAATAAATAAAAGAAAAGATCTGTTTTTGGATATGAAGCTGGCCAAGTTTTGTGTGTCATTTCAAAGAAAAGTGTATAAGTTTTAGAGTTAAAAATAAAAGCATCGCAAATGACTGTGTGATACCCCGCCACTGCATCCACCTTTTTCCTGATCTATTGGTGTGTTGTTTTTTTTGTATTGCCTGAAGGCAGTTAAATGTTTTGAGGTTTCAGAAAATATCTGATTAACTTATGATTTTTCTATCAACATTTTATGCATGTACATAGCCCAAGGGCTGGGGTAGATAATCCCTATGGAATCAATTTTGAGAAACACTGGAAACTTTTACTATTCTGATCAAACTATGATTTTCTATAGATTTTTTAAAGATTATATGTATGTGGGGGCAGGTGCAGATAACCCCTTATAGGGTAAATTTGAGCATCATGGAAGGCTTTTATTATACTGATCATTTGCTGTAAATTTTAGAACTGCTTTGAACTCAGAATTTTGACTGATTTTTTCATGATATTATACATGAATATTGCCCCAGGGCAAGGGCAGGTAACCCTTGAGGACAAAATTTCCACAGTAATTAAAGCTTTTGCTACTCCGATCACTTCTATAAATTTTAGTTTAAACATATTTTTTTTCAACAATATCATACATATACACAGAAATGATATACATGATCAGTAGGATTAGAACGAAAGCGTATGCTTATTTAGTTCTTCTCCTTGAAATGGATACAGTTTTCACAAATAATGGCGGACAAAACTGTATGTACTGTTGTTGACAAATAACTATAAATTTTCATCATGATACTCCAAATAGTAAAGGAACTAGAGGCCAAACGTGTGGCAGGGTATAAAAAAGTCTTAAACTTAAGGTGTAATAGGGGGTCTGGGGGACGAAGCCCCCCAGAAGCTGAGACATTTTTAATAATGAATACTGATGGAAGAATTCTGACCCCCCCCCCCCCCCAATATGCAAAATAAAAGATATGACCCCCCCCCCCTGCTCTGAGGCATTTTGATTTCCGACCCCCCCAGTACATCACCAAAAAAAATTCCGACCCCCCCTAAATGTACCCGGCCCCCCCACCTGATAATAAATGACTCGTCCCTAAACTGAAACACTTTTTCTGAATTTATACAATGGATTTTGGCATGATTATGTATTACGGTATCTAACGAAATTAGCAAATTGTTTATTTGGTGAAAAAAGTGAGGGAGTATACCTTTAAATTGTCTCCCTCGTGAAATGTGGGCAAGGGTTCAGTTGTACCAATGAATGCTTTAGTCGAGACCTAGTTCATGGTAACCCGACCGACAATTCCTTTCAGCCATCGACCCTGTAACTTTGTGACGAAAGAGCTGCATATTTCTTCATCGACAAGGACGCATTATGAATGGAAGCCGAGTCCAAAAAGTGCAGAATGACGCAAGAACACACACCTGTAAACAACAGGTAAACATTAACTACCTTCGAAATTCTAAGTATTAGGACAGGTATGATGTAGAAAACAGGGCAGACCCAGATCAGACTGCTAGAGCAGTCTTATCAGGACATTCCACCTGCATACTTTGGATGCATTACTGCGTAAAACAAACTTCCAATTTCACACCTGGCTAACTATGTTTTCGAGGATGTTACGAAACGAAAAAGAGCTGTTACGAAACGAAAAAGAGTCATAGTTACCAAACGACCTGGGCATGATGTTACGAAACGAAAAAAGCTGTTGCGAAACGAAAAAGTCATAGTTACCAAACGACCTGATGACAGGTCGTTTGGTAACTATGACTTTTTCGTTTCGTTACAGCTCTTTTTCGTTTCGTAACAGCCCTTGTATACACATAGATAATCAGGGTGAATTTAGGACGACTACGATAATTATTTCAGTTTGTCACAAACTTTAGAATTTTTATGGTAAATATGGCCCGTATAAATCAGTATTCCAGCCGTGTAATAATCAAAGGGCCGATAACCCTGAAATGATAGAGTCTATCAACAAAAGTGTACAAATGTACGTCGGTTGTTCTTGAAAAATATGCCATCTTCTGTAAACATGTAATGTTTGAATCCCGCCAACGACATCTAGATTTCATCAAGTTGACTTTTATGTGGATTGATATCGGCATTCAGCTTTTGCGGTATTTCGTATTACCGACGGCCGGTGTAACGAAGTAAAGTGACCCCCATAGAATAACGATCCCCCGATCATTATTCTTTAAAGAATAGTGACTCCCCGGTCGTAATGTTATATTGTGACTCCCCCACGCGAAGTAAAACGACCCTCGCGAAAAATTGTGACCCCCAAAGTGACCTATGGTCATAATATCATGACCCTCTTCGCGAAGTTAAATGCCGAATCGCGGAGAACAAAATAATGACGCTCAAAGGCGCTCAAAACCTCTCTCTCTCTCTCCGCGATATATTATACTATTATTTGTAATCTTGAAACGGCGAACGTTTCCAGTTGTTTGACAAATGACAAAGCTAAAGACCAGGCTTGAAATTCGTTTTGCCAGCATCCTAATACAGGACAACGGTATCTTTGAATGATCTATATATGACCTAGACCTTGATTTTGGTACCTAGATCTTGCACGCGACACATCCTCTTGACATTTGTGCCACGTTATTTTAAAATCCGTCAACAAATAAGAGAGTTGCAACAGATCGGACACAACATTCTGTATGTCATAAACATATTTGAAGACATCATTGCTTCATGGGAGTCATAATAATATGACCGGGGAGTGGGGGCCATAAAATTTTGACCGTGTGTGTGTGTGTGTGTGTGTGTGTGTGTGTGTGTGTGAGGGGGGGTCCCAATATTATGACCGGGGTCACTATTCTTTGAAGAACGGGTGTCAGTATTCTATAGAAATGGGGTCACTTTTTCTATAGAATTGACCGGGGTGGGTATTCTATGGGGGTCACTTTACTTCGTTGCACCGGCGGTCAGGCCGCTGATGTCATTATTCAGATACCTATGATTATACATATATCATTAAACATATATAAGAATACGTTATAAAAGTTCTCATTTAAATTCTTACACAGTTGGTATTTTAATCCAAACGTTCTTAGCGAAATGATTTTTTGATCACTTTACTTCAGAGCGGAAGAATGCAACTGTGGAAGCCACTTTCCAGACGCTTGTGGCAGCCTTGAATGACAGATAGAATCTGCCATTCAAACGGGGATGAAGACTAGCCACTTGACTGAATGTGATAAGGTTTCTTATTACGGGGGAAATCAACTCTTAAAACGAGAAAAATAGAAACAACTGAATTTGCAAACAGTGAAGATCCAGAAGATGCGTCTATTATTACTATGATATTATATAACTTGGACAAAATATTTGTTGAAATTTTGCAGGCGTTTTTTTTTTTTTTTTTTTTTTTTTGCCGCTTTAAGGATTAAATATTTTGCGTCTTTTATCGAGGGACTTTGAATGACTTTTTGTCTTATTGAAACAAAACAATACATTTGATTCATACATATATTTTATTGCCTTTGTACAAACAATAAGTACAAACAATGGGGTTGGGCTACAAGTTCTCACAACATTAGTTACAGCCCTCCCCTAAAACGCATACAAAACGTCCAACATGGTATTACTGTTGATACACAAGATACACAAGAGTTTAATAAGAAAAAGAAGAAATAGATTAAGAAGAAAAAGAAGAAGAATAGAAAAAATAAATAATGATGATAATAAATAAATAAATAAATAAATACCGCAATTCTTCGCCTCACTCAGTGAAAGGAACCCCCGCCCAACCGCCGAACAATACAATATTTTATAATTTATTTGTGTAACGTGTTTAGCAGGCTTTATGGCTCTAGCGCCCCACTCGGCACTTGGCAGTTGCGCAAAACATGAAAATACCCTGCAGCCATGGGGCTTTCAGGCTTTCTACAGACCCCCCTCCGGAGGATTGTATTCCTCCTCATACATCTTTGCTTAAAAGAGAACAAGCCGATTTCCGTAAAAACTATCGAACTTCAGACCAGGTTTTCATTCTAAAAACAATAATTGATAAATATCTTCACAAAAATGTCAAAGAAAACAAGTTATATGCATGTTTTATTGACTTTAAAAAAGCTTTTGATACAGTTTGGCATGAGGGTTTGTTGTTAAAATTGCAGAGGGCTGGGATAAATGGAAAAAATTATGAATTAATAAGATCAATGTATCAAGAATCTATCTCTCGAATAAAATGTAAAAATTTATTGTCAGAAGCTATTAGTATATCACAAGGGGTACACCAGGGTAATGTGTTAAGTCCTGTCTTGTTTAATATCTTTATAAATGCTATCGATAATGACATGTCTATCGCTGACGCACCTGTTTTATACGATTCTAAAGTTAACCATTTGCTATATGCAGATGATCTGGTCTTATTATCAACCTCAGAATTAGGTTTGCAAAGAAATATAGATAAAATCATGGAGTATTGTAAAAACTGGGGACTGAGAATAAATACAAATAAATCAGAAGTCATGACCTTTTCTAAAACGGGTCGGCTATCAAGGGATAAATTTAGATTTTTTGCTGCAGAAGACGAATTGGAACATGTAAATCAATATAAATACCTCGGAGTAACCTTTTCTAGCACGGGAAAGTTTTCAGTTGCAGAGAAGCACCTTAGTTTAAAAGCCAGTAGGGCTTTATTTTCAGTTAAGCAAGGAATTTTCGACAGAAATGTTCAGCCGTCCACTGTATTGCAAATATTTGATGCCCTTATCAGACCAGTAGCATTATATGGTAGTGAAATTTGGTCAGCATATAAACCATGTTATAAGAATAAGACAGTAGATGAGATGTTTGAAATGTCTTTAAAATGTCACAGTGAATTTGATAAAGTACATATTAGATTCTGCAAACATCTTCTCGGAGTTCATTCTAAGGCAAGTAATTTGGCTGTATTTAGTGAGCTTGGTCGATTTCCATTAATCATAACAATTTTAACTAGCTGTGTTAATTTTTGGTTACATATTATTCAGTCGAATAGTGATTCTTTGATATCAAAAGCATATTTTGAACAGATGAACAACGGTTTAAATGATAAAAGTCTGTGGGCCCAGTTTATTAAAAATTTATTGTGTGACTTAGGGTTTTCTCATGTTTGGAATAACCATTATACTTTTAACTCTTCAGCTCTTCTTAGCTCAATAAAATCTAAACTTAAAGAAAGATACGTCTCATTTTGGAACAAACGTATGGCATCTGAGGACGGGATGAAAAAACTTCAATTTTATAAGTTATTTAAACGGGGATTTAAGATTGAATCTTATCTTGAAACATTACATGATAGAAAATATAGGCAAAGCCTTGCTGCTTTCAGAATAAGTGCCCACAGACTCAGGATAGAACGGGGTAGGTATTATGGGGAAAAGGCTGAAGAAAGGTTGTGTGATACTTGTAAAGTTATTGAAAATGAAATACATTTTCTTAGTGAGTGTAAAAAATATGACCCTCTTCGATTAAAATTGTATGACAGTATTAAATGCGCTAATTTTGTTGCAAGTGCTGATTCTAAGGAAACGTTTTTACGCTTAATGACAAGTGATGATTGCAGAATTATAATAGCTGTTTGCATATTTATCCTTGATTGCCACATAACTTAAAAATGTTACACTAGTCTTTAGCTCCAAACCATTTATCTTCTTCTTTTTTTTTTCATGACATATGGTAAGAATGTATGTGAGTGTTTGTGTGTATGTTTAAATTTGTATTTGTTTCTTGTAAATTGTTATATGTATGTTATTTGCCCTTAACCTGGTAAACGGGTATACTTGTGCAATAAATAAATTCTATTTTACATAACCTTATTAAAAATGAGGCATGTCCTTCTGTCTGTCATTCATACAATTATTACCTTTAAAAATCATTCACTCAATCAATCAATCAATGCTTAAGTAGGTTTTCAAGTAGGTCTGTGTATTCAATTAAATGTGCAACTTAGGCCGGGTAATTTATGGGTGGAGATTGCACCGCTGCAAGTGAAAGGTCGAAGAACATGCGCAGTACGTCAGTTGGCGCGAAATGTACACAAACCGAGAATGAGCTGTAGTCATCAAAATCTTCATTAATTAGTGGAATATGGTATCGTCAGCATTTTACATTACATTCAGAAGCCTGCAACTTAACAACCTTTGTTTTGAGGGCTTTTATATGACAGCCTTGTGACGGTGCAAACAGAAAAAAATGCGCATTCAGTTAACAAAATGAAAGTGGGTGGGGTAATTCCATATTTTTTGTTTTGGCACAGATCAGAGTTATTTCGCTTTGTTGCTATATCCCATGCTGTCTGTGTTCAATATTTGTTCAAGGCATCAGATTCGATACAGAGTTTCCTTGGAGGTCTTTAAAGCAGGGATTTCAGCTGTCATGCAGCCCAATTTGATTATTTTTATTACAATTGCTTTTGTTATTGCGAATATAGCGATAACAATGCATTTCTTAAAATTGCGATGCTTCCAAAAATAAAAACAGTATGAGAAACTTCAATTCATTAGAAAAATAAAGATGTTTAAATTTTCAAAATCCGTATAGAAATAAAAAAGTTATGTTATGTCAAACTACGCAACCCCTCAGGTTTTGTCTGACATTTTATCGATCAATAATTTCAATTTACACATCGCTCAGTTAAGTATTTTTATGTTTTACCTGTCAGATTTTCTGTCGCGTCTTATTTATCCATTGCTGACTGTGTAAACAGTGGGTGTGTTTTAATGCTTTGCGCACAGATGCGCTAATGTTTACACTTCTAAAATTAACTCCAGTTTGTAGAGGAAACCCTCAGCATCATTAGGGTACCTTTTGGATGCATAAATAGCGAAGATATTCGCTTCTGAAAATTGACCAATCTTTGCAACCCATTTTTTCATGGAAATATATGAAAATTCTAAAAGTAAAAATAACCATGAGATTCATTGATCAATTCTACGTCATACTGAATAAATTAAAAAATTTGTAATTTGATTGGTTATGCAAATGAGCTAAGTCAAAACAACAAGGGGTCATGACATGACTGAACCAATCAAATTAGAAAAAAATGGCTGCCGCTATGCGGTAAAATTTCACATATAGGTACTCGCTTTGAATATTTGTTTCTCCATTGCAGGGATCATTTTCTGACGCGATTTCGCGATATTCTCGCATTTTTTTACACGAAATCGCAAAAAAGTTCGCTGATTGAGAAAAAAAATCGCACCGAGAAATTCATTCAATTCGCACCGTGTTTTTCTGTATTCGCACATGCGGACCATTTCGGTACATTCGGATTGTTTTGTAGGCTTTGGTTTCCGGAAATGTTTGGCGCCAAACGACTTGCATTACATATGCGGGTAACCAGCATCGTCTATGTCACTGCAAAGCTTCCTGCGAAAATAGCTATCAGTGTTTCATAATTTGCAAGCGCTTTTGTAGTTCATTGCAAAATGGAATCTTCAAAGGCAGAAACGAAGAAAAGAAAACTGATATCGGCCCAAACGAGCCGAGAGGGCATTTTGAGATAGTTTTGCTCCACTGCAAAGAGCTCGGCGACCCCATTATCTGCCTTCCAAGACTCCGCGACCGAGAAAGTGGATAAACAAGCCGAAAACCTGGGGGGGGGGGGGGGGGGGGGGGGGGGTCGACGAAAATAATAACAGCAAGGAGCAAGGCCCCTCTGATTATTAGCAACCAGTCAGATTTCTTGATGTAATTTATTCTTACAATATCAGAAAATGCATGACAAAGAGTGAAGATCCAGATCAGATAGCTTCTTCAGAAGCCATCTGATCTCAATCTGCACTGTTTGCAAAGATGGGGCATATCCAGGTTCAGCATGACAAGGGTTAATTACTCAGTGATTTTTTTACCCCTGCGTCCTGCGTCTTAGATGCATAATTTTCCCAGAGGACGCAAAATATTTCCTTGGCTGCGTTCCGGGACGCATAAAAATAGCCGATCGGTAGTCCAACTTCCGATTTCGGCTTCGTTTACAAAGCTACTTTCGTTTTAAGAATATAGCAACGGTGCATTAGCAGATTGTTATATTACTGGTAAAAAACAGTACCATAGTCTTTCCTACTCCCGCTAAATACCGAAGTCTACCTGTAATACCAATAATCAATAGTGGTTGTCCAGTACCGGAGGAACATAGTATTATCGACCACGGTGACGTCTTTTACCTAAGTGCAAACTTTTATTAATACACCGGGTCAATAAGTAATCATGCCTCCGAAAAACAAAAAAAAAGATCAAACTTGATTCAAAGCAGCAAACATTATTTGGTCTTCTTAGGCAAGACAAACACGCAAGGCCAGATGTTGTAGATCATGATGCGACCGATCAAACTTCGAATCCGAAATGACAACGGATGTCTCCAAAAGCAATACGCTGTCTGACAATGAGACAACAGGTGATTTATTTTATTCCTGTGAACACAGGAGCTTGACGTTGGTTATTTTTTACTTATAGGGCTTGTCCTTTGAAGCCCTTTAAGTTTGGGATGCAGAGAAAATATTGCTTTTGCATCCCAGTAAAGATGCAAACCCTTGAGCTTGGGATGCAAAGATTTTAGGTCTTGTGAGTCCTGGGACTCAAAGAAGGAGATTTGTAAAAAAATCACTGATTACTGTAATGTTCCTAAATTTTTTGACAGCCAAAAAAAAATTGCTGTAAACCTAAAGTTCAAACAAAGACTTGAGGTTCTACCTACCATATAGTAATGCCTACAAAAGATGCAGGTGGAATGGCAAACAGTGAAGACCCCAATCTAGGAGCAGTCTGGTCTGGTCTGCACTGCTTGCCCAGACATATCTGTCAAAAAACTTGGGATCATTACGGTTATACGGTATGAGATAAACTGTTTGAAAGTTGATATTTGATCATTTTAATGAAATTATTTTCCTTAACAGGGCCTGACAAATCAAATTTTGATCTACTTGTCCGGTGGACAGCTTCTGACCAAAAAAGCTGAAATACATGGGTTTTCCCTATATAATTCATACATTTTTCTGGGCAAGTAAGAAAAAATTTTACTTGCCCAGCAAAAATTTCAACTTGTCCCGGGCAGCCGGACAATGGATTTGTCAGGCCCTGCCTTAATAAATTGTTGGAAATAAAGAAAAACAAAACCTAATTTCTTTATATTAACCATTATGATTTATATTTCGTGCAATGAAAAGAATCAACAGGAACTGAAATTTTCTCACTAACTTTGACCCAGCGAGAGAAAAAATCTCATCAGATTTGAAAATTTCTCATTAATTTTGACCTAATGGGATTTTTTATCTCACAAAAATCTTGGGCCAGAATAATCCCTGCCATTGTTCGATTATACTTCATCTAACAAATATGGAATACAGTGTCTATTCTAGGGTGCGCGATTGCGGGATTCACGCTAATTTTTCTCAAATCCCGCATAAATTCAGAAGGAATGCGTGACAGTCCCGCGTAAAAAATAAACAAGGAAAACGTCCCAAAACCAAGAATTTACTCTTGCCTCGCAGAAAATACCGCGGTTTTGAATAAAACGGCATCAAGCCATCATTGCCGAAGTTGTTTTCGTCATATTATGTCCATTAGAGTAGCTTCCCTTGACTTCATGGGTTCGATGAAATACCGGAACGAATTTCATTAGAGAGTGGGTAAAATGCGTAACCCGCACCCGCACCTGCGTTAGCATACCCGCGGTAGAAAAAACTATGTATCAGCAAAATAATCACTGTAAACCCATTGAAATACTTAGATATAAGACTAAAACCTTCAAATCAACTCAGAAAATATACAACTGGAATGTGATAGGATTTAGAACAGAAAAATCGATCTCAAACTGGGTAAAACTGGTCAGGTAAGATATTACTGTATAGTCTTGGACAGGAATAAATGTCTAATGTCTAAAGTCAGTTCAGATAACTGTATAGTCTTGGACAGGAATAAATGTGTAAATGTCTGTTTTATGAGCTAAATGTTTTCTGTCTGTTCGAAAATTGTCCCCCCTACTTTTTGAAAATCCCCCCTATTTTTGAGATGTAGGGGGGAAAATCCCCCCTCATTTTCAGTTTCTAGAATAGACACTGGGAATAATGAAGGACAAAGGTTATATTTACATCAAAATAATTTTCTTTTTTTGAAAATAAAATTTCATGAGAAAATGTTAATTTGTAAATGACCGATTTTGCACTGTTGCCAGAATGGAAGCTGTAAATTTGCCGATACTGTGTTATCGCTAGCGAATATTCTTGAGTAAAAAGCAATGCAATTCCTGGGCTTAAGCTTTCAAATGGTGTTATTTTCATAAGTTAGAACTGCCAGTTAACTGTAATTTTATTTCATGACCAACTGACCGAGAAGTTACAACTTACATGAACTGCACTGTAATGCACCAGTCATTTGCAACCATGGCCCCCATGGGGCCGGGGATAGCGGGGGCATAGCGGATAGGGGTGTAACGGTACATCAGACTGCTATCGATATATCGCAATGATGACACTGGCAATAGTCACTAGCGATAGGGAAAGCTGCAATGTCAATACTATCGGCAATTGTGACAGCTGACAATCGCAAACTGGGCGACTATCATTTTAATTGTAGGCGCCCACCCGATTTTTTACTTGTAGTGGGTGACCGCTAGTCTTTATCCCTGAGTAACCGGCAATAGTAACATTGCAATAGGGATTTTTGCAATAGTAAAAGTTTTGCAATAGTCATTTTGAACTGCAATAGTCACCCCTAATAGCCGAGCTTAAGTACCGTGTTTATACCTAGAGCTGTCGTCAATATCAATGCATCGATAAAAATGTGCTGCAATATTGAATCAGTATGGGAATAATAAATATCGATATGTTTCAAGAAAAAAAAAATAGAATTTATTCTTAAAGTTATCCATATGTTTCAAGAAAAAAAAAGAATTTATTCTTACAGTTACCAGTGGTTATTTTTCTGTATCTTTACGTGATTCCAAATTGCATAATTTGTGGAATTTCTTATTGATTTAGATCCCTGATCTTGAGTATGTAAGTAGACACCATTTGCGAGTCTGTGCCTATGTCTCATTCTCATTAGCTCGTCGGGTGGGTGAGGAACCACTTTGGTTTTGCTTTGGGAGATGGAAAGATGAGCAGACTGTTGGGTTCATTTTTACCCACTAATATACAAACATGCATTAAAGAGCAGCAAGAGCCTGTCTATAACACATGCATATTTTCACAAAGATTTCAACATAAATTAATCAATATCGATTTATATCAATATATTGTGATGTTTTCTACTGATATATCGAAACCCCAAATGTCAAATCAATGACAGCTTTAGAGCTGTGAGCCTGTGATTGATATCGCGATATATTGATAAAATCGATACAAAATGGTCTCGATACTGTATCGATACGGAAAACCAATGAATCGATACTATTCAGAAGTAAAAGGGTATTACTTTTCTGAATAAATACAAAGGGCTCCTTGTAAACTTGGTCTTAGATTTTAAGAGTTTATGTTAGAAGATGATAACTTAAGGTGAATTGGGACAATTATAGCAATTCGTCTGCATTTATCGATGTTCTAAGTGATGAAAGTGTTTGGGCCAATTTTGGTATTTATTCCCATTTCCAAATAGTCATTAAAAACTTATGCATTACAAATTTAAATTTGGGATATATGACCTTTAAGTTCAGTGAAACAAGTTCGGTTGATTATTTTTCATTTGTCAAATAGCTTAGCAGATGTCACAATCGCTAATTGTTTGTTTATAGTGTTTAAGTTCCAAATCAACTTTTGTAAATTAAATTTGGCTTTTAAATTGCATCTCACATGATCTCAGCATTTTGTAGCCTTCAGTAATGGTAAGAATTTAAAGACATAGTATCTAATATTATATTCTATTCACAAATATAATGAAAAAGGATATAACAAAAGTAAGACACATTTACAATAGAGGTATACATGTAAGTTTTCACAAGGTTTCCGAAAACTCCAAATATCGATACAAATTGATATTTTCATTCGACATATCAATATGCAAAATCTCCAATCAATGACAGCTCTATTTACTATATCTTTTCAGTTATAAGACAGGTTTTTCCTTCCAAAGCAATCCCAAAGATCTAGATCCATCTTTGAGATGGATCTAGATCTTTGGGATTGTTTTGGAAGGGAAAAAAACATATCACAGCAGAATTTCATTAGACAGTTTTTAGCTCACCTGAGCCAGAGGCTCCGGGGGAGCTTATAGGATGGTAAGGCTCCGGCGTCCGTCCGGTGTCCATCCGTCCACAATTTCAAACGCCTTCTCCTCTGAAACCGCTGGGCCGATTGTAACCAAATTTCATATAGAGCCTCCTGGGACCTTAGGAACGAAAAGTTCAGGCCTCATACTTTTCAGGCTTTTGCAGGATTTCAGGCTTTCATTTCTTGAATTTTACTTGATTTCAGGCTTTGATTTTTAAGTTTTCAGTGTTTTTTCTGCTTAAAAAGGGCTATTTTAGGCTGCGAAAGCAGGCATTTCAGGCTTGGAAAAGCTTTGTCAGTATGAGGCCTGAAAGTTGTTCAAACGGGCCTGGTCACATGACCAACATGGCCGCCATGCCCATATATGGTAAAAACCTAAAAAAATCTTCTCCAGAACCAATAGGCCGATGGCATTGAAACTTGGTATGTAGCATCGAGTACGCGAGTTCTACCTAGATTGTTCAAATTATGACCTTGGGTTGACCTCAACCTTTTTTTCGGTAACCTTTTTTATGATAAGGTCAAATTTGCTTCCTTATGCTTTTATATGGCAAAATGCTACAACATAAGATATCTTGGTAACTGTGGAAGATTTTGGGCTAAACATTGGTATCTACAGTCATCTTAATGAGTACATGAAGATTTATGAGTACAAGAGGTCAAGGTCATTCTTTGACCTTTGACCCTGAACTCTCATATTTTGACAAGTTCTAACAATCTTCTCAAAAGCCACTGGGCCAATTGAAACCAAATTTCATATAGAGCCCTTAGGGGTTGAGGGAACAAAAATTTATTCATACGGTCCAGGTCACATGACCAACATGGCCACCACGCTCATATATAGTAAAAACCTTTAAAAATCTTCTTCTCCAGAACCAGTCAACCGATGGCCTTGAAACTCAGTATGTAGCATTGGGTACTCAAGTACTATGAAGATTGTTCAAATTATGACCCTGGGTTGACCTTGACCTTTTTTACAGCAAGGTCAAATATGGGAAAATGCTAGAACGTGAGATTTCATGGAAAGTTTTGAAGATTGAGGCCTTAAATTGGTAAATGCAATCAAGTACATGACCCAGAACTCATATTTTGACATTTTCAAACAATCTTCTCCAAAGCCACTGGGCCGATTGTAACCAAATTTCATATAGAGCCTCCAGGAGTTGAGGGAATGAAATTTTGTTCAAACGGGCTAGGTCACATGACCAACATGGCCGCCATGACCATATATGGTAAAAACTTTTAAAAATCTTCTTCTCCAGAACCAGTTGACTGATGGCCTTGAAACCTGGTTTGTAGCATTGGGTATTCCAGTTCTATCAAGAGTGTTCTAAATGATAACCTTGGGTTGACCTTGACCATTTTACGGGAAGGTCAAACAAGGGAAATGCTAGAACATAAGATTTCTTGGGAAGTTTTGAAGATTGAGGCCTAAAAATTGGTAAATACAGTCATCTTAACGAGTACATCAAGATTCATGAGTACAAGAGGTCAAGGTCGTTCTTTGACCTTTGACCCTGAATTCTCATAGTTTGACAATTTCAACCTTCTTTTTTAAAGCCAATGAGCCAATTGTAACCAAATATCATATAGAGCCTTCAGGGGTTGAGGAGACGAAAATTTCTTCAAACGGTCTGGGTCACATGACAAACATGGCCGCCATGACCATATATGGTAAAAACCTTTAAAAATATTCTTCTCCAGAACCAGTTGACCGATGGCCTTGAAACTTGGTATGTAGCATTGGGTACTCCAGTATTATCAATATTGTTCAAATTATGACCTTTGCTTGACCTTGACCTTTTTACGCAGGGCTCTCGATCACCGAAATTTGGGGCCGAAATTCGGCCCCATTCCCAATGCCAAAAAGTATGGTTTTTTCCCAATTCCAGACGAAAAATTCCCAATCTGACTAAGCCTGTTTGGTCCAAGAATACTGCAGTTGCATCAATGCAAAATGTATTAAAAACCACCTAAAACTAATAATGTAACCATAATTTATAACTTTAAAAATCGGGAAGCGATTACATTTTCAATCACGCTCGTCATGTTTTGTTACTGGAAAGTGGTACCGGATTTTATCATACTCTTAGAGTTACTTCCCTTTCATTAGAGGGCGAATAGCCTAGCGATTTTCGCTGCAATATTTTAATATTTTCTTTGCTTCAAGGGCCAATATTGTGGTGGTGAACAATATTTTGACTTATTCTTTAATTTAAAGCCTTCCAATGCTAAAATTTGATCGGAGTTTTGATTCTGCTGTATTTGAGTTTCGTACCTGAATCGATTTTTACAGACATTTTCGGCCATATCCAAAATCATAAACAGGATTACCGGGACATCCAAGAGTTAGTATAGTGATAGTGACATACCATGGGTGTTTTGTACTTGCAGGACTTAAAGTTTTGTCATGTTCTGCATTGTGACAGTCCACTTTCTCTCAACTTCACATTATGCTTAAGTTCACAGATGCTTCAAACCTAGAGTGTTATACTGTTGTTATATTGAAACTTTTTTTTGCTAGGTCCCAGTCTTGTCTCCAGTTTGAGAGTGGCAAGATAGGGAAGTTGCCAGTTCAAAGGAAAGAAAGAAAAACACAAAAATAGTTTTGTTATTATCTAATATCCCAATTATTTGATAAAGTTTAGTATGATTCACTATCTGCTAGATCTATGTCTGCTTATACTGACTGGATTCCTCTGAAAATATAACAATACCATATGTAAGTTGTGTTGGTCTGACAATGATAAAACAATGAAAATTTTCCCAATTTTAGACAATACAACGCTATTTTTCCCAATTCTAAAGGCCCCGGCCCCATTCCCAAAAAGGGGTGTGAGAGCCCTGTTACGGCAAGGTCAAAGATGGCAAAATGCTGCAACATAAGATTTCATGGGAATTTTTGAAGACTTTGGCATGGAGTCCTAGAGAACTTCCAAGACTGTTCAAATGATGACCTTAGGTTCACCTTGACCTTTTTTGCAGCATGGTCAAATATGGGAAAATGCTAGAACATAAGATTTCATGGAAAGTTTTGAAGATTTTGGCATAAAAAATGGTATTTATGGTTGTCTTAATGCGTATTAGCACATGAAGATTTATGAGTACAAGAGGTCATGGTCTGTCTTTGACTTTTGACCCTAGACTCATATTTTGACAATTTCAGACATAAGAAAAAGCCACTTTGCCAATTGCTCAGGTGAGCGGATCAGGGCCTCATGGCCCTCTTGTTTAAGATATTTGGAGTCATTCTGGAGAGGGGAAAACCCAATCATATACTGTAATCGACCCCTATAAGCGCACATCATGGTAATTGATGAGGCAATGACTACAGGACAGGTGCACATATTTTTACTGGTTTAATTCTTTTATGCTAGTTTACAAATGCTGAAAAATGCTACAGAATCTCTCATTTTTAGCTGGCCTGAACGAAGTTCAGGAAGAGCTATTGCACTACACCCTGCGTCAGCGTTGGCGTTGGCAGCAGCGTCGGTGTTAGCAAAATGTTAAAGTTTTACGTTTAAGTTTTTTATGTGATGGGCAAGGCGCTGTCAGGCGTGCTGTCCTGTCCCTGTGACAGGTCTTGTCATTTGTAAAGTTTTTTCCATCCTTCTATGACCATCAGCAGCTTTTCTCCCATAATCAACATTTTAATTTTTTTCCTTCAATACATAATAAATCCTTGAAATGTGCGCTTATAAGAAAGAAAACTTATTACAAGTATTTGCCGCCATTTTGAAAAAGTTATGCGCACAAGGCAGTAAAAGGGTTGATTACGGTAGTTGAAGAAATACATTTTAGTGATTTCTGAATTACCTTTATTCAGTCCTGATCAGAAGGGGTAAAATATCTTGTAGAAGGGCCATTTTAGCAACCAGTTTCCATTTTTCCCCATTTAAAAACAATTTACGATCCTCATTTGAACTGTCTGTCTCTATGAGACAGTTTTAAATGAGGGGTCACAAAATGTTTTCACTGAGAAATAAGAAAAATTGTTCTCAGAACCTATCAAGTGCTCTAATTACTTTATTACAGGATATAAGAAAGTTCTTCGGAGCAGGAGGAGGGTCGAAAACTACTGCAAAACCAACAGAAACAAGTGAAAAACATAGTAAGACCAAGGACAGTGAAATAACAAAAGAAAAAAGAACTAATTCTGAGAAACATGGAAAGAAGAAAGAAAAAAAGAAAGAACAAATAACTGTTAGTGAAGATGAATTTCAGATAGATGAAAATGATAACAGGAAGAATAAAAAAGACAAAGAAACTGGAAAAGGTGATGGTAAAAAGATAGATAAAAGCAATGTGGATAAAAGAAAGAATGAGGAAGAAAAAGATAAAAATGAAAATAGAAAGACAAAAGAAAAGAAAAAATTACTTGATGATGATTTGATTGAGATTGAAGATGACAGTGATGATGCGATACAGAAGAAATCAAGATCCAAGGAAAGAAAAACAAATAAAAGAAAGAAGACGGTAATATCTGATGATGAGGATGATGATGATGTGAAGCATAAAGGGAGGGAAAGAAAAAGAAAGAAACAGGTACATGTATGGTCAGAACTAGATAAGAAGGGGTAAAAGGGACAAGTGAGGGATACTTGTGACCCTTCGTTAGAACCGTCCCGCTGAGATATTTCTAATGAGTGGTTACAACGTATGTTTTCATTGCGAAGTAAGTGAAATTATCTCTGAATTATATCTGATACCCTTTCTTATCTGGAGCTCTAGGTATGGTGATGTTATATCATCTATACTGCCTGAAATGCACCGGCAGTCAGTGCTTGCTTTTCTTGACACTGTACAAGCTATTTTTAAGCTTGCTTCTTTATAATATCTTAAAGGGGAAAAAAGCAGATGACAAAATTTTTGCCAGACTCTATAAAATTTCAAAAACTGTTTTGTCCAAGCTACATCATCGAAAATTCAAAGAATAGAAGGCAAACAGTGTAGATTTACAAAAAAAATGTATATGAGGCAGCTCATTATGTGTCACGTCATCTGGATCTGTCAAGTTTGTGAATAATTCAGCTATGATCATTTCTGGCACTTTAAGTCTCAAAAATCAGAGCTCCAGATAATGGGGAGTATTTGAGGGTGATTGAGGAATAATTTTTCTTATTTCTCAATAAAACCATATGTTGTGACCCTCATCTGAACCGTCTTGCGAGACGGTTCAGATGAGGGGTCACAACATACGTTTTTATGCAGAATTAACAAAAATTATCCCGAATTATCATCAAATACTCCCCCTTATCTAGTGCTCTGCAAAAATGTAATAAATGAGCAGGGATCAGCCTAGAGGGAGAAGTGGGACAAATTGTCTCCTTGAGCTAACTGATTTCTCCCTATTTGGAGCTGAGGGAAAGTTGAAATGTATAAAAGATTTGGAAAATCCAAAATGTGGGATAAAACTTCTCCCTGAAATTCAGAAAATGACACAAAACTTCTCCTTGTCGGAGAGTCCTAGGCTGACCACTGAATGAGTAATTATCATGATTTACCACATGATTTTTGCCTGTGATCAGCAGTCAGTCAATATAAATATCAAGAATATTAAAAAAAACCTGAAATTCCATTTTCAGCGAGTCACGTGAAATATAGGAGAATTCAACTCAAGACTCGAGAGGCAGATAATACTTTGACAATACAGTCAGCTCCCGATATCTCGAACATTGATATCTCAAACAGGGTTTATGCTACTGTCCAAAATCCAACTGGTCCACAGGACTAGCATGGACATGATTTAACTGGTCCTCTCGGTGTTTCTGCTGGTTTTCTTTATAACCTTTTTGTAGTAAACATAAAAATTAGTTGGTCTGGAGGACCAGCTGATACAGAAATCCTCTGGTCCTGCCAAAAAATTACTGGTCCCGGAACAATGGACAGATGGTTAATAAAACCCCTGTCAAAGTATCTTCTTATACATCAAAGAATATATTTCCTATTTTTATTTACATTTCATCTCTGTTATCTCAAACTACTGATATCTCAAAGTAAATTTTCTGGTTTGGACAGAAGTTCGACTTTTAGACATATTGTGAATTGACTGAATACAGAAAAAACATGACCTTGTCAGAGGTGCTGTTTTACTGGTCACAGGGTATAATCGATTCCGCTAATTTTCGCTTCCTGCAGAGACTGTACATCATATTTGGCTTCCGCCGAGACTGTCCGCAAACTCTTGCTTCCTGCCGAGACTTCTGTACATGATAATGGCTTCCTGCAGAGACTGTCCGCGTGATTCTGCTTCCTGCCGAGAGCCTCGGCAGGAAGCAGAATCACGCGGACAGTCTCGACAGGAAACCATTTTATGAGTACAGTAGTCTCTGCAGGAAGCAAGAGTTCGCGGACTGTCTCGGCGGAAGCCAAATATGACGGACAGTCTCCGCAGGAAGCGAAAATTGGTGGAATCGATTATACCTTGCGCTGGTCTATGGATCCAATAGACCAGGAATTCCGTACACAGCGTGCCCGTAGCTGGAAAAGTGGTATCAGGGTGGTGGTTGGGAATTGCAGAGTATTGAAACATTAGAGGTGGCATCCACCTTTATCAGATTGGCAGAACTGTACATTTATACACACAAGTTAAGCTTTTGAAAAAGCTTGAGAGGTTATCCCTTAGCAAATGAATCTATAGGATGCAAGTGGTAAAGCAGAAAAATGGCAGCAGTACAAGTTAATTTTATTGTATTCTTGGATTTGTTGAAGCTGTAGCTAAGTGGTGAGTTTGACAGTTTTTAGCTCGCCTGAACGAAAGTTCAGGAAGAGCTATTGTTGTTACCCCGGCGTCCAGGTCCGCGTCCGCGTCAGCGTCCGCGTCCGGATTGGATGTTTTGGTTAAAGTTTTTTAAAGACCTGTATCTCCTTAACCCATGGATGGATTATTTTGATACTTGCACTGTAGGTAGATATTGGTCCAAAGTTTAACAGGGTACCACCCCCACCCACTCCATGACCTTGATGTCAAGGTCATGGACTTAGAAAATTGGGAGTATTTTTGGACTGGATGTTTTGGTTAAAGTTTTATAAAGCCCAATATCTCCTTAACCCATGGATGGATTCCTTTGATACTTGCACTGTAGTTAGATATTAGTCCAAAGTTTTGCAAGGTACTACCCATACCCCCCTCAGCGACCTTGATGTCAAGGTCATGGACTTAGAAAATTGTCTTTTTATTGATTGGATGTTTTGGTTAAAGTCTTTTAAAGACACATATCTCCTGAACCCAGTGATGAATTCTTTTTATATTTGCACTTTAGTTAGATATTAGTCCAAAGTTTTGCCGAGTACTACCCCAACCCCTCACATTGACCTTGACGTCAAGGTCATGGACTTTGGAAATTTGTTCTTACTTAAGGTTTTCTAATTGCATACTGATTCATAATGCTTGGCAGAGATTTAGTTTACACTTGAACTGATGTTAGACACTTTTTTGAGTTTTTACAAAACACTATATACTTACCCCACTGGATGACCTTGAAGTCAAGGTCATCGACTTATAATTTTGTCTTAAAGATTTTGGTTAAAGTTTTATATTTATGAAGACATAATTTCACAGTGCCACGATGGACTCAGTTGATACTAATACTTGGACTGATATTAGATAATGGCTCAAGGTTTTGTAACATCCTACCCCCCCCTCCCCCCCCCCCCCCCAGGCGACAGCTCTTGTTTCTTTTTGTCTAGTGATTGCTTGTAACAGGTGAGCTTCAGTGCTATTAACTTTTGTTAGATGACCTGTACTGTTTGGTAATGGCTCTTCGTAAGTGAACTGTACTCTCTGGTAAGCGCTTGTGTTAGGTGAGATTCTTGTATTAGGCGAGATGAAGTGTTCAGGATAAGTTTTACAGCTCATGTCTTAGCAATGCTGGAAGGGCCCCTGCAGCTGGGTGCGCCAAACTATGGGAGCAAGTACCGGTAAATAGTGGAACCTGCATTTAGCATTAATCAAGTAGAACTTGTTATTGATCTGCATTGTAAAGTGTTAACTGAACTTTCAGGTAACTGTTTGTGTAAGGTGACATAAAGGGTTTAAAGATATAAGCTATAAAGATCATGTATTAGTGATGCTGGCGAGAGCCCTGTAGCTGGGTGTGCCAAATGTAGAAGTACCGGGAGATAGTGGGACCTGTAGGAAACGGCGAAAGCAAAGCACAAGGAAACGGCGTACAATCGAGTACGAATTACTATCTTGATATGGTTATCCCCGAGCGGATAACCAATTAAACACAGCAACAGTGTCTTGATAATGTGGTTTCATTCCAAATGACTGTGGTGTTAATAGTGTTATGGTTTCATTCCAACGGACTGTGGTCTTACTAAACAACAAGGACAACTGGACAAACAACACCATGAATTTGAGCCGCAACACGAGAAAACCAACAAAGTAGCCTGTGCACCCAGTGAAGATTCAGATCAGCCTGGGCATCTGCCCAGTCTGATCAGAGTCATTGCTGTGAGCTGAAAGAGCTCTAAGGGTCTAAGCTACCTCCATGCAGACAGCGGATGCCCAGGCTGATCTGAGTCTTTGCTGGACGCACATGCCATTTTGTTGGTTTCCACATGTTGCAGCTCATTTTACACCTGTGCATTGTTTATGGTTTTCAGATGACTAGCGAAGAAGAGTGTGAAGAGGAAGAAGTTATAATGAAGCCAAAAGGGAAGAAGAAGAAAGGCAAGGGCAAGGCCAAGGCCACACAGAGGATACTTGATTCAGGTAAACAGATTTAGCCACAGGTTCGAGTCCCGCTGGAGGCGAGATATTCTCTGAATCTTAACAGCAAATCATTACACAGTGCCCTTCCTAGTCACCCTTGCATTGTCCTGATATGACTGAAATACTGTTGAAAAGGATGTAAAACTGCCTAATCATCCAGTTACTGCAGTTAGTAAAAGTCATATCTTGCCATGACCATTATAAGGTATGGGGGTTAAAGTGAATAGGTACTGTTTCACGGGAAGCAACTGCTTTCAGAGCAAATTCTTCCATTTAAGGTGGACTTCATTTTAGAGGACTTTGTCATTCAGGGAAGCAAATGGGATTTCTTTTATACTTTTCAATGAATTATAGAGATTTCTCGGTAAAAATCGAAACTGATAATCTCACTGTTTCAAACCGTGAAATTATCACTTTCGATTTCACTGTTTCAGAAATAGGATTTTTTTTTAAATAGCCTCAAGTTTTTAGCTCACCTGAGCCAGAGGCTCCGGGGGAGCTTATAGTATGGTCAGGCTCCGTCGTCGTCCGTCCGTCGTCCGTCCGTCCACAATTTCAAACGACTTCTCCTCTGAAACCGCTGGGCCGATTGTAACCAAATTTCATATAGAGCCTCCTGGGACCTTAGGAACAAAAAGTTGTTCAAATGGTCCTGGTCACATGACCAACATGGCCGCCATGCCCATATATGGTAAAAACCTAAAAAAATCTTCTTCTCCAGAACCAGTAGGTCGATGGCCTTGAAACTTGGCATGTAGCATCGGTTACGGGAGTACTACCAAGATTGTTCAAATTATGACCTTGGGTTGACCTTGACCTTTTTTACGGTAAGGTCAAATTTGCTTCCTTGTGCTTTATATGGCAAAATGCTAGAACATAAGATATCTTGGAAACTGTTGAAGATTTTGGGATAAAAATTGGTATCTACAGTCATCTTAATGAGTACATGAAGATTTATGAGTACAAGAGGTCAAGGTCATTCTTTGACCTTTGACCCAGAACTCTCATATTTTGACAATTCCAAACAATCTCCTCAAAAGCCCCTAGGCCAATTGAAACCAAATTTCATATAGAGCCTCCAGGAGTTGAGGGAACAAAAACATATTCATACGGTCCAGGTCACATGACCAACATGGCCGCCACGCCCATATATGGTAAAAACCTTTAAAAAACTTCTTCTCAAGAACCAGTAGACCGATGGCCTTGAAACTTGGTATGTAGCTTTGGGTACTCGAGTACTCTCAAGATTGTTCAAATTATGACCATGGGTTGACCTTGACCTTTTTTACGGCAAGGTCAAATATGGGAAAATACTAGAACATAAGATTTCATGGAAAGTTTTAAAGAGATATGCCTAAGAATTGGTGTATACAGTTATCTTAATGAGTACATGAAGATTTGTGAGTACATACGGTCCAGGTCACATGACCAACATGGCCGCCACGCCCATATATGGTAAAAACCTTTAAAAAACTTCTTCTCAAGAACCAATTGACCGATGGCCTTGAAACTTGGTATGTAGCATTGGGAATTCCAGTAATATCAAGATTGTTCAAAATAATGACCTTGGGTTAACCTTGACTATTTTACTGCAAGGTCAAATGTGGGAAAATGCTAGAACATAAGATTTCATGGAAAGTTTTGAAGATTTATGCCTAAAAATTGGTATATACAGTCATAATGAGTACATGAAGATTCATGAGTACAAGAGGTCAAGGTCATTCTTTGACTTTTGACCCAGAACTCTGTCATTTTGACAATATCAAACCATCTCCTCAAAAGCCCCTGGGCCAATTTTGAAACCAAATTTCATATAGAGCCTCCAGGGGGTTAAGGGAATGAAAATTTTTTCAAACGTCCAGGTCACATGACCAACATGTCCTCCATGCCCATATATGGTTAAAACCTTTAAAAATCTTTTTCACCAAAACCAATTGACTGATGGCCTTAGAGTAACTTACCCTAGAGTACTGAGGCTGAATGGACCCAGGTGAGCTACAGGACCAATGGTCCTCTTGTTTGTTTGATTAATTGGCTAAATCTTATCTGGCTTGAAAAAAATTACGTCACGCATGTTTGCACATCATTACAACATTAATGACATCACTTAAAGGAAAACACTCACTTAAAAATGAACAGACTTCAAATTATAGATCTTGATTAGCAATTAGATTTGGTGAAAAATTCATGAAAATCGGACTTAAAATAAGAAAGATATGAAGATTTTAAAACATAAAAATGGCAGCCTCGGAAGCCGCCATTTTGGAAGTTCTTGTCTCGTGATAAATATTTAAATCTGGAATAAGAGCATAAGTTGCTCACTTTAGCAGTATCATTTAGATTTAATTGTTTCTTTATGAAGTAAAATATAGATTTATGCATTTCATTTATCTACAGTTTGTTTCAAACTAAAGTTATTTGGAATTTTCATTTTAGACTGTGAGTGTATGACGTCATATACTCACAGATTTGCTGGTTCCCAGCTCAACATTTTAATATCTTTAAACTGTCATATCTTTCTTATCTTAAGTCCGATTTTCATGAAATTTTCAGCAGATTTCATGTTTTAATAGAATCTTTAAATTGAGTCCAACATGCATTTTAGTGAGTGCTTTCCTTTAAAACGCCATTAAAACATTGTTACTGCACGCAACATCAGACCGCCTAAGTCTCCTGTAGGCATTCTTTCTTGGCAAATTTTTTTGATATCTGTGTATCAAAATGATGTTTGAAGCTGTTTGTCAGTTCACAACCAATATCACACCCAATAAACACACTGGAAGCATCAAATAATTTGACACAAAACTGCTAGAAAAAAGTTGTGTTTCTGTCGTGATGGCTGCACTCTTGAATAAACAGAATTATTGCGATTTTCAAGCAAAAAAAAATAAAAAATTTGACTTTTTCAGTGTAAGCTGAATTTTTATTTCACTCATGAACATACTACCTATGTGTTCATTCGGTGAAATAAAAATCGATCTTACACTGAAAAAGTCAAATATCCTCTATGTCACAGATTTTTTTCCCTCTTCGAAAAATAGCAAAAAGCCTGGAAATGCACCCATACACCTAAAGGGGATTGTTTTTCTTCTTGATGACAATGTTAGTTGTTACATATCAATTGTCATTCATCGGTGTATGAAGCTAGTTGGTGCAAAGGGTGTACCTGTGGGAAGTCAGTGGCCAGTGTAAATATTTAGATTTATCATATGACATCACACATGAGAGTGTAATAAAGCCATGCATTAAAAACGATAATCCACTAATGGATTAAATATGCAAATTACGTCGTAACATTGTGTGGTGACGTCCATAAAAATGCTGTGTTCTCTAATGACGAAATCATGATGTTTTGGTGCAAAATATGTTTATAAAATGCGATTTTAGTGTCATATGTTAAAGAGAATCTTGCATTCGTGCGCCTGTATTTTGAATTTATTAAACTTGTTAGGGAAAACCGATAAGATGCTCGGCATAGCCTCACATCTTACCTTTCTCCCAACTCGTTTAATAAATTCAATAATACATGAGTACTCATGTAAGATCCTCTATTTAAATTGTACTTCAGATTCTGATGAGGACCCTGTTCCAAAGAAGAAAAGGGAAAAGAAACAGAAGAAAGAAAAACTTGTCCATATTGGCGGTTCAGGTAATAAACTATTCTAAACCTTAAAAGGCCAAAAAAAAAAGCAGACAAATTTTTTGTCTGCAAAATTTCTGCAAAAAGTTTTATGCAAGCTGTATCATCAAAAGAAACAGAAGACAGAAAAACTTGTCCATATTGGAGTTTTGGGTAATAAATAATATTCTAAACCATAAAGGGCCAAAAAAGCAGACGAAAAAATTTTTGTCTGCAAAATTTTTGAAAAAAATCCTCAACGAAACTATTTCATTGAGTGTTCAAAGACTACAGGGCAGACTGTGTAAAATCCTGAAAAGCCGCCTCATCTGGATCTATGCTGTTTGCAAAGTCAACTGTTCTCATTGTTGGTGCATTAAGGATAAATACATCTTGCCTGTACAAGAAGAAGAAGAAGAAACAAACTAATTAAAGTTTATACCAGGGCCTGATTGTCCAAAACTAATGACATTTTTTTTTTTATTCTTAATGAGTCTTTAAAGTTCTAAATGCATCTGATTCAAGAGGGGCAGTTGTTAGTTACTGGTGAAGGTAAGTGCACTTAGTACTGGTTAACCGCTTAGGAGGTCTAAGCCTGCCCAGGAATAGTGTGGTTAGGTTAATTGACCGTCCCGACATGACCATAGCTGTTTACCGTGGACGTTAAACAATAACACAATAACAACATTAAATGCGTTTTACGTAAAAACACTGCACTTTTTTGTTAAAAAAATCTCCTCACAATTTTGTAGCAAAAAATATTGTCACATTTTTTTTTTTGAGTGCTGTAAGACTTTACAAATTCTAGACTAATGGGTTTGTTAAGCTCATGATGCTTTGAACAAAGGGCCCAGAGGTCCAGATAAGATGAGGTATAATATTGAATTTAATTCTGTAATAATTTTTTCTTGTTTCTCATTGGAAACATATTTGTGACCCTTGACTTTGCTGATAGAAGTGTCTCTGTGAGGTGGTCCTATTGACAGGCGAAACACCACATTCCGCTGTTATTTTTGCAGGAGATGAAGATGAAGAGAAACCCAAGAAAACTTTCCTAGATAAATTTCTGTCAAGCCCTCAGAAACTCAAATCTCAGGAGGAACCAAGAAAGACAGAGAAAACTGTTGTGTCAGAAAAGAAGAAAGAAGTTAGTGTATCTGACTTTTTTGGTAGCGGAGCAGTACACAGAGTGGAGAGAAAGACAACAATGACGGCCATTAAAGATAAAACAGAAACAGAAAAGGTAGTTTGAAGCATCAGCACCTTCAGGGATAAACTAAATCGTCATTTGGGAAGGTGAATTAGTTTTCTGGCTGCAAATGTCATTTCATGGCAAAGTGTAGGGGAGCCAAATGAATGCAGTTTGTGATGGCATTGTGATTTAAACTGCAGGGATAGAGACTAGCGGTCCCCCACTCGCCAGCTGCGAGTAAAAAATCAGCAGGGCACCTAAAATTGAAATGACAGTCGCCCAGCTTGCGATCGTCAGCTGTCAGCGTGTGTCTGGCGTGTTTTCGGCTTGGAGTTAAATCCGCCACCTCAAAGCGCATTGCTAACTTCAACGCCAATATCTGCTTTGAATATTAGGTGTTCCGTCATACTTGTGTGTTGGATTTTATTCACAATCGAGAAACAACATGGCCACCTCCATTTGACAGCTAAAAATCTTGACCGTTTGTATTTTTTTCGCGCATAATGTAGCGATACATTGCTGGTGTTTTACACTCGGTTCTAAAAGGAAGCAAAACTCTGAAGAAAGGAGGGTTTACTACAAAGCCTACAGAAACGGCGCAATTCTCACGCAGATTCTGAATAAAAGATTCTCACATTTTAAATGTGGGTCCCTAAATTTCTGGCAGGGCGACTAATTTTCAGTTTTTAGCTCACCTGGCCCGAAGGGCCATAGTGAGCTATTGTCATACCAATGCGTGCATCCGTGCGTCGTCCGTCAACACCTAAAAACAAATATTCAAACATCTTCTTCTGTAAAACTACTGGTCCCATGGTTCTCAAATTTGACAAGGAGCATGACCTGACTCCAGGGTCTCAGAATTGTAAAATTGGGTCAGGTTGAAAATCCAAGATGGCCACTGTTACTAAAAATAGCAAAAACAACAAAATAAACTTCTTGTCCTGAACCACTGGGTATATTTGTCTGAATTTTGGCATGGAACATCAGTGAAACCTTGGTATTCAAAATTATAAAAATGAAAAAAATCTGTAGCGGAGTTTTGTCACAGTGACCTACTTTCTGTTTACTGTGTAATTTTGCTCAAATGCCAATGTCAAAAAATGACCTATTTAAACAACTTCAAACAACTTCTTCTCTAAAACCACTGAACCCATGGATCTAAAATTTCATATGGAGCATGACCAGACTGCAGGGTTTCAAAATTGTAAAATTGGGTCAGGTCAAGAATCCAAGATGGCTGCCGTTACTAAAAATAGCAAAAACAACAATATCAACTTCTTCTCCAGAACCATTTGGTATATTTGGTTGAAAGTTTGCATGGAACATAAGTGGGACCTTGGTATTGAAAATTGTAAAAATAAAAAAAATCTATAGCGGAATTAGGTCACAGTGACCTACTTAGCGTTTACAAGGCCGATTTTGCTCAAATGTCAATATCTAAAGAAAATGCGACCAATTCTGATCAGATTTGGTCAGAAATTAGTCTTGAATGGAATTATTTCAATTTTGTGCCAGTTGACTATCCAAGATGGCCACCATGGGGGCCGTTACTAAAAAACATAAAAATGACAATTACTCAAGAACCCTTGAATGGAATTGGACCAATTTTTTGTCAGAATGTTCCTTGCATGAAGATGTTTAGATTAATTGCAATTTGGCATTCCAAGATGGCCGCCATCTGGTGTTACTAAAAATAGAACAACCATAAAAATGACAATTACTCAAGAACCCTTGAATGGAATTGGACCAATTTTGTGTCAGAATGTTCCTTGCATGAAGTCGTTTCGATTAATTGCAATTTGGCATTCCAAGATGGCTGCCATCTGCCGTTACTAAAAATAGCACAAAACATGAAAATGACAATATCTCAGTAACCGCTGAATGGATTTTGACGAAATTTGTGTCAAAATGATTCTTGCATTGAGATGTTTCAAAAATATCTAACTGTAGACCAGTCATATTGGCCTCTGTTACTAAAAATAGAAAAATGTGAAAATTAGAAAATGTCAATGGAATTGGGTTAATTTTGTGTCAGAACGGTCCTTTCATTAAGCTTTTTCGATTTTTAGCTCACCTGAGCCGAAGGCTCAGAGGTGAGCTTATAGGATGGGAGTCAAGCCGTCGTCCGTGCGTGCGTGCGTGCGTGCGTGGGTGCGTCAACACTGTCAAACATTAATATCTCAGAAACCAGTGGGCTGACTGCAATCAAATTTTATCTGAAGCATCATTGGGGTGGGGGAAAGGCTGGATTAGGTTTTGGTGCAGATCAGCTCAGAACTCTGGTTTCCATGGCAACAGATAGCCCCCATAGGGTTATAATGGGGAAAACGGCGTCATCACATTTTCTCGACTGTTTTTGCTTAGATCCTTATCATACTTGCAGGTAATGGTGACATACATAAGAGCTTGGATGAGTTCGAAATTTGGCCGGATTCGAGCACAGACTACGGAGTTAGCTGCCCTTGAGCGTTTGAAAAAAATCCCATAGGGTTATAATGGGGAAAATGGCGTCATCACGTTTTCTCAACTGTTTTTGCTTAGATCCTTATCATACTTGCAGGTAATGATGACATACATAAGAGCTTGGATGAGTTCGAAATTTGGCCGGATTCGAGCACAGACTACGGAGTTAGCTGCCCTTGAGCATTTGAAAAAAATCCCATAGTGTTATAATGGAGAAAACATCATCATCACATATTTTTAGAAAAACTTTGTCATCGCTCTATTGCCTACATTTCTCAACGGATTTTGAAATAACTTCACACAAATGTAGGGCATGACAATATCTTGAGCAAGTTCGACTTTCAAGATGCTGCGCCCAAGGTCAAGGTCACTGTGGCTATTTTTAGAAAAACTTTGTCAGCACTCTAGCACCTACATTTCTCAGCAGATTTTAAAATAACTTAACACAAATGTAGGGCATGACAATATCTGGAGCAAGTTCGACTTTCAGGATGCTGCGCCCAAGGTCAAGGTCACTGTGGCTATTTTTAGAAAAACTTTGTCAGCGCTCTAGCACCTACATTTCTCAGCAGATTTTAAAATAACTTCACACAAATGTAGGGCATGACAATATCTCGAGCAAGTTTGACTTTCAGGGTGCTGCACGCAAGGTCAAGGTCACTGTGGCTATTTTTAGAAAAACTTGGTCATCGCTTTAGCGCCTACATTTCTCAACGGATTTTAAATCAACTTCACACAAATGTAGGGCATGACAATATCTCAAACAAGTTTGACTTCCAGGGTGCTGTGCCCAAGGTCAAGGTCACTGTGGCTATTTTTAGAAAAAACTTTGTCAGCGCTCTAGCACCTACATTTCTCAATGGATTTTAAAATAAATTCACACAAATGTAGGGCATAACAATATCTCGAGCAAGTTCGACTTTCACGGTGCTGCGCCTAAGGTCAAGGTCACTGTGGCTATTTTTAGAAAAACTTTGTTATTGCCCTTGCACCTTCATTTCTCCATGGATTTTGAAATAACTTGACACAAATATAGGGTATGACAATATCTCAAGCAAGTTAGACTTTCAGGATGCTGTGCCCAAGGTCAAGGTCACTGTGGCTGTTTTTAGAAAAACTTTACCATCGCTCTAGCACCTACATTTCTCAACGGATTTTTAAATAAATTCACACAAATGTAGGGCATGACAATATCTCGAGCAAGTTAGACTTTCAGGGTTCTGCAAACAAGGTTTTTGATTAGATCCTTATCATACTTGCAGGTAATGATGACATACATAAGAGCTTGGATGAGTTCGAAATTTGGCCGGATTCGAGCACAGACTACGGAGTTAGCTGCCCTTGAGTGTTTGAAAAAAATCCCATAGTCTTATAATGGAGAAAACAACGTCATCACATTTTCATTTTTCATCGGATCCTCTTCATACTTGCAGGTAATGAGGATATGCATAAAAGCTTGGATTAATTAGCATTTCGGCTAGATCCCACCACTGACTATGGAGTACCTGCCCTGAGCATCCAAAAAATCAGTGTTGCCACTTTTTCTTGGTTTCTACTGATCCGATCCTTTTCAAACTTGCAGGTAATGAGGAAATGCATAATATCTTAAATAAGTGCAAATTTTGGCCAGATCAGGCCAACCACTATGAAGTTAGCTGCCCTTGACAGCTCTGTCTATTGTGCTCTTGATTGGATACTTTTTAAACTTGCATATATTAAATGAGGGCATATATAATGTTTTGGATCAGTTTAATTTTCAGCCTGATTGGACCACTGACTGTGGAGTTAGCTGCCCTTGAGCATCTTAAATATCCCTATAGGTTTACAATGTCTCTCAGGTGAGCAATTGTTGCCCTTTGGGCTACTTGTTTGCATTTTGGCATTCCAAGATGGCTGCCATCTGCCGTTACTAAAAATAGCACAAAACATGAAAATGACAATATCTCAGTAACCGCTGAATGGATTTTGACGAAATTTGTGTCAAAATGATTCTTGCATTGAGATGTTTCAAAAATATCTAACTGTAGACCAGTCATGTTGGCCTCTGTTACTAAAAATAGAAAAATGTGAAAATTAGAAAATCTCAATGGAATTGGACCAAATTTGTGACAGACTCCGGATGACTGATATATGGTCCTTGCATGAAGGCTTTTCGATTTTTTACAATTTAGCAATCCAAGATGGCCGCCATCTGCCATTACTAAAAATAGTACACAACATGAAACTGGCAATATCTCAGTAACCCCTGAATGGATTTTGATGAAATTTGTGGCAAAATGATTCTTGCATTGAGGTGTTTCAAAAGTAAATATATACTGAGGGAAATAAATTTAGCAACTTTTTACAAATCAGCGTATAATTCAGACTTATTTTGGAAGTGGGAAATTGTATTGTTTCCGCTGTTTAAGGCATCATTTTGGGTACCAGAAACCCAACAATTAAGGTCGAAAGTTTATTTATAGAGCAAAATCGCGTCGCATTTGTACCCAAGGGTTTAACCCCAAAAATGCCGCAAATCTTTTATGCAACTCATCTTTTTTCAGGCGCTGTTTCATCTTCAAATCTTACACCAGAGCCAATTTGCTGCGGTGTAGACATTTGTAAACAAGGACACAGTGTTGTGTGCTGAAAGATTGTTACCATGATACACGTAAATGTGCTTATGACGCCGTCAAAATTGGCATTCACAAAGCAATTGAGACTGAGCAAAAGTCACCATTAACGAATTGTTCCAAAATCTTGAACCAGACTGCAATGGCAAGGCCTCTAAATGACTAGAACTCTTTCAAGCAATTTTTCCTGTAAACTGGCGTTATTCCCGCAGATTTAACCACACCTGGTACGACAGTTACGCCATTCTGACGTCAGTTTTTAAAACCATCAAAGATCCTTTTGACATCAGCAATATTGAACTTAAAGTTTCTCTTCTCTAAGTGCGAATAAAGGTCATTGCATATCCATAGATTTTGTAAATTTCCGTCATAACGTAAACTTGACGCCTCCATTCAAATCTTGACAAGTTCTGGTCGTTGCATTAAAACAAATGGATTACTAGGGGTTATCGTTTTGCATGATAGTGTTTCCACAGTTGACAGTAATAAAGTGCAAAAGATTCGAGTCAAAACGTCAATTGAAAATGTTTAAAATGGCGGTTGAATGTTTCGGCAAGTTAACGTCAAACTAATGTGCCCCATTGCCGGCGTCTTATGCGTTTATTTGCAAACCCATTTACGGTTTTCTTGTTCAAGGACCCAGTTTAAACCTTTCAAAAGCATTTTGACAATTTTCTTTGTTTAATTGTTTGTCAGCCCGCGCAAATTGTGAATTCACTTAAAGTGACGTCAAACATGCGTTAAGTCATCTTTTTCGTCCAAGTTTGATGTAATCGCAGTCCCCTAACTTAAACTAACTATATGTGATCAACAACCTGGGAATACTATCCCTTAAGAAAATTTCACAACCCTTTGGAAAAATTGCTTAACTTATTTCTCTCAGTATATAAAGACCAGGCAAGTTGGCCTCTGTTACTAAAAGTAGCAAAATGTGAAAATGAGAAATTCTCAGTGGAAATGGACCAATTTTGTATCAGAATGGTCCTGTTGCACAATAGCCAGGTGAGCGATATCAGGCCCATTTGGGCCTCTTGTTAGTGGCCCAGCTTGCTCGTATGAAAAATGAGTTAGTCTGTATCCCTGAACTGTCATATAGTTTTCTGATTTAGCTCTGTTTTGAGACAGTGTGCAGACAGGCGAGACACCAGCTTCCATAGAATACCATATTAATCCTATTAAACACCAGTGATATTGCATTTTATTAAAGGGGAGCTTTAGAGCCTATGTATAGTAAATCTGCCACTGCCAAATACCTGTACACTGTAAGATTGATGACCCTAAAATGGGATTTTATCACCTTCAAAAAGAACATTATTTCAATAGGAAAACATATTGTTGCCATTGACATTGTCAGTGATGTTACATGTATGCACCAAAGGGTTATTACACGTGTGGTGACACAATTTTTATGACACAACTTTATCCACAGAATAAGAGCGACGTCATGATTAAAACCGTTAAGTATCGGGGGAAAGTAGGGAAATGTCAGAGAATTTGAAGTGGAAGATAAGTGGCAACCCTGAAAGTGAGACATTGATACATGTATGACTTTCCCAGTGTTGTCATTGTCAGTGGCGGCATAAACTTTGCTTTAAGTTTTCTGGTTTGGTTGTGCTAATTGACAATGCACAGACAGGCTAGAACCGCGGAGCTTTTGTTTTGAAAAAGTAATAATTTTCCTCTCTCTTTCAGCAAGCATCTTCTTTTCAGATTGAAGATGTTGAAATGCATAGTGACGAAGATTTTGAGAGAACGTTGGAACTCCTTGATGAAGATACCGGCACTAAAGAGCAGGTGAGACTTAGACTTCGGTGAGGCTGTGAGGCTTTTGTCTTGCCGGTGAATAGCAAAAGTGAGACATAGGTATTACATTTCCAGAGTTTTCAGTGGCAGTTGCAAAAACTTTGCGTCATGTTTTCTGGCTTGGCTCTGTTTTGTGACAATGCTGTTCAGAGCACCAGATAAGAAGGGGTAACAGCGATAATTTGAAGATAATTTTCCTTATTTCTCAACAAAAACATATGTTGTGACCCCTCATTAGAACCGTCTCGCTGAGACGGTTCTAATGATGGGTCACAACATATGTTTTTATGGAAAAATAAGTAAAATTATCCCTAAATTCTCTCTCTTACCCCTTCTTATCTGGAGCACTGCTGTTCATGGAATTTTCGTTTTGATGAACATGATTGTAGTTGAGATTGGCTCTTCAGTGAGATTTAGTACTTCTTTTGCCTTCTGAGGTTGAAAGCCTTGCCCCAAGCGTCACATATTCCAGAGCTCTATATAAGAGGGAGTATTTGGTGATAATTAAGGATAATTTTTATTTCTGCATAAAAACATATGTTGTGACCCCTCATCTGAACCGTCTCGGCGAGACGGTTCAGATGAGGGGTCACACCATATGGTTTCAATTAGAAGTAAGAAAAATTATCCCTCAATTATCATCAAATACCCCACTTATCTAGAGCTCTGATAATCCAGATTTTTCTCTGACCTCAAAACAGAATAAAATTACGTGAAGTAATGCTGGAGATGATGAATGATTTGGGTGAATGATTATGACCATGATGACCTTTATAAAAGTATTTCTCTTATTCATGGCAGATGGGTTAAGCGTTAAATGGGAGATGATAATAAGCGTAAAGATATAGCAGGGCTTGATTCAAACCCCAGGACAATGAGAGTATATTTGACAATGTCTGACATTTTGAGCCTTGTGGAGGCACAACTTTGACGTCAGAGAAAAATAATCCATTACAAGCTAGTCCATGTAGAATAGGTAAATCTCACCCTCGGGGTTGGAAATTCAACCAGGGACTTGGTAATCTTTGTTCATATTTGAAATTCCAGCCACTCTGATGAGGTTTCTCTGTCCTACATGAACACTCATTATGGATTCTTGTATTTTTTTGTTTCCAGGATACTAGTGAAAAGACTGCAAAGCAGAACGGAATCAAGTTATCACCATCAAAACCAAAGGAAAATGAAGGTACAAATACAATCCTGTTCTTGATCAAAATTAAAATTTTATCTGCAGTTTTCATTTGTTTTAAATTGTAAAAATCTTGTAATAGGTACATGTAATAGTAGAGTTGCAGTGTAGTACTGGTTGGGAAGCGATGTAATAAATTTTATTTTTCAAATTGCCAATTCTGTTTATAGTGAAAAAAATGAATACACAGAAATTTACCTCTGCAAAATTTAGAAAAAAAATTCATTGAAGCTAAATCATATTGAGAATTCAAGGAATAGAGAGCAAACATTGTAGATCCAGATGAGGCGACGAATGATTAGCAGTCTCATCTGGATCTACAATGTTTGCAAATTCAGTTCAAATGTTGAAAGCAAAAATGATTGAATGTCATTATTTTTTGGATGTTTTTCAGAAAAGTCCAGTCTGGCATCAAAGTTGGCTTCCAAAGCTAAGACTGGGATAGTTGATTCCCCAGAGGTGAAGAAAAGTGGGACAGTGTTGGTCCCTGATACACCAGTGGATAAAAGGGTATGTTCTGGCCATTGGTCTTGCCTGGGACTAGAAGCCAATCTTATCAAGACAATGTGTTGGGAACAAAGAAAACTGCTGTGGCTGTTTTAAAATACAAATTATTTGCCCTTACCAAAACTCCGTGTCCAGGCCATAACTCCTAAACAGTTTGGCATATAGCCATTAAACATCACAGTTAGACTAATCTAATTAAGGCAATATGTTGCAAACAAAGAAGACAACTAACACTGCTTTCATGTTTAGCTTGCCTGTACGAATGTACAGGAAGGGCTATTGCACTACGCTGGGTGTCGGAGGTGTTAGCAAAATGTTAAAGTTTTACTTTAAAGTTTTTTAGGTGATGGGCAAGGCGCTATCAGGTGAGCCTACCTGTCCCACTGACAGGTCTTGTTTAGTTACCTGCCTTATCCAGAAATATTTGTTTGGATCATAATGCCTATGCCATACTGAATTTAATCATGAATTTATTAATAAAGTTTCACAGATGAGTTCATCTTCTCAAGACGGTATGCTGCAAATATAGAAGATCTCTTTTATTGTTTGGGTTTTTGAGCAATCTGTCCTTGCCATAATTCCTAAACCATATGGAATTTATGCCTGAAATATGCATATGGGTTTAGCTTATTGAGACGATGTGTAGGGAACAACAAAGACAAGCTGCTCTGTTGGGGTTCTTGTTCTGATTTTATATCAGTTATTTCAACCATAACCTAACATAACCTACAAAGTGTAAGAAAGGCTTGCCTCCATTTTCACTTATATTTTATAGACTCACCTTATTTATAGATTAAATAATTTTCCTTTATTTTTCACAGCCTTCGCCTTCTAAGCCCAAAACTGGCAAGCAATCACCAAAACGTTCCAAAATGGAGTTTATCCCATCCAGCAAGCCTTCTCCTCCGAAAGCGGAATCAAAAGTTCCACAGAAAACATCACCCGTGAAAACATCACCCGCCAAAGCATCCCCAAAGAAAGAATCACCAGGGAGTAAGAAACCGAGTCCTGGGAAACAAGATTCAGAGGTATGGAAGGGCTCTGAATGTGCATGTGTGTATGTGGGTGGGGGTGGGGGGTGGGGTGGGTCTTAAAGTGAACAAGTACTCTTTCAGGGGAAGCAACTCAAGCATTTTCTTTTTTGTTGCCATTTTTAATGAGGGTCAACTCTTAAAGGAAAGAATTTGCTCCCTTAGGAGCAAATACTTTCTTTTAAAAGTAGACCCCATTTTGGAATAGCTTTCCCAGGGGAAGCAAACGAGAAGTATAAAAAATGCATCCCCACCCTCCCCCACCCCTTTGTAAAAATAGAAGAAAACCGCTACACCTTAATGGCAGCTCTTAGATAAATTTTGTTCATTCTTTGTAAGGAACTTACAATGTTTTGCTATACTTTGTTCAATTTAAGAGTGAAGATAATAGAAGACAGTTATAAAATACCTAGGACACCATCTGGCCTCAAGGAAGAAGAGTATACATTATACTGAATAGCTGGGCATCATATATATGTTCATCTGTCCCTTTATTTTGATCAGAAAATGGAGACACTATGCATATTTTTAACTTATTTTGATGAAAATTTTTTTATCGTAGTACATATCACAATATGACTGCCATGTATTGCTTTATATCATGGTACAATTCAGTCTGTTCGTGACAGCCCTAGTGTTTTTCTTTTATAGAACTGTCTGTAAATAGTGGAGACCCTGATCAGACTGCTCCTTAGAAGCAGTTGGTATCCACTGTTTGCACAGGATTTGTCTGAACATTAGAGTGAATGTTGCAAATTTTGTGCTAGCAGATATTTGTTGAATTTCAGACGCCCCACCGTGGAGGAGGAGCAGGGTACCGGTCATATCTCAACAGGTCTGGGCCACAGGCCTTGGGTTCTAAGGAAATTCCAGAGGTGAGATTTTTATGTAAAATTTCAAATTTTCAGCTACTGTAGGGGAGAGTCAGGTAACTTCGGACAGCAGGTAAATTCGGACAGTGACATTGTTTCCTTTATATGTCAGTTGTTTGGAATTAAAACAAAATTAACCGGGCAAACAGTGAAAATCCTGATGAGACGGCTCATTTTGAGCCGTCTCATCTGGGCAAACAGTGAAAATCCTGATGAGACGGCTCATTATGAGCCGTCTCATCTGGATTTTCACTGTTTGCCATGATATGTCCGAATTTACCCGCCTGTCCGGTTACCGGATTCTCCCCTATTTTTCGCAAGTTGAAATTATTCATAGTTGAAGCACAGAAGGATTGAAGAAATTGTAGTACATCAGTGCAGGGATGCCACCATCAGGGAAAGAGATCTGGAAAATGAATTTTTTGTCCAGGCCCCGAGGTTATAAAACTTGAGTATATTCTCAAACTCAAAATAAAGCACACTGATTGGCTGCTTCCGAGCACACTGATTGGCTGCTTCCGAGCACATGCTCAGGAGCAACCAATCAGTGTGGTTTACTTTAAGTTTGAGATTTTTCTCAAGTTTTATAACCTCGAACCCAGGTCAGGGAAAAGTGAAAGAATTTGATGATTGATCTGGGAAATTTAGAAAGGATTTGAAAAGTTTGGGAAAAGTCAGGGAATTTGAAATAGTGGTGACAGCAATCTTCAAACATACATATTGTGTTCATGGGGAAGGGATGTACTTCCTAGTGAGGTAATCCAGACACACCTCCCTCCTTACTGGTGGCTACTCTTAAAGGAAAGAATTTGCTTCCTGAATGCAGCAAATTCTTTCCTTTAATGAGTAAGCTTCAATTTTCAAGTGATACTATTAGCACTGTTAAATTACTCTAATGTGCTTAAGTATTGGGACACCTAAAAATAATGAATTTTCCATTTCGGACAAATGGAAAATACATTATTTTTAGGTATCCCAATATAAACGCACAATACGGTAAAGGGTAAAATCAACTTTAGAATACGTAAAAAGGTATGGGAAACTAAAATGTCAGGGAAAAATCAGGGAAAAGTCAGGGAATTTTGAAGTGGATGATAAGTGGCAACCCTGCAGTGAGCGACTGGTAGTGTTGGGAATCTGCTCATTTTGTATTTGATCATCTCTTTTGTGAAAATGTTTGATCATTGACTATAGTCGACTATAAATTAAGTACACATGTAATAACGGCTGTATTCTTTCACCTTTCCTACATCTTAAAATGGTCCATTTTGGGGTGTACTTTAGCTCAAAAGTCTTGTTAGCAAATCTGTAAAAGTTTTCAGGGCAAACAAAAACAATTTAGTATTACATTGTATATTCATCAGCCTACAAAACTTAACTTGTGATTAAGCATGTTACTAAAAAAAGTATCTATAGAAAAATTGTAGTTGATCATCAGTTATGACAGTAAAAACGATTGATTATCGACTCAAGTCGATCATCGGCACTACACTATAGTGACTGGCACTAACCAATATCCAAATTCATCTCACTTGGGCCTAGCAGAAATAAGACATAAGTATTACTTTTCCAGTGTCATTTTTGGGGAAAGGGGAACTTTGTATACCGTAAAAATTCTGAATATTGGGACAGATAGGTCTGAGCAAACAGTGCAGACCCAGATCAGACTGGTCCTATAGGAGCAGTCTGATCAGCGTCCACACTGTTTGCCATTCCAAATGCAGCTTTTGGAAGCATTACTGCATTGTTAAACCAAACTGTTCCACATTTAGGACAGTTATGGTAATTATTTTAGGTGTCCCAATTTTTAGAATTTTTACGCTACAGTTTCCTTGTTTAGCTCTATTTTGTGACAATGCGCTGACTGGGGAGGTACCTGACTAATAATATTTACATGGCATAGTAAAGCGACTGTACAATATTACATAGCTTAATATTAAAATAAAATACAGTCAAGTCTCGATATCTCAAAGTCCAAGTCCATCCCAAACTACTGATATCTCAAAGTAAATTCTGGACCCAGAAAATTTACTTATGAGAAATCAGTTGTTTGAGATAAAAGGAGTTGAAATGTGGATTAAGATAGGAAATGTGTCCAAGCTATATTTTTATATATAAAAGGGTACTTCGAGATGTCAGTGTTTGAGACATTGAGAGTTTACTGTATTGTGTTTACATAGTATAATAAAGGGACAGTACACTATTAAAATATCATAATAAAGGGACTGTATTGTATTTGCATGTAATATAGAGACTCATATCATATTTAAATAGCATAACAAAGGGGGTGCTGTAATTACATATCATTATAAAGGGACTGTACAACATTTACATATTGTACTGTAATTTTGTAGAATAATATCTGGATTGTAGCATATTTACATAGCAAAATACAGGGACTGTACAATATTATATTCACATAGCATAATAAAGACTGTACTGTAAAACACTTATATTTGGTGGTCACTTTATTTTGGCGATATTGGCGGAAAAGAAGAAAATCGCCAAATTAAAATGCCGCCAATTAAACTGCTGATCAAGGGGAAAATCTACCATTGAGAGGTGTAGTCCTTCCATTATAATATCAAAGCAAATACACATCATATGCATAGATTTAGTAGAAACAAAGTCCAAGTAAAACACCCAGGCGAACGGATTATAGTGATGTTTATGTCACACTACTAAGTACCTAAGCCAATTTAATTAAATCAGAAGCAACACAATAACATGTACAATGTATACAGTTTTGTTTATGATGATAGAATAGAATTGTAATCATTGCAATCAGCAGCATTATTAAAGAATGACAATTTAGAACTAGGTCTCAAAAGAGCTATAAGACAATGGCATCTACCTCCGTTTGTTTTTTAACTTCATTTTTTTTTTGTAAACCACAAAACCGCCGAAATAAAAATTCGCCAAAAGGTCCGTTTATAAAAACCGCCAAATTTTGCTGCCGCCAAATAAAAGTGTTTTACAGTACTTTATTTGCAAAGCAAAATAAAGGGTACATAGCATAATGAAGAGAATACTATTTAAACTTAGTAAAACAAAGGGATTGTACTATATTTACATAGCGAATAAATGCACTGTTCTATAACTATATATTATAGTGTAATAAATCTATTTACATAGCATACCAAAGGGACCGCCCTGTATTTACATAGTACAGTGAAAAAAAAACTTACTATATTTACATTTCAGGGAGCTGAAAACTGTCTCGAAGGTTTAACATTTGTAATCACTGGTGTTCTAGAATCAATGGAGAGAGATGAGGCTAAGAGCTTGGTAGAAAAATATGGTGGGAAAGTGACAGGCAACGTCAGCAAGAAAACTAGCTATCTTGTAGCTGGTAGAGACTCCGGGCAGAGCAAAATGTCAAAGGTATAGTGCAGAATTCTGATATACTGTTAAAATTCTGCATATTAAGATGGATAGCTTTGAGCAAACAGTGCAGACCCAGATCAGCAGTCTAATCTGGGTCTACACTGTTTGCCATTCCATCCACATCTTTTTACTAGCAATAGTCTTTATCCAGAGAACATCTTTGTTTGTATAGTTGTGTATTCTGTATAATTCTGAGATAACTTGCTAATGGTTATTTGGCTCAGTTGATTGGTCAAGGGCAAACAGAAATGGCATTTGCACTTTCGTAAATCTCCTAAACCAGAAACCTGGAACTACTGGGAACTAGTTTCTTTGCGGTGAGTGATAAAATACTCAGTTTTATTGACAATTTTAAGATAAATATGACGGAAGTAGAATTGTGAGAAATGAATGTTGTTTTTGTTGATTTCGTGGCTGTATAAACGCTAGTGGATCACTCACAAACTTAACATGAAGCTATTCAGGCTTTATTTACAGAGCTCTAGATAAGAAAGGGTAACAAGGATAATTTAGGGATAATTTTCTATATTTCTCCATAAAAACAAGTTGTGAACCCCCATTAGAACTGTCTCACCAAGATTCTAATGAGGGGTCACGAAAACTGAATTATCTTCAATACCCCCTCTTGTCTGGAGCACTGTTTATTTAATTTGGGAGTGGGTTGTTGGCTAGCCTGCGAAGCAGAAGCGAGACATATGTATTGCTTTTCCGGTGTTGGTGGCGGCGTTGGGTGCGTAAACTTTTGTCGAGTTTTTGCATGTAGGTCAGTTTCACAAAGTGCTGACAGGAGCGGCTGTAGTGTAGTGGACAACATTCCGGACTACCAATCCAGGGGTCGCAAGATCGATCCCCCGCTTCTCCGGTCTTTCGGATGAGACTTTAAACAGAGGTCCCGTCTCCATATGACCTCGTGTTGGTGGGACGTAAATCCCGAGTTCACTCACTCACAAAGCGTTGACAGGCGAGACGCCGCATTCCGCGGAACTCTTGTTCTCTTTTACTCATCAATAAAATCCACAAAACTAAACGAGCAGCAGTGGGTGTAGTGGTTTATGCACTAGACTACCAATCCAGCGGCCTCAGGCTCCATCCCCCACTCCTGCCTTTTGTATGAGACTTTAAACTGACATCCCTTCTGACACTCACTCACAAAACTAAAGTTTATTCCTATAACAGCATATTCAGTTTATTAACAGCAAAATCTTCAACACTTTCGCTCAGTGCCAAGCATGTTTCCGATAAGCCCTACCAGTTTTGTGTTCCTACTTTTGGTTTTGTAACCCAAAAAAATGAGAAGCGCCATGTGTTATATATCAAAATGTAGCTTAAGATCTTGACAATCAAGTTAGAATAAGCCCGGAGGAGCTGTTCCTCTTCTGTGATTATATCAGTGTAGTGAATACACAGTACTGTTGTAATAGGTTACAAATTTTTACTTTAGTTGAATGTGGCAGTGACTGGTAAATTCGACAAAAGTCATACGTGGTAGCGAAAGTGTTTAGAATGAATGCTGTCATGGTGAGGAGTGAACATTGTAATTGCTGAAAATTTTTAGATAATTTCGGTCAAAATTTGCAGGCTGAACAATTCCACACAAAGATACTTGATGAAGACGGGTTGCTGGGCTTGATTCGAACAAAACCAGGCAAGAAATCCAAATATACCATACAGGCAGAAGAGTCATTGAAAAAGGTAAGAGATGTCAGTCATACTTACGGTGACCGGATACTATTGCAAGGGAAGCGACTCTGCCATTTTCATTTTTGCATGTTTTCTTAATTGGGGCCAACTCTTAATGGAAATAATTTGCTCCTAGAAACAGTGAAAATCCTGATGAGACGGCTCATAATTTGAAATAATTTGCTCCTAGAAACAGTGAAAATCCTGATGAGACGGCTCATCTGGATTTTCACTGTTTCTAGGAGCAAATTATTTCCTTTAAGAGTAGACCCCTTTTGAAAGGGTTTCTTATCCAGGGGTAGCAAACAGTAAGTTACACAGTTGTTCCCCTTGCTAAAAATAGCAGAAAAGCATGGAGTTGTACTAAGTTGTACGAATATCTTGCCAAGGAAATTCACTGACTTTGAAAAATTTGGTTTTTCTCCTCCTAGAGGATCGGTATTGAATGAAAGAATTAGTTCCCAGAGATTAGAATTCAAAACAGTGTATGAGAATTCAAAACTATGTATGAGCTGCAATTTGCAGAAATGGCACATAATGCAGGGGTCAGCCTAGAGCTTTCAGACAGAAGTTTTGCGACGTTTTCAGGACTTAAGGGAGAAGTTTGGGTCCAAATTCTGGATTTCCCTGTACTTTCTATACAGTTTCACTTCTCCCTTAGCTTAAAATAGAGAGAAGTCAGCCAGCTTAGGGAGACTTTTTCTTCCAAATCGCCCTCTAAGCTGAGCCCTGATAATGCATTTGCAACCAGCAAAGCCTTAGACCAGACTACACATCCAAGTAGTCTGATCAGATCGTAAGGAAATTATGACGGCAAAACAGGCTCTATCTCGACTGTACTGATTCAAAGACTGGTTCGAGTCTTTACTGTTTATAACAGATAGGTACAGCCAGGTACAGTCGGGCCGTGTAGCATAGTCGGTAGCGAGTCTGACTAAAGAGCAAGAGGTGCCGGGTTCAATACTCGATCTGGCCATATACTTTCGTTTCTCCCTCTGTTGGTTGTCAGTTACTGGTGAAAGTATGTGTACTAAGCACTGGTTAACCCCGAAGGTGGTCTAAGGAGCGGCTCTAGTGTAGTGGATAACACTCCGGACTACATGTACCAATCCAGGGGTCGCAAAATCGACCCCCTGCTTCTTTGTCTTTGGATGAGACTTTAAACCAAGGGCCTAGTCTCATCCAGTCTCCATATGACCTCATTGTTGATGGGACGTTAAACTTGAGTTCACTCACTCACTCACACAATATGACCATAGCTGTTTACCGTGGACATAAAGCAACAACAAACAAACGTCCCAACATAGACTAAAATATTGTCTCAAAACAATCAATCAACAACAAACCAGCAAACAAACATGTTAGGTACAGTTACAGATTATGTGGCACATCTTATAAGGTCAATGATGGAATCTCCACAGGCTGGTCAGAGTTGTTGCTGTGGACACTATGTAAGGTTTCTTTTCCTGTATCTCCCTCTTTGAATAGGAGAGGACAGGACAAAGACAGATTTGTTGCCTGGATGTGCATCTTAAGGATGTGTTTGGCATAGCCTCCTGGGCTACATCATTATGAGAATTAAAAAAACCTCAGCTCCGGATCCAGGGGTTGGGATTTGGGCCTTCGGCCCTGCCATCTGGGCCTCTGTGTTATGTATAATATGTAGGCCTCAGATGATAGGAAGTACCTGGTGACAGTTAGAGATCTCTGTTGTTAGATTAAAATAAATGTTGTGACATCTCGTTAGAATCGCCTCAGCCAGTCAGTTCTAATGAGAGATATCACAACATATATTTGAAGGCAAAAAAGAGACATTATCAAAAATTATCATCAAATTCATCCACTAATCATGTCATAATCCCCCCCCCCCCCCCCCCCCCCCCTCACACACACACATACATCTCGGTACGCCCCAGCCCCACCAACACGTGGTGGTCTAGATCCGGGTATGAACCTCATATTTCACAAAAACATGCTAAGTGTGTTGAGGAGATTATAGTTTTCATCTTTCAGCTATTCACCTTTATGTCAGTTGAAAGTCACTGTGAAGTTTTTGTGTGAGTGTTGCATTATCAGATGGTTGCTGCTTTCATTATGTATATGTGAACCCCTGCTCACTTGTTGTAGTAGATATTTATTTAGTAGATATTTATTTTTCAGGAAAATTCCATCGCAAATTCATCACATTCGAAGCTAGACAGTTTTAAAAGAGAAGCCTCATCAAAGTCCATGTCTGTCACTCCAAAGAAAGAAGTCTCCAGTGCTGAAGCTAGTCATAGCCAATCAGAGCCTTCAAAACAAAAGGACCAATCAGAGCATGTGTTACTGTGGGTTGACAAGTATAAGCCTACACAGTTGAAGAATATCATTGGTCAGCAAGGTGACAAGAGTAATTGTAAGAAGCTTTTGCATTGGCTAACTCACTGGCACAAAAACCAGGCTGCTGGGGTGAAACCTGTTCAGGGTATGTGTTACTGTGTAATCTTTGCGAAAACACTAACGTAAGAATTCTAATTATTGGGACAGATAGGTTTGAGCAAACAGTGAAGACCAAGATCAGACTGCTCCTAAATTCTTTTAAGAGTAGACCCCATTTTGGAAGAACTGCGTCATTGGGGGAAGCAAAGAAGAAAGTCCAAAAATGGCAGAAAAAGAGGGTCTACCATACACCGTAAGTTTGCTGCCCCCTATAATGCAGGTTGACTGATTTGTTGTTTTTCGTGGGTTTAATGGCCCTTTTAATAAGTATTCCGGACAATATTGAGCCGCGTCAAAGAGTGAGAGAAAAGAATAATGATGGGATAAAGGAGTCAAAAAGACGAAAACATATCTATTTTCCTACTACTTCAAATAAAACAGATTACTTCCCTACTGTAAGCAAAAGCCAAAATATGGATCATAGGTTTTGTTCATGCATGAGCATTTTTCGGATCCCAAGGTTAATGAAATAACTAGCTCAAGTGAAAAAGCAATTTACTTCTCGTGTATGTTGCTTCCAGCGAAAATCAAAAATAGCAAAAATTATTGTTTTATTGTTAATGTTTCTGACCCTAAACCGCGAAAATTTGAACCCACGAAAATCACTGTGTATGCGGTATCTCTGATAGATTTATCTCTGATTGTCCTCTAAGCCCAGCTTATCTGGAGCATTGTGAGTATTACAATACATATCTGTTTATGTTTAAAGGTCGGTTCTTTGGTCGAGGCAGTGACGATGGTGCAGGATTTAAAGCCGCGCTCCTTTCTGGTCCTCCAGGGATAGGGAAAACAACAACAGCTACCCTAGTTTGTAAAGTAAGTTTTGTTGTCTTTATCATGCATCTGCTGCTAACTTCCACCTGATAACAGGGGTATACATGTTAACATAATGTGCTATCACGCACTGTAGAACTGCGCTTGCAGGAATGTTATCAGGCGATGCCTTAAGAAGTGATCTCTGAAGACGATTGGCCGTATACTGATGTTGGCCATTAAATCAGCATTTGTTTGGTTGAACGACGTCACCGACTTACGTTATAACGCATTCGCGACGTCAGCAAGTTCGAACAAAACTGCATGTGCTTTTCATTTGTTTGAGTCTCTTTTAACCTTAAAATCTTCTAATTATCTACGATAAATAGAAAAACCATGTAAGTGTCTTTTGATATCAAGTTTATCAGCAAGACAGAAACAGCATAGGAATGGCGAGGCTTGCCATGTTTCTGGTCTCGCCTGAGGAACTTGATATCAAAAGACACTTACATGGTATTCCCTATTTCTAGCTGCCCATGACTAGCAGAAAGCAAAACAGAGGTACCATAATCGACCTTATTAGCGCACATGCCCCAATAAGCTCCAATCGTGGGAATTTATGAGGCATATGCTTATTAGCGCACATATTTTTACCGATTTATCTCTTTGATTGCTTGTTTACAAGTGCTGCAAACACTATAAAATCTTCCAGTTTTCACTTACAAACCTCCATCCAACATGACTATAAGCAGCTTTTCTCTGATGCTTTAAACATCAAATTCTGTTTCTTCCTATATATAATAGTTCTTTGAAATGTGCGCTTAATAGGAAGAAAGCCTACTGCAATTATTTAATGCCATTTCGAAAATGTGAAGGGCACAGTGCGCTAAAAGGGTTAAATACGGTATTGCTTTTCTGGCAGTAGTGGCAGCGAAAACTTTTTATCCTATGACATCGGATCTGAGAGTGTAATAAACCCATGCATTAAAACCAATTATCCACTAGTGGATTAAATATGCAAATTATGTTGTAACGTTATGCGTTGACGTCCATAAAATGTCATGTTTTCTAATGGCGAAATTGTGACGTTTTAGTGCAAAATTTGCTAATAAAATACGATTTAAGTGTCATATGATGAATAGAATCTTGCATTCATGCTCTTGTATTATTATTATGTCCCCCCACCAAAGGTGAGGGGGGACATATTGTTTTCAGTGCGGATCCCGGGCGTCGGCGTCAGCGTCGGCGTGACAGTTTCTTGCGTGCACCATATCTGTTGAACTAATGGATGGAATTTCACCAAACTTGCATGGATACATAATTGGGACAAGTTTAAGAGCTGATTAGATTTTGATGACCTTGACTTCATTTTCAAGGTCACTGGAGGACTTAGATGACAATTTCATGTACCCACTTTGCGTGCGTGATATCTCTTGAACCAATGGATGGAATTTCACCAAACTTTCATGGATATGTCATAGGGACAAGTTTAAGAGCTGATTAGATTTTGGTGACCTTGACCTCATCTTCAAGGTCACTGGAGGACTTAGATGACAGTTTCATGTACCCACTTTGTGTGCATGATATCTCTTGAACCAATTGATGGAATTTCACCAAACTTGCATGGATACATCATTTGGGGCAAGTTTAGGAGCTAATTAGATTTTGATGACCTTGACCTCATTTTCAAGGTCACTGAAGGACTTAGATGACAATTTCTTGTACCCACAATATCTCCTGAACCAATGGATGGAATTTCACCAAACTTGCATGGATACATCATTGGGACATGTTTAAAAGCTGATTAGATTTTGATGAACTTGACCTCATTTTCAAGGTCACTGGAGGACTGAAGTGAAATTTTCCTATTACCACAATATCTCATGAGCCAATGGATGGAATTTCACCAAACTTACTTGGATATATCACTGGGACTAGCGTAAGAGCTAATTAGATTTTGATGACCTTGACCTCATTTTCAAGGTCACTGAAGGTCTTAGATGACAATTTCTTGTACCCACTATATTTCCTGAACCAATGGATGAAATTTCACCGAACTAGCATGGATACATCATTGGGATATGCTTAAAAGCTGATTAGATTTTGATGACCTTGACCTCATTTTCAAGGTCAATGGAGGACTGAGATGACAATTTCCTATTACTGCAATATCTCATGAGCCAATGGATGGAATTGCACCAAACTTGATTGGATACATCACTGGGACTAGCTTAAGAGCTGATTTAGATTTTTGCAACCTTGACCTCATTTTCAAGGATTTGAGGACTTAGATGGCAATTCCTTGTACCCATCATATCTCATAAACCAATAGATGGAATTTCACCAAACTTGCATGAATACATCACTGGGACTATCTTAAGAGCTGATCAGATTCTGGTGACCTTGACCTCATTTACAAGGTCACAGGAGGACTTCATTATAGGGGAAAATGGGCTGGTGGGGGGACATCAGTTTTTCTCTGAAAAACATTTCTAGTTGAATTTAATAAACTCCTGGGTGAAAACAATAAGATGCACGGCAGAGCCTTGCATCTTATCATTTTCCCCAACTCGTTTAATGAATTCAATAATACAATTGCCGGGCCGCGTAGCGCAATCGGTAGGGCACCTGACTCATAAGTCAGAGGTCCTGGGTTCAATAACCGGTCTGGCCACATACTTTCGTTTCTCCTTCCGCTGATTCAAAAAGGGCAGTTGTCAGTTACTGGCGAAAGTATGTGCACTTAGTACTTGTTAATCGCTTAGGTGGTCTAAGCCTGCCCAGGAATAGTGTGCTTAGGTTAACTGACCGTCCTGACATGACCGTAGCTGTTTACCGTGGACGTTAAGCATCAAATCAATCAATCAATCAATAATACAATCATGAGCACTCATGTAAGATCCTCTGTTTCTTGCACACCGGATAAGGGTATTCGCATGTTTCACATGTACCGGCAGTTCTTATCTCACCCATGTTATCTCACCCAGGACCGGATAAAAGTCATGAGCATTTATTGCATTGGTTGTATAGGAGGTCACGTACCTACGTTGTCAAATGACGTTGGCTTGTACATGATGATGTCAAGACGGCAAAAATGACGTCAGTCTTTCGTGCCAGACGTTGACATAAAGAACGGAATGGCGGTCGTTGAAAGTGGCGCCTTCTTTCAAAATCAAAGAAAAACCTCTCAAGCACTAAAATTACGCATTTTAACAAGTTATTTAGTTAAAACAAAGCGTGGTGTGCAAGAAAAAGTATCTATCATGGGTGTGATGTGCGGATAGGAAAATTTGTCACTCTGGATCACTGTTTGGCATCAGGAGGCTGCCTTTTGATGCTGAACATTGATCCCAAGTGACAGATTTTTCTATCCACACCTCACACCCATGAAAGATGCGTATGGTCTGGCTGTCTCTGTTTTGTGATAATACGGACAGGTAGACATTGTTCCGCTGAATTCTTATATACACACACACACTCAGAAGAAGTAGAATTGGGACTTGACCAAAATTATTTATGATCCTCTTACCAGAGACTTGAACTTCTTTTACTCATTTAGTTATTAAGATTTTTCATCTGTCTGTCTGTCTGTCAACATCTGCCTTAAAGTTATGTGTAAAGTTTGTTTTATAAGTGGTGGCGCTGGCCCCTGCTCACGTGCTCGAGTTACTTGCAATAAATGTAATATATTTATCATTAAAACAGGAAGCTGGCTTTTCCTTTGTTGAGCTGAATGCTTCAGATACGAGAAATGCTAAAAGTCTCAAGGAGGTGGTATCTCAGGCCGTCGGTAATCAGAGCATTGTAGACTTTGTCGGAACATCCTCGATGTCTGAGACACAGGGACAGAAACATTGTCTTATCTTTGACGAGGTTGACGGAATGTCGGGAAATCAGGACAGAGGCGGTGTTCAGGTGTGTTTTAGTACAAGTATTGATCCACTTCTACGGTTGCTATGGACAGGGAAAACATCAGGAATGTAACAATCCATCATGGGTCTCCATATAGGATAGGGAAATCTCACCCGAGGGGTCGGAATTTCAATCAGGGTCGAGGCTTGCCATCCCTGGTTGAAATTTGGATCCTGGGGGTGAGATTTCCCTATCCTCCAGGTACTGGCTCATGATGGATTATTTTTCTCCCACTGTTAAAAGATTTTAAACCTCTAGTCAGATAAGGCTTCAGAAAAGGAAAATTTTAACTTTTTAACTAGTGATCTGAAGTAAATTTTGAGCAGCCCAGTGTGTTAATCGGATCCTAAATTGGGCGTAAACACAGTTTGCAGCATAAAAATAGATGGAAAACACAATATGTGGACTGTTTTATCTTTCAGAGGGCAAAAACAAAAGGCAACTTAGCCTCTCACGTGAAGTGCTTCAAAGACTCAGGACAGCCTGGGCATTTGTTCAGTCTGATCAGAATCATCACTGTCCGCATGGAGCTAGCTTAGACCCTTAGCTACCCTTTGATCACACAGTGAGGACTCTGATCAGGCTAGGCAGATGCCCAGGCTGATCTGAGTCTTTGCTGGGCACACATGCCACTTTGTTGTACAAATTGTTGTATTAATGGATAAAGATGTTTGGTGTAAACATATTTTATTTCAATTTCATACTAGCTACGTACAGGTTACAAATAGTATACAATAGCAAAAGGATCTGAACGGAAGCCAGAGGCTTATTTAGTTCATCTCCTATAAAAATGTTTAGGATTCTACTCTTAAAGGAACGTTTAGAGAAATTTGCCCCTGCTTTGTTTACATCAGTTGCTCTATAATTGTATGGAATAGATTCCCAATTCATGACACTTAATCAGAGCTCTAGATAAGAGGGAGTATTTCGTGGTAATTAGGGATAATTTTGGTTAATTCTGCAGAAAAACATATATTGCTACCCCTCATCTGAATAGTCTCGACGAGACGGTTCAGATGAGGGGTCACAACATATGGTTGCAATGAGCAACAAGAAAAATTATCTTTAATTAAAATCAAATACTCCCTCTTATCTAGAGCTCTGTATTAATGCCTCTGGAGAGGGCAAGGGTGTGTTATGAGCCATTTTCAGCTTTCTAAATAGGCTAGTAATGATATACATGTACATGCAATGAACGTGCTACCATGTTTGTTTGGTTATAAGATGGCAGTTTCTCCCCTCTAGAATGACCCCAAATATACTCCTCGCCAAAAGTTTAGCATATTTTCAAAGAAAAAATACCGGATCATTGGAAATCATAATAATTTGAGTTCTAACCTTCAGTATGCAGTTAAATGCATTCTTTCATCAACACCAATGCTTAAGTATTGTAAAAACACCAAATTTAAATTGATTTGAGTAGGCACCACAAAAAGGGAGTACACTCAGTACAGAAATAAAAGCCTCAAAAATTCACATTTTGGAAAGAAAATAATGCTTTGTTTTAATGATTATAAAAGCAGAAATTTCATATTCGCCTAAAACATTTGGCATTACAAAATGTTAAATTGGTGCAAAAGAAGTCACTCACAGCGCAATACAACAATATTTATTTCTTTCCAATACGTGTTTTTGGACATATATGTCTTTGCTCCCTTTGTGGAGTTGTTTCTCAAATTCAAATCAGAGTTGCTAATTTTACGATGATTAATCATTGGTGTTTATGATAGAATGCATTAACTTCCACAGAAAGTTGGAATTCAATTGTTATTATCTCCAATAACCTTGTTATATTTGTTTAACATGATGCTAAACTTTTTTTGGGGGGTGGGGGGGGGGGGGGAAGTATATATGAATCACAGGGCTCGGGAAAACCGGATTTCTTTCGGTCCCAGACCAAAATTCAGAAATTAGGACCGATTAGAAACAGCCCAAAGCCCTCAAAAATCGGTCCCATACTGGCCCAATACTTTGGAAATTTTCTCCGATTCGTCCGATAATTGTTACACACGGCTGTTTGATCTTGTCCCGACGTATGAAATATCGCCACTGTCTTTAAAATTCTAGCACGTGTCATAACTAATCGGATTAACGCAGGTGTTAGCCAGACGAAAAGACCGCCTACGGGCCAATTGAGATTGTCCGTATGGAGCACTGAACCACATGTCGGACCGCCTACCTGTCAATAACAAGTGTCATAATGACGCGCGTCTACAAACAACTTATCAAAATCACGATGACTGGGCTTTGGGATGAAAGGTGTCCATCTTTTTTCACGATCGTGAGAATGTAACTGGCCTGTATGTGTAGGCTAAAGGTACCTAAGTACACACACAGATGACTAACAATCGTATCAGCCAGCGCAACTAAGCAGTCAGACCGGTCTTTCTTGTTTGCATCTAACATGAATAATAATGAACGGCGACCTAGCGACAACCGAATACTTCGGTGGAAGCTAGTCAATATACGCTCTTCACGCGTTCCGTAAGGCACCGTTTCCGCCGCGGCCCATTCGGCGGCAGTGGAGGGGAAATTTTGCAATTTGGGTACGTTAAACAGTACAACCATCATAACTTGGGCAAGTTAATGCTCAGGACTTACGTATTGTTCACAAACAAACAGGAATGACCGTCAATTTTAATGCAATGGGCTTGAACAGGTTGTCTCCTCTGTCCACCTGTCAATCAAGTGTAATGTCTTCTATCACGTCCGCTTTGCATACAAACACGTTCTAGTCTTGTATTTGCTTCTACATGCGTAGCTAAACGTCTTAAAATGTTTGAAACCAAGAACTTCACCAAACACAACAATGTACGACCATTGTACGGAAATCGGAAATAATTCATAGGACTTCGCTTGTTGTCATTAGTTTTCGTGACAGGTATCATTTTTTTTCCAATGGAAATTAGTTAGTTGATGACGTCATCGGCTGGACCGATTCATTTTTCAATATTTCCCGAGCCCTGATGAATCAGTCTTGTGTAATTCTATTATAAAATGGAATTTTTTCCTTCCTAAACAATCCTGAAAATCTAGATCCATCTTATAAGATGGATCTAGATTTATAGGTTTGGTGCGGAAGGGACGAAATCCTGTCTTATAATAAAAAAATAAGCTAAATAGGTCTATTATTTCAGGAACTGGTCCATCTAATCAAGAATACAAAAATACCAATAATTACAATGTGTAACGACAGAAATCATCCAAAGATGAGGACGCTGTCTAATTACTGCTTTGATTTACGATTTCAACGACCTAGACTGGAGCAAATTAAGGTGAGTGCAGGGTTCAATCCAGAATGGGCCAGTGTCCCATCAGCATTTTGAAAAGGGGCCACCATTATTTTGAGATGAGCCAGCACTTTTTATGACCAAATACCAGGATTTTGGCATTTTAAAAACTCAGTTACTACTGACTTACCATACAGCAGGAGTAAATAGTGTTATTAGCGCGCTTTTGCGAAGCAAAGGAGAGCTTATGCTATACCCGTAGTCCGAGTATGCGTCAGCGGGCGCATCCGCGTCCGTGTCTGTGAGTATTGTTAACCATTTGCGTTTAGGTTTTTTTCTCACAAAGTATAAGGGCTAGAGTAATGAAACTTGGTACACACTTACAGCAGCACATGATCACCTGAATGTATGCACCAGGTATGACCTTGACCTACTGGTCAGGGTCTACTGACTTTGAAAAAAATTAGGTTAATGTAATTTAACCTATGTTAACCATTTGCGTCTAGGTCTTTTTCTCACAAAGTATAAGGGCTAGAGTAATGAAACTTGGTACAAACTTACATTAGCACATGATCACCTGAATGTATGCACTATGTATAACCTTGACCTATTGGTCATGGTCTACTGACTTTGAAAAAAATGAGGTTAATGTATGTTAAGCATTTGTGTTCAAGTTAGTTTCAAAGTAGTTATAAGGGTTAGAGTCATGATATTTGGTCATTACTTGCGTCTGGACAAGGGCATGTGGGTGTAACCAACCATGTAGGACAGTGACCTACATTTTTACGCTCCACTGACTTTATGATAGTTCTCAGTCCCTATATGGGTTAAAGTTATGATACACTTACACAGGGACAAGATCATTTCAGCAGCATCCTCTTTGTATGGATTTGCAGTAAACTTTATGCTATACTGACTTTATGATACGCTTCACTGACTTTGTGATATTTCTCAGTCTCTGTATGGGCTAGGGCCATGATACTTGGCACACACCTACATATGGATAGGACATTTTAACACCATCATTCATGTATGGATTCAGCCTATGTTTTTGCTTCACTGACTTTATGATATGCTTCATTGACTTTGTGATTTTTCTCAGTTCCTATATGGGCTAGAGCCATTATACTTGGCTCACACTTATATATGGACAAGAACTTTTTAACATTGCCATTCATGTATGGATTTGAATTGTATCTTATGGCTCAATGACTCAGTCATATTTCTCAGTCCCCATATGGATGGCAATCATTATACTTGACACTCACATACATTTGGACAAGAGCCTTTCAATACCACCATCGCTGTTAGAGTCAAGCATCTGTAAGGCACGCTGTGTTGTCTTCTGACAACTCTTGTTTTTAGCTCACCTGAGCCTTTAGGCTCATAGGTGAGCTTATAGTATAGCCAGGCATCCGTCGTCCGTCCGTCGTCAACATTTTCAAACATCTTCTCCTCTGAAACCACTGGGGGATTGAAGCCATATTTTATATGGAGCCTACCTAGGTTGGGGGAACGAAAGTTTGTTCCAGGTATCTGGGTCACATGACCAAGATGGCCGCCACGCCCATATATGGTAAAAACCCTTCAAAAATCTTCTTCTCCAGAACCAAAAGGCCTATGACCTTGAAACCTGGTATGCAGCATCGGGCATGCGAGCCCATCATAGTTTGTACAAATGATGACCTTGCAATGACCTTGACCTAATTTATGACACGGTCAACTTTGGTGCGTAAGGCTTTTATATGGGAAAACTCTTAAACAGTGGATTTCTCAGAAACTATGTAAGTCTAATGTACAATACTTGGTATACATGGTCAACTAAATGAGCAAATGAAGATATTATGTCACTAAAGGTCAAGGACATTCCGTCGGTCCGTCCGTCGTTAAGGTTTTCAAACATCTGCTTCTCTGAAACCACTGGGCCGATTGAGGCCAAATTTCATATGGAGTCTCAATGTGGTGGGGGAACAAAAGTTTATACCCCGGGTCTTGGTCACATGACCAAGATGGCCACCACACCCATATATGGTAAAAACCCTTCAAAATTCTTCTTCCCCAGAACCTAAAGGCCTATGACCTTGAAACTTGGTATGTAGCATTGGGCCATCGGGCCCATCATAGTTTATACAAATGATGACCGTGCGGTGACCTTGACCTAATTTATGACATGGTCAACTTCGGTACCTTAGGCTTTTATATGGGAAAAAGCCTAAACAGTGGATTTCTCAGAAACTGTTTAAGTCTATGGTACAATATTTGGTTTATATGGTCAACTAAATGAACAGTTGAAGATATTATGTCACTAAAGGTCAAGGTCATTCTGTCAGCCCGTCCGTCGTCAAGATTTTCAAACATCTTCTCCTCTGAAACCACTGGGCCGATTGAGGTCAAATTTCATATGAGCCTACCTAGGTTGGGGGAATGAAAGATTGTTGCGGGTATCCTGGTCACATGACCAAGATGGCCGCCACGCCCATTTATGGTAAAAACCCTTCAAAATTCTTCTTCTCCAGAACCAAAAGGCCAATGACCTTGAAACTTGGTATGTAGTATCGGGCATTAGGGCCCATCATAGTTTATACAAATGATGACCGTGCGGTGACTTTGACAGAATTTATGACAGGGTCAACTTCGTTACCTTAGGCTTTTATATGAGAACACGCCTAAATAGTTGATTTCTCAGGAACTATTTAAGTCTAAGGTACAATATTTAGTATATATGGTCAACTAAATGAGCAAATGAAGATATTATGTCACTAAAGGTCAAGGTCATTTTGTCAGCCCGTCCGTCGTCAAGATTTTCAAACATATTCTCCTCTGAAACCACTGGGCTGATTGAAGTCAAATTTCATATGGAGCCTACCTAAGTCAGGGGAACGAAAGTTTGTTCTGGGTATCCGGGTCACATTACCAAGATGGCTACCATGCCCATATATGGTAAAAACCCTTCAAAAATCTTCTTCTCCAGAACCAAAAGACCTATGACCTTGAAACTTGGTATGTAGCATTGGGCATTTGGGCCCATCATAGTTTGTACAAATGATGACCGTGCGGTGACGTTGACCTAATTTATGACACGGTCAACTTTGTTACCTTTATATGGGAAAACGCCTAAAAAGTTGATTTCTCAGGAACTATTTAAGTCTAAGATACAATATTTAGTATATATGGTCGACTAAATGATCAGCTGAAGATATTATGCCACTAAAGGTCAAGGTCATTCTGTCAGCCTGTCCGTCGTCAAGATTTTCAAACATCGTCTCCTCTGAAGCCACTGGGCTGATTGAAGTCAAATTTCATATGGAGCCTACCTAAGTTGGGGGAATGAAAGTTTGTTCTGGGTATCTGGGTCACATGACCAAGATGGCCGCCACACCCATATATGATAAAAACCCTTCAAAAATCTTCTTCCCCAGAACCAAAAGGCATTTGACCTTGAAACTTGGTATGTAGCACTGGGCTTTCGGGCCCATCATAGTTTGTAGAAATGATGACCTTGCGTTGACCTTGACATAATTTATGACAAGGTCAACTTCGGTACCTTAAGCTTTTATATGGGAAAACGCCTAAATAGTGGATTTCTCAGGAACTGTTTAAGTCTAAGGTACAATATTTGGTATATATCCATCGTCAAGATTTTCAAACATCTTCTCCTCAGAAACCACTGGGCTGATTTGAGATTTTTGATTTCATATGGAGTCTCAGTGGGATGGGGGAACGAAAGTTTGTTACCAGGGTCTGGGTCACATGACCAAGATGGCCACCATGCCCATATATGGTAAAAACCTTTAAAAATCTTCTTCTTCAGAACCTGAAGGACTATGACCTTGAAACTTGGTACGTAGCATTGGGCACTCGGGGCCCATTATAGTTTATACAAATAATGACCCTGCGTTGACCTTGACCTAATTTATGACACTGTCAACTTTGGTATGTTAGGCTTTTATATGGGAAAATGCTTAAACAGTGGATTTTTCAGAAACTATTCAAGTCTAAGGTACAATATTTGGAATACATTTGTTAAGTGAATGACCAGATTAAGATATTGTCACTAAAGGTCAAAGCCATTCTGTCAGCCCGTCCATCTGTTGTCAAGATTATCAAAAAACTTCTCCTCTGAAACCACTTCCTCAATTGAAGCCAAATTTCATATGGTGTCTTAATGGGATGGGGGAACGAAAGAGGTTCCCAGGATCTGGGTCACATGACCAAGATGGCCGCCATGTCCATATATGGTAAAACCCCTTCAAAAATCTTCTCCAGAAATAAAAGGCCTATGACCTTGAAACTTAGCATGTAGCATTTGGAAGTTGGGCCCATCATAATTTATACAAATCAGGACTCTGCATTGACTGTGACCTAATTTATGGCAAGGTTGGTTTTGATGCATTGGAAAATTTATGCTTAAGCAGTGGATTTCTCAGAAACCATTCAAGTCTATGACATGCCCATATATGGTAAAACTCCTTCAAAAATCTACTTCCCCAGAACCAAAGGCACAATGACCTCGTGGCATGGTATGTAGCATTGAGGACTCAGGCCTGTCATAGTTTGTACAAATCATGACGGCACATTGACCTTGACCTAATTTATGGCAAGGTCAACTTTGGTATGTTATGCTTTTATGTGGGAAAATGCTTAAACAGTTGATGTTATGGAATTTTTTAAAGCCTAGATATAATAATTGGAAAATATGGTTAACTAAATGAATACATGAAGACAAGGTCATCAAAGGTCAAGGTCATTTTTTGTCGCACCTGCTTTAGCAAGGTGCGATATAGGAGTTCACTTTTCTGTCCGTCCGTCAGTCCATCTGTCCGTCCGTCCGTCCGTCCGTCAGTCCGTCCGTCCGTCCGTTCACAATTACGTCGCCCCTAGCATTCGGGTCCATTATTCTCAATCTATGATACCTACATTCATCAAACCTGGTATAAAGTTTCTACTTAGAATGGTCTCGAGGAACCTTGAACTTATTTTGACCTTTGACCTATTTTTCATGCTCTAATGACTTCGTAAAATTCTGTGCCTTCCGTCAATCCACAATTACGTCGACCCTAGCGTTCGGGTCCATTGTTCTCAATCTATGATACCTACATTCATCAAACCTGGTATAAAGTTTCTACTTAGAATGGTCTCCAGGAATCTTGAACTTATTTTGACCTTTGACCTATTTTTCATGCTCTAATGACTTCGTAAAATTCTGTGCCTTCCGTCAATCCACAATTACATCGACCCTAGCGTTCGGGTCCATCATTCTCAATCTATGATACCTACGTTCCTCAAACCTGGTATGAAGTTTCTTCTTAGAATGGTCTCAAGGAACCTTGCACTTATTTTGACCTTTGACCTATTTTTCATGCTCTAATGACTTCGTAAAATTCTGTGCCTTCCGTCAATCCACAATTACGTCGACCCTAGCGTTCGGGTCCATTGTTCTCAATCTATGATACCTACATTCATCAAACCTGGTATAAAGTTTCTACTTAGAATGGTCTCCAGGAATCTTGAACTTATTTTGACCTTTGACCTATTTTTCATGCTCTAATGACTTCGTAAAATTCTGTGCCTTCCGTCAATCCACAATTACATTGACCCTAGCGTTCGGGTCCATCATTCTCAATCTATGATACCTACGTTCCTCAAACCTGGTATGAAGTTTCTTCTTAGAATGGTCTCAAGGAACCTTGCACTTATTTTGACCTTTGACCTATTTTTCATGCTCTGATGACTTCATAAAATTCTATGCCAAAAATTACGTCAAACCTAGTGTTTAAGTCCATTTCTCTCCATCTATGATACCTGCAATCTTCAAACCTGGTATCAAGTTTCTACTTAGAATGGTCTCCAGGAATCTTGAACTTATTTTGACCTTTGACCTATTTTTCATGCTCTAATGACTTCGTAAAATTCTGTGCCTTCCGTCAATCCACAATTACATCGACCCTAGCGTTCGGGTCCATCATTCTCAATCTATGATACCTACGTTCCTCAAACCTGGTATGAAGTTTCTTCTTAGAATGGTCTCAAGGAACCTTGCACTTATTTTGACCTTTGACCTATTTTTCATGCTCTAATGACTTCGTAAAATTCTGTGCCTTCCGTCAATCCACAATTACGTCGACCCTAGCGTTCGGGTCCATTGTTCTCAATCTATGATACCTACATTCATCAAACCTGGTATAAAGTTTCTACTTAGAATGGTCTCCAGGAATCTTGAACTTATTTTGACCTTTGACCTATTTTTCATGCTCTAATGACTTCGTAAAATTCTGTGCCTTCCGTCAATCCACAATTACATCGACCCTAGCGTTCGGGTCCATCATTCTCAATCTATGATACCTACGTTCCTCAAACCTGGTATGAAGTTTCTTCTTAGAATGGTCTCAAGGAACCTTGCACTTATTTTGACCTTTGACCTATTTTTCATGCTCTGATGACTTCATAAAATTCTATGCCAAAAATTACGTCAAACCTAGTGTTTAAGTTCATTTCTCTCCATCTATGATACCTGCAATCTTCAAACCTGGTATCAAGTTTTTTCTTAGGATGGTCTAGAGGAGTGTTTCCTTTATTTTGAGCTTTGACCTATATTTTATGCTCTGCTGACTTAGTAAAATTTTACGTCAAAAAATAAGTCAACCCTAGCATACTAGTTCATTTCTCTCAATCTATGATACCTATGGTCATCAAACCTGGTATAAAGTTTCTATTTAGGTTGATCTAGAGGATTGTTGCTTTTATTTTGACCCATATTTCATGCTCTGCTGACTTCATAAAATTTATTGAAGTCCATTTCTCTCTGACAATCTATGAGAGCCAGAATCATCAAACCTGGTATAAAGTTTCATCATAGAATGAACTCGAGGATTAATGCACTTGTTTCAGCCCTTGATATATATCTCACATGCTACTGATTTTGTAAAATTTCACATCCAAAATTGTGTCGACCTTAGGGTTTTAGTCCATCTCTCTTTAAATACAATGGGTGTAATCATCAAACCTGGCTTGAAGATTGTCCTGGAATGCTGCTATTATTTGTACCCTTGACCAATATATCATGCTCTATTGACCTTTTAAATTTTATGTCAACCTGGCATCCATGATTATATGGACAAGAGCATTCAAGTCCGTTTCTCAGTAACTATACCACCTACAATCATCAGACATGGCATAAAATGTTTTCTAAAGCTGGTGTTCTTGATTGTTTGACTGCTTTATACCTTTAATCTATATTTTTAACTCTGTTGACTGTAGAGCTTTATGTATAGAACTGCATCTAGTTTGTAAGTCCAATTTGCTCAAATTTCTACATAAATTCATCAGCCCTAGTGTACACTTTCCTCTAACCATGGTATGTACTACTGAGAAAGCATAAGGCAGGTGCGACATAGCATTCCGCGGAATTCTTGTTTAACTCTGCTAAAGGTCACTGAGATTTTAAAATAAGAATATGCACACCTTTAAAGCTATACTGGTTTCAAATTTGTAGCAAATGAGCGAAATGACAAATTGTCTCTGTTGACAGAAGGTGTCAGGTGAGCTACAGGACCATTGGTCGTCTGGTTTTGTTTTGCTATATACATGATACATCAAGTCATCATTTTACTGGCATCATCATAATGAAGCCAGGAAACTGGAAGTTTTTATAGCCTCTCATTTTGAAATTTGTTGCACATGATTTTCCAGCTTTTTCATCATTTGATTGTTTTTCATCATTTGTGTCTTCCGATTTCTCAGTTCTCCCTTGGTTTGGTGGAATCTCCGTCAACAGAAAAGAAATTCACCAATTTGTTTCTATGTTTGCATTGCCATCATGTTTAGAATAGCTGGTTTTCCCTGCATTCGTTAATGCGTCAAAAATAAATTGATATCCAGTTACCGGTCACGCTCTCCAAGTTGTTGCGATGCTTTGCGCTCAGATTTCAATACCATGGAAAGGGTCTTCTAACACTGACTTGCTAAAAGCTATACTGCTAAAACAAGTTGCAGGCGCAGTGCCAAATCCGAAAAGCGCCAATGCATTGCATTTCGCACTAATCTGGCACACTGGATTTTCAAGAACGAGCCAAGGACTTTAAAGCGCGCCATTGGTGCAAAAACACAGCCTGGATTGAACCCTGTAAGTGGATACACTTTCAGAGAAAGCTACTCTGCCGTTTTCATTTTTGTCTCCCTTCTCAATGGGGTCTTCTCTAATAGAGAGGAATTTGCTCCTAGCGGAGAAAACTCTTTCCTTTAAGATAAGACCCCATTTTGGAAGGGCTATCTGTTGTAAACAGCCTTTCATTATCACCTTTCCTTTAGCTCCATATGACTGGACTACATGTACTGTTGAAAGGGCAGTTGAACAGCATCCCATCCCACACCATCCCATCCCATCCCATCCCATCCCATTGTTTGACTTGTGTTAATTTCAGGCAGCTGTGATGTCAATAGCTTTCAAAGAAGGTTTAACCATTCCACCTCCAGCTGTCAATGAAATCATCTTAGCAGCAAATCAAGATATAAGACAGGTGAGATAATGTAGCTCCAAAACAGTGCGGTATAGGGTAGGGAAGGGAGAGAGAGGTTCAAATAGGGTTTTACCATACCTGTGCCAGCTGTTAGTGAAGTATTCTTATCTGCAAATGGCTCTAAATGAAAGTGGCATTGGAGTGAGTGAGTGAGTGAGTGAAATCCGGTTTAACGTCCCACCAACAACGAGGTCATATGGAGACGGGGCCTCGGTTTAAAGTCTCATCTGCAAGACCGGAGAAGCGGGGGACCAGTCTTGCGACCCCTGGATTGGTAAGTGGCATAGGAAGGGTCAGTATCATTCAAAGAGTGTTTGACTCTTACACCAGTTGGCGGTGAAATTAGCATTTGCCACAAAACCAAATATATAGAGGATCTTACATGAGTGGTCATTTCATATGAAATTTATGAAACGAGCCTTTGGCGAGTTTCATAAATTTCATATGAAATGACCACAAGTGTAAGATTCTGTTTATCATATGACCCTTTAAAATGGGATTTTAATGCCTTCAAACTGAAAATTATTTCAATAAGAAAATGCATTGTTGACATGGACATTGTCAATGACGTTACGTATACGCGCCAAAGTGTTATTACACGTGTGGTCATACAATTTATATGACACAACGTTATCCACTGAATAACAGCGACATCATATGATAAAACTTAATAAGACACATGAGACAAGAAAACATTGATGCAAAGTATCAGTTGGCTGAAAATGTTTTAACCCTTAATGTGCTAAAAAGCAGACAACAAAATTTACGTCTGCAGAATTTCAAAAAATGTTTTGTCTAAGCTGTATCATATTGAGAATTCAAAGACTATAGGGCAAACAGTGTAGATGAAGATGAGGTGGCTCATTATGAGCCACCTCATCTGGATCTACACTGTTTGCCAATTCAACAATTCTAATATTTGGCGCTTTAAGGAATAAGCAGTATACATGTAGCTACCAGCATCAAGAAAATTTATGGTAGATGGATTATATTATTAAAGTAGACAAACCAATGTGGCACCCTCTGTACATCAGATTTTTAACCCTTAGTGCTCCAAAAAGCAGACGACAAAATTTAAGTCTGCAGAAATTTAAAAAAAATGTTTTGTCAAAACTATATCATATTGAGAATTCAAAGACTATATTGCACACAGTGTAGATCCAGATGAGGTGGCTCATGATTAGCCACCTCATCTGGATCTACACTGTTTGCAAATTCAACAATTTTTCATTTAAAACAGACCCTCAGCTGACGTGCCTAAGTACAATAAATATATTTTGCAGTTATTTTTTCATACTCTAAACTTTATTTGTCAGGAAAGATAAAAGAAAAGAAAAAATATAATTTATGGTGCTGGGATTCGAATTTCGAACTCATGACTCCTTTATCAGAGGCTCTTTGCTCTAACCACTGAGTTACAGAGTCATTGAGGAAGGAGTATGTAATAATTTGAAACATACATTTTTAGAGAGCATGAGAACATGGTTTTCTCTCGGATGCAAAAGCTTCCTAGGAACGGTAGCAGAACAATAGCACAGTTATTTTGAATCCTAGGAGCCCCGGTAGCTCAGTGGGTTAAGCGCTGGCCTACTGATCTAGCGGTCGCGGGTTCGAGCCCCGCCGGAGGCAGAGTTTTGTCCATCGTAAACGGGGTTCCATTGCACACAGCCTTTCATTATCACCCCCCCCCCACCCTCCCATCATCCTGATATGACTGAAATACTGTTGAAGAGGTCATAAAATCGCAAGTCATCCATCCATCGATCCATCCATTTTGAATCATAAGACCATAAAGAAGAACTATTATGCAAACTCAATGAATGTCATAGATATGTTTTGGCAGGGGATCAATGAAAATATTGTGAATATTTATAGAATGTGGACATTTGAGCGGCGACACGACAAAACCAACAAAGTGGTTGTACGCCCACCGCAGACTCAGATCAGCCTGGGCATCTGCCCAGTCTGATCAGAGTCTTCGCTGTCTGCATGAAGGTACCTTAGACTCTTAACTACCCTTTAAGCCATTAGGGAAGACTCTGATCAAATTGGGCGGATGCCCAGGCTGATCGGAGTCTTCACTGGGCGCTTAACCACATTGTTGGTTTTGTCGTGTCGGGGCTCATTTGTAATTGCAGTATTTTAGCTTTTTTATTTTATATATTTTCTAGGTCATTCACAACCTATCTCTGTGGACAGCTGCTGACAAGACAGCCACATATGACCAGGTTAAAAGTGACGCTCAACACGCCAAGAAGGATATGAAAATAGTAAGATACTATAAAAGTTTTAAACATTTGGACACCGGAAATGAGCCTTATAGCTACCATTTAAGCACACAGCAAAGACTCTGATCACTCTGGGCAGATGCCCAGGCTGATCTGAGTCTTATCTGGGCGCACCTGCAGCTTTGTTGGTTTTGTGTCACCAGAATGAGCCTTAGCTACCCTTTAAGCTCATAGTGATGACTCTGATCAGACTGGGCGGATGCCCAGGCTGACCCCGGTCTGGCCACATACTTTCGTTTCTCCTTCCGTTGATTCAAGAAGGGCAGTTGTCAGTTACTGGCGAAAGTATGCGCACTTAGTACTGGTTAACCGCTTAGGAGGTCTGAGCCTGCCCAGGAATAGTGTGGTTAGGTTAACTGACCGTCCCGACATGACCTTAGTTGTTTACCGTGGACGTTAAGCATCAAATCAACCAACCAAAAAGCCCAGGCTGATCTGAGTCTTCGCTGGGTGCACACGCCACTTATTGGTTTTGTGTCACCAGAATGAGCCTTAGCTACCCTTTAAGCACACAGCAGAGACTCTGACCAGACTGGGTGGATGCCCAGGCTAATCTGAGTCTTCACCTCGCGCACATGCCGCTTTGTTGATTTTGTTGTGTCATGGCTCAAATTATTACTTTGTCTTAATAATGAAACAATTTGGTTTTAAGCTAAAAGATGCAGATGGAATGGCAAACAGTGGAGACCATGATCAGACTGCCCCTTTAGCAGCAGTCTGATTTGGGCCTGCACTATTTGCTGACCTGTCTGTCCCAAAACTTGGAATTTTTTACAGTAGTGGTATAGTTCGAACTCCATAATATGGAAATAGAGACTAATGGCTATGGACGAGTATTGCTATCTAGTTGTGTTGCATATTAAGACTGTAGATATCACGACAGTAATACCAGTTTGCCAACCTGTCCTTTATACTGAGTCATAGACAATAACATATTAGTGTTCTCTGATATCAAGTTTATCAGGCAAGACCAGAAACAGTGTAGGAATGGGGAGGCTTGCTGAGCCAGTCCGACGTATTTCTGGTTGAGACTGATAAAATAGATATCAAAAGACGCTTACATGGTTTTCTATTTATCATGCATCATTAGAGTATTTTATGGCATAAAGAGGGTCAAACAAATGAAAAGCAATTGCAGTTTTGTTTGAACTTGCTGATGTTCCAAATGTGTTATGGCATTAGTCGGTGATGTCATTTGACCAATCAAATGTTGTTATCACGCCAACTCAGTATGTAGCCATTCGTCTTCAGAGATCGCTTCTGTAGGCATCTCCTGATAACATTGGCGCAAGCGCAGTTCTAAAGTGACATATCATATCATAATAAAAATGACTGAAGTTTGCTATCATCTTGCTAAACACATCCAGACCCTGTTACAGTGTAATAGGCTAGAATCTCCGCACTTTTCGCGCAAAAGTCATGATGCCATGACAGAAGTGAGCCATTTTAAGGTCCGTTAAGCTTATGCTTATATATTGTATTCTCTGAAAGGACATTTCTCCTATTGAATGATCAGTGAGCTAAGTTGGGTCTGATGTGTCCCTTTAAGTCCGAGAGTTTTGGATGCGCTCTGTCATTCTACAAATACATTTCCTTACCTTGTATTCTCTGAGAGGACAATTGTCCTGTTGATTGATCATTGAGCTAGTAGGGACTAATGTGTCCTATGGCGTCTGAGTGTCTCAGATGAGCTCAGTCAATTTACAAGTGAATTTCCGTATCTTGGACCCATGTGTGTTGCTAATTGCAATGAAATGAAGTGAACCAAATAACGAATTCAGTGGTGCAGTGGCCTCAATTTACGAGTGTGAGTGTAACGTCGTAGGGAAGGCATGCTTTGAACTTGTTGGTCCGCATCACGCTGAAATGTCTTGACCACCTTTTTGGTGGATTTAACTACTGTAAAACACTTATATTTGGCGGTCATTTTATTTTGGCGATATTGGCGGAAAAGAAGAAAATCGCCAAATTAAAATGCCGCCAATTAAACTGCCAATTAAACTGCTGATCAATGGGAAATTCTACCGTTGAGAGATGTATTCCTTCTATTTTAATATCAAAGCACATATAGAGCATATGCATCAGTAGAAACGAAGTCCAAGTGAAACACCCAGGCGAAACGGAGTGTAGCGTTGTTTATGTCATGCTACTTAGTACCTAAGCCTAATCAGAAGCAACACAATAGCCTGTATAATGTTGTTTATAATGATATAATTGAAATGCAATCACTGCAATCAGTTGCATAATTATAGAATGCCAATTAGAACAAAGACTAAAATGGGCTCTAATATTATGGCACTTCCCTCCGATTGTTTTTTCTTTTGCTTTCCTTTTCTTTTTTTTTTTTTTGGTAAATCGCAAAACCGCCAAAATAAAAATCCGCCAAAAGGTCCGTTTATAAAAAACGCCAAATTTTGCTGCCGCCAAATATAAGTGTTTTACAGTATGTTAAATATGCGCATTTTCTGTGTCAAAGACATGCAGCTAGCGCTCTTTGTGTGGGACTAGCTCTACTGTGGATATGGATATCTGAATATAGACAACAGGGGAAACGGATCAGTCCTAGCTGGCGAGGGTTAAATAGGTAGAAAAATGACTGTATAGCCAGGACTGAACTGCTTTCCCATGTCTCCGGCGTTGTATTGTGAAGGAACGCGCATACATGACCTAGGTTTCGTCCATTATGCGGACTCTTCAGGGGAATCCTGTCTAAAATGGACTCGACAAGTGCGAATCCAAGTTATGATTTGACTGGTCAAAATCGCGCCTTATATAGTCGTGAAAAACGGCTCTCAAACCGGCTCCCAGAGCTGTTTCCGGCTCTGAGAGCCGGCGGCTCCCGGAAGTAGCTGTGAGAGCCGTTTTAGCAAACTAGCGCTGGAGCCGGTTGTGCAAATGCCGGAGCCGGACATATCATATCATGTTATCATACCCCTGTTATCAGGAAAATTTGCAGCATATGCATGGTAAAGTCAATTACCATATATGCAAAATTGGCTGTCGACGGAGACATTCGACAGCAGTATCAGCTCGGTCGACAGCCATTAAAAGTAGTACCATTAACAGTTATTGTTAATGCTTTCCATCATATTCTCGGTCAAAAGCCACTTTGTATAATACAGACTCGATTGAAAGCACAGGTAGCCAAATCGGTATTGCCCTGGTGGATATGCACATATACACATAAGTGAGTTTAGAATAGAGTAAAAGCATTTGGCCTAAACATATCAAAGCTGAAATGTCTTCGAGCCAAAATGGTTCATTACTGAAACTACGGGTGTATCACAAAGATGTTAACTTGGGAAGGTACGAGTTCTAGTTGTTCTTGTTGTGTTTTGTTTGGTTCTATTTCATTGAGTTTAAGCAAGTGTGTTGAGTCACATAAAATTGTATTTGAATCTCTTCTTCAAGGGTGCTACTCTTAATTGAAAGATTTTGCTCCCCCTTTGGGAGAAAAATCTTTCATTTCAGAGTAGCCCCCCTTTGAGAAAGGAGACTAATTTATTCAGGCCAGACTGACCTCCCTCCCTTGGAGATACATGTATATTCATTCTTACATTTTGTGTTCCAGGGACCATTTGATGTGTGTCGGAAAGTGTTTGTCGGTGGTGAGGAAACGAATAAAATGACCATACATGATAAATCAGACTTGTTTTTCCATGATTATAGTATTGCTCCATTGTTTGTTCAAGAAAATTATGTTAATGTGATACCTTATGCTGCAAGGTAAGTTTGAGGACTAGACTATTTGGTGACAGAATTTCATGATTGGGATAATTGTTATATGTGACTCCATAAAACATGTAGGTCAGTGTGACCTATAATTGCTTGGGGTTGCGTCTGAAGAAAGGGGACATTACTTCCTGTCTGAAGGAGGACAAACTTGCCACTTGCTTGAGTTCAGACCATGCTTGGACAGCTTTTCAGGAGCAGTTCGCTTTGGGTGTACAGTGTCTTGGAAATTGGTGAAACCCCATAGCAGACTTCATCTGAAAAGCAGTTTGATCCAGGTATGTCCATTGCTGCTGAAACAATGATTCTGATAAGCAGTATGATCAGGACTATGTTATTTGCCAACAATTTTGTAAGACATGTCCTGATAAGGTATTACGAGGTTCGAAATTAACAGAAGCAGGTAGCAAATTTGCCACATAAAAATCTCATTTGCCACCTGAAGAAAAAGTGGGTAGCAAAAAGTTGCTGCCCAGAAATTTTTCAGTAAGTTAATTTCTTGGAAGTGCTAGCTGATTTTCATTAAAACAATGCTTCTGTGTGTCGGACTAAACACAATTCCATATGGTCAAAGGCATTTATCAATGCCTTTGACCTTATGGAATTTCGTTTGGTCGTAAATATCACAACTGTTGAGTGGGAAGAGGATTGTTTTTGGCCTCCAGTTTTTGCTACCAGGTATGTGAGTTCTGCTACTAGCTTTTATATCAGTTAGCTAACACTGCATTAGGTTGTACAACATTTGGCTGTAGCTACTGTTATGATCTTTAGGTAAATGTATACACTTTCAGGGCAAGCAGCTTTACCATTTTCTGTTTTGCTTTTCTCCTCAACTCTTAAAGGAAAGAACCTGCTTGTCCGAAATAGGCTCTATTGTCCGTTAAAACTAACTGAGGACTCACAAAAGTTGTCTCTTGTTGATCAAATAGCAGAAAACACTGGACGTATGCAATATTGATTCATCGTAGAAGATTTATACTGTTATTTGCAGAGCTCCAGATAAGAGGGGGTATTGAGGATCATTCAAAGACAATTTTTATATGCCCGTCTTCAAAAAAAGAACGATTTCGTGGCATGGCGCTGTCCGTCCATCCGTCTCTCTGTCTGTCCGTCCTTCCATCAACATTCTTGTGTGCACCTTATCTCAGTAACAGTTTGAGATCTTGTCATGAAATTTTTAAGGCATATATATTAGGATGGGGCAAAGTGTCGCATACTGTTATTGTTCATCCCCCTTTGTTTGTTTCCAAGTTATGCCCCTTTGATTATTTTTTACCCTACTAGTCTTGTCTAGATAACCGTTTGGGATATCTTGATGAAAGTTCATAGCAATGTATATGAGGGTCTGACGATATGTCGCATATAACAATGGTTGCTCTCCCTTTCTTTGTTAGGGCCCCGCCAGACGAAGTTTGCGGAGACCCTATAGTAATCACCTTGTCCGTCCATCTGTCCGTCCATCATCATTTCGTGTCAGCTCAATAACTCTGAAACCGTTAGAGGTATTTACACGAGACATGGTACAAATGTAAAGCATCATCAGACGATATGCAGAGAACAAGAACCATAACTCTACCTACATTTTTTACTGAATTGTGCCCCTTTGAAATTTTGAGTACAGAAATTTTGTCCGCTCCATAACTCTGAAACCGTTAAAGATATTTTCAGGAGACTTGGCACAAATGTAAAGCTCTATTAGACAATGTGCAGAGAACAAGAACCATAACTCTGCCTACATTTTTACTGAATTATGTCCCTTTGAAATTTTCAGTTCAGAAATGGTGTCCACTCCATAACTCTGAAACAGTTAAAGATATTTTCATGAGACTTGGTACAACTGTAAAGCACTATCAGAAGAACAAGAACTGTAACTGTGCCTACATTTTTTACTTAATTATGTCCCTTTGAAATTTTAAGTACAGAAATGGTGTCCACTCCATAACTCTGAAACCATTAAAGATATTTTCATGAGACTGTGTACAACTGTAAAGCACTATCAGACAATGTGCAGAGAACAAGAACCATAACTCTGCCTATATTATTTTACAGAATTATGCCTGATTATAATTGTAATTTTGAGTACAGAAATTGGTCCGCTTCATAAATCTGAATCTGTTAGAGATATAGTCATGAGACTTGGTACAAATGTAAAGCATTATCAGATGATGTGCAGAGAACAAAAACCCTAACTCTGCCTACATTTGTTACTGAATTATGCCCCTTTGTAATTTTAAATATAGAAATCATGTCCACTCTATAGCCTTAAGACCATCTACAATATTTTCATAAAACTTCTACATAGAAAAAAGCTTCATCAGACAATGAGCAGAGAATAATAACTGTAACTTCATCTACATTTTTTACAGAATTATTCCCTGTTGTAGTTTACAGTCTAGAAAACTTATTCGCTCTCTAACTTTAAAACTGTTGAAGATATTTTCACAAAACTTGGTACAAATATATACATCATCAGACAATGTGTCAAGAAAAAGAACCATAACTACACCTTCATTTTTAACAGAATTATAACCCTTTGTTATTTTAAGTGTGGAGATCTTGTCTGCTCTATAACTTTAAAGCCTTTGAAGATATTTAAATAAAACTTGGTACAAATATAAAGCATCATCAGATGATCTGAAGGTGTACAGAATGCAAGAATGGTAACATCAGTTTTCTGCTTCTCAGAGTTATTGCCCATGTTTTAATCATGATTTTGTATTTTGCCCATATCTTAATGACACTACCAGAGGCATAATTTCAAACAACATATTGAATATGAAGGAACAACATGATAATAGAAAGCTGGTATTGTTATTTCTGGTTGGGCACATATGACTTAAGGTGGTGATTTATGGTAAATGTAAAAATCGGCATAAAACCATAAAAAAGTAAGGTATCTCCCTGAAAGTTAGCAGACTTCTTATTTTTGTTGTTCTTTACAGTTTAGAATACAAAATAGACGTACATGCTGCTTTAAAAAGTGTTTTTATAAGGAAAGATCAAAGGATAGTTTTCTGCACATTAATCTAGAAAATTAACATTGTTATTGATAATTTACTCAGTACTGAAGGTGCGTTTTTGCATAATGAAGAGCGTCCTAGCAATTATTTATTCCAACTCTTTCTCAAATTGTAATGTAGACCAGATGAAAACGGTAGCTTTTTCTCAAATGTTCAGCCATGTACAAGGTAATGTACACTGGATGCATTTATTAAATATAGGGTAGGCAAGCATACCTATGTAACACCTACAGTATAAATAATACATTACTTACATGATCAATGGTGTGTAGATGAAATTGTTCAACCTTGTTAAAATAGTCTCACCTGTCTCACCTGTGTGTTTTGACAAAAAAAATTTGGAGACAGACCGCATCTTTTTTTCATCTGCTCAGCCTGATAATGTGTGAAAGAGTTTGAAAAAATAATTGCTAGGACGCTCTCCACTATGCAACAGGGAACTCTCAGCACTAAGTATATTTTCAATAACAATATTATTTTTTCAGATTATTGCGCACAAAATTACCCTTTGATCTTTCCTTATAAAAACACTTTTTAACATTAACAAATGCTGCATTTTGGGAGTCTGAATTGTGAGAAACAACATAAAGAAGGCATATGCTAAGTTTTGGAAAGATCAGTGGTATTTTGAGTGTTTTATGCAGATTTTTGTCTTTGCCCCAAATCAGTGATTATCACCACCTTAAATGTCGTCAACAGTTTCATAAAGGCAGGGCCCTATTAGTTACCCATGTTTCTAGTTTTGGAGTTGCATCCCTTTGATTAGATTTTTTTGGCTTTTTTGTGTATACTTATCTTGTGCATTTAATAACTTAGTAACCATTTGGAATAGCATTATGAAACTTTATAGCAATATGCATGATCACAAGACGGTATGTCACATATAATAATGGTTGTTCCCCCTTTTTAGCTCACCTGAGCACAAAGTGCTCAGGGTGAGCTTTTGGGATACCCTGATGTCCGTCGTACGTCCGGACGGACGTCCGTCAACTTTTGCTTGTGTACACTCTAGTGGGCACAGTTTTGATCCAATCTTTATGAAACTTTGTCAGAATGTTAGTCTTTATAAAATCTAGGCTAAGTTCGAAACTGGGTCATGTCGGGTCAAAAACTAGGTCACTAGGTCAAATCATAGAAAAACCTTGTGTACGCTCTAGGGGGCACAGTTTTCATCCAAAGTTCATGAAACTTTGTCAGAATGTTTATTCTCATAATATCTAGGATAAGTTCGAAACTGGGTAATGTCGGGTCTAAAACTAGGTCACTAGGTCAAATCATAGAAAAACCTTGTGTATGCTCTAGAGGACATAGTTTTGATCCAATCTTTATGAAATTTTGTCAGAATGTTTATCTCCATAAACTCTAAGCTAAGTTCGAAACTGGGTCATGTCGGGTCAAAATGTAGGTCACTAGGTCAAATCATGGAAAAACCTTGTAAACACTGTAGAAGGCACAGTTTTGATCCAAAGTTCATTAAACTTTGTCAGAATGTTTATCCTTATAATATCTAGAAAAAATTTGAAACTGGGTCATGTCGGGTCTAACACTAGGTCACTAGGTCAAAACATAGATAAACCTTATGTAAGCTGTAGAGGACACTGTTTTGATCCAATCTTTATGAAACATTGTCAGAATGTTTATCTCCATAAACTCTAGGCTAAGTTCAAAAGTGGGTCATGTCGGGTCAAAAACTAGGTCACTAGGTCAAATCTTAGAAAACCCTTGTGTAAGCTCTAGAAGGCACAGTTTTGATCCAAAATTCATGAAATTTTGTCAGAATGTTTATCCTCATAATATATAGGATAAGTTTGAAAGTGGGTCATGTCGGATCAAAAACTAGGTCACTAGGTCAAATCATAGAGAAACCTTGTGTACGCTCTAGAGGACACAGTTTTAATCCAATCTTTATGAAACTTTGTCACAATATTTATCTCCATAAACTCTAGGACAAATTTGAAACTGGGTCATGTCAGGTCAAAAACTAGGTCACTAGGTCAAATCTTAGAAAAACCTTGTGTAGGCTCTAGAAGGCACAGTTTTGATCCAAAGTTCATGAAACTATGTCAGAATGTTCATCCTCATAATATGTAGGACAAGTTTGAAAGTGGGTCATGGGTTGTCGAAAACTAGGTCACTAGGTCAAATCTTAGAAAAACCTTGCGTACGCACTTGAAGGCATAGTTTTGATCCAATCTTCATGAAACTATGTCAAAATGTTAATTGTCCATATATCTAAGCCCCCTATGAAACTGAGTCACGTTGGGTCTAAAACTAGGTCACTAGGTCAAATCTTAGAAAAAACTTCGTTTACACCCTAGAGGGCACAGTTTTGATCCAATCTTCATGAAACTCTGTCAGAATGTTTATCTTTATGAAATCTAGGTAAAGTTTGAAACTGGGTGGTGTCGGGTCAAAAACTAGGTCACTAGGTCAAATATAAGAACGATCTTGTATACGCTCCAGAGGGCACAGCTTGATCCAATCTCAATGAAACTTTGTCAGAATGTTTATTCTTAAAATATCCAGGCCAAGTTTGAAACTGGGTCATGTCGGGTCAAAAACTAGGTCAAATATTAGGAAAACCATGTGCACGCTCTAGAGGTCACAGTTTTGATCCAAACCTAATGAAATTTTGTCAGAATGTTTATCCTCACAATATCTAGGCCAAGTTTGAAACTGAGTCATGTCGGGTCAAAAACTAGGTCAGATCTTAGAAAAACCTTGTGAACGCTCTAGAGGACACAGTTTTGATCCAATCTTTTTGAAACTTTGTCAGAATATTTATCATCACCATATTTAGGCTAATTTGAAAGTAGATCATGTTGGGTCAAAAACTACGTCACTAGGTCAGATATAAGAACGACCTTGTGTACACTCTAGAGGGCACAATTTTGATCCAATCTTCATGAACCTATGTCAGAATGTTTATCCTCACAATATCCAGGCCAAGTTTGAAACTGGGTCATGTCAGGTCAAAAACTAGGTCACTAGGTCAAATCTTAGAAAAACTTTGTGCACACCCTAGAGGGCACAGTTTTGATCCAATCTTCATGAAACTTTGTCAGAATGTTTATCTCCATAAAATCTATGTCAAGTTTGTATCTGGGTAATGTCGGGTCAAAAGCTAGGTCACTAGGTCAAATCTAAATTAAGTTAACTCCTTGGAATACATTAGTTTCACCACAGTGAGATAATGATGCTACCATCTGTGTTTGCCTAATTCAGTCTAGTTCAAATCCATCAAAGGAACTCAACATGAACGGGAACTTTTTGGAGAAGCTACTCTGCCATTTTCAGCTCACCTGAGCTTTACAGTATTTGTGTTAGCTGCTTCTGTCATCCATCCATAAACATTTTCAAACATCTCTGAAACCACTGGGCAGACTAAACTCACATTTCATATGGAGCCTGCACATGGGTCAAAGGATTGAAAGTTCTTCAAATGATCTTGGTCACATGACCAAGGTGGCTGCCATTCTCATGTATGGTAAAAACTCTTATAAATCTTCACCAGAGCCAGTGAACTGAGTAATGCTCAGGTGAGCGATTCAGGGCCACCATGGCCCTCTTGTTTAATTTTGGAGTAACCTCCCTTTGATTAGTTTTTTTAGGCTAGCCCCATTCCCCCATTCACTCCATAACTCCTTAACCCTTTGAAATATTTAAACGAAAATGTGTGTAATAATGGGGCAGTGTATCATGAGCATGAACCACAACTCTGGCTTACTTGCTTCCTGAATTATCTGCCCTTGCATCAATTTTGATTTTACTCTGTAACTCCTTAACTGTTGGATATATTTTAAGAAAACTTTATGGGGATGTGTATAGTGTCAAGGGAATGTTTTATGACCAAGAACTGTACTCTAGTTTACTTAGTTTATGAATCATCTCCCTTGTTTGACTTTGTCATTTCTCAACTTCTTAGCTGCTTCACCCTGGAAGCTGATTTTTGGTATTCTAATGGTATTTGATGTGTTAGATGTTTTAATAACATTGCAGTTATTAACTACAGGGTTGTTTTCCCTGTTCGTCTGCCTGTCGATCCTCCTATAAACAATCTTGTTCATTCTGTAACTCCTTCATGACTCTGAAACGGGCGTATTATGCGCTGCTTGCGAAGCTCTTGTTTTTTATTTCTCAACGAAAACATAGGTTGTGACCCCTCATTAGAACCATCTTGGCATGTTTTAATGGATAATAAGTAAAATTATCCCTAAATTATCCCTGTTACCCCTTCTTACCTGCAGCACTGTATTTGTCTTGAATTGAACAAAGTAGGTGTTCCACAAATTGAACAAAGTAGGTGTACCATGAATTGAACAAAGTAGGTGTTCCACAAATTGAACAAAGTAGGTGTTCCACGAATTGAACAAAGTAGGTGTTCCACGAATTGAACAAAGTAGGTGTTCCACGAATTGAACAAAATCGGTGTGCCACGAATTGAACAAAGTAGGTGTTCCACAAATTGAACAAAGTAGGTGTTCCACAGCCAGCCATATGTAAACCAAATTTATTACAGAATTAAAAACAGTAAAGACCCTGATCAGGCTACTCCTTTTTTGGAGCAGTCTAATATGGGCCTAAAGTGTTTGCTAGGGCACTTCTGGTCCAGGGTTGCTACAGTCTGGAAAAAACATCTTGAAAATGAATTTTTTGCCAGGTCAGGGAAAGTCAGAAAATTTTGTGGTTGGTCAGGGAAATTTGGAAAGGACTGGAAAAGTCAGGGCATTTTAAAGTTAATGGCTATGGCAGGCTTCAGAAAATATACATATTCTCAGAAAATATACATATTCAAGAACGTACACTCAAGAGAGAGAGAGAGAGTCCAGGCACATCTACCTCCTTATTGGGGGCTACTTTTAAAGAAAAGAATTTTAAACTCTTTCTTTGAAGAGTAGCACCAAATTTCCAGTTGACACAGTTAGCACTGTTGATGTAAATACCGTAGATGTAAATATCTTAATGTGCCTAAATATTGGGACACCTAAATTAATCAATTTTCCATTTGGAACAAATGGAAAATTAATTATTTTAGATTTCTCAATACTTTTGCACATTAGGGTAGTGAAACTTTTGGACTGTAAAAAGGTATGGAAAACAGTAAAATGTCAGGGAAAAGTCAGGGAATATTGAATTGAAGGATAAGTGGCAACCCTATGTTCTAGTATGTAGGAACATTATCTAAATGTGCTGTTTTCATATTTTCAGGGGAAAACTAACACGCCATCTATCCTTACTCTCACGAACAGCTGATAGTCTTTGTGATAGTGATCTCGTAGAAAGAATATTACGGGGAAGACAGAATTGGACATTGTTACCTACAGAGGTTTGTTTGGTTTAAACAATATTTATTCAAAAAGAAATAGCACTATGATATATACAGTAGACGTGTAACTAAGCAAAGAAAAGCATACATGCATACTATATTCAAACACTGATAACTAAACATGGATCTGACGGAACAAAACCAACAAAGTGGCGTGTGCGCCTGGCGAAGACTCAGATCAGCCTGGGCATCTGCCCAATCCTATCAGAGTCTTTGCTGTGTGCTTTACTGGTAGCTAGGGGTCTAAGCTAGCTCCATGCGGACAACGAAGACTCTGATCAGACAGGATGGATGCCCAGGCTGACCTTAATCTTTGCTGGGCGCACATGCCACTTTGTTGGCTTTGTCGTGTTGAAGCTCATACTGACAAGGCAATTCAGGTGCTGATAGTGATATTTACCTCGTAGAAAGAATTTATGGGGAAGACAAAATATTGGATTCTGTTGCCAACAGAGGTCTGTATAATAAAAAGGTTAATGCCCCTGGATTTTAACCCTTTCAAGATGGGAAACCCTTTTAGGGGCATATGCAAACAGTTCAGACCCAGTTCAGACACCGCAGAAAGGGGCGTCTGTTCAGGGTCTACACTGTTTGCTTACAGAAATTTCTATCCAAAATGCAGTAGAAGAAAAAACATTCACCAGAATCCCCTATAACTATAAATCGATTCCGCCAATTTTCGCTTCCTGCAGAGACTGTTTGTCATATTCGGCTTCCGTCGAGACTGTCCGCCAACTCTTGCTTCCTGCAGGGACTACTGTCCTCAAAAAATGGCTTCCTGCTGAGACTGTCCGAGTGACTCTGCTTCCTGCCGAGACTGTCTGCGTGACTCTGCTTCCTGCTGAGAGCCTCGGCAGGAAGCAGAATCACGCGGACAGTCTGCAGGAAGCCATTTTTCTTGTACAGAAGTCTCAGCAGGAAGCAAGAGTTCGTGAGCAGTCTTGGCAGAAGCCAAATATGATGTACAGTCTCTGCAGGAAGCGAAAATTGGCGGAATCAATTATACCCTGTGATATTGTACAGTATGATGTCCTTTATAGCTGGACATATTCATTGATTTACAACATGAAGTCCGATTTCCACTAGGAAAGTTATACCCTTGGGAGTGTAAGATACGGGTTAAGATGATATGTGGCAGTTGATTTCTTCTCATTTTCTATAAAATATACACTATGGCCTGTCATTAAGAGCCTGAGTGAGTCGGTTGTAATTAAGATCCACAAATATATTTGTGAAGAAATGTAACAGCATATCCAAGACGGATCATAAAAAAAAAAAAAGAAAAAAAAAAAAAAAAAAAAAAACACACACACACAAAATCCACTTTTCTGGACCTATAACTTGTATCATAATCTTCAGGCAATTTACGCAAGCGTCGCTCCTGGAGAATACATGAGGGGTAACATTACTCAGATGATAGCATTCCCTAGCTGGCTGGGGAAAAATTCTACAACAAATAAAACAGAAAGAATTCTACAAGAATTGAGAACTCATATGAGACTACAGTGAGTATAGAACTGAAGAAACCTTTCATTTGTCAATGATATGAGCGGCGACACTACAAAATCAACAAAGTGGCATGTGCATCCAGCGGAGACTCAGATCAGCCTGGGCATCCGCCCAGTCTGATCAGAGTCTTTGCTGTCCGCATGGAGCTAGCTTAGACCCTTAGCTATCCTGTAAGTGCATAGCAAAGAGTCTGATTAGACTAGGCAGATGCCCAGACTGATATGAGTCTTTGCTTGGTGCTAATGCCACCTTGTTGGTTTTGTCGTGTAGCGGCTCATATAGCTATTCTAAGGTAAATGGGTACACAGCCTTGTTTTTTCGCTATTTTTATTAAAGAAATCTTCTTTGTGACGTCCTTCTGCTTCTCTGGACAACATAACCCTTCCCAAAATTAATGGGGTTTACTTTTAAAAACTTAAAAAAACCCCAAAAAGCAGTTGTTTCTAAGAGAGCAAATGCTTTCCTGACCGAGCTGCACCTCTCTCAGCCCCCTCCCCCCCCCCCCCCCCCCCCCCCCCCCCCCCCCCCAACATCACCACACACACACATATAGGAAAATCTCCCCCAAACGCACACACCCTGCACCTTCATTATGATCATTAGCCCTTATAGGGTCCCCCCCTCCCCCTTTCTTATGACCATTAGTCCTCCACCCACTCTAATGATCATTAGCCCTTACTAAAAGGATCAAATAGCAGACCACAGTCTTTACTCTGCAAAATTTGAAAAAAAATATTTCCTTTAAGATACATTGAGAATTAAAAGGCTAGAAGGCAAACAGTGAGATGGCTCATTATGAGCTGCCTCATCAGAATTTATGCTGTTTGCAAAAAACTAGTTTCAAATTTGGCTCTTTAAGTGTTAAATTATTATAAAATTTGTTTTGTTCAGTGAAATATTAACTTTAACGAACAAAAATATACTTTCATGAGTGGCTAAACATTAGTCAGTCATTAAGATATTGTTTTGGTTATCTGTTGAAATGATACTAATATTTCACAGAAAAAAAACAAATGAGCCACGACAAAACCAACAAAGTGACATGTGCGATTAGCAAAGACTCAGATCAGCCTGTGCATCCACCAGTTTGATCAAAGTCTTTTCTGTGGGCTTAAAATGTAGCTAAAAGCATAAGCTACCTCCATGTGGACAGGGAAGAGTGTGATCAGACTAGTTGGATGCCCAAGCTGATCTGAGTCTTCGCTGGGCGCACATGCCACTTTGTTGGTTTTGTCGTGTCGCAGCTGAAATATATGTTTGCTTAGGGTGGTTTTCTTGGTTATCTATAAAAGATGTTGGTGCCCTGGTTAGAACAGCCTCAATGAAGCAGTTATCTAAATGTTAGTGACTCATGAAATATGTTTATTGCTTGTTTGCATGAAATGAATATTTCACAGAAAGAAATACATTTCTCCCACCTTTGCATGTATAAACTAGGCCCTAAGCTCATATTTGAAATTTCTTTCTTACATTTGCAACATCTTTCTTATATTAGCAACCAGACTTTTTCAATTTTCGACTAGTACTGTAATTTTAAATGAACAAAACAGACATGCAAGCATCTTGGAGATGTTTGATAGCTGTGATGTCACTCAATTTAAATGATGTGACAAAAACCAGTTATGAAATGTCGCTAGCAAACTTGACTTGGGTGATGTGAGAGGCTAAGTTGCATTTTGTTTTGCTCTCTGTAAGATAAAATAGTTAACATATAGTGTTTTCTGTATACTTTTGGGGTGAAAACTGTGTTTCACACCTGTTTTAAGACCCGATAAACACACTGGGCTACTCAAAATTTACTTCAGATCACTGGTTAAAAGGTTAAAATTTCCCTGTTTTGAAGCTTAATCCGACTTGAGGTTTGAAATCCACTAAATGTGGGAGAAAAATAATCTACCATGAGCCAGTCCATGTAGGATAGGTTAATCTACCCTCAGGGTCAGAATTTCAATCGGGGACGAGGCTTGTCCCCGGTTGAAATTCTGACCCCTTGGGTGAGATTTCCCTATCCTACATGAGCACTCATGATGGATTGTTATAATCAATGCTTTGGGTTGTTTTGTTGGTTCTCTATAAAACAAGTTAGAACTGAGGCAGTTCTGAGGAGAAGCCACAACAAATTTTATGAAAATGTATGAAAAAGAAAGATAACAAACTTATTCATTATTTTTTTCTTTTGTAGAATATCAGGTGATAAGAGAAGCTTAAACATGGATTATCTCCCTTTCCTGCGGCACAGTTTAACGGAGCCTCTGGTTCAGGAAGGGGCTGAAGGTGTTAAAGATGTGATATCGTTAATGGATACATATGACATTATTAAAGACGATTTTGATAATATTATGGATATAACAAAATGGCCAAATAGCAGAGATGTAATGAGTAAATTGGATACAAAGGTATAGTATCAATGATTTATCTGATTGACATTGTGTGGAAAAAAGACTTTAACCCTTTTTTTTGATCAGTGTTATTGGATATCCTTACCACTTGGTTTAGTCGGTTTCTAATTCTAGGGGTTTCTACTGAATATTTTCACTTAAATTGTATTTTGTGTAGAAATTCCTGTAAGCAATCAGTGTAGACTCTGATCTCTATGAATTGACCTGAACTGAACTGAGTCTACAGTGTTTGCATTACCATCCAGAACAAATTTCCAGTCAGAAAGGGTAAAACCATGTGCATACTGTAAGTACTGAAAACTGTGTATATCTGCTGAAACTGAGCCTTTACTTTGCACTGTGTTGGTTCTTCAGAGTTCATAGATTATACATACAAAAATGGAAGACTGTTCGAACTGCTTAGATGTGCAGACTGATCTGAGTCTTTCCTGTTAGCTCATGCTACAAGGTACCTTTTCACATAACATCAGTCATCTAATTACTTTGAAAATGTTTCGGTATACATTTATTCTCACACTTTCGCATATACAAGATAGGCTTTTAGCTTATATAAGAAACTTCTATCTTTCATTAGCAACATCTTTTATTTATATTAAGCAACAAGACTTTTTCAAATTTTGACTAATATTTAAATTTTAAATGAACAAAATGGACATGCACAAACCAAAATGGGCACGCATGCAACAAAGATGACTCTTGATAGCAGGTCATAGCTTTGTGACGTCAATAAATTTTAAAGACATCACTAGAACCGGTTATGAGATGTCGCTAGCAACCTGCACGACATGAGGGGCTAAGTTGCATATTGTTTTTGCTGTCTGGAAGATGAATAGTCAACAAATTGTGTTGCCTGTCTATTTTCAAGGTGCAATCATTGTTTACACCACAGTTTGCACCTGTTTTAAGACCCGATAAACATACGGGCCTGCTCAAAATTTACTTCAGATCACTGGTTAAAAAGTTATTTTCCTATTTTGAAGCCTAATCCGATTTGAGGATTTAAGTTCGTTAAAAGTGGGAGAAAAATAAACGACCATCAGCCAGTCCATGAATGATAGGTAAATCTCACCCTCGGGGTCGGAATTTCAACCGGGGACTCGGCAAGCCTCGTCCCTGGTAGAAATTCTGATCCTTCATGTGAGATTTTCCTATCCTACATGGACACTCATGATAGTTATATTCATTATAACTGACTGCTTAATCTTTAAATTTTTGTGAGTTGGTTTCCAAAAATGGAGGTCAGCAGTCGTTGGAATATGTAATGTGTGTTATACTTTGTGATTATTCTGTATAAAATTTATGAAATGAGCCTTTTGGGAGTTTCATAAATTCTATATGAAATGTCCATGAGTATAAGGTTACATTTATCATATGACCCTTTTTCTTGCAAAAGTTTTAGGTGTAAAGTCAAACATTTTGTATTAAACCTATGCAAGAAAAAGTTTCTGCCATGAGTGTGAGGTGCAGATAGGAAAAAAAATCTGTTCATCGGGATCACCCTTAAGCATCACTTGCCAAGTCTGGCGATGCCAAACAGTGAGCCTCTGGACAGATTTTGCTCTGTACACCTTATACTGGGTCCCATTAAAGATACTGATGATATGTTTTATGCAGAATGGAAAGAAATTAATGTTAGAGTTGGAGAAAAGGGAACTGCCTGATGTTATTTCTGGGATAACTTTGTAAATGAGCCGCAACACGACAAAACCAACAAAGTGGCATGCATGCAACGAAGTGTCTGATTAGCCTTAGCATCCGCCCAGTCTGATCTGAGTCTTTGCTGTGGGCATGGAGGTAGCATAGACCTTTAGCCACCCTTAAAGTGCACAGCAAAGACTGATCAGACTGGGCGGATGCCCAGTCTGATCTGAATCTTTGCTGGGTGCAGATGCCACTTTGTTGGTTTTGTCGTGTTGCGGCTCATATTTCTCTGTAACACATACAGTCGCCTGTGTAAAAAGACCACATGAGGGAGCCACAAATAGTGGTCTTTGTTGACAGGTGGTCTCTGTTCGTGGTCTCTGCTCATAGTTTCAAACATGCTTGTTTTGTACATTCTGGTAGCTGTTTAAGTTGTCTCTATAGACAAGTGGTCTGTATTCACAGGTGGTCTTCATCACAGGTTTGACTTTAGCTTGTAAGCGCTCATAAGAACCATCTTCCAAAGACATTTCTAATGAGAGATAACATATGTTTTTTATGGAAAAATGAAACTATTTTCTCACCCGTTGGATAAGTATAGTCCTTTCTACAGATGTCTGAGTTTTTCTATCCCTGCCTGCTGTCTCAGCATAGGTTCTAAAAGCTGTCTAAATGTCAATCATTGCTTAATATAGCCCAATCTTGTTAAGTTCAACAACTCCATTTATTGCCAGTCATGTTAATTGCATACAGAATATGAAATTGACAGCCAGTGGTGTACAGGAAATGTCATTGTAGATTCTTGATTAGCTGTCAGTCATGTAAAGTGCATGCACAAGGTGAAATTAACACACATGTCAGAACTGTTAATTGAAAATTAGCTTGAAGTTTATGGGAATGGCCTCAACAAGAAGTTAAGAATTCAATGAATATTCTGATTTATAAAATATAATGGGTGAGAAAAATAATCAGTGATGGGATTGAGGCCCCAACAAGGAAATTGCAGGCTCGTTTTGAAATTATTTTAAGTCTTATGCTCAGCAAGCCTCGCATAAGACTAACCCCATCATAGATTCCATTAATCTCAAGATGTCTCATTATCACCAGCTCTGAAATTATCATAAATTATCAATTAGGGAGCCCTATTAATGCTAACCCATCCCAATTTATTACAGACAAAGGCAGCTTTCACGAGAACCTACAACAAAGAAGTGCACATGACCCCTTATTCCACGGGGGTTGCAGCTAAGAAGAAAAGAGGGGCAGCAGCAGTAGATCCTGAGGATCTGCTAGGGGAAGAAGGGGAGGGGGAGGGGACAGTGATTGAGGAAGAGGAAGAAGAAGGGGATGATTTAGAGACTGACACCATGATAAAGGTTAGTGAGACTAGTTGGATCAGCAAACAGGGCAGGTCCACATGTGACGACTCGTAATGCCACCAACGTAACGGCAGTAACGTGACCTGGCCCAGCTTTTGTTACTTTTCATTATTTCAGTAACTTTTTTTTACCTGTGCATCGCACATCCTGTACGCATATAAATGAGCCGCGACATGACAAAACCAACAAAGTGGCATGTGCACCCGACAAAGACTCAGATCAGCCTCAGCATCTGCCCAGTCTGATCAGAGTCTTCATTGTCCGCATGAAGCTAGTTTGAACCTTAGCTACCTTAGCGCACAGAAAAGACTGTGATCAGACTGGGCAGATGCTTAGGCTGATCTGAATCTGCACTGGGCACACAACCACTTTGATTGTGCCGCAGCTAATGAACTATGATGATCTCTGGTTTATGAAAACTCATTGAAACACTTCTACTGTTCTGCTGCATATAGTAAATTAATATGTTATCTGTCCCTGAATTACCCCACCCCCTTACAGTCACTTAGTTAAGTACATTATACCCCCGCTTTGAAAAAGTGGGGGTATACTGGTTTACATCTGTCCGTCCGTCCTTCCGTCCATCCCCTTTTAATCAAATTTTCCGTCAAAGATTTCTCCACATCCGTACAAGCTGGAATGGTCATATTTGGCATACAGGTTGATGACGATGTGTTGTATTGTGAGATTGCAAACCAGCCTTCTCCTGCTTATTCTTTCCTTTATTTGTCCAATTTTCCTTATTTCCATACTTAGAATAATGAAATTTTTCGTCAAAGATTTTTCTACAACCATACAAGCTAGAATGGTCATATTTGGCATAAAGGTTGATGACGGTGTGTTGTATTGTGGGATTGCAAACCAGCCTTCTCCTGCTTATTCTTCCCTTTATTTGTCCAATTTTCTTTATTCCCATACTTGTATGATGAAATTTTTCGTCCAAGTTTTCTCTACAACCAAACAAGCTAGGGTAGTCATATTTGGTATGCAGGTTGAGGACGATGTGTTGTATTGTGGGATTGCAAACCAGCCGTCTCCTGCTTATTCTTCCCTGTATTTGTCTGACTTTCTTTCTTTCCATCCTTTCAATAATGAAATTTTTCGTCGAAGATTTCTATGCAACCATGCAAGCTAGAGTAGTCATATTTGGTATGCAGGCTGAGTGATGACAATGTCTTGTATCGTAGCAGCCTCGTGCTTATTCTTCCCTGCATTTGTCCGATTTTCTTTCTCTCTATACACTGAATCCAATTTTTCGTAACAGATTTCACAGCAACCCTTCAAGGTAGAATGTTCTTATTTGGTATACAGATTGTTAACGAGCTATTGTATTGTGGGATTGCAAACCAGCTGCATCTGGCATATTCCTCCCTGTATTTGTCCGATTTTCTTTCTCTCCTGATGCTGAAAAATACAATTTTTGGTAACAGATTTCACAGCAACCCTTCAAGGTAAATTGTTCATATTTGGTATACAGAATGATAACGCCTTATTGCATCGTGGGATTGCAAACCAGCCGTTAGCTGATATATTCTTCCCTGTAATTGTCCGATTTTCTTTCACTCCATACTTTGACTAATGTTGTCAAAGATGTCTATGCAGCCATTGCACATTAGAGTAGGGATATTTTGTTTGCAGGTTGATGATAATTTTTGTATTGTGGGATCAAGAACCAGCCTTCTCCTGCTTATTCTTCCTTATACAGTCGAACCTGTCTTAAGGGGTCACTGTATTAAGGGGTCACCTGTCTTTAGCAGTCACTTTTTGGGGGTCCCTTAGACCAAAATACAGTGCAAATCAACCTGTATTAAGGGGTCACCTGTCTTAAGCAGCCAATTTTTGTGAGTCCCATGGGGTGACCTCTTAAGACAGATTTGACTGTATTTTTCCAATTTTCTTTCTCTCCTTTGAATAATGCAATTTTTTAAACAAATTTACAGCATCCCTTCAAGTTTGAATCTTCATGTTTGGTATATAGATATATAGATTTATAAAGACTTATGTCTAACAATGTATTTATTAATTTTTCTATTTGTCGGTGTGAAATCATTTTATTGCATATTACATAAAAAGGGTTTAATTGATATTTGGTATACAATGTTGACAATGAGTTCTCTTTCTCTATACTTTATGTAACAAAAATAACACCTTTTGGTTAAAGCTGTTAAGCGGGGGTATAGTAGGATTCTCCGACAGTTCTAGTATTTAACTTGGCCATCATTTTTTAGAAAGGAGTATGAAAGTATACACAAATTTGTAACAAACTTTATCAAACATACATTTTATGATGACTAGTAAATAATTTTTATGTCAGTTATTCGCTGTCATTGAACATTCTTAGTTTGCTATTGGAAATGAAATCATGCAATGTAATGTAAATTGGGCCTAGTCACGCTGCAGGCCCTTGCATTTGTTGCACGTGCATAATACCAATTAGAAGCAAGTGAGTAATTTTATATGACATGACTATAGAATGCATCAAAGTTTAATATGATGAAATTTTGCTAAATTAAGAAAAATCATACAGATTCTACAGTACTTTTCTGGGAACTTTTTGATTATCCCTGGTATGTTCAAAATGAAAAATAGGAAATGCTATCTCAAAATTACAAGCTGCATATACTACCTTATGACCAGTGCTGTAAATGATTGCTGTTTTCTACTTCCAGAAAAAGACAGCAAGCAAGGCGAAAACATCTACCTCAGAGAGTAAAGGAAAAGGGAAGGGGCAAGCCAAAGGGAAAGCATCAGCTAAAGGGACTTCTGCCAAAGGCAAAAGATAGTGATTAATGAAACATGGCAGCTAGACATAGATTACACATACTGTTAATTATTCAGTTATAAGATGGGAGGGGGCTCCCCTTCCAAAACAGTTCCGAAAATCTAGATCCGGGCTCCTTCCACAACAGTCCCAAAAATCTAGATCCATCTTATAAGATGGATCTAGATTTTTGGGATTGTTTTGGAAGGGAAAACCCCATCTTATGTCAGAATAGATACAATACAATTGGTTTACATATTTGAGGTCATATTGGAGGGGGAAAAAATGCTCCTTTCTTATAGCAAAATACAGGACAGGAGATGGACAGATGGATACTCCTTTGGTCTGGTAGCCCCAGTAGCTCAGTGGGTTAAGTGGTGGCCTGCTGATCTAGTGGTCCATGGGGTTCCAGTCCTTCAGGAGGTGGAAATCTTTTCAGCGGTAAAGGAGGTTCCATTGGAATTAGCTTTTTATTATCACCCGCCCATTGTCCTGATATGGACAATGGATATAAAATCGAAAGTCATTCATCCATCTTTTGGTCCAGGAAAGTCGAAGTGGGCAGTTCTTGTGGCATTGGCAAAAGATATTCATCCACCATACCACTGAAGGAAGCAGACACTATACATCTGAAACTGTCTGCCAGACAATGGTTAAAAAACAGTGTTAGTGTATACATACATTAAAGTATACATGTATGGGTAAACATTGAGGTATACATGTTTGGCTAAACATCCATGGTGTATCCATACCTTAAGGTATACATGTATGGGTAAACTTTAAGGTATACATGTGTGGATAAACATCCATGGTGTATCCATACCTTAAGGTATACATGTATGGGTAAACTTTAAGGTATACATGTGTGGATAAACATCCATGGTGTATCCATACCTTAAGGTATACATGTATGGGTAAACTTTAAGGTATACATGTGTGGATAAACATCCATGGTGTATCCATACCTTAAGTTATACATGTATGGGTAAACTTTAAGGTATACATGTGTGGATAAACATCCATGGTGTATCCATACCTTAAGGTATACATGTATGGGTAAACTTTAGGGTATACATGTGTGGATAAACATCCATGGTGTATCCATACCTTAAGGTATACATGTATGGGTAAACTTTAAGGTATACATGTGTGGATAAACATCCATGGTGTATCCATACCTTAAGGTATACATGTATGGGTAAACTTTAAGGTATACATGTGTGGATAAACATCCATGGTGTATCAATACCTTAAGGTATACATGTATGGGTAAACTTTAAGGTATACATGTGTGGATAAACATCCATGGTGTATCCATACCTTAAGGTATACATGTATGGGTAAACTTTAAGGTATACATGTGTGGATAAACATCCATGGTGTATCCATACCTTAAGGTATACATGTATGGGTAAACATTGAGGTACACATGTGTGGATAAACATCCATGGTGTATCCATACCTTAAGGTATACAAATGTACATGTATGGGTAAACTTTAAGGTATACATGTGTGGATAAACATCCATGGTGTATCCATACCTTAAGGTATACATGTATGGGTAAACATTGAGGTATACATGTGTGGATAAACATCCATGGTGTATCCATACCTTAAGGTATACATGTATGGGTAAACTTTAAGGTATACATGTGTGGATAAACATCCATGGTGTATCCATACCTTAAGGTATACATGTATGGGTAAACTTTAAGGTATACATGTGTGGATAAACATCCATGATGTATCCATACCTTAAGGTATACATGTATGGGTAAACTTTAAGGTATACATGTGTGGATAAACATCCATGATGTATCCATACCTTAAGGTATACATGTATGGGTAAACTTTAAGGTATACATGTGTGGATAAACATCCATGGTGTATCCATACCTTAAGGTATACATGTATGGGTAAACTTCAAGGTATACATGTGTGGATAAACATCCATGGTGTATCCATACCTTAAGTTATACATGTATGGGTAAACTTTAAGGTATACATGTGTGGATAAACATCCATGGTGTATCCATACCTTAAGGTATACATGTATGGGTAAACTTTAAGGTATACATGTGTGGATAAACATCCATGATGTATCCATACCTTAAGGTATACATGTATGGGTAAACTTTAAGGTATACATGTGTGGATAAACATCCATGGTGTATCCATACCTTAAGGTATACATGTATGGGTAAACTTCAAGGTATACATGTGTGGATAAACATCCATGGTGTATCCATACCTTAAGGTATACATGTGTGGATAAACATCCATGGTGTATCCTTACCTTAAGGTATACATGTATGGGTAAACTTCAAGGTATACATGTGTGGATAAACATCCATGGTGTATCCATACCTTAAGGTATACATGTATGGGTAAACATCCATGTTTTTCATCCATTTTTTCAAAGGGAAAGTACTCATGAATTCTTTTTTGCTTCCATGCAGGATGTAGCCCTTTCCAAATGGTGCAAAATTGGAGTAAATTCTTTCCATTAAGACAACCAGTTTGGGAGCAAATTCTTTTCTCTAAATAACATGAGAACAAAGCAAAAATGAACATGGCAAATTTGCTTCCGCTGAAAATATCTATTCACTTAAAATACTTTAGATTCATCGTAGTCGTCAGCATTTAGCCAGTTAATCTGCTACAAAGTTGCAGTTGAGGTATTGTGTTTTGAGGCTGTCAAAATCCAGAGGATTAATCTTACAGTGTTTTGCAGTGTGCCATAGTTTATAATACTGCTAGTAATTTTGAACTAATGTGCTTTGGTTGGCTACAATTAGAGAACTTGTTGCTCGAGAAAAGGATAGGTTTTTGAAATATTTATGCAGAGCCCTAGATAAGAGGGAGTATTGGGTGATAATAAGGGATAATTTTTTTTAATTCTGCACAAAACCATATGTTGTTCAGATGAGGGGTCACAACATATGGTTTCAATGAGAAATAAAGAAAAATTATCCCTCAATTATTATCAAATACCCCTCTAATCTAGAGCTCTGTTTATGGGATCAATTTGGTTACGTCAGTTTTTAGCTCACCTGAGCCGAAGGCTCAGAGGTGAGCTTATAGGATGGGAGTCGAGCCGTCGTCCGTCCGTGCGTGCGTGGGTGCGTGCGTGCGTCAACACTTTCAAACATAAATATCTCAGAGACCAGTGGGCCGATCGCAATCAAATTTTATCTGAAGCATCATTTGGGTGGGGGAAAGGCTGCATTAGGTTTTGGTGCCGATCAGCTCAGAACTCTGGTTTCCATGGCAACAGATAGCCCCCATAGGGTTATAATGGGGAAAATGGCGTCATCACGTTTTCTCGACTGTTTTTGATTAGATCCTTATCATACTTGCAGGTAATGATGACATACACAAGAGCTTGGATGAGTTCCAAATTTGGTCGGATTCGAGCACAGACTACGGAGTTAGCTGCCCTTGAGCGTTTGAAAAAAATCCCATAGGGTTATAATGGGGAAAACGGCGTCATCACGTTTTCTCAACTGTTTTTGCTTAGATCCTTATCATACTTGCAGGTAATGATGACATACATAAAAGCTTGGATGAGTTCGAAATTTGGCCGGATTTGAGCACAGACTACGGAGTAAGCTGCCCTTGAGCGTTTGAAAAAAATCCCATAGTGTTATAATGGAGAAAACAATGTCATCACATATTTTTAGAAAAACTTTGTCATCGCTCTATTGCCAACATTTCTAAACGGATTTTAAAATAACTTCACACAAATGTAGGGCGTGACAATATCTCGAGCAAGTTCGACTTTCAGGATGCTGCGCCCAAGGTCAAGGTCACTGTGGCTATTTTTAGAAAAACTTTGTCAGCGCTCTAGCACCTACATTTCTCAATGGATTTTGAAATGACTTCACACAAATGTAGGGCATGACAATATCTCGAGCAAGTTCGACTTTCAGGATGCTGCGCCCAAGGTCAAGGTCACTGTGGCTATTTTTAGAAAAACTTTGTCAGCGCTCTAGCACCTACATTTCTCAATGGATTTTGAAATGACTTCACACAAATGTAGGGTATGACAATATCTCGAGCAAGTTTGACTTTCAGGATGCTGCGCCCAAGGTCAAGGTCACTGTGGCTATTTTTAGAAAATCTTTGTCATCGCTCTAGCACCTACATTTCTCCATGGATTTTAAAATAACTTCACACAAATGTAGGGCATGACAATATCTCGAGCAAGTTCGACTTTCAGGGTGCTGCACCCAAGGTCAAGGTCACTGTGGCTATTTTTAGAAAAACTTTGTCATCACTCTAGTGCCTACATTTCTCAACCAATTTTAAATCAAATTCACACAAATGTAGGGCATGACAATATCTCTAACAAAATTGACCTACAGGGTGCTGCACCCAAGGTCAAGGTCACTGTGGCTATTTTTACAAAAACTTTGTCAGCACTCTAGCACCTACATTTCTCAATGGATTTTTAGCTCACCTGAGCCGAAGGCTCAGAGGTGAGCTTATAGAATGGGAGTCGAGCCGTCGTCCGTCCGTCCGTGGGTGGGTGCGTGGGTGGGTGCGTCAACACTTTCAAACATAAATATCTCAGAGACCAGTGAGCCGATCGCAATCAAATTTTATCTGAAGCATCATTTGGGTGGGGGAAAGGCTGCATTAGGTTTTGGTGCCGATCAGCTCAGAACTCTGGTTTCCATGGCAACAGCTCGCCCCCATAGGGTTATAATGGGGAAAACGGCGTCATCACGTTTTCTCAGCTGTTTTTGATTAGATCCTTATCATTCTTGCAGGTAATGATGACATACACAAGAGCTTGGATGAGTTCGAAATTTGGTCGGATTCGAGCACAGACTACGGAGTTAGCTGCCCTTGAGCGTTTGAAAAAAAATCCCATAGGGTTATAATGGGGAAAATGGCGTCATCACCTTTTCTCAACTGTTTTTGCTTAGATCCTTATCATACTTGCAGGTAATGATGACATACATAAGAGCTTGGATGAGTTCGAAATTTGGCCGGATTCGAGCACAGACTATGGAGTTGGCTGCCCTTGAGCGTTTGAAAAAAATCCCATATTGTTATAATGGAGAAAACAACGACATCACATATTTTTAGAAAAACTTTGTTTGCTCTATTGCCTACATTTCTCAACAGATTTTAAAATAACTTCACACAAATGTAGGGCGTGACAATATCTCGAGCAAGTTTGACTTTCAGGATGCTGCGCCCAAGGTCAAGGTCACTGTGGCTAATTTTAGAAAAACTTTGTCAGCGCTCTAGCACCTACATTTCTCAATGGATTTTAAAATAACTTCACACAAATGTAGGGCATGACAATATCTCGAGCAAGTTTGACTTTCAGGGTGCTGTGCCCAAGGTCAAGGTCACTTTGGCTATTTATAGAAAATCTTTGTCATCGCTCTAGCGCCAACATTTCTCAATGGATTTTGAAATAACTTCACACAAATGTAGGGCATGACAATATCTCGAGCAAGTTCGACTTTCAGGGTGCTGCCCCCAAGGTCAAGGTCACTGTGGCTATTTTTAGAAAAACTTTGTCATCGCTCTAAGGCCTACATTTCTCAACGGACTTTAAAATAACTTCACACAAATTTAGGGCATGACCATATCTCGAGCAAGTTTGACTTTCAGGGTGCTGCGCCCAAGGTCAAGGTCACTGTGGCTATTTTTAGAAAAACTTTGTCATGGCTCTAGCACCTACATTTCTCCATGGATTTTGAAATAGCTTCACACAAATGTAGGGTATGACAATATCTCGAGCAAGTTCGACTTTCAGGGTGCTGCGCCCAAGGTCAAGGTCACTGTGGCTATTTTTAGAAAAACTTTGTCAGCGCTCTAGCAACTACATTTCTCAATGGATTTTAAAATAAATTCATGCAAATGTAGGGCATGACAATATCTCGAGCAAGTTCGTCTTTCAGGGTGCTGTGCCCAAGGTCAAGGTCACTGTGGCTATTTTTAGAAAAACTTTGTCATCGCCCTAGCACCTTCATTTCTCCATGGATTTTGAAATAACTTGACACAAATGTAGGGTATGACAATATCTCAAGCAAGTTCGACTTTCAGGATGCTGTGCCCAAGGTCAAGGTCACTGTGGCTATTTTTAGAAAAACTTTGTCATGGCTCTAGCACCTACATTTCTCCATGGATTTTAAAATGAGTTCACACAAATGTAGGGGATGACAATATCTCAAGCAAGTTTGACTTATAGGGTGCTGCAATCAAGGTTTTTGATTAGATCCTTATCATACTTGCAGGTAATGATGACATACATAATTGCTTGGATGAGTTCGAAATTTGGCCAGATTCGAGCACAGACTACGGAGTTAGCTGCCCTTGAGCGTTTGAAAAAAATCCCATAGTCCTATAATGGAGAAAACAACGTCATCACATTTTCATTTTTCATCGGATCCTCTTCATACTTGCAGGTCATGAGGATATGCATAAAAGCTTGGATTAGTTAGCATTTCGGCTAGATCCCACCACTGACTATGGAGTACCTGCCCTGAGCATCCAAAGAATCAATGTCGCCACTTTTTCTTGGTTTCTACTGATCCCATCCTTTTCAAACTTGCAGGTAATGAGGAAATGCATAATATCTTAAACAAGTTCAAATTTTGGCCAGATCAGACCAACCACTACGAAGTTAGCTGCCCTTGACAGCTATGTCTATTGTGCTCTTGATCGGATACTTTTTAAACTTGCATATATTAAATGAGGGCATACATAATGTTTTGGATGAGTTTAATTTTCAGCCTGATTGGACCACTGACTGTGGAGTTAGCTGCCCTTGAGCATCTTTAATATCCCTATAGGTTTACAATGTCTCTCAGGTGAGCAATTGTTGCCCTTTGGGCTACTTGTCTTTAAGGTGTGTTGGATATGCCGTCATATTTTTCCACCATTTTCTCAAAAGAGGACAACTGTTTGACTTTTGATTGTTCCCCTTGATGACAGAGCCTTCCAAAGAGGACTACTCTTACAAGAAAGAATTTGCTCTGAGAGGAGCAAATTCCTTCCTTTAACCCATTCCATTCAGGATACCCCTTTAGGGGGATCTGGGCAAACAGTTTGGATCCAGATCAGGCCCCTCAAATGTGGGGCCTGATCTGAGATCCAAACTGTTTGCTGCCTAGACATCATTTCTACAAGAGTTAGTCAGACCAATATTGTCAAAATATTCTTGATTTCTGATGCAGACGACAATTTCAGCAGACGACAAAAAATACCCAGAATGCAATGGGTTAAGGACAACATGTTTTAAAGCAAGTGGGTACACCTTCAAGGGAAGTAACTTTGCCTCCTATTCAATGGGGTCAACTCTTAACTGATGCAGACGACAATTTCAGCAGACGACAAAAAATACCCAGAATGCAATGGGTTAAGAGTTGACCCCATTTATTGGAGGCAAAGTTACTTCCCTTGAAGGTGTACCCACTTGCTTTAAAACATGTTGTCCTTAACCCATTGTATTCTGGGTATTTTTTGTCGTCTGCTGAAATTGTAGTCTGCATCATAAATCAAGAATATTTTGATAATATTGGCCTAACTAACTCTTGTAGAAATGATGTCTAGGCAGCAAACAGTTTTGTTCTTAGATTAGGCCCCACAAATCTGATCTGCATCCAAACTGTTTGCCCAGAAACCCCTGAAGGGGTATCCCAAATGGAATGTGTTAATTAGAAACATATTGTTGCCCTGCAGTATGTGATCTTGAATAAAACAGACTGGGATATCAGTCCCAACAAAACCAATAAAGTGTCATGTCTACCCAGTGCAAACTCCAATCATCCTGGGCATCTGCCCAGTCTAATTAAAGTGTTTGCTGTTTGCATGGAGCTAGATTAGACCCCTAGCTACCCGTTAAGGCAAAAGTGAACTCTGATCAGACTGGGCATATGCCGAGGTTGATCTGAGTCAGTAACAGAAGTGTGGAGCTAAAGAAATACTTATTACTAATGAAAAGCCTAGTTATTACTAATGAAAAGCCTAGTTATTACTAATGAAAAGCCTATATTACTAATGAAAAGCCTAGTTATTACTAATGAAAAGCCTAGTTATTACTAATGAAAAGCCTAGTTATTATACCCCGCCACACGTTAGTGACGGGGTATTATGTTTTCACGTTGGCCGTCCGTGTGTCCGTCCGTCCGTCCGTCCGTAGTATGTACGTCCGTCTGTCCGTCCGCACTTCGTTTCCGTTCGATAACTTAAGTATTTATCAACGGATTTCCTTCAAATTTTGCATATGCATTTGTACCAAGAATGTCTCGCTTGGGATTGTTAATGGGCAAATTTCGATAATTTCTGACAGAGTTATGGCACTTGTCAATGTACAAAAAATGGTTTCTGGCCTCTAGTTCCTTTTCTACTTGGAGTATCATGATGAAACTTCACAAATATGATCGAAGTAACAAAAGCTTTATATGAGCACAGAAATTTTATCATTGGGGATTATCTGCCCCTGCCCTGGGGCTATATACATGTATAAAATCATGAAAAATTCAATATAAAATCAGAGTTTGAAGCAATTTTTCTGAAACTTACAGCAAATGATCAGGAGTGATGAAAGCCTCCATGATGCTCAAATTTACCCCATCAGAGTTATGTCCTCCTGCCCCTGGGCTGTATACATGCATAAAATGATGACAATATCTATATAAATTCATGTGAAACAGATTTTCAGAAATTTACATCTGATGATAGAAGCAATGAAAGCTTCTTGTTGTGATTTGACCCTTTAGGGGTTATCTGCCCCTGCCCCATGACCACATGTTTAAAATCACTGAAATTGTATTTGACTAGAGTGGTCAGTGATTTATCGGAAGCTTATTGTAAGTGATCAGAGTAATGAAGTGTCCTGTCATGACAAAGAATTTTATCCATGTTCAATGGGGTTAGGCTGCCCCTGTCCTGGGGTTTTACTGAGAAAAAAAAATTCTGGAAAAATTTCGATAATTTCTGACAGAGTTATGGCACTTGTCAATGTACAAAAAATGGTTTCTGGCCTCTAGTTCCTTTTCTACTTGGAGTATCATGATGAAACTTCACAAATATGATCGAAGTAACAAAAGCTTTATATGAGCACAGAAATTTTATCATTGGGGATTATCTGCCCCTGCCCTGGGGCTATATACATGTATAAAATCATGAAAAATTCAATATAAAATCAGAGTTTGAAGCAATTTTTCTGAAACTTACAGCAAATGATCAGGAGTGATGAAAGCCTCCATGATGCTCAAATTTACCCCATCAGAGTTATGTCCTCCTGCCCCTGGGCTGTATACATGCATAAAATGATGACAATATCTATATAAATTCATGTGAAACAGATTTTCAGAAATTTACATCTGATGATAGAAGCAATGAAAGCTTCTTGTTGTGATTTGACCCTTTAGGGGTTATCTGCCCCTGCCCCATGACCACATGTTTAAAATCACTGAAATTGTATTTGACTAGAGTGGTCAGTGATTTATCGGAAGCTTATTGTAAGTGATCAGAGTAATGAAGTGTCCTGTCATGACAAAGAATTTTATCCATGTTCAATGGGGTTAGGCTGCCCCTGTCCTGGGGTTTTACTGAGAAAAAAAAATTCTGGAAAAATCGGTGTGTAAAAAAGGTTTTCAGTGGCGGGGTATGACGCAGTCGTTTGCGATGCTTTTATTACTCATGAAAAGCCTAGTTATTACTAATGAAAAGCCTAGTTATTACTAATGAAAAGCCTAGTTATTACTCATGAAAAGCCTAGTTATTACTAATGAAAAGCCTAGTTATTACTCATGAAAAGCCTAGTTATTACTCATGAAAAGCCTAGTTATTACTAATTATTACTCATGAAAAGCCTAGTTATTACTCATGAAAAGCCTAGTTATTACTCATGAAAAGCCTAGTTATTTGAAAGCAGATTGTTAGAAAATTGTACAAATTTTACATCGGGCAGATTTTTTTTTCCATAATTGTCCTGCCTATAACTAACAGAAGCAAGCTATAGGTATAACTTTTCCGGTTTTGACTTTGTCAGTGTAAAATTTCATTAGTTTTCTGGTTTAGCCCAGTTTTGTGACTATGCACACAGGTGCGACACAGCAGAATTTTTGTTTCCCAAAATGTTGGGACACCTTATACAGTCAACACTTGATATCTTAAAGTCGAAGTTTATCTCAAACTACTGGTACCGCAAAGTAAATTTTCTGGTCCCAGAAAATTTACTTTGAGATATCAGAAGTTTGAGATACTAGGAGTTGAAATGTAAAGAAAAAAAAGGAAATGTCTTTGCGTTATCAGTGTTTGAGATAAATGAGAGCCAATTATTTATGAGCCACGACATGAGAAAACCAACGAAGTGGTTGTGCGCACAGCACAGACTCATCTCTGCTTGGGCATCCACCCAGTCTGATCAGAGTCTTCGCTGTCCACATGGAGGTATCTTACACCCTTAGCTACCCAATAAGCGCACTGCAAAGACCCTGATCAGACTAGGCAGATGTCCAGGCTTATAGGAGTCTGTGCTGTGCGCACAACCACTATGTTGGTTTTCTTGTGTTGTGGCTCATATATTATCTGTGCCATGAATGGTATTTGTGTTCATTGATGGCTCTTGGTACGGAGCCTGAGTGAAACGAATAATATACTTAAGAACAAAAGTTCTGCACGGATGTTAAATTAACATCCGTGCAGAACTTTTGTCCTTAAGTATATTACTGAATGATTTCCCTTGTCAGTATATGCAAGGGAAGCAAATATTATTGTTAAGGGAGGCAATTTAAGTACTATTCTTCGCAAAACTTTTACTTCTCATAATTGTCTCTGATAGATTTTTACTTCCTTGCTTCTTTTGGCAATTTTTGCTTCCTTCCCCTATAAGCTGTTTCTCTCTGTGATTCCGTGCCTTCTTCCTAACTTTAAACAGATAAAATTTAGCTTTTAAATTTTGTACAAATGCAAGTCACAATCAGAAAATTTGCAGAGAAAAGGAACCATATCTCTGCTTGCATTTGTGACAGAATCATGACCCTTTGTATAACTTTTATAGTGATTTCGTATCAGATGGAAGAACACTCGGCGCCAGGTGTGTGCAACTATGGTTATGCACCGCTGAGCTACTTGGGGAATGTCATTACCAGAATTGAAACAGAATTGGATTTCATATCAGATCTGCCTCTTTATTGCAGATTTCGATTGCTGAGGCAGTTCTATTCATCTGTTGTTTCCTTTCCTGCTATAAACCTTAACGGGCCTATTAGCCGTGACATGAGAAAAGCAACAAAGTCGTTGTGCGCCCAGTGCAGACTCAGATCAGCCTGGGCATCCGCCCAGTCTGATCAGAGTCTTTGCTGTCCGCATGGAGGTAGCTTAGATCCTTACTTGCCCTTTAAGCACTTAGCAAAGAGTCTGATCTGAGTCTTAGCTGAGTCTGATCAGACTGGGCAGATGCCCAGGCTGATCTGAGTCTTCGCTGGGCGCACATACCACTTAGTTGGTTTTCTCGTGTCACGGCTCATATATTGCCCACCAATTTCAGTGGAGCTCTTGTAGCAAAGAAAAACAAGTTATGTGACTTCTTCTTTGCTTCCCTGGACCATGAAGCCCATACTAAATAGGGTCTGCTTTAAAATGAAAGAATTTTTTCCTAGGGGAGCAAATTCTTTCCTTTAAGAGTTAATGCCCATTGAAAAGGGAGGCAAAAATAATATCAGAATTGCTTCTCCTAAAATAGTACTCGTTACCCTTACCTGAAAGTGCTTTGTTGTCTTTTATTATTGTACATGTATGAAAATAAAATGCAAATTGTGAATGTGTAAATGTTTTCTTTCTTTTATCCGTAGCAGTCCACATGAATGGCATTTGAGAAAGGAGAAAGATGGCTGGATGGACGACTTTCGATTTTATGTCCTTTTCAACAGTATCTCGGTTATATCAGGACGATAGGACAGTGATAATGAAAGGCTGTGTGCGATGGAGTCCCATTTACGGTAGGAAAAATTCTTGCCTCAAGCGGTGCTCGAACCTGGTCTGCTAGGTCAGAAGGCCAGTGCTTAAACTGGTGAGCTACCGGGACTCCTGAAAGGAGAAAATCTAGTAAAGCCTAGTGTTGAGACAAATAGAATCTATGATGGGGTTGAGGCTGAGACAAGGGTATCTCGGACTAGTTTTCTGATTATTTAGTCTTTTTAGAGGCTTGCCAAACATAAGACTTAAATAATCTGAAAATGTGCCCACGATTTCCTTGTTGAGGCCTCAAACCCATCATTGTTTATTTTTCTCAGCCATTATATTTGATAGAATAGAATATTCATTGAATATCTTAACTTCTTGTTGAAGCCATTCCTATAAACTTGAAGATAATTTTCTATTACCCCTAAGTACTTGTGTAAGTAATATAAATAATGCGAGACTGCGCAGATGTAGGGGTTGCATTGAACAGTAAGTGAACAGCAAAGATTCTGGAAAACATATAGTGCACAAAAGGAGAGCGGATTTCCGGAAGGGCACATTTCGTCACACCGTAACGGTGTAGACAAATGTAGACAAATGCTCTCCAGCCTTAGGATTACCAGATAGGAAAACCAATGTATCTGTTGAAAAAAAATAAGCACATCTTTTTTTAAAAAGAGAGTAACAAATGTATACAGTGGAAATACAGAGGAAAAAAAACACAAATACATGTAACGGATGTAGACATCTGAAAAAAAAATCAGCTTATCTTTCCAAAAAGCGTAACGAATGTTTACAATGAAAATATGTAGGTAAAAGCCATCCACTGCCTGTGAAAAAAAAAAATAGCACCTTTGTCTATAAAGCGTTACGAATGTAGACAATAGAATTTGATAGGGAAATTACCCAAGGAGGTGTAACGGATGTAACCAAGATATATCTTTCAGAAACAAAAAAATAAAAAATATTAGCTCATCATTCAAAAAGTGTAACGAACGTATACAATAGAAATATATAGGGAAACCCATCCCAGGAGATGTAACGGATGTAGACAAGATATATCTAGTATGGAAAAAAAAACAGCACATTTTTCAAAAAAAAGTGTAACGAACGTATACCATAGAAATATATAGGGAAACCCATCCCAGGAGGTGTAACGGATGTAGACGAGTATGATATATCTAGTGAGCAAAAATAAATTAGCACATATTTCAAATAAAGTGTAAAGAACTTATAATACAATAGGAATATATAGGAAAACCCATCCCAGGAGGTGTTACGGATGTAGACAAGCAAAGATATATCTCGTGACGAAAAAAAAATCAGAACACCTTTCAAAAAAAGTGTAACGAATGTATACAATAGAAATATATAGGAAAACCCATCCCAGGAGGTGTAACGGATGTAGACAAGAAAAATATATACCAGAAAAAAAAACAGGCACATCTTTCAAAAAAAGTGTAACGAACGTATACAATAGAAATATATAGGGAAACCCATCCTAGGAGGTGTAACGGATGTAGACAAGTATGATATATCTAGTGAGGAAAAAAAAATCAGGACATCTTTCAAAAAAAGTGTAACGAACGTATACAATAGAAATATATAGGAAAACCATACATGTGATGAACTCTTGAGGACCATGTGGGAGATCTGGATTTCATTTCAGGGAGATTGAGCTCCTCATCAGGGAGACTTTTTGACGGCAACTTTGACGCGTTGTTTTGAGTACTTAACTGTATTTTTTTTTTTTTGGTGGTGGGGGCAGGGGGGGGGGGGGCTTCTTGTTTTAAAATAAAACAACATGAACTAAAGTACAGTTGTATAGTTTGTTTAACTTCTTTACTTTTGAGTTACCCAATACTTCAAATATAACCTCAAAAGTATGCCATTTCAGTGCAGTAACACTACCATCCTAAGTTTAATTTACAGTGTAATTGGTCAGTACTGTTCATTCCATTGCTGAGAAACAATCTGATTATCTGGCATTCTCAAACCATCACCCCTCCCCACTTTTTCCTAACCCTCCCTCAATATAAAAGTCCAAAATTGCATCTTGGATGATGGGTCCGATTTGCTCCAGTTATTTTGATGAAAGCTGATACTTGTTACAAACTCAAAATCTGTTTATCTAAAAACCGAGTTATATTCTACACTTTAATGAATATACCTGTCATTAGAGCTGTCTATTTTCGTTGAATATTAGATTCAGAACAAATAAAGCTGCATATTTGGGCCAGTAAACTTGTAGAATGGCATATTTCTGTCTCAGTCAGTCTGTCAGATGCTGAAGATCGCGGATTTCCCATGTTTTATTTATAAATTCACACTGGTTCTCATTTCGCATACGATGCATCTGAACCGGCGGGAACTGGATAGAAAAACGCGGGAAACTATTCTTAAAGTGAACGAACCGACTTAAATAATAAAAAAAAAATGCTGGCACCGTTATGATTTCATGAAAGTATGATCTGATCAGCCTGCGCAAATTTTGCATGATCGATATTTATAATGACTGTACATTACGTATCTGACATGTTTACTGAAAAAAATCGATATGGAATCATTGTCGATTCTATTGCATTCGTGCAACTCAATGACATAAACAATGACCGATGCATACAGCCGCGAAGCAATAAAAGTTATTTGCTCTCGGTAAAAGTTACCTGCTATTACATTTAGAACAGGTACCTTTACTGGTGCGCTAGCCAATTTTAACACCTCGCTGCGTCTGATCAGCGAATACCCTTCGGAATGACACGTCCTATATTGCACCCTGTTAGGTAATTAGGTCACGGACAGTTAATCCTTTTGACAGCCGCCGGCTAAGTAGTTACCGCAAAATGGACGGTTCAGAAAAAATTATGACAGGAAAATTCAGCATCCGGGAGATTCTGAATACTTTCCGGGAGCGCGGGAGATGGGCTCCATTCCCGGGAGACTCCCGGATGATCCGGGAGACATCACATGTATGGGAAAACCCATACCAGGAGGTGTAACGGATGTAGGCAAGATATACCTAGTGAGGAAAAAAAAAGTCAGCACATCTTTCCAAAAAGTGTGACGAACATATACAGTAGTATTATATAGGGAAACCCATCCCAGGAGGTATAACGGATGTAGACATGAAAGATATATCTAGTGAGGAAAAAAAAAATCAGAACACCTTTCAAAAAAAGTGTAAGAACGTATACAATAGAAATATATAGGAAAATCTATTCCATGAGGTGCAACGGATGTAGACAAGAAAGATATATCTAGTGAGGAAAAAAAATCAGAACACCTTTCAAAAAAAGTAACGAACGTATACAATAGAAATATATAGGAAAACCCATCCCAGGAGGTGTAACGGATGTAGACAAGAAAAGTTAATGAAGTCAGGAAAAAAAAAATCAGCACATCTTTCAAAAAAGTGTAACGAACGTATACAATAAAAATATATAGGGGAACCCATCCCAGGAGGTGTAACGGATGTAGACAAGTATGATATATCTAGTAAGGAAAAAAATGAGGACATCTTTCAAAAAAAAAGTGTAACAAACGTATACAATAGAAATATATAGGAAAACCCATACCAGGAGGTGTAACGGATGTAGACAAGATATATCTAGTGAGGAAAAAAAAAGTCAGCACATCTTTCCAAAGAAGTGTGACGAACGTATACAATAGTACTATATAGGGAAACCCATCCCAGGAGGTGTAACGGAAGTAGACAGGATATTTCTGTTTAAAAAAAAAAAACAATAGCACATCTTTCCAAAAAAGTGTAACGAATGTATACAATGGAAATCCATAGAGGAACCACTAAAGTATATGTAACAGATGGAGTCAGGTGTATACAACAGTGATGAATCCAAAAAAAAAGAAGATACATCTTTCAAAAAGTGTGACGACCATATACAATTGATAAATATAGGGAAACTAACCAAGTATGTGTAACGGATGTAGACAAAATATATGTAGTGAGGAAAAAAGGAATCAGCCCAATCAAAAAAGTGCAATGAACGTATACAATGAAAATCCATAGAAAATTAAACCACTAAAATATATGTAAACTAGAAAATTGTGTCTGTAAGACACTAATGATGCCCCCGTGCAGTGCCTGTCACATGACGTGTATATCCATAAAGCTCCTACAAAGAATCCATTGAAAACGTACCCTACCATGTAAAAATTGCCCAAAATGACTAAGTTAAAAAGGCTGTGATTCTGTCAAAATTAATTCTAGTTCTATCAAAATGCCTTATGCATATCTTCAAATATGTCCACAATATGTAGACAAGGTTTGAAAAAGATCCACTGAAAACTGTGGAGCAAGCTGATAACAGAAACTCCATACTCTACAATGCAAATATTTCCTTAGAATGACTAATTTAAAAAGGCCGATATTCTGTCAAAATTTATTCTAGGTCCAACAAAAACCTACATGCACATCTTCAATACATTCACAGCATGTATGTAAGGTTTAAAAAAGATCCATTGAAAACTGTGAGAGGAGTTGATTACACAAACTCTATACCCTAGAATGCAAAAATTTGCCTAAAATGACTAAGTTCTAAAGGCCGTAATTCTGTCAAAATTTATTCTAGGTCCAACAAAAACCCACATGCACATCTTCAATATGTCCACAACATGTATGCAAAGTTTGAAAAAGATCAATTGAAAACTGTGAGAGGAGTTGATTACACAAACTCTATACCATAGAATGCAAAAATTTGCCTAAAATGACTAAGTTCAAAAGGCCGTAATTTTGTCAAAATTTATTCTAGGTCCAACAAAAACCCACATGTACATCTTCAATATAACCACAACATGTATGCAAAGTTTGAAAAAGAGCCACTGAAAACTGTGGGAGGAGTTGATTACACAAACTCTATACCCTACTATACAAAAATTTGCCTAAAATGACTAAGTTCAAAAGGCCGTAAATCTGTCAAAATTAATTTTAGCCCCATCAAAAATCCACATGCACATCTTCAATATGTCCACAACATGTATGCAAAGTTTGAAAAAATTCCATTGAAAACTGCCAAATGAAGGATGACTATGAAAATGAGACAAAGACTCACAAGACACAGAGAGGAATTCTACAAAGCTATGGAACTCCCCACATGTTTGGGCAATAAACTACACTCTAGTCATCAAGCACTGTAAATGTGTATAAACTTGGATGAAAATATAAATGGCAGACTGCGAACACAATGGCTATTAGAAACGGACTGAGAATTTCAATAAATACAGAATTTGCAAATTGAGAATACCCGGATACATTTCAATAAATAAATTAAATATAGCAAAACATACCTGGCTATTTCTATAAGAAGAATCAACCATGAAGGTGTTCCAATTTGAATAATGCTTCAGTGACAGGCGTAAGTCCTGTCACCTTCGCTGTCAAAGTAAGGAATGATATTTTCCCGGGCAAGTGAAAAAACGTGCAGAGACGTAGAGAGGTTAATCGTGCAAAACATGCATGGTTAAATTTAAAGAACCAACCGTAAGTTCTCTCTCATACCATAGGTTAAAAGGATAAAAACGATTGGTACAACTTGTTTATTGTTATGCTACTTTCGTTTTCAAAGGATGTGCATGATTCTCATGCGAAAAGCTATTCAGCAGAAACGAGTCCTGCTAAAAGCCGAAATACTATGCACGTAACAAGAAAGTAGCATCTATGACATTCTCCCCTGCTATGGAAAAATGTCTCCCGACATTTTCAAATCTTTACACAACAACAGCTGAGTGTAGCTGACAAAATTAATGTTGAACGAATTTACTATAATGCATTCATGCAGTACAGTTCAATGTAATGATTCTACGATTATGGGACAATTTGCATATAATGTATCTATGCAAATTGAATAATGAAAATGTTTATCACAGAATTGCTTTCTGCATCTTTTTGTATCAGTATTTTGCAAATACTAATACAAACCTACTATTTTGTCCAGAAGCCACGTTTCTGTTCAAAATAAATTCTTTATTATAGTGCAAAGATTGAATGTTCAAACAATTATCACTCTTTGCACAAATCGGAAAATTTTCAGATACAATTAAGTAAATCAAATGCAAACAAAGCATTTGACATTCCAGATTTCACAAAACTGTGTCGTATAACATACAACACACGAAAGCAATATTTACACTCAACATTTTTGGGATTATGATGAAAATAACTCAGCTACACACTCAGCATGTTGTATTGTGTATTTAAAAACAATGCAAGGGAAAATTGGATATGCAAAGTGCCCATATGACATTCTCCCCTGCATAAACACAGAATAAAAAATATCAACTTCTATAAAATATAAAAAATTAAACATACCATATTTGAGTGGAATCAGGATCAGGCAATGCCGTTTCCTGATTAACAATCCACTCCCCATAACGATCAGGAGGAGCTCGAACTCGAGTAGAACGACGGGGCCCAGGAGCACTAGCATGTGGAGACGCGCTAAGAGACTGAGGCTGGTTTGAATCAGCGTTCAGGGAAACAGACTGGCTTGGGTCACTGGACTCTGATGGAACTGAGAGAATGGGGTCCCCGAAAGAATCTGGACGTACAGTATCCACCGTAGGGACATTACGCAAACTCTCAGCACTTAAAGAAACTAGTCCGGACAAACTTAACTGCAAATCTGGGACAAAAGTATCGCTCACACTGCGTGAGGAATCATGTATAGAATTCCTTCTATTTGGAGTCAAAGGTTTATTCCTTCTTTGAGGAATTACATATCTTGGTACACAAGAATCAGATTCTGACTGATCAGAATCAGTCTCTTCTGAACTTGCAGATATACTATGGAGATCTACAGGCTTGGATCTAGTAGATTTTTTATCAGGTACCTTTGGCTCAGAAACCTTGAGAGTGCCGGGAATTGCTGAAAACGGCAGTAACATATTTCTGTGCAAGGTTTTGATGTCAGAGCTGTTCGATTCCCTCTGTACCTTATAAACAGGGATGTCGCTAGATGGAATACTAACGACAATATAAGGATGTTTTTGCCACTTGTCAGCCAGTTTATGTTTACCCTTAAGGCCTACCTGTCTGATAAGGACACGGTCGCCAACGTCTAAAGTAGACTCCCGTACTTTCAGATCATAGTGTAGTTTGCTAGGGGCAGCATTCTTTTCGGCCTCTTTGGATGCGACTTGGTAGGCAAACTCAAGTCTCTTTTTTAACTTTGTAGCATAGTGCTCCTTGGACGAAATAGAGGAAATTTCAGGATTATCAAGACCAAGATAAGCATCAACAACTAGTCTAGGATGCCTTCCAAACATTAAAAAGTACGGAGAATATCCTGTACTGTCATGCCGAGTGGCATTATATGAGTGGACTAAGGGAGCGACGTAGGACTTCCAGTCTTCCTTTTTATGGTCTTCTAACGTGCCTAGCATGTTAAGTAGAGTATGGTTGAAGCGCTCTACCATGCCATTTCCCATAGCGTGATAGGGCGTAGTCCTTGACTTTTCAACACCAGCCAAGCTGCAAAGTTCCTTGATTAACCTACTTTCAAAGTTTCTTCCCTGATCACTATGAAAGCGAGCAGGAAAGCCGTAGTGAACAATGAAGTTTTCAAAGAGAACTTTTGCAGTTGTTTTTGCAAGTTGGTTTCTGGTGGGAAAGGCCTGTGCATATCTGGTAAAGTGGTCCGTAATTACCAGAATATTTTCATGTCCCCCTTTGGACCTTTCCAAAGATAAAGTCAATGCAAACCAATTCCATAGGCTGGTGGCTGACAATGTTTACCAACTCAGCACTTGGTTTGGGAACTGTTTTGCGTAAAATACATCTGTTGCAGTTCTTGACTTTGTATTCAACGTCATACTCTAAGCCAGGCCAGAAGAACCTTGAACGAACTAATGACAATGTTCGATCGCGACCTTGGTGACCGACATCGTCATGCAAAAGTTTCAAAACAGTTTCTTTAAACTGGGAAGGAAGGACTAACTGCTGAGTTTGTTGGCCATTAATGACAGTATTTCTGCACAAAACTGGACCAACAAAATCAAGTTTTTTCCACTCCTTAACATACTTTAAAACTTCCGGAGATTCTCTTGAAAGTTCGTTCTTGTCTGGACAGTGTCCATTATGCAAAAGCTGAATAACTCTGTTAAGAATGTTATCAGCAGGCTGTTCTCTGGCCCAATCAACATTTTTTAGTTCTGTTGATTGTAATGAAGGTATGGGCGGAACCTCATCAGACTGGACAAGCTGTGAATCACTATAAATAACTAGTGTTTCAGCTAAAGGGCAGGCATCCCTTTGAACAGTATAAGCCTGACAAACGGACAGAACTACATCTGAAAACATGTCAGTAGTGCTCTGAGGCCTTCTCGATAGACCATCAGCATCCCCATTAGTCCTGCCACTTCGGTATTTCAAGCTAAAAGTGTATGTACCTAAAGCTGACAGCCATCTGTGACCGGTAGCATCAAGTTTCGCAGATGATAAAACGTATGTTAGGGGATTATTATCAGTTACCACAGTAAACTGATTACCGTAAAGATAGTCATGAAATTTCTCTGTCACTGCCCATTTGAGACAGAGAAACTCAAGCTTGTGAGCAGGGTAATTCCTCTCACTGTTACGCAATCCCCTACTGGCATACGCTATTACACGTTCAATACCATCCTGAACTTGATAAAGTACAGCGCCGAGCCCGTCTATAGACGCATCGGTATGCAAAATAAAAGGTAGCTGAAAATCAGCATACGCCAAGACAGGAGGAGTTGAAAGTTTCTCCTTTAAAGTGTCAAAGGCGGTTTGCTGGAAAGGACCCCACTGCCAAGGGACTTTAACCTTCTTCTTCTTCTTCTTCGATTCTGGACTGGGATTTGTTGGGTGACCTATTAATAGATCATTCAACGGTTTCATTATACGGGCGTAATCTTTGATATAACGCCTATAATATCCCGTGAAGCCGAGAAATGATCTGAGGGTTTTAACAGTTGTAGGGACAGGCCAAGTGGTTATCGCTGCCAATTTGTCAGGGTCTGTTTCAATACCTGTTTGACTAACAACATGACCTAAATATCTGACACTTGTTTTGAAGAATTCACATTTGGAGGGTTTTAATTTCAAACCACTTTGTTGCAGTCTAGTAAAAACTGCTTCTATACGTTCCAAGTGTTCTTCAAATGTCTCTGAAAAGATCAGTATGTCATCTAAGAAGATCAGACATTCTTTCAAGTTTAATTCCCCCATGCAACATTCCATGAGGCGTTGAAACGTCGCAGGGGCGTTAGTCAAACCGAATGCCATTCTATTGCATTCGAAGAAGCCCATATTGCCGACAGTGAAAGCTGTCTTATACTTATCCTCTTCCTTCATTTCGACTTGCCAGTATCCACTACGAAGATCTAGCTTTGAAAAGTATTTTGAACCTATCAATGTATCGATTGTATCATCGATACGAGGAAGAGTATAAGCGTCCCTTACAGTACGACTATTTAGTTTACGGAAGTCGATACAAAATCGAAGACTAACGTCTTTCTTCCGAACTTAGACCACATTAGAAGAATAGGGACTTCGAGAAGGTCTGATAGCATCAGCCTCTAACATCTCCTTTAAGTGGAGCCTCACCTCTTCATACATAGAAGGGGGTATTCTTCTATAGGGATCCTTGAATTGAGTGTCATCCGTAAGCTTTATTTCATGCTGTACAAGATCTGTTCTACCAAGGTCGGTTGGACTGGAAGAAAATATGCCAGACCAATTATTAAGGACTTGTTTAGCTTGAGAAAGCTGGTCAGATGACAAGTTTTCCTTATCTATCTGAACACCCAAGTCCTCAATATCTGTTGTTGAAGACTTTCCTTTTTTCTGTGAAAGATCAGGAGTCATTGAGTCAACAACATTGACAGTAGTTAAACTGCAAAGTATAGATCTGGGGGGAATATCTATAACTTTGGCCGACATGTTACACACTCTAACAGGAACCCTTATAGTCGTACCGGGGCCTTTCAATGAAACAACCCTTGGACAAATTGTTAAATTGCCCGAAAGTGAACCATTTACATGTTCAGTGACAGCAGTGTCAATATTGTTAGTATTCCTAACTATGCCATGTAATGTTTTTATTTCGCCTGGCCCAACATGTATGCTATAATTTGAAGTTGTTTTCACAGGAATACCATCATCGCATATGCTGGCAAATGCTGTTTGCCATTCAACAGGCATATCCGATGAAGAATTATCCTGCTTGAACAATCGAATTATGTTTGTACCGATAATTGCTGGAACTGTTTGGTTGTACTCAGTGTCGGAAACAACAAGCAAGGGAACAGTAATTGTGTTATTTCCTAAACTGGGCACCGAAATATCGGCTTCGATATAGCCTTTGTATGGCAACTTAGTTCCACCGGCACTTATAACGGATAATCCGAATTCCGAAATGTTTCGTAACTCTGGTTCTGGCTTCAATGACTTACAAAAACTTTCCAAAGTTGACGAAATCATTGAGCCTGAATCAATCAAACCAGTAGTGTTGACACCTAAAATCTGTATATCTCCTTCGTTGGCTGAGCCAACCATACGGTTCATCAAATTAGGTTTATTTAAACTTGGGCTTTCTTCAGACTTTGTACTGACTTCCTCTGTTTGCCCCTCAACAGAGGAAGTTAAGAGTTTAAATGCTGTTTCCCACCAGACTGACCACCGGGGTTGGAGCCACGGCCGTTAGCTCCACCCCGATTGCCAGTTGATGAGGAATTACCACGGTTATTTTGATTGTTTCTATTTTGAAAATTGGAGTTGTTTCCAATTTTAGAAATTGCCGCGGTTATTATTATTATAATTCTGATAACCTTTACCAGAGTTACCACGCCATGAACTTCTTTGATACCCCCTTCCCCTACCACGTGGATTGTAGTCTGTGTGACTATAAGAGGAAGGGTTAAAAGATGTTGAGGATGACTGAAATGACTGTTGCTGGGACTCAAGCTTCTGTTCCAGAGTTTTCATGCGTGACATGAGCTCAGTCATTTGCTTCAACAACTGAGAGTTGGTCTCATCCGAAGATGCTTGACCGCTCTGTTGTTGAGCAACTTTTGTTTTGGTAGGGGGTCTGGAACTAGAAACTTCTTCCTGCTCAACTTTTCGGATTTCCCGAAGAAGAACTTGAAAGTCTTTAACAGTCATAAAGGTGACGGGTAGAATTTTTTAATTCTTGACTCTTTAACCCAGTCCAAAATTTACTGCGCAACATTGCGTCTTTTGCTGCTAAGTCAGCATGGCCGCAGCGAATTGCCCTTGACAGGGTTTGCTCTAAACGTGAGCCATAAGTGACAATTGATTCAGTGTCCTTCTGATAATCATTATAGAAGGACTGAATAAGGGTTTCAGAAGTGCTGACGTTTCCATAAAACCCATCTAATTTATGCAAAATGTCCTTCACTGTAGCTTGCTCTCCCAAAGAGACAAGCATGGCTCTTGCAACACCCTTCAGACTATTACGTATAGACTGTAAAAGCATGTGTTCAGGCAAATAAGCGGGGTTTTGCAGGCTCTGTCTTTGTAGGCATTTCACCTCAAAGCTCCAAACTTCATAAAAGTTTCTCCCTTCTGTGGTTCTTCGGAACCATTGAAGAAAGGCAACTTCGGATAAGTAAAGGGTTGGGGCACATAAGATGTATTTAGCTGTTTGGAAGTATCTAGCTGTTGACTTTGGTTTAATAAAAATTGCAGTCTGTTAGGTACTGGTGATATCGTAGGGTTAGCAAAAGTAACCTTGGACTGCTGAACACCAGTGGGCAGGGGTAAAGAAACTTTTGGCCTTACAACTGGTGTTTCCTGAGTAGGTTTAGGGGTGCTGGTCCTATGGGAAGCTATTGTCAGCAAACTTTCATATTCCTCCGTTCTTACTACCTTATACTCAGGATTTTCATTGACCTTTTTAATTATTTCTTCATAGTTATCTTTAGTATCTCCTCCTTCTGCCATTTTGAAAGTATTTAAATAAATTTACTTTCAAATGAAAACACTTCAAAATATAACACACAAATAGTGTTATAATATATTTTGATAAGTGAATTGGGGCTTATTCACAAACCAAATAAACTAGAACACACAGAATAAATCACTATTTTATTTTCACCGTGAAAAGAAAAATATCACCAACCTCTGTATCAACAAGGTGTGGGCACAGCACAACAGAAAGTCACAACTCACAAGCAAAGCATTGGAAATAACCCGGTACTGGATTACAAGTGATTAGGTCAATCCTTCCCGACTATCCTCCAGCACCTCTAAATCCTCAACAAGGCAAATAAGTTATGAACAATCTGTTAAAATTTGTGCAACTATACGTTTCATCCAGCACCTTGCTAACAAACAAGTTGGATGAATACCATCTTTGTAGTTAGAAAAATTCAAAGATTTTCTTTGTTTTCCACCTTTTTCTTTTCTAAATTTTATTAAGTCCAATTTAAATCTTGGAGGCGAAAGGAGTGAATCTCTATTTTCCGAAGATCTTTCATTAATCAAGCGAATATATTCATTCACAAGAGCTATTCTTTCTAAAAGAACAAAATCCTGTGAACGAAAAATTTTGGGATCCCTATGTCCCTTTGCTTTATTCCATGCTTCAATGGAATATGGGGGGATTTCAAGGAAGACAAGGGTAACTGAAGGGAAATTTTTCACAAATGAAAGGTATCTTTCTACCTGAAACTTTGTATAAGCAATAGCAGAATTGTCATCTGTATGCCTTAATTCTGTAAATTTGCCTTTCTTAATTGTCAAATCACAAGTGCCTAGAAATACATATAGAACAATATTTCCAAAATTGTTAACAAGTCTATATAAATTACTCCTAAGCCAGTGAAAGTAATCTTGAAAGCGAGCACCTGCTCTACATTCAATGATAATATTTTCTTGAAACTGTTGAATTAAATCTAAATGTTGTTTTAAACTAAATCCTTTACTGTCAGATACTATAATAGGTTTACTCCTTAATCTTCCATTGAAATGTAAGGGCCTATCTATGTATTTTCTAAGTTTACTTCTATGTATTTTCTAAGTTTACTTTGGCTCATCACAAGAAAAAAAATAATCACAGTCAAATCCAGGTACACTATCAAATAACAGTTGAAGTCAGAAAAATCAAAACTGCAGATGAAAATAGAAGAATATCAAAACTGCAGTTGTAGGTATATTCACCACAAAATAGCAGCCACTAGCAATTATAAGCACTAATGTTTTTGTAGATATATTAACTATAAAATTGCAGCTGCAGATATACTGACCACAAAAATGCAGTTGCAAATATATTGAACTGGTATACAGTGTATAAAGATCAAATTGGCATCAAGTGTATCAAGACCACAAAAATGCAGTTGCAAATATTTCAAACTGGTATGAAGTGTATCATGACCACAAAAACAGTTGTTGATATACCAAACTGGTATCAAGTGTATCCTGATCTCAAAATGCAGTTGTAGATATAATGAACCAGTATGAAGTGTATCACTTCAACAATGCAGTTGCAATTATACTAGTTGATGTCAAAACTGCAGTTACAAACACATGAACTGGCATAAAGCGTATCATCTGCAACTATGTAACAATATTGCAGTTGCAACTATACCATGTACAATGTAACCATGGATACTGAAAGGAAGTCACAAAATAAATACACTTTAAGAAAATTCAGAGTAAACATTCCTACCTTACTGAACTTCTAACACTGTTTTTTTTTTTTTGATCTCTGGATTCATGGTGTAGACCATAGAAAACAGACACTGACTATAAGATATTGTACCTGCAAATGATAAATAATAATTAATACCAAAAAATCTGATACTTATGACACTAAATTTCGGCTAAAATGTCTAAGTTCAAAAGGCCGTAATTCTGTCCAAATTAATTCTAGGTCCAACAAAAACCCACATACATATCTTCAATACATTTACAGCACGTACGCAATGTTTGAAAATGATCCATTGAAAACTGTGAAAGAAGTTGATTACACAAACTCTATACCCTAGAATGCAAAATTTTGCCTAAAATGTCTAAGTTCAAAAGGCCGTAATCCTGTCAAAATTAATTCTAGGTCCAACAAAAACCCACATGCACATCTTCAATACATTCAAAGCATGTATGCAAGGTTTGAAAAAGATCCATTGAAACCTGGGAGAGGAGATGATTACACAAACTCTACACCCTACAATGCAAAATTTTGCCTAAAATGTCCAAGTTCAAAAGACCTAGTCCTGTCAAAATTAATTCTAGGTCCAACAAAAACCCACATGCATATCTTCAATACATTCACAGCATGTACGCAATGTTTGAAAATGATCCATTGAAAACTGTGAGAGAAGTTGTTTACACAAACTCTATACCCTAGAATGCAAAATTTTGCCTAAAATGTCTAAGTTCAAAAGGCCGTAATCCTGTCAAAATTATTTCTAGGTCCAACAAAAACCCACATGCATATCTTCTTTACATTCACAGCATGTACGCAATGTTTGAAAATGATCTATTGAAAACTGTGACAGAAGTTGATTACACAAACTCTATACCCTACAATACAAAAATTTGCCTAAAATGACTAAGTTCAAAAGGCCGTAATTCTGTCAAAATTAATCTTATCTCCATCAAAAATCCACATGCACATCTTCAATATGTCCACAACATGTATGCAAAGTTTGAAAAAGATCAATTGAAAACTGTGAGAGGAGTTTTTTACACAAACTCTATACTATAAAGCGTGACGAACAGACAGACGGATGGACAGACAGACAGGGGCAAATCTTAATGCCCCCTGACTATTGTCACGGGGGCATAAAGAGGCAGACAGGTGTATACAACAGTGATGAATCACAAAAGGTCAGATCCATCTTTCAAAAAGTGTGAAGAATGTATACAATAGACATATAAAGGGAAACCATCTTAGGAAGTGTAACGGATGTAGACATGATATATTTAGTGAGGAAAAAAAAACAACAAGAAAAATCTTTAAAAAAAAGATAATCGACGCAGATTAAATTGAAGTGTGTTTTGTTATATGTCTCTAGTTGAAGATTTAACAATAACTTTCATGAATAAGTATGCTATGTCGGTAGGCACCCACCACCGTAATTTTGACACTGGGCAGCGACACTGACCTATCTCAAAACTGACCTGTCCAATTTGCAATTCCAAAATGGACCTCGGTCAATCTTGAAATGGACCTGATTTCAAAATAGTTATCAACATGTTGCTTTGTTTGTGTGTATTAAACCGAAAGTAGAAATCGAAAGTAGATCTAGGACAAAAAGTTTTGAATATCTGTGTTTGTTTTCGATAACATTTCTATTGTAAAATTACAAACAAGAGAATCATTGAATTAATATAAGACAGAGTGCTAGTATTCACAGTCCCTGTTCCATTCTGTGGGACACACAAACTTTGTCATTGGTTCTAGCCCGTTTATTTGTGAACTGATTTTGATATATATCTACATACAAATGTTAAGTATGACAAAATCTTGAACAAGCTTGGGTTTCATTGTTGTAGATCCAAGGTCAAGGACACAGTTGCTTTTTTTATGCCCCCATGACGATAGTCAGGGTGCATAAAGATTTGCCCCTGTCTGTCCGTCCGTCCGTCTGTTCGTCACGCTTTATAGTAAAGAGTTTGTGTAATCAACTCCTCCCACAGTTTTCGATGGATTTTTTTCAAACTTTGCGTGCATGTTGTGGACATATTGAAGATGTGCATGTGGGTTTTTGATGGAGCTAAAATTAGTTTTGACAGAATTACTGCCTTCTGAACTTAGTCATTTTTTTTTCAAATTTTGCATACATGTTTGGGACATATTGAAGATGTGCATGTGGCTTATTGTATGACCTAGAATTATTTTTACTGAAGTACGGCCTTTTGAATTTAGTCATTTGAGGCAAATTTTTGCATTGTAGGGTATAGAGTTTGTGTAATCAACTCCTCTCACAGTTTTTAGCTCACCTGGCCCAAGGGGCCATAGTGAGCTATTGTCATACCAATGCGTCCGGCGTGCGTCGTGCGTCATCACGAAATTTGTCCGTCAACACCTAAAAACAAATATTCAAACATCTTCTTCTGTAAAACTACTGGTCCCATGGTTCTCAAATTTCACATGAAGCATGACCTGACTCCAGGGTCTCAGAATTGTAAAATTGGGTCAGTTAGAAAATCCAAGATGGCCACCGTTACTAAAATAGCAAAAACATCAAAGTAAACTTCTTCTCCAGAACCACTGGGTATATTTGTCTGAATTTTGGCATGGAACATCAGTGAAACCTTGGTATTCAAAATTGTAAAAATGAAAAAAATCTGTAGCGGAGTCTTGTCACAGTGACCTACTTTCTGTTTACGAGTGTAATTTTGCTCAAATGCCAATGTCAAAAAACAACTTATTCAAACGACTTCAAACAACTTCTTCTCTAAAACCATTGCACCCATGGGTCTCAAATTTCACATGGAGCATGACCAGACTGCAGGGTTTTAAAATTATAAAATTGGGTTGGGTCAAGAATCCAAGATGGCCGTCATTACTATAAATAGCAAAAACAACAAAATCAACTTCTTCTCCAGAACCATTTGGTATATTTAATTAAAAGTTTGCGTGGAACTATAATGGGACCTTGGGATTGAAAATTGTAAAAATGAAAAAAATCTATAGCGGAATTAGGTCACAGTGACCTACTTAGCGTTTACAAGACCGATTTTGCTCAAATGTCAGTATCTCAAGAAAACGCAATCGATTCTGGTCAGTTTTGGTCAGAAATGGTCCTTGAAAGGAATTATTTCAATTTTGTGCCAGTTGACTATCCAAGATGGCCACCATGGGGGCCGTTACTAAAAATAGCACAAACATGAAAATGACAATTACTCAAGAACCCTTGAATGGAATTCGACCAATTTTGTGTCAGAATGTTCCTTGCATGAAGCCGTTTCGATTAATTGCAATTTGACTTTCCAAGATGGCCGACATCTGCCGTTACTAAAAATAGCACAAACATAAAAATGACAATTACTCAAGAACCCTTGAATGGAATTCGACCAATTTTGTGTCAGAATGTTCCTTACATGAAGCTGTTTTGATTAATTGCAATTTGGCTGCTTTTCAAGATGGCCAACATTTGCTGTTACTAAAAATAGCCCAAACATAAAATGACAATTACTCAAGAACCCTTGAATGGAATTCGACCAATTTTGTGTCAGAATGTTCCTTACATGAAGCCATTTCGATTAACTGCAATTTGGCATTCCAAGATGGCCACCATCTGCCGTTACTAAAAATAGCACAAAACATGAAAATGACAATATCTCAGTAACCGCTGAATAGATTTTGACGAAATTTGTGTCAAAATGATTTTGCAATGATGTTTCAAAAGTAACTAAATATAGACAAGTCATAATGGCCTTTGTTACTAAAAATAGAAAAAATGTGAAAATAAGAAAATCTCAGTGGAATTGGACTAATTTTCTGTCAGAATGGTCCTTTCGTTAAGTTTTTTCGATTTTCTGTATTTTGGCATTCCAAGATGGCCGCCATCTGCCGTTACTAAAAATAGAACAAAACATGAAAATGACAACATATCATTAACCGCTGAAGCGATTGAGACGAAATTTGTGGCAAAATGATTCTTGCTTTGACGTGTTAATTAACAAATATTGACCCGTCAAGTTGTCCTCTGTTACTTAAAATAGCAAAATATGAAAATTAGAAAATTACAATGGAACTGGACCAATTTTGCGTCAAAATGGTCCTTGCATGAAAGCTTTTCAATTTTTTGCATTTTGGCATTCTAAGATGGCCGCCATCGGCCGTTACTAAAAATAGCACAAAACATGAAACTGACAATATCTCAGTTACCCCTGAATGGATTTTGATGAAATTTGTGGCAAAATGATTCTTGCATTGAGATGTTTCAAAAGTAAATATATAAAGACCAGACAAGTTGGCCTCTGTTACTAAAAGTAGCAAAATGTGAAATTGAGAAAATCTCTGGAATTGGACCAATTTTGTATCAGAATGGTCTCGTTGCACAAAAGCCAGGTGAGCGATATCAGGCCCATTTGGGCCTCTTGTCAATGGATCTTTTACAAACCTTGCATACATGCTGTGAATGTATTGAAGATGTGCATGTGGGTTTTTGTTGGACCTAGAATTAATTTTGACAGAATTATGGCCTTTTGAACTTAGTCATTTGAGGGAAATTTTTCATTGTAGAGTATGGAGTTGTGTTATCAACTTGCTCAACAGTTTTCAATGGATCTTTTTCAAACCTTGTCTGCATATTGTGGACATATTTGAAGATATGCATGAGGCATTTTGATAGATCTGGAATTAATTTTGACGGAATCACAGCCTTTTTAACTTAGTCATTTTGGGCAATTTTTTACATGGTAGGGTATGTTTTCAATGGATTCTTTGTATGTGCTTTATGGATATACACGTCATGTGACGGGCGCTGCACGGGGGCATCATTAGTGTCTTACAGACACAATTTTCTTGTTTTTGATAACTTTGTCATTCCTCTAGCACCTTTATTTATTGACAGATATTGATATAACTTCACACAAATATGTCCAAACACATTACTCATCTAGTGAGGCATATGGTGGGGGCATTCATCACCTTTTTAGCTCACCTGTTAAGGTGAGCTTATAGTATAGCCATGGTCCGTCGTCCGTCGTCGTTGTCGGCGGCTTCATCGTCACTTTTAAACACCAATATCTCCTAAACCAGCAGGCCAATCTTGATCAAATTTTATGTGTAGCTTTGTTGGGGTGGGGGTTGGTTGGTTGGTTGATTTGATGCTTAACGTCCAGGGTGGGGGATTGACTGCATTAGGTTTAAGGGTAGATTGGGTTGGAACTCTGGTTGCCATGGCAACATATAGCTCCCATAGACTTATAATGGGAAAAACTTCAAAAATCTTCTTCTCTGAAACCATGAGGCCCAGAGCTTACATAAATAGTATAAACCAATGTCTAGTGGTCCCCTACATAAATCCTGCCAACCATGCCCCTGGGGCCCAAATTGGCCACGCCCCGGGGGTCATTAGCTCCCTTAGACTTACAATGGGAAAATCTTAAAAATTCTTCTTCTTTGAAACCATGAGGCCCATAGCTTATATATATATATAGCATGTATCAATGTCTAGTGATCCCCTACTGAAATCCTGCCACCCATACCCCTGGGGCTTAAATTGCAACGCCCCAGGGGGTCATTTGTTTATATATAGCTATATAGCTTAAGAACCTTCAAAAATCTTCTTCTTTGGAACCATGAGGCCCAGAGCTTATATATATCACAGTATCCGAACAACATGTACAATCTCTTCCGGTTTTCATAGCGTTGAATCGAGAGTACAAAAATTCGCTTATAACCAGTAGTCGGAAATAATTATGTTTTGAGATTTTATCCCGAAATCTGCTGCGTCATTTATAGCTATTCAGCTTCGAAAATGTAAAGAGGTAAGTTTAATATAATTTGCTCTTCGGTCTTTTACTTTATTACCCTGTACAATGTCGTGTATGGGTGGGTAGTAATTGGTACAGTATTCAAACCGCCCTTGGCATGATTCTTAAGCCATTTTGAGCATTTTCTTACATGTTTTATACAAAATCTTTAGAATAAACGGAAGGCGTTATCAATCTACAGTTTGCTAGTTTTGATAAAAGAATGATAGCTAAGTTTTGCACGACACAATCTCGTGTTCAATTAAGCTGTTCGGGAAAAAAAATCTGCGACGGCAAGGAGTTTTTCATTGTACAGGGCAATAAAGTAAAAGACCGAAGAGAAAATTATATTAAACTTACCTCTTAACATTTTCGAAGCTGAATAACTATAAATGACGCAGTAGATTCCGGATAAAACTCAAAACATAATGATTTCCGGCGTTTAATCACAGAAGTCTGTAGAGAAAACATGTCACAGAGGTGTTCAAGTTGGTTACTTACCTGAGGGAAACAAGTAAGCGAAGTGTGCAGGGCCTCAGTCAATACAACACATATTAAGCAATATTAAACCATACAGTATATTTATGCAAGTTGTCTGTCATTATTGACAACACAATCAATCATTTTATCCATTTTCGGAATACCTGCTCGGGTACTATTCAATCTATCAGTGGGCTATCAATCTCTCAAAGTAGGGCAATGGTAACTTCAGGTTGTCATGACAACCTACGTTCTGGCCGGTTCATAGACGACCAAGAAAACAGAGGGGAAAATGGACAAAACCCTGCTTGTTTACACACTGAGCAGGCAACCCAAGCAGTTGCCTTGTTATCTCATGATCTAGGTTTTATGGACGGACAAATGGACAGACAGACGGTGTGGCTGATGGATGAATAACAATAATACACCCTAATCTGGTCGAATATCTGTAGGACACTAATAATGGATTGCCTTGTTGGATTTATTCTAAAAATGTAGCTGACAAATATCATCAAAATTAGAATAGGTAAGTATCCAGTATCCATTTTTGATGAGGGTCGGTTTGCAAAAGCTATAAGAATTTAATAAAAGTGATAAATCATCAATACATTATTTTTTTATTTTCGTTTTGTTTTGTTAATTCGTTAAATCTTATCCCATTAATGGCCTCAGCAGTGTATTAATTAAGGTATTAAGGTATTCCCAAGTGAATTAAAAATTTTGTGGCATAAACATAACAAAATACTAAAACAAAATTGATTGATTTATTGCTTAACGTCCACGGTAAACAACAATGGTCATGTCGGGACGGTCAGTTAAACTAACCACACTATTCCTTGGCAGGCTTAGACCTCCTAAGCGGTTAACCAGTTCTAAGTGCACATACTTCGCCAGTAGCTGACAACTGCCCTTCTTGAATCAGCGGAAGGAGAAACGAAAGTATGTGGCCAGACCGGGTTTCGAACCCAGGACCTCTGACTTATGAGTCAGGTGCCCTACCGATTCCGCTAAGCGGCCCGGCTAAAAAAATAATAATCTAAAAAAATGAGTAAGATTGAAAATTTAAAGAGTAACTACACTTAAGGAACTGACTGAATCAGATCCTAAACCCTATCCCCAACATCAAAGGGAAAGTTGTTGCCATGGCAACGTCAATCATAACACGTTAATATATTAAAACATATCTGTGACGATCACATGTAAACATCATATAACAGTTTAAACAAGTCAAATAAAGAATAAAATGCAGAAATACTGCGAAATACGTTAAAAATGTTTTAGATTTGTGAAAGTTTTGAGGTTGTTACCATGGCAACGGCAACCATAGCGCGCTTTAGATATTATGTAAATTATATACTTTTTAAATACTTCCAATAATAGATGTTACAAATCAAATCAAGAAAATCCAGCATGAAATACTGCAAAAATAAAGTTAATTAAATGCTTTAAAAATGTGATGATGATGATGAGTTAAAATTTAACGACGCGTCAACCCACTGGGTCATTTGCGTCTAGAAGGTTTGACTAATTTACTACTTAAAATATACAATGCACTAAAAATTTAACGATATTATGAACTACATGTATATCGATTAACAAGGATAATATATACGATCAACAAATGAAACGGTTATATTTTGTTAAAAAGGTTGATATCTTTTAAAAACGATACAATACTAGCAAGAGGTATATCTTGAAATAATTGTGTTATATCATTTACATGGAAATAACGGTTTCTAATCCGTGAAAAATCAACACAGTCGATAAGAATATGACTAACTGTTATGAACTGATTGCAGCCTATGCAAAAAGGCTGTTCTCCACGATTTAGTAAATACGAATGTGTAAGCCTGGTGTGACCAATACGTAAACGGGCAAGAACAACCTCTTCTCTTCGCAAACTTTGGAAGACAGAATGATCGTTTCTAATGATAGGTTTAATGGCATGAAGTTTGTTGAAAACAGCTGCGTCCCACGACGTTTGCCATTTGGACAAGATATACTTGTTGATACAAGGTTTAAAATTATCAAAAGGAATTTCAAATGCAGTCATATCTAGTTTAAGTGAATCTTTTGCTTTTCTGTCGGCGGTTTCATTTCCGATTATGCCTACATGACTTGGGAGCCAACAAAATACTATTTCTTTTGTTTTTGAAATTTCATGATGTTTTTCCAGTAATTTTTGAATTTGTGGATTTTTTGAAGAGGTATGGTTAAGGGCTTTTAGAACCGAAAGGGAATCCGAAAAAATAACAAATCTGTTATGAAAACGACAGTTGTTAATCAAATCTAATGCTAAATCTATTGCTTTTGCTTCTGCAGTGAAAACAGAAGAGCCATCAGGAATACGCAAGATACTGTAACTGTTATCTGATGTACATGCGCAACCTACTCTCTCACCATCTTTTGAACCATCCGTATATATGTGTTTATAGTATGTGTAGCGAGACTGAAGTTCCTGAAAGTTTCTTTTCAAAATAAGAGGATTTGACTCTGCTTTTTTGTGTGTGCTTAACTCAAATAAAATGTTTGGTTTCTTAATACACCATGATGGAATATTTGTGACAAAATGTTTTTCGATATTTCTAGGGTCGATATTTGAAGATTTTAAAAGTGGTAAAACACGAAGACCAAAAGGCTTAATTGCATTAGGTTTCTGTTCGTAAAGTTCTGCAAACTGTGGTGAAAATGTAGGTTTAAAGGCAGGATTTGAAGGATTAGCAGCAAGTCTAATGGCGTACTGAAGAGAAAGTTTTTCTCTGCGTAAACTTAAGGACGGTTCATTAGCTTCCACATATAAACTAGATACAGGTGAAGTTCTGAATGCTCCCAAAGCCAGACGAAGTCCTTGATTATGAACAGTGTCTAATGATTGTAAATAGGACTTTCTAGCAGAACCATACACAACAGATCCATAGTCTAGTTTTGACCGAATTAAAGAACGGTATAGATGCAGAAGAGTGGAACGATCGGCTCCCCAACTTGTACTCGACAAAACTTTCAAAAGATTTAATGCTTTTAAGCATTTTGTCTTGATATATCGAATATGAGGAATAAATGAGAGCTTTCGGTCAAAGATTACTCCTAGAAATTTGGATTCTTCAACAACAGGAATTGGAGATCCATATAGATAAAGGACTGGATCGTTGTGAACTTTCCGAAGTTTACAGAAATGAACGCACTGAGTTTTCGACTCAGAAAATTTGAATCCATTGTTAGTGGCCCAATCTTCAATTCTGTTGATACATTGTTGAAGATGCCTCTCGATTGTACGCATATTTTTGGAGCGGAAGCATATTCCAAAATCATCAACAAACAAGGATCCATCTGTTTTATTATCAAGGCAATTTACAATATTATTTATTTTGATATTAAACAAAGTAGTAGACAGAATACTTCCCTGAGGAACACCCTGCTCTTGATCATAGAGATCAGACAGGGTGGACCCTACACGAACTTGCATTGTGCGATCTTCAAGAAAGCTTTGAATAAAGATAGGTAATCTGCCTTTGAGACCAAAATTATGCAAATCTTTCATTATTCCATATCGCCAGGTGGTATCGTATGCTTTTTCTAAGTCGAAAAACACAGAAACAACATGTTCTCTTTTAACAAATGCATCACGGATAAAAGTTTCCAGTCTGATTAAATGGTCATTTGTACTGCGTTCAGATCGGAATCCCGACTGAATTGGAGATATAAGGTTATTGGATTCCAAGTACCATATGAGTCTTTTGTTTATCATTCTCTCCAATGTTTTACAAAGACAGCTTGTCAAAGCTATAGGCCGATAATTTGTTGGTTCTGCATGATCTTTTCCTGGTTTTGGAATTGGTATTACTGTAGCCAAGCGCCAACTTTCTGGGAATATACCAGTCGTCCAAATATTATTAAATATATGTAAAAGAGTCAAAAGAGAATTTTCTGGTAGATGTTTCAGCATCTGATAGTGTATTTCATCAGGGCCGGTAGCAGTATCGTGGGATATTTTAATTGCATCTATAAGTTCTGATAAATTTAAAGTGTTATTATATTCTTCATTATTGCGAGATTTAAAATTAAGTTTGTTTTTTTCTTGATTCTTTTTAATATTTCTAAATTTTTCTGAATAATGTCGTGACGAAGAATTATTGAGAAACGTTTCCCATTGAGTATTCGCGATGTCTTCTTTATTGGTTGCTTTCGTTTCTCTGCACGTATTTAAATGAGTATAACTAGGTGATTTTGATTTACCAGATATTTTATGACCGTTAAGTACGTTCCCGGTTCCTGGTTCCCGGTTCCCGGTTCCTGGTTCCCGGTTCCTGGTTCCTGGTTCCCGATTCCCGGTTCCCGGTTCCTGGTTCCCGATTCCCGGTTCCTGGTTCCCGGTTCCTGGTTCCCGGTTCCTTCTTCCCGGTTCCTGGTTCCCGGTTCCTGGTTCCCGGTATCTGGTTCCCGGTTCCCGGTTCCTGGTTCCCGGTTCCCGGTTCCTGGTTCCCGATTCCCGGTTCCAAGTTCTTGGTTCCTAATTCCCGGTTCTTGGTTCCCGGTTCCTTCTTCCCGGTTCCTGGTTCCCGGTTTCCGGTTCCTGGTTCCCGGTATCTGGTTCCCGGTTCCCGGGTTCCTGGTTCCGCTTCCTGATTCCAGGTTCCCGGTTCCTGGGTCCCGGTTTCTAATTCCCAGTTCCAAGTTCCCGGTTCCTGGTTCCCGGTTCTTGGTTCCCTGTTATTGATTCCCGATTCCAGGTTCCCGGTTCCTAATTCCCGGTTCAGAGTTACCAGTTCCTGGTTCCCGGTTCCCGATTTCTCGCTGCGCCAGCTATATAATAATCAGTATTGTTCATAAGGAACTGTTTCCTTGTTTCTCTTTTGCAGTTCTTTCAGATCTATGTGTTTTTTTCCAAATAAGGAACAAGGAACTAGTTCCCGGTTCCCGATTCCCGATTCCCAGTTCCCGATTATATCAGGCTTTCGTTTGTTACTTACAAAGTTGAATTCATTGTATTAAAACATTACATTTACTTGGTAGCAACATCATCTAATGCCTAATATCATGCGTTATTTCCAAAACAGATTATTTATGCAACTTGGTTTAAACCGCTTTTTGTTCAATAAGGAACCGGGAACTGGTTCCTTGTTGCCGATTTGTCGTTTTCAAACAATGATGATGGAAATACTAATAAGGAACAAGAACTAGTTCCCGATTCCCGATTCTCAGTTCCCGATTAGATTTTTTTCTTAGTTAAAAAAAAAGCATTGATTAGAAGTGACTTTTCACATTTACTTGATTGCAACACCATTATACGCCTTACAACATGTTATATGTCAGAACAAGTATTAATATGCCAAATATTAAATAATTAGTATTGTTCATAAGCAACCGGAAATTGTTTCCTTGTTGCCTTTTTGCAGTTCTCTCATATTGATGATTTCTCTCCAAATAAGGAACAAGGAACTAGATCCCGGTTCCCGGTTCCCGATTCCCAGTTCCCGATTTTTTTGTACTTTCATTTCTTACTTACAAAATTGAATTAATTGTACTAAGGCCCGATTTCACGTTGAATTTAAAATGCAGATTAAGCCTTATGTTACTGTTTTCCCCGAGGTAAAATACAAAATGCATTTCACGTGCGTCAACTAATTTAAAATACGAACTAAACAGTGTTCTAACTTAGTACGCCGTTATCGGAGTACTAACTTTTTTTGGTAACACATTTCAGCCAAAATAGGAAGACAGGGACTAAAGAATTCCTCTACATATTCCAATAAAACCAATCATATCAACACCAGTCATATTACGATCCCTACCAGTCCGTTTGCGAGCATTAATATTGTCATTAAATATAATGGAATGGATCCTATTACTCTGATAAGTGGGCCTGTTTGATTCAAAATTTTTGGGATTGTAAATGATGCAACAGTTTTTGATTCTTGAATGATCTGGTCCCGAGGTTATAAAACTTTTCAGCTGAGCATGAACATTCAAACTCATATTGAATAAATTTTATGCAGTTTGCACAGATTTTATGGAGTTGGGTCGGGGGGTGGGGGGAACATTCAAACTCATATTGAATAAATCTTATGCAGTTTGCACAGATTTTATGGAGTTGGGTCGGGAGGGGGGGGGGGAGAGTAAACGATGCAATAGTTTTAGATTCCTTTATGAACAGGATAATGTCCTTCGTGGTCGATACATAAACTGGCATATCTACCAGAGGTTATAATGTAACCATGCTCCAGCAACTGTTGGTAACCATGAACATTGTTTTCCTTGGGGACAATTGCAAGGTGTTTTCATCCAGATACACTGTAGGCATAAGTGCCTCGACTGCAAATTTATTCAACTGGAAAACGTGCTTGTAAAACCCTATGACCCCCCCCCACACACACACACCCACACCCACACACGCACATTCACCCCCCCCCCCCTACCTCCACACACCTCAGGCCATATGCTTGCCTTTCAAAAAGGCTCTTTCCTGAATTCCTCAGTCAGAATAGATTCAACTAAAATTTGTATAATCTGCATAGGTTAGTAAATCGCTGTCAAATATAAGAAGCCTATTCTGAAACGCCAATCAGTTAGCCGTAGATGTATGCTAAATTCAAAGATCCTAGTCTAGTCCAGTCTATCCCATATTCCTGCGAGGTCATCTGTATCTGGACTTGCAACTGTATCTGCCAAATATATGATATACTGAGGGGATGCTTATACCTGTATATCAGAACCTGACAAACAAGACCGGCGGAAATAATACGGATGTGCTCATTTTCATTATCATACCATTAAAAAATGAATGTCCTAGCATTTATAAGTCTGATAAGTTTCACAGCTGCACACAAAGTATTGTGGACGGACGGACAGACAGATGGACAGACTGTTGGCCAAAACCATTTCACTTTCTCAACTTGTTTTTCGAAAAAGATCCATACATTTTTTACATCTTCTACTAACTTACGTTTTCCCTATATCATCGACTAATTTTGCATGTGAAATCGAAATAAAATAGTACACGTACTAAGTTAGTATACGTATTAGTTAGTCAATGACTAGCGTTAGTCACTGACTAAATTAACTTTTTGACGTGAAATCGGGCCTAAAAGCATCACATTTATTCTGTGGCAAAACTATCTTATGCCAAATAGTATGTAATACGTCAAAAACAATTATTCATGCAACTTTATTTAAACCGCTTTTTGTTCTATAAGGAACCGGGAACTGGTTCCTTGTTGCCGATTATCCGTTTTCAAACAATGGTGATGGATATACAAATCAGGAACAGGCAACTAGTTCCCGGTTCCCGATTCTCAGTTCCCGATTAGAATTTGTATTTTCTTTTAGTTACAAAGAAGCATTTATAAGAACAAATGACTTTTCACATATACCTGATTGCAACATCATTTAATGCCTTATACAACATGTTATATGTCAGAATACATATCGCTGCGCCAACTAAATAATAATCAGTATTGTTCATAAGGAACTGTTTCATTGTTCCTCTTTTGCAGTTCTTTCAGATCGATGTGTTTTTTTCCAAATAAGGAAAAAGGAACTAGTTCCCGGTTCCCGGTTTCCTATTCCCGATGTCCAGTTCCCGATTACATTGTGCTTTCGAACTGTTTCCTTGGTACTCTTTTGCAGTTCTTTCAGATCAATGTGTTGTGTTTTTTTTTCAAATAAGGAACAAGGAACTAGTTCCCGGTTCCCGATTCCCAGTTCCCGATTATATTAGGCTTTCGATTTTAATTACAAAGTTGAATTCATTGTATTAAAGCATTACATTTACTTGGTAGAAACATCATCTAATGCCTGATATCATGCGTTATTTCAAAAATAGATTATTTATGCAACTTGGTTTAAACCGCTTTTTTTTCAATAAGGAACCGGGAACTGGTTCCTTGTTGCCGATTTGTCGTTTTCAAACAATGATGATGGATATACTAATAAAGAATTAGTTCCCGGTTCCCGATTCTCAGTTCCCGATTAGATTTTTTTTCTTAGTTACAAAAAAAAGCATTGATTAGAAGTGACTTTTCACATTTATTCGACTGCAACACCATTATACGTCTTACAACATGTGATATGTCAGAACAAGTATTAATATGCCAAATATTAAATAATTAGTATTGTTCATAAGCAACCGGAAATTGTTTCCTTGTTGCCTTTTTGCAGTTCCCTCATATTGATGATTTCTCTCCAAATAAGGAACAAGGAACTAGATCCCGGTTCCCGGTTCCCGATTCCCAGTTCCCGATTATTTTGTACTTTCATTTCTTACTTACAAAATTGAATTAATTGTAATAAAAGCATCACATTTAGTCTGTGGCAAAACTATCTTATGCCAAATAATATGTAATATGTCAAAAAACAATTATTCATGCAACTTTATTTAAACCGCTTTTTGTTCTATAAGGAGCCGGGAACTGGTTCCTTGTTGCCGATTGGCCGTTTTCAAACAATGGTGATGGATATACAAATCAGGAACAGGCAACTACTTCCCGGTTCCCGATTCTCAGTTCCCGAGTAGAATTTGTATTTTCTTTCAGCTACAAAGAAGCATTTATAAGAAGAAATGACTTTTCACATATATCCGATTGCAACATCATTTAATGCCTTATACAACATGTTATATGTCAGAATACATATCGCTGCGCCAACTAAATAATAATCAGTATTGTTCATAAGGAACTGTTTCCTTGTTCCTCTTTTGCAGTTCTTTCAGATCGATGTGTTTTTTTTTCCAAATAAGGAACAAGGAACTAGTTCCCGGTTCCCGGTTTCCTATTCCCGATGTCCAGTTCTCGATTACATTGTGCTTTCGAACTGTTTCCTTCGTCCCCTTTTGCAGTTCTTTCAGATTAATGTGTTGTTTTTTGTTTTTTTTCAAATAAGGAACAAGGAACTAGTTCCCGGTTCCCGGTTCCCGATTCCCAGTTCCCGATTATATTAGGCTTTCGTTTGTTACTTACAAAGTTGAATTCATTGTATTAAAGCATTACATTTACTTGGTAGCAACATCATCTAATGCCTAATATCATGCGTTATTGCAAAAAAAGATTATTTATGCAACTTGGTTTAAACCGCTTTTTGTTCAATAAGGAACCGGGAACTGGTTCCTTGTTGCCGATTTGTCGTTTTCAAACAATGATGATGGATATACTAATAAGGAACAAGAACTAGTTCCCGGTTCCCGAGTCTCAGTTCCCGATTAGAATGTATCTTTTTTGTTACTACGAAGCATTGATAAAAATGGCTTATCACATTTACCCAATTGCAGCATCATTATATGGCTTTCAATATGTTATATGTCAGAATAAATACTATTGTGCCAACTATTTAAACATCAGTATTATTCAATAAGGAAGCGGAAACAGGTTCCTTGTTACCTATTTGCAGTTCTCTCACATTCATGATTGTTTTACAAATAAGGAACAAGGAACTAGTTCCTGGTTCCCTGTTCCCGATTGCCGATTTTCGGTTCCCGATTATTTTGTGCTTTCTCTTCTTACTTACAAATTCGAATTCATTGTAACTAAAGCATCACATTTACTTGGTGGCAACATCATCTTATGCCTAATATCATGTCATGGTGCCCTTTTGCAGTTCCCTCACATTTATAATTCTTCTTGCAGATAAGGAACAAGGAACTAGTTCCTGGTTCCCGATTCCCAGTTTCCGATTATTTTGTGCTTTCGGTTCTTACTTACAACGGATATAACTGTATATGCACGTATTAGAAAGCAGAAGAGAAATTTATATCTACGAATCAGTGACATGTGAAGTGAAAATATTGCTAATGTTTAGAAATATAGAGGCTGCGATGAAGAGAGTTACGGTGAAAGGGAAACTATATTTGTATGTAAAACTTCTTCAAATAAATATTGTTTAAACCAAAGGGAAACTATTTACATCGACGGGTAACGGTACATAATCAACAAATGAGGGACTCAAAAACAAGAATGCTGTTCGTTAATAAGCACCGGAGTATATGTGTTCACCAAATGAATCTTGCCTGTTCTGTAAAATATATTCAGACAGCACGTCATTAACACGTGCGAAAGAAAATTAATTCATTAAAGTCTGTTCCGCGGAATGTGACAGTAAGTGTGGCTTGGAGAGGGATGCCTACCGAGATCTGCCCATCCTGGATTTTTTGTCAAACTTTTTTGGTTTTTCAACACTGAAGAAGTTAAATACAGAACCTGTCGCACTAAGTTTGGTATGGATACATTTTATATTAAAACCCATATTAAATAGGGTAAGCTAATCCGCACCATCAGGAACAATTTATTTCCTTTGTTTCAACTTGACAAGAGTTATCATTTGACAAAGTGATGTACTTATTGTATGTAGATGAACAATATATTTTACACTGTGTTTGCTTTTTTTAATACAGGAGAACGCATGTGCTCAAAATTCTTTACCTCCCTAATATTAAAGAGATAACAGAGATGGATGGAATATTGACCCCCGCCTAATCAGTCACCATCTTTAAATCCTGGAAGTGTTATTATTACAATTATTTATGTTGCTGGAGTTGAGTTTTTTTGTTATTATTGCTGCTGCAGCTGCTGCTGCTGTGGTGTGTGACGTTTACTACCAGCCCAAGGTGACAGTTTTAGCTCACCTGAGCATATTGTGGTCAGTCTAATAGACGTGGATATCTGTCATCCGCCGTCTGTAAAAGCGTTGCGTATTTGAAAACAAGGACAGAATACCGCAAAAGCCGCGTAGGGACTTCGTATTCGTACTTCAAACCTCTAAATTCTTACTTCTAACATCTTATCTTTTACTTCTAACATTTTTTTTTAACTTCTTACTTCTAACATCTCACTTCTAACTTTTATTTCTAACTCGCTACTTCTTAATTCTTCTTACATCTAACCTCCGAACTTTTAACGAAGACATACACATTACCACATCCATTATATATACATATACCAATCAAGCGAATGGTGTCGCCCCTGATCAGCCTACACGTTCCTTAACAGTTTTTCGAATATTTCGGTTCCAGATGAGAGTAAAAATCTGCGCTGTGTATGTTTATGGGTTACACTATTCGCGGGAACCAGCTAGATGCATGTCTCTTCATACCATACCTAGATCAGCCTGCGAATCTGCCCCTTCTGATTAGGGATCCGCGCTGTCTGATCAGGGTCTGCACTGTTTACAGCTCAAATGTAACTCTGATCAAGGAAGGAATAGTGACGGCTCTGGTCAGACTGCGCGAATGCGCAGATAAGTCTGCCTTTACAATGTTAATAAAGGAGGACTTGACTAATGTCACCCGTATTGTTCGTACTTGATTATGGGTGATCTGAGTTATCACTAGTCATGTCGTTCCTTACGGCCTTTGTGAAGAGTGTGAAGGCAGAGCTTCCTGCTCATTCGCGCAATCCGACGAGGGACCAGGGTGTACATTGTTATCTAGAAACATCGAAAATGCTTTATTGATCTGACTGCGCTTCTCTTGACACTTTCATGGCAAAAGTAGACTCAGATAAGACTGTGACTGCATCTACATTACTCACTGGAAGAATCTAGAATGCTTCTTTTATCTGTAAGCAAGTGAAGACATTGATCTGACTGCGCGTCCCCTAAGACTTTAGCGACCAGTTTTTACACTGATAATCTTGCAAATCCGTTCTTTCTGATCAGTTTCTACCTTGTTCGATGGAAACATGTAAAATGCTTTCTTGATGTGTAACGGAACGAACAGTCTGCTTGTTTCTAAAGACTTTTGCGACCAATGTAGAATCAAATCAGCCTCCAAATCCACACTTGTTTATCAGGATCTATACTATTTGCCAGTAGCATCTCGACATCCTGAAATATATACTTAACTATCTATAGACCTTGGTCAGGCTAACAAAGGAACTTGGGTCAATCCGATTCTAGACCACATGGTTTATACTTGACGTGGTCCATAGGAATATAGTGGCGTGGTAGAGTGGTCATAAGATTTTGATCAGGGATGATCTTATTTAGTTACACCGGATTTTAAAGAAACTCTACGTTTGTCTATTGTTCATTTTCTTGGTGCAAACAGTCTGTTTGAATTCCTGGATTAAATATGTCACATTTCCATGGGTGCTGGACCGCTGATATCATTCTACGTCTCATTGCACAGTAAAGGGAAAAATAAGAAGACATAGACTGAAGAAGAGGTGGGAAGACAATATTAAGGAGTGACAAGGATGGACTTTACTAGCTCAACTAGGGCAGGTGAAAACAGGACTAGGTTGCGTTGTTTGCTTCCTGGTGATGGCAGTGACTTTCTGAACAGGAGGAGAGTTATTCCTAGGTTGTTTTAATGGGGAAAATGTTGTTCCAATTTAATGTCGAAGCAATACGAAAATCTATATATTGGAGAAGAATTAAACATAAACACTATGAGCTCTCTTTAAAATCATGAATACCGTTCTGTAAATGTCAGTAAATTTTGCGTTTCTCGTTCTACTCATAATAAATAGAAAACAAGTCGTATCAACAAGAAACCAAGTCATTATAACGAGAAACAACTCACAGATACACAGAACCAGTTGTTATTACGAGAAATACCCAAGTCCCATACGTCTTGCCGAGGCTTCTGAGAAGATGTGGGCGGGGGGGGGGGGCGGAGGGGAACGGGATGTGTTTGGGGCTGGTTTGCCGTGAGGAACATGACTAGGATCACTGACGTGATTCGTTGTGTAGCAGGAAACTTGTAATATGGAGAAATGCTTACAGCTCTGTCCATCCGGATGATGTAACTATTATTTACTTTTGCTGTGATGGACCAAGAGTGCCAGGATCTAAGCAGCATGTGCACCTACTATTTGATCTCTACACAAGCTGTATGCCTTCAACTTCCTAATGATACTTTACTTAGACATTGCGCAATGAATCTAATAGCTTTCACACCTAAATGTCAGACACGGCCTTGCCAATATATTTATCTTGTACATACTATCAGACAAAACTGACACTGATACCTCAGATATAATGTTGCACATAACCTGATAATGATTTGCATACACTTACACTTTAGACAGATTAAGCACCAGAATCGTGCACCGTGTTTTCAAGCTACAGAGGGTGGACAAAAGTGTTCGTTAAATCGTGACGTTGCCGTTGACTTTAGTGCATTTCCACTTTTGCTGAAAAATTAATCATATGAGAAGCGTAAAGTAGACCTTCATGAAAATAATACTAATGTGTAGCTAAATAATTTATGCAATATACCAAATATTTTTGTACGTTTTCGATCTCTAGTTTCAGAGTTGTGATTATTTAAAGATCACGTGATTGTTTGACGTCAATGATGACGTTAGCAAAATTTACCGCAAGAAAATACCTAAATGAGGTTAAAGTCGTTCCAAATAAAAACTATAGATACCAGGAAAGCAAGAAATTTAAAAATGTTGCACAAGTAATGTAGCTAGACATCGGTGCAATTTCCATGTAAATATCTGTTATACTTTTCTCACAATATGTTTTGCGCTAAAAGAAAAAATGCATTAAAGTCAATGGTAACGTCATGATTTAACGAACACTTCTGTCCACCCTCTGTACTACGAAAATTGTCATTAAATGTTACCGAAATCAGACAGACAGTAATTTTTTCGACAAATTACTCGAGTTATTACCCTTGGTTTTAGGTAGTTGGATTTTCGTTTTAACAAAACGTCTTTTCGTCATATCGATTTGGATCCTCGTTATACGAAATGGTTTCTCGATACTACGAGTAAGCACCTCCTTATAACGAACTGGCTTCTCGTTATATCGAGTTAATTTCTCTTTATAACTGATTGGTTTCTCATTGTTACTTGTTTGCTTCTCTTTATAACGAACTCGTTTATAGTTGTTACGTGTAGGCTTCTTGTTATAACGAATTGATTTATCGTTATTTCGATAACATATTTTTCGAATTTGATATGTCCTTTTAGACTTCCGTAGTATATCATCATTTATCAGTTCTGTTGAGTGATGTAGGGCCTCGTGTCCTCTTGTTAACTATGCTATTCTACCACGAATTTAGCAAAACAGGACAAATCAGTGGCTTTTACTAATCTTACAATAAGAGTTAGATGTAGACGTTAACCCATTCCCACTTTACAGGCGGACATAGTCAACTACAAGGTCCCAACTAAAAGCCTTCGATTTTGCAAATCTACGCTTAAACTAGCTGAAAAAGAAAATGATTTTGAAGTACGTCAAACATGTATGTTTATTTATTCATATTTTCATATATTTGTAAACATGCATTTTTATGAAAAGACATTGTCATGGCTAATGGTTCTTGACGATCAACAACAAAAAATGTTTTATTACAAGCAGATGAAAAGCAAATCCATCAAACGAGATTGTTGCTGGATTGTGCTAAATGACAATTATGTATCTTAAGGTGGTCATAATCACTGTGGCGAATACAAAAATCTGCATAAATGATAAAAATACAACAGATATTCCCAAAACTTAACAAATGCTTCAATTAAAATTTCCCAAAATGCCTGGCTTGTTGACGAAAAAAAAAAGGTTTATATGAGTAAAAATCAAAGGGTAATTTTCTATGTCAAAATTTAAGACATCAGCATTGTTATTGAAAATTTATAGAGGTTTGAAGTAACGTAAATATATTACGAAGAGCGTCCTAGCAATTATTTTTTTCCACCTCTTTCACGCATTTTGTAGTTGAGCAGATAAAAACGAGGTAGCCCGGGCCCAAATTTTTTGACTATATTATGAAGAAGAGATATGGTAGTCTCCTTTTCAAGGTTGGACATTTGCACTTGCCGACTTGCCTTGAATACTCGGTGTTTGATAAAGGTAAACCTGCGTATCCTGTATTCAATGATTGAACCGAGTATGTATTTACCTTGTACATGGTCGAATATTTCAGAATTAGCTGGGTTTTTTTCATATGTTCGACCTTACAATTTGAGAAAGAGTTGGACCAAATAATTGCCGGGAAGCTCTTCTCTATGTATCGAAGTACCTTCAGACCTATATTAATTTTTAATACCGTTTTTGACCTTTTTTTTAAATTTGCGCAGAAAATCACCCTTGGATTTGTCCTTAAAAGCACATTTTTATCACAATATGGCTATTTTTAATATTCTTAACTGTAAAGAAGAACACATATCAGGAGCCTGCTAATTTTCTGGGAGATAAGTTAATTTTTAATGGTTTTATTCAGATTTTTATATTTACCACAAATCAACATCTAAATATAAAAAAGCCCCATATACAATCTTAGACAAATGTGAAAAAGAAACTAGCCATGCAAAGCCAAAATCAATCACAACCACTATGAGTCCTCTAAAAAGAGAACATACTAACAAGTTAACAAAGCCAAGCATCATAAATGTAAAAGGCATATCTTAAAAATTATACATCTTAAGAACTGATATTCTTTAAACTTTAAAATCCCAGTTAGTTTTACTGAGAGTTTAGTTACTTTTATTTTTCTTCCTCTCCCATTGTCGAAGCAACATGGATATCTGTTAATTGCGGGAGAATAAATGTAAAATCCATGAACCTCATATTAAAACCAAGACTATCGTTCTATAGGATTGATGATGAGGCACTCTCTGTGTAGTGTTTCTTATGAATGCGTACAGAAGCAAAAATATATAACGTAAATTAAGAAGATTTTCCCGGGATTGATTCATCAAAATGACGTAAAAGACTAGCAAAAGAAGCCATGCATTCTTATAAATGTACACAATCCACTCTGATAAATGCACAGAATTAAAATTTATATCCGAAAGAAAGATACTTATTCTAACACAAACATAATCATGTAGAAATGATTACGGTTGTCTGAATTAGCAAAATGAACAAAACAAACGAGTGATATTAATGTAGATTTGTGGCTATACCAGCATCATAACAGGTCAGTTTTAAGCTAGGCACAACTTTTAAACAAACAGTCCGTATCTTGAATACTTTTAACGCTTTCTCAGTGAAAGCAATAAAATAATGTAGTAGTTTAGTTATTTTATATCGTATTATGAATAAAAAGAATAAAAAAAAATGATGACCTAGGCCCTTGACTGACGTGGATTCGGCGATTCTACGTTGAATCGGCGCCAGTTCTGGGTTATGTATGGTCTTGTGTGTCAATTGGGGTGTTGATAAGTTCTAATATTGATACCAGTATTAAATTCAATAATAAATGTAGCGGATAATTGTGACCAAAAAATAAATAAATAAATAAATAAAAAAGATTATAAAGGTGAGGGAGCCGAGGCCGTTGGACAGGTGATAGAGGGATGTGTCTGCGCTGTTCCCTACGGGATAGACGGCCAGGTTTCTAGGGCAGCCAGGGTGGTCTTCCGCGGAGGGCGGGTGGTCACATCCACATCGCCACAACAGCCTCGGCTCAAACATATCGTGTTCAAATGAAATATTAACCGCATAACTTTAAATTAATTTCGGTACTCTAAACTAAAAGTTAAGTCTTCTGATAATTCCCTTAAGTTCAAACACATACTCGCATACTTACATACATACATACATTCAGTATTTAGGAATTGAAGGTTGTTGTTTTTTTCGGCGTTCCTCGTGTGATGCGGCCGGTTGGAGGAGCTAGAATTCCATGAAGTGCGAAGCGCTTCTCTTGGGATTTTTTGGCTACGACCACTGGCTTCTTCATGCGATTTACGCTGAGAACATCAAACTTCTTATTCCTGCAACTACACCACTTTTCAGACCCTTCCTATACCGTTTTATCTCTTTTGTGTGTGGTTATTTATTGTGAGATGTGTCAAATATACGTCGAAGGATAGTAACTACGTGTTCGGCCGTTGCAATTGACGGGCACCGCCGTGGTTAAGCGCCGGTCGAGCGTTGAGTGGACCGGTCGCGTTGCGACTGATATCGTATTAGGTTATCGTTCGTCAGTGAGAGGCTAGTTGCTCTAAAAGGCCTATCAATAGAGGGTCAGTGGTAAATGTGAGTATTGTGGGGGTGAATTTCATTTTTCTGGCGTTTGTCGAGGTATGGACTACGTTGGGCCGTGTGCAAAGTAAGTGAACTCTGAAGGGGTTCACGTGAGCTTTGCAGGCGGACCAGTGTGGTTTGTACATCGATAGGCGCCGGAGAGGTTAGGTTCACTGCTAACACTTACATTTTATCTAATCAATGTTTTATTTGACCTGAAATTTGTGTTAAAGGATCAGAAAACAAAACAAAAACAATAAAAATATTTATATGCAGCTTTTCAATAATGTAAATATTGATAAATAATGTATAATAATGTATATAGAATAACACGATATGTAAAAAATATGGTGTCGGTGTAGGGGAGGAGGAGCCGACAAAAAAAAATAAATAAAAAAATAAATAAATAAAAAGAAGCATCATTTTAAGTGACACCTTTGCAGCATGAGCACATCACGGTTTTCTCAATAGACGCTGCCCTAGAGCAGGAACATCAAATCCGAAACTACATAATCGCTTTTTACTAAACCTTCCAAGTTTAAAACGCGACAATTGTCTCACAGAATATCTAAAATTTATACTGCAAAGCCTGTTAAACATTGATATATGAAGGGGAAAAAAAAAAAAAAAACGATGACGCAACTGTTTTGTGGAGAGTGCAGAAGGTGTGTGGGACGTGTTTGGTCAGTTCAAACAATTGTTAATCAAAATGTTTGCTTTCCTGATATCATGTGCTTCTTTAGAATATGTTTGTTAATTCTGTAAACCTTAGACAAAGACACTGTTTGCAATCAGAAAGAATACTTTTGAGCTCAAGACTTTCTTGGATGCGGTAAATATGCAAGCGGAACAAACAACAGAAGTACTATAAATGACTGCGTCATTCCCCGACACTGCAAACCTATGCACTTTCTGTTATATTTTATAGGTTTTTATTTCATGATTTCGTACATGTATAGCTTCGTGACCGAGACAGATATTCTCCCTGTAAAAAGGGTTTGACTATCACTGATAGCTTTGAGTGTTTTGATCGAAGGTTGATTATTTTATATGTCATAACAATAATGATTTCATATGAAACTTTTCATGACTTTACACACGTGTAAAACCGGTTAATAATAATTGAGCCGCGACACAAAACCAACAATGTGTTTGTGCACCCCTGGGCATTCGCCCAGTTAGACTAGACTCTTCGTTATGTGCACAAATGGTAGCTAAGGGTCTAAGCTATATTCATGCTGACAGCGAAGACTGATCAGACTGGGCAAATTCCCAGGCTGATCTGAGTCTGCGCCCAACCACTTTGTTGGTTTTGTCGTGTCGCGGCTCAATTATGTTACTTTGACCATTTCTGTGAAATATGTAATAGATATATCCAATTTTTTTGAAATGCATCAGTAAATATCGGTACTGATTGTTAGGTGTACAGGATAATGGACGGGCCCTAAAGATATCGGTACTGATCATTAGGTGTACAGGATAATGGACGGGCCCTTTAGGGCGAGTCCAATTATCCTGTACACCTAACAATCAGTACCGATATCTACTGATACATCTCAAAAAGAAATGCATATATCTGTTTTAATCCACAGCTTTATTGAACTTTAACCTAAAAACGAATAATTAAACCAATAAAAAGTATATTTGAGCCGCGACACGAGAAAACCAACAATGTGGTTGTGCGCATGGCGCAGACTCAGATCAGCCTGAGCAATCAACCATTCTGATCAGACTCTTCACTACGCACTTAAAGGATAGCTAAGGGTCCCATCTAGCTCCATGCGGACAGCGAAGACTCTGATCAGACTGGGCAGATGCCCAGGCTGATCTGAGTCTGCGTTGGGCGCACAACCATATTGTTGGTTTTGTTGTGTCGCGACTCATTTTATCTTCTTCATTTATTCTATCTAATTCAACCTGCCTCACCTTGTCTGGAAAATGGGCCTTCCTGTCAGACGCATTAAGGACATCCGTTAGCGGACCTATCAGAAATGGCTTGAGTGTTCAGTGGGAAATTTGAATCAGAAGGTTTGTCCTATTTTAACATTGTACACAGAAGAGGAAAGACAAGGAAATTGGGCTGCAGTTTAAACAGATTTTGTTGGGTAATCTCTGCTATTCTTTTTAATCGCAAAGAAATTGTTTGTCAAGGGTATTCACTATTTATCTCATTTTGTTTAGGCTATTTCTATCACTTATGTTTTAGTGCTCTTTTTTTCAATTACCAGGTATGCTGTGTATGGGCCATCAGAATTCGTAACGTAGAGGCTTTTTTCAACTAAAACATATGTTGGCGTACTGAAATAACCTCGCTGGTGTGCCTTTTTAAATGGATTGCCCACAAATTTCAATGGTTAATTTCATTTTTTTTCTACTAAACATATGTTGTATGGATTCACCTAATTGATGATTAAACACAACATATGTTTAATGATGTATGGGTACACATCTATGTTTTTTCTGCCATTTATGCAAAAGGAACAAATTGCTTCTCTGGTTGACGTAGCTCTTCTCATTGGTCTACTCTTAAAGAAAAGAATTTGCTCCTTAGGGTCCACTCTTAAAGGAAAGAATTTGCTCCTAAAGGAACAAATTCCTGCTTTCAAGAGTTGTCCCCCATTCAGAAGGGAAGCAAAAATGAAAATGGCAGAGTCGCTTACCCAAACAGTTTACTGCGACCTTAATTCAGTGTTCATTTTCTGCACAAAAAGTTGGTTACCATCAATAATCTCTGGGGTGAGTCTAATGCAGTCATTTGATTTAATGGATTATTTTCATATAACATATGTTCTTGAGACTCATTTTAGCGAGGGGAGTCAAAGGAATACCTTTAACAAATATTTATGTGGCCAAAACAGCAGAGTTTAATGAAACAGGAGTATCTTAAATTGCAGCTCTGTAATGATTGGTCTATTCAAAACTGCACATGATAACTGTACATGATAACAGTACATGCTAACTATAGTTAACATAATTTATCAGTACTGGCAATTTCAAAGAAAAGTACTGCCAGCTGTGAATTAAGATCAAGATATTTCAAATTGTCAAAGAGCTGCGGACCAACAATCAGTTCTAAGTCATCAACTTTGGGCAATAACTTTGCCAAAGATATTATAAACTTGCCCATCATCAATAGCAATCTAGGTATTCCAAAGATCACAACCCATGCGAAATCCAAAGAAAATCTGCCAATAAAAACTCAAATTTAAAAGTGGAAACAAAGTGCTTCCTGACGGACGGAGGGACGGACCCATACATACGACAGTCGGACATATACATGGACAAGGTGCGAGAAAACTAAATATCCCGCTAATAAAATATGATGCGGTATAAAAATCAAAGTAGAATGGTCTTAAAATCTTCTGCCCCCGGGGTGCGGCAAGTTCTGCTTAGCCTCATCGGCTGCTCCGCAATGGCTAAATAAAATAACATCTTAAATGATAAAAAACAAAAATACAATCAGGTATTGGTGACCTGCGCCGCTTTACGTAAAACGTCGTAATTCAACAGTTTGTGCTTATTTTTGGAAATTACTAAACACATCTGTATGGCATTTATACAAAAATCTGGATCGCCATCAGCCTGAACAGATGCAGTTGGTGTCAGATTTTACACTTGTTCTTTCATCGTGAACTTTTTTATACACAATACAAACGTTTAATGCCTATTTAACATACAACAGTCGGTTGTTTAAAATGAGACATGAATATAGGTTTTCATATTCACCAGCATATTGCATGAGTCCAACAAATAGATATGCAACAATAGTAAAGTAAACTTCTCATTTTATTAATGCCGGCAGCAATCCACAAGACAAAGTTTAGATGCCTTCTAAACAAAAATAAAAACAAAAACAAAAAAATTTATAGCAGTCTGTCTGGCCTTATTCTGACGTTGAAAAGCTCATCTGCTTACCTTTTTAACCAGGAGGTGCAATCATTAATGCCAGATGGTTTTAAACCCCTTTCTTGGAATAGGTCGTCCACATATTGCGCAGCTTATCTAAATCTATATGCGGTATGGCTGACAGGTAATATCTTGGTCATGAGACTAACCAACTTGAACAACTTTTCGTTCCCATGAAGATGGCGGCCATCTTGGACAGATGGCCAATATCACTTGAACAAACTTTCCCCGACCTAGGGAGGCTTCACATGAAATATGGTTTCAATACGTCCAGTGGCTTCTGAGGAGACGATTGAAAATGTTGACGGGCGACAGAATTTCAATGACCTTTAAAAAGTTCAAAGAATGACCTTGACATTTAGCCAAACATGTCTTCTTTGCTTATTAAGTAAACGATATTTCCAAACATATGTCTAACAATTAAACAGTTTGTTTCAGCATTTTCCCATATAGATGCATAAAATACCAAAGTTGCTACTAATAAAAATTAGGTCAAGGTCAATGCAGGTCATTACTTGAATGAACCTTGTAGGGCCAGAGTCCCTTGTGCTACAAACAAAGTTTTAAGGTCATTGGATATATTTTGGTTTTAGAGGAGATTTTAAAGACATTTAATCGTAAGGTCATATGGCCATCACAACCTGCTTAACATTTTCCCCTGACACAGGGAGGCTTCAGACGAAATATGGTTTCGAATCGGCCAAGTGTCGAGAGAATGTCAGTGTAACCTTGAACAAAGTGAAAAAGTATGACCCAACACCTTCAGCATCATTATGCCTTCTTTACATATACCAAATATCATACCTTAGACTTAAATGGTTTCTGAAATCTCCACTGTTTAACCTTTTTGCCATATTAATAAATAATGTATTAAAGTTGATCTTGCCATAACTTAGGTCAAGTTCAATGCATTTATCAATTTAACAAACTATAATGGTTCTGATGCTACATACTAAGCCACATGGTCGCTGACCCTCTGCCAATGTAGAATAACATTGAAAGGGTTTTACCCAAAATGGGCGTGGCGGCGATCTCTGTCATGTAAGCCAGATCCCTAGAGCAAACTTTCTTTACCCCATGAAGGCTTCACATAAAATTTGGCTTCAATCGGTCCAGTGGTTTCAGAGAAGAAGTTTGAAAATGTTGACGGACGACGGACGAACCATGGATGTCAAACTGTACTATAAGCTCACCTGAGCCTAGGCTCAGGTAAAGGCTCAGGTGAGCTAACAATGCAAAGGTTGCCTCACTATTGTGCCATTTAACAGTAACTGTTGGAGTCCTGTAATAAGCCTAGTAAATGTAAAAGATAGTTTTCGTGTTTCGTTCAAATAAACAGACCGCTGTATATTAAGGCGGCGTTTACACTTAGTATAGTGTGTTTAAGGTCTCCCACTTTGTAAATATGAGAGTTGCGTCTTGTTCTGACATATAACATGTTGTAAGGCGTATAATGGTGTTGCAATCGAGTAAATGTGAAAAGTCACTTCTTATCAATGCTTTTTTTTGTAACTAAAAAAAAAATCTAATCGGGAACTGAGAATCGGGAACCGGGAACTAGTTCTTGTTCCTTATTAGTATATCCATCATCATTGTTTGAAAACGACAAATCGGCAACAAGGAACCAGTTCCCGGTTCCTTATTGAACAAAAAGCGGTTTAAACCAAGTTGCATAAATAATCTTTTTCTGAAATAACGCATGATATTAGGCATTAGATGATGTTGCTACCAAGTAAATGTAATGCTTTAATACAATGAATTCAACTTTGTAAGTAACAAACGAAAGCCTAATATAATCGGGAACTGGGAATCGGGAATCGGGAACCGGGAACCGGGAACTAGTTCCTTGCTCCTTACTTGAAAAAACAACAACAACACATTGATCTGAAAGAACTGCAAAAGGGGACCAAGGAAACAGTTCCTTATGAACAATACTGATTATTATTTAGTTGGCGCAGCGATATGTATTCTGACATATAACATGTTGTATAAGGCATTAAATGATGTTGCAATCGGGTATATGTGAAAAACTCATTTGTTCTTATAAATGCTTCTTTGTAACTAAAAGAAAATACAAATTCTAATCGGGAACTGAGAATCGGGAACCGGGAACTAGTTGCCTGTTCCTGATTTGTATATCCATCACCATTGGTTGAAAACGGCCAATCGGCAACAAGGAACCAGTTCCCGGTTCCTTATTGAACAAAAAGCGGTTTAAACCAAGTTGCATAAATAATCTTTTTCTGAAATAACGCATGATATTAGGCATTAGATGATGTTGCTACCAAGTAAATGTTATGCTTTAATACAATGAATTCAACTTTGTAAGTAACAAACGAAAGCCTAATATAATCGGGAACTGGGAATCGGGAATCGGGAACCGGGAACTAGTTCCTTGTTCCTTACTTGAAAAAAAAAAACAACACATGGATCTGAAAGAACTGCAAAAGGGGACCAAGGAAACAGTTCGAAAGCACAATGTAATCGGGAACTGGACATCGGGAATAGGAAACCGGGAACCGGGAACTAGTTCCTTGTTCCTTATTTGGAAAAAAACCCACATCGATCTGAAAGAACTGCAAAAGAAGAACAAGGAAACAGTTCCTTATGAACAATACTGATTATTATTTAGTTGGCGCAGCGATATGTATTCTGACAAATAACAAGTTGTATAAGGCATTGAATGATGTTGCAATCGGGTATATGTGAAAAGTCATTTGTTCTTATAAATGCTTCTTTGTAACTAAAAGAAAATACAAATTCTAATCGGGAACTGAGAATCGGGAACCGGGAACTAGTTGCCTGTTCCTGATTTGTATATCCATCACCATTGTTCGAAAACGGCCAATCGGCAACAAGGAACCAGTTCCCGGTTCCTTATTGATCAAAAAGCTGCTTAAACCAAGTTGCATAAATAATCTGTTTTTGAAATAACGCATGATATTGGGAGTTGATGATGTTGCTACCAAGTAAATGTAATGCTTTAATACAATGAATTCAACTTTGTAAGTAACAAACGAAAGCCTAATATAATCGGGAACTGGGAATCGGGAACCGGGAACTAGTTCCTTGTTCCTTATTTGAAAAAAAACAAACAACACATTGATCTGAAAGAACTGCAAAAGGGGACCAAGGAAACAGGTCGAAAGCACAATCTAATCGGGAACTGGACATCGGGAATAGGAATCCGGGAACCGGTAACTAGTTCCTTGTTCCTTATTTGGAAAAAAACACATCGATCTGAAAGAACTGCAAAAGAGGAACAAGGAAACAGTTCCTTATGAACAATACCGATTATCATTTAGTTGGTGCAGCGATATGCATTCTGACATATAACATGTTGTATAAGGCATTAAATGATGTTGCAATCGGGTATATGTGAAAAGTCATTTGTTCTTATAAATGCTTCTTTGTAACTAAAAGAAAATACAAATTCTAATCGGGAACTGAGAATCGGGAACCGGGAACTAGTTGCCTGTTCCTGATTTGTATATCCATCACCATTGTTTAAAAACGGCCAATCGGCAACAAGGAACCAGTTCCAGGTTCCTTATTGAACAAAAAGCGGTTAAAACCAAGTTGCATAAATAATCTATTTTTGAAATATGACATGATATTCGGCATTAGATGATGTTGCTACCAAGTAGTTGTAATGCTTTAATACAATGAATTCATTTTGTAAGTAACAAACGAAAGCCTAATATAATCGGGAACTGGGAATCGGGAATCGGGAACCGGGAACTAGTTCCTTGTTCCTTATTTGAAAAAAAAAAAACAACAACACATTGATCTGAAAGAACTGCAAAAGGGGACCAAGGAAACAGTTCGAAAGCACAATGTAATCGGGAACTGGACATCGGGAATAGGAAACCGGGAACTAGTTCCTTGTTCCTTATTTGGAAAAAAAAATCACATCGATCTGAAAGAACTGCAAAAGAGGAACAAGGAAACAGTTCCTTATGAACAATACTGATTATTATTTAGTTGGCGCAGCGATATGTATTCTGACATATAACATGTTGTATAAGGCATTAAATGATGTTGCAATCGGGTATATGTGAAAACTCATTTGTTCTTATAAATGCTTCTTTGTAACTAAAAGAAAATACAAATTCTAATCGGGAACTGAGAATCGAGAACCGGGAACAAGTTGCCTGTTCCTGATTTGTATATCCATCACCATTTTTTGAAAACGGATAATCGGCAACAAGGAACCAGTTCCCGGTTCCTTATTGAACAAAAAGCGGTTTAAACCAAGTTGCATAAATAATCTTTTTCTGAAATAACGCATGATATTAGGCATTAGATGATGTTGCTACCAAGTAAATGTAATGCTTTAATACAATGAATTCAACTTTGTAAGCAACAAACGAAAGCCTAATATAATCGGGAACTGGGAATCGGGAATCGGGAACCGGGAACTAGTTCCTTGTTCCTTATTTGAAAAAAAAACAAACAACACATTGATCTGAAAGAACTGCAAAAGGGGACCAAGGAAACAGTTCGAAAGCACAATGTAATCGGGAACTGGACATCGGGAATAGGAAACCGGGAACCGGGAACTAGTTCCTTGTTCCTTATTTGGAAAAAAAACACATCGATCTGAAAGAACTGCAAAAGAAGAACAAGGAAACAGTTCCTTATGAACAATACTGATTATTATTTAGTTGGCGCAGCGATATGTATTCTGACAAATAACAAGTTGTATAAGGCATTCAATGATGTTGCAATCGGGTATATGTGAAAAGTCATTTGTTCTTATAAATGCTTCTTTGTAACTAAAAGAAAATACAAATTCTAATCGGGAACTGAGAATCGGGAACCGGGAACTAGTTGCCTGTTCCTGATTTGTATATCCATCACCATTGTTCGAAAACGGCCAATCGGCAACAAGGAACCAGTTCCCGGTTCCTTATTGAAAAAAAAGCTGCTTAAACCAAGTTGCATAAAGAATCTGTTTTTGAAATAACGCATGATATTGGGCATTAGATGATGTTTCTACCAAGTAAATGTAATGCTTTAATACAATGAATTCAACTTTGTAAGTAACAAACGAAAGCCTAATATAATCGGGAACTGGGAATCGGGAACCGGGAACTAGTTCCTTGTTCCTTATTTGAAAAAAAAAACAAAAAAAAAAACACACTGATCTGAAAGAACTGCAAAAGAGGACCAAGGAAACAGTTCGAAAGCACAATGTAATCGGGAACTGGACATCGGGAATAGGAAACCGGGAACCAGTTCCTTGTTCCTTATTTGGAAAAAAACACATCAATCTGAAAGAACTGCAAAAGAGGAACAAGGAAACAGTTCCTTATGAACAATACTGATTATTATATAGTTGGCGCATCGATATTTATCCTGACATATAACATATTGTATAAGGCATTTAATGATGTTGCAATCGGGTATATGTGAAAAGTCATTTGTTCTTATAAATGCTTCTTTGTAACTTAAAGAAAATACAAATTCTAATCGGGCACTGGGAATCTAGTTCCTTGTTCCTTATTTGGAGAGAAATCATCAATATGAGAGAACTGCATGAAGGCAACAAGGAAACAATTTCCGGTTGCTTATGAACAATACTAATTATTTAATATTTGGCATATTAATACTTGTTCTGACATATAACATGTTGTAAGGCGTATAATGGTGTTGCAGTCGTGTAAATGTGAAAAGTCACTTCTAATCAATGCTCTTTTTTGTACATTAGAAAAAAAAATCTAATCGGGAACTGAGAATCGGGAACCGAGAACTAGTTCTTGTTCCTTATTAGTATATCCATCATCATTGTTTGAAAACGACAAATCGGCAACAAGGAACCAGTTCCCGGTTCCTTATTGAAAAAAAGCGGTTTAAACCAAGTTGCATAAATAATCTATTTATATAATCTATCATATCAGGCATTAGATGATGTTTCTACCAAGTAAATGTAATGCTTTAATACAATGAATTCAACTTTGTAAGTAAAAACGAAAGCCTAATATAATCGGGAACTGGGAATCGGGAATCGGGAACCGGGAACTAGTTCCTTGTTCCTTATTTGAAAAAAAAATCAACACATTGATCTGAAAGAACTGCAAAAGAGTACCAAGGAAACAGTTCGAAAGCACAATGTAATCGGGAACTGGACATCGGGAATAGGAAACCGGGAACCGGGAACTAGTTCCTTATTCCTTATTTGGAAAAAAACACATCGATCTGAAAGAACTGCAAAAGAGGAACAAGGAAACAGTTCCTTATGAACAATACTGATTATTATTTAGTTGGCGCAGCGATATGTATTCTGACATATAACATGTTGTATAAGGCATTAAATGATGTTGCAATCGGGTATATGTGAAAACTCATTTGTTCTTATAAATGCTTCTTTGTAACTAAAAGAAAATACAAATTCTAATCGGGAACTGTGAATCGGGAACCGGGAACTAGTTGCCTGTTCCTGATTTGTATATCCATCACCATTGTTTGAAAACGGCCAATCGGCAACAAGGAACCAGTTCCCGGTTCCTTATTGAACATAAAGCGGTTTAAATGATGTTGCATGAATAATTGTTTTTTGACATATTACATATTATTTTGCATAAGATAATTTTGCCACAGACTAAATGTGATGCTTTTATTACAATTAATTCAATTTTGTAAGTAAGAAATGAAAGTACAAAATAATCGGGAACTGGGAATAGGGAACCGGGATCTAGTTCCTTGTTCCTTATTTGGAGAGAAATCATCAATATGAGAGAACTGCAAGAAGGCAACAAGGAAACAATTTCCGGTTGCTTATGAACAATACTAATTATTTAATATTTGGCATATTAATATTTGTTCTGACATATAATATGTTGTATGGCGTATAATGGTGTTGCAATCGAGTAAATGTGAAAAGTCATTTCTTATCAATGCTTTTTTTGTAACTAAGAAAAAAATCTAATCGGGAACTGAGAATCGGGAACCGGGAACTAGTTCTTGTTCCTTATTTGTATATCCATCATCATTGTTTAAAAACGACAAATCGGCAACTAGGAACCAGTTCCCGGTTTCTTTATTGAACAAAAAGCGGTTTAAACCAAGTTGCATAAATAATCTATTTTTGAAATAACGCATGATATCAGGCATTAGATGATGTTTCTACCAAGTAAATGTAATGCTTTAATACAATGAATTCAACTTTGTAAGTAAAAAACGAAAGCCTGATATAATCGGGAACTGGGAATCGGGAACCGGGAACTAGTTCCTTGTTCCTTATTTGGAAAAAAAACACATAGATCTAAAGGAACTGCAAAAGAGAAACAAGGAAACAGTTCTTTATGAACAATACTGATTATTATATAGTTGGCGCAGCGAGAAATCGGGAACCGGGAACCAGGAACCGGTAACTTGGAACCGGGAATTAGAAACCGGGAACCGGGAATCTGGAATCGGGAATCAGGAACAGGGAACCAAGAACCGGGAACCAGGAACTTGGAACCGGGAATTAGAAACCGGGAACCGGGAACTTGGAACCGGGAATTAGAAACCGGGAACCGGGAACCTGGAATCAGGAAGCGGAACCAGGAACCCGGGAACCGGGAATCCGGAACCGGGAACCAGGAACCGGGAACCGGGAACCAGGAACCGGGAACCGGGAACCGGGAACCGGGAACTGGGAACCAGGAACCGGGAACCGGGAACGTACTTAACGGTCATAGATATTTTCCTTATCATATCCCATACTTTATTAATTGGTCTTTTATGATTTACTTTTGATACATATGTTTTCCATGATTTTCGCTTGGAGGCCTTTATTGTACGTCGGGCTTTGGCTCTATGAATTTTAACATCATTTAAATTTTCTTTCGTTGGATATTTGCAGAACTTTGATAAAGCATGTTTTCGTTTCCTAATAGCTTCTTTACAATTCTCATTGTACCATGGATTGCTTTTCTTTGGGTTTGTCGAGGTTTTTGGTATGCATTTCTTAGATATGTCCATGAGTGAAGAAGTAAAATCAGCGACTAGATCTGTAGAATTATCAAAATTTTCTATGTTCAGAGACCGTTCACACAATGAATAAAACTGTTCCCAGTTTGCTTTGTTTAACTTCCACTTTGGATTATGATCTTCAACTGAAGGATTAATACTTTCAATAATAATAGGGAAATGGTCACTTCCATGCTGATCTTCGCAAACAGACCAATCAAAATTAAGCAGAAGAGATGGGTGACAGAAAGAAAGATCTAAAGATGAAAAGTTACCAGTTGCAGGATGAAGATAAGTGTGGGACTTATCATTCATCAGACAAATATCATTTTTTGTCAGAAAATCCTCAATGATTTCGCCTCGAACGTTATTTCTCTTACATCCCCAAAGCAGATTATGACTATTAAAGTCGCCTACTAATAAATAAGGTGAAGGAAGTTGTTTAAGTAAAGAATCTAAATGGTGAGACTGTAGAGGATAATTTGGAGGTATATAAACAGAGCAAATAGTTATTTCTTTATCTAAAGAAACAGAAACTGCAACAGCTTGCAAATCTGTGGAAAGTTTTATTTCACGTTGTGGACAGGAAGAACTGACTAATATAGAACTGCCACCAGAGGGTTTGTGGCCATCTTTATAAATATAATTGTAAGAATTAAACCCTTTTAAGACTATATTATCATCTGGTTTTAAGAAAGTTTCCTGGAGACAAAATACTGTTGGTCTTAATAATGATAACAGTAATAAAATTTCATTGTAATTTGGTTTTAGACCTCGACAATTCCATTGTATAATTCTATTTTTAAAATCCATTATTTATTATAAACTGGAGAGATGTATAAAAGACTGGAAACTATGGAGGGAGAATGGGGGACCATGATGCACTACTTTCAGTACGAGGGTGATCATGGGTATCAACGTACTCCATGTCACTCTCATCGCTTAAAGTTTCAAATTTATTTTGTAGTTTTAGTTCAGCTTTTTGTAACCTGTCTGATGTATTTGATTTCTTGGACTTTTCTTTTGAAGTTGTTTTATTTTTGTTCGGCGATGCTGCTTTATTATTCATCTGCCGTTCTCTCTGTTGTTCTTTCTGCTAGTCCTTACGCATCATCTCAAGGGTGGCGGGTTTCAGGACTGGCTTTTCCTTTGAAGTCTGCCCACCCTGACCGTGAGACGATGGTTTTGCATTTTCAGCTACTGTAGCTTTTTCTGTTTGTGTTGTTGACGTCGAAGATTTGTTTTGTGATTCTGATTGTTGTTTAATACTACTATCTTCTGGATAGAGTATAGTAACTGGGTCTGTTTGTGTTGTGGCATCTGTGAGTAAAACTTGTTGAACTGGTGGTTTGATAATACTGGCATAACTAGACCCAGGAATGGGAACTGGTGACTCTACTGCTTTCCGCGCCTCAGGAAAAGAGATGTTGCGTGTAAATTTCACTCTTAGTATTTCCTTTTCTTTGTGCCAAATCTTGCACTCCTTTGAGTTAGCGTCGTGGCCTTCTCCGCAATTTGCACACTTCGTTGGGTTTTTACACAAACTTGCATGATGTATAGCTGGTTCGCCACATTTGGTACATATAGGGTCGTTTTTGCACTTATCCTCATGGTGACCATATTGTTGGCAATTGAAACAACGAAGTGGATTCGGAATGTATATCTCAACATTAACCCGAAGGAATGCAATTTTGATCGTTGGAGGCAATACTGGCGTATTGAAAGTAAAGACAAATGTATTTGTGTCTTTTAGTTGGCCATCTCTTCTCACTCTGAAACGTTTCACTGCTGTCACACCTTGAGATTTCATCTCATCCAAGATTTCTTGCTCACTACAACCCCTCGAGTCAGGGCAACGGATTACCCCCCTTGAAGAGTTCAGTGAGCTGTGTGGATGGACGCGAACCTTCAAGTTGTGAAAAGTTTGTGTACGAAGGAGGTTTTCTGCATGTGCCTTCCTTGACACTTCAACTAATAACTGGTTAGACCTTGTTAGTTTTTTAATACTTTTAGGTTCTCCAGCTATGCCTTGTAGAACTTTTTGAATTACAAACGGAGACAAGGATGTTATGCTTGTGTTCTCTTCAGCAGTTTCAATGATGATAAAGCGCGGAAAGACTTGGGGTAAAGGGTGATGATCTTGTTCAAAGTCTGACAACTCAGCTTCTGACGAAGACAGTGATGACTGATTTGATTTTTTTCTCTTGTTGAGCCCCATAATTGAAAGAAAATAAATTCATCTTCCGTGTTCTCCGCCCGCCACGGAGCCCTACAAGGGAACACTTTATCGGAGTGGATCTCCTACTCACAAGTGTTAGAGATACACAGAAGATATACTCATACAACTAAAATGCTGCACGATTGACCCATTGAGCCGCCGCTTACCAGGAATGGAAAGGTTGTTAAATAAAGATAAATGGGCAAATGGTGAGTATCAGCATGATACAAAAGACAAGGAAGAGAAAGCAAAAGTTGTTCCTAGAGCTAGGCACGACCAGCCGATTGACTGTGCCGGATCCGCACAGCCACCCGTCTACACCGAAATCCAGGCCAAAGAGGTGTGTTGAAACATCTGGAGAGCCCTGGGATGTTCCTCAACCTCCAGGATCCCTTCATCCGGCTTACGGGACGCCACCCACGGCAAACAGGTGGTACCTCCACTTAGCTCTTCGCAGAGGGGACACAGAGACGTCCCCTGTGAGAATTGAGCCCCGGGGCCACGACAAGGCGGGAAGAGTTCCCGGGGTTTAAAAATGTGTTATTAGAAGTTGTTGCCATGGCAACAACAAATATACCACACTTATATTATTACTTTTTTTCGGTAATTATTACAGTCATACATCCTATAATAATTTCAACATTTATCTTTTATATGCTACAAAAGTTTTTATATTTGATTTACAATGGTGTTACTTTGACTATTTCTGTGTGTATTTTAGTTGTAAAAGGCTGAGTTATTGCCCTTTAGTACTCAGTAGTCTGACGTCATCATTGTCAAATATGCACGAGCATAAACACTAATTAATATTGTCATAGTTTAACTTTATAAATACTCGATGCGTAGCCCAGAGGAAAAAAAAACGCTAATAAATTCTTCCCCACTCCCTTTTTTACCCAAATTTCCTGCTTGCTACCACACATTACAAATGACAGATTTTCTCAGAAAAAAGCATCAGTACAGGAATAAAAATTATACTTCTTTTAATTAGAGTTACCTAACTAATTTTTTATGACAACAAAATTCATTTCTGACATGGGGCCAAAATCGGCCCTTATTGCACCTCGTCCTTTGGTTTGGAGTGATCTGGTTTGGGTGGTTTGGGGTGTTTTTATGGTCGGCTTGGGGTGTTTTGGGGTAATTCGATGGACCGCTAAATCATACGTGTGACACACCTCATTATGCTTCATCTTTCTGTTATCGCTATTTTGAGACACAATTTGGCCTCTGACCCAATTTTGACCTTGACCTTGGGCGTAGGGACCTAAGTTTAGTGCACAACACACCTTCACATTATCCTTTATCTATCTGTAAAGTTTCATCAAATTTGCTTCAGTAGTTTGTAAGTTAGCGCTGAGACTCGATTTTAAGACACGATTTGACATCTGTCCCTATTGTGACCTTGAATTTGGGCATAAGGCCTAAGTCTTGTGCGCGACACACCTCCACATTATCCTTTATCTATCTGTGATGTTTCATCAAATTTGCTCCAGTAGTTTAAAAGTTATAGCTGAGGCACGATTTGTAACGGACGGACGGACGAAAAGACAGACGGACTGACGATTTTAATATGTCACCCGATACAGCAAATCACACATCAATTTCAGAGTTAGACTGAAGCAAAGTGCACTGCTTGAAGCATTTCTCATTAGCTCCAAAAAACGAAAGGGATACCAATATTGATCGACAACTAATAGGATACGCTTTTATGATAAAGCAGGTAACATTACTTATACAACTTCTTTAAAACATTGATACATGTGACATTAAAAGTACCGACATGCACTCCTCACATGGAATGGCTAAAGTAAACCAAACTAACTTGGACATTCACAACACCTTCTTAATTTCAGGTGCTTGCTACCACAAGAGTGATGCCCTCTGCTGAAGATCCAGCAGCGTCAGCAACATCAGTAACCATGGTTGTACCAGGGGACCAGGGGGCTTAGCTGAAGCTGATCTGCAGCTACCAGGGGATGGCTTCAGAATTACTAGAGTGACTGAGGTGCCCGTAGATGCAGCAGTGGTCCTGCCATCCAGCAATCCAGATCCATCTACAGACACTCTGACAGAGGTAGCTGTAGATACCAGCCAACATCCAGTAGGGACAGCTCTACAAGCAGCAACAACACCAGCCAGGGCACCATCGCCTCAACACGACATATCACCAGCCAGGGCACCATCGCCTCGACCCGGCTAACACCAGCCAGGGCACCATCGCCTAAACCCGACATATCACCAGCCAGGGCATCATCACCTCTCACTATCGCCTCGACCCGACATAACAACAGCAAAGGGCAACATCGCCTAAACCCGACATATCACCAGCCAGGGCATCATCACCTCTACCAGATCTGTCAGCAGCCAGGGTGCCACCACTACCAAACCTAACCTGTCCAGCTACAAAGGCCTGTACTTACTCCATTACTTGTAAGAGAAACGCCAGAATCAGTACAGTCACCAACAGAGACACATGAGACTGCAGCAGATTCTCTCGACCTGCATCTTGATACAACAGATGAGACAGATTATAACAATGTAATGGAAGGTATGTAATGGGGTTCTTGAGACCTTTTATCTGGTTAAACAGTTATATATACTTAAACGCAAAAGTTTTGCAACTTATTACATCCACTTTTTTCTCTCCTTTAACATGGTCCATATGAGGACATTTTCTTAATCATATCAAGATGTTCCTGCACAATGAGCAATGATTTATCGCAAATTGAATTTCATCTACTTTTCATTTTGACGTTATAATGACGCTAGTTTGTTCTAACGATTTTCATCTAACATATGGATGTTTTATTCGATTTGAAAACAAACAGTCTGATCGGATAGCCAGATGACGTAAATGAAAGACAAAAATTCCGCGGAATGCTATGTCGCACCTGCCTTATGCTTTCTCAGTAGTACATACCATGGTTAGAGGAAAGTGTACACTAGGTCTGATGAATTTATGTAGAAATTTGAGCAAATTGGACTTACAAACTAGATGCAGTTCTATATATAAAGCTCTACAGTCAACAGAGTTAAAAATATATATTAAAGGTATAAAACAGTCAAACAATCGAGGACACCAGCTTAAGAAAACATTTTATGCCATGTCTGATGATTGTAGGTGGTATAGTTAGTGAGAAACGGACTTGAATGCTCTTGTCCATATAATCATGGCATAAAATTTATAAGGTCAATAGAGCATGATATTGGTCAAGGGTACAAATAATAGCAGCATCCCAGGACAATCTTCAAGCCAGGTTTGATGATTACACCCATTGTATTTAAAGAGAGATGGACTCAAACCCTAAGGTCAACACAATTTTCGATGCGAAATTTTACAATATCAGGCACGTATAATATATATCAAGGGCTGAAACATGTGCATTAATCCTTGAGTTCATTCTAAGATGAAACTTTATACCAGTTTTGATGATTCTAGCTCTCATAGATTGTCAGAGAGAAATGGACTTCAATGATAGGGTCAATTTAATTTTGTAAGTAAAATCTTACAAAGTCAGCAGAGCAAGAAATATGGGTCAAAATAAGTGCATCAATCCTCTAGATCCACCTAAATAGAAACTTTATACCAGGTTTGATGAACGTAGGTATCATAGATTGAGAGAAACGGACCAGTATGCTAGGGTTGACGTAATTTTTTGACGTAAAATTTTACTAAGTCAGCAGAGCATAAAATATAGGTCAAAGGTCAAAATAAAGGAACACACCTCTGGACCATCCTAAGAAAAAAAACTTTATACCAGGTTTGAAGATTGCAGGTATCATAGATGGAGAGAAATGGACTTTAAACACTAGGGTTGACGTAATTTTTGGCATAGAATTTTATGAAGTCATCAGAGCATGAAAAATAGGTCAAAGGTCAAATAAGTGCATGGCTTCTTGAGACCATTCTAAGAAGAAACTTTATACCAGGTTTGATGAATGTAGGTATCATAGATCGAGAATATTGGACCCGAACGCTAGGGTCGACGTAATTGTGGATGGACGAACGGCACAGAATTTTACAAAGTCATTAGAGCACGAAAAATAGGTCAAAGGTCAAAATAAGTTCAAGGTTCCTCGAGATCATTCTAAGTAGAAACTTTATACCAGGTTTGATGAATGTAGGTATCATAGATTGAAAATAATGGCCCGAACGCTAGGGTCGACGTAATTGTGGACGGACGGACGGACTGACTGACGGACGGATGGACTGACGGAAAAGTGAACTCCTATATCGCACTTGCTAAAGCAGGTGCGACAAAAATCACTTAAAATTTTGGAAATAATCGTTTATCAACGTTCGAACGCTAAATTTACCGTTCGAACGCTAAATTTGCCGTCGAAAGGCAAAAAATAGCATTCAAACGGTAAAAAATAACGTTCGATTGGTAAAAAAATAGAGTTCGAACGGTACCGTCGCTTTTGACCCATTTTATACACCATACGAAGTTCCTTCGGGGGCATAACAAATAACATTGATTTAAAGATTACAGAAATGATTAAACTACTGAGGACCTCCACATTCTGTCTACATAGTCTAAGATAAATCCTTTGTTACCTTTCGGTGCCATATCATTACATATGCCTGAAGAGTATGAGTGAGCACTGCTTGGCCAAAAGTGGGTAGGGAAGTGATTGGCAAGCACTGAAATAGACATAAAAATTTGGCCTTTCAAAGCACTACTGTTCCAAGTCTCAGTGCTAGTAGTAAAATTTCGTTCAACATGGTAGTAATTACAGCTATCATTTGATTTGCAAGTTATTTTTAGGGCATGAATCGACCAAGTCAATTACCATCTCTAAATCAGTGATTTAAGATTGTTTTTGGTAAGATACAACTCATATTATTTAACATAATATTAAATAAGTTGAATTATGCTGTATTTGCCGATCGAAGGAGGCTAAGGTAGTGATTATCATTTCTACCCCGACTGATATAAGGTATGTAAAAGTAATTGAGTTATTGTACTTCCTCTGAAAGAATGCCGGTGGACCTACATACTGTTCATTAAAGGTATTTTGGCAGTCAGATCACGGATTACACTATATGTTGATTCAAAAAATATTTATCATATGATGTTGAGGTTTTATTCCATCTCAACCAGTCCCAAAAATCTAGATCCAGATTTTCGGGAGTGTGTTTGGAAGAGATAACCCCGTGTAATATTCAAATTACACAAGACTGATTTACATATTTGGAGTGCTGGGCTGTGTAGCGCAGTTGGTAGCGCGTCTGACTCGAGAGCCAGAGGTCCCGGGTTCGATACCCGGTCCCACCACATACTTTCGTTTCTCCTTCTGCTGACCCAATAAGGGCAGTTGTCAGTTACTGGCGAAAGTATGTGCACTTAGTACTGGTTAATTGCAGTGTTAGAAATAAGGCCCAGACAGCAGCTTGCCCAGGGGGCTACCTGAAATGAACTTCAACTTGCCCTCCAAGATTTCAACTTGCCCCCCCCCCCCCCATTTCATCGCATTTAAATCCTTTACATGTCCCCCCCCCCCCCCCCCCCACACACACACACTCGTATTTCATCGCAATGAAACCCCTTGTCATTTTCTGTGGAAGTCACATTAGTCAACATAGACCAAAATGCTGTCCCTTTCTAAGACCTAAGACACTAACCATGAATTCATGAACTTCAGAGGTTCAGAGATACCTGACCAACAGTTTTGATCACAGCTGCCTAATCATTTTTATTTTTCTCCTTCAAAACACTATATTGGTGGGTTTCAAACTTCTCATGCAAAACGTCAAAAAAAAAGAAATGTTACAGTGTGTAACAAATGCCCCCGAAAGCCCCTAACACCTGGTATTTGACCCCTGACCTTTGACTGTGAACCTTGGTCATGGGAACCTAAATTTTGTTCATGACACAACTTATCACTTTGATTTACCTTTCTGGAAAATTTGATTAAATTCGCTTCAGCACTTTTTGAGATATCTTGGACACAAGATTTGTAAGAGACAAACTTATGACCTTTGACTGTGACCTTAACCTTGGCCGTGTGAACCTAAATTTTGTGCATGACATAACTTCTCATTTTGGTTTACCTTTCTGTAAAATTTGATTCAATTCGCTTGAGCAGTTTTTGAGATATCTTGGATACAAGATGTGAGGGAGACAAATTTATGACCTTTGATTGTGACCTTGACCTTGGTCATGGGAACCTAAATTTTGTGTGTGACACACCTTCTCATTTTTGTCTACCTTTCTGTGAAATCTGAATGAATTCACTTCAGGGGTTTTCGAGTTATTGCGGACACACGATTTGTAAGGGTCAAATCTATGACCTTTGATTGTGACCTTGACCTTGGTCGTGGGAACCTAAATTTTGTGCACGACACACCTTCTCATTATGGTTTACCTTTCTGTGAAATTTGATTCAATTCACTTCAGGGGTATTTGAGTTATGGCGGACACACAATTTGTAAGGGTCGAACCTATGACCTTTGATTGTGACCTTGACCTTGGTCATGGGAGCCTAAATTTTGTGCGCGACACACCTTCCGAATTTGGTTTACCTTTCTGTGAAGTTTGATTAAATTCCTTTAGGGCGTTTTCGAGTTATGGCTGACACACGATTTGTAACGGACGGACGGACAGACGGACAGACGGTGCGATTTTAATATGCCACCGAAGTTCCTTCGGGGGCATAAAAAGAAGACATGAAACAAAGTTATTTTCCAGAATTTATCTCCCAGAATTCAGGTTGTCCAGGGGGACAATCTTCCAAGACTATCAGTTTGCTCCCAGCAAATTAAGCCGTGGCAGGCAAGTGGGCAATTGCTGATTTCTAACACTGTTTAAACTGCTTAGGAGATCTAAACGTGCCCAGGAATAGTGTGGCTAGGTTGACTGACTGTCCAGACATCGCCATAGCTGTTTACAATGGGCGTAAAACAACACAACGACAACATATTCGGAGTACTTTTTGGAGAGAAGAAAATCTGTCTTATAGCCAAATAAATAGGGTATTTAAATATGTCCTTCACTAAGTTCAGCTAAGAACAGGGCGAAGTTTGATTATGGTAGGAGACATGTCTCCCCAGTCTCCCTCTAGTTTTATCCCTGCGTTATAAGCACTACATAAATATGCCTCCAACTTCAAAGAAGTTATGGTAGCATATCTTTTCTTCTTGGGTTGTCCGTCTGTCAGTGTAAAACATGAGTGTATGCTTCCGTTTGTCATGCTTTTTATTCTTAATGCATACCTTATCTTTACAACGGTGCATAGTCAGGTCAAGGGAGCTATGCGGTCTGGTGACAGCTTTAGCATAGACCATTTTCTTCAGTGACATGTCCAGGGTTTTCCCCGGACTCTCACTTCAGCACATTCTGACCCCCAAAACCGTGTCTGGGACCCTCAAATCTTTGTAGCAGGTGTCCCGAGGGAAGCAATAATCACCAAACTAAAACAAGAGCTGTCGCCTGACAGCATAGCTCGCCTGAATTGGTGCTTGCCCATCACACAGCCACTATGGTGGTGTGGACTACTAAGCATAAAATCTCAGAAATGTCTTAAAATAAAATTAAAAGATAAAAAAAAAATGAAATGAAATTTCAAAGTCCATGAGCATGAGGTAAAAAAAAAAACTGAGAGGTAGGGGGAAGGTGTGTTGTGTGTGTGTGTGTGGGGGGGGGGGGGGGGGGGGGCACTGTGAAATTATGTCTGCATAAATAAAACTTTAACCAAAATCTTTAAGTGAAACTTCTTAATAGATGACCTTCACTTCAAGGTCAACCAGTGGGGTAAGTATAAGGTGTTTTGTGAAAACTCAAAAAAGTGTCTAACATCAGTTCAAGTATAAACTAAATCTCTGCAAAGCATTATGAATCAGTATGCAATTACAAAACTTTAATAAAGACCAAAATTTCCCAAGTCCCTGACCTTGACATCAAGGTCACTGACCGGGTTGGGGTAGTACTCTGTAGATCTAACTACAGTGCAAATATAAAAAGAATTCATCAATGGGTTCAGGAGATAGGTGTCCTTAAAAAACTTTAACCAAAACATCCAATCAATAAAAAGACAATTTTTTAAGTCCATGACCTTGATATCAAGGTCACTGAGGGGTGGTGGGTGGGATAGTACCTTTAAAAACTTTAGACCAATATCTAACTCCAGTGCAAGTATCAAAGAAATCCATCTATGGTTTAAGGAGATATTGGGATTTATAAAACTTTAACCAAACCATCCAGTCAAAAAAACTCCCAATTTTCTAAGTCCATGACCTTGACATCAAGGTCACTGAGTGGGTGGGGGTGGTACCCTGTGAAACTTTAGACCAATATCTAACTACAGTGCAAGTATCAAAAGAGTCCATCCATGGGTTAAGGAGATATAGGTCTTTTAAAACCTTTAACCAAAACATCCAATCTGTACGCCGATGCGGACGCGGACACCGACGCCGTGGTGACAACAATAGCTCTTCCTGAACTTTCGTTCAGGCGAGCTAAAAAGAATTCATCTATGGGTTCAGGAGATATGTGTCTTTAAAAAACTTTAACCAAAACATCCAATTAATAAAAAGACAATATTCTAAGTCCATGACCTTGACATCAAGGTCACAGAGGGGGGGTGGGGGTAGTACCTTCAAACACTTTAGACCAATATCTAACTTAAGTGCAAGTATCAAAGGAATCCATCCATGGGTTAAGGAGATATTGGGCTTTATAAAACTTTAACCAAAACATCCAGTCAAAAAAACTCTCAATTTTCTAAGTCCATGACCTTGACATCAAGGTCACGGAGTGGGGTGGGGGTGGTGCCCTGTTAAACCTTAGACCAATATCGAACTACAGTGCAAGTATAAAAAGAATCCATCCATGGGTTAAGGAGACATAGGTCTTTAAAAAACTTTAACCAAAACATCCAATCCGAACGCCGACGCTGACGCGGACGCGGACGCCGTGGTGACAACAATTGCTCTTCCTGAACTTTCGTTCAGGCGAGCTAATGAACCCTTTTCATTTCTGGCATTTGGAACTAAGTTAACTTGTATCTTAACGCCAAGTATTACTGCTTTCAATTGGGCAGTATTTAGCCCCTTTAAGGGGTATGGATACATCTGGAAAATTTCTGCCATTTTTACAAGGGAAACAAATTTTATGAATTCCTGTTTGCTTTCCTGTACACTGAATGCCTTCAAAAATGAGGTCTACTATTAAAGGAAAGAATTTGCTCTCCGAGGGAGGGAACAAATTCTTTCCTTTAAAAGTAGACCTTTCTGATTCGGGAGACAAAACAAAAATGAAAGTAACCTACCCTGAAGGTGTTCCCATTCAGCTTAAAGGAAATAAAGACCCGTGTATCTTATTCGAGGACCCCCAAATCACCAATCATGCAGTACCTGGGACCCTCTGTTTCAAACCTTGAGGGAAAACCTTGCCTGTCCCTTTGAAGGTCAGGCATATGGTTGGCAAAGAGTGCTTTAGAAACAATTTTTTGCCTTCACCATCAGAGATTACGCTATGGTAGAACCCGAATAACAGGGGAATATGAAATAGAAGGACAAGAACTGGCTGTGCTTGCAGTGGATGCAGAATGGGGATTTCTTTTTTTGGTCTCCTCATCCCTCAATCTATCCCTGTTTGTCTTTATTCAAGGGAGTTAATGCCATAATTACTTCTGCCAGTTTGCAAGATGTTGGGATATTTTGTAACTTTATCATTGTTTTGTCAGGATATGAAACAAGGATTTTTTGTCTTATACTGTAACATATAATTACAATATAAGTTTTACTGTAGTAATATGCATAAGCATTCCCCATCTATTTATTTTTAAATTTTTAATGAATTTTGTCATGGAATTCCGTAGACGTAAGGAACCTCTCCCCCCCCCCCCTAAAAAAACCCAAAAAAACAAAAACAGGAACACACAAGAAGCAGGGCATTATGATACATATGTCACAGTTTATGGATGTACTTAATACAGGTATTGGTACAGATTTCTACACTGTGTATATTTTTCAGACTCTAGTGACTCTGAGATATCTGTCAAAGGGAAATTTCTACTCTAGAGCTGGAGATTTGCATGGGGTTTCAAGAAGTTCAGTGTCTCGGGCTGTATCCAGTGTCATTGCTTCCCTCAACAGGCATCTGGACAACATAAACTTTCCATAGACTGATGATGAGACAGCAAGTGTGAAGAAGAAATTTTTCAATATTGAAAGTAGAAATTCATATTTATTTATTGCTAAATTTGCTTTGGAGTCCATTCAATAAACCACAAACCACTTCACGTAGGACAGAAACTAAAACGGTCTGAAACAGAAATTAAATCTAGTAAATCCTCATAATCAAGGTTCCCACGGTCAGGGAAAATATAGGGGAAATTGTTTTTGAAGGTCAGGGAAAAGTCATGGAATTTTGTAGTTGGTCAGTGAAAATTAAATATGGAGCAAAAGTCAGGGAAAAGTCAGTGATTTTGTATAACATGTTGAGGTCTGATTAATGATTTGTTTTCAAAGAAAACTATAGAAAGAATAGAAGGTCACTGCCAGGGGTTAGAGGTCAAAGTGGGTCTCGTCTATAACTTTAAAATTACTGAAGTGAATTTCTTCAAACTAAAGCATAATGAGAAGGTCTGTCACATATAATATTTATGTTCCAAATCTTAAGGTCGCAATCTGGGATCAGATGTCAGAAGAAAATTGCAAAATCGATTTTCATTAAACTTCACAGAAAAATGAAGCTTTATGAGAAGGTATGTCACACTGTCAAGGTCAAACGCAGAGGTCAATGGTCAGTCGAAGGGACCTTCGGGGGCATTTGTTACATACTGTAACATTCACATTTCTAAATACAGTATATTGCCAAATGGTAGCCGGAAATAGTTTTCGTATACTCAGTACACCCAGTTAGTCATGTTGGTTGGTTGGTTGTTTTGGGTTTAACGGTCCTTTGAGACAGTATTTCAGTCTATATATCGGGCCGCCTCCCAAAGAGATGGAGACAGAAGAAAGAAATGATAGACGAGAGAAAAATGTCAAAACAATCCCCATCCGCACCTACTGCAAGCACAGTAGGCCCTTGCCCTAATATTATCCAAATCAGTAGGACGCTCCGACACTGGAAGTTATATCCAGCACCATCGCACCACCCAACCAGCCCCAAGTTAGTCATGCATATGTTGGACAAAAACGTCATTTTGGTTTGGGAAAAACGGACTTTGGTAAGGGAAAAATCATAGAAATTTGTTTTTAAAGCTTTGTGTGAACCCCGGTTATCTGCCACTAGAACTTATTGAGGTTCTGGAAGACTCGGTGTTTAAACAAAAAGAAAATGGGGGAGTGTTCTAGCATAGTGAGAGAAAAAATGAACAGGAACAGATTTGCAGAGCAATTTTTAGCTCATAAAAGTTAATCGGCTGTTGTTCATTAATTTCTTTTTAACATCCAAAAGATCTTTTAACTAGAGCAAGTGAGCAGGGGCTCACGTATACCCCCGACCAGTGCCACCGCCTAATGAAAGCATCCTTTACCACAAAACTGCAATTTTGTTGTCATACATGTACATAATTCAAAGTTCGTGACCTTGACCTTATGTCAGCAGCAGCACCTAAATGTGTAAACTAGTGTAATATAGTCATGTATTATTAAGCTCCATTCAAGTATATTTATAGAGCTATAATCCAGAACTATAAAACAAATGGCTAATGCCTAGTTATTGACCCCAGGCCCCACCCATGAGCCTAACCCTGCAGCTTCAGATCCAAAGTAATGCTATAGATATATCACAAACCAAATATGGAAGAAATCTTCAATGCAGTTACAGAGATATGAGGAATCAAAAAGGTATAACGCAAAACTTTGACATAATGTAAATGCCTAAGTCCTAATAACTGACCCTTGGCCCCAACCTGGGGCCCGACCAAGGGGCTTAGACATTTAACATCAAAGGCAATGCTATAGAGATATCATAAACCAAATATGGAAAGAATCTGACAAGTAGTAACAGAGATATGAGCAATCAAAAAAGGTTTAACGCAAAACTTTGACGTAAAGTTGACGAACGGACGGACGAACGAACAAACGAACGAACGGACGAACGGACGGAATGACAAAAACTATATACCCCCTGACATACTTCGTATGTCGGGGGTATAATAAAAGAAGAATATAAACCTAACGGAACCTTTAACGCAAATGTTTAAGTCTGTGGCCTTGACTTAAACATTTGCGTTCCTAGCATCAGGGGTTCTTGAGATATTTTGTTCACAAGGTTCCATAGGCTTACAATGCACTAAGTCCAAAAAGGGGCATAAGTCGGTCAAAAATTCACCAATATTTTTCAAAAGTTAATCAGGTCATCTACACCTTAAGCAGTGTAATCCTGCAAAAAAACATGATCCTAGCATCAGGGGTTCTTGAGATATTTTGTTCACAAGGTTCCATAGGCTTACAATGCACTTAGTCGAAAAAGGGGCATAACTCGGCCAAAAATTCACGAATTTAAGTTAATCTGGTCATCTACACCTTGGGCAATATTATACTGCAAAAAATCATGATCCTAGCATCAGGGGTTCTTGAGATATTTTGTTCACAAGGTTCCATAGACTAAGTCCAAAATGGGGCATAACTCTGGAAATACCTGACCGATGGGAAACAGAAAAAATACGGGTCCACTTATTTTCATGTACATGCCACATATAAAATTTCAAGATCCTAGCATAAGCCGTTCCTGAGTTTCCTAGCTGCCAAAAAGCGTTACGGACAGACGGACGGACGGACAGGCCCAAACCAATATGCCCCCTCAACTTCTCCGAAGTTGGGGGCATAAATAGAGCAATGAGCCATAATACATATAGCTGCTAGAAGACTTCTTAAGGAACATTTCTATAAAAGTTTTGTCAAAATATCTGCAATGGCTTGGTAGTAAATGCCATTTTTAAATTTTCCCCATTATAAGTCTATGGGAACTCTAAGTTGCCATAGCAACCAAACAGAACAGCCCCCTTTCATAAAAACATTAACTTTTAATCCCCCAGCCCAGGGATGCTACAGATTAAATTTGGACCCAATCGGCCTAGTGGCTTCAGAGGAGATGTTGTTTGAAAGTGTTGACATACGACGACGACGACGGACAACTGCCTATCCTATAAGCTCCCCCGGAGCCTTCGGCTCTTGTGAGCTAAAAATCAACACATACAATAATTAGTTGGTTGTGTTGAGTTTAACGGCTTTTTGAGACAGTACTTCAGTCTATATCGAGCTGTCTCCCAGAGAGCGGGAGAAAGAAAAGAGATGATAGCCGAGAGAAAACATGTTCACTGAAATCTAACCCGAAAGTGCAATAAATGTATGGATGACTGGTGGTTTTACGTCTTCTTCAACAGTTTTCAGTCATATCACGACGATTGAAAGAGATAATGAAAGGCTGTGTGCTATGGAGCCCCGTTTACGGAAAGGCTGTGTGCTATGGAGCCCCGTTTACGGAAAGGCTGTGTGCGATGGAGCCCCGTTTAGGGTAGGAAAGATTCTCGCCTGAAGGTGGGCCCAAAGCCGGGTCCGCTAGATCAGTAGGCCGAACCTGCAATGCATTGATCAAAAGTTTTTAGAGCCAGACCATACGCAGATGGAATGCGATTCTATGCATGCAGCAATTGAAAATGCAAAACGCAAAACGTCAGTTTATATTCCAAGTCAGTGGGATACAATTGTACGGATTACATGTTGGTTGGTTGGTTGATTTGATGCTTAACGTCCACGGTAAACAACTAAGGTCATGTCGGGACGGTCAATTAACCTAACCACACTATTCCTGGGCAGGCTTAGACCTCCTAAGCGCTTAACCAGTACTAAGTGCATATACTTTCGCCAGTAACTGACAACTGCCCTTCTTGAATCAGCGGAAGGAGAAACGAAAGTATGTGGCCAGACCGGGATTCGAACCCAGGACCTCTGACTTACGAGTCAGGTGCCCTACCGATTGCGCTACCCGGCCCGGCTGTACGGATTATAAGGCAGAAGATGCTGTATACCGTTGTTCCAGTTAAGCAATGGGATATTGTTGATTATAAAGCGATTGCAAAAAAGACCTGAAAAAAATATAGCAGTTGACATAAATGGGCAGCTAGTTCAATAGAGAAAGGTGAAGCATTTCAGGTTCACAAAGGAAGATCCCAAGATTTATTTTAGATACCGCTTTGTAGATGATGAGTTTTCCATCATCCAAGTAAGAGCTTCCAGGCATGGAAGACCTGGGGATGATGCTACCACGGAAATACACCAACAGACTGCCTATCACTGGAGTAAAGAAGGCAGATTTAATTTTCTTATGCGTATCTAGTGTCATTCCAGAAGACTGCAATGGTTCTAACTTGGACCTCCATCGAGTGGAACTGCAAAGGATAAACTTCCTGAGCCCGATCAAGAGGAAGAAGACTTTGATTAGTCAAGATGGGCTATACTAACTTACAGATTAAGAATGCAACTTTATTTCTTTTTTGGCTAAGCTTTACATGAACTGCTGTCACAAATTGAAAAAGTAGCGTTGTATATGGCAGAAATGAATATTCATATAGAATTATCACATATGTTTTAAATACTAGTGCAGGTTTTTGAAAAAGAATTTACCTCGTCAAAGTTTCTTCAACTGATAGAGTAAGGCCGCGTTTACACGAGCAAAGTTTCTATGACAACGTAGGTTTGCCACAGAAAAAATGCTCTTGTAAATGCCAAAATATGACAATGTTTCTTTAACAAATATATATGGTAAAGTTACTTCGATAAATTAAAATTGTCCGTGTAAACGGAGAACTTTGCTATAAGCGTGGAAAATGTGACAAATATTTTGTTTCATTGCTGCAGGTCACTTTGACGAATAACATTTGGTAGTGTAAACGCTGCAACAAATATTTCTTTGCCAAAATTTATGTGACAAAGAGTCTATTGCACATTTACTTTAACAAATAATTTGCTCCGTGTAAACGCAAAATGTTTCTTATACTTTTGTTGTTAAAGTTTCTGTGACATACAAACTTTGCTCGTGTATACGCGGCCTAAGACAGCAGTTTTATTGCATGTGGGTATTTCTGTCCAACACTATGTCTGGTCATATATCTTTTACTATAGTCGTCCTAATAGAGTATTGCAGTAGGTGCGGGTAAGGGGTTGTTTGGACATTTTTCTCTCGTCTATCATTTCTCTCTCTATTCTACCTCTCTTTGGGAGACGGTCCAATATAGACTGAAATACTGTCTCAAAGGGCCGTTAAACCCCAAAACAACCAAACCAACCAACTGATAGAGTAAGAGAGCAGTTTTTATTGCATTTTGGTATTTCGTAGTTTCTGTCTAATACTAAGTCTGGTCAGATATCTTGTATCTCAGTTGTAAGTCTTTATTTGGATATTGTATAGTGGCAGCTTTGTACTTGCACTGTGAAAATATGATTTAGATATGGTTTAGACCTACTTTGACATTTGCTTACAAAATCCTGGTATATATAGTCATGAAACGAGTATAACTGTGACAACTTTGTTTAAATATTTAAATCAGATTTTTAGTATCTTATTGCTAGAAGTGCCATGTAAACTACAATAGTTATTGAAATATTGTTCTGCCAAGCTGTATCATCTGGAGATGGCGCCTTTTAGAATTATTTTTTATTCCATATTAGAATTTTTGTTCTGCAAAAGGTGCCATGTCGAGATTGCACATTTGATCCTTCAAATTTGTGCTGCCAAAAGGTGCCATTGTCAAAAAATGTCAAAATATGGCCATCTTACTGAGGTAATTGTGATGTGTTTTTAACGGTTCGACAGATCAACCTTGGGCATATTACACGAGGTCTGTCCAAAATGTTTGTGGACTGGTCAATTATTTCCGCCTAAAGTTACCATTTTAAATTTTGACCTAAGATCTGATTGCAACTATATTTCATCAATCATTTTGATGAATTTTGTTCATTTTTATCTTCACGAATGACATATATGTGTTCTCATAGTGACCCACCATAGCGACCACGGAGCACTTTGGACAAGCATGAAGAAAATTAATTTTGTGTGAAGTTTGTTGCTTTAATACTTTGACAAAAACGCGCGAAACGTCACATAAATTTTACAGACGTCGCTTCACGCATTGAGCGAGCGTCAATAGAATTTGTGACGTAATCTATTGAATTTCGAATATTAAGCGCATCAAAGAAGATTTAGGGGGCTATTTTTGATTGATTGATTGATTTGATGCTTAACGTCCACGGTAAACAACTATGGTCATGTCGGGACGGTCAGTTAACCTAACCACACTACTCCTGGGCAGGCTTAGACCTTCTAAGCGGTTAACCAGTACTAAGTGCATATACTTCCGCCAGTAACTGACAACTGCCCTTCTTGAATCAGCGGAAGGAGAAACGAAAGTATGTGGCCAGACCAGGTTTCGAACCCACGACCTCTGACTTATGAGTCAGATGCCCTACCGATTGCGCTACGCGGCCCGGCGAATTATTTTTGAAGGACCAAAAACCATGGACGTTACGTCACGCACGGACCTGCGCGGAGTGATAAAATTTTGTTCTGGAGCTGGCATGACACCAATTGATACGTTCAAGTTCAAAGGGCTCTTCTACCGTAAAATGTTCAAGGAGTTTGGTGTTCAAGTGGCATCAGCGGTTTTCGACGGGTGACATAAGTTAAGAGGATAGAGGCAGGTCGGGGCGGCGGAAAATTACGGACGCTGATGAAATTTTGAAGGACGAAAATATGCTTGATGAGGATCGCAGGAAGACTGTTCGGGATTTAGCTGACAAATTGGATTTAAAGAGGTCCACTGTGCATAATGTGTTAAAGAAAGACCTAAAAATGAAAAAAAGTGAGTCCCAGATGGGTTCCGCAGATCCTCAAGGATGAAGAAAAGCAGCAGCGTGTTCTGTGTTCCACAGAGTTCTTGAGCCGGTATGAGCGTGAAGGGGATAGATTCATGCGGCGTATCATCACTACTGACGAGACGTGGATCCATTTATATAAGCCGAAGAGTGAGCTAGAATTTATGATGTGGAAAAGAAGCTAATCACCGCCTCCAATGAAAGCCATGAGAACGAAATCCGCTCATAAATTTATGTTCATATTCTTCATGGACATGGACGAGATGTTACTACAGCATGCGGTACCTAGAGGCACTACAGTAAACGCAGAGTATTATCAAAAGGTATTTTGCTTTCTAATTTGTTTTAAAAAAGTACATGGTAATCATAAATTGTTCAAGACTCACCATGTTGTACATAATATACGCATTTTAGAAATTGTTTCACTTTTTCAGGTTATTCGACGACACCTACTGCATGCAATCCGAAAGAAGAGACCAGGGGCAGAAGCGGAAAATTTCTTATTCCATCAGGACAACGCTCCGGCTCATCGTGCGACGGACACGCTCTTAACAATCGATTTCCTAGGATTTGAATGGATAAATCATGCTCCCTACAGTCCAGATTGTTCTCCGATGGATTTTGCCGTGTTTCCCAAATTAAAGTCGGACTTATGTGGCAGACGCTTTACAGACCCTCAGGAAATACGCATGGCGGTCAGAAAGGCTGTTTCTGGGTACGATAAGAAGTGGTACAATGACATATATTACAAATGGGTGGAGCGGCACAGGAAATGTATAGCTCATAATGGCGAATACTTCGAGAAATTGCAAGACGCTAACTGATAACGTTTGTCATAACGTCACAATGAATTCTCCAAAGTGCTCCGTGGTGCCATGATGGATGCGGATGTGGTTCGACAAGTTGATTAATCGTTGACGGATGTCTACGAAATTTTAAAGATGTGTTCTTAAAAGGTCAATAAAGTCGTGTGCAAAGTTTCAGTTTTTAGAAACAGCATAGGTGAACCAGTCAACTAGTTTTTTTGACAGACCTCGTAAATGCTGGATGTTCTTGTGAATTTACATAGAGGTTGAAAACTTTAAAATGGCAATATCTTTAAAAGTGGGTATTTGGAGATGGCACCTTTTGGCAGGCAATCCTCGATATGTATAAATAAAAAGCTGTTTAAATAAGTCAACAGAACAGGTAATTGTCTTCATTCATCCATACTCGGACTATAGATTGTACTACAAAACGTTCTATGCGTGCTGTCAAAGTTGAAACAACATGGATTGATTTTTTGGGGTTTGGCGGCCCTTTTAGACAGTTTTTCAGTCTATATCGGGCTGTCTCCCAGAGAGAGGGAGGAAGAAGAGATGATAGACGAGAGAAAAAATGTCCAAACAACCCCCACCCGCACCTACTGCAAGCACAGTAGGCCCTTGCCCTACTATTATCCAAATCAGTAGGACGCCCCGGCACTGGAAGTTACACACCCCGGCACTGGAAGTTACACACAGCACCATTGCACTACCCGACCACCCCCCGAAACAATATGGAAACAACATGTTATGTACATCATTTTTCACAGGGACATAATAGAAAAGAAGTCATCTTGTGAGTTGCATTCGTTGCATAAAATGAGGAATTACAACATGTTACTAGTTAATAAAGCCTTAAGCAACCAGTTTATTCGAGGATCCTGACAACCCGAGCAGACTGTCTGAACAGTCCTTCCAAACACATGCCTTTGGCCATCCCCAAAACAGGTTGTCAGATGACGTGACCACAGAATATGTATTGTATGCCGTCCTTGTCATGATCTTGCCCAAAGAAATTCAAGCATCGAACATGGACATCGAAATCAGATGCACTCGGTTACACCTTATTCACAACAAACCCTTTATGAAACTTCTGATCACTTCCAGACTGCTAGTGAGACCTTATGATCAGCTGGGTGCTTCGTATACAGTAAACTGAAATTCAGGAAAAAAATGCCACAGCCTCAGAGATATCAACACAGAACAGAAACTGAAGTGCTGACCAGCAGCGAAGTAAACATCCAATAGTTCCCTGGCTAGCAAGGACCACGAATCAAAACTAATGTAAATGTGTGTAAAATAAATGGTTATAAAGTAAAAATGTCAATTTTCTTTCCCACCCAGGTCTTCTATAATTACGTCAGTGACTGTGAGAACCAGCTTATATCAGTGATTTTTACCAGATGCATGTATATTATCCGCAGATCGATAACCAAGTTCAACTAACAATACACCAAGTTCAACTAATGGAAAGAGTCAGGCGCTGTGGACAAGGCTAAACATCAGGGGCTTGTGATGCTTCCATCAACATTGATGTGAAACAGCGCATCGAGGAGTATATCATGAAGACCTACATAAGCCTTGATCAGGTACTTTTCTACTGCTCTCTGCTGATTCAGGTGCCGAGATTGAGTGACGCTCGAATACCATATTCTCAAGGCACAAACAGATGGTAGCGGTTGGTTGGATGTTTTGGTATAACGGCCCTTTGAGACAGTATTTCAGTCGATATCGGCCCGTTGCCCGGAGAGAGGGAGAAAGAAGAGAAACAAGAGGTCCATGATGGACCTAAATCGCTCACCTGAGGTCCATGATGGACCTAAATCGCTCACCTGAGTTATGATGAAATAACATGGAAGATCATCTATTTGATGATGATTCAATTGGAGCAGTTTTGCACTTTGTAATCTATATTCTGACAAAATTTCATTTAGATTGGATCAAAACTGTGCTCTCTAGAGTCTACACAATGTTCTTCTGTGATCTGACCTGGCAATCTAGATTTTGATCAGACATTATTCATTTTCAAACTTGGCCTACATTTCATGAAGATACACATTCTGACAAAGTTTCATGAAGATTCAATGCAAAATAAAGCCACAACTGTGTACACGAGGTTTTTCGATGATTTGACCTAGTGACCTACCGGTAGCTTTTGACCCAACAATACCCAGTTCCAAACTTGGCCTAGATTTCATTAAGATAATCATTCTGACAAAGTTTCATGAATATTGAACCAAAACTGTGCCCGTTAGAGTAATCACAATGTTTTCCTACGGTTTGACCTAGTGACTTAGTTTTTGATCCAACATGACCCAGTTGCACCCTTGGTGTAGATTTGTTGGAGGTAAACATTTTGACAAAGTTTCATGAAGCTTGGAACAAAAATGTGCCCCTTAGAGCATTCACATGGTTTTTCTAAGATCTGACCTAGTGACCTACTTTTTGACCAGCATGGTCCAGTTTCAAATTTGGTCTAGATTTCATAAAGATAAGAATTCTGACAAAGTTTCATGTAGATTGAATCATAACTGTGCCCTCTAGAGTGTACACATGTTTTTTTTATAAGATTTGACCTAGTGACATACTTTTAGACCCTACCTGACTCACTTTCAATCTTGGCCTAGATTGTATACAGATAAACATTCTGACAAGGTTTCATGAAGATTGGATCATAACTGTGCCCTTCAGTGTGTACACAAGGTTTTTCTAAGATTTGACCTAGTGTTGTTCCAATTGTCGCTGAACATCGAAAACAAATCGCTCAGGCTTTCGTCGGCGACTATCGATTGTGATTTTGTAACTATCGATTTTACACAGTCATTTGGTCAAAAACGTCGCACCGACCGTTTGGTGAGTTTGTGTTCATTTTGGGTCGTTTCGCGCATTCAAAGGTAAGTAATCAAAACACGACTGGTTTCCGCTGTCATGTCGAAATCTGAAGCAGACCTCGACGAGGAGCTTTATCCCTATCCGAAAAAATTAAATCCCGTGTCTGATTTTATTTCCGCTTTAGGAAAGTAAAGGAAGGGCCTGCAACAAAATCAAACCTAGATATGGCGGCTGTCGTTTGTGTTCTGTGTAAAAGAAAAAAAAATACGCAAATAAAGGTAGTGTATAAATACCCCCACCCACTCTGCATACGAAAACGAAACGAGCGTTTTGCGAACTGACAGTTATGAACTCAGGGAGACACCTTTGGCTAAAAGTATGAGATTGCTTTAAATAATACTTAGACCTAGACTGCAAGACTTGCAAAGTCACTGTTATTTACTGGGTAAGAGAGTTATCAGATTGAATCTGTTTACTGATGCCAAAAGAGTAATGATGTCTACTGCTTTTTTTCTGTGCATTATGCTCTTTTTTTGGTGGATAAGAACATATTTAGGCTTTTAGTGAGCATTAGCTATTGTTTGACTTGGCTGACAAGATATCCGATTGTAAAATCGATAATCAATCGGTTTGACTCTTCCGATAATCGATTGTGATTTTCCTGTCCGATTCTTAACACTAATTTGACCTAGTGACCTAGTTTTAGACCCCACAAGACTCAGTTTCAATCTTGGACTAGATTGTATAAGGATAAACATTCAGACAAAGTTTCATGATGATTGGATCAAAACTGTGCCCTCTAGAGTGGATACAAGGTTTTTCTAAGATTTGACCTAGTGACCTAGTTTTTAACCCCACATGACCCAGTTTCAATCTTGGTCTAGATTATATTAAGATAAACATTCTGACAATGTTTCATGATGATTGGGTCAAAACTGTGCCCTCTGTGTCATTCTAAGATTTATTACTATTTTTAGCTCTAGCGGACATTTTCTTAAACGGAGTGGAACCGTTTTAGCAATTTTGGTTCAGGGCCATGAGTCAAACATTTCTGTGAAATTATTTTGAAATCGAGCCATTGGCTTCAGAGGAGATGTCGTTTAACAATGTTTTCTATTTTTAGATTTTTTATTTTTAGCACTGGTGGCCATTTTGTTCAGCGGAGTGGAACCGTTTTAGCAATTTTGGTTCAGGGCCATGAGTCAAACATTTCTGTGATTTTTTTTTTGAAATCGAGCCAATGGCTTCAGAGGAGATGTCGTTTAAAGGTTTTTCTTTTTTTAGCTCTGGTGGCCGTTTTGTTCAGCGGAGCTGAACCAAAATAAACATTTGTGGGAAATTATTTTGAAATTTGCTTACTGGTCTAGGAGGAGATGTCTTTTGAAGAAATTGTTGACGGACGGACGGACAAATATCGATCACAATAGCTAACCTTGAGCACTTCGTGCTCAGGTGAGCTAAAAATGATAGTTTCTCTCATCTATGTCCAGACAACACCCAACCGCACCTACTGCAAGCACAGTAGGTCCTTGCCCTACAATGTTCCAAATCAGAAGGACAAAGCTCCTTTGGGATGACTAAGACCACCAGCTGGAAGACGATGTGCGTTTTGTTCCAGCCAAATCCACACCATCTCACACATCAAGATTATTGCTATCTCCCTGTGTATCCATAGTTACAGGGCCACCAGGCTCTTTAAATGTAAAGACAGGGAAAAAGAAGACTCAGCTATTAAAAAGGAGAGTCATAAGAAGTTTTTGGAAGAGGTAGAAAAAATCAGGAACTGTCATATGTCTGCAGAAGGTTGTAGAAGAACAGGTGCTGACCTTTTCATCCATAAAAGACCTGTGCGGAGAACTTTTGTCTCATATTTTGAACCAATGCAAGAGACGGGAGGAGGCGGCAGGAGACATGAGACGAAGACGGAAGTGAACGCCATGTCCTGTGCAAGGATAAACCTTCCATTTGGGATAAGTGCCTGTCAGACGGCCTGTGCGATTTCGACTGATTGATTGTTTTGGGTTTAACGGCCCTTTCAGACAGTATTTCAGTCTATATCGGGCCGTATCCCAGAGAGAGGGAGAAAGAAGAGAAATGATAGACGAGAGAAATATTGTCCAAACAACCCCCACCCAGTCAGACAGAAAGAAGAGAAATGATAGACGAGAACAACTCCCACCCGCACCTACTGCAAGCACAGTAGACCCTTGCCCTACAATGTTCCAAATCAGTAGGACCCCGGCACTGGAAATTATACACAGAACCATGGCACCACCCGACCACCCCCTTGTGCTATTTCAAGTCAACAGAGGTCGGTGATGTAAGGAAGCATATTGTTAAAGCCATCAAACTGAATGATCATAACACTAATCTCAACAATGAGAGGGGTGGTCGGATGTTGCGATAGTGCTGCATGTATTACTTCCAGTGCCGGGCGTCCTACAAATTTGAATGAAAGTAAGACAAGGGCCTACTGTGCTTGCAGTAGATTCGAATGGGGGTTGTTTGGACATTTTCTCTCCTCCTTCTCTCTGGGTGACGGCTCGATATAATTGATTAGTTGGTTGTTTTGGGTAACAGCCCTTTGAGACAGTATTTCAGTCTATATCGGACCGTCGCCCAGAAAGGGAGAAAGAAGGGAGAAATGATAAACGAGAGAAAAAATGTCCAAACAATCCCCACCCGCATGTCCTGCTAGCACAGAAGGCCCTTGCCCTACTATTATCCAAATCAGTAGAACGCCCCTGTACTGGAAGATACATGCAGTACCATCGCTCCAACCCCGCTCGATATAGACTGAAATACTGTCTCAAAGGTTTGTTATACCCGAAACAATCAATCAACCAAAAAGGAGATGGTAACGGACATAAAATATATTGGTTGGTTGTTTTGGGTTTAACGGCTCTTTGAGAGAGTATTTCAGTCTATATCGGACCGTCTCCCAGAGAAGGAGAAAGAAGGGAGAAATGATAAACGACAGGAAAATGTCTAAACAATCCCACCCGCACCTATTGGAAGCACAGTAGGCCCTTGCCGTACTATTATCTAAATCAGCAGGACGCCCCCGGCACTGGAAGTTATATCCAGCACCATGGCACCACCCAACCATCCCCATAAAAATATAATTGACAATAACATATAACATCGAAATCTCATTTTAGATTCACATTTACTTCAACACACTAAGTACAATGACTCAAGATCAAAATGAGCAGTTTATTGACATAAACACAAGGGTACAGAATTTGTATACAGAAGGATTTTTGATAGCACTGCATAGAGAGAAGAGTCAAACATGTTTTTTTATTTCTGTTTTAATCGTTTCAGGTTTTTCAGGAACCGCCCTGTTACAGTGAGAAAGCAATGGAAACAATCGAAAACAGCCCGCCCTGCAACAGAGTGATTGGTACAGTTATTGAACCAATCGAGAACAATCACAGTAATTCTTTTGAGGATCCACCCTGTTACATTGAGAAAATAGATACCGAAACCATCGACAGCAATCAAACGCGCCAACAGGTCCCGTCAGCCAATCACAGTAACTTGACACACAGCGAAATCGACTTTCTGTTTTCCCTGATTCTTGCTGTAGAAGAAAACTCAAATGAACTCACTCCACATGAGAGACAAAACATGAATACAAACATGAAGTATGTATATGACGTTCTCTTGGGGTTGGTCTGTCATGACCGACTACAGCAAGCTAAAAAAGTGAATACAAAATGTCAAAAAAGAAAGAAAAAAAAACACAAAAAAGACGGTTTGATGTGGAAGGCCAGGATAGAGATTCTGCAAATGTGTAACATAAAATCCTCGCTTGGGTTTCTAAATGGGAACATTTCGATTATTCTGTATTCTTTATAGTTAAACCCACCCGCACCTATTGCAAGCACAGTAGGCCCTTGCCGTACTTTTATCCAAATCAGCAGGATGCCCCCGGCACTGGAAGTTATATCCAGCACCATCGCACCACCCAACCGCCCCCATAAAAATTTCTTTTTTTTTTGTTCCCAAACGCCCGGTTACAGTGAGAAAGCAATGGAAACAATCGAAAACAGCCCGCCCTGCAACAGAGAGATTGGTACAGATATTGAACCAATCGAGAACAATCAAAGTAATTCTTTTGAGGATCCACCCTGTTACATTGAGAAAATAGATATCGAAACCATCGTCAACAATCAAACGCGCCAACAGGTCCCGTCAGCCAATCACAGTAACTTGACACACAGCGAAATTGATTTTCCGTTTTCCATGATTCTTGCTGTAGAAGAAAACTCAAATGAACTCACTCCACAAGAGAGACAAAACATGAATACAAACATGAAGTATGTATACGACGTTCTCTTGGGGTTGGTCAGTAATGTCTGTAATGACCGACTACAGCAAGCTAAAAAAGTGAATACAAAATGTCAATAAAAGCATCGCAAACGACTGCGTAATACCCCGCCACTGCAAACCTTTTTCACACACCGATTTTTCTAGATTTATTTTTTTTCTGTATAACCCCAGGGCAGCATAACTCCACTGAACACGGATAAAAGTCTTTGTCTTAACAGGACACTTCATTACTCTGGCTTCCGATAAATCACTTATCACTCTAATCAAATACAACTTTAGTGATTTTAAACATGTGGCCATGGGGCAGGGGCAGATAAACCCTAAAGGGTCAAATTTCAATCATCATAAGAAGCTTTTATTATTGTACTTCTATCATCAGATGTAAATTTCTGAAATCTATTTCACATGAATTTAGATTGATTTTATCATCATTTTGTGCATTATGTATAGTCCAGGGGCAGGGGGAGATAACTCCCATGGGGGTAAATTTGAGCATCACTGGAAGCTTTTACCACTCTGATCATTTGCTGTAAGTTTCAGAAAAACTGCTTCAAACTCTGTGTTTACATGGATTTTTTCATGATTTTATACATGTATATAGCCCCAGGGCAAGTGCAGATAACCCCTGATGATAACATTTCTGTGCTCATACAAAGCTTTTGTTACTTCGATCATGTTTGTGAAGTTTCATCATGATACTCAATGTAGTAAAGGAACTAGAGGCCAGAAACCATTTTTGTACATTGACAAGTGCCATAACTCTGTCCGAAATTATTGAAATCTGCCCATTAACAATCCAAAGCGAGACATTCTTGATACAAATGCATATGCAAAATTTGAAGGAAATCCGTTGATAAATGCTTGTTATTGAACGGAAACGAAGTGCGGACGGACGGACAGATGGACGGACGTACGTACAACAGACGGACGGACGGACACACGGACTGCCAACGTGAAAACATAATACCCCGCCACTAACGTGTGGCGGGGTATAAAAACCCGCCACTAACGTGTGGCGGGGTATAAAAAAGAAGGAAAGAAAAAAAAAAGGAAAGAAAAAACAACAACAGATCGTTAGATGTGGAAGCCAGGATTGAGAGTCTGCAATTGTGTTTGTAACAAGAAAACCTCGCTTGGGTTTCTAAATGGGAAAATTTCGATTATTCTGTGTTCTTTACAGAGTTATGGCTTTAGTCAATATACAGAAAATGCTTTTAGGCTCTAATTCCTTTACGTTTTGGAATATCATGGTGAAACTTGATGGAAAGTGTGGGAGTAACCACAGCTTTGTGTTACTACAGTAATATTGTCATCAGGGGTTATCGGCCCTTGCCATAGGACTATTCATGAAACAATCTATGTAAAATCAGAGTTTGAAGCTTTTCCCCTGAAATTTACAGCAAATGATCAGAATAATAAAAGCTTCCTGTGATGCTCAAACTTTACCCAATGTGGATTATCTGCCCTTGCTCTTTGGTCATATAGATGTATAAAATGATGAGAAATCTATGAAAAATACGATTTAAACAGATTTTTCTAAAAACATGCAACTTATGATAGAAGTAGTGAAAGCCTCTTGAGATGATTAAAATTTGACTTTGGGGGTTATCTGCTCCTGTCCCATGCATGTATAAATCAAAACAAGAGGGCCATGGTGGCCCTGAATCGCTCACCTGAGCATTAATCAGTTCACTGGCTCTGGTGAAGATTTATAAGAGTTTTTACCATACATGGGAATGGCGGCCACCTTGGTCATGTGACCAAGATCATTTGAAGAACTTTCAATCCTTTGACCCATGTGCAGGCTCCATATGAAATTTGATCTGCCCAGTGGTTTCAGAGATGTTTGAAAATGTTTATGGATGGATGAAAGAGGCAGCTAACACCAATACTGTAAGGCTCGATCAGGTGAGCTGAAAATGGCAGAGTCGCTTCTCCGAAAAGTTCCCGTTCATGTTGAGTTCCTTTGATGGATTTCAACTAGACTTAAATAGGCAAACACAGATGATAGAATGGTAGCATCATTATCTCACTGTGGTGAAACTAATGTATTCCAAGGAGTTTGTGGCTGGCATCATTGCAATGTTAGTTCTGATTCTTGCAACATAACTTAATTTAAATTTGACCTAGTGACCTAGCTTTTGACCCGACATGACCCAGTTTCAAACCGGATATTGTAAGAATAAACATTCTGACAAAGTTTCATTGAGATTGGATCAAAACTGTGCCCTCTGGAGCGTATACAAGGTCATTCTTATATTTGACCTAGTGACCTAGTTTTTGATCCAACACAAACCAGTTTCAAACTTACCTAGATTTCATAAAGGTAAACATTCTGACAGAGTTTCATGAAGATTGGATCAAAACTGTGCCCTCTAGGGTGTACACAAAGTTTTTCTTAGATTTTACCTAGTGACCTAGTTTCTGATCTGACGTGACTCAGTTTCATAAGGGGCATATATATATGGACAATAAACATTTTGACATAGTTTCATGTAGATTGGATCAAAACTGTTCCTTCTAGTGCCTACACGAGGTTTTTCTAAGATTTGACCTAGTGACCTAGTTTTTGACCTGACATGACCTACTTTCAAACTTGGCCTAGAGTTTATGGAGAAAAACATTCTGACAAAGTTTCATAAAGATTGGATCAAAACTGTGTCCTCTAGAGCATACAAACGGTTTTTCTATGATTTGACCAAGTGACCTAGTTTTTGACCCTACATGACCCAGTTTCAAATTTGTCCTTCATATTATGAGGATAAACATTCTGATAAAGTTTCATGAACTTTAGATCGAAACTGTGCCTTCTACAGCGTACACAAGGTTTTTCTAAGATTTGACCTAGTGACCTAGTTTTTGACCTGACATGACCCAATTTCAAACTTGGCCTAGAGTTTATGGAGATAAACATTCTGACAATGTTTTATAAAGATTGGATCAAAACTGTGTCCTCTAGAGAGTACACAATGTTTTTGAATGATTTGACCTAGTGACCTAGTTTTTGACCCAACATGACCCAGTTTCATACTTGTCCTAGATATTATAAAGATAAACATTCTGACAAAGTTTCATGAACTTTGGATGAAAACTGTGCCTTCTAGAGTGTACACAAGGTTTTTCTAAGATTTGACCTAGTGACCTAGTTTTTGACCCTATATGACCCAGTTTCAAACTTGGCCTAGAATTTATGGAGATATATATTCTGACAATGTTTCATATAGATTGGATCAAAACTGTGTCCTCTAGAGTGTACACAAGGTTTTTCTATGATTTGACCTAGTGACCTAGTTTTTGACCCGACGTGACCCAGTTTCAAACTTGTCCTAGATATTATGAGGATAAACATTCTGACTAAGTTTCATGAACTTTGGATGAAAACTGTGCCTTCTAGAGCGTACACAAGGTTTTTCTAAGATTTGACCTAGTGACCTAGTTTTTGACCCGACGTGACCCAGTTTCGAACTTGTCCTAGATATTATAAAGATAAACATTCTGACAAAGTTTCATGAACTTTGGATGAAAACTGTGCCTTCTAGAGTGTACACAAGGTTTTTCTAAGATTTGACCTAGTGACCTAGTTTTTGACCCGACATGACCCAGTTTCAAACTTGGCCTAGAGTTTATGGAGATAAAGACTCTGACAATGTTTTATAAAGATTGGATCAAAACTGTGTCCTCTAGAGCGTACACAATGTTTTTCTATGATTTGACCTAGTGACCTAGTTTTTGACCCAACATGACCCAGTTTCGTACTTGTCCTAGATATTATAAAGATAAACATTCTGACAAAGTTTCATGAACTTTGGATGAAAACTGTGCCTTCTAGAGTGTACACAAGGTTTTTCTAAGATTTGACCTAGTGACCTAGTTTTTGACCCGACATGACCCAGTTTCAAACTTGGCCTAGAGTTTATAGAGATTATTATTCTGACAAAGTTTCATATAGATTGGATCAAAACTGTGTCCTCTAGAGCGTACACAAGGTTTTTCTATGATTTGACCTAGTGACCTAGTTTTTGACCCGACGTGACCCAGTTTCAAACTTGTCCTAGATATTATGAGGATAAACATTCTGACTAAGTTTCATGAACTTTGGATGAAAACTGTGCCTTCTAGAGCGTACACAAGGTTTTTCTAAGATTTGACCTAGTGACCTAGTTTTTGACCCGACGTGACCCAGTTTCAAACTTGTCCTAGATATTATAAAGATAAACATTCTGACAAAGTTTCATGAACTTTGGATGAAAACTGTGCCTTCTAGAGTGTACACAAGGTTTTTCTAAGATTTGACCTAGTGACCTAGTTTTTGACCCGACATGACCCAGTTTCGAACTTGGCCTAGATTTTATGGAGATAAACATTCTGACAAAGTTTCAGAAAGATTGGATCAAAACTGTGCCCGCTAGAGTGTACACAAGCAAAAGTTGACGGACGTCCGGACGTCCGTCCGTCCGGACGTACGACGGACATCAGGGTATCCCAAAAGCTCACCCTGAGCACTTCGTGCTCAGGCGAGCTAAAAAGGCAAAGAGCGAAATTTGTTTGCAGTGGCAAGGCATCACGCAGTCGTTTGCAATGCTTTTATCTAAAAGATTAAATAGTCACTATTTCAACATAACACTTCAGTCTCAGACCAACTTAGCTGACAAGAAGTTAGATGAATCTTTGCCTAAGGGATATGAGACGTTACCACTCCTTTTGTGGTCTTGTTTGCAGTGGCAAGGCATCACGTAGTCGTTTGCAATGCTTTTATCTAAAAGATTAAATAGTCACTTTTTCAACATAACACTTCAGTTTCAGAGCAACTTAGCTGACAAGATGTTAGATGAATCTTTGCCTAGGGGACATGAGACGTTACAACTCCTTTGGTGGTCCTTTATAAATGAATCTTTTACTGTAAAGTGTAGATGTATTTATAAAGTAAGTACATTCTATGATTTTAAAAATATTTATTTTATATAAAACAAAAATGAAATTTTATATGATATTTCGAATTTCATTAAAAATCAGTAAATCAACTCCAGCCTTAGGAAGTTTTCCTATTACAAGAGGTGTAGTTTTGAAAGTTTACCGGTGGTTGTAGATGTCTAAGATGAAACATGTCAAGAACATAGGGGTATATATCTTAGTTTACTGTTAAAACACGTGTAATCTCTTACCTTTCATCCCCAAGCGTTCTGTAAAATTGTTCCAACTCGGCGTACACTGGTGCAACTCCTATGTCTAGGCGTACACGCATGAACACAATTAAAATTATAAATAAACATACTGAATGTTGACAGAATGACCTCAAATGAAGAAACTATGGAGGAAACGTCTCGAAAACAAAATACCTGCGAAGGTCTAACAAATATAACAGACAGTGTATCTGAATTTTTTGAAACATTTAAATGTACATTGCTACGGATCATGACGTCATGATCCGTAGCAATGTACATTTAAATGTTTCAAAATAAAAAATACACTGATAAAAACTAATAACGTATGTACAGACACGCACTAAATGATCTTCTTTCAGATGATGATATAAAATCACATTTCTCTTGAAATATTTTAAGCTTTCAGTACTAAAATAGTAAAGCTATCACTGAAGAAAATGTAGCTACTAACCGCTATTGGGCAGTACGATAAATCCGCTGTGGTGTTCTCCCTTTTTGAAAAATTAGTACGCTCATATAGAGTTTATCAAGACTATTTATGGGTTAAGAGAAAAGGGTAAGGCTCCGAGGAAAAAAAATTGCAGAAAAAAAACCTTTCAAACCATAACATCTATCTACCGAACCAAGACATGTTCAGTACGTAACAAATGCCCCCGAAGGCCCCATAAACTGAAGTTTGACCCCTAATTGTGGCATTCATCTTGGGCAAGGACTCCCAGATCTTGCAAGTGAGACGCCTTTCTATTCAGGCTTTACCTTTCTGTGAAGTTTGATGATATTCACGAGATCTGAAAACTGGAAACGACATGTGGCCGATAATTCGACAGTGATTGACTATCTACACTCGAAGACAAGGCGTATAGTAGGACCACAACTGGATCTGCGAGTCATTTCAACTCTGACTTCCAAACTGTCAAGATGGAAAGTAAACCTGTGGATCCAAGACTTAATATAGTGATGCCAACAGTATTTATATCACTGCTCAGCATTCTAGGAACTTCTGAACGAGAATTACAGAAAATTAATTCAGCCATTGGATTTTTCGCTACGAGAACAAGAACTGATGAAACCATCTTATGGATCTTGCTACAACTGCGACGCGGACTGCCTCATGCAACGAGAAGAAAACTACTACAAAGAAACGGCCCTATGGTCACTGCTACAGCTGTGGCTCGACTGATCACTAGCTACCTGCATGTACTCATGAATAGATGCCTAGCGATTTTGCGTCCTTTTCAACAGTATTTCACTCATATCAGGACGACGGGAAAGTGACAATTAAAGGCTGTCGTTTACGCTAGGACAAGTGGGACACAAACCCGAGTCCGCTAAATCAGTACATATTAAAGTTAGGTCAGTGAGTTTAGTTCGATTATGTTTGATCGAAACGAACAGAAGGTTTATAAGATGTCATTCAGGAGGCGCGGAAGATGAAGTGGGCAGAAATACCTGCCTTACCATCAACGCCAAGAATAGATAGCACACTCCCGTGGCCGACGCCGGACCATCAGCTCTATGGCACCACGACACAAGAAAGGGCAAAAGCTAAAGATGACGTTCGCTCGGCCAACGACTGGAACGGACCATCAGCTCTATGGCACCACGACACAAGGGCAAAAGCTAAAGATGACGTTCGCTCGGCCAACGACTGGAAGACCTACTTCTAAAAGTACTTTGAGCGTGAGAGATATCGTCTACTTCGACCCACAGACAGCCATAGGGTTCCGGCTGCCGACAAACCTAATGAAAACATCGACGGCAGTCTGAAGAACACGGAACTCATGTGTAAGGAGGCTACTGAAGAAAACTCAGCCTTCGCAGAAGCGGAGAACCGGGTTAAGAATCCACCCAAGCCTAATGGAGGTCTCAAAACTGGTAAAACAGACCCAGCTTTTCTATGATTTTATGCTACAGAACATGGAACGAACTATTAACGAGGTAATGGAAAAACGGGAACAACAAGAAAAACAACAACGAGTAAGTGAGCCAGGACAACAGGCAGGTGCCAAGAATAACAACATTGCAACAAACCCTATTGGGGCTACAAACCCTATTGGCTAATCCCCCGGTCCTTTTCAGGACAACAATCCCCCGAAAGATTGCCAAATAAAAGATTTGGTTGGTTGGTAATTTTAGATTTGACGGCCCTTTGAGGCAGTATTTCAGTATCAATCGAGCCGTGTTCCAACGAGAGGGAGAAGGAAGAGAAATGATAGACGAGAGAAAAAATGTCCAAACAACCCCCACCCACACCTACTGCAAGCACAATAGGTCCTTGTCCTACTATTCTCTAAACCAGTAGAATGAACCGGTACTGGAAGTTATACCCAGCACCATCGCACCACCAGACCACCCCGTCAAATAAATAAATGAATAAATAAATGATATTAAATAATTGATTGATTTGATAGCCGCTTTTACTTAAACAAGAGGGCCATGATGGCCCTGGGTCGCTCACCTGAGTATCCTGTGAACTTAACCTCAGAAACATCCATATGTCCAACAGACAGAGTTTCACAAAGATTCAATGGAAAATGAACCCTTTATTGTGTACCTTAGGTTTTTATAAGATTTAACCTAATGACCTTGTTTGTGACCCCACATGACCCAGTTTCAAACCTGGTCTAGATTTCTTGGATATAAACATTCTGCAAAAGTTCATGAATATCGGATCAAAACTGTGCCCTCTAGAGCGTAAACAATGCTTTTCTAAGGTTTGACCTAGTTTTTGACCCGACATGACCAAGTTGCACCCGTGGTCCAGATTTGTAGGAGAAAAACATTTTGACTAAGTCTCATGAAGATTAGAACAAAACTGTGTCCTCTAAAGCATTCACATGGTTTTTCTAAGAACTGACCTAGTTTTTGACCTGACATGGCCCAGTTTCAAATCAGGTCTAGATTTCATAAAAATAAACATTCTAACAAAGTTTCATGTAGATTATATCATAACTGTGCCCTAAAGAGTGTAAACAACGTTTTTCTAAGATTTGACCTATTGACCTAGTTTTTGACCCCACATGACCCAGTATCAAAGTTGGTCTAGATTTCATTCAGATAAACTTTCTTATCATGTTTCATGATGATTGGATCGTAACTGTGCCCTCTGATTCATTCTAAGATTTATTTCTATTTTTAGCTCTGGCGGCCAATTAGTACAGCCGAGTGGAACCGTTTCAGCAATTTTTGTCTAGAACTATGAGTCAAACACTTCTGTGAAATTATTTTGAAATTGAGCCATTGGCTTTAGAGGAGGTGTCGTTTAAAGGTTTTTCTATATTTAGCTCTGGTGGACATTTTGTTCAGCAGAGCTGAACCATTTTAGCAATTTTGGTAGAGGGTCTCCTAAGGAACATTTCTGTGAAATTATTTCAAAATCTTCCCAGCAGTTTTGGAGAAGTCGTTTAAAGGTTTTTCTATTTTTAGCTCTGGCGGCCATATTGTTCAGTGGAGCGGAACCGGTAGAGCAATTTTGGTAGCAAGACTCCTAGGGAACATTTCTGTGAAATTAAATCAAAATCTACCCAGCAGTTTTGGAGGCAAAGTCGTTTCAAGGTTTTTTTCTATTTTTAGCTCTGGCGGCCATTTTATTCAGCGGAGCGGACGGTTTTAGCAAATTTGGTAGAGGGTCTCCTGAGAAACATTTCTGTGAAAATACATCAAAATCTGCCCAGCAGTTTTGGAGGAGAAGTTGTTTAAAGGTTTTTCTATTTTTAGCTCTGGCGGCCATTTTGTTCAGCGGAGCAGAACCGTTTGAGCAATTTTGGTAAAAGGCCTGCTAAGGAACATTTCTGTGAAATTATTTCAAAATCTGCCCAGCAGTTTTGGAGGAAAAGTCGTTTAAAGGGTTTTCTATTTTTAGCTCTGGCGGCCATATTGTTCAGTGGAGCGGAACCATTTTAGCAATTTTGGTAAAGAGTCCCCCAAGGAACATTTCTATGAAATTATTTCAAAATCCGTCCAGCAGTTTTGGAGAAGAAGTCGTTTAAAGCAATAGTTGACGACGGATGTGTTATGTACGGTACTTCAGAGACAACAACAAGAGGCTAGCTGAACAAGGACTACTTTTATTTGCATAAAGCTGGTTCTTATATAGCTACTAAGAATATACACATTAAAGTATGATAAGCCCTAACAGTGTATAACTTTCTGTAAGATGGTTAACCTAAAATACATTACATCGTCCCTTTTTTCCAAGAAAAGAAACCATGAAACTAATCTATCTTTAAATTCGGCCTAATTCAATGTTGAAATAAATATATCAGTAGATAACACCTTACAGAAAACATTATTGGTGTAATAACTGTCATTCCACTAATTTCTGTTATCTAAACAATAAACCATGAAGGCGTTGCAGTTAATGGTCACTTAAGAAGCATCAAATGTAACTGATAGCAGACTTGATATCTGTAATAACAACAGTTCCCAGGGATAAGTTTCAATTAATGAAGTACAGTCCCGATAAGAGTCTATCAACTTCAGATAATTGTCTTAGCGGAGTTTTCTTTACCGTATTATTCCAGATTAACCTGTTAAAAACTCAAAATGTTCTATTTTAGAATTGACTTATCAGAAGTATTTTAAATCATATTTAAGCATATAAGATTTAAGCACATAAGCTAAGAAACACACAAAAACATTTAGCACACAAAATATATGAAATATATTGCTAAAATGTAAATGAAAATTTCTCATCAGTTTAAAATTTTGGTAATCTTCTGCAAGTCTACGATTTTCTGAGTCATACTTTCAAGCGGTATTTGCACTATAATCCAAATTTTACTGAATATCACAGAATAGAAATAGAAAATATTATTATTCCAAAACACTTTGAATTAATTTTAAGCACTTGGTAAATCCAAACTTTAGAATAAAACTGAAGAATTTTAGTAATATATCCAAAACACAAATTCTTAATGAATATTGACACAAATAAAAACTAAGTATTGTCACTTCCTATGTTACAGCCCTTAAACACATTTTTATGATCATTTAGGTCTCACTGTAACGAATAGGAGGTTTGCTGATTCTGCCAGATCTCGTCTTGTACGGAGATTTCACAGTAACTTCTGGCAGTTTAACTTTCAATTCAGGCAATTGTGACGTTTCTTCCTGTTGTGTAGTAGGTGTTGCCTGATTTTGATAGCTTGCTGGTTGATTCGTAGAACTGTCCCTGTGTGTTGGAACGATTATTTCCCCTTCACTTTCCTCCTGTAAGGGTACCGATTTTGTTGGTTTCAAATGCTTTCGTTTTCTCCTGTATTTCCGTCCGTCCGGCGTTTGTACAACATACGATCTTGGAGACTCATGTTTTCGCTCAACTGTCCCATGTTTCCATTTATTTTCATGTCTCATTACAACATTTTCACCCGATTTTAACGGCTTAAGGTCTTCTTTGCTAGCATGTTTATCATAATAATGTTTTTGCTTTAGTTGTCTTTGTTTGAGACTTTTCCTGATCTCATCAGAATGATGAGGTTTCAACAGCGGCGTTGCTGTTGGCAAACTGGTTTTCAAACGACGTCCCAGAAACATCTCCGCTGGCGATAAGCCTGTGTCATCTATCGGAGAATTTCGATAGTCTAGTATCGCCATATAAGGATCACTGGCTTTCTTTGGTAGATTTTTAATGGTCCTTATTGTTCTTTCAATTTGGCCATTGCTCGAAGCAAACACTGGTGATGAGGTAACTCTTGAAAAGTCATATTCATGTGCGAACTTTCGAAATTCTGCACTGGCAAATTGTGGCCCATTGTCACTCATAACCTCATCAGGTATTCCATATCTAGAAAACTGACCTTTCATGTACTGTATGACATTTCTAGATGATAAATTGTCAAGTTTATTGATTTCTGGCCATTTTGAAAAATAGTCCACAGATATTAGATAATGTTGTCCTTTGAATTCTAATAAATCTACCCCTATCTTACTCCATGGCCTGTCTGGAATTTCAGTGGGTATTAACGGTTCTTTTGGATTTTGTGGCTGATTTACTGCACAAATTGCACATTGCGCAACTTTTTCTTCAATGTCGCTGTTCATTGACGGCCAAAATAACACTTCACGTGCCCTGGATTTGCACTTCACCATTCCAAGATGAGAAGCATGTATTTTTTCAAGCATTTCATTTCGTAGCGCTTTAGAAATTATCAATTTTAATCCCTTGAACATCAATCCGTCGATACTGCTAATTTCATCTCTATAGTTCCAGTATGTTTTTAGCTCAGGATGTAGTTGGTCTTTTGTTTCAGGCCAACCTCTAATCGTGACATCTTGTAACAATGTCATTTCTCTGTCTTCCGTTGTCGCGCGTTTTGTTTCTTCACGTTTTTGCGGTGAAACGGACAAATATGATAATAAGTGAATTTCATTTACAATCATGTCCTCCACTAACTCATCATTTGTCTCTTCTAAATAGAATCTAGATAGATAATCGGCCAAAAACATTGATTTTCCAGGCTTGAACACAATTTCCAAGTCATATTTCTGTAACTGGAACATGAAATTTTGTAGTCTAGCCGGCATTTCGTGTATTCCTTTCTTGAATACCGATTGTAGCGGCCTGTGATCCGATTCTACGACCACTTTTTGTCCATATATGTACTGATGAAACTTTTTACATCCAAACACAATAGCCAACGTTTCTTTCTCGATTTGCGAATATCTCTGCTGTGTTTCCGTTAAAGCAGATGATGCATACGCGATCGGTTTGCCCTCTTGTACGATGGCTGCGCCAAGTCCTTTGGAGCTACTGTCCACCGTAAGCACTATTGGCTTTGTTTCATCAAAATACGCTAGCACTGGCGCGTTAGTACACATTTTTCTCAACGTTTGGAAACTTTTTTCCTGCTCATTGTACCAATGCCACTCTACTTCCTTATGAAGAAGTTGTCTCAATGGAGCTGATACGTCCGACATATTTGGTAGAAATTTTGCTAGGTACTGGACAAAACCAAGAAATGTCTGCAATTCTTTCTTGTTTGTAGGCGCTTTCATTTGCTCTACGGCTCTTAGTTTTTCAGGATCAGGTTTGAGTCCCTCCGAACTTAATGTATTACCTACATACGTAATTTCTGATTTCCTGAATTCGCACTTACTTGGAGATAGCTTCAAATTATATTCCCTAGCTTTGTCTAAAACTCTTTTGAGCCTTTGGTCATGCTCTTCCATTGTTCTGCCCCATATTAAAATATCATCCACGATGACTTCTGTACCCTCTATTTCTTCAATCATTTGCGACATAATTGACTGATACAATTCACTTGCGCATTTTATTCCAAATGGTAATCTGAGGTAGCGATATCTTCCGAATGGAGTATTGAAGGTACATAACTTTGAACTTTGGTCATCCAACTGGAGTTGCCAAAACCCTGACGTAGCATCGAGCTTTGAAAATATTTTGGCATTCGGGATTCTTGATACGACTTCATCAATTGTCAATAACGGAAAATGTTGTCGCTTGATTGCCTTGTTGAGATCTCTTGGATCAATACAAATTCTTATGGACCCATTTGGCTTAGTTACAACAACCATACTGTTAACCCAGCTTGTAGGCTTTTTTACTCGTTTGATGATCCCTTCTTTGACCATACGTGACAGCTCATGTTTTACTTTGTCTCTCATGGAAACCGGTATGCGCCTAGGTGGATGTATGACTGGTGTAATAGAAGAGTCAATATGAATTTTATGTTTACCTGGTAAGCATCCGATACCTTTGAATACATCCGAATATTCCCTTTTTATGTCACTGTTATCAATGTTTGGCACCGGAGAATCCAATTTATACATACGCTGAATTAGTCCTACCCGTTGGCTAGTCTCTGAGCCTAGAATTGTTGGAGCACTCTGTTCAATAACTTGAAATTCAATGTCAAACATGTCATTTTTGAATTTACATGGTAATTTCACGGATCCTATTGGCTTGATTGAATGTCCACTGTATGATCGTAGTTTTGATTGAGTCTTTTTCAGTGCTGTCTTGATTTTCAATTTGTTAATAATACTTTGACTTATTACATTGCACCTGGCTCCTGTGTCAATTTGCATCTGAACGTCCTGGTCAAAAATTGAACTGCTTACCATCCACTCATCTGATATTTTGTTAATTTCCATTTCATCGAAAAGCATAGACACATACAGATCATTTTCGTAAAACCTGTCATCACTCTCCTCACTGCTGGAATAGCCATAATTATCCAATTGATTGACACTTCTCTGTTGCGTTTTACATTTGCCTTTTCGCGACAAACACATTCGCGCAAAATGATTCATCTTGTGGCAAAAGTTACATTCTTTTCCTTGTGCAGGACACTGCTGACTGTCTGTGTGATCATATCCACATTTTTTGCATTTTATTTTCTTCTTTTCAGCTTTAGGTTTGTCAGAATTTGACTTGTCACCCTGCTTTTTCTGTCCGAATTTAGACTTGCTTTGTTTTGATGGACGCTGCTTTCTTGGAGTTTTCTGTTTGACCACGCACACATTTGGATCTTCACCAGAATTCATTGTCTTTAATTGTTTTTGTGAAAGTTCATAGGTTCTTGCAATATCCATACATTTTTCGAATGTTAACTCGTTTACTTCATTTTTTAATTTTTCTCTGACTTTTGTTGATTTTACACCAAACACGATATGGTCCCTGATCATTTCATCCTCGACTCCTGCCTGATATCCGCATTCTTTGAATAATACTTTTAAGTCAGTCACAAAATGTTCAAACGATTCTTCCGATTCCTGAACTCTGGATTTAAATTGATACCTTGAATAGATATTGTTGGATTTTGGTTTGCAATAATCTTCAAACTTCTCAAAATGTACAGCAAGTTGTTTCTTTTGATCGGCTGTTAAATCCCATGTTGAATAAATATTTCTTCCTTTCTCGCCAGACCAAATCATTAAATAGTTGCACTTTTCTTCTTTTGATTTTCCTTTAAGAGGTCCGCCAAACATAAATTCACAATGTCCCTTGAATGATTTAAAAGCTGCTGGTAAATCCTTTGCCTCCCAGTCAATTTTCGGATATTTCACTGTTTTGTCATCCATTTTTATCCTTTTCTTTTCTTTTTACAAAAAGAAAGTTGACAATTTGAATCTATCTTTTCACAATAGACTAACTGTCATTTTATTTATCGTGGACGCAAGTGCGCTCTATCTGACACCATGTTATGTACGGTACTTCAGAGAAAACAACAAGAGGCTAGCTCAACAAGGACTACTTTTATTTGCATAAAGCTGGCTCTTATATAGCTACTAAGAATATACACATTAAAGTATGATAAGCCCTAACAGTGTATAACTTTCTGTAAGATGGTTAACCTAAAATACATTACAGGACGAACGACGGACAAAGACCGATCACAATAGCTCACCTTGAGCACTTCGTGCTCAGGTGAGCTAAAAATCGCAAAAACAAGAGCTGTCCCCTGACAGCATTGCTCTAAACAACCCCACCCACACCTACTGCAAGCACAATAGGTCCTTGCCCTACTATTCTCTAAACCAGTAGAATGAACCGGTATTGGAAGATATACCCAGCACCATCGCACCACCAGACCACCCCGTCAAATAAATAAATGAATAAATAAATGATATTAAATAATTGATTGATTTGATGGCAGCTTTTACTTAAAAAATCGCAAAAACAAGAGCTGTCCCCTGACAGCATAACTCTCCTGAACTGGTGCTTGTCCATCTCACAGGCCTTTGTCGGTATGGCTTGTTCTACATAATACTTCATGCAAATACGCCCAAGTATTGTCAACATATGTATAAAATCAGTGACCCTGGCATAAGAATAACCCAGTGTGGTGGGGGTAGTATTTGTGAAAACTCAAGCAAATATCTACAATCAGATGAAATATAAATCAAATCCATCCAAAGCACTATAGAACAGTATGCTATCAGAATACTTTAACAAAACTCCAAATGGTCTCTGAGTGGGGTGGGGGTGGTACTCTTAAAAAAACTTTGAATCAATATCTAACTAGAAATGTAGAGAAAATTTGATGTCTCCCCACCAGCCCCTTTCCCATCCCCTCTATAGCCGGGCCGCGTAGCGCAATCGGTAGGGCACCTGACTCATAAGTCAGAGGTCCTGGGTTCGAAACCTGGTCAGGCCACATACTTTCGTTTATTCTTCCGCTGATTTAAGAAGGGCAGTTGTCAGTTACAGGCGAAAGTATGTGCACTTAGTACTGGTTAACTAACCGCTTTGGAGGTCTAATTTAAAGAGTAACTACACTTCAGGAACTGACTGAATCAGATCCCAAACCCTATCCCCAACATCAAAGGGAAAGATTGACAAAGACATCCCAACAAACAATAAATTACAAGTGATAAGCCGAGTCAGCAGCTCTTTCCCAAATAGATGGCAAATCAGCTATCTGTATTGAACTAAATAATTTAGGCCAACAGACAGGTTACAACGGACTAAGCAAATTATATAAAAAAAACATTTAACAATTATTTTTACCTATTTTGTTTTTTTTATGATAGAAGGATTAAACTGAGAACACGATAAATTAAACAGCACCGAACATAAAACAAATGCAAATGCAACAAAAGTACCGCCTTGGGACGGTCAGTAATAACTACTGGGGGTTTAAACCGGTTTTACTGGGCCCAAACCTTCACCCTCACCCTCCGCTGCGGTGCACACAATTAGTTGGTAGTTCGGTTCGTATGGAGGTCCCCTAACTAGGACCTCCATAGTTCGTATGGAGGTCGTATAGTTCGTATGGAGGTCCCCTAACTAAGCCTGCCCAGGAATAGTGTGGTTAGGTTAACTGACCGTCCCGACATGACCATAGTTGTTTACCGTGGACATTAGGCAACAAATCAATCAATCTAATGAATAAAAAGCCTGTACAAATAAAATATCTATCCAAGTTTGGAGAAAATCCATTCACTGGTTCTAAAGATAGCATATGTTCTTGAAAAATGGGCCAAGGTCACCAACTGCTAAACATGTATTAAACCTGTCAAAACGATATACATGCAAGCTTGATGTATATCCATCCTTCAATTGGTATAACTCTTTTTAAGAGAAAAACATAAGCATTTATAACTTAGTTTTTTAACTTGAAAATGGGGTCAAGGTCATTAAAACACAGTAGACTCTTGAAATTATCCCGAAGTAGATTTCATGAAAGTAAAGTGGAAATCAAGCCAAAGGCTAATGAGACATATCATTTAACATATCTAACACCTCTTGTTATCTAGGTCACCAAAATCTGATTAGCTCAAGCTCGTCCCAGTAGTGTATCCATGCAAGTTTGGTAAAATTCCATCTACTGGTTCAAGAGGTCACAACAATCTAAATAGCTAATAAACTTATCCCATGATGTATCCATGAAAGTTTGGTGAAATTCCATCCATTAGTTTAGGGGACATCGTGGATATAAGAAATGTCGTCTAAGTCCTTCAGTGACTAAGCTATCAAATGTGTCCTAATGATGATCCATGTAATAGTGTATCCATGCAAGTTTTGTGAAATTCCATCCATGGGTTCAGGCGATATTGTGGGTACAAGAAATTGTCATCTTAGTCCTCCAGTGACGTTTAAAATAAGGTCAAGGTCACCAAAATCAAATAAGCTATTAAACTTGTCACAATGATGTATCCATGCAAATTTGGTGATATAAGAAATTGTCATCTAAGTCCACCAGTGGCCTTGAAAATGAGGTCAAGGTCATCAACATCTAATAAGCTATTAAATGTGTCCTAATGATGTACCATGCAAGTTTTGTGAAATTCCATCCATCGGTTCAGGAGATATTGTGGGTACAAGAAATTGTCATCTAAGTCTTCCAGTGACCTTGAAAATGAGGGCAAGGTCACCAAAATCTTATCAGCTCTTAAGTTTGTCCCAATGATATATCCTTGCAAGTTTGGTGGAATTCCGTCCATTGGTTCAAGAGATATCGTGTATACAAGAAATTGTCAGCTAAGTCCTCCAGTGCCCTTAAAATAAGGTCAAGGTCACCAAAATCTTATCAGCTCTTAAGTTTGTCCCAATGATTTATCGATGCAAGTTTGGTAGAATTCTATCCATTGGTTCAAGTGATATCGCGCATACAAGGATCTGCCACGCCAACGGGATCCGCACTGAAAACAATACGTCCCCCCTCAACATAACTACAGTGCAAATATCAAAAGAATCCAATCGTGAGAAAAGGAGATATATTTACTTGAAAACTTTAAAGTGAGTGTGACCTTATTTTTGACCCCTTCGCCTCACCAAGGGTCTCACCATGGGACATAGTGTTATGAAATGAATGGTTATGCTATGATATAATTAGGTTCCAAAGATGAAAGGCTTCTTGCCAGTGGTTGCTGACATATGAATGTTTGAAAACTTTAAAGTGAGTGTGACCTGAATTTTGACCCCTACACCTCACGGGCCAAGCCTGAACTATAATGTTCTGTAATGACAGGTTATGCTATGATATGATTATGTTCCAAACATGGAAGGGTTATTTCTAGTGGTTGCTGAGATATGAATGTTTATAAAACTTTGTCATAAAAATTTAGTGGATGTGACCTATATTTTGACCCCTATGCCCCACCCCAAGACCTCACCCAGGAGTATGAGTGAGTGAGTGATATGGATTTTACGGCACATCAGCACCAAAAGGGCTATTTCGCGCCGAAAACGCTATAAACGAAAACGTGTTACATGCATAAGGTCAGAAATGAATGCACAGTATAAAAATGAATCAAGTCGGGTATGTGGTAAAACACGCCGATCAACGGCTAGCTTAAGACTGATAACATAAAACGAACTCTCGGCCTGCGAGATGAGTAAACACAAATTTAAATCTACTGTTGTAAAAATACCTCGACTGAACTAAACTATATTTTACTATATATGCCAATCTCTTTCAAAAATGAAAAGATTTTCGCTGGTTCAACCGTGTCAAACAGTTGTTTCATACTGTTGACACGGAAAAACCTAGCACGCGGTATACGAAAATCCATGCAATCTAAAAGGAAATGTTTAACACTAAAAGGTTCCTGGCAAGGAATGCACAAAGGCGGATCCTCACCTTTCAACAGAAACGAATGAGTAATAAAAGTATGGCCGATTCTGATTCGAGCCAAAGTTACTTCTTCCTTACGATCAATTCTATAAGATGGTTGCCATTCACCAATTGAAGGCTTGATAGAGTGAAGTTTGTTAAAGACAGCAGCATTCCATGATATCTGCCACTTATCATGAAGATATGTATTTATGCAAGGTTTGATATCAGTGTAAGGAATTTTAAGATCAGAAATATGAAGAGTTAAAGCCGATTTTGCGGCCATGTCGGCTTTTTCGTTGCCTTTAATCCCAACGTGACTGGGAAGCCAACAAAACACAATGTTGTTTAGCTCAGCTAAGTCATTATGTTTCAAGAGGATATCTAACAGAAGAGGATTTTCAATATGGCGATTATTTAGGGATTGCAGAGCAGAAAGGGAATCAGAAAAGATGATAAAATCTGCATTCCTAGACTGTTCAATATGATCCAAGGCTAAATCAATAGCTTTGGTCTCCGCTGAAAAAAATGAGGCATTAGCAGGTAATCTACGTTTGTATGTTTCGGATGGAGCAACACAAGCAGAGCCAGCTGTGTCTCCATCCTTTGAACCATCGGTATATAAAGTCTCATAGTTAGAAAAGACAGACAGCAGTTCATTAAAATTTGTTCGAAATACAAGAGGGTCAGTTTCAGATTTTTTATCAGTATGCAAAGAAAATAAAACACGTGGCTGAGTAAATGTCCATGGTGGTACATCTGGAACCTTAAACTGTTCAATTATGTCTAAATCTAAATTCATATTTTCAAATTCTGAAGAGATTCTAATGCCAAAGGAAGGAATCATATTTGGTTTATTCTCAAATAATGTTTTATATTGTGGCCGAAAAACAGTTTCATACGTTGGGTTTGATGGATTTGACTTTAGTTTAAGGGCATACTGCAGGGAGAGTTTTAGACGTCTATTATAAAGTGATGGTTCATTTGCCTCTGCTAAAAGACTCTCCGAGGGAGAAGTTCTGAGAGCTCCCAAGGCGAGCCGGAGTCCCTGATGATGAATGGGATCAAGCATTTCCAAATAAGATTTTCTAGCGGATCCATATATTATTGAGCCATAGTCTAGTTTGGACCGTATAATAGTTCTATACAGATTAAAGAAAACTTTACGATGTGCTCCCCAGTCAGTATGGGCAACAACTCGTAGTAGGTTCAACGCTTTTTGACATTTTGCTTTAAGCTGTTTAATGTGTGGAATAAAGGAAAGCTTTTTTATCAAAGATAACCCCTAGAAATTTATTTTCTTCTACTACAGGAATGGGTGCCCCAACTGAAAATGGATTCAAATTTTCGAAATCTAAGACAGTTTGCATGCATTTCTGTCACCTTCGAAAAGCGCATGATGATCCAGTGCTCACCTTGGACGGGACACCCATTCCTGTAGTAGAAAATAAATTTCTAGGGGTTATCTTTGATAAAAAGCTTTCCTTTATTCCACACATTAAACAGCTTAAAGCAAAATGTCAAAAAGCGTTGAACCTACTACGAGTTGTTGCCCATACTGACTGGGGAGCACATCGTAAAATTTTACTTAATCTGTATAGAACTATTATACGGTCCAAACTAGACTATGGCTCAATAATATATGGATCCGCTATAAAATCTTATTTGGAAATGCTTGATCCCATTCATCATCAGGGACTCCGGCTCGCCTTGGGAGCTTTCAGAACTTCTCCCTCGGAGAGTCTTTTAGCAGAGGCAAATGAACCATCACTTTATAATAGACGTCTAAAACTCTCCCTGCAATATGCCCTTAAACTAAAGTCAAATCCATCAAATCCAACGTATGAAACTGTTTTTCGGCCACAATATAAAACATTATTTGAGAATAAACCAAATATGATTCCTTCCTTTGGCATTAGAATCTCTTCAGAATTTGAAAATATGAATTTAGATTTAGACACAATTAAACAGTTTAAGGTTCCAGATGTGCCACCATGGACATTTACTCAGCCACGTGTTTTATTTTCTTTGTATACTGATAAAAAATCTCAAACTGACCCTCTTGTATTTCGAAATAAATTTAATGAACTGCTGTCTGACTTTTCTAACTATGAGACTTTATATACTGATGGTTCAAAGGATGGTGACACAGCTGGCTCTGCTTGTGTTGCTCCATCCGAAACATACAAACGTAGATTACCTGCTAATGCCTCAATTTTTTTCAGCGGAGATCAAAGCTATTGATTTAGCCTTGGATCATATTGAACAGTCTAGGAATACAGATTTTATCAACTTTTCTGATTCCCTTTCTGTTCTGCAATCCCTAAATAATCGCCATATTGATTATCCTCTTCTTTTAGATATCCTCTTGAAACATAATGACTTAGCTGAGCTAAACAACATTGTATTTTGTTGGCTTCCCAGTCACGTTGGGATTATAGGCAACGAAAAGGCCGACATGGCCGCAAAATCGGCTTTAACTCTTCATATTTCTGATCTTAAAATTCCTTACACTGATATCAAACCTTGCATAAATACATATCTTCATGAAAAGTGGCAGATATCATGGAATGCTGTTGTCTTTAACAAACTTCACTCTATCAAGCCTTCACTTGGTGAATGGCAACCATCTTATAGAATTGATCGTAAGGAAGAAGTAACTTTGGCTCGAATCAGAATCGGCCATACTTTTATTACTCATTCGTTTCTGTTGAAAGGTGAGGATCCGCCTTTGTGCATTCCTTGCCAGGAACCTTTTAGTGTTAAACATTTCCTTTTAGATTGCATGGATTTTCGTATTACGCGTGCTAGGTTTTTCCGTGTCAACAGTATGAAACAACTGTTTGACACGGTTGAACCAGCGAAAATCTTTTCATTTTTGAAAGAGATTGGCATATATAATAAAATATAGTTTAGTTAAGTCGCGGTATTTTTACAACAGTAGATTTAAATTTGTGTTTACTCATCTCCCTGGCCGAGAGTTCGTTTTATGTTATCAGTCTTAAGCTAGCCGTTGATCGGCGTGTTTTACCATATACCCGACTTGATTCATTTTTATACTGTGCATTCATTTCTGACATTATGCATACAACACGTTTTCGTTTATAGCGTTTTCGGCGCGAAATAGCCCTTTTGGTACTGACGTGCCGTTAAATCCATATCACTCACGCACTCACTCCAAGGCGGCCCACCTATTATGCTGCCTAATCGGATCATTAGATCCTTTCGGCTGTCTATCTGATTCAGGTACAGGTTTCTCCTTTACCTTTGGTTTAGGGTCAGGAGTCCTGTCTGAAGAGTTCTTGTTTGTTCTAAGCGTGTCGTGAACAATCTTTTGTAATTTCTTGTCTGCTTTTTGATGTTTTTCTTTTTCTTTCTGACTTAATCTTTCCGACGAGTCTCAGTGTTGCTTCGGCAGATGCTTCAGTTGCTGTAACATTGTAAGACGAAGACTGGGGGGGGGGGGGGGGGCTCCTGTGATAAGTACAGGGTCTGTTTGTGTCGTAGCATCGACTAATGATACCGTGACACCAGCAGTCTTCGTAAAGCTAGCATAACTTTTACCTGGTGCTGCCGTGTAGCTGTCAACGATTTTCCGCGCTTCTGGAAACGATATATTCCTGGTGTACTTGACTTTGAGAATTTCTTTCTCAGTGTGCCAGGCCTGGCATTTCCGCAAATTGGCGGGGTGGTTTTCCTTACCGTTGAAACATTTCGCTTGACGTTTACAATCTGTTTCACCCGCACAATGCTGCGGCTGACCACAATTAGCACATATCGTTTCCTTTCTGCATCTGTCTTCGTGATGCCCAAATACTTGGCACCGATAACATCGCAATAGATTTGGAATGTAGGGATCAACGGAGACACGAAGAAATGCGACTTTTAATTGTTTGGGCAAAACTGATGTGTTAAAGGTGATTACGAAAGTGTTGGTGTCTTTAAGCGTCTCGTCTCGACGAACTTTAATACGACGGACTCCAACTACACCTTGCTCCCTCATATTCTCAAGGATCTCTTGATCGCTTACCCCTTTTAAATCGGGGCAGCGTTCAACGCCCTTGCAAGTATTGAGGGAGCTGTGCAGTGCGACTTTCACTTCTAGGTCGAAAAATTTGTTGATACGTAACAGATTTTCTATTGATTACTTGTTAACGTATTCGACTAGAAGGTCACCTGAGCGTAGCTTCTTAATGCTCTTTGGCACACCAGCGATGCCATGAAGCGCTTTTTCGATGACAAATGGAGACACGCTCGACATTTGTCTTTCTTCTTTCGATGAGATAACTAAGAAGCGCGGAGTAGGTACAGACGTAGTGGATTGACTAAGTTCATTCTCTGATGGGTCATCAGAGTCGGTGTCACGTGGCCGTTTCGAATTATGTTGAGAAGCTTTGGGGTTTGAAGTTGGGGGGGGGCATGAGAAGATAAAGAAAATGATTCATCTCCGGTGCTCTCCACCCGCCGTGGAGCCCAACAAGGGAGCACTTATATAGAGTGGATATCCTAAACTCCAAGTGCTAGAGATACACTGAAGATATACTCGCATAGGACAGAATGCCTACACGATTGACCCATCAGCCGCCGCCTTCTAGGAATGGAAAAAGATGAGAAAAAGGATTCATGGGCACATGGTCAGTATCAGAATGATACAAAGATAGGAAGAGAAAGTAAACGTTGATTCCCAGGGCAAGGCACGACCAAGCCGATTGATCATATTCGGGCCCATATGACCTCCCGTCTAGTTGAAATCCGGGCCAAAGTGATGTGTTGTAGACTGACTGCGTCGCAGGCAGTCTACTCAATCACCAGGATCCCTTCTTCCAACGACACGGGTCGCAGCTCACGGCAAACGAGCCGCCCCCTTGTAGACTGCCTTTAACGTCACGCAGAGGGATACGTCTGGCCTATTCTATCCCGGGACCAGCACGGGGTACCCAGGAGTATGGAATGAGAGAATAGAAGGATATGCTATGATATGATTATATTCCAAATACCAAAGGGTTCTGGCCAGTGCTTGTTGAGATTTCTAATTTTAAAAAAAACTTTGACGTAAAACTTTAAAGTGTGACGCCCACGTCAACGCTAACGCCCACGTCAGAGTGACAACAATAGCTCTTCCTGTACTTTTGTACAAGCGATCTAAAATAACAAAATCATCTTCTCCAGAACCACTGGGTATATTTGTCTGCATTTTTGGCATGAAACAGTGGAGAATTGGTATTCAGAATTGTAAAAATGAAAAAAAAATCTGTATCGGAGTTTTGTCGCGGTGACCTACTTTTCTGTTCACGAGTGTAATTTTGCCAAAATGTTTGATGTCCAAAACAACTTCAAACAACTTCTGTTCTTAAACTACTGAAACCACTGGTCTCAAATTTCACATGGAGCATGGCCAGACTGCATGGGCTCAAAATTGTAAAATTGGGTCAGGTCGAGAATCCAAGATGGCCGCCGTTACTGAAAATATCAAAAACAACAAAATCAACTTCTTCTTTAGAACCACTGGGTAGATTTGGTTGAAAGTTTGCAAAACCTTAAGTGGGACCTTGGTACTGAAAATCATAAAAATCCAAAAAAATTATAGCGGATTTGGGTCACAGTGACCTACTTAGCATCTAAAAGACCGATTTGGCCTCAGAACCTCACAGAACTATGAGACCAGTGCTGCCATAATGCTTAATTACAAAGATTTACTGGACAAATGTAGACAAATAAAAATAATTCAATCATGTCCTGCAAATCTGGAGAGTGTAACAAGAAAACAAGCACAGAACAAACTTTGGTACCAGTTTAGAGCAGGGAGAATGTCTGTCGCTAGAATGAAGGCTGTTACTAGAACAGATCCATCAAATCCTTCTCAGTCTTAGATAAAATCTATTTGTGATCCATTTGAGCAGCAGTTTGAAAATGGAAGCTTTCCTCCCTGATGGAATTATTTTGTGCGACTGTTGCAGAAAGCAGCTTGTTGAAGTTAAATGTCCATTTTCAAAAAGGGAGAAAAGGCTAGAAAACTTCTGTTTAAAAAATGATTATGATGGAGAATTCCCTTTGGACAGAGAACACGAGTACTTCTCTCAAGTACAAACACAGATGGGAGTTACCAAGACTGAGACATGTCTTTTTGTTGTCTGGCCAAAACAAAAAGTTCATATTAAACAAATTTTATTTCATCAGGGAGTTACCGGGACTGAGTCATGTCTTTTTGTTGTCTGGACAAAACTTCTGTTTAAAAAATGATCATGATGGAGAATTCCGTTTGGACAGAAAACACGAGTACTTCTCTCAAATACAAACACAGATGGGAGTTACCAAGACTGAGACATGTCTTTTTGTTGTCTGGCCAAAACAAGATGTTCGTATTAAACAAATTCTATTTCATCAGGGAGTTACCAGGACTGAGTCATGTCTTTCTGTTGTCTGGACAAAACAAGATGTTCATGTTGTACGAATTTTATTTCACCAGGCTATGTGGCAGGAGATGTGTTTTACGGAAGAACATTTCTTCTGTATGGCAATACTCCCTGAGCTTGTCGTAATTATATTGCTGTGACATGGCACTACCACGTGCCTGCCCAGCTCTGTAGCGATATTACTACCACGTGCCTGCCCAGCTCTGTAGCGATATTACTCCAGAGTGAGCTGTGTTTTTTTGTTGAAATTAGCTCATGACAAATTTCCACTAGCATGTCCTCCTTTTTTTGCTTTCCACTCTTTGAATGGGGAAGCTCATAGATGACACAGCTGGGGATGGCAGAAAAATGGGACACTTTGCAGTTGAGGTGTAGGGCTGAATGACGGAGCAGTGTTTGGAAGTGTTGATACCGTTTCTTGAACAGTATTTTTATATGCCCGTTTTACAAAAACGGACGTATTATGGCATGGCGTTGTCCGTTTGTCCGTCAATATTCTTATGCGCACTATAAATCAGTAACCGTTTAAGATTTCTTCTTGAAATTTTGTAGGCAAATATAGTAGGATGGAAGAAAGTGTTGCATACAGTAATGGTTGCTCCCCCTTTCTTAGTTTCCAAGTTATGCCCCTTTGTGTTTTACCCTACTAGTCTTGTGCGCTCCATAACTAGATAATCGTTTGGGATACCTTAATGAAACTTCATAGCAATGTGTATGAGGGTCCGCTGATGTGTCGCGTATAAAATGGTTGATTTCCATTCATTGGTTTTGGAGATGCATCCCTTTGATTCGATTTTTTAGGTTATTTTTGTGTATAATAACCTTGTGCATTCAATAACTTAGTAGCCATTTGAAATATCTTGATGAGACTTTATAGCAATGTACATGATCACATGACGGTGTGTCACAAATAAGAACGGTTGTTCCCCCTTACCTTATTTTGGTGCACCCTCCCTTTGATTAGTTTTTAGGCTAGCCCTATTCCCCCCATTCACTCCGTAACTCCTTATCGGTTTGAAATATTTTAATGAAACTTTGTAGGAATGTGTATAATAATAACGCAATGTTACTTGAGTATGAACTGCAGCTCTGGCTTACTTCCTGAATTATCTCATCCTGCATCAATTTCCGTTTTTCTCTGTAACGCCTTAACTAACCGTTTGAAATATTTTAACACAACTTTATGGTGATGTGTATTGTGTCAAGGGAATGTATAATGACCAAAAATGGTAATCTTGTTTACTTAGTTTATGAATCATCTCCCTTGTTTGACTTTGACATTTCTTAACTTTTAAGCTGTTTCATCCTGGAAGCTGATTTTTTGCATACTACTAGTATTATATGTATAAGATGTTTTAATAACAGTGCAGTCATTGTTTACAAAGTTGTTTCCCCTGTTTGTCAGCCTGTCCGTCTTTCTATAAAGTTTGTGCAGTCTGTAAATCCTTCATGACACTGAAACAGGCGTATTATGCGCTGCTTGCGAAGCTCTCGTTTCATAGATGTTGCAGCGCGTCTCACCATACCATCAATCGGTTTAATTGAGTCTGTTCATGACTAGTAATGAAATGTGCGACACCAGCCACGCCCCATAGCACCGGCTCAAGAGTCAAAACCAGTGGGATTTACATTTACAGCAGATAGTGTGTGCCCTCAGGTTGTCAGTCAATGTATGAGGGCTTTACAGCAAACATGCTTCTGCTAGGTAGCGAAGTTAATACCCCAGCATATCTTACGTTTACACAAAGGAAACAGGGTAAGTTTAGCAGTCTAGAAACGTATATTGCAGAATTGTTAGCGAACATGGAAAATGCTCACGAAACTGCTCGGAGGACAATGAATACCTCTCGTTTAATGAAGAGTATATGTGACTTACACCTTCTGGAAAGAAAGTACCAGGTAGGAGATGCGGTTCGTCTTCTTGACACAGGTGTGTTGAAGGGTAAATGCAAACAATTATGTCCACCGTGAAAAGGACCTGGGGTGATAGTCAAAACTCTCTTCCTACATTGTCAGAGCAAAGCTAAGGAATGCCGTATTTGTGGTTAACCACGACCGATTGACACCTTGTCGCCACCGTGAGGTACCTGAGAGGATAAAACATTGGAAAACAATCCTGGGATCTCACAGGATGCAGCTGCTTCTACAGGTGATGACCGAGTGTACTGCATTTGTAGAAAACAGTGGCAGGTCAGGTTTATGATACAATGTGAAACATGTAAAGAGTGGTATCATGGATCATGTGTTAATGTCACACCGACAGATGACCTTGATATAGATGAGTGTGATTGATTGATTGTTTGTTTGTTTTGGGTTTAACGGCCTTTGAGACAGCATGTCAGTCTATATCGGGTCGTAGAGAAATGATAGACGAGAAAAAACATGTCCAAACAACCCCCAACCGCACCTACTGCAAGCACAGAAGGCCCTTGCCCTACTATTATCCAAATCAGTAGGACGCCCCGGCACTGGAAGTTACAGGCAGCACCATCGCACCACCCAACCACCCCCCCAGATGAGTGTGAATGTTCCCAGTGGTTGGTTGATTTGATGCTTAACGTCCACGGTAAGCAACTAAGGTCATGTCGGGACGGTCAGTTAACCTAACCACACTATTCCTGGGCAGGCTTAGACCTCCTAAGCGGTTAACCAGTACGGTCAGTTAACCTAACCACACTATTCCTGGGCAGGCTTAGACCTCCTAAGCGGTTAACCAGTACTAAGTGCACATACTTTCGCCAGTAACTGACAACTGCCCTTCTTGAATCAGCGGAAGGAGAAACGAAAGTATGTGGCCAGACCGGGATTCGATCCCAGGACCTCTGACTTACGAGTCAGGTGCCCTACCGATTGCGCTACCCGGCCCGGCAATGTTCCCAGTGCCGCAAACGGGCAAGATGTCTGCGGTGATATTCTTATATAGTCACATAAATTTGGGTTTAACGGTCCTTTGAGACAGTATTTCAGTCTATATCGGGCCGTCTCCCCCAGAGAGGGAGAAATGAAACGTCCAAACAACCCCACCCGCACCTACTGCAAGCACAATAGGCCCTTGCACTACAATGTTCCAAAGTAGCAGGACGCCCTGGAACTGGAAGTTACACACAGCACAATCGCACCACCCAACCACCCCCCCCCCCCCCCCCAAATAATTGAAAGTGACTTCAACAGGTTCAATTGTAATTGGAAGGAAAACCACTGAAGTCTGTTAATGTGTGAGGCAGATACTTACTCTGAAGTTACACTGTGCTTATTTCTTTCAGGCATGTCCAAGTCAGCAGGTGAATAAGCCCCAGCCGACGTACGAAAGATTGATAGGCTATCAACTCGCAGAAAGAACAAATCGGCAAAAGAACTAACTCTCATTGTATCCAGTAGTACACTTCACCAGAAAGCTATCTGTACCCTACTGCGTCAGATGGAAGTTGCGAAAGAATACGACGAGCTTGATTAGCTTCATTCTTTGGCCACATGGCTGGATTCCTATCAGTTCTACAGTCGGGAATACATATCGAAAAATGTCAGCCCCTAAGAAACATTTCTAGGAAGAGAAGCCAACCAGTACGAGAAGGACATCCGCCTCGTAGTGTCCCCCAACATCGAGAGGACCGGACAGCATCTTTCGCCTGAGCTTGATCTTTTAGAAGGGGAAGAGTGTAGTACGAAAGTGGATCTAGAAGAGGCCGAAAACTCATTTCCTAGAGTCCAAAAGACTCAACTCAAAGAGTCATCGAAACACGCCTGTCCAGTCAAGCGACTGCTACAGTCACATTTGGGGAATCAGTGGCAGCCATCCGGTATCCACAAGCAGTGACTCCATCTACAACAGTGACAGCGTCTCCAGGAAGGTCATCGGCAGCCATGTCACCTGCAGTTGTTTCAAAAGAAGTATCAGTGGAGGCCATCCGGTATCCACCTGATCTAAGACTCACCAGAGTCCCATCAGTCAACTGAAAGGTCAGGGTATCGATCGACGTTTACAGCAGGATCAGTAGAAAACATGAGAACCACGGTACTAAGAAAAACGAACAGACCCACCACTCGGCAGGGCTCAACGAAGAGACCACCACGTGATGACCGTGACCTGGATAGAGGGAGTTCAAGGTACCAGAAAAACGAAAAGCCTAGTCACACAAGACGGCTATATGTTCCTAGCCGTCCAGAGAAACGCACAAGGACGTCCGTGAAGATATGAGTTCAGGTACCTGCTGTAAGTGCATCCAGATGCCCAGTTGCAGGGTGTGGAGCAGATCTCCGTCAGCAACCTGCCGTCTGCTTACATACCAGGAATGTTTCACTCGGAAATTAAGGGTGAAGATATTTCATTAAGACGAATGGGGGCCTTAAAGCTGATCACCCGATGGCTTCTTGGCGCATCTTAAATCATGCGAGATCTGGTCACCTACTTGGAGATTATAGGCCTTTAGACAGATCCCGAAGCTCGTACTCATAATCTCAAATCGGCAATGACAAATTTATGTGCTGTGATGAGAATTCCAGTTCCAGATGATCTGACTTGGAAGCCATCCGGTAACAAAATCCCAGTTCCAGATGATCTGACTTGGAAGCCATCCGGTAACAAAATCACTGCTTTGCTCACTGAAAAGCTTTCGTGACCAGTTCATCTCTATGCTGGAAAGGCACGAAGAAGAAAGCCTTCGTCAGCAGTTTGACTTGTTTTCTGAAGAAAAATCACATCTACCAGTGTTTCCCAAGGGACTCGATAGTCATTGCCAACTGGACAGGAATATGAGAGACTTACGCAACTAGACGGTTGTCCAAGGACAACTGGTCGAGGCCGCTGTTTGCTATAGTGACCTATAAGTATGTCAAGACTAAGCAACTGCTTCACTCTGGAAAGAAGCCAAACAACATTATGCTTAGCCAGCATATTTCTTTTTTTCAAATTTTCACAAAGAAAATAAGTAGAAGTGATGGCCCAGACAAGCTCAATTTATGACAATTACAATATATGACCTTCAAGTGTGACCTTGACCCTACCCAAACATGTATGTCACTTGACACTTCCACTCATCAAGAAGAACAATTGTGCCAAATTGCATAAATGTACAGGTAATATATTATTTTGTCATTTGACCTTCAAGTGCGACCTTGACCTTGGACCTACCTGAACAAATGTTCCAAATGGTACTTCTACTCATCATGGAGAACAATTGTGCAGAATTATTTTGCAATCGATTTGTAATTATTGAAGTTATGGCTCGGACAAGCTCAAATTTTGGCCATTTTGTCATTTGACCTTCAAGTGCGACCTTGACCTTGGACGTACCTGAAAAATATTCCAAATGACACTTCTACTCATCAAGGAAAACAATTGTGCCAAATTATTTTGAAATCCATCCACAAATGTAGAAGTAATGGCTCGGACAAGCTCAATTTATGGCCATTTTATCATTTGAAAAATATTCCAAATATTTCACAATGATCCAGTTCTTTATTTACATGGATCTCCAATACCTGTCCTTGAAGACTCAAATTTGTACGAGTAATATTTCACCGAAATATCAAACCGCACACCGTTCTACGGAGAAATTTGTTGCGGGGATTCACTTTTTGAAGAAAGAAGATTATTTACATGGATCTCCAATACCTGTCCTTGAAGACTCAAATTTGTACGAGTAATATTTCACCGAAATATCAAACCGCACACCGTTCTACGGAGAAATTTGTTGCGGGGATTCACTTTTTGAAGAAAAAAGAGTGAATCCAAATATGAAAACATCCTTTCCATGGCAGAAAAGAACATTCTTGGCGGGGCAGCAAATGGAAAACAAGAGGTCCATGATGGACCAAAATCGCTCACCTGAGTTATGATGAAATAACGTGGAAGATCATGTGTTTGATCCAAATATGAAAACATCCTTTCCATGGCAGAATAGAACATTCTTGGCGGGGCAGCAAATGGAAAACAAGAGGTCCATGATGGACCAAAATCGCTGACCTGAGTTATGATGAAATAACGTGGGAGATCATGTGTTTGATGATGGTTGAATTGGAGCAGTTTTGCTCTTTCTAATCTATATTCTGACAACGTTTCATTTAGATTAGATCAAATGTGCCCTCCCCTCTAGAGCGTTCAAAATGTTTTTCTAAGATCTGACCTGGCAATGTAGTTTTTGATCAGACATTATGTCAAAGTTTCATGAAGATTCAATGCAATATAAAGCCACTATTATGAACACAAGGTTTTTCTATGATTTGACCTGGTGACCTACCGGTAGTTTTTGACCTGACAATACCCAGTTCCAAACTTGGAGTAGATTTCATTAAGATAATCATTCTGACAAAGTTTCATGGATATTGAACCAAAACTGTGCCCTCTAGAGTATACACAATGTTTTTTCTAAGGTTTGATCTGGTGATCTAGTTTTTGATCCAACACGACCCAGTTGCACCCTTGGTCTAGATTTGTTGGAGATAAACATTTTCACAAAGTTTCATGAAGATTGGAACAAAACTGTGCCCTCTAGAAGCAATCACATGGTTTTTCTAAGATCTGACCTAGTTTTTGACCTGGCATGGTCCAGTTTCAAATTTGGTCTAGCTTTCATAAAGATGGCATGGTCCAGTTTCAAATTTGGTCTAGCTTTTGACTGATTCATAACTGTGCCCTCTAGAGTGTTCACATGGTTTTTCTAAGGTTTGACCTAGGTTTTGACCCTACATGACTCAGTTTCAATCTTGGCCTAGATTGTATACAGATAAACATTCTGACAAAGTTTCATAAAGATTAAACCATAACTGCCCTCTAGTGTGTACACAAGGTTTTTCTAACATTTGATCTAGTGACCTAGTTTTTACCCCACATGACCAAGATTCAAACTTGGTCTAGATTTCATTAAGATAAACATTCTGACAGAGTTTCATGATGATTGGGTCGAAACTGTGCCCTCTGTGTCATTCTAAGATTTGTTTCTATTTTTTAGCTCTGGCGGCCATTTTGTTCAACGGAGTTGAACCGTTTTAGCAATTTTGGTTCAGGGTCCTGAGTCAAACATTTCTGTGAAATTATTTTGAAATCGAGCCATTGGCTTCAGAGGAGATGCCGTTTAAAGGTTTTTCTATTATTAGCTCTGGCGGCCATTTGTTCAGCGGACTGGAACCGTTTTAGCAATTTTGGTTCAGGGCCATGAGTCAAACATTTCTGTGAATATTTTTTTCTATTTTTAGCTCTGGCGGACATTTTGTTCAGCTGGGCGGAACCATTTTAGCAATTTTGGTTTAGGGCTATAACAGAAATATTTATCAGAAATTATTTTAAAATTGGCCTACTGGTCTAGGAGGAGATGTCGTTTGAAGAAATTGTTGACGACGGACGGACGACGGACAAATATCGATCACAATAGCTCACCTTGAGCACTTCGTGCTCAGGTGAGCTAAAACAAGTGCATCGAGTTGAACAGAAAGGCGGTGACATCATTTACAAATATGGATGCGACAAACTGCAAATATGCAGAATATCTAAAGACCACCCATATATTTTAATAAAGATGCAAGATGTAGTTGGTAACACATGCTCATTAGAAAATAGTTCATACAATGATATTGTTCGTGAAACTTCTGCAACAGTCTTCCGAAACATTACAGCTTCATATTTAAAGAACGATACTGAGGTCTTCTGTTTGAGCATTCCTGATTCCCCTTGCTTTAGGGACCGACCATCTGATATTCTGGGGGGGGGGGGGGGGGGGAGGGGCTGGTATTCTTGATGGAGACACGACATTTTATTTCACTGGCCTCTGGGAACAATTTCTTACTTTTTTCACCTTGTGGGAGCTATATTTTTTTTATAAACTAACTCAAACAGTTTTATTTTTTAATTTTATAATTGAACTACCAGATCCTTGTTTACTTGACCATAATATCCTTTCATTTTACCCACATCAGTATTTTTTACACCTTTTTTCTCACAAAAAGAACATGATGCTGTCTTTAACCAGGCCAAGGGCATGGCTTTGCTTGCTTTTGCAAACTAGTGCCTGGAGCATGTTACTCTTTTCATCTAAGGTACAGATACAATCATCTTTGTATGAGTTTGGCAAAAAATTAGGCCTTAAATAAGGGATATTTTGGCCGAAATTTAGGGCTATTTTGGCAAAGTTTTAGGGCTAACATCAGGAATTTAAGTTTTTTCTATCACAATATATGCCCGAACATGCTTTATTCGTACTTTAGAAAGTTTGATAAATACTTACATGACTTTCAGCCATTTTATAGAGTCACATTATACCTGAATGGCAATTAATAAAATGGCTGAAAGTTATATGTGCTAAGAAGTTAACAAAAGGGGGGGGGGGGGGGGGTCAAAGCCCCCTAGAAGCTAAAGCAATTTCCCAATTTCAATGGCAATTTTAAAACTGGAAACAATAGAGACAAGAGGCCCAAATGGGCCTGATATCGCTCACCTGGCTTTTGTGCAATGGGACTATTCTGATACAAAATTGGTCCAATTCCAATGAGATATTCTCATTTTCACATTTTGCTACATTTAGTAACAGAGGCCAACTTGTCTGGTCTTTATATATTTACTTTTGAAACATCTCAATACAGGAATCATTTTGCCACAAATTTCATCAAAATCCATTCAGGGGTTACTGAGATGTTGTCAGTTTCATGTTTTGTGCTATTTTTAGTAACGGCAGATGGCGGCCATCTTGGAATGCCAACATTGAAAAGCTTTCATGCAAGGACCATTTTGACACATTTGGTCCAGCTCCATTGTAATTTTCTAATTTATATATTTTGCTATTTTAAGTAACAGAGGCCAACTTGACGGGTCTATATTTATTAATTTTTTAAAGGACTCAAAGCAAGAATCAGTTTGCCACAAATTTCGTCTAAATCGATTCAGCGATTAATGAAATATTGTCATTTTCATGTTTTGTGCTATTTTTAGCAACGGCAGATTACGGCCATCTTGGAATGCCAAAATGCAAAAAATCGAAAAAGCTTAATGAAAGGACCATTCTGGTAGAAATTAGTCCAATTCCACTGAGATTTTCTAATTTTCACATTTTTCTATTTTTAGTAACAGTAGCCAAAATGACTGGTCTACAAGTAGTTATTCCTGAAATAACTCAATGTAAGAATCATTTTGACACAAATTTCATCAAAATCCATTCAGCGGTTTCTGAGATGTTGTCAATTTCATGTTTTGTGCTATTTTTAGTAACGGCAGATGGCGGCCATCTTGGAATGCCAAAATGCAAACAAGAGGGCCATGAGGCCCTGATCCGCTCACCTGAGCAATTGGCCCATGGCTTTTTCTTATGTCTGAAATTGTCAAAATATGAGTCTAGGGTCAAAAGTCAAAGACTGACCATGACCTCTTGTACTCATAAATCTCCATGTGCTAATACCCATTAAGACAACTATATATACCATTTTTTAGACCAAAATCTTCAAAACTTTCCATGAAATCTTATGTTCTAGCATTTTCCCATATTTGACTATGCTGCAAAAAAGGTCAAGGTGAACCCAAGGTCATCATTTGAACAGTCTTGGAAGTACTCTAGTACTCCATGCTACTTACCAAGTTTCAAGGCCATAAGCATATTGGTTCTGGAGAAGAAAAATATTAAATGTTTATACCATAAATGGGTATGTCAGCCATGTTGGTCATGTGACCTGGACCATTTGAACACATTTTTGTTCCCTCAACCCCTGGAGGCTCTTTATGAAATGTGACTACAATTGGCCCTTTGGCTTTTGAGGAAATGTTTGAAAATGTAAAAATATGAGAGATCTGGGTCAAAGTTCAAAGAATGACCTTGACCTCTTGTACTCATAATTCTTCATGACCTCATTAAGATGACTGTATATACCAATTTTTAGGCCAAAATCTTCAAAAATTCCCATGAAAGCTTATGTTGTAGCATTTTGCCATATTTGACCTTGCCATAAAAAGGTCAAGGTCAAGCAAAGGTCATAATTTGAACACTCTTGATAATACTGGAGTACCCACTGCTACATACCAAGTTTCAAGGCCATCGGTCAACTGGTTCTGGAGAAGAAGATTTTTAAAGGTTTTTATCATATATGGTCATGGCGGCCATGTTGGTCATGTGACCCAGACCATTTGAAGAATTTCTTTTCCTCAACCCCTGAAGACTCTATATATTTATTTGGTTACAATTGTCTTTTTAAAAGAAGTTTGAAATTGTCAAACTATGAGAATTCAGGGTCAAAGGTCAAAAAATGACAATGACCTCTTGTACTTATGAATCTTGATGTACTCATTAAGATGACTGCATTTTCCAATTTTTAGGCCTAAATCTTCAAAACTTTCAATGAAATCTTATGTTCTAGCATTTTCCCTTATTTGACCTTCCCGTAAAATGGTCAAGGTCAACCCAAGGTTATCATTTTGAACACTCTTGATAGAACTGGAATACCCAATGCTTCATACCAAGTTTCAAGGCCATCGGTCCACTAGTTCTGGAGGAGAAGATGTTTAAAAGTTTTTATCATATATGGGCGTGGCGGCCATGTTGGTCATGTGACCTGAACCTTTTGAACAAAATTTCATTCCCTCAACCCCTGGAGGCTCTGTATGAAACTTGGTTACAATTGGCCAAGTGGCTTTGGAGAAGATTGTTTGAAAATGTCAAAATATGAGAGTTCTGGGTCAAAGAATGACCTTGACCTCTTACACTCATAAATCTTCAGGTACTCAACTGCATTTACCAATTTTAGGCCTTACTCTTCAAAACTTTCCATGAAATCATATGTTCTAGCATTTTCCCATATTTGACTTTGCAGTAAAATGGTCAAGGTCAACCCAAGGTCATAATTTGAACAATCTTGGTAGTACTCGAGTACCCAATGCTACATACCAAGTTTCAAGGCCATCGTTCAATTGGTTCTGGAGAAGAAGATTTTTAAAGGTTTTTACCATATATGGGCGTGGCCGCCATGTTGGTCATGTGACCTAAACAGTATGAATAAATTTTTGTTCCCTCAACCCCTGGAGGATCTATATGAAATTTGGTTTCAATTGGCTCAGTGGCTGTTGAGGAGATTGTTCGAAATTGTCAAAATATGAGAGTTCTGGGTCAAAGGTCAAAGAATGACCTTGACCTCTTAAAGTCATTAATCTTCATGTACTCATTAAGATGACTGTAGATACTGGTTTTTAGTCCAAAATCTGCAACAGTTTCCAAGATATCTTATGTTCTAGCATTTTGCCATATAAAAGCACAAGGAAGCAAATTTGACCTTGCCGTAAAAAAGGTCAAGGTCAACCCAAGGTCATAATTTGAACAATCTTGGTAGTACTCGCGTACCCAATGCTACATACCAAGTTTCAAGGCCATCGACCTATTGGTTCTGGAGAAGATTTTTAAAGGTTTTTACCATATATGGGCGTGGCGGCCATGTTGGTCATGTGACCAGGACCATTTGAACAACTTTTCGTTCCAAAGGTCCAAGGAGGCTATATATGAAATTTGGTTACAATTGGCCCAGCGGTTTCAGAGGAGAAGTCGTTTGAAATTGTGGACGGACGGACGGACGACGGACGCCGGAGCCTTACCATCCTAAAAGCTCCCCCGGAGCCGCTGGCTCAGGTGAGCTAAAAATCGAAAAAGCTTAATGAAAGGACCATTCTGATAGAAAATAAGTTCAATTCCAATGAGATTTTCTAATTTTCACATATTTCTATTTTTAGTAACAGTGGCCAACATGACTGATCTCAATGCAAGAATCATTTTGACATAAATTTCGTCGAAATCCATTCAGCGGTTACTGAGATATTGTCATTTTCATGTTTTGTGCTATTTTTAGTAACGGCAGATGGCGGCCATCTTGGAATGCGAAATTGCAATTAAGAGAAATGGCTTCATGCAAGGAACATTCTGACACAAAATTGGTCCAATTCTATTCAAGGGTTACCGAGCAATTGTCATTTTATGTTTGTGCTATTTTTAGTAACGGCAGATGGCGGTTATCTTGGAAAGCAAAATTGCAATTTATCGAAACAGCTTCATGTAAGGAACATTCTGACACAAAATTGGTCCAATTCCATTCAAGGGTTCTTGAGTAAGTGTCATTTTTATGTTTGTGCTATTTTTAGTAACGGCCCCTGTGGTGGCCATCTTGGATAGTCAACTGGCACAAAATTAAAATAATTACATTCAAGGACCATTTCTGACCAAATCTGACCAGAATCGATTGCGTTTTCTTGAGATAATGACATCTGAGCAAAATCGGTCTTGTAAGCGCTAAGTAGGTCACTGTGACCTTGTTCCACTATAGATTTTTTTCATTTTAATAATTTTTAATCCCAAGGTCCCATTCATGTTCCATGCAAACTTTCAACCAAGTATACCAAATGGTTCTAGAGAAGAAGTTGATTTTGTTGTTTTTGCTATTTTTAGTAACGGCGGCCATCTTGGATTCTTGACTTGACCCAATTTTACAATTTTGAAACCCTGCAGTCTGGTCATGCTCCACGTGAAATTTTAGACCCATGGGTTCAGTGGGTTTACAGAAGTTGTTTGAATAAGTCAATTCTGACAGTGGCATTTGAGCAAAATTACACTCGTAAACAGAAAGTAGGTCACTGTAGCACAACTCCGCTACAGATTTTTTTCATTTTTAGAAATTTTGAATACCAAGGTTTCACTGATGTTCCATGCCAAAATTCAGACAAATATACCCAGTGGTTCTGGAGAAGAAGTTTATTTTGTTGTTTTTTGCTATTTTTAGTAACAGCGGCCATCTTGGATTTTCAACCTGACCCAATTTTACAATTCTGAGACCCTGGTGTCAGGTCATGCTCCATGTGAAATTTGAGAACCATGGGACCAGTAGTTTTACAGAAGATGTTTGAATATTTGTTTTTAGGTGTTGACGGACACATTTCGGGACGACGCACGACGCACGCCGGACGCATTGGTATGACAATAGCTCACTATGGCCCTTCGGGCCAGGTGAGCTAAAAAACTAGGAATGATGATAAACATAAGGGGTTTTATATTAGGAGTTTTGCCTTTCAGAGTGTTTATTTTGCCATAATGGTTTTGTCTCCCATAAGCTAGTGACTCTTTTGCAATTCAGTTTTAGTGGAAACATTTACTTTGTAATGTGGCAGATCAATAATACATATACGAGGGAGTGGTTAAAAAAGGGCCCGGAAAAGTTCTGTATTCTCTTTACTGTTTTACTGTCTTCAATGAAATTTCACACTATCCGACTTCAATGTATTTGTGATTCATATCATACAAAACAATTGACTTTTGTCTAACCAGTTTCATTCACGCGCCACCAACGTAACGACCAGCGAACTTTACGTTGCATTTTTATCGATCCTAATAACAATTTCTGAACGCTGTTTATCTATGAAATGTATGTATTAACGTTAATTCATTCACCTAAACTTAGAAATATTTATCTTATCTTTATGTTCATAACAATTTTTGTAAGTTCTTTTGATCTTTTTAACGAAATGATGTCTAATTCCAACGTGCCCTTTAAAAATCAAATTTATGGGGGGGGGGGGGGTAATTCAAGGGCAGATAATTTGCATGACGTTATAAAATGGAATTGTTATGATCAAGTTTCATGAACCTTAGATAATGGCAATTCGTTAGATATATGATGTACCATTTCAGTCGAACTATTCCAGCAATGTGATAACGCAATTTAATATCCGCAGCAGCATTAACTGTCTATCAAAAGTCTTAAATCAAGCAGCAGCAAGGCTACATCAGCAAGCTTTGTCAAAATTCAGCCATAGTCTTAAGATAAGTCCTTTTGTATAAGTAGCTTCATGTACCACACTCTTCTAAATGCTGCACATAGTAATAAATTGATATGACCTTAATTATGACAAAAATGGCCGATACATCGTTGCTGCTGGGTGAGATGGGCATTTGCTGGAAGTTCATAATTACTGCCGATTTCAGGTCGTGTTGTTGTATTGCTGAAATGGTTGGACTGAAAGGCATAAATCATATATTTAACGAATTGCCATTATCTGTAGTTTATGAAACCTTATCATAACACTTCCGTATTATAAGGTAAAGTAAGTTATCTGCCCTTGAATTACCCCACCCACATACATTTACTGATTAAAGGTTACGTTGGACTTAGCAATCATTTCGTAGAAAGGATAAAAAAAAACTTACAAAATTTGTAACGAACATCAAGATAATATATTATATTTAAGTTGATGTAAAGTAATTCATGTTTCCATTAATAATTTGTGAGTAAGCAACGTTCGGGTTTTGCTATTAGAAACGATAAAAATGCAACGTAACGTTAGCTGGGCCGGGTCACGTTACCGGTCGTTACGTTGGTGGCGCGTGCAATGAACTGGTTGGACATAAGTCAATTGTTTTGTATGATATGAATCACAATTACATTAAGGTTGCCTGGGATAAAATTTTATTGAAGAAAGTAAAATAATAAAGAGTGTACATCACTTTTCCGGGAACTTTTTGATCATCCCTCGTATGTGAATGTTGTATAGGATGTTTTTGTTAATGTATGATATCATTATATAGAGGATCTTACATGATTGCTAATGTATTATTGAATTTATTAAAGGAGTTGGGGAAAAAGATAAGATGCGAGGCTATGCCGAGCATCTTATCGGTTTTCCCCAACGAGTTTAATAAATTCAATAATACAGGAGCACGAATGCAAGATTCTATTTTATCATATGACACTAAAATAGCGTTTTGTTAGCAATATTTGCACTAAAACATCACAATTTCGCCATTAGGAGACGCGACGTTCTTATGGACGTCAACGCATAACGTTACGACGTAATTTGCATATTTAATCCACTAGTGGATTATCGTTTTTATTACACGGCTTTATTACACCCTCAGATGCGACGTCATATGATAAAATATTACTATAAATATGGGGGCGCCCCCCAGAAGCCATTATAAAATCTCAATTCCAATGGAATTATCTGCAGACTATATTTTTTTTTTGAAATTTTGGATGGAGACAGGTTATTTTTTTTCTTTTACTTTTGAGGCCAGATTATTTTTTTGAACCCCTTTATGAGCCAGGTTAATTTTTCTTGCATATCCAAATACAGGGATTTTTTTTTATAAATATACCAGCCCCCCCCCCCCCCCCCCCACAAAAAAAAAGGTCAGTCCCTTAGCATAGAAAAGCAAACAAGAAATGTTACAGTATGTAACAGATGCCCCCCCGAAGCCCCTTAGACTGAACTTTGACCCTGATTGTGACTTTGAATTTGGGCAAGTCAGCCCAAATCTTGTAAGTGAGATGCCTTTTTATCATGCTTTACCTTTCTGTGAAGTTTGATGAAATTCACTTCAGCAGTCTCCAGTCAGTTTGGAGATATAATCTGACCTATATGCCCTGATTATGACCCTGACCTTTGGAACAGGAACCTAAATTTTGTTTGTGACATACCATCTCATTATGTATTACCATTTCAGGAAGTTTAGTACAGTTTGCTTAAGAAGTCTTTTTAGTAATTGGGGAGAAACGACCTTTGACCTCAGACTGTGACCTTGAACTTGGGTGTGAAAGCCTATATCTTGTGTGTGTCTTACCTTCTCATTAAGCTTCATTTTTCTGTGATGTTTAAGGAAATTAGCTTTGGTACATTTATGAGCAATTGTTGAGACATGATTTGACATCCGACCCCAGATTGTGACCTTGACCTAGGGTTTGGGAATATAAATATTATGTGTGACAAACCTCCTCATTATGCTTTGTATTTCCGTGAAATTTGATTAAATTCAGTTATGTAGTTTTAAAGTAATCGCAGAGACACTATTTGACCTCTAAGCCCCAACAGTGACCTTGACCTTGGGTTTGGGAATATGGATATTATATGTGACAAATCTACTCATTACTCTTTACATTTCTGTGAAATTTGATGAAATTCAGTTATGTAGTTTTAAAGTAATCGCAGAGACACTATTTGACCTCTAACCCCCGACAGTGACCTTGACCTTGGGCGTGGGAACCAAACTCTTGTGCATGACACACCTTCTCATTGTGCTCTATCTATCTGTAAAGTTTCATCAAATTTGCTTCAGTAGTTTATAAGTTATAGCTGAGACACGATTTAAGACATGATTTGACCTTTGACCCAATTGTGACCTTGACCTTGGGCGTAGGAACCAAACTCTTGTGCGCGACACACCTTCTCAATGTGCTCTATCTTTCTGTGAAGTTTCATCAAATATGCTTCAGTAGTTTTTATGTTATGGCTGAGACACGATTTGTTACGGACGGACTGACGGACGGACGGACGGACGGTGCGATTTTAATATGCCACCCGAAGTCCCTTCGGGGGCATAAAAACATATTTTACAATTTTTTTCATACCTCTCCTTCGTAATGTTATTTTGTTGATAAAATATCAAACCGGCTTCAGAGAAGTTCAACACCTGTACAGATCCTGGGATATGGACATCGATTTGATATTCCCAATGTCTAATATCGATCAATGCCTAACGCTCCGCGGGTCAAAGGGAAATATCTGCTTTCGCACTAATACTCGCTACCCCCTTCTTAGCGCGCATTGAAGACTTAAGTACAGGTTGATCGACGTTGCAGAAATGCTTCCATGTATCGTAAGCGGGAAACTAATTGGTACGTTCTATCGGTTATGGATGTGTTTTCAAGGTAATTGTGGCTGCGACCGTTAACGTCTAAATCAAGCGAAGAAATTGCCAGACATTTAGAAGAAATGTATCTGGCTGAGGGAATTCCGAGAATCGTAAAATGTGACATTGGTGGACAATTCAAAGGTGAAAAGAAAACGTTTTGTACTTCTAAAACATAAAAGATGATTCGCAACCGGCCTTATCATCCCTAGTCTCAAGGAAAAACGGAAAACCTCACATAAACCTTGAAAATCGAAAGTTAGGTATGAAGTACTTATTATTAAAGGGAATTTGGTGAGAAAGTACAACATATCGATGCTATACGCAACGACTAATAACATAGAAGCATCAAAATGACCCCACTGAAGTTTATAAATGACGAAAACCAAGCAACTTTGCCCAGCGCATTCGGTAAAATGAAAACCCTGCAAATGACGAAAACCAAGCAACTTTGCCCAGCGCATTCGGTAAAATGAAAACCCTGCCACAGTTCACGATCATGTAGAAGCAATTATCGAAATTAGGAACAATGCTAACGCATATTCCCAAGAATCCAGTGAAAGTATGATACCAGAAACATTTAAAAAAAATCAATTAAAACCCTGCCACAGTTGACTGTCATAAAGATTGATTGATTGATCCGTCTGGTTTAACGGTCCTTTGGGACAGTATTTCAATCTCTATCGGGCCGTCTCCCAGAGAGAGGGAGAAAGAAGAGAATTGATAGACGAACAATCCCCACCCGCACCTACTGCAAGCACAGTAAGCCCTTGCCCCACAGTGTTCCAAAATCAGTAGGATGCCCCGGCACTGGAAGTTATAAACAGCACCACCCGACCCACCTCCTAGCAAAAATAACAATTGCCGGAATTACTAAGGAGCACCGCTAACGCACATTCCCAAGTATCATGGACAAACAATTAAAAAATCCAAACTCTCCAGTTATGATGTAAAAAGAAGGTTAGATTAGCGGTTAAACTCAACAGAACCAAGGTACGTACTGGCACAATGGATGAAGCTAAGACGTCTGCACAATTTTATAAAATATGTTTAGATGATTTCGCTGTTGAAAAATGGTATAAAAATTTAAAGAGTAACTTTAAAGTTCAGATTATTGCCACATTTACAAGACAAGTAGAACTGGACAAACGAGCGCAATCCTCGCCTCACCTTAATTCTCAACAGTTTCCTAATTCTTCCGAATACCAACTATTGAAGAATTCGTTAGAGCCTGCGATACTTAAATTGCATCCAGCCAAGTACGAGAGGACCAAATTCAGATAGACCTAGAATAGCTGGGCAGATATGTGAAATAATTGTGCTTTTTTTGATAAAAGCATGAAATTTGGCACAATGCTAGACAAAGCTATTCTAAGCATTTTCAGGGTGGATGCCAAGCCGAAAAATTCCATTTATGGCGGCCATCTTGAATTTCAAAATGGCCGCCACGGAAACTGCATTTTATGACAAAGAGAATCGGAACTCATTAGAAAGACCAGCTTTGTGCTTCTGAACATGTTTAGCTGAACTTTCGCCATGATTTTCTCAAACTTGTCTGTTAGTCGGCATTTCTGATGTATGCTCCTGGGCGTAGACATGACACTAATCAATAATTACATGTTTGTAAGTATAGAAATGGAATACAGTGAATCACAATTCCTCATTACCTGGTGAACAAAACCTTTCAAAATATCATTGTTTTGCAGATTTAATTCTTTCTCTAGTGAATAAAACTTATTAACTGGATGACGATAGCAATTCTTTTACTTGTTATTTTTTCTTGTTGCTTTAGTCTACATAATAAATCATTTTGCCTAACTCATAATTTATAAAACAAGCAAAAAAACATAGTTTAATCCTTAAATGTATTTTAGTTTATTTTAATGCACAAAGTTATATAAGGATTTAAAAGGAAAAAATTTCGATGTGTAACGTACATAACTGTAGCAAAGGTACTAACAAACAACAATAATCTAAATAAACCAAAATTGACGGTTGATAAATGTGGTCCTTACTGAACTAACACTATTATTCATTTTCAAATTATACACCTATTAGAGAGAACAGATTGGCTCCTTTTGAATTAGTCAATACAGCGCTGAAAAATTACTTGAATCTAGAATGAAACATTTTTGTAAGAGTCCATACAATTTTGAAGAATGACTTCGACAAATAGATACACGTGTAAATGGTAACTACTGTATCCTCAGTTTGCTCTGTATTTCATCTTAAGTAGCCAGATTCATATGCCACTATATTGGAAAACCATCGTTGTATGTTTTTAACTATAATTATATGATTTAAACATGTATCTGAAGGTAGGTTTAGTGGTAACGTTGAGTATCACAATTGTAGTTTGTATATAATTGTTAATGGTGTCAGATAATTAGAATTGCAACCTGTTGTAAAGAGTCAGTTTCAGACTGCAGCTAGGCTTTCAATGCTTTAAATGTTAACCTGTCAACTATATTCAGATATTCAGATATATGTAGTATACGTAGATTTTCAATATTTTCTGTAGTACAACAGGAAAAACAAAGATCTTTACGAATGGCATACTCTGGCTCTGACTCTTTTAAAACATAGTTTTGCAGCGCTTCACTATAATTACCTTTTAATGACATATTCGACAAGTAAATATTTTGATCAGGGTTAAGGTTGAATATCACATTAAATGTGTACCTGAGTGGTAATAAACGTTATCTGTTTGTATACATGTAGCTCTCGTCATCTATACTGTCGCATATTACTGTAAGGAAAACGAAAAAAAAATGCAAATCTTTATAGTGAGACATGGAAATTAGAGCTTTCCCATCATCTTCTGTTCACGAAGTATAACTGTCACTATAAAAAGGCATAATTTTTCCTGATCAGCTAATTTTGCACCATCTTTGCATATTACGGCTTACTATTATCAACACCTAAAATATTACAACAGCATAATTACTTTCATACAACTTGTAATAAATTATTTATTGTATTAGTATATTCTTTAATATTGTCAAGTTGTATTGAGAACACTGTTCATAAGCAGCAGGACTTCATCATCAATAAATTATTTACTCCCCACCCCCACCTCCCCTAACCCTTTCCCGAAATGATTACAACAAACTAGGCAAAAAGATTAATTAGAATAACGTTTAATTTGGTTAGTCCCTTATATGTATAGGTATAACTTATTTTATTTGTTTCTGTCCTATACATAACGTTTTACTACATATAAGGTGTGACTAATTAGTAAATTGCCCAATAAAATGGTTGTATATATTACTTGTTATGTTTGTTCTCGTTTAATTTCTAGTCATACTGCAGGTTCATTTAGGAGATGAGGAACTGAGATTTGTCTTTAAATCCCTAAGTAGTAACATTGATGTTGATTAAGATTATGTAGTCTTTTTAATTTGCCATTGCATTTTGTGCAGTTGGAACACTGCAGATTATTATTACTTGTAAAGATAAAATATTTGTCAATAACAACAACTTAAGTTCCCATATTTAGGCACCCCTCAAGAAACTGTTGAATATATAAGCATTGAAAAGGTAAGAAAAATTATAAAACAAAACTGTGGCATAGAATGAAGGTTGTCGTAAAAGGAAGAATTTATCGAAACCAGCTTCAAATATCCATATAACCTACTACTCAACTCCTCGTATCATTAGCTTTCAGTTCATGTTTCGATATTTTATTCCAAAAAAGTCCTGCTTAAGGCATCAGAGGTAGGAGCATTACAAAATAGACAACGTAAAGCTGTGTTGTAAAACTTGTAGTATTTTGACATTATGCAGTAATTTTTTTATTTTATATGATGGTTTTAGTTGAGAAATGGCATTTCTTGTGTAACGTATACTACCCATAGAACCTTAACTAAAGTAATTGTGCTCTGCAACACAAGTTTACATATAACATTCTGTTCCCAAAAACTTCAAATGTCTGTTTATATTTCTCTTATCAACAGTCTTTCTTTAGTTTGCACTTACTATGCTACATCTTTTCAATAAACACTGTAAGACAATGCTCTTTTATGTTTTGTAGATTACATGTCATACTAGACGCTCTTATACTACTGAATTAACGCTTTTGGGGCGCTATTTTTATAATACTGACTGTTGACTGCTTATCTCTTGACTTTACTTCTACATAAAGTGCTGCCCTACAACGGCAGGGCTTTATTTTCTCTACAGTGATGGCTCTATTCTTTTATTTAATTTAACTTTTTTAATCATTTTTTATAATAAATATTATGTATGCTAGTATCATTAAAAGGATGACAAAACAGTGAAGTAGTTAGGCAAGTACGTTATTAATAATGTTAATTTAGGTAATAAAATGCCAGAAAAGAGTGAATGTCCTCAGAGCTTTTCATGTCTAGAAACATTATTAGTTTGCAGTATCCTATTTTTCGTAACGTATAAAACACAGGTCATGTCACCTTTAACCTAACTATTAAACTGTCAGAGGTCTCAAGAAGCAACGTTTCTTAAGAACTGAATGAATGTCATATTTATAATATTTTTGAGATACAGTGAAAGAAAGTTCAAAAGTGGTATTATAATGGACTTTTATGACTAAATGTTATTTACGTTACCTCCAGTAGTTGAGAATGATAAAAAAAATCATGCAGAATGTTATTATTGCATTATCTGAAGATAGCAAAAAAGGGTGAAAGGCTGACAGAAACAAAACGAAATGTTTCTGCATTCAAAGTATATGGTTCTATGGAAATATAAATATGTAATTTACACATGTGGGCTTAACCCATAATCAGAGGGTTTACAGGTAATAACCAACATAATTATAGTAGGAACTTCTGCAAACAATACTCTCTAGAGTTCCTCCATATGACAGGGGGACTTTTATCAGCTTAAAGTCTGTACAAAATGTAATGGGTTCAACGCTTTTTGACATTTTGCTTTAAGCTGTTTAATGTGTGGAATAAAGGAAAGCTTTTTATCAAAGATAACCCCAAGAAATTTATTTTCTTCTACTACAGGAATGGGTGTCCCGTCCAAGGTGAGCACTGGATCATCATGCGCTTTTCGAAGGTGACAGAAATGCATGCAAACTGTCTTAGATTTCGAAAATTTGAATCCATTTTCAGTTGCCCACGTTTGAATTTTATTTAGATTTTGTTGAAGTTGACGTTCAATAGTATGCATATTTTTTGACCGATAACAAATCAAAAAGTCATCTACATATAAGGAACAGTCAACACCAGGATTAAGACATTTAACAATATTGTTTATTTTTAGACTGAAAAGAGTAACAGAGAGAATACTACCTTGAGGCACACCTTGTTCTTGATCATGTGCCTCAGATAAAGTTGAACCTACACGTACTTTGAATTCTCTATTGGATAAGAAATTTCGAACGAATAGTGGCAATCGACCTTTAAGACCTATTTCATGTAAATCATTCATTATACCATACTTCCAAGTTGTATCGTAAGCCTTCTCTAAATCAAAGAAGACAGCAACTAAGTGCTCCTTCTTGATGAAGGCTTCACGTATAAAGGTTTCTAGTCTAACCAAGTGATCATTAGTACTGCGTTGGTGCCTGAAACCACTCTGAAATTCTGTAATAATATTATTTGTTTCAAGGTACCAAACGAGTCTTTCATTGATCATTCGCTCCAATGTTTTACATATGCAGCTCGTTAAAGCAATAGGACGGTAGTTGTTTGGGTTCGTATTATCTTTTCCAGGTTTTGGTATGGGAATTATCGTAGCTTCTTTCCAAGACTTTGGTACATTACCAGTTTCCCAAATGTCATTGAAAGTTTTCAAAAGAACCGAAAGAGAACAGTCTGGAAGATGTTTCAAAAACTGGTAATGGATATCATCAGGCCCCGGAGATGAATCACGAGCCTTTGAAAGAGCATCTTTAAGTTCCGAAAGAGAAAAAGATTGATTATAAGTTTCTGTGTTGTTGGATGAAAATTTTAGGTTCTGTTTTTCCTTTTGCTTTTTGATATTTTTGAATTTTGGACTATAATTTTCAGAATAAGAATTTTTCGAAAAAGCGTCAGCGAGGGTATTAGATATATCTTTTTTAGAAGTAACTTTAGAATTATTTACATTTAAGTGTCCCAGTGAGCTAGATTTTCCTTTTCCCTGAATCTTACGAACCATGTCCCATACTTTGTTTATTGAAGTTCTAGAATTCAATTTTGAAACATATTGTTTCCAAGATTTCTTCTTTGATTCTTTAATTTTTCGACGAGCTTTTGCACGGAAAATACGATAATTATTTAAATTATCGTGTGTTGGACGATTATTGAATTGTCGCAGTGCGCCTTTACGTTGTTTAATAGCAGTTTTGCAATCATCAGTAAACCACGGCTTTTTAATCTTTTTGGATTTAATTGATGTTTTTGGAATAGTTTCCTCTGCTATTTTAATAAGAATAGATGCATATGACTCTATCGGATCATCAGCCTCCTGCAGGGTGTCTTCAAGTAGTCGAGTTTCACAAAGGGTTTGAAATTGGGCCCAGTTAGCTTTATTTAATTTCCATCTTGGAACAGGTTCATCAATATCTGGACCAATATTATTTAGAAAAATTGGAAAGTGATCACTCCCACAGAGATCATCATGAACTTTCCAGTCATAATCTAAAAGAAGAGTGGGATAGCAAATGGCGAGGTCTAAACAAGTATATGAACCAGTGGCTGGATGTAGATATGTAGGAGTTTTAGTATTATATAGACAAAGGCCGTGGTTATCAATAAAAGTTTCAATTATTCTGCCTTTGTCATTAATATCTTTGGAACCCCAAAGGATATTATGACCATTAAAGTCACCCAATAATATGTAAGGAGAAGGCAGTTGCGGAACAAGATCATCAAGGTCTTTGAGAGATAATCTCGAATTTGGAGGAATATACATAGAGCAAATAGTAACGGCACGATGGAGAGTTATACTAACTGCAACGGCTTGTAAATTTGTCTGTAAAGGTATTTGACTATGAGGAGTGTTATTATTAACAAAGATAGAGACACCACCAGCAGCTCTATCATTGTTTGTAGAAAAAGTGTGGAAAGAGCTGTAATTTTTTATGCAAATGTTATCTGTGTCTTTTAGATGTGTTTCTTGAAGACATAGAGCAGCAGGCTCATAATCCTGAAGGAGGAGCAATGTTTCTTCATAGTTGGCTTTTAAGCCTCGACAATTCCACTGTATTATTCTATTTTTCATTATTACTGATTATGAAAATATTTGGAGCGAAATGGTTAGATCTATTCTTAGGAAGTAGGTATTCTGTTAAGTGTTCCCCTTGGGAGACAGGATGGAGATTCCTCCGCATCCATGTCCTCCAAGGCGGACCACCTATTATGCTGCCTAATCGGATCGTTTGATCCTTTCGGCTGTCTATCTGATTCAGGTTTCTCCTTTGCCTTTGGTTTAGGTTCAGGAGTCCTGTCTGAAGAGTTCTTATTAGTATTCTCATGTTTTGCAACGCTGTTTTTAATGATTTGTACTAATTTTTTATCTGCTTTTTGTGCTTTTTCTTTTTCTTTTTGAGTAATTTTTCCCGCCGGGTCTCGTGTTTCTTCGGCAGATGAAACGGTTGATGCAACATTGTATGACGAAGACTGCGGGGCTCCTGTGATAAGTACAGGGTCTGTTTGTGTCGCAGCATCGACTAACGATACTGTGACACCAGCAGTCTTCGTTATGCTTGCATAACTTTTACCTGGTGCTGCCGTGTAGCTGTCAACAATTTTCCGCGCTTCTGGAAACGATATGTTCCTGGTATATTTCACTTTGAGAATTTCTTTCTCAGTGTGCCAGGCCTGGCATTTCCGCGAATTGGCGGGGTGGTCTTCCTTGCAGTTAAAACATTTGGCTGAGCGTTTACAGTCTGTTTCATCAGCACAATGTTGTGGCTGACCACAGTTAGCACATATCGTTTCTTTTCTGCATCTGTCTTCGTGATGCCCAAATACTTGGCACCGATAGCATCGCAGTGGATTTGGAATGTAGGCATCAACGGAGACACGAAGGAAGGCAACTTTTAATTGTTTTGGCAAAACTGATGTGTTAAAGGTGAAAACGAAAGTGTTTGTGTCTTTAAGGTCGCCGTCTCTACGTACTTTTATACGACGGACTCCAACCACACCTTGCTCTCTCAAGTTCTCAAGGATCTCTTGCTCGCTGACCTAAAAATACCGTATAATGGGAGATTTTTGCGTCGTCTAATTTAAGAGGAAATTTCGCGGTCGGTAGCGATCCGTGAAAATTAAACTCCGCGAAATATTTTCCAAGTTTGAATCGTCAAAACATGGTTTGCGGTATTCAAAGCACCCCACAAAATCTTAGTAAGTAGCTATAGAGCTTTTATTTTCGGCGCAAGTATGTTAGCTGCTAATTAGCTGGTAATTATAAGTTGAACAGGCTGTCACTTTTCTCGCTTGATTAACGGTCACTTGTACCTGATTATGCGAGTTCAATAAAATTACTTTTAATTGGCTTTGAGTCCACTTAACTTTTATCGCAAAAAAAATAGCCATTCTATCAATTGCTCGCACATTTCAGTTGACTGTTTCTGTGAACTTAACATTGATTTGTACAAATGTCAAGCTTACGTTTTTCTTTAGTTTTTTTTGCGAAAAAAAAGATGGGTATCCTATCAAACTCCAAAGGAGCCGATGATATCTACATAACAAAGTGTTACAGTTTCATTACGTTTCTCTCTCCATGTACGTGCCGGGCCGGGTAGCGCAATCGGTAGGGCACCTGACTCGTAAGTCAGATGTCCTGGGTTCGAATCCCGGTCTGGCCACATACTTTCGTTTCTCCTTCCGCTGATTCAAGAAGGGCAGTTGTCAGTTACTGGCGAAAGTATGTGCACTTAGTACTGGTTAACCGATTAGGAGGTCTAAGCCTGCCCAGGAATAGTGTGGTTAGGTTAACTGACCGTCCCGACATGACCTTAGTTGTTTATCGTGGACGTTAAGCATCAAATCAACCAACCATGTACGTCTTCATTTTTCAGTCAAGCCAATATTTTACAGGACAAGCACAATTTTTAAATTCGTGGATATTCACATCCGTGAAAAGTAAAACCCGCGAAAATCAATATTCTTGTTTTGGGAGCAAATCCGCGAAAATTTGGCGACGTGAAAATTTTCCATTATACGGTATTATTTTAAATACATTTGGTACGTGTGTAAGTCTAACAATGTAATATGCCACTGGACTTTGAAGATTATATGTGCGTGCGTATGTTTCTGTTTGGGATGTTTGTCTGTGTACGTGTGTGCGTATGTGTGCGTGCGTGCTCGTGTTTGTTTTCAAATACTAATAATACACGTCAGTCTTTTTAATGTATCTCGTCCACGGTACTGCTTTCTGAAAAATGGTCAAACGTTGAAATTAAGTCAGGCTGCAGTAGGATCCTGTTGCAATCAATGCCGCCATTAAATACTACAAGGAGCAAGTAAAAAATGACAATCCTGTATCTATATGTCGGAGAACAGTTTTGTAATCCAAATTCTTCTTTTGGTGATCGAATCAGTGGAAGGGTGTCATTATCGGAAGACATAAAACCAGATCCGGACCCCACACTTTCTAAAGATGGCGAATCAAAAGAAATGGAATACATTAAAGTGTGCATACAAATTGGCTTCGCCCGAACAAAACAGCGAATTCTGTCGTTAGTTGGTGACACAGTCGCAAAAAGCCAGACCAAACCCCAGAAGCAGAAGCACAGGCAACAACAGTATTATTCGTTTCATTTCCGCTAGTCTGCGTTTGTGCATCTTGCCCAAAAAATTCAATGATTTTCGATGGTTTTGGGTCCATAGGCATGGCGGTATCCTCCACATTGCTGTTTATCCAAGAGTGAGTATTTGGTAATTATCTGGTGAGCCAAATCATAGTAGATTTTAACCACATTAGGATTCAATGCAATTGCCCTTTCTCCGGGAAGTGATTGATGATTTAAAAGTTTAACTTGTGGCCAACCTGAGCCATCAATCATTTCCAGGTTGCCCGTCCTTAAACTGGCAAGGAAACTTAGGTAAAAGTCTTCGAGTGGAAAATCTACCTCTTCCTTGGAAAAGCCACCTCTTGTGTAGATTTTGGTTGGAAATGTTGGAAAATCTACTGGAAAAGGCTACATAACAGGAAAACCTACATGGTCGTAGAAAAATCCATAGGATATGGAAACGTCTACCTCGCTGAGGTAGGAAGAGATTTTGGGAAATTCGCGGATGTTTGGAAAATATACCTCCGCATCCGGAATTCACAAAGGATAGGTCTCCAAAGAACGTTGAACGTTCATCTTACACGGCTATGCGGCCGTTTCCAAAATTCTACCTGCATTGGAGATAAACACTGCGGCTGTTTCCAGTACTCTACCTGCATATGTGAATAGCAGGTATGGGCACGGAGATAAATCGGGCTCGTCTTTAGGACAGCCAGGCCATGTATAGTCAGTGGAGGCCACCTGCATATGTGAATAGCAGGTATGGGCACGGAGATAAATCGGGCTCGTCTTTAGGACAGCCAGGCCATGTATAGTCAGTGGAGGCCATGGAATTAGCACACCCTATCGTTTCCTTGAGCTGCTTGGTGTGTATCTGACTGAATACGGCATAAATATAACGTATCATTTTCGTGGTGTGTCTTATGATGGGGCATACCTAGATGGAAACACTCCATAAGTGGCTTCTTTAACTGTGTGTCTTAGACGGTTAGACATAGATCTGCTGGCTCCACGTACCATCCCTGGGACGCATTCACCCGTCGTGCTAAAAGTTGATCTTTAAATCGTAACAAGGTAATAGGTGAATCATGGAAAGATCTGATAGAGCCGCTTTATCGGTCAGATACCCTAGTATGCCATCTGATGAATCATCATATCTCACTAGTGTTCGTGAAGGGAGTGGTAAGAGAATTCTTCCAATGAAGCCCGCCATGTAAATTTTTTTCTTTGATGACGGCTCCTTTGTCGACATCTGTGGCGATGTGGCGATTTCACATTTTATCGCCCGGGTGGCGGGGAGGGCAAGGAAGCTGTTGCTGAAGAGAGAATAATAGGTTACATCACGGAGGATAATAGATCGTCTTCAGGTATCTTAAAATTTGCCTGTGAGCACGTACCATGTTCATCCCCAGTAACCTAGGGTGAGCCGAATGGCTCTTGGTGGGAGGAAATTGGGCATGATGACTTTCCTCCGAGCTCTCATGTCGAAGTTTGTCATCAACCGGGATTTCAATTTCGGCGAGGATTTCCCGGTAGACCTTCGGTATGACTGGAAGTTGTTCTCTGCAAGCGAACTAGAGATGGACATGAACTGCGCCAGGCAGTCCGAGGAGACGGGGAAAATCCTCTTTTCCAAGGGGAGGCGCCTTGACGCCTCGCCGCAAGTAAATAGAATAGTACCGTTAGTACTGTCAGTGCCTCGTCATTGCCGTTCGGATTTGAACAACTTCTGGTTCCGTCACCGTCACCACCTGTCATGCTGGAAATCGCCATCCAAGATTCAGCTGCACGAGCTGTCACCAAGGCAGATTCCACTTACAGCGGAGGTGCAAAAGACCTAGGGACAGACTACCTTAACACGGTAGAGGAAGAAAGGCTCGGGTTAAGCTTTTCAGAACAGGTCTTTTGGGAGGAGTTTCGTACACTCCTCACATGTCGGGATCACCTTCCAAGTAGTTTAGCCCCGACGGGGCGACCAGAAGTCAAGGCAAAGGAGAGGGTCAAGACAGTGCAATGGAGGTAAAATACAACAGCTTGCAAGTGCGTCAAACGACCAGGAAGAGCTGCCAGCGTCTGGATCGGAGGACGGAGACCCTTGGAAACCGGGGAACGAATCTGAAGTTTCGGACGTGAAGTTTCGGACGTCGCGAGTGGTACTCTGAATGACACGGGAGTGCATGCTCTTCTTTCGGCAACAGCCAGCTGTCCGGGGAACGAATCTGAAGTTTCGGACGTGAAGTTTCGGACGTCGCGAGTGGTACTCTGAATGACACGGGAGTGCATGCTCTTCTTTCGGCAACAGCCAGCGACAGCTCAGTCGCTCGGTCTGTTTCACATAGAGGACTCGGGCTTCCGCAGGCCTGTGCACACAGTTCTGTATGTAACGTCGAAGTGGAGGAACAACACTCGCCGGTCACTTTCCGTCGTACCCCTGCTCTCAGGTATCCAGGCACGTTTCTGTCAGCAGAGGTGGAGCAAATAATGCAACGGCGACAGGTGCTCGCGTTGGGCACGCAACGCGACGCGCCCCCCCCCCTTCCCCCAAGTCCGGCGATGTTGAACTTCTTTCTGGCGAGGAAGAAGCGGACATATGGAATCGGAAAGCGAGGGAGCTGAGTTAGAACCAACTATCAAACAAGGTTCCAGCTTCCGTGGTCGAGTGGCCCGGAAGCGCAAGGTGGGCAACGATGGTGAGCCTCGCGTGGTTTCCACCTGTGCCCGGTTGTTGCTTTGCTGGGCCGAACCTCCGTTGGCATTTGTGGGGCAGTGCCCATAAGTTCACAAAACAGTAAATTACCGCTGCAATACGTGAACATTAGATTGCGAAACTCGCGGCCAATGATACCTCTAATAAGGTTCAGGAGGCACTGGCACTCGTGCTGAGCTCAAGTGTCCTCTCTTCGGAGAGGCATTGGCGGGTAGGGCACGCAAATGCACAACTAGGAAAACGCAGAGTCTTGACCAACACCTTGTGACCAAACACAATTTGGCTCGCACTTCCGATGCCTTCAAGCATGCTTTCTCCCGTGCCATGCGAGAGGCACAATCGCGGGAACAGCGGACAGATCAAACGTTAAAGTTTGATGAGATGGTGAGAAATACACCGATACAACTGAGGGTCGTTTCACGGGTAAGAAGCAGACAGCAAACACTTCTCTGTCACACAGATTGATTGATTGTTTTGGTTTTAACGGCCCTTTGAGACAGTATTTCAGTCTATATCGGGCCGGAGAAATGATAGACGAGAGAAAAAATGTCCAAACAACCCCCACCCGCACCAACTGCAAGCACAGTAGGCCCTTGCCCTACAATGTTCCAAATCAGTAGGACGCCCCTGCACTGGAAGTTACAGCGACATCGCACCACCCAACCACCTCCCTGTCACACAGAAGTGCCCCGAAGTTACTGCTACCTGACATTTCCTAAAATGGCCTCCAGCAGCTGATGGCCGCAGGGGATAAGGATGGGTTTATCGATAAACTCCTCAAAAAGCAAAAGATAAAGCCAAGACTCTCCAGCTGTATCTCTCAAGCGTTTGCAAGTTTCTGCAGTGGCTCTCGCAGGCCGTAGATGTACTACAAGAGCTTGGGTTGCGCCACGACTTTGTCGCACAGTGTAGCGCCAAGTTAAAGCTGTTTAGCGAATCTCTTTCCGAAGATGTCGCAAAAATTGAAATGGATGCTGCGATTGTTGCCGCTGATGAGGGGCAGACATTGGAGCCTTGGATGGAGGCAAGACGACACGGAACTGGCATATCAAGCGTCATATCGGAACCTCAACAGAACGGATCGGTGCCGCGTTAGAAACACTGTATCTAGCGTTGACTCTCGATCAAATACGGAGGGCAGGTGATGTAAAATGTATCCGCCTTGATCAGACAAGAAACATCCTCGACACCTGGCACCAAGGTTGCCCCGAGGACAGGACTTGCCAAATCTCTGTGACGAGAGCCAAAAATCATCGGTTTGGCGAACGGACAATCATAAACATCCCGCCGAGAATATTCGTCCTTTTCCGGTTGTACATACTTAATGTACGGAAGCAGTTCAGGACCGCTGGCGCGTGCGACCTTCTGGTTGCTTCGGACCGAAAAGACGAGGCCTTGACTTGCTGTCGAAATCCTACCTGGAGCAATCGGCGTCAAGTTGCCGCAAATCACGGCATCCAACAACCGTACACTCAACGTGACACTTCACAGGGAGGCTGGAGCGACTCAAGAGTCGCAGGCACGCCTGGCCTCCCTCATGACTCACTCTGTAACCACAGCGTCGCGTTATTACGATAAATCAGAAATGGTGCACCGTAAGCGATCGCTGCAGGTGAGTGACGAAATGAGAGAGATGTGCAGAGAAACTGCTTCAGATAAAGCAGCTGCTTACCTGCGAGTCGCGGACAAGAATGCCTGGGGCTTCTTAGGATTAAGAACAAGCTAGTCCATCTGTTAGCGAGTCAGCTGTGACGGGCCAGACATCTCCAGGGCCTTTCGGGTTCAGGAGGTGGCTTTGAACGAGGTAGTCGTGCTGTGGTGGTGTCAGCTGCGACAGGCCATACATCTCCAGGACGTTCGTGTTCTGGAGATATTGAACGAGCTAGTCAAGCGTCAGCTGCGACGGGCCAGATTTCCAAAAAGGTTTCGGCGCTCAGCCAGGCTGAGGAGAGGTCATTTGTCAGAGAAATTTTTTATCAGAAGTTAGCGGGCTTCTTTAGAACAGCAAGAGCCCGCGCCACTATTGCCCTAGGCAAGTGTCCGTCTCTATCAAACCACGAGATCTGCCAGTTTCTGCGGGAATCCTAGCACAAGCACAAGCAAGCACGTTGCCTTCTTCACTATTCAAAACATGTTGTAAGGTTAAGAATATATGCACTGCCTATCATAGTAAGCACAATTTCCGTGATTACTCACGGTATTGTGCATGGCTCCAAGAAGATGATTGGTAACGAATGAATCGTAGGCAAATCGTCCAAAGTACAGCCAAGACATATCACAGTGCATATAACTCGCATAATATGTTTTCTCCCATAGCAAATTGATCACGCAAGATGGTCATATGTTGCTACATGCAGAATCTACGATCTAAATCTTTTCGAAGTCTACAATCGGCTAATCGTATTCATCAGCTATATACTGGGTTGCGGCGTGACAGGTCTCCATTTTTGGGCAAATATTATGGCATATAATGGCGAGCTTTTTGATTATTGTCTTTGTTACTACAACTCTCTTTTCTCTAGTTTATTATCGTTAGTGAGCAGCGTTATATGAAAGTAGATATGACCCCTTTGAGTTAGTTATTGAATGTGCTTGTTTAATATATGTGATTGTCTATTGTAATATTTTAACGTCATATGACAGGGTTCAATATGATCCACTGCATATCTAAATAGCTCAATATGCATTAGATGTGCTTTTCAAATCGTCATATAAAGACGCAAATTGTATTATTGTATGTAATGTATTTAGAATAAATGACGATAAGCCGAAAAAAAAATAGAGAGATCATACAAAGTGATTTACCGGACATATCACAGACGGGCATATCACAATAAACTTTGCGAGAAAATGAGAGTTCAAACATAATGTAATTTACACGCGCCGGACGGATATATCACAATAAATATTGTACTATACAGTCTGTGCAACGAGCCATGGTTGGAGGGGAGATGAAGTATTGAGTGTCAAAGACACGCAAAAAGTGAAATAGATACTCCCACAATTTGAACTTTGTTTTTTTCCAATATCACACCTTGTTTTCAAGGGTTTATTTTTTTCACCTTTTAATTTTGATTTTTTTTTCGGGGGGGGGGGGGGGGGAGGAGGGGGTTTCCGTCTAAGTGCCTTTACCGGGTGTCTGGGCATGCACAACAGAGACCACTCCAGAAGCCGGGTAAGATATGTAAGTTTTCCAATGTAAATTCTCGTGGAAAACGTTTTGGGAAATGTTTTCAGCTAAATAACTTTGAAAGTTATTGAATCATATTTGGGGGTGCTAGAGGCTACAAGGAGATTGCGCTTTTTGCGTATGCGTTACTCTGACCGGATTGTTGTGTTCTGACATCATTTAACAATTATTTTATGCAGTCTGCAGTCGAATAATTTCGCTGGTTAGGGTTCTGGCTATGGTTAGGGGTTTTCGGCATTAACGTCCATCACAGGGCAACTGGAGCACACCAATAGTCAACAATGACTTTAGCAGGGGGAACTAACTGTTAAAAATCCATTGCTATTCGATCAGACATCATTCATAGCAGATGATGATACGCGTGTCTCTAAATGGAAATAAGGTAGACGTTTCCAAGAAATGTGTCTCAAAAGAGGTATATTTTCCATATGGAAGTTAACATGGCGAGGTAGATGTTTCCATCAGAAATATAGGCTAAGTCCGAACAAAAACATCGGCTGTTTCCAAAAATCTACACATTGACTTGTATGTATGGAAAATCGACATTGGAAAATCTACGGAAAAATGCGGTTGCATTTGTTTTATGTTGCTGTTTAATTTATTGTGTTCTCATTTTAACCCTTCTATAATAAAAATAGAAAATAGGTAAAAATATTCGTATAGTTTGCTTAGTCTGTTGTAACCCTTCTGTTGGTCTAAATTATTTAGTTCAATAAAGATAGCTGAGTTGCCACCTATTTGGGAAAGAGCTGCTGACTCGGCTTATCGCTTGTACTTTATTGTTTGTTGGGATGTCTTTGTCAGTCTTTCCCTTTGATGTTGGGGATAGGGTTTGGGATCTGATTCAGTCAGTTCTTGAAGTGTAGTTACTCTTAAAATCTACATAACAGAATTAAAATTTCAGTCTTATGAAAACCCTTGGCTGACAGAATTAAAATTTCAGTCTTATGAAAACCCTTGGCTGGATTGATATGATACTTTCACAGATAAGAAACAGCGATAAGGCCCATGAAATGATGAAAACGCGATAGCACTGGGCCGTCTCTATAGCGCCTGATATGGGTACAAACATGAGATATTATTTTGGAAAACATAGCCGAACGACAATGAAAGTGTGTGCGTGACCATGTTTGTGGGGTTGGACATTCAGATGCATCAATAAGATGTGCCTGGCCGCGAAAGGGCCAGAACAAGCGCTTTGGAGTCAAGGAAAACGAATTACATGTATTTCCATATTTCTACTTTGTGTTTCCTACAATCCCTACAATGATCCTTACAATGTGGCCGTTTCTAAACTAATCTCCGATTTGATGGCCTCAGCCGAAGCTTAGTTAAGCTTTCAAATACCGGACTTTCATTTTCACTGACTTTTTCCGCAGCTACATAGATATGGCGGGTGTATTATAATAGGCAGGTGATGCTTACTACCCCGCGGGCACCTGATCACACCTCTGTTTTGGTATCCATGTCTGTGTACCTAAAATATTCTGGAATTGTCTATGTTTAACTGACCTACGAGTTCGGACTTATGATTTGGGTACTTTGACCACTATCATCTAGAACGCTCAGAGGGCGAAGTTACCCCCAACATAGCGCGAATTTACCTCCCGATCAAAAGTGAGCTACTATTGCAAAAAGAACACTTGATTGACACTTAGCATAACCTTGAGCAAGTTGCTGCCAATTTTCACGCAACAATCACAATTAATGATGAAGTTATGGTCAGATTGCGAAATGAGCAGATTTCCAGCGGCGATCAAAATCTTCCCTGAGTTATTTGCTAGAGCCGATATAGGTGTTTTTCTGTCTCATCCTCCAAGTTATCCGGCGGCCACATAAAGTTGCTCTGAGTCATTCTGAGTAAGTTTAAGTGACTTAGATTAGAAATCACCGCTTAAATCCACGATATCTGCGTCCATAACACCAATATAAGAGCATTTCCAACAAGAGCTGTCGCCTGACAGCATAGCTCGCCTGAATTGGTGCTTGCCCATCACTCAGCCGCTATGGTGGTGTGGACTGCTATGCATAAAACTTCATGCAAGCATGTCCATAATGAAAACACATTTATAAACAAAAGCTATCTCAGAAATGTCTTAAAATAAAATTAGAATAAAAAAATGAAATGAAATTTCAAAGTCCATGAGCTTGAGGTAAAAAAAAACTGACGGGTGGGTGGGGGGGGGGGGGGTATGTTGACTGCTATGCATAAAACTTCATGCAACCATGTCCATAATGAAAACACAAAAGCTATCTCAGAAATAAGTCTTAAAATAAAATTAAAATAAAAACAATGAAATGAAATTTCAAAGTCCATGAGCTTGAGGTAAAAAAACTGATGGGTAGGGTAGGGGGGGGGGGGGGGGGGGCTAGTATGTATCAAAACCCTGAACCATTATCTAACATCAGCCCGAGTATTAGTATCAACTGAGTCCATCATCGTGGCACTGTGAAATTATGTCTTCATAAATATAAAACTTTAACCAAAAATCTTTAAAACAAAATTCTAAGTCGATGACCTTGACTTCAAGGTCACCCAGTGGGGTAAGTATAAGGTGTTTTGTAAAAACTAAAAAAAAGAGTCTAACATCAGTTCAAGTATAAACGAAATCTCTGCAAATATTATGAATCAGTATGCAATTACAAAACTTTAAAAAAGACAAAAATTTCCTAAGTCCCTGACCTTGACATCAAGATCACTGAGCGGGGTTGGGGTAGTACTCTGTAGATCTAACTACAGTGCAAATATAAAAAGAATTCATCTCTGGGTTCAGGAGATATGTGTCTTTAAAAAACTTTAACCAAAACATCCAATCAATAAAAAGACAATATTCTAAGTCGATGACCTTGACATCAAGGTCACAGAGGGGGTGGGGGTAGTACCTGCGAAAACTTTAGACCAATATCTAACTTTAGTGCAAGTATCAAAGGAATCCATCCATGGGTTAAGGAGATATTGGGCTTTATAAAACTTTAACCAAAACATCCAGTCCAAAAAAAACACAAATTTTCTAAGTCCATGACCTTGACATCAAGGTCACAGAGTGGGGTGGGGGTGTACCCTGTTAAACCTTAGACCAATATCTAGCTACAGTGCAAGTATCAAAAGAATCCATCCATGGGTTAAGGAGATATAGGTCTTTAAAAAACTTTAACCAAAACATCCAATTCGAACGCCGACGCGGACGCGGACGCCGTGGTGACAACAATAGCTCTTCCTGAACTTTCGTTCAGGCGAGCTAAAAACTGACGTCGTAGGGTCAAGCAGCCGCATGACACATGATATGACCACCAACCTTCGCACACACATCCGCATTGATAACTTGCATGTTCTGTAGAAACATCCCGTGCGTAACCGGAATTCTAGAATCTACCTCCATGTAGATTTTCATGGAAAACACTTTAAAGGGAGTAAAAGTCTTGGAAAATCTACCTGTTATGTAGATTTTGGTGGGAAATGTTGGAAAATCTACTGGAAACGCCGACATAACAAGAAAACTTTCATGGTCGTAGAAAAATCTATCGGCTATGATGGAAACGTCTACCTGGCTTAGGTAGGAAACGATTTTGGGAAATTGTGCGGATGTTTGGAAAATCTACATCCTCATCCGGAATTCACAAAAGATATTCTCCAGAGAACGTGGAAAACCTTACACGGTTATGCGGCTGTTTCCAAAATTTTACCACAATTGGAGATAAACAGCGAGGCTCTTTCCAATATTCTACCTGCATATGTGAAAAGCAGGTATAGGCACGGAGATAATTCGAGTTCGTCTTTATGACGGCCAGTCCATGGTATAGTCAGCGGAGGCCTTGGAATTCGCTCACCCTATGATTTCCTTTCGCTGCTTGGTGTGTATCTGACTGAATACGGGATAAATATAGATGCAAACGGGGAAGCGTTTAACCAATTTGATAGAACAATCATTGAGACTGATACGTAAAAGAAGGGGGTGAACACTATTCACAAGTGGCTTCTTTAAACGTGTGTCTTAGACGGTAAAACATCTGCTGGCTCCACGTGCCTTCTTTGGGACGCATTCACCCGGCGTGCTAAAAGCGGATCTTCAAATCGTAACAAGGGATTTGACTGAATCATGATTAAATCTGATATTGCCGCTACATCAGTCATTTATCCAAGTATGCCATCTGACGAATCGTACTATCTCACTAGTGTTCGTGAACGGAGTGGTAAGAGGATTCTTCCAATGAAGCCCGCCATTCACCAAATTTTCTTTGATGATGGCTCCTTTGTCGACATCTGTGGCGATTTCATATTCTATCGCCCAGGTGGCGGGGAGGGCGAGGCAGCTGTTGATGAAGAGAGAATAGAAGGTTACATCACGGAGGATAATAGATAGCCTTCCGGTATCTTAAAATTCACCTGTGAGCACGTGCCATATTTATCCCCCTAACCTTTGATTGGCCGTTTGGCTCTTGGTGGGAGGAAATTGGAGACTTAGGATTTGAACAGCTTCTGGTTCCGTCACCATCACCATCTGTCAGCCAGGAATCTGTCATCCAAGATTCAGCTGCTCGAGCGACTGCTCGAGCTGTAGCCAAGGCACATTCCACTGACAGCAGAGGTGCAAAAGACCTAGGGAGAGACTACCTAAACACGGTAGAGGAAGAAAGGCTCGGGTTAAACTTTTCAGAACATGTCTTTTGGGAGGAGTTTCGTACACTCCCTCCAATGTCGGGATCACCTTCCAAGATTATCCCCGCCGGGGCGACCAGAAGTCAAGGCGAGGGAGATGGTGCAACAAGACAGTCCGATGAAGGTAAAATACAAAACCTTTTAAATGTAGTAATCACAAATAAGGCTTGTAGTGCGTCGAACGCTCAGGTAGAGCTGCCAGCGTCTGGATCGAAGGACGAGGACCCTGGGAAACCGGGGGACAAATCTGAGGTTTCAGATGTCGGGAGTGGCACTCTGAATGACACGGTAGTGCATGCTGTTCCTTCGGTAACCGCCATCGACAGCTTGGTCGCTCGGTATGTTTCAAACAGAGGACTCGGGCGTCCACAGGCCTAGGCACACAGTTTTGTATGTGACGTCGAAGTGGAGGAACAACACTCGCAGGTCCTTTCCGTTGTACCCCCTGCTCTCAGGTATCCCGGCAAGTTTCTGTCAGCAGAGGTGGAGCAAATGTGCAACGGCGACAGGCGCTCAGGTTGGGCAATCAACGCGACAGGGCTGGTACGGAAAGCGAGTTCGACGACGAGGCGGACTTGAAACCAGCCAGTGACCTTGGGGAAGCTAATTATGAGCCTCCCAGACCGCCCATGTTGAGCTTTCTGGCGAGGAAGAAGCGGACATGGAATCGGAAAGCGAAGGAGCTGAGTTGGAGCCAGTTTCGACTGTCCAACAAGGTTCCAGCTTCCTGGTCGGATGACCCAGAAGCGCAAGGTGGGCAACGATGGTGAGCCCCACGTGGTTTCCACCTGTGTTATGCTTGGTTGTTGTTTTGCTTGGCCGAACCTCCGTACGCATTTATGGGGTGGTGCCCACAAGTTCGCAGAACTCGCCGCCAATAATACCTCTAAGGTTAAGATAGGCACTGGCACACGGGCCGAGATAGGCACTGGCACACGGGCCATGCTGAGATGTCCGCTCTTTGGAGAGGCTCTGGCGAATAGCACAGGCAAATGCACAACTGGGAAAACACAGACGCTTGACCAACCGCTTGTGACCAAATACAATTTGGCTCGCAGCTGCCGATGCCTTCAAGCATGCTTTCTCCTGTGCTAAGCGGGAGGCAGAATCGCGGGAGCAGCGGACGGATCAAACGTTAAAGTTTGATGCGATTGCGAGAAAATACACCAATTCAGCTGAGGGTCGTTCCACGGGTAAGAAGCAGACTGCCACCGCATCTGTCACATGGACGTGCCCTGAAGCTACTTGCCTGACATTTCCAAACCTGGCCTCATGCAGCTGATGGCCGCAGGGGATATGGATGGGTTTATCGATAAACTCTTCCAAGAGCAGAGGATTAAACACAAGACTCTCCAGGCATATCTCTCAATCGTTCGCTATTTTCTGCAGTGGCCTTCTCTAGCTGTAGATGTTCTGCAACAGCTAGGGGTTTCGACACGAATTTATTGCACAGAGTAGCCACAAGTTAAAGCTGTTTAGGGAATCTCTCTCTCCGAAGATATCTCTCTCTCCGAAGATGTCGCAAAATGTGAAATGGATTCTGGAATTGTAGCCGCTGATAAGGGGCAGACCTTGGATGGAGCCAGGCTTTCAGGATTCCCAAGTAGTTGCCGACGACACCGAACTGGCATATCAAGCGACATATGGGTTTAATAGCCCTGTGAGACAGTATTTTAGTCTATATCGGACCGTCTCCCAAAGAGAGGGAAAAGAAGAGAGAAATGAATGTCCAAAAACAACCCCACCCGCACCTACTGCAATCACAGTAAGTCCTTGCCCTACTACTATTCAAATAAGTAGGACGCCCCGGCACTGAAAGTTATACGCAGCGCCTTTGCATCACCCAACCACCCTCGCGTCATATCGGACCCTCAACAGAACGGAGAGGTGCCGCGTTAGAAACACTCTTGGTCTATCAAAATTAGGGGGGCTGGTGACATTAATTGTATCTGCCTTGATCAAGCGAGGAACGTCCTCGACAGTCGGCATCTCGATGGGTGCCCAGAGGACAAGACTTACTAAATCTCGATGGCGGGAGCCAAAAACCACCTGTTTGGTATACGCACAATTATAAACATCACTCAGGAAAACATTTCAGGACCGCTGAAGCATGCGACCTCCTGCTTGTATCAAACCGATTGATTGTTTTTGGTTTAACGCTCCTTTGAGACAGTATTTCAGTCTATATCAGGCCGTCGCCCAGAGAGGGAGAAAATGACAGACGAGAGGAAAAATGTCCAAACAACCCCACCCACACCTTCTGCAATCACAGTAGGCCTTTGCCCTACACTACCGAATCAGTAGAACGTCCCAGAACTGGAAAATACACACAGCACCTCCCCCGTTTCAGACCGAAAAGACGAGACCTCGACTTGCACTGCGTTGTCGAAAGCCTACCTGCTGCCATGGAGGCGGTACGCTGCCAACATCGGTGCCCAGTTGCCACAAATCACGGCCTCCAAGAACCGTTCACTCAACGTGACACTTCACAGTGAGGCTGGAGTGATGCGCAGAGCTGCTGCTTCAGATAAAGCATTTGCTTACCTGCGAGTCGCCTACAAGGATGACAGGTCAAAACGGGTAAGGCGACGATTGGTTGTTTTGGGTTTAACGGTCCTTTGAGACAGTATTTCAGTCAATATCAGGCCGTCTCCCAAGGAGAGGGTGACAGAAATGATAGACGAGAGAAAAAAATGTCCAAACAACCTCCACCCGCATCTACTGCAAGCAAAGTAGGCCCTCGTCCTACTTTTATCCAAATCAGTAGGACGCCCGGTCATAGAAATTATACCCCGTACCATCGCTCCAGCCAACCACCCCTGGTAATGCAGCGAGGGTAATGTGACAGCTCAGTTTCTGACGAAAGCTCGGGTGCGAGTGAAAGCACTAGCTCTCGGCCTATCCCTAGCCCCAGCAGTACCCGGTTAGCCAAGCAACCACCACAATCCCCAGAGCCTCGAGTCTCTGATGATTAAGAACGAGCTAGTACAGCTGTTGGCGAGTCAACTGCGATGGGCCAGACATCTTCAGGGCCTTCGGGCTCAGGAGGTGATTTTGAACGAGCTTGTCCAGCTTTGATGGTGTCAGCTGCGCCGGGCCATACATCTCCAGGACGTTCGTATTCTAAAGATAGTAAACGAACTAGTCCAGCGTCAGCTGCGACGGGCCAAATTTCCGGGCTCAGCCAAGCTGAGGAGAGGTCACTTGTCCGTGAAATTTTCGATCCTAAATTGGCGGGCTTCTTTAGAGCAGCATGAAAGTAAAAAGTATGCAAAGACCAGGAACTGAAACAATCAAAATCCAAATCCAGCCCTCAAACCATAGCCCGCGCCACTATTGCCCAAGGAAAGAGTCTATCTCAAATCCCGGGATCTGCCAGTTTCTGCGGGAATCCAAGAACAAGCGAGCACATTGCCTTCTCCAATATTCGAAATCTTCAAAACTGCGCGAGGCCTTACGTTGTAAGGTTAAGAATATATGCTCTGCCTATTATAGTAAGCACAAATTCCGTGACTACTCACGGTATTATGCATGGCTCCAAGAAGAAGATTGGTAACGAGGGCCAATCGTCCAAAGCATGGCCAAGACACATCACAGTGCATATAACTGGCATAAAGAAGATTTATACACAGGTACTTACGTGAGCAAAGCTCGTTTTCTCCCCAAAAATATTGACCACGCAAGATGGCCATGTGCTGCAACATGCGGAATCTACGATCAGAAATATTTTCGAAGTCTACAAATTGTATTGGCATGTATTGTAATGTACTGGAGTCTACAAATTGTATTGCCATGTATTGTAATGTATTTAGATTAAATAAAATTACAATGGTCCGTCGTGTTTCAGGGATACACGCTGCAAAGCAAACACACCGCTACAAATGTAAACCCCATAAAATAGTGTTTGTTGATTGCTTCATTGATTGTTGGATTTAACGGCCCTTTGAGACAGTATTTCAGTCTATATCGGGTCGTCTCCCATAGAGAGGGAGAAAGAAGAGAAATAAAAAGATCCAAACAACCCCCACCCGCACCTACTGTAAGGACAGAAGGCCCTTTCCCTACTATATCTAGTCTATATCACTAGGACGCCCCGGCACTGGAAGTTACACGCAGCACCACCCGACCACCCCCAGATATTGTGTGTGGTTTGCGGTCAATTCCTATTACCTATGGGTTGAGAGCTAAGCTTATATTCGATGGTGGTATCAATCGTACATAAAAAGAAGTGTATGTTGTGCAGGGCTTGTTTCAATTAATGGTAATTTTCTGAGTACATTTGTGGGCGAAACTTATCAGCTCGCGGTCCGCCGTCGTTCGGATAAAAATCTTGTTTGCACGACGACTTCAGGTCATATATTCTATTACAGATTGATTGATTGTTTTGGGTTTAACGGTCCTTTGAGACAGTATCTCAGTTATATCGGGCCGTCTCCCAGAGAAAGAGGAGAATGATAGACGAGAGAAAAATGTCCAAACAACCCCCACCCGCACCTACTGCAAGCACAGTAGGCCCTTGCCCTACAATGTTCCAAATCAGTAGGACGCCCCGGCACTGGAAGTTAAACACAGCACTACCCGACAGCCCCTCTATTACAGATGCTAAAATATTTCTTATGCTGTTTAATAAAACGAAATCGAAATTGAGTTGGGAAAGGATAGATGCTAAAACCTTTATGCTTGTTTAATATTGTTTTGGCAAAGGGCACTGTAGTAAATAGATTATGATAGGGCTAGCACCAAAATACTGTGACGGAACTAGCCACTTAAGTTCCCTCAGCCCTAGGCTATAACTGAGAAATGTCCCGACACTATTATTATCTGATGATTTGCTCTGTTTCTGCCAGTACTATTTTAAAACATATAATGTTTTTGCTTCCCATATGCCTTACCCCGTCTTGAACCCACGGGACACCTCCCGAGAGACTACATTTCCCTGTAACGTACAGTTTACGAGTTCTAGTACTGTTCGATTACACTATTTATCGAACAGTAAAACAGGCGTACAGACGCATCAGCAGACAAACAGACGCTCAGCTGGACGGACAGACGAACACTTACGTACGAACGCTCAGTCAGCTAGACGAACATGCGGACAGACGGGCAGATCAGAGCAAATCAGGTACCCACGAGTTCAAATTTTAAGCTTGTCTGAGAATGGGAAAGTAAAAGAGAGTACTTGAAAATGATTTATTTACAAGAATGAGTTGAAATGATCAGCAAAAATTAATCTTCTTTGACCATAGTTTCCAATACAAACCAACAACTTAATTAGCTATTTTCACATATTAAGCTGAAAGAGCCCAACCCCATTAAAAGAGGGTAGAGAATTTGCTGGTTAAGTATAACATGGTACTTTTTACCAACAAAGACTATTTAAGGTTAGGAGCGGCTGTAGCGTAGTGGATAACACTCCAGACTACCAATCCAGGGGTCGCAGGTTCGATCCCCCGCTTCTCCGGTCTTTCGGATGAGACTTTAAACCGAGGTCCCGTCTCCATATGACCTCGTTGTTGGTGGGACGTTAAACCCGAGTTCACTCACTCACTCACTATTTAAAGACAGGAGTGGTACTATATAAGGAGGATTAACTTCCATAGTGTCATTCTGTCTCTTGATCACATAGTGTCAACACCTCCCTTCAGCCAATGAAATTATCATAACTGGTAATTCTGGTCTACTGATTGGTTGAATAAATTTTCACACCTTTACCTGCACAGGTAAGATATGCCTTTGCTGGGAACCAGACCCCCGGCAGAGAAGTCCTGTCTTTAAGGTAAAACATGGTACCTTTGAAATAGCCTAACAGTAACGCCCGTATAGAGCGTAGACAGAATTATTCCGTTTTTATCCATCGAAGCTTTTAACCGATACCAATTATTGTATTGGAAATTCAAAACATACAGGTTTGACCTCATACCCTGAACAGTCTTCTGATTTCAGCAATAGCAACCCATAGACTGAAGCAAAGTATTTCTAGAATAGATAAATAATAAAATTAATTAAGTTGTTAATTAATTTAATTAATTTTACCATATACCTACAATTAAAACAGCACTGTACAGCTTGCTGATACAATAACTTTAACCAAGGGAAGTCACTCAACTTCAGGGTGGCTCTGAAACAAGTTGTTGCTTTCACAAAAAAGACTAATACCTGTTCCAAGTGACCAGCATTTGCAATCTTCTCGCCTCTACAGAAGCAATAAATGCAAGTTTTTAATTTTTTGCAAACAAGTCAAAACAAACTTTTAGTTTCAAAGAACAAACTTTTGGTTTTCCCATGCCTAAATGTTTTAATGAAATTTGGAAACAATAGGCTTCACAATTTCAGAGGAGATGTGGTTTGAAAATGGAATGACTGATGAACAGGCTCAGCTCAACTATAAGCTTCAGTCCACATGAACTGAAAATCAATGTATACCTGCAAAACTTTCCCTTTGATTTTCGATGTGCTTGTGCTGTTCAGGGCCTCTTGTATTGTCTTCAACTTGTTAGGTTCTTCTTTCATAGAAGCTTCTCCTGCTGCTTTAATAATATTATCTGGAGTTTGTATGTCAGTCCAACAGCTAATTTTTCTTTTGCTAACTACCCAAAATGATGCAATGCCAGTCTTTCTAATAACCTGGCTGAACAAATAGCTTTTTCAACCACCCTATTGATCTGATATACTCTCAGAATTGAGTAATCAGTAGCATCACATACTGATAGGGTTATGTATCTTCTTTCATCATCATCCACCTTATATGTCTCTACCATCCCTACTGAGCAAATTTTTCCAACAAACGTTGCTTTAGACTGAACAGGGAGGCTGAAGCCTCTGCAATTCTGTCAACAGTTTTTCAGCTTCAGACATCTGAAAATAAAGTGAAAATTAAAACAGCTTCAATAATGATATTACATAATACAGGCACTGATAAACTGTTGAGCATGGAAACCTTCATGCCGACTTTATTTTAAATAGTGAATATGTTCTAATCTCTTCATGTAGTTTGCTTCAACATGGGCCATGCTATGAGAAAATGTATTTTATATGGCAGCATTTTCAGCGCAGCAACTCTGCCATTTTTATTTCTGTCTTGCTTTAATGGAGATCAACTATAAGAGGCAAGAATAAGGTCTTCCAGGAGCAAATTCTATCTTTAAAGGGTTGGTCCCTCACTGAGCAAATTCTTTTTTTTTTGAGAAACATAGATACATTTCGGAAGTCCCTTGCAATGTCTTATAAAGCAAAAAGAAAGACACAAATATTGTTCCCCTTTGTATAAATTGGAAAAAATAAGGTTGGCGCACCTGTATACCATATACAGCTTCATTTTGTAAAAAAATATTTATAAGTAAGAAGCATGCAAATGTGAAGAATTTGAAACAGTATAAAAACATAGCATGTGAGTGCTCTGTTTTTATGTGAGCCACATCATTCAGACAAGAGGGCCAAGAGGCCCTGAATCCCTCACCTGAGCAAAAAGGTTAAAGGTCAAACTAGGGTCATAATTTGAACAAACCTAGTTTGCAACCATTTCCAAATGGTTTGTTGTGGAGTACTTCCTTTCAAAAGCGTCCTTCAACGCAGTCCATTGCGTCTTAGTATTTTCATCCAAGCAGGTATACCAAGTTTGCACAGGTCCTTGAAGGTGAAGCTGGAAGGCAGCTAGTTTCCTAGGATCGTCATCGGTTATCCTGTTAAATACACAGTATGCTGTAAAAACAGACAGGAATCTGTCTGAGTCGTCTGATGGATAGCCTGAAAACTTTCTTAAGCTCAATTTAGTGGTTGTAGCCATATCTGTTGTCACAAGAGGAGGAGTTGTGTTTAGAAAATTTTGTCCACAAGCTTCATTCGGATTTACAAAAGTCGCACTTTGCGAATCGTCCAGATTAACAGTTGATATTACTTCAATTACTTTTCTCAATCAAATATTATATATAACACAATTTTGGATGGTAAAGTCCAAATGTAAATATAAGATGTTGAACTGTTGAGATCTTACTAACAACTAACTCCCTCTTTCAAAGCATGCCCTTTCCATTCATAACCTAGATGACCTAAAAGGCTACTATACTTCATGTTTAACAAATAAGGTTACTATGGTTCCTCTTACTACTTTCTCACAGAGAGTATACACATAGAATTACAGACATGCTGCTTTATAAATAAGGGCTAGATACTTCCTGTTAGAGAATTCCCAAGCCTGTAAGGTGTGACCTCAAAGAATCAAGATAAATCAGATTGACAGATCAAAGGCAGTGTTGGGTTGCAGGGAGTGTAGGGGAAAGGTTTAGACAGGAAACGACCAGCTGTGCTAATAAAGATGAGAACAAAATGAAAAATATATGCCAATATAGTACAAAATCCAAAAATGGGGCCTCGTTATCAGAAGTATTTGCTTAGTCTATACTCGTGCGTTCAGCAGCGTCGTCGGGAACACACGTATTATACGGTCCAAAGTAGACTATGGCTCAAAGATATATGGATCCGCTTGGAAATCTTATTTGGAAATGCTTGATCCTATTTATCATCAGGGACTCCGGTTCGCCTTGGGAGCTTTCAGAACTTCTCACTCGGAGTCTTTTAGTAGAGGCAAATGAACCATGACTTTATAATAGACGTCTAATACTCTCCCTGCAGTATGCCCTTAAACTAAAGTCAAATCCAACGTATGAAACTGTTTTTCGGCCACAATATACAACATTATTTGAGAATAAACCAAATATGATACCTTCCTTTGGCATTAGAATCTCGTCAGAATTTGAAAATATGAATTTAGATTTAGACACAATTGAACAGTTTAAGGTTCCAGATATGCCACCCTGGACATTTACTCAGCCACATGTTTTATTTTCTTTGCATACTGATACAAAATCTCAAACTGACCCTCTTGTACTTCGAACTAAATTTAATGAACTGCTGTCTGATTTTTCTGACTATGAGACTTTATATACTGATGGTTCAAAGGATGGAGACGCAGCTGGCTCTGCTTGTGTAACTCCATCCGAAACATATAAATGTAGGTTACCTGCTAATGGCTCTATTTTTCAGCGGACGTCAAAGCTATTGATTTAGCCTTGGATCATATTGAACTGTCTAGGAAAACAGATTTTATTATCTTGTCTGATTCCCTCTCTGTTCTGCAATCCAAAAATAATGGCCAAATTGAAAATCCTCTTCTTTTAGATATCCTCTTGAAACATGATAGTGGTCAAAGTACCCAAATCATAAGTCCGAACTTGTAGGTCAGTTAAACATAGACAATTCCGGAATATTTTAGATACACAGACATGGACCCTAAAACAGAGGTGTGATCAGGTGCCGCGGGGTAGTAAGCATCACTTGCCTATTATAATACACCCGCCATATCTATGTATCTGTGGAAAAAGTCAGTGAAAATGAAAGTCCGGTATTTGAAAGCTTAACTAAGCTTCGGTTGAGGCCATCAAATCGGAGATTAGTTTAGTGGCAGATATCATGAAAAGCTGCTGTCTTTAACAAACTCCATTCTATCAAGCCTTCACTTGGTGAATGGCAACCATCTATAGAATTGATCGTAAGGAAGAAGTAAATTTGGCTCGACTCAGAATCGGCCATACTTTTATTCCTCATTCTTTTTTGTTGAAAGGTGATGATCCACCTTTGTGCATTCCTTGCCAGGAACCTTTTAGTGTTAAACACTTTCTTTTAGATTGCATGGATTTTCGTATTATGCGTGCTAGGTTTTACCGTGTCAACAGTATGAAATAACTGTTTGACACGGTTGAGCCAGCTAAAATCTTCTCATTTTTGAAAGAGATTGGCATATATAGTAAAATATAGTTTAGTTAAGTCGAGGTATTTTTACAACAGTTGATTTAAATTTGTGTTTACTCGTCTCGTTGGTCGAGGGTTCGTTTTATGTTATCAGTCTTAAGATAGCCGTTGATCGGAGAGGTGGTCGGGTGGTGCGATGGTGCTGTGTGTAACTTCCACTGCCGGGTCGTCCCTTGTAGAGCAAGGGTCTGTGCTTGCCGTAGGTGCGGGTGGGGGGTTGTTTGGATTTTTTTTCTCTCGTCTATCATTTCTCCTATTTCTGGGAGACGGCCCGATATAGACTGAAATACTGTCTGAAAGGGCCGTTAAACTCAAAACAATCAATCAATCAACCATTGATCAACCGTTGATCGGTGTGTTTTACCACATACCCGACTTGATTCGTTTTTATACTGTGAATTTATTTCTGACCTTATGCATATAGCACGTATTCATTTATAGCGGTTTCGGTGCGAAATAGCCCTTTATACTGTGAATTTATTTCTGACCTTATGCATATAGCACTTATTCATTTATAGCGGTTTCGGTGCGAAATAGCCCTTTATACTGTGAATTCATTTCTGACCTTATGCATATAGCACGTATTCTTTTATAGCGGTTTCGGTGCGAAATAGCCCTTTTGGTGCTGATGTGCTGTAAAACCCTTATCACTCACTCTCATATTTTGACATTTTAAAACATTCCCTCAAAAGCCAAAAGACCATTTGTTAATATTTCATATAGGGCCTCCAGGGGTTGATTAAACTAAAATTTGTTCAAACGGTCCAGGTCCCATGACCAACATGGCTGCCATACACAGTTATAAATCTTTTATGTTTTTCTTCTCCAGAACCATAACACCTATGGCCTTGAAACTTGGTAAGTAGCATGGAGTATTACCAAGGTTGTTCAAATGATGACCTTGGGTGTTCTTGACCTTTTTGTGGCATGGTTAAATATAGGAAAATGCTAGAACAGAAGATTTCATGGAAAGGTTTGAAGATTTTGGCCTAAAAATTGTATATACGGTTGTCATAAGGAGTACATGAAGATTTATGAGTACAAGAGGTCATGGTCATTCTTTGACTTTTGACCCAAGACTCATATTTTGACAATTTCCAGACACGATAAGAAAAGGCCACTTTGCCAATTGCTCAGGTGAGCGATTCAGGGCCTCATGACCCTCTTGTTTTAGAAAGAGACAATTTCGATGCCGGTAGGAAAATCAGATATATCTCAGGTCTTACAGAGCCGATTTTAATTATAAAATGCACATACCCGAAGCAATGTCCGTTATCTGTAGCAAATGTCATCGTTACAAAAAAACAAATTAAGTCAGTTACCAGAACACTTCGAAATAGCGAACTTTTTCTGACTATTAGATAACTGCTTTGGCGTATGCTGGTTCACGGACTTTCAACAAAAAGTTTGCTCGATTCAGGTAACATTTTCTTGAATATTTTTGTTAATACTGGTCAGAATTGAGTGAAATTTGAAGCAGATACCCCGCAAAGATATATGAAATCCATATATGTCATACATTTGCTCATACTTTAAAAGATAGAGCCGAGCAAACGATTTTTTCTCCGAGATTGGGTTCACACACAGAATCAACAATATATGAAAAATGACCATATTTCGATTGTAGTTTTTTGTCTTACTTGTTATCGTTGATTTCCATAGCTTTGAAAATGAATACCAAATCTTAATTTAACCAAAACGACCCCAAAATATTCGCCAGCCAATTTTCCAGAACTTTTTTGTGTCTTCGGAATACCGCATAGTGGTTGTACTTGTGAACAATCAAACCATTTGGCAACGTCTACCCACAACAAGAAGGCAACATTATCCAGTGGAAATTTCTCTGAAACAATCTGTTTTGCGAATGAAAGTAAAGCCTCGTCAAACCCTTCCTTAGAAAGCTTTTCCACCACCGAGGGCAGAAGATCTATTAGCTCTTTAAGTTCTTTCATACGTTTTTCCTCTTGTGAATCGACAGGTAAGCTTTCTGTACAACCAAGAACTTCAGGTTTCTGGCTTTCAGTGAAAGAATTCACAATGTCAACATAACAAGAAACTTCATCTGTACTACCAGTGTTCGTTGTCTGGCATTCTATCAACGGATTCATACTGTCAACAGAGCTAGAAACGTCATCTGTACTGCAAAATTCAGAATCTCACTTTCTTTCAACAAATTTACAGTGTCAATAAAATCAGAAACTACATCTGCATTTTCAAGATTGGATAAGTTCCTGTCATCATAGACAGCAAAAAGATTTCTGTCCGATGTAAGTTTTGTTTTTTTCTTCAGTGGTGATTGTCTGACAAATGGCGATCTTGGAATCTTGACTGTTGTCAATAGAGATCTGAAGGGAGAGAACTTTCGTTTACTAGATATAGGTTTTGCTTTGAATTCAGATACTGTGCTAATTTCTGTCTGGTATTTGAAACTGGGAGAACAAACGACAAGTGCAACATCAGTGATGACAGTTTTTCTTTATCTGTCCTTTTCCGCCATTTCGGACGTTTCAGACTCAAGTTTGTGACTGACTTCCGTCTGCTGGACTTCGGTTTAGTCATTGTATAAGGGTCTGAAACATAAAACAAGAATAGGAAAATTCAGCAGCAGAAAGCTTGATATAGATATGATTAAACTTATTAAGATAATTTTGGATCTGTTTACAAACATATTTTAAAACCTGCTTGCCTTACAGAATTAGTCATGACATGAGGGTTTTATATGCTTATAAACACACCTGTTTGTAAAAGTGCATTCAACATATTCCTCCTAGAAAATAGAATGTGTAAAAGTGTGTGGGCCCTATCTGTATTTATGTGTGACCCCTATCTAACAAACAAAGCTACTGTGAACCCTATCTAATAGTGTGAACTCCAACAGACACTATTTGGTAGCAAACTGACAAAAGAAAGATCAAAGAATCATCATATGAAGATGTACTGACTGAAGATGTGTTTTAAGGTAACCGTGCACTGAAGTCTATGGCTACCTTTTTATCTATGTAGATGTATGATGTTTTGTCTGCGTCTATCAGTATAACATACATTGTGAATCTTTCCCTAAATTTTTATGTGCCCTAAGTAAAAAGTTCTGCATATTTGGGTTTAAGATAGTTCTGTCTTAATCAGAAATGGTCACATCTAATGCTATATGGCGTTACGTAGAAGAATCATTCTGCAACAGTTGGATGAATTTAAAGCTGAAATCTAAGGTTCCAATACAAAAACTATCTGCATTCAAAGTGTTTAAATGACACCTTTTAAAAGATGCAAAATTGCCAATAATGTCCGTTGGAGCTTAAATAAAGGTACTTGACAAATCAATTGTTGAATTATGAACTGCTTTGCTGTGTAATGGTTACGTTTGGAGTTTAAATGTCTTTGGCGTCGATGTTTTAATTAAATTTTCCTTGTCTACAGCATTTTTGTCGTAATTAACTTTCAAATTAATTAATGGAAAGTCTAGGGAGTGCCACAACAAAATAACGCAGCCCATACCAAGTATCAAGAGAAAGAGAAACCTCCTCCGAACAGAAACCACAAAATTACATATAAACAATAGCAGCAAAATTAGCCCTCTCTTTCCCAACCGAGGTAATTGATCCACTACTGCATACATAAAATAACTAACAATAGAATACGAAATACAATATGAAATACCTACTCTAATCAACATAAAGTAAGAATTACACCAAAATCACTGCTTTAGAGAGGCTACTGGGGTGGGGTGGATTAATGACTTCCTCCACAGTGCGCACTAACATAAAAGATTGACATTGAAAGTTGCTTTGATATCAAAAACAAAGTCAGTTTCTAGGTATGTCCACAATAACCTCTCAAGCGCTCATTACAACACATCTATCAATAACATATACTGCAATGAATCCTGGTTAAGACAGTTATACCCAAAACCCGGGTGGGCGAAACTCTTTTTCTTAGTATATTGGTTATGCACGTACTAGGTTTGTGCATATCCTCTACCTATTTTTCCCCGTGCTGGTTCCGGGAAAGAATAGGCCAGACGTATCCCTCTGCGTGTCAGTTTGTATCTACTTTGCAAATATTAAGGAAGGGAACTAATACTGAAATTGGCATTCAAATAATGACTCATTCAAATATATTCAAATATTTGATTGAAAATTCAGACTAAAACTTAGTGTCCTCAAACTACCCTTGCCCATGCAAACATCTTCAGTCATGTGATGCTGACTTGTCACTGGAAGGCTTGAACAATTTTCCCCAATAGGACGATGCTGGTGGCAACGTTTTTGGACAGATTTGATGTGTTACCTTAAGAATTTAAATGAAAATTTTATTTTCAAAACTTCAAGATAAGCTTTATTTGATAAACAATAAAATTGACATGCAAATCTTAATTATTTTTTTTAATTGGGCTTTTTGTCCTTTCATTTCACTCATTTCGGGATGATGCAAATCCTTAGGTGGGGTGAAAACAGGAGTACCCCGAGAAAAACCACCTGACACACCCGCCAGCTCACATGAGCCCCAAGTCAGGTTTGAACGCACAGTGGTGATTTAGAGTGCCAAAGACAAGCAGTCTTAACCACTGGGCCCGGTGGTCGCCACGCCTATCTTTGAATTTGATAGGTTACACTTCAATGAGTATGTATTGTTATTTGGTTTATCAGCCAGTAAATCTTGAAAAATTAGAACGAAAAATATTAGAACTCCAGATCAGAAGGGGTAACAGGGATAATTCAGAGATAATTGTTCTTATTTCTCAACAAAAACATATGTTGTGACCCTCATTAGAACTGTTTTAGAGAGACAGTTCTAATGGGAGGTCACAAAAGTTGTTTTATGCAGAAAATTGTCTCTAAATTATCTTTGTTACCTCTTTTTATCTGAAACACTGCATATTGTGGCAATCATCATTTGAAGTAAATGGGTATACCTTCAAGGGAAGTCATTTTTCCTTCCTTCTCAAGATCAGCTCTTAAAAGAATTTACTTCAGTAGACTCCTTTTGGACAAAATTGGTTGCCCAAGGAAGCAAACAAGAAATGTTACAGTGTGTAACAAATGCCCCCAAAGGCCCCTTCGACCCAATTGTGGCCTTGACCTTGGGCGTAGGGACCTAAGTCTTGCGCGCGACACACCTTCTCATTATGCTTTATCTTTCTGTGCAGTTTCATCAAATTTGCTTAAGTAGTTTCAAAATTATCGCTGAGACACGATTTGTAACGGACGGACGGTGCGATTTTAATATGCCCTCCGAAGTCCCTTCGGGGGCATAACAAGAAATTGGAGTTGTCACTCTTTTTGAAAATGGCAAAATTATGAAGGTATACCTTTACACTGTCAAAACATAGGGAATTGCTTGACAAGTTAAATAACTTTAGTTGAATAAAAAAACTACTTCTTCTTAATATGAATAGACACGCCTTTACGGAAATTCATTTCTACTAGATATGTTTACTGTCTGGACAATCCCCTTTGAGAATGGAGACAAACATGATTGTCTCCATTCCTAAAGGGGGTTACCAAGAGAGCATATTTTATCTTTAGCTGTTGGTAAATAGTTGCTTCCCTACCTCTTCCCACATGGCACCCATGCTCGAAGAGGAAAAAAAAACTATAGTTGCTCTCTCTGCAGGGATTGGTACCAGAGCTCCTTCCCTGTATAGGTGAGTCTCTCTTGAGTCAGTTTAGATTGTTACTCCTTCATAAAATGGCAACCAAAACCATGGAGACACTCAGTGATTACATCATGTCCTTTTCATATTTATAAGCTAACAAAATTTCAATGAAATCTAATCAAGCAGCAAAATTTACACAAGAGCCACGACATGAGAAAACCAACAAAGTGGTTGTGTGCCCAGCACAGACTCAGATCAGCCTGGACATCCGTCCAGTTTGATCAGACTCTCCGATAAGTGCTTAAAGGGTAGCTAAGGGTCTAAGCTACCGCCATGTGGACAGGGAAGTCTCTGATCAGACTGGGCGGATGCTCAGGTTGATCTGAGGCTGCACTGGGCGCGCAATCACATTGTTGGTTTTGTTGTGTCTTGGCTCATATGATTAATGGAGAGATCAAGGAATTATTGATGACCTTTACAGTGTTTTTGTTCTCATTATGCTATGCCAAAGCCTTCAGCTTCTACAATTGTACGAATCATATGATTTTCCAGCTTCTCATAGCTCACTAGTTCATTTGATTTGCAGAAGCAAATCGATGGTGCGCAAGTATTCACATAAGAAAACATTTGAGACTTGTGATCAAATTCCATTATTCCTGTATTAATGTTTTTATACAACACTGGGCATCCAATTAAGGACTGAAGCACATGTCCCATGTTTATCGTCACATTCCCCTGACTACCATCAATACTGAGCCAAGGCGTGGAGATAGCCTCACCTGAAACAAAGCATAACAAGATTTCAATAACAATGGCAACTTTTCTCAGTACTTGTCAAACAGTAAACAACAGCTGTCCCATTTCTTGGGATAGTCAAGCTAAAAATATTATATGCTGAAAAGGGGAATAAACCTGTCAAAAATCACACACAACAGCGTTATTGAGATTGCCCTCTCAGGAGCAGCTATTGATAGAAAAGAAGTAGTTTCAACTCGCTGACATTGATACAATGACAAACTTCCCGTTTTAAGCCCTCCAGTTTATAGCGACCGTCCCAAGGCGGTGCCTTTGTTGCGGTTACATGTTTTATGTTCGGTGCAGTTTGACTAAATAGTGTTTTCATTTTACAAATTTTGTCGATCGAAATTATATTAGTTCAGTATAGGCAACTTAGTTGCCACCTGTTTGGCTAAGAGCTGCTGACTCAGCTTATCACCTGTGTTTTGTCTGTGTACATGTGTATATCGGTCTTTCCCTCTCATGTTAGGCAATATGGGTGGATCTGATTCGGTCAGTTCCTGCTGGTTTTACTCATTCATTTCCCAGTGAATTTCAATGCATCTCTGTGAAACTGTACAATTTCAACAAGATGAGGGCCAGCATGACCCTAAACTGCTTGCCGGAGTGTGTACCATCAAGATTTGACCTGGTTTCTGGACACACATGACCCAGATCTGAACATAACCTACTTATCATTCAGACAAATAGTCAGATTAAGGTTCATCAAAACTATGCCCCTACAGTGCTAACAAGATAAATGTTGATAAATTAAAATAATATTACAAGGTTCCTTTAAAGGCAGAGCAGAGCATACATTCAAAAGGAGGAACATAGGTAAGACTTGCAAGTTTCAGCTATTCAAGCGTCATCAGTTACCCTGACAGCACATGAGGGAGAAAGCCAGGGGAAAGAACATTGCGATTTATAAAATTTAATAAAACAGTTGATTCAAATACTGATAGGTATCAAACAAGAAAATCGGTGGAACCGATGGATGCTCCCCGATGGCTTGGAATAGGAAAATGGGTATCCTGGTGAATGAGTGATTTTCTGTGTAAACTAAATGCAATTCAAAATGGAAAAAGTAATTCTCTTCAATACTTTTAGAGCAATGCTGTAGACATGCATACAAAGGAGAAAAAATTAGAGGGGAAGTAACTCCAAAATAACTTGGGATACAGTTATGGTTCTTCTGCTCTGTACTTCTTGTCATTGCCCTCTATTGTCAATATACGAAGTTTCATTCATGTTCCCTTAAATATGTACAGAGACATACTCCAGACAAGCTAAATAACTGAAAAAATTAGGAAGGGCACTAATTCCATATTTACTAAACGTAATGTTATATTTCTTAAGCTCTGCACTTCCTTGCATTACCCACTATCAATGTGTAAAATTTCATTTGGTTTCCTTCAATACTTCCTAAGGTATGCTTCATACAAGCAAAATAAAGCACAAATTAAGAAGGGAGCTAACTCTGTAATTATTTATGACAGGGTTATGTGTCTTATGTTCTGCACTTTCCCTCATTGCCCTCTTTTAGTGTGTGAAGTTTCATTAAGTGCCCTTTCATACTTTCAGAGATATGTTGTGGACATGCAAAATACTGAAAAATAGGAAGGGAGCTAACTTTGTAAATACTTAAGACAGGGTTATGGGTTTTGTGCTCTGCACTTTCTTTTATTGCCCTCTTTCAATGTATGAAGTTTCATTAAGTTCCCTTTAATACTTTTTGGAGATATGCACCGGGCAAGCTTAATATTGAAAAAAATGGAAAGGGAGCTAACTTCGTAAATACTTGTGACAGGGTTATGGTTCTTATGCACTAAACTTCCTCTAATTGTCCTGGTTTCATTTAGTTCCCCCTTATACTTCCAGAGATATGCTCCGGACAAGCAAAATATTAAAAAAAACTGAAAAGGGAGCTAACTTTGTAAATACTTGTGACAGGGTTACGGTTCTTGTGCACTGCACTTTCCCTCATTGTCCTCTATCAATGTGTGAAGTTTCATTAAGTTCCCCCTTATACTTTCAGAGATATGCTCCGGACAAGCAAAATATGCAAAACAAACTTGGAAGGGAGCTAACTTCGTTAATACTTGTGACAGGGTTATGGCTCTGGTGCACTGCACTTCCTCTAATTGTCCTCTATCAATGTGTGAAGTTTCGTTTAGTTTCCCCTTTTACTTTCAGAGATATGCTCCGGACAAGCAAAATATGGAAAAAAAAACGGAAAGGGTGCTAGCTTCGTAAATACTTGTGACAGGCTTACGGTTCTTGTGCACTGCACTTCCACTCGTTGTCCTCTATCTATGTGTGAAGTTTCATTTAGTTCCCCCTTATACTTTCACAGATATGCTCCGGACAAAGGTATGGACGGACGGAAGGACGGACAAACGTACGGACAAAGCGGCAACTATATGCTCACCCTTCGGGAAGCATAAAAAATACAAAGCAGGACACACTAACAATCAAAGATCAGAAAAACTCACCATGAGGATAAGTGCTCAGGTGAGCTTAAATCCCTTTTTAGCTCGTCTGAACGAAAGTTCAGGAAGAGCTATTGTTGTCACCACGGCGTCCGCGTCTGCGTCCGCGTCCGCGTCGGCGTTCGGATTGGATGTTTTGGTTAAAGTTTTTTAAAGACCTATATCTCCTTAACCCATTGATGGATTCTTTTGATACTTGCACTGTAGTTAGATATTGGTCTAAGGTTTAACAGGGTACCACCCCCACCCCACTCCGTGACCTTGATATCAAGGTCATGGACTTAGAAAATTGGTATTTTTTTTTTAATGGATGTTTTGGTTAAAGTTTTATATAGCCCAATATCTCCTTAACCCATGGATGGATTCCTTTGATACTTGCACTCAAGTTAGTTATTGGTCTAAAGTTTTCAAAGGTACTACCCCCACCCCCCTCTATGACCTTGATGTCAAGGTCATGGACTTAGAATATTGTCTTTTTATTGATTGGATGTTTTGGTTAAAGTTTTTTTAAAGACATATATCTCCTGAACCCATAGATGCATTCTTTTTATATTTGCACTTTAGTTAGATCTACAGAGTACTACCCCAACCCCACTCAGTGATCTTGATGTCAAGGTCAGGGACTTGGGAAATTTTTGTCTTTTTTAAAGTTTTGTAATTGCATACTGATTCATAATGCTTTGCAGAGATTTAGTTTATACTTGAACTGATGTTAGACTCTTTTTTGAGTTTTTACAAAACACCTTATACTTACCCCACTGGATGACCTTGAAGGACTTTTTGTCTTAAAGATTTTGGTTAAAGTTATATATTTATGAAAACATAATTTCACAGTGCCACGATGATGGACTAAGTTGATACTAATACTTGGACTGATGTTAGATAATGGTTCAGGGTTTTCATACATCCTAGCTCCCCCCCCCCCACCAGTCCCCCCTACCCCCCTACCCGTCAGTTTTTTTACCTCAAGCTAATGGACTTTGAAATTTCATTTCATTTTTTATTTCATTTTAATTTTATTTTTAAGACTTATTTCTGAGATAGCTTTTGTTTATAAATGTGTTTTTATTATGGACATGCTTGCCTGAAGTTTTATGCATAGCATTCCACACCACCATAGCGGCTGTGTGATGGACAAGCACCAATTCAGGCGAGCTATGCTGTCAGGCGACAGCTCTTGTTAGAAATTAGAATTAACACAGCAAATTTTGTGACTTCCATATGGAAAGCACACCTCTCATTATCAGAGACAATAATACTTACGCTCAACTTTCTTCAGAAACTTGGAGAAGTTGTATACCACCATCTCCTCTACCTCCTTCTCTTGCACAGAGCTTGAGAATTTTGGTAGATATAAGTTTTGCACCTCTGTAGCAGAAGAAAAGTGGCTGCCACAACCCAGTATGGCAGAGCTGCTTTCCTTGTGCTGCTTGAGAAGGTCCAGGATACCATGTATTTTCAATCCTGAATTGATGTCAGAAATAAAAAGCGAGTAGTTATTTACAGCAATATCCCCTGCAACTAATTAATCTTTGTATGACTGCATGCACTACTAGGGTTGCCCACCAACCTTTTGCTAGGGTGAGTAGTACACCTCATCTAACATCCAAATATTAGAGCTAAAAAAACTAAAGGTATCATTTAAAGTGATGATTACATCCACACAGCCTCTTGTCAGAAAATTGCACTTAGTCACAGAAATGCAGAATAAATAAAATGAATGATATATACAGTAATACAGCCATGTAAGTTGAATTCAGTAGATTAGCTAATGAGAAATAGTACAGGGAAGAAAATTCTTCAAAGGGCCATAATTACTGAATTATGTTTTTTGCTTCCTTTTATCTTTTCTTCGTGTTTGCAACTAAAATACTTATTCTGTAAATACTTTTTTTCTTGGTCTAGGTTTTATTAAGATAAACATTCTGACAAAGTTTTTTTGATGATTGGATCTAAACTGTAGCCTCTGTGTCATTCTAAGATTTACTTCTATTTTTAGCTCTGGTGGCCATATTGTTTTAGCAATTTTGGTTCAGGGCTATAAGTCAAACATTTCTGTGAATTTTTTTTGAAATCGAGCCATTGGCTTCAGAGGATATGCCGTTTAAAGGTTTTTCTATTTTTAGCTCACCTGAGCACGAAGCGCTCAAGGTGAGGTATTGTGATTGGTCTTTGTCCGTCGTCCGTCGTCAACTTTTGCTTTAACGACTTCTTCTCCGAAACTGCTGCACGGATTTCGAAATAATTTCACAGAAATGTTCCTTGGGGGACTCTCTACCAAAATTGCTCAAATGGTTCCGCTCCTCTGAACAATATGGCCGCCAGAGCTAAAAAGAGAAAAACCTTTAAACAACTTCTCCTCCAAAACTGCTGGGCAGATTTTGAAATAATTTCACAGAAATGTTCCTTAGGAGACCCTCTACCAAAATTGCTCAAACGGCGCCGCTCCGCTGAACAATATGGCCGCCAGAGCTAAAAATAGAAAAACCTTTAAACGACTTCTCCTCCAAAACTGCTTGGTGGATTTTGAAATAATTTCACAGAAATGTTCCTTAGGAGACCCTCTACCACAATTGCTCAAACCGTTCTGCTCCGCTGAACATATGGCCACCAGAGCTAAAAATATGGCCGCCAGAGCTAAAAATAGAAAAACCTTTAAACGACTTCTCCTCCAAAACTGCTTGGTGGATTTTGAAATAATTTCACAGAAATGTTCCTTAGGAGACCCTCTACCACAATTGCTCAAACCGTTCTGCTCCGCTGAACATATGGCCACCAGAGCTAAAAATAGAAAAAGCTTTAAACATCATCATCTCTGAAGCCTATGGCTCGATTTCAAAAAAAATTCAAAGAAATGTTTTACTCATGGCCATGAACAACAGTTGCTAAAACGGTTCCACTCAGCTGAACAAAATGGCTGCCCGAGCTAAAAGTAGAAATAAATCTTAGAATGACACAGAGGACACAGTTATGATCCAATCATCATGAAACCTTGTCAGAATGTTTATCTAAATGAAATCTAGACCATCTTTGAAACTGGATCATGTGGGGTCAAAAACTAGGTCACTGGGTCAAATCTTAGAAAAACCTTGTGCACACTCTAGAGGGTACATTTATAATCCAGTCTTCATGAAACTTTGTCAGAATGTTTATTTATATAAAATCAAGGCCAAATTTGAATCTGAGTCTTGTGGGGTCAAAAACTAGGTCATTAGGTCAAATCTTAGAAAAACCTTGTGTACACTCTAGAGGGCACAGTTATGATCCAATCTACGTGAAACATTGTCAGAATGTTTATTTTCATGAAATCTATACCAGATTTGAAACTGGGCCATGTCAGGTCAAAAACTAGGTCGCTAGGTCAGTTCTTAGAAAAACAGTGTGAACACTTTAAAGGACACAGTTTTGTTCTAATCTTCATGAGACTTTGTCAAAATGTTTGTCCCCAACAAATCTGGACAAAGGGTGCATCTTGGTCATGTTGGGTCAACAAGTAGGTCACTAGGTTAAACCTTAGAAAAACATTGTGTACACTCTAGAGGGCACAGTTTTGATTTGTCAGAATGTTCATATCCAAGAAATCTAGACCAGGTTTGAAACTGGGTCATGTGGGGTCAAAATCTAGGTCATTAGGTTAAATCTTATAAAAACCTTAGGTACACAATAAATGGTTCATTTTCCATTAAATCTTTATGAAACTCCGTCTATCGGTCATTTGGATGTCTCTGAGGTTAAGTTCACAGGATACACAGTAGAGCGATCCAGGGCCATCATGGCCCTCTTGTTAGCTCTAGCGGCTATTTTGTTCTGCGGAGCGAAACCATTTTAGCAATTTTGGTTCAGGACTATAACAGAAACATTTGTGTGAAATTATTCTGAAATTGGCTTACTGCACAGGGACCAACCGTAACGACGGAAAAGCGGTCGAAACGAAGGATTATCTATTTATAAAGTAAGGAGATTTTGTGTGAGCATTAGAACAGGCCTATCCGGATCTACATACATGCCTTTAACCGCCAGATCTTCTGTTTGTATATAGATATTGTAGAAGTATGCAATCACGCAAGGAGAAAATTGATTTGCATGTTTGGCCGAACATGCAAATGCAATTTTCTGGATGCGTCATATTTATGTACCAACAGAAGATCTGGTGGTTAAAGGCATGTATGTAGATCCGGATAGGCTAGTTCTAATGCTCTCACAAAATCCCCTTACGTTATAAATAAATAGTTTTTTCACCCGCCTCGGAAACTCTCAACAAAAATGGCGGCGAATCCTACGAAAAGTACTGCAATCCGGCGTGAAAACACCGCATATCCTACGTTTTGGCCGCTTTACCGGCGTTACGGTTGGTCCCTGTGTTACTGGCTCAATTTATATTGTATGAATTGAGCTATTCATTTACAGAAAAGTAATTGTAAAAAGAAAGTAATTGTAAGAATAGCATACCTTCCATAAACTGAAGCAAGGGTGCCATGTAACGATAAAAGCTGAAATGGGACTTCCGAGCCAGAAGAGCTCCCTCTTTGTTCTCCATAGTAAGCAACTTTTTATGTCCAGTAGAACTTGATAGATGACTATGCTTATCAAATGCATCATTAATGTTCTCCTCTGTAGCATTGGTAATCTGAAATTAAAATACTAGTGTAAGCATATTTAGTGGCCCAAATTTATCTTTCTGGCAATACTAAATGAACTGGAACTTCAGTTGGTGGATAATTTGGGCCACTGAAAGTTAGGCCTGTTAAGCTTTTGGGCCACCACATAGATTTTGCGAGTTTCTAGCACTGGGATTAAGAAATTAGGTGTAAATATGATGTGTTCTGAAAAAGTTAGAGTTTTCCTATACTTTTCTATTAAGACTTTGCAAAAAGTCGGAAATAGAGACAAAAAGTTGCAGTAAAATACTCTAAATCTGGGGTTAACGAGATCTCCGGGCTCCATTATCTGCTTCTTGTCTGTCTCTTCTTCCGTCCAATAAATAACTTGATGGATGACGTGATTGTACCTCCTTTTTCAACAGTATTTCAGTCATATAAGGACAATGGCAGGATGATATTAAATGACAGGCTGTGTGCAATGGAACCCCGTTTACGGTAGGAAAGATTCTCGCCTGTAGTGGGATTCAAACCTGGTCCTCTAGATTAGTAGGTTAGTGCTTAACCCATTGAGCTACTGGGGCTGCTCTGTCCAACAAAGCATTAGATGAATACTTGCGCATTAATGCAAGAGCTTTCAAAACAAAAATCTATTGATACAATAATCATGATTTACATCCTTGTACACAGCACAAGTTTAACTATCAGAGAAAATCTTTGTTTTATTTAGTTTTTTTTATAAGCACAGGGTTTAAAAGCAATTGGGTATTCAGACATGTGCCCCGAGCCAGGCTCAAACCCACAGCGGTGAGATGATCAAGCGATTTAGAGCACTAAAGACTAGCAGTTTTCACCACTTGGCCATGGGGGCTGGGATATTTTCTTACCAATGTATTCATAAGCAGGAGGTCTCATACTAAGTTTAAATACATACACATATACAAATATGTAGTTTGAACTCAGTATGTAGAATCTCTTAAACTTCCATTACTTTTGAATATAATTGGCACTAAAATACTCACAGAGCAACATTCAATATGTTCGGGCATGTTCATAACAGGAACTTCTTCTCCACATTTTAAACACTGCTCACAGAAGGCATTCTAAAAAAATACAAGCACTAGCCATTGTGTTTGTAAAATGAAATGTGGCATTGGCTTGGTTTTGACTTGTCTGCCATAAAGCTAGTGTGTGCATACATGATACAATCCTGTTTTGCTCCCTAACTCCGAAATGGCAATGATGAAATATTTTCATTTCCAGTATAAACATCTAAAATGAGTTCCTTCACAGTCAGGAAAAAAAACCAAGGTAGCTATCATTTGCATACTATGTAATTGCAAATTTCTGTGTTCGTTGGTTGGTTGGTTGGTTGATTTGATGCTTAACGTCCACGGTAAACAACTAAGGTCATGTCGGGACGGTCAGTTAACCTAACCACACTATTCCTGGGCAGGCTTAGACCTCCTAAGCGGTTAACCAGTACTAAGTGCACATACTTTCGCCAGTAACTGACAACTGCCCTTCTTGAATCAGCGGAAGGAGAAACGAAAGTATGTGGCCAGACCGGTTCTGTGTTCGTACGTAACTAAATTTCAAAATTTTGGAACAGCAATTTCAATACAGGTAACGATAACTCGCACATAGCCAATCATTTGAAGAACAAAGTTGTGACTTTAAGCAATAATTTTTGTCACATCCCTCCAATTACATGTACATGTACATATAACATTCAAGGAATCGTCTGAGAATATACAGTTCCAAAAATGCTCTCAGCCATTGGAAAAGTCTCATTAAAAGCATATTTTTACACTTGCCACTGACTTCCATAAGATGAACCCCTCTAAAGAAAGGTCAGTTGACCACATGATGCCGTCGGTAGGCAAAACAAAGCTTATCATTGGTCAATGTAATGTTCGACTGACGTCACATATTGGTGACGACTGTTTAACACTTTGGTCAAAAAAGTTGTTTCATTACGTTTCTGTGCAGCATATTTCACACAGTTTTTACTGTACTGTGATATAAATGCACAAAAAGATATAAAAATAAGTGTAAATATAGGTATTTTAAGCTTTACTTTTTGATCTGAAGTTATCAGGTGAAAAAGCCAGTGGTTGTCGCTAAAATTCTGCATGAAGCGCTTCATTGAATTTAGCTCCTCGCACTGGCTTTATCACCCAGTATAGGTCAAAACTAAAACTTTAATCCTTAAATAATGCTAAGTATTAGTAAATTTAAGTCAAATACGATGTTATATCAGCCACATCGTACAAAAAGGGACATTACAATGTATCACATATGCGAACAGCAAAGGTTCAGGTGAGACTGCGCATCCGCACAGGCTTGTCAGAATCTTCGCTGTTTGCTCATAAATGCAGTAATTCAAGAGGAAGCTTTAATCGAAGTTGCAGTTCTATTACCTTTTCATTTTCACATTTTGCGGGACTCATGGACAGGGTGGACTGTAGTGGTCGAATGTATATCATACTTTGGCCCAATCCACATCTATCACTTAGATATTTGGAATTATATCCGGCTGGAGGACATCTTATCACTTCCTATATACTTCGAGCTGTAACGACAGTTCTTAACAGATAAAAGCCCCCTGCTGTACCAATTTTAGGGAATGCTTCAATAAGCTTTTCCTTGAAATCTGAGAAGCTTTCGTTTTTGATAAAGGTAATCTTTTGTTCTCCTTATCCACAGCCCTGTAGGGTCCTTTTCTCGGTTCTACTTGGAACTGTTTCCTGCATTAAAAATGGAACTAAAACATGAACAAAAGCATCACAGATGAAGCATCATGCTTATAGCAATCCTAAATTTGTATGGATATATAAATTTTCCTTAAATCTGTTCATATTAAAGTTCTTAAGATATAGACATAAATCATAGCCATGGCTTATAACTGATGACCATGTAGCACCCGGTCCTCAGTGACCTAAGTTCTTTTGATCCATTTTACTAAGTTAAATATTATAGGGATACAAAATGACTTTCTGCTCGTTAACACTCACAATTCCCCGAAGGGGATGCTGAAAACTGACGGCGAAGCCCGAGGGTTTTCAACTTCCCCTCAGGGACCTTGTGAATGTTGATGAATGACAAAATCACTTTGATCACTATTATTGCATAAATTCAATGATAGCACACTGAAAACTGAGAAAATGTTTCCGCAATTAAGTTTTCAGCCTTACCGCCGTGCGCCATTTTTGGTAAATTTCCTAGGTTCGAACCGTGACCAAGCATTTTTTACAAGTTGATTTGTTTGGCATTCCAGTGAAAAAACAATATAAATATACAGAACTCTTGGTGTCTTACACTGAATTTATAACTGCAATTGCATAACTGCAACAACTACTAAAAAAAAAACGGTATAGTCCGTTTGCTACCTATAAAAATAGTCATTTTCCTTAATATCTCAGAAACGAACAATGAATTTTTTGCAGAGTAAATGGCAATTGTACTTTTTATCTTGTACATAACTAATCGTCTCAGCCCGAAAACTTCTGGGTCGGAAAACAGCAAACCTACATATTTTTAAGGCTGGTCTGACTATTCCGGGGAAATATTGGGGCATAATAATCTGTGTCATATTTGTATATTGCTTAACACCTGATCTGGGTCTGCAAGACGACAAAACCTGTGGGTCCATGTGCTCTGTTCATCTGACAACCTTCTGTTTATCTGTGCAACTGTTTGTCTACCTCTTACAGGACGGCTGAAATTTCTGTAGGGCCCAAACATCTGTCGCACATGGGACCAGTTCACACTGTTCGATGTACCTTGAGTAGTACTTGTAGAGGTTGTTGGTGTAGAACTTGAATCCCATACACTTGAATCCCCTAAAAGGGATACAGCTTGCTGGAGAAGAGACACAACTCTGTGCTGTTGAGACATTTCTTAAAGAAAAGGAAAATCATTTCAATACTTATGCAAATTAAAGCAAGTTCATTAACTTGTTTTTTAAATTAGTATGCAAGGCATACAAAAAAAGTAAAAGGCCAACCTTAAAAATATGTAGGTTTGTTGTTTACCGACTCAGATTGAGAATTTTTCAGGCTGATTTGGTAGGTAGAAATATTTTTTTTTACTCCCTGCCCATGAAAAATACACTATTTTGTGTAAAAACAGAGCAAAAAATTTTTTCTCAAAATACTGGCAAAAAGTATTTGGGTTGGGAGCAAAACAGTGAGTCGGTCGGAAACCGCAAACCAAAGTATTAAGAGTGGCCTAAGGTGGTTTGTGTAATGATTCTGGAACACATGGATACCCAAAGTGAGACCATAATACCAAATGGCTTCTATGGACAAGATTTTTAAGGTTTTTTTATTGTTTTATTTTTTTCCATGTTCTTTTCAGTTGCCACAGCAACAAAACAAATCAAATTTGGACAACGTGGTATGCCACATAAAACTCTTCATGGAACATTTAGATGAAAACTGCATCAAAATACCTGCAATGAGAAAGACAGAGCAGCCCATTCTATTTTTATTCCACAGCAAGACAATGGGTTGCCATAGCAACCAAATGTTGTCAGCAAGGGTCATAAAAACAGTATATTTACAGAGGATAATACCAATTAAGTTGTCCGCTAAAGCACAATCAGGGTGTGCATATGGGTTTCACTTTTGTCGAAAAAATATTTAAATGGTGGACATATTTTGATATCCGCCCAGTCTGATCAGTCTTCATTGTCTGCACGAAGAAAGCTTAGACCCTGAGCTACCCACTGAGCACATAGTGAAGACTCTGATGACAAGACTAAGTGAACACTCAGGCTGATCTGTGTCTTCACTAGGCGCATGTGATATTGTTTGTTTTGTCATGAGATGGCTATTTGTGCAATGTCACCTAGCCCCCCCCGCCGACTTCACCCCCTCATCAATAATCACGATTTAGATATGTGGGTCTCATTTAGTAGAAATACATTTAACAAGTACCATTAAGCAAGCAAGGAAGTAGTTGACCCAATTCGGTATTATGAACAATGTGTTACGATTCGGTTTGCTTGATAGCATGTACCATAAATTTGCATATATGTTGTTGGTGTTAGCCATGTGAACACAATCCGAAATTACTGTTAACAGTTGTAAACTAGAGAAATGTGTTTGTAAAACACTAATCTGCCCCCAGCAATATGCTTGTCCCTACACTGCACAGTTCCGTTGAAGTTACTGTCAGTTCGCATAGTGATGGCCAATGTAAGACAACATGAAGAATAAGGTCTGCCTAAACTATATAAAAAAATTAAATAAAAAAAAAATCCAAAAAACAATGAAGGAAATAACATACGGGTCAGCTATTTTTCTAAGTGAGTGAGTGAGTGATATGGATTTTACGGCACATCAGCACCAAAAGGGCTATTTCGCGCCGAAAACGCTATAATTGAAAACGTGTTACATGCATAAGGTCAGAAATGAATGCACAGTATAAAAATGAATTAAGTCGGGTATGTGGTAAAACACGCCGATCAACGGCAAGCTTAAGACTGATAACATAAAACGAACTCTCGGCCAGCGAGATGAGTAAACACAAATTTAAATCTACTGTTGTAAAAATACCTCGACTGAACTAAACTATATTTTACTATATATGCCAATCTCTTTCAAAAATGAAAAGATTTTCGCCGGTTCAACCGTGTCAAACAGTTGTTTCATACTGTTGACACGGAAGAACGTAGCACGCGCAATACGAAAATCCATGCAGTCTAAAAGGAAATGTTTAACACTAAAAGGTTCCTGGCAAGGAATGCACAAAGGCGGATCCTCACCTTTCAACAGAAACGAATTGAGTAATAAAAGTATGGCCGATTCTGAGTCGAGCCAAAGTTACTTCTTCCTTACGATCAATTCTATAACAAGGTTGCCATTCACCAAGTGAAGGCTTGATATAATGTAGTTTGTTAAAGACAGCAGCATTCCATGATACCTGCCACTTATCATGAAGATAGGTATTTATGCAAGGTTTGATATCAGTGTAAGGAATTTTAAGATCAGAAATATGAAGAGCTAATGCCGATTTCGCAGCAATGTCGGCCTTTTCGTTGCCTTTAATTCCAACGTGACTGGGAAGCCAACAAAATACAATGTTGTTTAGCTCAGCTAAGTCATTATGTTTCAAGAGTATATCTAAAAGAAGAGGGTTTTCAATATGACGATTATTTAGGGATTACAGAGAGGGAATCAGAAAAGATGATAAAATCTCTATTCCTAGACTGTTCAATATGATCCAAGGCTAAATCAATAGCTTTGATCTCCGCTGAAAAGATAGAGGCATTAGCAGGTAATCTACATTTGTATGTTTCGGATGGAGAAACACAAGCAGAGCCAGCTTTGTCTCCATCCTTTGAACCATCAGTATATAAAGTCTCATAGGTAGGAAAGTCAGACAGCAGTTCATTAAATTTAGCTCGAAATACAAGAGGATCAGTTTGAGATTTTTTATCAGTATGCAAAGAAAATAAAACACGTGGCTGAGTAAAGGTCCATGGTGGCACATCCGGAACCCTAAACTGTTCAATTGTGTCTAAATCTACATTCATATGTTCAAATTCTGAAGAGATTCTAATGCCAAAAGAAGGAATCATATTTGGTTTATTCTCAAATAATGTTTTATATTGTGGCCGAAAAACAGTTTCATACGTTGGATTCGATGGATTTGACTTTAGTTTAAGGGCATACTGCAGGGAGAGTTTTTGACGTCTATTATAAAGTGATGGTTCATTTGCCTCTGCTAAAAGACTCTCCGAGGGAGAAGTTCTGAAAGCTCCCAAGGCGAGCCGGAGTCCCTGATGATGAATGGGATCAAGCATTTCCAGGTAAGATTTTCTAGCGGATCCATATATTATTGAGCCATAGTCTAGTTTGGACCGTATAATAGTTCTATACAGATTAAGTAAAACTTTCCGATCTGCTCCCCAGTCAGTATGGGCAACAACTCGTAGTAAGTTCAACGCTTTTTGACATTTTGCTTTAAGCTGTTTAATGTGTGGAATAAAGGAAAGCTTTTTATCAAATACAACGCCTAGAAATTTATTTTCTTCTACTACAGGAATGGGGTCCCGTCCAAGGTGAGCACTGGGTCATCATGCGCTTTTCGAAGATGACAGAAATGCATGCAAACTGTCTTAGATTTTGAAAATTTGAACCCATTTTCAGTTGCCCACGTTTGAATTTTATTTAGATTTTGTTGAAGCTGGCGTTCAATAGTATGCATATGTTTTGACCTATAACAAATCAAAAAGTCATCTACATATAAGGAACAGTCAACACCAGGATTAAGACATTTAACAATATTGTTTATTTTTAGACTGAAAAGAGTAACAGACAAAATACTACCTTGAGGCACACCTTGTTCTTGATCATGTGCCTCAGACAAAGTTGAACCTACACGTACTTTGAATTCTCTATTGGATAAGAAGTTTTGAACGAATAGTGGCAATCGGCCTTTTAGGCCTATTTCATGTAAATCATTCATTATACCATACTTCCAAGTTGTATCGTAAGCCTTCTCTAAATTAAAGAAGACAGCAACTAAGTGCTCCTTCTTGATGAAGGCTTCACGTATAAAGACCGTTCCAAGGCGGTAGTTCTGTTGTGGTTCTCTGTTGCCTGTTTTTGGTGTGAGAGTTTCTGTGATGTTTTACCTTATGTATGTTCTTATTATTTTTGGTTCGGTTTGGGTTGCTGAGTGGCCACCTTTTGGGAACAAGCTGCTCACTCGGTTGGCCATATGTTCTCTGTATCTTGATTATTTGTAATTTTAGTTGTTTCCAACTATGGTTTGAGGGCTGGATTTGGATTTTGATTGTTTCAGTTCCTGGTCTTTGCATACTTTTTACTTTTTCTAATCTAACCAAGTGATCATTAGTACTGCGTTGGTGCCTGAAACCACTCTGAAATTCTGTAATAATATTATTTGTTTCAAGGTACCAAACGAGTCTTTTATTGATCATTCGCTCCAATGTTTTACATATGCAGCTCGTTAAAGCAATAGGACGGTAGTTGTTTGGGTTCGTATTATCTTTTCCAGGTTTTGGTATGGGGATTATCGTAGCTTCTTTCCAAGACTTTGGCACATTACCAGTTTCCCAAATGTCATTAAATGTTTTCAAAAGAACCGAAAGAGAAGAGTCTGGAAGATGTTTCAAAAACTGGTAATGGATATCATCAGGCCCCGGAGATGAATCATGAGCCTTTGAAAGAGCATCTTTAAGTTCCGAAAGAGAAAAAGATTGATTATAAGTTTCTGTGTTGTTGGATGAAAATTTTAGATTCTGTTTTTCCTTCTGCTTTTTAATATTCTTGAATTTTGGACTATAATTTTCAGAAGAAGAATTTTTCGAGAAAGCGTCAGCGAGAGTATTAGAAATATCTTTTTTGGAAGTAACTTTAGAATTATTTATATTTAAGTGTCCCAGTGAGCTAGATTTTCCTTTTCCCTGAATTTTACGAACCATGTCCCATACTTTCTTTATTGAAGTTCGAGAATTTAATTTGGAAACATACTGTTTCCAAGATTTTTTCTTTGATTCTTTAATTGTTCGACGAGCTTTTGCACGGAAAACACGATAATTATTTAAATTATCATGTGTTGGGCGATTATTGAATTGTCGCAGTGCTCCTTTACGTTGTTTTATAGCAGTTTTA